>OY754332.1:149319222-150631112 GCA_963573305.1 Pyrrhosoma nymphula
CAATTCGCCAAATAAACTAATAATATATATATTCCCTGAGTATAATGAGAGATTTTATCTATTTTTTAAGGCATGATTGGTAACTGGTTATGTTTAAAACTTTTCTAGAAAATAAAAATCGAAATCATAGCACCTGATTCTTGATTGCAACTTTGCACTCACTCTCTGGTCAACACGAGTTACAACACTAGATTTAAAATATATTTCTTTGGATGCTAAGGGACTACAGTGTAAATTTTCGATCGTGGAGACAGTGACAGTGAAAAATGGCCGATCGCCAATTTTATTAGCAAAGCTAACTCGAACAAATGTTAATTCAATTGCGTAACCTAAAAATGAGATGTACATCCCTGGCATTATTATCGTCAATACCGTTTTGATATCATCAGCAATACATTTGGTATTTTATTTCAAGAGAGTGATAATTGCAAACTATAATTAATTTGGTTGAAATAATTTTAGGTTCTTGCTCCGCTATCTCTAGTCTCTAGGATCGATGCCGCACGTGTCTGTGATTTGCAGTTTGATGCAATATTTGTACTGATAGCTGTCTTCCTCGATTGAGATTCCATTTTGACTGTGAGTCAAAACGAATACTGAGTTCCATAATTCTGCTTTGGTTAAAAAAAATACTGCTTTCACATGCCTTACCTATAGCAAAAAGTAAACCTACAAATTATATAGATTATTCGACGAATATATTTCTAAATTAACACTTTTTCCTGACATGGGATATCTGCAACGCCATTTAAATTTTATTAACGAATTTTGACTCAATTAAAGAAATAAATTGAGAAAATTTTATTACTACTTGATGTTCTGGAAAACGTTGCGTCTAATTAACAATTTTTGCAAAAAAAGCGTTTATACTAGATAGAAAAATGCTATTTTTTATCCATAGTACGACCACTTTTATATTTAACACCACGTCATTTAAAGTATAAATTTAAAAAAAGTAGCGCAGAAAGGTATGATTTTGCTGTCCATATCAACCAAAGAAAACATTTTCCCATAAGTAGCCAGAAAATGAATAAAATGACGCTTATGTAATTTGACGGCAGAAGCACCACGGCATTACATTCGGTGGTCTGATTCCCGGTGCATTGCACGAGCACCGTTGGCATGAGCGGCGGCTGGGCACCCCAGGGCGCTCGCCCTGCGGGCCGCAAAAGGGACGGCTCTCGCCCGGGGCAAATGAGCACCCTCTGCATGCCGGCCGCGCCTCGTCCATTTGTCAAGAGACGGCGCCCGGGAGGGTGTGGGGTCGGGGCAACACGCGGCCCTGCAAAGCCCTCTCGTCGCCAATGGCGGATCCACGATTGATCCAAGGGGGAGTGCCGTGGGGCATCCCCAATTCGCAATCCTCCTTCGGTGGCCTCCTGCAGCGGCAGCGTGAAAAAACACTGATACCGATACTGCGGAGTGAGTACTCCATTTGATTTTCGTCAAAGAAATGATATTTTCTTTACCAAAAGCCAATCTGACGTTGTACCAAAGATGTTTTTTATATATCTCAAGAAAAATATTTTATGTCCTTCCGACATACATCAAGGAAGAAAAAAACATCCGAAAGTTTCTTAATGAAATAAAATCGTGGCTACTTCTTATAAAAAATATGGAGGTCTTTTTCTGTAATATTCATGAAATAAAAACGGAATTAATTGTAAAAATATGAAAGCTTTTGAAATGATTTTGTTCTTGTTTTTGTTAATGTTCTACAACACCTAATCATGTATGTATCTATCTAACTCATAACCACTGTTATCGGTGTTTAATCGATGCGTCTATTCCCCTATTATTGTAATTTTTCACAGGATTCTATTAATATTTGTTTGTGCACAATTCTACTTATGTATATTTTGTTAGCAGTTTTGCATGGATAACATGATATTAGCCCCAATACAGGTGTATTCCTTAGGGGTTACCCAATAATTTGTTGTAATAATAGATTGAAATAAATTCTATTCTATTTTGAGTTAAATATACACAGTGGAAGAATTTAACATCCCCTCTAAATTAATAAAACTCATTAAAATGACACTAGACAATACTAAAAGCAAAGTTAAAGTGAATGGAGAACTATCATCTCAGTTTGAAGTCAAAAGAGGAGTCAAACAAGGAGATGCATTATCATCAATGTTATTCATATTGGCTTTGGAGAAAGCAATGAGACAGCTCCCAATAAATCCTGGAGGAACAATAATGAACCGACAAACCCAATGTGTTGCCTATGCTGATGACCTGGCTGTAGTCTCAAGAAACAAACACTCAATGGAAGAGATTTTTATTTCTATTGAAGCCGCATCAGAAACACTGGGATTAAAAATTAATGAAGACAAAACAAAATATCTGAAAATGGAAAGAAATAAAAAAAAAACTAGAGAACCAACAATAAAAATCAACAATAAACATTTTCAAAGAGTGGAAAGCTTCAGATATCTGGGATCCTTGCTAACAGCAAAAAATCAGATTTCCCTTGAAATTCAAGACAGGTTACACATAGGTAATAAATGCTATTATGCACTGCAGCCTATTTTCAGGTCAAGAAATATTTCAAGAAACACCAAAACAATCATATACAAGACAGTGCTAAGACCTGTTGTCCTCTATGCCTCTGAAACATGGACACTAACAGTTACACAAGAAGATATAATCAGAAGATGGGAAAGAAAGATTCTCAGAAGAATATACGGTGCTGTGATAGATGCAGGAATATGGAGAATAAGAACAAATGCTGAAGTCTATGAACAATATGGTGAACCAGACATCATATCAGTTATAAAGCAAGGAAGACTTCGTTGGGCTGGCCATGTGCAACGCATGGAGGCAAGCAGGGCAGCCAAAAAGATCTTCAATGGCACTCCAGGAGGGAGGAGAAGCAGAGGAAGACCACGAAAGCGGTGGCTTGACGATGTAGAGACAGACTTGAGAAAACTGGGAGTCAGGAGATGGAGGCGTGTTGCGGAAGATAAAGAAGAATGGGGGCAGATAATTCTGAAGGCCAGAGCCCTACATGGGCTGTAGCGCCAATAATGATGATGATGATTATTTAGGCTATGCTGACTTGTTCCTCAGAGCCTTTGAGGCACATGTAGCACACGCATCATATGTTGCCCGAGAAAATAAAAAATGTTAAAAATTGCAAAAGAATTATAAATTTAGCCAAGTGGCCATACTGGCTGTGGATTATGTCGTCAGATTTTTTTTATGATGTATGGTGATTTGAAAAATTATTCGTTATTCTGTATTTATATTCATATTAGTAATACTTCAGATGTTAATGGCATTATTTTTTTTGATAATTTCTTCCACTTTTGTATGAAAAACTTGAAGTGTTAGCAATGCATATAAATGCATTAAGGTTTCTTCAGCATAAATTTCCCTTTGAGGAAACCCAGTTTTCTTGTTTCTTTTCATAGTAATTAATTTAATAATTTGTTTGTTTGTTGAAAGCAATAAAATTTACAAATATACATTGAGAGGGAGGATTTTGTGGAGAAGTGCTGAGGTTATTCGCCTCTCTTTAAAATTCACCAATTTATTTATCCTAGTGGCACATTCGTTAAATTTGCTACTACGAGAAGTAATATATAATAATAATAATATTTATTTATCCCTTAGAATCAACATTACAAGCATATTTACATTTCAATTAAATAAGGATAAATTAATTAGGAATCCCTTTAGGCATTGCCTGTATTGGGATACCTCAAGAGAAATTACAATATGAGAAATTGAAAAAAAATAATAAGTAAACTGAGACCAGTTACGAGACATAAATAAATGCATGAAAAGATAACAATTTGTTTTTTAGTTACAACCTGTCGTGCATACAAAATATAGTGAGTATTAACCTTACTATTAACAAAAAAATACATCTGGATTTTCTACATTAAGTAACCATTTCTTTACTCCTTTCAAAACAGATGTTGAACTTTTTGAACCTCTTATACTATCTGACAATCTAGAAAATAATGTTGGCCCTACATAGATAAATGAGCGTTTGAACACGGTCAGATTTGGTTTGGGCAAAACATACATTTTTGTAGATCTTAGGTTGTATACATTGGTTATTGGTTCTTCCTTAGGTTTATTACCACTTCTGAGGTAGAACAATTTTAACACTTTGTACACGTAAAGATGACGTAAAGGGAGTAACTGTAAATCCACAAATATGGGGAAGGACGGTTCAAATTGACATTTTCTAGCAATCAGTCTCACTATTGCTTTTTGGAGAATCAGCATCGGATTGAGCGAATTTTTGTAGGCACCTCCCCAGCAGATTATCCCGTAGTTTAATTTTGATTGCACTAAAGCATTATACATAGTTTTAATGAATTGTCGGGGACATTTATTTCGAAGGAAATAAAACTTCGCGTGGATAAATTTAAGTTCCCTTGAAATTCGGTTTATGTGTTTATCCCACTTTAAATGCTGGTCTACAGTCACTCCCATGTATTTGTATTCAGGCACACATTCAATTTGTATACAGTTATTACAAAAGGTTCGATCACAACTTGGTTTATGGTAGGTTAATTGCCAATTAATTGAGAAACGATTACATACATTAAAACACAAAAATTTCGTCTTTTCACTCAACAATAATTTATTATTTTCCATCCATTCACTAAGTATGCTTAGGTCTGCTTCCATATTAAGTCTAACCTCTTCCCAAGATGATCCTTCATGAATAAGTGCAATATCATCAGCGAAGGCAATTAATCTTCCGGTGAATTTACAGTTACATAAGTCATTAATATAGATAAGAAATAATATTGGACCTAACACTGAGCCTTGAGGCACACCTGAACATATGGTTTCAAAGTCACTGACACAATCATTTACACGTACACACTGTGAGCGAGAATACAAATAACTCTTAAACCATTTCCATGGTGTGCCACGAACACCTATTCTACTTAACTTTTCCAACAAAATATCATGATTTATGGAATCAAAGGCCTTTTTTATATCTAGGAATAGGACAGCAACGCGTTTATTCGAATTAATTGCGTTGTAGACATGTGTCATGAAGCTTTCTAAGGCATATTCTGTTCCTTTACCCTTTATGAACCCGTATTGGTTGCTACTTAAAAAATTTTGCTTGTCCAGGTAGGACAAAAGCCTTTTTTTAACTAGTTTCTCAAGAATTTTCGAGTGAACAGATAACAATGAAATTGGCCTATAGTTTGTTATATTTCGTCGGTCACCTTTTTTATGTAGGGGTATAACGATAGCTTTCTTTAAGTCATCGGGAAATTCGCCTTGAATAAAGCTTATATTAAAAATATGGGTCAGAGCATCAGCAATGAGGTCAATTATGTTTTTTAGCATTGTTACATTCGTTCTGTCTGGACCAGCGGATTTTCCAGATTGAAGAGAGCTCACAATTTCACGTATTTCAAAAGATGACACATATGTTCTAGATACATTGAATTAGGATATTTAAGATTGGGATATAGGATTTCAGGCCCAGAAGAATTTCCATGCTGAAGGGAGATTTTTTTGGTGGACTCGAAAACACTAATAAAATATTTGTTAAATTCTCTCGCTAAAACTTCAGGATCTGTGAGAAGTTGGTTATTAATCACTAGCTCTGGTATGTGAGAATCTTTTAGTTTATCACCAGTTAGTTCTTTCAATACCCTCCACTGTTCTTTTGCGTTGCCTTTCCACTTGTCAAATTGTTTCACATAGTAACTATTAGCAGCTTCTCTTATGTCTGCTCGCAATTTGTTACAGTGGACAGAGTAAAATATAAAAATCAGTACATCTGAAAATATCCATGAATTTTGGAGAAATTCATTCAGATATTCGATGAAAAATAAAATAAACTAATTAAAAAAAATTGTATATTTAAAATGGTACGAAAGCATTTTATCCCTAGGGAAAAAAATCCTATGAAGAGTTTATCACATATGAAAATATGTATGGGATAAATTAACACTGGGGAGCGTTGCAGTAGATATAGAAGTCACTTAAAAAATTATTTTAAAAAGTCACTGTTAATCGAAGTGAAAAGATCCGAAATTTTTAAAATGTATTGAATCGCAAGCGAAGAAGCACAAAAAAATGCTTAGAGAAACTTAGCAATAGTGAAGCGTCATAGATTCTTCCTACGGAGGTTATAAATTTACCCGATATTGAGATCGGACTTGAATGCTTCAGGGATCATTGAAAGGAACAATAAGCCCCCATCTTAATGAGATTCCTTTAGAACATCTGAACTACACTAGAACGAGAACTTATAACTGGCCAATTATACATAAATATAAGAAGAGATCTGTGAAATGTAAAAATGCTAAAAATATTACCACTATTGCTCATGTATATATCAACTTGGACAGAATCAGCAGAAAATGAATGGAAAAATGGAAGAATTCCTTATTTTAAACCAATTAGACTTCAGAAAAGTGGGAGAGATAACTATAGAGAATGTACAAACCTGAATTTATCAACTAGGAATAAAAGTTATGAAAATAATGACTGAAAGAGGATTCTGACTTTAAGGGCATATGAGTGAGAGGAACCATTTTCAGAAGAAAAGTTATAATAAAACAGCCAAATAACATTCCAGCTGTTTAAAAACTATTAGAATTACATGACGCAACTTCATCATAAACTGAGATGGGAAAGGATGAGCTTACTAAATTATAATCATTAATTGAAAACATTGAAGAGCGATATATATAATGAGAGATAAAAGAAAGGAAATACAAGTGCATGTAGAGACGGTCAGCATCATTCTCCACACTCCTGACATCATTGAAATATTGGTAGAGAATAATGAAGGGCTGATAGGAATATTGAGCTACATGAAAAATATCTAATGAAATCGAAGTTGATCATTATTACAAATGAAGCCAAAATATTTTTGTAAGAGGCCAGTGATGCCACAAGAATTGAATAGCAAAAAGGGAAGCAAGTTAAAGACTTTTGCAGTCTTTAAAGTATCATCGCCAGTGATGGAAGAAGAAAGAAATATAACGAATAAGGAATATAAAAAAAAGGTTTTTCATCAAAAGACGAGTCGGCCGACAACCAACAATACAAGCTGGAAGTGAGAATGCGAGAATGAGAGGAGTGACAAATTCATCACAGCATTTCTATGGAGCTTTTCTTGAAACTTGGACGATAAACTGAACAGAGAAGACATGAAACAACGGAAATATGGTGTTACAAAAGAATTGTTATGAGTAAGTAGACAGAAAACATGTCGAAGCATTGGGGAGAAAAGGAGATAAATGGATACCCTACGAATTAGGAGATGCAAGGTTATAAGGGCAAAAATGCTTCCTCGTCTCGTCTTTGCCCTTGAAAATCTTATTGCTTTAGTTTTCCGGTTGATCACCATCCCGTATCTCTCGCATTGCTGGCAAAATCCGTCTAGAAACAAATAAAAACCTTTAAATGACTGTCCAACCGATGCTTGATCACCAGCAGACCTCACCGCTTTTACTCACTCTCCTCCATCCTCAATTTTCACTCCATCCTTGATTATGGGTATCCCGTTTTATTCTCATATGCGTCCCATATATTTCTGCCTACCAAAGAAATTGTCTAACATGATATTTAAAAACTATGCTCTGATGCTCAGCTTGTTACAGACCAGCGCAGCGGTTCCAAATCTGCGGTCCATTTGTGTTAGAGAAATCGTGGCCTAGTAACGTTGAGTTTAATGAAGATAGAACTCAGACATTTCAGGGAAACTTATGTATTTAAATGGGGGATAAAGAAATTGCCTGGTCACACGTTACCCGTTCCAATGCGGGACATCGTCTGCTCTTGCGATATGATGTAATTGGCTCATATATAAATGAGCAAGCGTCAAGCAGTCGTTCACAAATGGACGTCCCAGGTGCAGGAGCACAACAGCTGACGATTGGATTCCCTCCGCTCGGCGTCACCCATTCAACTCCATTCAACTTCGACCTACATAGAACACGTGAACTAAGGGATACGAGATCGGTGGCGGAGGTAGGGAGTTCGCGAAAAAACTTGAACATTGGCACATTTAAGGTAGGAATAGGAGTAAAATATGAATAACAAACATTATTATAATATTATGGTGCACGAATTTTGTAAACGGATGCAATGGGGTGCGCAGATGAAAAAATGTTTCGAATTGCAGTTCTAGACAAACATCTAGTGTGTTAGCAACGCTAGGCATACGAGTTGTCACCGTCCTGATATGCAACTGCTGATTAGACAACCCGCCACCTCTTGAGTGCATGGCGGGGCGCATAATCAACCGGGCGCTGCTAGCGAGCCAAGACAGCAGCGGGCGATCCCACCAAGGCACCCTTGAAGGGTAATCTTTTTCTTATCTACGCCTTCAGGAATCATCACTCTGAAGATTAGTTTCCCGAAGCTCTTCTTCACTCGACACTGAATCCAGCCTCGACGCTCTGCGAGTCCTCAGCGGTGAAACGTGAGCGTGGATGCAAACTTAACTTCGTGAGCGGCAAGCTCACCCGTCTGTGTATTGGTTAGGGGAGCAGTGAGCAAGATCGCTTCAGAGTTGACAGTTTTTACAGAGCGCTTTACTGAACAGCTCCAAAGTTCTCAGGGAGCTGACTTCTCGTCGACTCTCCAACCGATTGGTGTTTTTTTGGTGCTCTACCAGAAAGTATGGCTAACATTCCCCTTAAAATAAGCATTATACGATACAATGATGAAGAAAAACAGTAGATGGCAGGACCAGAGTTCTGGAGATCATATGTTCAGATGATCTGATACGCCTCGACTTCAAGCCAAAAGATTTGCCGATAAATTTTCGTTCACTTGACAAAATCTTCCCACGTCTTATTTATCAAGGATTTTAGATATTTTGCAAATTTATATGTGCCAAGTTTGACCTTGCCCTCCAAAGCTGTCAGATCTCTATCACAGAAACCTTTCATTAGCGGAATTAGTTAAGTGCGAAGCTAATGAAGGAAGGGTTTAGTGAAGAGTAACTCTACTCACGCAATATTGGGACTTGCAGATATTAAGCGTATTGCTCCAGTGACTAGGCGAGGGTTATAATCCGATTTGGGTGGCAATTTAATCACCCAGGGCATGGCTTACATGTTCGTCTACACCATAGTTGGGAAAGTTACCAAAATAACTGATTGAAGTTTAATTTAATCTCTGTAAAAAGTAACAAAACTGAGTGAGTAGTATTTGACTTTAACAAATATTAGATATTTTTTAAGATTTTAGCCCTACCAAAATAGTCATTATAATAAGCAATTGAATGTTTACGGAAGTATACAATAATCATATTATGGGAGTGTTTTTATAGCTCACCATACCTACTCGGAGGTAAAATTTTGTTCAGCCGCAGAAAATATCACTTGTTCACAGAAACGTGCCTCTGCTCTGGGTAATTTAGTACCTGGCCATTCCTATACTGTAGATATAGTGCCGTTTTGGACCACATCCTACGTTTTGATTAGTCAATAAAAACTTTCAAGCTCAAGCTTTGGACCTTTCTCATTGCTCTAAAAATAATATTGGACTGCAACGACTTACTTGCAGATGATCATATTAATGTAATAATTTAAGAGGGAAAAATATCTTCGTATTGGCAACATTTCTCTCTATATTATAAGGGAGATACCTGCCACTTTATGAAAGAGACAAGGAAGGAATGGCCCGAGTATGTTGTCTTCACGTGGTATCAAGCATTCTGGAGCCGGAATGCGATTTTGATGGCAGGAGTGGATTGGGTTGGTCGGTTGGGTTGGCTCTTTGGGGAGGTGACCGAAAAACGCAGCATTTTGGATCATTTAGAACGGGTGGGCCGGTTACTAAGGGAAGTATTATTGGGGAAGGGCGGAGAGAAACCTGGCGTCAGCTCCGCTCTGAACGAAAGACGCCAAGGGGCTCACGGTTTAACTTCCCATCCGACGGATGGAGAACGCACACACAGCACCCAAGTCGGGTCCACACTCATGGAACTGCGGAACTGGTCGTGCAGTAAATTTAACGGAGACACCCGCTAGTGATCGCTTCATTGCGTGAAATTCACGGCGAAAGTATCATTCACCTGGGGGGTTGTGTTTGAAGCGCTAGAGATGATTCCGATCACGTTACTAAGGAATCACGTGGTACAATCACGAAAATTTCTACATTCAAAGTATTTGAAACACTCTTAATAATCTCACGCAGGCCTCCCGATCGAGTGTCCATCACCGGAGTATTGTTGGTCGAGTTAAAAGCCCTGATTAGAGACGCAGTAAACATCATCTTCTTCCTTATGTGTCATACTCTCTCTGGAGCGTAGACGATCACACTGGCTTCAAATATGGTGTTCTCGGGATTTTTTGAGCAGTCCTTGAACGGATGTTGTACCAGTCCAGTCTTTAATATTTTGTACCCAATCTGACTCCTTTTACCCTGGGATCTTTCCTTGTGTTATAAGTTGCAGGATCTCATGTCTTTTTCCCCTCCCATGATGTGTCCAAAGTATTTTATCTGCATGTCTTTTATCTGCTTGATAAGCGTTCTCTCAGACTTGGACATTTCGAGTACTTCGTTGTTGGACGTCCCTGTGGTCCATGATATCCGAATCATCTTTCAGCGGCTCCACATCTCCATGGCTTCTAATCTGTCCAACTGCTTCTTGTTGAAAGTGGAAGCTTCTAAACCATACCTTAAGATTGAGTTGATGTAGAATTGGATCACAATTTTTCCTGTGGATTGAAAAGCAAGCGTGACAGGATACATCCTTGCCTGAATCCACGTTTACCTCGAGCTTTAAGTTTTTATCACTTCCTCCTAGGACTAGTTCTGCTTCTTCGTCCCAGTAAACAACATATCGGGTGCTTAATTTATCCATTGGAAAGGTTCAAACAAAAGAAAGACTCGAACCATTTGTTTCTGTACTACGTGACTCCTTGGCTACGTGTCCGGAATCATCTCGAGTGCTTCAAACATGACCCCTCAGGCGAATGATTTCTTTCACTCTGAATTTCACACAATTGGATTTACGTTGATAATTATGAGGTGAAGTTAGTAGAATCTATAAAGTACTTGGGGGTGACTATTGACAGAAAATTGAAATTTTGTGTTCATATCGATTATATGTACCTTTAAATAAATGGCAAACAAGTTGAGCTTCATGAGCAGAATAAACAAGTTTTTAACATGCTTCATGGACATGAAGAAAACTCTGGAAAACAATGTTTTAATATTTGTACATAAAACTAAATTGGGTTTTATGTCAAAATACTTCAATGAGATACTAGTATCCAACAGTAAAGTTCACAGTTATGAAACTAGAATCAATAGTTATTTCCACCTTCCGATGAGAATGAAATTCTCAACACAGATGTCACTTTTTCACGCGTGGAAACAAGAATATGAGTCAATGTCCACTGAATCAAAGAACATTAGAAATGTAGTTGCATTTAAAAGGAGGAAAAATAATTGGTCGATATAAGAAAAGAACCAAGACTGTTTATTTACGTTGAGTAAAATTAGTGAGTAAATAAACATGGACTTGGCTACAGCAAATTATACTGGAGATGTGATTATTGGTACGTTGCATATATTTCATGTATGTATTGGGAGTGAAAGAGTGGCAGTTTTCATCTGTGGGACTGGCTGACTGGGAACAAAGCAGAGATCGAGATTCCACCGAGAAGTCTCCGTCGCTGCCGGGATACAAACCCGCGCACCCTGGAGTGGGAAGCCACCACACCAACCAGACGTCGTCAGGGGGGTTGTGGGGGGGGGGGAGGGGTTTGGCGGGGGCGCTGGGGAACGGAGGGTCGACGTTGCTCGGCGGGAGGGGAGGACGGGTGGAGGGGGAGTGGGGTCACGTGACGACGTAGGGGAAGGAGGGGGGGAGGGGCAAGAGGGAAGGGGGGGGACGCATCCCGTGGCATCGGTGGGTGGTGTGGGTGGGCACGTGGCGCGATCATTAAAGCACGCGTGCGGCGTGCCAGAGGGAGGGGGACAGAGGCGCCACGCGCGCACGCCGGCCAGCCGTGTACTTCGGACGAGGAAGAGCGGAGCCGTGCCGCGATGAGACGACCACGTTAAAGGGGGGGGGGAGGGAGGGGGGGAAGCTGAGAGGAGGGAGGGAAGCTGAGAGGAGGGAGGAGTTCAAAGGAGGTGAGCGACGACGAGCACGGCACACCACACGCGTGCACCCCCCTCCCCCTCGCGACGCGCACGCGCATTCGTCCACGGTGCGAATCTGTGCGTGCAGATTATCTCCAAGCACGCGCACGAAAACGGCAAGCGGTCAAAATGTGACAATCACCGCCGAGCTCACGCATTTCTCGAGGCTCCGTGCGTGGAGGAGCTCGCATTCAAACGACCGTCACTATTCTCGCTCGGAGGATCCGTGCCCTCTCGGTAATCAATGAGAGCGTTTCCCGCATCCATGCCTCTCCACCCCTCGGAACACCAGCAACGAAAATGGGATGGAATATGGAAAAGAAATGGCATGAAGGAATGGAAGAATCGTGGGTGGCGTCAAATCGCAGTTTCTTGGCCCCTCGCCGTTTTTGTTTCATTCATCAGCGGAGAAGGAATTCTTCGTACACACTTTGAGTTGCAGAAGTCAAGGCTCTCTCCGCGAACATGGGTACCTAAAATAAGTACGCCTGTATGTGTTGTACGCTCCTCGTGTGATCGAGTGTCATCCCATCTCCCTCCCACGTGCATTGCTTGAAGACGCTTTGCGTGCCACACCGCACTTGGCTATTCACTTTGCGCAGCGCGGGGGTCACACAGAACGTGGTAACATTTTTGAGACACGGAAACGATAAACAGGAACAATGAGCGAAAGAACTTGACGTTTCGGCAGTCAAGCTGTCTTCGTCTCCGCGGGTAGGGAGGTGGGTGGGGGAAAGGGGGGGGCCTCCATGGGGTGGGGGCAGGGGAAAGGGGGCATCCATGGGGGCGGGGGGGAGAAGGACGGGGCCCCGAGAGCGCTCACACGAAGTGCTCACCCCTGCGCGGCTCGCATCTCTTTTACGAGGCTTCCGGCACATGGAGCAATGGACATGTATGTTGGAAAAATGCTTCATTTCGGAGATTCGGTTTAGCTTTGGGGGCCGTTCATGCAAATAATACTGCGTGCATTGAGGAGCAGCTAGGCTTGTTAAGAGATGTTATCTTATCTTGTTAAGAGAGTCTAGTGGGAAATTTCTAAATCTTAACAGTATATTTGGTAAAATAATTCGTTGACGAGCTCACTTGATGGAAACTACGCATAGTTAAAAGATAATATTCTATTTAATAATTCCACAAAATTGTGTGGAAAACTTGCAGAGTGAATATTTCCTTTCACTAGTGCGTTTGGTAAATTAAAAAATATACCCACCATGGTGCTTGTGTGTTGACGGTTAGTGCTTGCCTTGCGTGGAGTCACCCTCTGCACCTCTGCACCCTCTGCACTGCACGGAAGCCTCCTCAAGTAGTTGACGACGATGGAGGGATTTTGGTACTTCGGCGGATATGGAAATAGTTCCTTGAATGTTATCGTGCATTGCGTTCTAAGGGGAGTTCCTGAGATGCACCGAATTCAATGCGGTGGCGGTGCTCTCACGGGCATCGCAGGGGAATACGATATTTACCAGTGAGGAATAGAAGAAGTAGCTTCAAATCTGAAAATACCAGGAGTGCCGAAGATGTGAATAGGGCCAGAGAAGTCACCGACACCTATGAGGCGACGGACGTGGTCTCAGGAGGCGGTGAGGAGTGAGATTTTCGACGCAGAACCGGATCAGAAGGGGTGGAGAGACGGAGAGTGCGGTTACTTCTGCGACCGACGAGCAGGGATGTGAAGGCAGAATTTCAATTCACTCCTCGCATAAATATTTCATAACGTGGCAGCTGCCTGTCACGACGGAAACGCCGTTTCCCTCTCAACAACTGAAGTTAAGCATCGCACTAGAATTTGGACGTTTGATCCTTCTACTCGTACTTGGTTGCTGTTGCCCCAATCTGTAGTAATAAGTGACTTCAACCGTGGAAGGAAGACTTAAGAACAACCCCAATATTTCATAACATGCCAGTATTAACCCTATGATATAATGAAATTTTAAAAAAGGTTTGACATAATATCACTCGTAAAACTGTGGAATAATTTTAGCCAACAGTGGGATTATGAGTGCAGTGGCATTTGTAATAAACTGGTTGATTAAAGGAGACACTTGAAACCCCGCCGCAAAGGCAACAATTGGCCCGCGATGCCTCGGGCGCCTCATCCACACCGCGCTTCCCTGGCACCCGCCCCCCGCCCGCCTCGCTCCCAAGGTGCCTAGGGAGCGGCAACGGCGGGTGCGGGAGCGGCGCACCTTAAAGATTGGCTCGCCGTGGTACCCGCGTGAATTGTCGCAGCGCCGCCGCTCATTGGCGCCTCCCTCCCCGCCGGCCCCCGGGGGCGGGGGGGGGGGGGAGAGGCAGCGCATCCTCGGGGTCCGCGGGAGGGAAACCTGGCTCCCCTCAGGGGGCGGCCATGTTCCGCGCTCAATGGGACGGCGCCGCAGCGGGGGCGGCGAGGGGGCGTCGCGGGGCGTGGCCTCGCCCGCGCACGCGCTCCCCTCGCTTCCCCCCCCCACGTCGCCCTCCCACCCTCCCGCCCCCACGGCCCCGGGAGCGCCGGCCGCCGCCGCCGCCGTGTCGTCGCATCGGGGGCGCATCTCGTCCCCTCGCGCTCTTCTCGCGCCTCTTCTCGGCTCCTCTGCCATTGGTCCTCTCCACCTCCGCCCCCCCGCCTCCTCCTCTGGGGCGTCTTCGGCGTCGGCGTGCCGTCCCCCCCGCCGTCCTCCACCCCCCAGCGCCCCCGTGTCAATGCAGCCCCGGCAGTCTCGGCGGTCGGCGCCGACGAGGAGTGTGTTGTGAAGCGAGGAGGGACTCGGAGGCAGAGAGGGGAGTGCGGTCGGCGAGAGGACGACGCCGGCATGCGGAGCAAAGGTGTGGCGCGTCGCCTGGCTCAGGGTGAGTGGACGGGAGGAGGAGCAGCTGGTGCGCCGCCTGCGGGCGCGTGCCGAGACGCGGGTGGCCACAGTGACGAGTGACGTTTGCGGGGATTTATTGTGGGACGATTTCTGGTCTTTCTGATTTTGAAGGCCAGTAAGGATTTGGAAGGAATCAGTTGCCGATTGTTTGTGCGGTTAAGCAAAGTGAGAAGCGTGTTGCCATGCTTGAATATTTTATCGACCTCAGTGATCATCAACTTGGCATGGTAAACAATGGTCAACAACAGTCATCGAATTTTCCAAGCACGATCCTCTGTGTAACACCAAAGGCATAAGATTATATGCAATGCACACTTGGGAGCGGAAACATGTTGCTGTGACATTTTTTCAGACATTAGTTTCTTGACCGATGGCTTCTTCTGTAGTTATCCACGCGATTCGGAGCTACTGAAGGGTCGTAGAATGCTGTTGAAGCGTTTACTTCACGATGATTAGCTCATTGATTTCACATCGGACACAAGCCTCGGTTTAACAACGGGGATAAAAAATCCTAGATAAGATCTAATCTAAGATAGTCAAAGTATTGATCAAAATCGTCCTACTGTGTTGAAAGAGTGATAGTCATTGTTTGGTGCGCTCTATCTTAGTGGGAATCAAACACCACCTTGCGACGCAGTGGCGGGTGAAGGCCCGCGCTGGCACGGCAGCGCGCCGGGCACCGCTTCTCGGCCGCGGCGCCTGCCGACGCCGGGCGACGCTGCACCCATGTCGTGGATGCCCACGGATTGGCTCACCACGGAAAAGGAATGCTAAATGTGCATTATCTCGCTGTGAGAATTAGTCCCCTCCATGGATTCAACCACTTGGGATTGGGGATCGTGCTATTTATTGGGATTTCCGTCTGAGCCACCTCCGCTCTAACGTCCTAGTTAAACCTGAGAGCCTCCACCTTCTATTTAACGATAAACATTCAATTTGTTACACAACGCAACAATAGGAAAAACTTTCCCTTAATGGCGACATGAGCGAAACTTCTAATTCGACATCTAAGACGAAGTGGGTGAATTTTCCGTCGTAAACACGACATACTTAGCAGAACTTCCTTTTCCGAGACAAAGATGATGGGTTGAACTTCGTAGGCCACCGAGATTTTTGGATGGGACTGAAGGTCGCGTTCAATGCCCACGCCCCATCCTCAGAGAAATCTGTTTTACCTCCGCCACACCCCACACACTTGTACACCTACTCTGTATACGTTTATAACTGTTGGGCGTCGATTCACGTATTTCGCTCTTCTCAAACTTTAAAGTAAATACACCGAATGATAATGCCGTATCTAAAAGGCTTGGAGAAAGAAGCCATTTTAATTGTCCTCTGAGGTAATTGCTTCCGAATTACTGCTCAATAGAACCATCCCGTTCGCTGGAAATATTTCGTGAATAAACTATGATAAGAATGAATATCTTTCAAAAGTTGGAGTCGACAGTCATAATAGGTGAACATTATGGTGAACAACATGTCCAAATCATAGGATAACCTGTCAACGTTAGGTTCATTTTATTGCCTAATAAATTTTCAATAGAAAGGGCATGGAAAAGAAGTAGAAGTATCGGATGATGTATAAGTAAATTACTAAATACCACCAGACGAAGATTTGCATGTGAAGAAGTGCGCCTCAGTAAGGCGGTCTCCACAAAAATTAATTTTTCATATGATAATCAACCTCAACAAGTAACAATGCCCAACAAGTAATGATATTATGCCAATAATGAAGTCACCTATTGTGATTTCGAATCACTCCTGCTAATTCTTGTATGCGAGTACACTAAAGAGTAAATGAGTAACACTGCTCTGATATTGGTCATTGGTACTATCCTTAAACAAATAACCCTGGGGAAATTTTTATTTTGGATGAAATACCACCGCAGGTTTATTCTGCAGTAGAAGTTGCCATTAGATGTTTTAAAGTTAAAGTATAAGTAAAGATGTAAGACTGAGTCTTTTCCGGCGCTTCAGTGAAGATGTCTACTATTTTCCTGCGCCGTCTGAACATACCCCTGGCCGTTTATACGGCCTCGTCTAAGAATGGATCGCTCAGCTAGCAGAAATCTTTTCATGGAGGGCTGTTTCCACACATTATTTGCACAAGAATACCTTTCTTTTCACAATCTACCCTCCGGCACCCTGCTACCCCCCTTCCTCCTCTCCACCCCCGCTGCGAGCAAGACCCTCCGTCGACGCCCCCTCTCCCACCGCCAGACTCCAGAGGCCTCCTTCGTGAGGCCCACGGCGGCGAGCAGTGGCCTCACGAAGCTCGGAGTGGCTGTGGCACGGCGTGGGTGAAGCGGAAGAGGTCAAATGTGGACTCGAGTGAGTGGGAAGCAGTCAAAACCCCCCCTCCAGAGTGCACCCGTGCACCCTCGGGAAACGGCTCCACTATACACCACCGCCAGAACGCTCTCTGGGAGTATTTCAAAGAGAAGGACGAGCAAAACTCAACACATGAAGAGATGATAGAAGTTCTCGGGATATTATGTCGAAATGGTGTAACACCGTACACGTTTCATTTGCATCACTTTAGAACCACCCGTCTCCAGCAATATCTCCAAGCCACGAACACGATCAAAATGCCGCACAGGAATATTCACAGGATAGTATTTTACCCAGGGTGAAGTGATATCTCGCGCTCAAAAACCTTTGGTCATCCTTCCTTCCAAGAAACCCTTCCTCGCCGAATTACGTCTCCAATGATGCGACTAAACGCTGTCCGTTACTCCACCCTGTTACGAACACCACTTTTAGCAGTAGGTACTGGCTCAAGACATAAAACAACACCTCGGCACCCCCCCCCCCTGCCACCGACCCTGGAACACACTGCAACTGGCTCTTGCACCACTGTCACCCACCCGTTCAACCACCCCGCACCTTGGAGCACGCACCAGGGTATTTCGGGAGTCGCTCTATTCTCGGTCTGCGCGTGCGTTTGCGCGAAAAAAAGAACATCGTCTCCGTGCCTTCCTTTGGGTGATGCGACTGCGGCAGGGCAGGCAACCTTCCCGAGAGTTCAGCCGGACGAGAAGCGCAATGAGCAAAGAGCAAGGACGAGTCTGATTTCGGTTTCGTCACGAGGCGCTCCATCGGGTGAACAACCTCAGGAGAGGAGATACAAATCATCCATTTGGAAAATGCAACATAAAAATAGTTTTATTTTCCATGAAGTCAAGGTAACTCACTCAACACGCAGGTGCGTAAATGAGTGAATACCGATGTCTAAAAAACACGATTTCCGGGAACCCTTTTAAGTTGGACCCTGAGGCTGGCACATTATTTCCCCGTGGATAACGCTGAACATACGCGCAATGTATTCAAAAGAAATAATCTTGAAATTCACTTGACATTTACTAGTAGAGCAAGAGCATAGGTGGCAAAATAGTCGGGCCCGTTCGAGGTGAATGCCCTCCTTCCAGGCGGGAAGAGTCGCAATGGGGGCCCTTTGCAAAGGTTCGCACCTCCTCGACGGAGGATGGCCGCCCGTTGCTGTGTCAGGGGGCGCTGCTCCCCTTCAGCCAGCGATGAGAACGAATCAAGGGGGCGAGGGGGTCAGGGGGGAAGGGAGTCGAATAGGAGAGAGAGAGAGCTCAAACCTCGGATACATCGCCACAGTCGCTTTAATCGCCTCTCGGCTTCCGAAACCCTCCCCCCCGTCATCCACTCCCCCTCTCGCTCGAGCAGTAGAGTGAGGGGGGAACCCCCCGGGGGGGGGGCGTGGGAGAATCAATTCCCCCACCCACGAAGCTCCCGCAACCACTTCCCCGCAAACCCACTGTGGTCGCGCGCGCTCACTTCGGCCTGCCCCTCCAAACCCAGCAGCGCCCTTCAGCGCGGCGGGCCGCATCTCGGCCGGGACACGAGGGCCGCGGCCGCACCGAGCCGGAGCCAGGAGATAAGCGTGACAAGGTCTTGGCACTGGCCAGTGCGGCCCGCGGCCCGCGAATCCTCCAGGCAGAGTGGTATAGTGCATTTTTGGCATTCACTTTGTTTCCCCGCCGGGAATGGCGCGATGGGCGGGTTCGAGTCGAGGCAATTAAGGGGGTTAAAAGCCAAATCGAATTTGTGAACATAAAATATTCTGTCAATTAAAACCTTACTCTACGATCGGGTAATGGCCTCAATTTATAGAGCGCGGTAAAATGATTGCGTTATTATTCTCAATCATTACGTACAATTCATGAATGTTGCAATGGCAGCGCCCAACATGATTCCTTCACACCCCCGAGTCTTGAGCCTCGGATCAGCCCCCGAAGGGAGATGGCATGTTTTCCAGTGTCGTATATGTCATCGGGGAATAGTTATCTCGGGACAGCCAACCCTCGGACCAACCCAATCCGTGTGACCCTTACGCTGGGACAGCATGCCGATGACCAGTAATAAGCCGAATGTTTAATGATTCCGCAAGAAATGTTGAAATTTGATACATGAAATATACTTTCGAGGAGGGGAGCATTGGAAGCTGTAGTTGTGAACGTCGGCCCACTCCTATGACCCGCCTACCTTTGATCCTCTTGAGACATCACCACAATGTGAGCCGGGGCACACATGGCTCTAAGAATCCTGAGCATTTAGACGTCCCACTAAGCGGAAAGTCGTTCCACTGGCCCTCGCCACTTGATCAATTCATCTTGAGGGGACTTCAGGTCGTCTTTCTGCCTTCTAGGCCTCGATGCTGCAATTCTTTGCAAGAATTCCATTGAGTGACATGTGCTCTCTTGTTTTTATAATCACACGGCGCGCAGCCGGTATAGCAGGGGTGGCAGGACGCAACATTTGACGACCCAACAGTGCGCTGCGGCCTTTGTCGATCAGTGCGCTGGGATCGATTCTAAATGGAGAGGCCAGGTCGTCAGCTAGAGAGCCAAACTGAGTGAAGTATCAAACCATCACCCTTACTCACAGCAAAGAATTCCCAACTCTATCCCAATTCACAATTTTTGTTTAACACCGCGCTTTCACATTTCAATATTCAAACACATTCATAAACTCTAGGTATAGCATTGACTGTTAAGGTCTTGAAATTGTGACAAAGGTTTACTAGAATATAAGTCTGTAATGAATTTTGCGTCAATGGACATTTTTCAGGAAATAGGTATTTTTATGTGTACGAAGCAGCTGTATATTGCTGGGAGAGCAAATACTAAGAGAGTTTTTTTACTGAAAAGATTAGTTGGCCAACTTGTTCCTCAGGATTTTATGGAGAAAGATAGCTATGGAGTGATTGGTGAATATATTTAAGTAAAAGGCAATATATTTGCTGTGTTTGGGAGTGGTTAGATGAACGAAGACGTGAAACGTAGGTCCGTGCCAATGCGGAGTGCCACTGACATCTCCTCCGACTCCTGGATAGAACACGGGACCTCAGGGTGAGAAACAACAGGGTACAAAAGCAAAATCTCCCATAATATTCTAATGAAATCAACAAATTTACATATCATAAAAAGGTGATTGTTGTGTAATTTGTTCAGTTGTGGACTAGTGAATATGATTAATCAAATTGTGATTGTGAATTTTTCGAGAAGAAAGGATGGCAAGTGCATATTCTGCAACTTTTTTTAATTTATCCGTTTTTGAAGCATAATTTAGAAATGAGGTTTTAGCAATTATATCTTTGGTGTCAGGAGTAAATTATCGAGCCCTGTACCTCTATGAATGACCTGTCGTGAGTAAAGTGATCCCCTTACTGATGTCTCCCGATGTCAGTCGCGACCCTGGGCCGGGGGAAGAGGGGGCCGAATTATGGCCTCACTCAGCACAGGGTTAAATAAAAAGCAAGCCCAGTCCTATTGCTTTTAGAACGACTTTTCGCCATTTCTAGTTTATGTCATTTACGCTTTTATTCCCTTAATTTTAACGCGCATAGATTCATGGTACTTTACGTGGCTTGGCTGAATTACATTACTCTCCTTTCATTTAAATCTCGCATATCCACATCTCATTCAATATATATATGCGTCTTTTTTGGGTGAACTCGAAAATATTTCTGACTCGTGTTCCTCATTAAAGTTGGGCGCGAGAGAAATTCTTGTGAGCTTTTCTTAATCCATGTTACGAAAGTTTACAATCAGCAAAATTCAAGTAGCATGTGGAGTAGTGTAATTCATCCGACACCAACTTTAACACCTTTGCATTTGCCTATTCATAGCTTTAACCCCCAATCTTCGCAAATTCCGAAATCTTATTTACGTGTGAAAAAGATCGAATCTATAGGTGTTGCCATCGCTCCCTGTCCCATGTTGCCAGAACGAAACTAACCGTGGAGTTAAGTGCTTAAAATCTAGTATATCATTTACGTGCTTACTGTCCAAATGATTTGCCATGGCTCCCAGTCGGAAAGTCTGAAGTTAACCTTTTCTTTTCTGAGACTGTGTACAGCCAATAAACACCCTATAAGGAGACATTGATCTGTTAAAATCTTCTCTTTTCTGCTTTAAAAGTTTTAAGCTCATGTATTGATCCATCTTGGGATCTTTTTGAAAGCTTCCTTGAAATTTTGAAGCGCTGCGTCTCATCTGCACCACCTCCGCTTTATTTACAATTGCAATGAATGAAGAAAGAAAAAACTATTTCACTTGGTCCAAATTTCTTGACTACTTTCCCGATAGCAGTCTAATATGCTTTTACAATCAATGACAGGCACGGTATTGATTTTGATGATTTTCTCAAAGATAAAATGCAGATATTGAAAATGAGATACTTGTCTGAAATAAAACTCACTCACGGTACTAAAGGGATCTTTTACCATATGGGCATTAGACATTTCGCAATTTTGCATTACACGATGCTTCTGCTGCGTCAGGGTGAATGAAAACGTTTCAAATTACTTTTTTTACCCTCTCCGTAAGAATTCCGCAACTTTCATTCTTCGAGAAACATTAAATATCAGCTTTCCCCTTTCTCATTACACCCCTACCGTGTGGCACAAATATCTCTGAGACCTCTCCAAACGGCTCGTGTCTAAATATTCATGTTGGTATTTGTATTGTTTTCCTTTTCTGATATCGAGTGAGTTTATTAATGTCCTTGAATTCCTTCCTCGGTTCCTTAAATTTCTATTCTGGATGTCGTGATAATTTTAAAATAAGGTCTGAATTTAAATGTCGAAATTCTTTGCCGTCGGTATGCCAAACCTACTCAATCGTTGCGCTCGGTGAATTACTTCTGCATTTTATTTCACTGCGCTTCACTTGTCCTTCCTGGCCAAGTGATATGAAAAGGCAACTGTGGCGTGTACTCCACATTGCCGTCATATGATCTTGCTCACTCGTCCACACTTTACACAGTAAATAAGCGCAAAGCACACAGACAATCATACACTATACACACCCAGGTGTCCAATATACCATGATAAACAAGGCATTTGTTCTGCTTTAACTTTTTTATACATTACTTCGCACACATATACTGAAAAAAATAAGAAAAGCATGTGTCTAAGTCATTGTTCGGTCACATATGTGCTCGTATTTTATTTGGGAGGTCATTGCCAAAACCCGCGGGTCGCGGCTTAAATTCCTTCCGCGGTTTAACATATTTGAAACCTTTGAGAGTTCTTCTCGCACCGAATCCGCAGATTCGCAAGCTTGTGCACTAGAGATAATTCATAATTCAGACAACAATGTCAAAAAACTGGATACAAGCATGGAGACATTCCACGTGCATTCCATTATGGACGCGCGAGAGGCATTTTTGGAGCCGTGTTCGATTGCGAGGAAGTCTAATCCCGCTACTATTGAGAATGGATGAGCATGAAATGTAAACATCCAAGCTGTTAAAGACAAAGAATTAATTGGAAAGCATCAAGTATACGTAAATTGACAAGAGATTTAAATGAAATGTCCATATTTGTCGTAAAGTGAATTTTTGAAGGAATTATCATCTTTGCATTGCTTACATATACACGTTCGATTTTAAAAATGTCGATTGAGAATTTTTGATGTTTTTAAGATTAACTCACTCAAGGCCTAAGACGGAGCTTCGTGGCAAATTTCGCATTAAAATTTTCATTGGTACCGGAGATTTATAGTGACCATCAGTCAGGTATTGGATCAGTAGTATTTGCCTTTATATGAGGTCTTTATATTTTCCTTCCGAGCCCGCCATTCGGCGATAAACAAAATTCTATGATAGAGACGAGCACGGCGGACCCAAAAAAGAGAAAGACACTTGCAATGCGAAATTTTCGGTTTTTGCAAACGTCTTCAGCGGTGACTACGGTAGGAATGTCTTCGTCGTCTGCGCTGTTGTTGTTCCAAGAGAAGTCTGATGGGGGGGAGGGGGGCGTGAAAGAATATACAGGTTGATAAGCATGCTTTCCAAGACCTAAAATTTGTAAAATTAAGGTCTCAGGATGCAAACTCTGGTTATAAAAATATTTATCTATTTATAGCCAGCAATGCAATGCCATTTTAAGTAACGGGTAATACATGCGATGGAAATTTTTCCTTTATTTTAACTTGAGCAAAAATATTAAAAATGTTGTGATAAATAATTCTCAACTTAGTAATTTTTTCTTTTTAAAGTATTTCATGAAATTAGAGTTGGACTTCGTATTTCCCAAACTTATCCCTCTCATGATTACATTCTTTGAAACTTGTAACCGTGAAAGGTTATACCGTGGCTAGTCCCGGTAACCTCAAAATTAGTCAAAAAGAGCGAACACCTCACTGTGTGTTCCATGTTTGGCTTTATCCACGTGAACTGTGGCACTAAGCGCACGCCTTGCACTGCATCAGTGACATTATTTGTCCGGCAGTCCAGAACAACTTGTTCCTAGAAAGCCCTAAAAAACCATCCACAGAGGAGGAGAACTCTTGGTAGTTTAACTGGCTGAAGCACTTGGCGCGAAATCGAGGGATTCAGGTTCGAACCCCGATCAAGACGAACGGTTTTTCCTCTGAGGAATATCGCACTTGCTATAACTAGATCGGTTAGACTAATACCTGCATTTGAAACATTCTGATGAGAAAACTACCTGGTATTACTGCAAATATATTTTATACAATTAATCATGTGTTACGGTGTCGCTATTGTTAAAGAGTACGCACCAGGTAGCGGGCGGCGGGTTGACCGCTAGATTTGTGTTAGCTACAAAACAAGAGAGCTAGCTAGACGAGGCATTCGAGGACAAAAAGTTGCGGCATGCGCAGGGGGCCTTGGGTAAGAAGGCTAAAAAATACTGCCAAATCCCTTGAACAAGACGTGACTTGTTGAGAATACTAGTGAAAAATGCCATGGTATCATCCCGAGGAGAAGC
The DNA here is from genome assembly GCA_963573305.1 of Pyrrhosoma nymphula. NCBI lineage: Eukaryota > Metazoa > Arthropoda > Insecta > Odonata > Coenagrionidae > Pyrrhosoma > Pyrrhosoma nymphula. The sequence continues at coordinate 149,343,451 of OY754332.1, forward strand.
AGCTCAGTGACTGTTTTTATGTAATGTTTTTTAGCGTGATAGGCGTGATGAAATTTCTCAGGTGAAATCTACTGGAGATATATAAGTCCCGCATTCAGATATCTGGTCGGGAACTACTTGAGAGAGTATATCAGTTAAGAGTAATAAACAATTGTTTAAAATTAGTTCCTATAATGTCGTTATGCTTCGAGGCTGCAGACAAGTGGAAATTTTAGAATAGGACTGCGAAGAACGAGTCGGGATGTATTATGCATTAGCATAATGAAGTGATTTCGAAGGACACTTCTGCGGCAACAGCTACCGGATTATCAACTCTGGATCGACTAGTAGAAGAGTATTTTTGCGAAAAACACTCAGTATAAGTATTCACTAGTGAAAAGCTATCTTAAATACAGAAGAAGGATCATTAAAGTTATAATTGAAGCAAAGACTTAGGACATGAATGTGGTGCAAGTATTTATGCTCACATTGGGTTATAAAGGCGACGAAGCGAAATACGCGTAACGGTACAGAAGAAGTGATAAGCAGTGTAAAGGGATGAACACCGAATAATTTTTGGTAGCTGGAATACGGTTGAAGGAAAATGTCTAGAAGGCAAGATAGTGTAGGGAGTCGTGGCTTGAGATAACAGATCGATAGTGGAGAGAGAGTGATTTAACTCTGCGCACAATATGTTATCTTGGTTACAAGCAAAACTTTTTGGCATTGTCTGAGTAGAATATACAATGTAAATTCTAGGAGACTGAAGAAAATTCGAAACTGGTAATGTTTTAATGGAGCAGTGGTTTAAAGAATCTGTTATAAATTGCAAGAGCTACCCCACCGTGGATTTACCAAGTGATCATATTTTTATCATGATGAAATGTCAACTTGAGTTTAAACAACTAAGGAGATGAATGAAGAGTTGCTGGTAGGTGGAAGGATTGAAATAGGCGGACTTGCGTTGAAAAACTCATGACTAAGATTAAGAGAAAACAATTGATGCTAGGTAAATCAAAAATTGATGGAAATTCATCAGATTATCAAGTCTGAAAATGGCAGAAGAGGGGGTTGGGAAAAAAGCATAAATGTAGAAGTTATGGATTACATAGGAAGCATTAGGCCTTATTGTTGAAAGAAACAGGGACAAAACCTGGAACACGGAAAAAGTAAATCAGCTGTGTGAAAATAGTTAGGAATAGGGGCTCTATACCAACTCTTTGCCTCTCGCCTTAACCATTCCTCCTCGATGTATATACATATAGGGTGTCCACTTCTGCAAAATCACCTGAAGATGTTACGCAATTAACGAAACAGGTCATGAGGTTTAAACCTCTGTAGAATAGCAAGGTGTAATCTTCATTGTTATATGGGAAAACAGAAACTGGGACAAGTGGAAAAACTTTGCTTTCTGGGAAGCAGGATTACCAGTGATGGAAGAAGCAAGAAAGATATCGGTAGCATCAAAGCAAAAACCTAATCAAAGAAGGCATTCTAATACAATAAGAGTCAATTAAAATCCAGCAACACAAGCTTGGAATCAAGAAAGCAGTTCACTATAACATACATTTGCGATAGTCTCATGAGGCAGTGAAGCGTGGACAATAGAAACAACAGAGAAAAGAAGCAATGGAATGCGGTGACACCGTAGAATGATGAAGATCAAATGATCTGAGAGAATCATTTATGTAGAAGTTCTATGTTGATTAAGAGAGATAAGTTGCGTGATGAAGTCTTTGAAAAAGATGCCAATGAAAACTGAGAAGAAGAAGAGTCATATCTGTTGCATACATTTGGTGACACCATAGCGACAATGTGAACAATTACCGACGACAAAAGATGGAATACTCGTACATTTTGCAATTTGAAAAAGACGTCAAAAATAATATTAATATGAGGATTAAAACGTTAGTCTATTAGACACATGGCTTTTATTATTTATTCAGGTTATTTACTAACATTAAAAAGTTAGGTTCATATCTATTAGAACTTAGAGATCAGCAATGAACGGGCGCACCTCTCTCAAAACCATTACCTACTAGGGTCCAAAGAAATAGAAACTCTACATAGGATGAGAAACATTAATTTTATTTTGCCCTTGTCTAGGATTACATCACTCTTTCAATACGTTTTCAACAAACATCCAGCCTGTGATTACACACAAGAGCCCGTGACGGGTCAACTTCGAATTTCCTGCATCGCTACTGCTGCCTCCTGAAATCGTGCTAATGTAACCGGTTCTCATTTCATTCCCTCTGATCTCATTTCTTCCTAAATCCGCCCTCACCCTTGCGGTCAGAAACGCACCTGCACCCGAATCAAATGCTTTGAACTATTCATCGACACAGTTCGTGCTAACGTAGTATCATGAATGTTCTTCCCCAACCAAATTTGCAATCACTGGATACTAACTTAGAGTCAATGTTCGTTTTACTAATGCGGTACGCCAAAGATTATTTTATGTTTTCTTCTAACTGCTACCATTATGAGCTTTTGCATTTGTTTCCTGCTTGCTCCATGGACTTCCATTTAACTTGCAATTCTTGGCACTCCAGAATCCACTACACTCCCTCTCTTCTCTCGTTCGCTCGCGAAATTTGAAGACCGAGTGTGACATCGTTGACTTCCGTTTGCTCACCTCGCGCTCACCTCCGCCCACTCCCCGCTCACTGCTCACGATATTCCGTTCATTTCAAGATCTCGCTCAAGATGACTCCTTCGCTCTAGTCTGATCGTCTCCGTGAAAATATCCCCACCCTCCCAAACTGCCATCTCACGAAATGTCTATCGAATTTGTTCCCAAACCTTCAATTGAAGATCCACATCACTCCACTTACCGACTGTGCTTGGAAATGTACGCTCCAGGCGCTGCCTTGTGACCGTGAGTGACAGCCTCCGCCAGCATAGGATGGTTTTCCTCAAAAAGTCATCCTTGTCATTAGCCAGAGTGGCAGCGATTCTACTCATTTGCGGCAGAACTTTAACGAGACGACTGATTTAATGATTTGACTTTCAAAAACATCGGAATAAGTGTGTGAGTGTTCAAGCGCTGTTCTTTTGCCTCTACTCGACGCCGCCCGTCTTCGCCTGCCCCCCCCCCCGCCCCCACTCAGCGGAAAGGCGAGTCTCACCGGCCTCCTCTGCCTCCTTTTGGCCGACCAACGACCGTCTTCCCTCCCTTCCGCCCCAACCCCTGCCCCCGCTCCCGCCCCCGCTCCGGCACGCGTGCACGCCCCCGCCCCTCTCGTCAAATCCATTGCCCCCACCGCCACCCCCGCCGACCTGCCCCCGCCGACCTGCCCCCGCCGACCTGCCCCTGCCGCCACCCCCGGGCAATACAGCCACCCCCGCCCCTCCCATCAAGCGCTGCCGCCGCCCCCCAAGACGCTTTGCCCCCATCCACCCCACTCCACCCAACCCCTCCGTTTGCGGAGCAAAAGCTTTCACTGGAAGTCCCTTCACTTCCCCCATTGCGCCTGTGTACACGTCCATGCACACGCAATGGGGAAGTGAATAATATATAAATGGAAGCCAAAATATACCCCTATATACACATATTTGCGAAAAAAATATATATTACCTCAATGCATACCGCGTAATATACATGTCATGTGGTTTTAAAATACATATACTTTGTAGTAGTTGTGTTAGCAGTGCGTCGACGATGGGCTTATTTAGCACCTTTTGCAATTAATATAATTCGTATGCCTTGGGTTGAGATGGAAAAAAAGCATGTTTGTGGACTAATAATACGAAAAGGGAAGTATTTATATTTACGTATGCATATAAGTGTATGTGGGTGCATAAAAATATAAAATATCGTGACGGATCATGGACGGACCGAAACAATTACAAAGAAATGGAATACACTTACGCCGCTAATTTTCGGGTGAGTTAGGACACATTCGTGTGATTAAGGACAAATTTGGGTGATTAAGAGCAAAGAATTTATTTAGTCTTCAGAGAAAGACAACAAAGTTCTACCGTTGTCACCACGAAGCCTCACTTTCATCACGAGTCCAGCCCCGGGTATAAGTGATCCTATATTCACTGTCCCGCGCGAAAGCTCTCTGTAACCGAGGCATTCGAGGTGGAAAGGCATAGATAGTTAGATGGCTGTGATATGACTTAGGAAAGATGTGGTTTCGTGTGGCAGGAGGATGAAGGGAAACCAGAGCACAACATGGATGGTATAATGATTTGGAAGGTTAAAAGCTTCGGAGAGGGGTTTAGTACTGTGAGGTATTTTTTCCTCTCTTTCATCCAGATACCGCATCTACTTGCGCGACATCCTCAAGGCTCACAACTCCTCCTTTCCACCACCACTCGCGGACTAAGCCCCCGCCGTAAAACCTGCACTGCCACGCCATTTTCATGCCCAACATGCCATTTCCCCGCTACAAACTCTACTCCCTAATTCATCCCGGCACACAAAACTCAAACTCATAAGAAACGAACTGCTCCCCATCATAGAGTCCAAGAGATCGATAGCCAACCTCATTCCATTATGCCCTTCTCCGCCTGTTACCGACTTCCACCTGACCTTGCCAACCTCCTCAGCTCCGATGCTTTCTTCAAGAATAAAGCAGACACCACTCTACTCGCCCCTCTCTGGCTACCCAGAGAAACCTCTGCCGTTCATGCCAGACATTCTCACTCTCATCTAAGTTTCTTCTTCCCTAAGCTCTAGCTCAGGGACTCCGTGCACGATGAAAGCCACCCGAACTTGCCTCCTACCAAAAGTAGTGGTCCCATGCAGCCTTTGCCCCGCGCTCCTAACGGATGAGTGAACTGCACTACTGAATCCACGTATCAAACGACCACGCATCTTCAAGCAATGGTCCAACCCGCAAGTTCTCTGTCCTCACCTAACCTAAATTTAGAGTCACATGCTTATGACTTCATCTTTCTCTCTTAGCTCTGAGAATATAACTCGCAGGCCTATCGCAACTTGATTAGATTTTAGGAACAATTCTAAGAGAGTTTCTATATTGCTACTGGCACGTTCATGGGTATTTGCCAACAGTCCGAAGTAGTATAAAAATGTAATTAACCGGCCTTCGTGACAAGAAATCAAATATTGTGGATAAAAAAAGTATTAATCTGAGCGTCGTTACAAGAAATCAAATATTGTGGCTAAAAGGATGACTGCATACTTAAGGTAGATGCGGTGAACGAGCAAGTGTGAAATATACTCCAACGGGATGGATGAAAGGTAAAAAAAGGCGAGTTTAAAGTAGTCTAGAAGAAGTTTATGGAATTCTTAGTCACCATCTAACCTAAAAGAGTATGCCACTTGGGATGATAGAGCTCCAGTCTTGACACATGCCTTTTTGAATCAAATTGAAAGAGAATCTGAATGAAATGGCGTATACAATGAAATCCCATGTAAATGAATGGGGTTCATGACTTTAGTTGTGCTTTTGGAATAAGAGAAGAACTAAGTTTCACACATCCTCTCTCAAGGAGAACGCTTAGCAAAAGTTAAATGGACTGGTGGAGTAATCAATTCATTAAAAACAAGATATGACTCACGTCAGGAGAAGGACCTCACAAATGTGCCAGCACTCATTTGTATTTCACTTGCGTGGCCAAATCTCTCAACATCCAAATTTGAGCTTCGGGTATTCTCCTCGATGAGACCCAATTTTCCGAACTAATCATTTTCGGTGGGGAAGGCAAGCCTCCGGTAATTAGTTTCAAATATTGGAGGGAGTAATATGATATGATCGAGTAGTATTACTCAAAAAACAAAAGGAAGTGGATTTATTTGGAAATCCTCTGCTTCTGTTAACGGTATGACAGGATTTTTCCAAGGATTAATGCTCAAGAAGAAGCGCACGTAGACATCAATGCACCAAAAAAGAAAACCTTGCCTCTCCTGCACCAGCAACATGTGACACGACGACGGTGTCGTTTAAATGTTCGTCATTCTGAATCTCACTCGGTGAGTTAGAACACAATGTGTAGCGGCCAAGAAGTCAGTTTCTCCGGGAGACCACGGGCGCACGGCCCTTGCGCAGCAAAAGATCACCTCCTCTGACCCCTCCTCCCCCTTTCACTGCGGGGGGGTGTGCGAGGCGTCGCCGCCCGGGAGCGCCTCCGCGATGCGCCTCCCGGGATGGGGCGGGATGCGGGGGTGCGCGGGATGCGGGGGTGCGCGGGATGCGGGGGTGCGCGGGATGCGGGGGTGCGCGGGATGTGATGATGTCGCCGGAGAGGGCGTGGCCGCCCGCCGCAGAGCAGCTCCTTCGCCATCGACCAATCCCCACCACCACCACCCACGCGTCCTCCACGTCCCCTCCTCGCTGCGGCGGGGGCCTCTTCCTCGGCGGGGGCGGAAGGGCGTGGAAGCGACGCCGACCATCTCCGCGCGCTCTCCCCGCACATCCCGACGGCGACCAAAGCTCCCGAGGTGCGCGCGGCGGGTGGAGGCGGGAGGGGCGGGGGCAGCCGTGCGCACTCCTCGTGGAGACCCGCGCAGGGCTCCCGAGATCGCTACCCGAGAGAACAAAGTGGATATTAAAGGAGGAATGTCGTAAGGGGTCGCGCATCAATTGGGTCACGGAGTTGTCCACGCTTTCGTACTTTCGAAAAACCTTTGACGCATTCCCCACTGTTCATTTATCTCGCAAAACTTTCTCTGCAGCACCTTTAATGAATCGATACTTTAACACCAACATGACTCGCTTGGCGATTGTGCCTGCATACACATTTCACGTATGTGGTGCACGATTCATGCTAATTAAAGCATGATCGTCTATAAATGGGTGTGTAAATTTAAGATGATACTTAAATATGTGTATGTAGATGCATTGGGAAAACGAAAAAAAGAAATCATGGAAACTTTCAAAGTTGATTGAGTAATGAAAGCATTCTCTGCAAATTCATCGATGGACAAGTGACAAATATCACGAAAATCAACTGTTACAAGCATAATATTGTGAAAACGATCAAATAGGAGGGAAATGAATAAATTATATCAAAAAGTGTAGAAACGTAGGTCGTAATAAACAAAGCATTTAAGCGAAATCCCTGCAGTTGGTGTTCCTAAACACTGCTTGGCAGCGTGATGCCGCGCGGCAAAAGGTGTATCCGATTAAACTGCGTTCTTACATTTATACTCATGGACGTGCATAGATTTCACACAACTTTCTTCAAGGTAGGCCACAACACAAGCCTAATTTTTCTCTTTGCTCAAATTACGAATAAAAGGAAGAACACATTATTAGGAAAAATTAGCATAAAGTCTTAATGCCAAATAGAAAACCCGAAACATTTTTGTCGCAAGAAGAATCATCGAGACAAGTAAACGACACTTGAGAAACTCGGACGTGATTGTGCGTTGTAATCAAGTGTGCAGTGGTTCCGAAAAGAACGTTACCTTAAAAGAAAATACAAAATAGTGACTAGTAGAACCGAAAAAAGTTCAGCAATTTAAGGGAAGATACGTGGAAGGCCATTATGGGAAGGAACGTATGGTTGATACACATAAACATAGAATTTTCATGTGATATGATTAGTGTGTCATGGATCAATTACAATTATATATCGGGGTATAATGAGCGCTAGGGGAAAATAAAAATAACAATGGCGTAAGATAAGAATAGGAGACGAGCAGAAGAGAAGTGTTAAAGGAAATATACCCGAAAGAATATTCGAGCCCGAGGCGTGACCGGAACAATAATCGAAAGCACTCCAAAGGAGAGATTCACACGAATTAGTTCCGACGTTTTAGTGGCGCCTCCAACTTCGGAAAAAGGAAGTAGGGGTCTAAGCGCAGCGGAGGGGGGTGGGGGTGTGAGGGCGGGGGGGGGGGGGGGAGGAAGGAAGGGGAGGGTGGAGAAGGAATTGATCCCTCACGAGTGACTTGTTGAGTGCCGGTGGGTTGGAAGAGCCACATGCAGAGGGGCCAAGGTGGTGTTCCGTTCCAGCCAGGGAGGCTGCGGGGGCAGCGGGGGCGGTGGGGGCGGGAAGTCCCAACATTGGGAGCGCGCGTCCAATTCCATTCTTCTGGAGGGGAAGGTGGCGATGCAGATCTCGGCAGGAGCGGTTGGGGGTCGCATCGGGGGCCGCGGGTGCGGGATTGGGTGCGGGATTGGGTGCGGGATTGGGTGCGGGAGTGGGTGCGGGAGTGGGTGCGGGAGTGGGTGCGGGAGTGGGTGCGGGAGTGGGTGCGGGAGTGGGTGCGGGAGTGGGTGCGGGAGTGGGTGCGGAGGCCGTTAGGGAGAGATGCCACAACGTCGCTCTCCGTTTTGGACCAGTAGCAATTGTACGACGATGTTAAACGATCGATCCGGAAAATGTGAATAATTTGATGGAACGTCACATCAACGCTCAAATGGAAATCCCTGACATCCGTACACTCCCGCTCAAGCACAAACCTTAGCTGCACCCTCCATACACTGCAGGTGGCTACTTTCTATTTCTTCCGTCAAATTTTTCCAAGCACCTCCAATGGTCAAAATCATTCACAATTCTCTTCAAATATATCTTCCAAATGAGGTAAAAGAACTTCATTTTGTGAATTACTCTCTCCACTTTCATAATATCCTTCTCACGTTAGCATTTATTTGGAAAACCTACATTCTTGGCTCCTCATTTGATGGACACTTTCATGTACGGTGCTCATCGCTTCTTCAACGTTCATCCTGCAGACTCGCTCTCAAGTTTTTAATTTTTTTTGCGTCAATCCAACTCGACAACACTTCCCCCCCCCCCCACACGATTCTTCATTTCCAACAATCTCAATTAGCCGACACCCAACCTTTCTAACCGTCCCATTTCCTCTCCTTCGAGAATTCAATCTGCTTGCATTCTTACTGCATTCATATATTCTTTTCTTATTTCTCCACTTTGAATATGTTTACGAATTCAATTTTCCACTCAATCTCCTTCCTCTAGCGAGGTCCTCACAGCGAGACCATTGATGATTGCCTCTTCCACACCCCACTCGATCCTCGTTCCCTTCCCCGACTCTTCGACCGTGGACATCGGGGTGGCGAGAGTAGTTACTTTTGATTCCGAAGGGCCGTAGTTCTAACCGTGGCGGTGGCTGAGGATTTCCAGTGGAATCCCGATCCTTACTTGGGTGCCATACGGAGAGCTCTTCACGCGTGCCACTTGGTCCGTTGGATGGGACGTTAAACTGTGTCCCCCTTGGTGCATTTTGCTAACATCTCCGCTAATGACGACAGCGAGTTTCACTTCACCCTTCCTCCATTCCCGCAATCCTTCCCTTGCCAGCCTACACTCCTCTACTCAATGGCGCAAATTACCACAATTGTCAGTCACCTCCCCGAGTTATCAACGAACGAACCTCTTTCACCATTCACAATGAAATTAATGAGGCTTCAAAAAATGCCACGAATGCAAATGGATCCAGTGATCCATTAATTTTTCCACACGCAGCACAGACTATCTATTTTTAATTCTCATAATCGCGAAGTCACCGTTATCACTCACAATGATGTCACTTGGCGCATCAGGTGAAATCTCCAAATTGATCTATCAATCTAGTTGAGTTGAGACTTTCGTTGGAAAAAAGAAAAATTTAACCAAAATTCGTTCGATTACGTCAATGTATCCCTCTAGAAGCAAGGGCTTTAACTAATTGGGAAAACATGCCAACCACAATTTTTAAAATTTTCTTGCGTCTATGAAAGACTTTCAGAACAGAATAAGAGCGAATAGACAATGGGAACTACATAGGGCTTGGAAGAAATTATTGAATATAAGTGAGCTTTCATAAGTCAACATTTTTAAGACAGCTAAAGACTACTCCGACGGTATTATTTCCTCATAACGAATCAAATAAGTTAGTTCACTCAAATGAAGTATGATGGCGATATTTCCGCATTTGCAGTCGCGGTGCCAACCTCTTCACGGCCGATGCGACGGCCAGCAATTAGCGTGCCTGTAACTCGTCGCATCATCGTATCGCCGATGTATCGTCGCTTCCTCGATACGTGGTCGCACCTCGACACTTTTTCGGGTCGATACCGCAGCCGGCCAGCCCCGCATGCCCCCGCATGGGCCCTCATTAGTGGCGCTCTCGAGGGGCAGCCATTGTGTGTGTCGTGGGGCAGTGCTCGCCCCCGCCACTCGCCCCTCGAACGAACAAAAGCCATCACATCTGCCGGAATGGCCGCGAATGCGATGACGCGGCCCGAGATCCCCGTGACAATGGCTCTTCAAGGGACCTCTCGCCGTGGGGCGATTCTCCTCGATGTGAGCGAGGGTCCACAGCGAGGGGCGTGGTCCAGCGAGGACGGACCACGGACCTTGGGGCTGACGAAGATCGGTCGGAGGTCTCTTCGGAGAGTGGACCGTGGGCACGGCGAGGGCTGAATCTTGGGTTTGGACTGTTTCTGGCGAGACTTTGCGGAACTCCTTCATTATGAAATGATGACAAATAACTTAGACCCTGTACTATAATCTCTGGTTAAATATTTTGCTGGTATGAAAACCAATGCTAATACGCCCTCTCATCGAATTCGTTCGTGTTAACTAAGCGACAGTCTGACGTAATGTGCAATTAAAAAACTCCTAGCTAACATTAAGTTAAAATAAAGGGTATATTATCTTATGGTTACCATTAACCAGACATGGTCTAACCAGGCCTTAGCTGTTCCCACACACATTTTTATTGTTTTGCGACCAAGGTTTGATTGCTGTACATCATCACCAGGTGATCTCCATCTTCTCCTGATGATGATGTACAACGATTAAACCTATATCGTAAATACTTCTAAGTGGATACTCCAAGTAATTTAACCACAAGCCACAGGTCTGCTCACTACGTCCTCGTCACCATCTCCATTCCCTATCCGACTTAATGGGCTGTCTCATTTGATACCTACAACATTTTTCTCCTTCGATAAATCGGCAAAAATCTCACAAACCTTGTGGTGTGAAAAATGGGTGGTTTTATCAGCGAATTTAATTTCACTTTAGAAGTAACTGAGCCTCATTGATTATGGCACAACTTCCTCATTATATTCATCAGAAATTTTTCCAATCTCTCCATTCTGCATGTAAAATGGTACATATGTTGTATGGCGGTACCTGGTTATAGAAATATTACTTAAATAGAAAAAAATATTTTTTTGGTGCAGTCTATACTTAAGATGTCGGACAATTTATTTGGGAAGCAGAACTGGTGAGCGGGAAAAGTCAATATTTTCTCAACCGTACCGGATTTTTAGTTGCCCTCCAAAGTCAGCTGGATGGATATGGATTGAAGATAAACCATGGAAGGAAGAAGGCAATGGAATGTTTTCAGAAAAACATGAAAAGGTAAACATAAATATAGGAGAGCATAAGTAAAGACAGGTAGAACAAGTGCATTGTTTGGCGTGCATTCTGGACAAAAATGAACGCAGGTAAGAGGACATTACAAGGAGAATTGCAAAAGAGTTATTCGCGAACAGCAGAAAAGTAATGACGACACCCTAAGTGGAGATGTTAAGTGAAGGATAGTGAGGAGCCTGATACAGGGATAGTTTATCCCTATATGCTGGAGAAACTAGGACCCTGGTGAGAGTAGTGAAAGAGGAGGTCAGTGGCGTTCAATATGTCTAGGTGTGAATGAAGCTGGCGAGTGTGCAATTGACCCAAAGGAGAGCAACAAAAAGATTCTTGGCATATCATGGGAGGAGGAAGTCATTTGCTCGAGAAAATTATTGGGAGGCAATAAAACGATTCGCTACTTTCGGTGAAAAAACGGAGAGTACTATTCTTCCTTCCTTCAGGTAGTTTGAGAGCGAACAATCACTTCTCCTAGAATTTGATGAATTTGACCTCATTTTAAAGAAAAAAAACTCTCATCTTTCCGATGATACCAAAATATTAACCCTTTTCCGGACTACTTTTCGAGAAATTTTCCTGAAAATATAAATGGTCATACATAGGGGTAGATTACGGCTGCGCGCTACAAGAGGAATTGAAAAAAAGGAATTAAGAACACCTAGATTTCGTAAAGAAACTAACGTTGAGTAGTTTGTATGTTTTTTCAACTGTTTATAAAAACTAATCTATAACTCACCGCAGTAATTTTTACAGAATCGCAAAAAAACCTTCTGTTGTGAAGTTTTTTTTAGCCGTACGGCGTGAAAAAAATGAGCCAAGTTAAAGACAAATTTACATATATTTATTTAATTACTGAGAACTTTTGTCATATATAACTCTATTTTTACGCCATTATTTTACAACATTTATTCATAATTCTAAAGGACGCTGAAATAAAAAAATAAAATTCGAATATGGTCTCCGTTATGACTAGGGATCTCACTCAGTCTACCTAAAGCGCAAATTTTCTCCGACTTTTCTGCCGGTTACGTCAGCGAATAATGATTTTCTTCATATGCAGGTCTTCAGACAACAAATGCATAATTTGCGGTTACAACGATGGAGACCGCTAAACTTTAGCATTTGAACTATTTATCACCCTTTTCCATGGCTGTGGAATTTGGCACCCATTCTCCTTGACGGGGTCCTTTTTTAGTATTTCAATCGCTTCACGGATTATTAAACGGAAGTATTCGACTGCTTAAGACAGATGTAATACCATTCAATCTGACGTACAGGGTTTCCAGTGGACACGTGTGTGGTCTGCAAGGGTGGAGTGCTCCCGACGTTTCTTCCTTACCTCACTTCCATGCTCTTTAATTCGTTCACTCACAGAGCGGCGTAGATTCTTCCACAACTACGTGGAATTTTATACACGCCTTCATACTTGAGGTTTGGAAGTCGGCTTTCGCTCCAGGAAGGATGGTTCTTACCCTCTCTCCGCTATTGTTACGGCAAATGATATTATGCTTGTTCAATGTAAAGAGAGGTGCTATTTCGCACTCGTCCGGCCACACCTTGAATATGCAGCGAGCATATGAGATCCGGTGCAGAAAGACTTAATCCGGGAACTTATTAAAATACAAAGGAAAGCTGCGCGATTCGTCAAAAACTGCTACGGGCGTACAGACAGCGTTACGCAGATGTTAAACGAATTAGGCTGGGAGCCGCTGGAGACTCGGAGGCTGCGCGCTAGGCTTAGATTACTTGAGCAATTGAGAATAGATATCTTTAAGAGCGACACGGAGAACATCATAATAGAACCCCACTTTATTTCCAGGTCCGACGGAAACGATAAATTAAGAGAGATATTTTGCCGAACGGATAGGTATGGGAATTCGTTTTTCCCCCGAACAATAAGGGACTTTAATAAATGCAAGGCGTAATTTCATTAGAGCGTTTCCTTTTTATATGTAAACGGTTGGTGTCCTAACACCCCCCGCCACACGCCTATTGAGGCGGCTTGCGGGGTAGTATGTAGATGAATGTATGATCAATGCGATCCGTGGTTCCAGCGATGTATGGCAATGTTACGTATCCAGCTGAATTAGCGGTATTTTCTCGCTTCCTGATAGTCACGTTAGATATGTTTTTGATTTTGTTGGAGATTGTGAGATGGAGTAACCGTTTGAGGTACGTGTACTGAGGACATACCCGGGGAGGGTATGTATTTAGAATGTAATGAAGTGATTAAAGAATTACATTGATTTGATGAGAGAGACAATGTCAAAATGTACCGTGACCCCAATAAAAAAAGTAGGGTCGTGAACCCTTGACGAGTATCACTCCTTTAGTTGGCTGTCGCATTTATTGAATGACGCTGTGGACTGTTTTCTCACTCACGCCAGCACAAATTGTTGCATTATACATCACTCTATTGGTGTCAATAACCTTACTTTGCGCTGTCAAAAAATTCCCTAATTCTGGTTATAATGTCCTAATTGCGTCTTCTTCTTTCAAGGTTTTCTTCATCAGAGCTTTTCATTCAGAGATTTTGCAGTCTGAGTAAACTGACTGGGTCTGAGGATTATTTATGGGAGGCATATTGCTTGCACTGTATTTTGAGCTGAACCAAAAGAGTAAATGACTTACAGAAACGTCTTCTCCACAGCAACAATGGGGTGTGCACTAATTTTGGGAGAGTAGGGAAAGGGACGACAATAGAAATGGTTGGCATTAGTAAGGTAAAAGTTCTCCGCTGAAAACGTAGAATGAAAACATTTGGGCACCGCAGATGAGAGCACGTGAAAGGATAACCACATCTGCTTGGGAGGTAAGTGGCGTGGAGGGGGCTAATGAGTCTGAATCATCAAAGCCGTGCGCAGGGTGTTCGAAGGGAGGTGAGGGATGGAATTTATAACCCTTACCAAGTCTTTTCAAAGAAGATTTTCTCTAGTGGCCCACGCGCATTGTGTCTTCGGGATCGTGCTCGTCACTCGTTCTACCTCGCGTACACTCACCTCGGGAGACGCGAGGAGAGTGGCATGGAGGGTCCCAACATCCGTTTTGTGTTTCGCGCGTAAGACGGGGCAACGCAGCAATCGTTCACTCTTGTGTCTTTTCAGAGTGCCATATTATGATTTATACTACGGATCATATAGAAATTACAGATAAATTAGTGTTACCATGACTTAAATTTGGTAAACTATGGGACTAGTTAATGTTTAAATATTTTCGTTAATTTACAGAAAGGTATGCGTTTTATAAATTTGCGTTTACACTCATACGTATATATTTATTTATTTTTACATTTTTTGGTAAAATGTTAATGCCGTAGGATGTTCCCTTAGGGTGAGTAACATAGTTCATAAAGTGGAGAAAACTTGTTCATTTTAGCGTGCGCGGAGTTCATCATTTCAATGGCGTGTCTACATTTTTTAATCTGTCATGGATTGAAAAATACAAGTAAAATTGCGATAAAATTACCTTAAATATGATGTACATTGCATTGCATAAGCATTTACATAGACCCAGAGTACGGTGGCACATAATTTTCGTAGTATGTACAGTGGCTCATCATTTTGACACCGACAGTAGTCAGGGTTATAAGAGGAGAGCAGCGATCCACAGAAAATAGCCCAAACTTCGCCCGAGGCAGATTGCTAAAATTACAATAAAATGTTATTCTATCTGTCTTAGGCTAATGGCCAACTATAGCAACGAGCAAATGTACAGATAAAAGATGTCCATGAACATAATTAACGAAAGAGGTTTCACATGTTAGGTAGCATAAGAGAGCAGTAGGAGAGAAAGGAGACAAAATAACTTCTGACGAAATATAACTAATTCAAACAGGGTCGATGTCATGACAAGTAATATATCTTTCTGCGTGTCAATAACTGACATGTCGCCCAGAGGGTGGAGGTGATGGTGGCAGACGACGAGTCAGGGTGAGCAGTTATTTGTCGCAAGGCCCGTTGCCGTCTTGGCCGTTGAACATTCACACCGAGGAAGTGGTGTGAAGAGAGGCATGGGAAGGGCGAGATCCGTGAATGAAAGTGGGAGGCCAGCTGACAAAGTCGGTTAGATTCGCGGAGGACCAGGCGTTGGGTAGTGGATCATTGAAGGGATTGCAGAGTTTCGTATATGCATGAGAAAATCGGTGCGGGAAATGAAGAATGAAGATTAATCAGAAGAAAACAAAAGTAATGAGATTTTAAGGGACAAATAAGACGAGCGAGGTCATAAAAGTAGGAGGGCACAAATTAGAATAAGTAGAGCACTATTATAGGATTTCATGCGAGTAGTGCATTGGAGGAAAATGGGCAGAGTAGTAGAGACGTTATGAGGGAAATGGCGCTAGTGAAAGAAGTGTTCAACAATTGGAGGGATTTGATTGCAGGGGCCTTATGTAGGGGTATAAAGAAAAGGTTGGCAAAGAGTTCAATATGGGTTGTAGCGTTTTATGGTGTAGAAACATGGGCGCCGAGAAAAGACGAGAATAGGACTTTATATTACTGTGTAGAATAAGTGTTTATTCTACACAGGAATCCGCAGCAAATTTTTGAAATTTATCTACACATTGCTTTTGGAGACTTCACTTCTTCACTTCTCAGTTTTATCATCATAAATATCTATTTTATTAGACTTAGTTTGACCTGCTTTAGAGATGCGGATGAGGATGGAGAAGGTGCGACGGAAAGGGAGACAAACGAGGAGGTGCTTGGAATGATGGGTGCGGAGAGGAAACTTCTGGAGGAGAATAGGAGGAGGCAGTGCAGGTGGTTGGAGCAGGTAGTGAGAGGCTACGGTAAGAGATGCTGAGGGCCGTGATAAAGGGGAGGGTGTCGAGTAAACGGGGCAGGGGAAGAAAGAGAATAGGTTTTAATGGCGGGATGAAGAGTCGTGGGAAGTACGCTGCGATGGAGATAGAAATTGAGTGAGTAGACTTGCCATGCCATGTAACCCATAGTAGACCCTTGCCATGTAACAATCTAGAGGATTTTTACTCACTTCAATGTGGACCTACCTTACCCGGTGTACCCAAATAATAATTATGTGCCCGAATTTTAATAATAATGCATTTTTGAGAACCATTATCATTCGCATTAAAACTAAATGGAGCCTTTCCAATTGTTCATAGTATTTGAGTTTGCCGGTGAAGGCACACCCTACACAGCACAGGATGTCTTCAGAATATACCATTTTCGTCTCATGTGTCCCGGGGACATCCAAGATATCTCTAAGACATTGCAACGGTACCGCACGGGGATTTCATAAATAGTTGATATTTTGAAGTAATTATACGTTTGTCTACCACCTTATTAGATAGGAGCCCGTTTTTGTCAATTTCTACTAGAGCAACGGAAACCCCGGTTACCGATCATTCACCGAAGATAAGCGTCGTTGAGCTCGGCTCGAATTTAGAGGGGTGTTCCTCCTATTCACCCAAGTGCTGTTGATCCTGTGTGCACGTGGCAGACTGTATGTGCGAAATGACCTTAGCCGTCGAAACATGTTGAAGCTAAATACTACAGCAATTCCTACTAAAATTTGCAATGCTCACCAAATAATCTGAATACGTCTTGGTGACCTCTCCTTGGGTTTTTCAAATTATTCTTTTCTCTATGCTGAAGCTATTTGAATATAACCGAGTTAAAATTTAATTGATCTATTTCCGGACCTCCCAGAACAGACAACGTTTTGTAACACCCTGTACAGCATGTAATGTTGCTCCCAACTTCATGTTTATGTATGCTTTTATTTCCATAGCCTACCGAACGTTGACAGCTTAAGCACTGAGAGCTGAGATGCCTACTTACTTCAAATGCGAGCTCCCAGCTATGCAAAGAGTCTTAAAACCTTATTTTTGTAACCAAATAATTTCCTTGAGAAAGGTCGCTATCCTCTGTCCCAAGAGCGTTCCGTAGCTCCTGGATTTGAATAAATGAACCGAGCATCTAACGCACGACGCGAATTGCTTGAGGTTCTTTATTCAACTGCTCATGTTCAGTTTGTATCTCACATCTCCATTTTTGCCATCACCACAAAGTTCCGATCACAATCTTTACGCTCATTAAGACTTGACTCTTAGGGCCAAATTATAATTTTCACTATCTTACGGAGCATGAATCGTACAGTAAATGTCTATATTTATCTAGGGCATGTTGTATTCACTTCACAAGTCAATTCTTTATTATTAGTGCATGATATGTACAAATAATACCGGAGCTCACGGTATTCACAATGAAAAATATTAATCATCCCGATTGTAAGGACGCTTAAGAGAGAACACAAAATGCCTTCACTCATTTTTTATGCATGGAGAGCTACACTCATTTGGTCTCCTAGCTTTCTAAATTGATGTTATTCTCATATAGGTATAATTTTGTTTATTTTTGGGACACTTCATGCAGATGTCCCTAGGACGTCGTGTATGCGGACACGACGACCTCTTAGATGCCCCATTTCAGCCAGCAGATATGAAGGATATTTTAGGATCATTATTATATCTCAGCAAAATATCTCAGAAATGTACGTAGAACGTCATTGTACTTTGTATGAACTTCATAACTTAAGGAGAAGCAGCACATTGGATAACCCACAAATAGTCTTTTGAAACAGAACTACTTTATTTTTAACATATTATTTATTTGAGTTTCACATTTGTGTAAAAAGGGGATATAATTAATGGAAAAAGAAGCGATTACTGCCCAGCTTCCCCGAGGGAGGGACCTTTATCCGTCTAATCGTCGTTTTTTATTCGGGGGAGATAGTTTGTATCACTTCACTATGGAGATTTTTTGCAGTTCAAGGGAGAATATGAAAAATAACTTTCTCTGTATTACCTTCCTAATGCATGCGTTTTTATTAATCACAAGGCTATAAGGTCCTATGAGAATGTTTTCTTCAACTAAAAATAAGATTTAATTGTAATTGACCAGAAGTGCCGTGTCCTCCATGGAAGAGGCATGAGTGTTTCATTCTACCAAAGAATTATCTAGGGAAGAACTTGTCGGAAAAAGAGTCCTCTACAAAAATAATCGCACCTGCATGGACTAATTCTTGACTTATTCGACGTTTATTAGCGAAAATCTTGATATTTTTATATAAATTTAGCACTACGCATGGACGTAGTCCACGACCCAGAATTATAACCCGACAAACCAGATGAGAAACGCGACTCATCGGCAGAGGTCGCCTCAGAGACCAAGATGACCATTGAATTTTTCAATGAGAATCTCACTGCTATTTTTGATAAACATGCGCCTTTTCGGACAGTTAAAGTAAATCATAAACGTAAGCCTTGGATCACTCCTAAGATTGTTTCCATGATAAAAGAGAGAGATGCTGTCTATAATATTGCTCGAAGATCATGCTGTAGCCAACTTTGGAGTCACTACAAGGGAATTAGAAATAGAGTAATAAGTGAAATGAGGAATGCTAAAGTCCGTTATGCGTATAATACTTTTGGTAACAATAGTATTCCATCAAAACATCTGTGGAAAAGTTTAAAAGAACTTGATGTAGTTCCCAGCAAAGCCTCGATACCTTGCAGTGTCCCCATAGCAGACGATTTGAATCAACATTATACTACTGTTACGTGCCATAGTGAGGATTTAGTCTCTAGTGCTATTAAATACTATGATGAAATGCCGGCGTTTTCGGTTGATGAGCCTTATCATTTCAAACATGTTTTTTTCAATGACTTAAAAAAAGCTGTGAATAATGTAAGCCCTAACTCTAAGGGTATCGATGGCATATCTGCTGAAATGCTAAAACTATGTCTGAAAGAATCCTCTCCCGCAATACTGCATATATTTAAATACTCCCTTCAATGTTGATCCTTTCCTGACCTGTGGAAAATAGCCAATGTCAAACCACTGCCAAAAAAACGTGGAGCCAGTATTGTTAATGAATTCAGACCTATAAGTCTTTTATGTACTCTTGGAAAAGCCCTTAAGAAGATCGTTCATGCGCAGTTGATTGACTATCTTGATAGAAACTCCATTTTCAACTCACTACAATCTGGATTTAAAGCCAACCATAGCACTACGACGGCCCTTTTAAAAGTCATCGGGGACATAAGGGAGGGAGTAGACCACCAGAGAGTTTCATTACTTGTTTTATATGACTTCAGTAATGCGTTCCCTTCCGTTCACCACGGCCTGTTGCTTTCGAAGCTTAGGCTCCTTGGCTTATCAAATTCAGTTCTACAGTGGCTTAGGTCATACCTAACAAATAGATGGCAGCGGGTTATTAATGGAAAAGACGTCTCCAACTGATCGCTTTACTCTATGGTGTTCCGCAAGGTTCAGTTTTAGGCCCTCTTCTGTACTCTCTTTATGTAAATGTTATTGATATAGTTTTTTATAGGTCCAAGTACCATCTGTATGCCGATGATTTACAGAATTATATTTCATGAAGGCCTGAAGATATTATTGAGACTATAAATTCTATGAGCGTAGAAGCAGCTAACCTTTGTGAATACGCTGTAAGGCATAATCTACAGATTAACCCTAAAAAGACTCAAGTAATCTTGATAGGTAATAATAAGTTTTTGAAAAAGCTTCCTGTCCACCTGCCATCTGTTACAGTTAAGCCACCAGTCAAATTCAGCAGTTAATTAAGTAGCCTTGGTGGTGTAACTGGTAGCACACCCGACCGACAATTGGGAGATCCGGGTTTGAATCCCGGTTAAGGTGAAATTTTTTCTGTCTGGATTTGACTCATTTTCATCTTCCCCACCAAACCCTGTGTTTGTCCTTTTATGTGTTCCTATCCATTTCCATTTTCCTATGAATGTATGAATTTATTCGCGCCTTTGAGCGTCATTTTTCGAATGATTGAGTATATTTGGCCATGTTGGCTCTTTTCTTCTTCTACGGCTATGCGTACCTTTAAACGTACTGTTCACCTCTTTATATGTTGTATGCCTGTATTCCTCTTTACCTTTCAACCTTCCAATTGTGTTTGTCCCCTATATGGTGGGTGAAATCGCCCCTGCGCGCCATCTCTGGGCAGTTCAACTTGGGCATGGGGTGTGACATAAAACCCCGTCAAATTCAGCAGTTAATTGAGTAGCCTTGGTGGTGTAACTGGTAGCACACGCTACCGGCTCCAATAAATATATATATATATACCAATCCATATATATATATATATATATATATGGATTGGTATATATATGGTATATAAACATATGGTATATGGTATGGTATATGGTATATATATGGTATATAAACATATGATCTTACCATATATATATATGGTAAGATCATATGTTTGGTTCTATGTTTCATATTTGACCACCAAGTGTCTAAGCTTCCGCTTCACACAAGCACCAGAAAAGCGATGACAGTGCAAGCACGTGAGCCCTTTCCATGAGTGAATGGAGTTGCACTCACCCTAGCACCACGTCGCACCCGAGCGCGTTAAACGACGACAGTCATGCCCTGCGCTTTGTGCACCTCGTAGCATTCTTGCGCCAGCATCGTTGGTCTCTCGAATCGCTTCTGCGCGTCTCCGACTGGTATTTGGGTGCAAATGTACGGCAGGGAGCCCCTCACATCAATTCCTCTTCTTAGCTCTGGAAAGGAAGACTGACGCATTAGTAAACCAAATTCCCACGGATGGAAAACATTGATTTTCATCACGGAAAGTCGATCAATAGACGCTCGTAAACGTCTTTGGACGATTAGCACGACAAAAAAGACATAATGTAGCCAAATTTTAAAGTTCATAAACTTTTATACCACATTGCACACCGCCAGTGGGGTGGGTTTCCCCTCCCGCTGCGACAGATGAGGTCTGAGGCCGGACGAGGGAACAGATGAGGACGCTCTCGGCCCGATCGGGAGGATATAAACCCGGGCCATCGGGGTTATATCGGGGATACACCTTCGAAAAATAGTTTCGGTTGCTAAGGGGTTTGATTTGAAAAATTCGGGAGGAAATTATGGAAAACTTAGAGGTGGAGAGTTGTAACCCAACACGGTTCGGACATTCCACTGGACCGTGATGTAGACCCTGGTGATCTTTTTTTACCCGAGTATAAAATCAACTATACGTACGTACGTAACAATCGGCACGAAAGTTTAAGAAGTAGTCCCACGTGCGAGGTAAAGCAGTGAAACACCGCTCGTATCCACCACTTGCACTGGACTCCCCATTCCTCCGAATCCTGGAACGCCTTTCGGAAAACAGGTACACGGGAAATGTGGACTCGGATCTCCATCCCTCGCCTGGCTACACGTCTGAGGGGAATGGGGTTTATTTAGTGGCTAGAGGCACTAACTTCCCATTCTGGAGACGCAAGTTTGAATTCTGGCAGTGGTGGAAAGTTTTTAGTGGAATTCCGATCCCGACTTGGGTGTCATGCGGCGATCATCTTCAGTATAATGTTTCGTCAGTTGGATGTTACGTTACACTGTGGCCCCATTAGTGCTTTTTGTTGAGAGCTGGCTAATTCCGACGCCGGGTATCTCTCCTGTCATCCTCAATGACGCAAATGCCAATTGGCCAACCAACAAAACCCTTCCCTTACCAACGTATCCACTTATCCTTAATGACGCAAATGGCTTCAGTTTTCGGTCGCCTCCCCAAAATAGCCAACGACACGTCTCTATTGGATTGATGACCACAGAGTCTGCTCAGTGCTTTATTGCGAGGGGTGCAGGGGCGGGGGAAAGGGGCGTGTGGTGATAGAAGGGGTGGCGGCGAGGGTGGCCGCGCAAAGGAAGGTTGATGCCTCTCCGGCCGGAGAGCTTCTTCCGAGGGCTGGGTGGTGAGGTGGCGTGCCGGAAGTCGCGTCGGTGAAGTGATTCGGAGACCGGAGGATTGAGCAGATTCGTCCAGGGTTACATGATAATTTAAAAAATCAGGCGAGTTTCAGAATAGCACGGAGGATATAAATTTAACCCCTCATTAAATCATTAGAATTGATGAAAGAGACAAAATAAATTAGATACGTGGCCTAACTGATAGGTAATTACACAGATCCTCTCTCCCCAAGCACAATGAATGAACACGGCAACAACAGATCGAGACACAAAGACGTATTCCACCTTCGTCCTTTCCCTCTTACTATTCATTTTCCCGATGACCTCCGTATTTACTGGTTGGTACCCTAACACCCCCTTCCTTACGCCTTGTGGCGGCTTGCAGGGTAATATGCCTAGGAATAGACGCGAGTGATGAACACATGAAGACGAAGCCGAATTCGTCGAATATGAAAACACAGGGGTAGTTAGGTCCACCTTGTGTTTCGATAGACTCCTCTAATCGAAAGCTTTTTCAATCAAAGGAACAAAAATATCTGGTACGGAATGATTTACAAATGTGTAAGCGATGATGCATGGTTCCTAAAATATGACCTATGAGTATGTCTAGTTATGCCTCTTGACTATTTCCATCTAGTAACGGTTTAGTACGAAATACAGATTCAATAAAAATAATATAAGTACATATTTTGTTCGGGAGCTTTGAGGCTGTCGTCGGGTGCCCAAACATCATTCAAAATGCATGCACGGTGCTCGGATACCTCCCGAGAAAAATTTCCTTGTTGCCGAGGACTTGATTCACTGGGAAAGATTTTGATTTGCTAAACTTACATATGGAAGTAAGAAAAGTGTCAATGGGTATCTGGAAAAGATGACGCTGGATATCAGAATAAACAGCCCAAACTAATACATTGAGTCTTCAGATATGCTGCGTTCACTCTTGAGAAGTAATCAACGGAACCTCAAGCTTAAATCTCAGGCCTAAATCAGTGACGACTCGAATTTAATGAATAAGAGAACGGTGGAAGTGTTAACCAAATTACTACTACCCTCACTCACTAATACCCTCGCTGCGTAAGCGATATGCAATAGTTTTGGAATAATATGTGCAATAATGAGAGCACATATTCCAAAAACAATTAGCTAACAGGTCTAGTGACAGCCCCATTAGAGGAGTGGGAAGTTGGAAGCTCGTTCGATCAGTCATATCAGTTTTAACATAGACCTCACAAGAGAAAACACCTGAAATATCAGTCATGAAATCAGTGGAAGCCTGACACAATGAGCAGGGCCTTTACCGAAAAACTCGTAATAGAGAGTAATTGCCGAGGTACCATCAATTAGCCTATAGTAGTAAAACCTGCATTTTATCTTTTTCAAGGTACCACCAAAAAAGAGTATACGATCGAGAAAAGTGTAGAGTATAAATGTATATTACAATTAAAAACCATACCATGAATATAAATTTCATAGCAGGCTGTCAGGCCGAGCAAGCAAAGTGGCCGCCGTATCTCGCCATTGCTTCGTCTGGGGTTCTTCTGTAATCTCCATTGGGTCAGACGTTTAAGAAATCTAGTTTATGAGTTTCCAGGGAGACATGTTGGGTTTATTCTCCGCGACTGTGGTATATCATGCACGACCACGTCTCCTGTGCTACAACCTAGACTGGGCACGAGAACAACTTGTTCGTTTAAACCCCCGCTGAAATTCGCATTTAATTAAGATGGTTTGGTGGTGTAACTGGTCTTACACACCTGACCGGCAATTGGGAGATCCGTGTTCGAATCCCGGTCAAGTCAAATGATTTTTTCATGGCGAATGTCATCGTCCTTGGTGTATAACTTCGCACCCATGCACGTGACTGCGTACCACATCATTTGTACCAACGCAATGTTTGGAAATCTACAGTTTGATGTTCGAATTATGATATTTGGAAACAGCAATGATATTTTGTACAGATTGTGACTAACTCACATTATGTATCACATTATTGATGCCGTTCCACGCATCGAGCGACTGAGATGCAGCACGAAAATGTGAGGTGGCGTGAATACTTTAACTTCCACTCGGTGAGTAGCTCACAGGAAGATGCTCATTTGAAACGACACGTCAGTCATAAGTTTTGGAGCAATATTTTTATATTTTGACGTAATAATATTTTCGCGAAAGAGCTGGGTGTAGTTTGGTTGCCTCAGTTTGACGTGCTTCGGCGGATAAGATCATTTCGCAATCAATGTCTCCTACTTACAGACGAGGTCAACAACACTCCGAACGAATAAAATGATCACTCCCACCGAGTTCGAGCCGAGTCCCACGACGCTGAACTTCGGTAACCGAGTGGGAACCGGTGTTTTCATCGTCCGTTGCCCTAACAGAAAGAGTTGGGCTGGACGCTTGGCTTCCAAATGTAGCATCTCGAGTTTGAATTCAGTTTACACCGCTGGATAGATACCGCCATCTAACATCCTAGTGCTGCTTATTTCCCCGGAATTTCTACTGGCGAGGCAATAAGGGAAGGAGAGTGCCCAGTGAGTGAGTGTCACAGGGGGTAGCATTGGTTGGTGCGTAGTTTTGAATACTAACAGAAAGTAATATTCTCTAACTATAAAAATTAACCATGTGGGCGTAATTTTCCTAAGCCTGGGTACTTCATTGGTAGCCTGCATTTAATCACGCTCATTTACATATTTTGAACGCTAAATGGTCTATAGTTAGTCAAGTGTAACTGTACACCCCCTTACGGACAAATACTTTGCTGAATAAACGTTTCTCTTCCCGTGCAAACCTGATTCGTTCGAGCTAAAGTTTAATGGATAAAATTAAATTTCTTAGATGATATCTACTATGGTCAATAAAATAACTTACAATATCGTTTTCAATTGCTTTATTGGTACGTATACTACTACGAGCGACCTTGAAATGCGGAAGGTCAAGTGTCCCTGCCATGAAAATTAATTGCCTTAATAATTAGGATTTGTCAGACGTAGCTCTCAAGTAGACTATCCTCCCGGCCAATCTCTTTTAACTTTTAATTCTCCTTTACACCTTTACACGGCTGGTGTCCTTACACAACCTGCCACACGCTCACGCGGCCGCTCGCAGAATAGTATGTAGCTGTAGATGAATCTCTCCACACGATCATCATTTTCCCGACTTCGTGGCATATGACGACGCTTAGTGCATCCATTGTCATATTTTTGGACCCTCTACCAATTCACCTTCGCTCCTAAGTGTCTTCGCCAAGGTACGTCTCATTCAATTGTGTCCGACCCTTGCCCCGACTTAATTCATCGCTTCTCATCGGCCACTCCCGTCCACCAATCCTTCCTGTCGCACAAATCCTCCCCTCCCTTACACCCGTCCGATCCTCATATTCCTCCCGTGGCAACACATTCCCATTGACTCGCACCTCCCTCCCCTCGCGCCAGCAAAACCGTTCAAGCGACTCACACGGAAGAGCCAAGTGGACGTCGCACCACTACAGGCAGGCAGGTAGGCTTCTTTGAGTGCTTTTCCCAACCACTTCCGCCTGGCTCGATGAGACGAGCAAAAGGGGGGAGCGGGCGGGGGGGATAGCATTCGAACGACGACTCCACAAACAAAGTTCTTCCCCGGATGGACGCATCACTCGAGGCCGGAGCCGAAGCGTCGAGTGCCTCGGGACGACGACTACGTTCGACAGACATCTCAAAGGGACGAGAGCGATGGATAGGCGAATGAGAGACGATCCTCATGCATCGCCATGGATGCCATCGAGTGTCGGCACTCGGGACGAAGCTCACCGCTCCGGCGTCCCGTTTTGACGGATACTTGAGTCCTCCTCATCGCCGCGATCTCCTCGAGTACTTTCCGAACCAATAGAACTCCAAATCAAGGAACGGGTGAGACTCTTGTCTCTTAATAAGCGTCGCAGAAGTTTCAACCGAGCTGGTTGAGCACATTATTCTTCTGCTCCACTCCGTTAAACCGTGACAGGTCAAAAGGACAGATGCAGCTTCCTCAGAGCGCAAGTTATTTGAGTGCATATCATTACTGACATTTGACCACAAAAGCTGATGTTTCCCTGCTCCAATTCAAGTAAATCGAAAAGGATTTTTATAAAAGGAAATCACAAAGTTTGAAATTGCATTCTCATGTTCTCTACTTACACATCGCCGTCACTATCCCAAGTTGACTGAGCCCAGATGTCAGTCTTTTGGTTAAAGCCTTTGACTATTGTCGACATGGATAAATAACTGTCCATCTAATAGTATTTGCTGTGAATCGAGGACAGTGGACTACGGTTAGAAATGGAGGGTAGGCAAGTGTTAGTGCAACTTCCTGGAGCATTTGCTGTCATTAGGTTGTCAATTTGCATGATACAAATTCAGCCAGCCACAAATTGAGGTAAATTTATAGCAGAGAATAGGTGTGTTAGCAACCGCAGGAATTGAAGCTTCCTCGTCTGCCATTTATCAACTTCTACATAGCGAGACGCGAGCCGTCTACAGCTCAATGCCGTCTGTTGGGTTCGTCGACCTGTCACGTGAGGTCCAATAGCTGGAGGCTTTGTCGTTGTGCTGGAGGATGCCAGACGCATTCACGTTGAACTTCTTTTGAAATGCAATATCTCTCATCATTGATCGCCATCGCAGCTTCCGCTCGAGTCATCCACGGCCAAGACTTCACCTGAGAAAGAATGATCAATGCAAAGCCAAGCATAGCACAGAATACATGATAACACAGAAGATGAGTGACGCCATGACGGATGCAGAAGAAGCCGATGGATCAGCTCTGCAGTAAAGGTGACGAAAGTAGAGGCAGGACAAGAATACAGGACAAGAGACAAGGCTCTGTGAAGAACTCGATTTTTTCGTGCATATAGTAGCATTCCGAAAAAAAATTATCTTCAGTGAACAAACTTCTCAGTGAGCCATCTGTTTACTCGTTAAATGGAACTGAAAAGGTGCCAATGTCGGAGCTCAATCGTCACCATTTACTACGTCACCAGGTAGGGCTCGGCTCAGGCAACGCCCGCCACGGCCTCATCACCATGGTAAATGAATATGATGGCTTCAGACGCAGTAACAGGCGGTACAACCGCTTTAACGATTTTTAATTTATAACTCAGCAATATATGGCAATAAAGAAAAAAAGTTGAAGTCAGTGACATAACCGTTATTGTTTAATGCGTGAAACATCTTGTGGGAGAGGAGATTAAATTTCGAAATTTTCTGGAACGTTCTTGTGATGACATTCTGGGCTTGCTAGATTTAAATTTCGATGCTATTTTATTTTTTTGGAGATAGTGAGACATTTTCCGTAAAATGTACAATTTTGAATATTTGAAACATTTTGATTCACGAGTTAAAATATTTCTTTTTTTTACCTCTTTTGAGTTCAGTTTTTTATTTCTTGCATCCTCTAAAACGACCAGAACACTCTCAAATGAACCCACTTGCAAGCTCCTCGAATAATTTTACGTCGAGCTACTCTAATTTACATTGGGGGAGATGGGGATTTTACGTGATTTTATATCCATATTTGTCGGCCATTTTACTCTTCACAAATATGAGATGTTATTTATTTAGCATATTTAACATTCTTTTTTAAGTGGCAAAATGCTCGCTCGGATATTTCTAATGCAGTACGAGTTATAAGGAAATATTTGGTGAACAAAACTTTGTTCCACCGCCGTCAGCCGTAGGTATCCTCTACCCGTATTGATTAAGATGACGCTTCACGTCACACGTCACAAAGGCAGTGAACAACGCAAGATGGCCTAAGATAACTCAGGAGAGAAACCATTATCCGTTTCACATTACTAGGCTAAGGGGAGGGGGCTCACTGATGTCATGTGAAAAGGCATCCGCGGTGACTCCGGGGGAATGAGGCGCGGGGCCACCACCCGGCGAGGGGCCGCACGGACGAGGGGGCCGCATCTCGAGTGCCCACCGCCTCCGATCCGCAGCCAATGGAGAGAGGAGGGCCGAGAGAGGGGGGCCTCGGGGCGATCAGTGCCGCCCGGATGAACACCATCTCTCCCGGCAAGGGCTCTTGAGGTCGCCGCGGCGAGGGCTCAGCTGCCGTCGGCATTGGGGGGGGGAGGGAGGGGCGGGGGGGAGGGGGTGAGGCTGGGGGAGGGGAGGAGGTGGAGGGGGCAGGAAGGAAGGGAAGCGAAACCAAATGTTTGCGCTCTCGTGGGAAGGGGCCACACAATTGCGCCGCTATAGACGACGTCTCCGACGCGACAGCTTCTGCCTTCTGGTCGATTACCCCTCGACCACAGTCAAGTATGAATGCCCCTTGAATCCTCCTAATCTGCCTGCTCAATTCAGAGTCGTCACTACAGTTTTTGCTCGGGGGAGACAAGATTTTGCTAGGGGAGGAACGACATTTCATCGAGGGGGGATTGATTTCAATGCGCACTCCTAACAGCACATTTAGCCTTGACGAATCTCAACTTTTTCACAAGCGGTACGAGGGCACATTACTCACAAAATTTCTTTAATAATACTATTCAATTATTGAGTTTTGACACAAAAATTATGCACGCAGAAGACGGTAGAATGCAGCATCCTTCTCTCCCCAAAAGACAATACTGGTTGCTTTCTGGAATCGTCCTCTATTTCCCTGAGGCATGTAAATGTGCTCAAGCCAGTAATTAATTCCATCACAGGCTTCATACCGGCACGATGGACTCGTTGACTGTCCATTATTTGGACTCACATGGTCGAGCTAGAGAGACAACCTGTCCCCAGATGTTCCGAGTCATGCGAGTTTAGGCATTCATTCGCTCAACACCTGCAACGATAGGAATTGATTGATATAAAAAAACTGTCACGACATCAAAAGTCGCACAACACAATTACCAAAATTAATTACTATAATGGATGTGGACGTTGCACTAATGACGACGAGGTAAAGAGTCACGAGTGAGACGCAGCAAAAGAAGTTGGAAGAGGGAAGCGGTCGCAGAGGGGGATTATTTTCTAAAATACGCCAGTTTTCTGGTCGAGGCACTGAATTCGCGAATGAACTTGATACTTGGTCCGAGGGTGCCCGCGGGCGGAAGCGACGGCTGAAATGCATATATCACCTTCGATGGGACGTCGCTAATCGATCCGCACTTTCCGTCGGGACGCCCGCACACGTGCCAGTCGAAGCGGTTGGTCGTCGTCGTGCTTTGAGAGCGCAAGAGGGTAATAGCATATCGTGGACGGGAGGAGCCGCCGGGACGGGATCCCCCCAAACTAATCACATCCTCCAGACCAAAAAAAAAATCCTCAAGCCACGAATAAGCACCTACCATTCAAGTGAAAAATCTGAAGAGTATGAAAAAAAAACATTGTAAAGACCTAATCATTCACCGCAAACCCCCTATGAACCAAAATAAATTCTACAACTCCCGCCCTTAAAAGCTTTCCCCTGCCCAGACAGATCATGCTGTGAGCAGAGGACAATAAAGGCGCCTGTAATTACTGCTATCACTGCAACGATCACCCCTGACGTCTCCGAGATGCACGCTCGCAAAAATGAAAACAACAAGATTAATCCTTCCGGTCTGAACTGTTTCATTATGGCGTGCCGTTCAAATAGTATTTCGTACTCTTGCACTAGATCAGTTACCAGAGAAGAATTGGATTCAATGGAAATTGGAAATTGAAACCAATGGATGTGCGGTGTAGTGAGACGAAAACATGGATCAATAAGACGGAATCAGAGGCAAACGATTAAGTTCTACAGATATATAAGATTCACGGGTATGCGATACATAAAATAGGATATGGAAAGCATAAAAAATAAGAGATATAACACATACATGATAATATTAGTTCGTAGGAGGGACGAGAGGTAGGCTGCGTCTAAGCGATCCTGGCATATAAGCGCGATATTGAGCTTGATATTGTTCAAGTACTAGTGTGTGGCTTTACACCAGAAAAGGAGGAGCAACTCCAAGCGAGGCAAAAAAGGGGCTAAGTGATTAATTTGACTATGATAATAGTAACTTGATGGTTTAATCACACATTAGTTATTGATGCTCTAATCACTCATGAGTTTGATACTTTTTCTCGGGTACGAAAGAGATCTAAGGCACAAGAAAAAGAACAAGGCCGTATGAATAGACAATGCCCAGCCGTCAATGACAAATGCGCCGGAGTGACAACGTAAGGGGATGGATATCGATTGCAGGACGAAGGAAATGAGAAATGTCCACTCTTAGGAAGCGTGTGCTGAATGTGGAAGGGTGGGATGGCATAAAAAAGAGCCGGTGGGACAGTTCAGTTAAATGCGTTCTATTTTGGCGGAGAATGGGTTTGGTTGTAAGGACGTCCGGTGTTATTCATTGCCCGAGAAAGTATTTACGAGGAGAAGGAAATTGATCAGGCGGATCAAGAAAAGGCGTTAAGAAGAGAATGGTTGAATACGGAGTTGACGTCGTCAGGAGAGATGATTCTCGTAGAGAGAGAGGAATAATAAAAGATAGATTCCTGGAGGCTTTTTAAGATGAAAGATTGTAGAGGTGTGGAGAGGGTAAGCTGGATAGCAAGGAAGACAAACGAAGATGTGCTACTGATGCGAAGGGAAGAAAGGATTGGTCTAAACTCCATTGAAGAAAAATCATTCACCTTGACCGGGACAAGAAGCCAAAGATTGCTCTAGCCAGTTGAACTACCGAGGCGTCATTCTCCCCCTTTGGTTTTTGAGGTTGTTCAAGACTGCTGGACATTTGACGACACAGGCGCAGTCCAAAGCGTGCGTCAAGCGTGTATCGGTTTCTTCAAAATGTTTTTATTTCTTTATTCATGGTATAAGGGGAGGTAAAAATTATGGAGAGCTTATGAGTACAAGGGAAACCATTTTTCTGGGAAAATTGAAGATGCTCCCGTAATCGATAAAATTAGGGATAGGCAGGTCCTAGAATCTACTAATTTGTTGGTGGAACGGAAAATTCATTCACTTTTTCTGATCATGATGAAAATTCCTTTCGAAGCAGGAGCAGTCATATTTGGCGCGAAATATGGCTGCTGCACTGAAGGAAGCTTCGTTGGCTGAGCATGACTAATTTCCGCCGAGTTTGCAATAAAGTGCCGATAAACATAAGCAACGGACGAGGAAAAAAGTGATCCGTCCCGGCATATGACCCGTTAATGACTGGGCGCGGCCGTCCGCTTTGTTCCATTAAGTAAATTTACTCGTGGGGGTCACATATAACGGCGGGGCCAATCGCTAGAGGTAAATGGGTGAGAACTTGCCGAGTTTAATGAGTGGAAAGCAGGAATGCATTTTAACGCCGGCTCATGTTTCATGGCGATGCACATTCCGGACGAATTTAAATTATTGAGCGCGGGCATTTGGCCGACTCGGTGCACGACCTCCCGCGGTGGGTGGGTGGGCGGGGTAGGGGTCGCCGCGTTTGGACGGCAGATGGATTGAATGGGGCCGCAGGGATGGACGGCCGGGAATGCGCAATTCTCCATTCAACTCGCTATTAGCTTGCCGGGGTATGATTAATATTGGAATGCAATTATACCCTCGGCAAGTTTTAATATTCATTTGCTCCCGAAGCATATTATCCCCAAACAATGAACATCCAGGGCTCTCACAACGACCGCTAAACGAAGTTCCGAATTAACTAAATTCAAGATTGGTGACAAGTAGCCACATTGAAAATGATGTCAACATTTTCACCGCTTAGAGGGGAAACAGCAACGAAAAGAAAATGCGTGTGTGCTCACATTTTCAAAGTTTTTTTTGGAAAAATCAGTTCAACCTGGAAAAACTTCCTTGTTACCCGCCAAAACTTTGGGCCTATGTTCCCGAATATATCGGGCAGATGAATCGATTTCTGAACGCGTTTTTATTTCGCTGGCCTTGGAGGATATGTTCCTATTAGCCTATCCTCGCCTTTAGTAGTATAAATAGTAGCATATAGTATAAAAGAATCATGCATGATAGATTAACGATTATTCTTCAAATCTGGATTCATGCTGCGCATTAATCTGTATAAAACCTCTGATTGAAGAAATTTTTGAAAATGTGATGTTTCACCTTCGATTTAATTCCTAACTCTGAAACATTCACAGAGGCGAGATGAGATAGTAACTATGGCTCTATGTCATATTTCGCAAATACAAGCATCAAATATCAGCTTATAATTTTGTTTACAACGTTAAAAACAGTTACTAATGATTTCTCACATTTTGCATTTATTAATTGGGTCTAAATCGGTTTTAAAGACGGTTAATTTCAAAATAACTATTTATGAAAATAGTTATTGTTCTAGCATTATAATTTAAAGCATTATAAAAATTTAACTGAAGAAAAATGGAGTAGCTTCAGGTAACATTTTGGGATTAACATTTAACAGCTGCATTAATATTATGGCTATGGATGGCAAACAAAGAGAAGTATTACAATGGAAATACCCGTTAAATTATTCATTTCTAAGAACTCCATACACAAATGCATTTTTTGCCTATGGGCTATTATCAAATATACTTTGAGTTCCCTGTAAGGGATAAACAAGAGCGTATATTTTAGTGTATCACTGAATGACATTGGATTTATGCATTCATTTAGAAATAAATTAAGCAATTCATGTCCTATATAAGAAAAATATTCTCTAAATGATGTCATATAAGGTATTGGCAAAGTCATACAGATAATACGGATTAGGGAGAAGAGTTAAACATAAGTAAATTTAAGGTACCATTTCTGATATTATAATGTCACTGACTTTGAATATGAATAAAAGCCTAAAAGAAAGTATCCTTGTAAGAACGAAGAGAAAAATTAACTTTTTTTAAAGAATATAAGTTCGGGATATCTTTTATTTGTTGCACAATGTAATCAATCACTATTCCCTCGGCTCTTCACGGCCCCCGCGAGGCTCGGGAGCGACGTGGCACGCGAGGCAAGTGGAGGAGACGTGGCACGTCCGCCGCGTAGCATCGCGGCGGATCGCGGCCCGAGCACGAATAAACGCGGGGGGACGCCGTGCCATGCGACGCCGCGTGGCTCCATTCGAGCGTGATCCATGCGACGGGTTCGAATGTTTTGCTTTTGGATCGGAAATCCTCGACTTTAGGGTAGTCATTACGGAGTCTTTATCCCCAGCCATTACGGAGGTATATTCAAGCTTTATTTTTTTTTTTAAATTAATGCATGAATCAGCTAGAATGAAGTAAGCAGAGTATTGTGAGTGACGCAAAAATCATTTTTACCAAACTTCACAGTGATTAACTGAATAAAAATATTTTAAAGCTTTGGCTTGATTTGTTTGTTTCAATTTGTAGCACGTTCACTAATACAGATTTTTCTGACGCGTTCTCTGCGTTCGAAGTTCCTCATTTTTCAAATTCAAATTTTCAGAATCTCTCTGGAGTGCTTGGCCTGACCTATATCCATAAAAATTAAAACGGCTTCCAACCTTTTGGTAAACATCTCCAAAAGTAGTGCAATAAAAGGATGAGTAAATGAAATATGATGAAATATTTTTATTTATAATGGGCGATATTCATTGAGGTTTTTTACTAAACTGATATCTCGCTCAAACTATTTCAACTAAAAGCAGAAAATAAACCTTGAATATAGCAGAAATAGCACAGCACAAGGCAAAATAGAAGCTATCATTTTCCCATTTGATACGAAGTGCCACTTGCATTCTCTGAGCACGTGTGAACAGAATGTTGCACTTAAAACACCCAGGGCGCGGAGAGTGCCTTTGAGCCACATTAATCGATCACCATTCACGTGTATACCGTGGCAAGAGTGTTCCCATTTTTCTCATTTGAACGGTCTGGAACATCGGCCGCTAACCATTTATTTGTACCCAACGCACCACTTAACTTATAATTGTGAATCCTGCGGATCACTAGCACGAATTCTGTAAGGACGCGAACATCAGTCATACCCACCATGGACGACCACGTGGAACATCAGGCGCCCGCGAACCGCCGTCGATGTCATCCACCTGCCTGGCCCATCCATCCATTACACGCTCCGGATATTTCGTCGCTGGTCTTCCACAAGGAAGAGGTCAATAGTTGGGAAGTATCTGAGAACTGCCCATTAAATACCATTTTTTAAATACCCTAGAAATTCTACCGCAGAATTAAAACTTTTTCTCTCAATGAAACATAACCTGTTGCTCTATTGACATTCACAGCGTCAATTCACAACGTTCACCCTTTGTGCGCACCAAGTCTTTTTATGGATAAGAGAAATTCAAGAAAGGATCACTGGAGCAAAAGACTCGTGGAATAAGAAGGGGAGGGTTTGCACAAACCAATATACGATTAGAAAAGAAATTATTGCTCAAAGAGATTCATTTTCAACATGCGCCCCAGATTACTTGAGTAAGTAGCAACCAAAACTACTCAGAGGAAATAAAGTGTTTTTTTGTCGTAGCCAAAAAGTTCAGCTTTAAAGCCTTATTTCAGGTGGACATAAATAATATTCAGCCAAATAATAGAGTAAAGATAGTGCCACTTTGTTTTAAAATTATGCTCTATCGATAAGCTGTCACATTTTTGTGACACGGAACACAAATTAAACCCAATAATTACTATCGTAAATAAGCCTTGTTTAATTAGTTGCAAACCCCTCTTCACTTGTTTTAAGTGTATTGACTCAGAGCGTTTTTTGTGATTACTGAAAATGGGGTTTGTAAGGACCATTGCTCAATCTCTTCATTCGTGACCACACTTAATGCGCTCACAGAAATTAGAGGTACTCACTTTCACCTACAGCGTGTATATAATTAAAACTATTGAGCGCCTTTGGTACGTTTCCAAGGCCATATTTCCGGGACAGAACAAAGAAAATTAGACCGAGCACCGAAAGCGAAGAGGTTCCTTTACGTCTCTGTAATTGAGTAGCATTCAGACGCAGAATATTAAAAGATGGTAAGAAGTATTTAAATGTGTGAGAGATACATGTAGTGATAATGTTGATTTAATGGTCGGAGATATGAATTCGCGAGATCCACGGTACTCGGATGATGCTATGTTTTTATCTGAGAACCCTTAGGGACAACAGGGTCTCTTGGTTCACGTCTGCGCAGCAACGGAGAGAGTGGCTTTGAGAGTTAGTCCATCAAAAACCAAATTAGTTGTTTTGGGCAAGAATGGGAAGGAGGGTAAACGATGAAATGATTGTACAGGTGTAGCATTGTGTTTACATTGGCCGAATATTTGCAAAATATGGAAGAATAGATAAAGAGGTTAAAGAAGCGTTCGAATGCTGGAAGGAAAGTCATTGGCAGTATGCGGAGCATGTCAAAAAATTAGTGTTCATAAAAGAAAGCGAAAATTGCTGAAGACAAAAGCGTCCTTCTCCCGACATTATTCTATGGCAGTGAAACATGTGCATGCCAAGATAAGCATGAACGCAGTGGAAAGGGAGTACTTGAGAAGTGTTTGCGGTAAAATTAGGAGGGATAGGGTTAGAAATGATTGGATCACGAAAGAGTGTGGATTGTATTATCCATGTGCAAGGAAAGTGCTTCGTTATTTTGGTCATGTTGAGAGAATGGATGAGAGTCGAATAAGTAAACAGATGCATGGTAGAATAAGTAATGGTGTGAGGAGAAGGGGTAGACTGAGAAATTCATGAGAGAATATGGTGGAAGAGACTCTTCAGAGAAGGAATATTAGGAGTCTTAAGAATAGGAGAGCGTGTATGAGTCAATGAGTGAATTTAATAGAAACGAAAGAGGTGTGCAAGAATAGGGCGTTGTAGAGGAAAATATTAAAGAAGAGCCAGTTTCCTAGGCTTAACAGCGAAATTAATTGACTTTGCCTATTCCGAAATGGCATGGCGTGATGGAGATGTATTTATGTATGGCATGATGGGGATGGAAGAAGCAGACTAATAACAGTATCACAAACTCCTTAGTCTAAGAAGTCCGCCGTACAGAACTTCGTGTGAAGGAAAACCTCTGTGCCTCCAAGATCCACAAGCTCAGGTTTTCGCAAGCAACCAACTTACAATTGAATTATTGCTGTCGTTGGACTGTTTTGCTATGGAATGCATGATCATTGGCGCAATTTACTTCCTTCCGTCAGTGGTATTCACTCACCCTATGCCTTGATCAGTGATTACCGCAAAGCTCAACTCAACGATGCTGCTACAGGTGCATCAAAATTTGCGAAAAATGCGCGCTTTCACTAACGCACCTTAGTGTGAGACAATAACCCCGATAGGCAGGTAACTTTTTGTAGACAACAATGCAATAGCTATCACATAATCTATACTGATATATAAAAATCAAGTGGTGTCTGTCTTTGAGTACGCTTATTGCTCTTCTCCCCAGGAACTACTGAAGCGATTGAGTAGAAATGTTGCATGATTCTAGCGTATATGCTACAGAGTGCTATAGAGCTCTTGGCGTAGACTCCGGGGCCACAAGAACCGCAAAACGGGCCCGGCGAATGTTGTAGAATATTGCTAAACTAGAGTTTTTCACACTGTTGGATACATTTGTAGTACCTATTTAACCATAATATGTACAGGCATAGAGCTCAAGGGTACGGTTGGAACCTTAAAAGGCCCTAAGGCTCCAAATCATTGCTCTCTATTTTTTCTCATTACGGATGAACCGATTACCATGAATATTGCACGCAGGTACATGGTAGGAAATAAAAAGGCCTCAAGGAACGAAAAATGGTTCCTCTAAGTTCGTTGACAAAATACAATTCAATAGGTTACTTTTACCCCAGATTTCCTATATTTAACTACCATAAGGAAAGAATTGGAATCAGTACAGGGGTTCCTTTGTTTGCTTTTTGCAAAACTACTTCCACTCTAGATTTAGGGAGGAAACCATTTAGACAAAAAAATGTAAAATACTCAACTTTAGCCAGGTTCCTTAATGCATGAATCAATCATTTCTTAGCTTCCCGTGCGAATCCGGATCCCTCTGCTAGTTGGACATAAAGTGCTCATTAGATGCATTATTTTGACTTTTCTCTAAAAAGTACTTTATTAAATCGATCGACCATTTCAGGATCGCCCATACTCTCAACATTCACATACAGACATATTCAGATCGTGGGATTGAGTTTCAATTTGTGCTGAAAATTGCAATTTTTAAAGCTTAGTTGGCGTAAGTAGTCTAGTTAGACAAAGATAAGTTAGCATTATAGTATTTCAAATATTTTTTCTAAAATAAATCTACTTATTGTTAAAGACAAATGTTGGTTCACTCCGATTCTTGTTTTACGACTGGGCAACAATAATCTAGTTTGTAATTTATTATTAAGTAAGATAAAAAGTTATTATACGTAAGAAAATGAAAATTAGATAAGCATGTAGAGTATACACCACCAGGTTTTATGACTTCGCATTTTTCCTGTGTAATCTCATTCATTCATTATATATTAAAGATTGATACTCAAGTTTATCGATCAGAAGCTAAAAAAGACCTCTTAAGTTGCTCAAAAATGAATGTTCATGATTTCCATCCATTTCTGCTGTAGTTATTCCTACGTGAAAGCTGGTGTTTTGGAATTGCAAACGATTAAACATAAATTTGTGAGAAAAAAAATCACTTTTTATGACGAACCTACATCGTTGCAACTCCACAAATGCTAGAAACACAAAATATAGCCGTCCAATTAATGAAGGATGAATGAATTAACTCTCATCAGATAACAATTTCGCAAAGTAATGGTGGTAAAAGTGCGATATTCTTGGACGACTGGAGTTCTTATATGCGTGTGGATCGTCGTCAAGGATGAGAGCCGTTCAGCCAAATTCATTTTTGTTATATTTCCGAAAATAAGTCGCTACGTGTTGTGTAACAAAAGAATTAGAGTTTCGACTACTTTACCGGCGGTGGCACGAGGAGAAAAGTCGCCCGGGCCATACCACTTGAACTCCGGGCCCGCGCCACCGAGGAGCGCCAATATTATTCAAGAGATGACGACGACGACGGGTGCAAAAACACACACACACACACATTCTCAACCCCCCCCCATCCATCCTCCTCCCACCCATCCTCCCCCCACCCATCCTCCCCCCACCCATCCTCCCCCCGCATCCTCGTGGAGTGGTGCGCGCGCGCGCGACTCAAAGGATGGCTGCGCGGCCGAGAGAGAAAAGATTGCTTCGCTAATTAGCGAGCAACTCGAGCCGAAGGAAATCTTTCGGGGCGGCTCTGAATGGGTGGGAGATGGGGAGTGGGTGTTTGGCGCGCGCGAGAGGACCCTCAGGGGCGCCGGTTGCCTAGCAACGGGGCGATTCTCCTGCCTTCCTGAGAGAGAGTGTGGGGGGGTGGGAATGAGGGGGGGGGCAAGGTGGGGAGGGGAAATATCGACATCATGGCCGCCTTGGGAGACGTCACTCGCGCGCTCGTCCGTCGATATGCGGCGCCCTCCCCAGCCCCCCCCCCCCACACCCGCCACCCACCCCAACCCACCCCGCCTACCCACCCGCCTCCCCCGCTTGACATAGATTCGGGTCGCCCGCCGCGTGACGTCACCCCGTAGCAATCCCGAGAGTGAGCCGACTTTCTCCCGAGGAGGAGCGAGCGGACGAGGTTCTCGGCGCCGCCGCCCTGCTTGTTGCTCGGGGGAGGGAGCGGGAGGGGGGAGGGAGCGGGAGGGGTTGGCCCCTGTGAGGAGGGGAAGCACCCCCGCCCCCGGCCTCTTATTCGCAGCTTACGCGAGCCGTAATATCTTTCAGGCGGGGCCGTGCGCAATCCACGCAATACAAAATCCTAGGCAATGCCGTGGCGCCACAATCCCTTTCTTCCGCAATAACAGCATTCTTATCCGCAAGTCGTTTTTTCGCAATTTCAAAGTAATTATGTTCCCGCGAATCTACGGCCGAGCCCTATAGGTATACGATAACGCTCGTGACAGCGTACTTTCTTCGGGATTTGGTTTAATTCAAAGATATCTAAATCTTCGTCAGCGTATTTCAGCGAAACGTGCTGCAAAGGTTCCGCGGAAGTTTGGTTCAGAGCCAACTATCTCTGAAGTAGACTAAAAAGTAAATGATAATGATACTAACAATTTATAAGGCAATATAAATTACATTTGTACAACTCACTGCCACCTTTTCCCAAGCATTATGACACATCCACATCCACAAAATACCCTGCAAGCCACCTCAGGGGTGTGTGGCAGGGGGTTAGTATTCACCAACATGCATTACACTAGACTTTAAAGTTAGTGTAACTACGACTAATTATGCATTGGCATAAATCGCTAATGCTTGCCGCGTAACGAAGCCTCACAAGCATGCTCTACAGATGCTATCAAAATGGAGAGGAACTGTTAATTATTATGTATTCTGCGACTACACAAATGGACAGAGACTCAAGACTCATGTAGAAAACATGCACGGCGTGCTGCTAGTACTAGGTAACAGTTAAGGATTCAAGTATTAGGGAGTACTACTACTACTAAGAGCTACACTACCTAACGACAAACCTAGGTAAAAGTCTCATTGGCAGCTGTTATGGTCCATTAGAGTTCGTGGGAAAAATGACATTTTAAATCTGTCCGTTCTTGGAGTCTAGTTCCCTAATTTTATTTTCATGATCTGATCTACCGTAGTATGTCGGATTTCGTAAAATATTATCAACATCGTCAGAGAATAGACCGGTTTGGAACTTACTTAATATATTGAGTCTAAATTTTAATCGACGGTCTGAAATCGTTTTCCATCCCAGTTGCTGCAAAAGGTCAGTAACAGTAACGAGATAATCGTAACGGCCTTAAACATATCTTGCCGATCTTCGCTGCACGCGTTCTAACTCAGTTTCCAAGCCTATCTCATAAAGATCCCAAATACTGGCAGCATATTCCAAGTGGGGTCTAATGAGGGAGAAGTAGCTGATTTCCCTCACTTTATCGTCGCACTTGCCAAGTACTCTTTTAACGAATCCCAATTTACGATTAGCTTTACCGGTAATTTCTCGAATATGTTTACTCCACGAGAGATTATTAGTCAGTTTAACTCCGAGGTATTAAACCGATTCTACAGTCCTTAATTTGCTGTTGTTTATGCAATAGCTGTTACAAGTAGCGTTTTTCCGTTTCCAAAAATTCATAACAACGCATTTTTTCAGGGTTAATTCTAGCTGCCACGCATCGCACCACTCCTGTATTGCTTCGAGGTCCTTAGTCAGCACTTGCTTATCATTAAGGCTACGAATATCTCTATGCACCACTGTGTCGTCTGCAAATAATCTAAGCTTACTGTCAACTGTTTCACCGATGTCGTTTATGTACAAAAGGAACAGAAGTGGGCCTATGACACTTCCCTGTGGGACACCCGATGTGACTTTTACTTCATTAGAAATAGCGCCACCTAATATATTCCATTACACGCTATTGCTTAAGAATTCTCTAATCCAGGAAATTACGTCGTCGTCTAAACCCTAGGATTTTAATTTCATGAGTATCTTACTGTGGGAAACTTTATCTAATTACTTTTTTAAGTCAAGAAAAATAGCATCAACTGGAACATTATGTTCACCCGAGACTAAAATATCCTGGGCAATAAGTGCTAATTGAGTTACGCAAGATCTTCCCTTTCTGAAACCGAGTTGCGTTTTTATTAACAAGTTCTTCACATCGAGGTGTCTCATAACTGAAGTTACAAGAACTATATGTTTAAGAACTTTGCAAGAGATAGATGTGAGAGATATCGGTCTGTAGTTCGATGGCTGTTCCTTGTCACCGCTTTTGAATATGGGAGTGACATTTGCAATTTTCCAGTCCATGGGTACTTTGTGTTCGTTGATGGATTTACTAAATATAATCTGCAATTAGGGTGCTATTTCACAAGCAAATTCTCTATACACACGGGCAGGAATTTCTTCAAGACCTGGGGATTTATTTGGACTTAAGGATTTTAACAAGTTTTCTATTCCGTGAGTGCAAAGATCGATAGGCTGCATCTTTTACTGGAAGTGATCATTTACTTTTACGGATGTTATCTGTGATGACTTGGTGTTACTTGGATCAATTTGAAAGTCGGAATTTAATAAGTTGGTTTTGTCCGATTTGCTTGTTTATAATTCGCCCTTTTCGTTTCGTAGTGGAATAACTGTTGATCTATTGCCTTGAACTTCCCTTACGCATGACCAAAATGCTTTTGGGTTATCCTGTAACTGTTCTACTAATGTTCTTCTTTTAAAATACATGAATGCATTCCGAAATGATTCCTTTGTAGTGGGTTTAGACAATTTGTGTTTTTAAAATATTAAATTTTGATCACTAGTGGACAAATCTCTACGGTGTTTTTTCATCTTGGCGTGGCATACTCTCTGACGTCTTAACGATTTTCTCACTTCTGCATTGTACCA
The DNA here is from genome assembly GCA_963573305.1 of Pyrrhosoma nymphula. NCBI lineage: Eukaryota > Metazoa > Arthropoda > Insecta > Odonata > Coenagrionidae > Pyrrhosoma > Pyrrhosoma nymphula. The sequence goes on from OY754332.1 coordinate 149,384,806, forward strand.
TCTTGGTTCGCTGTCCTCTTTTTTTACTTTACTTGGAATATATTTTCTGATCCCCGAATGTACGATCAAAAGAAAAGATTTCCAACTACCCACCGTGTCTAACTTTACTATTGATTCTTGGAAGTCGAGAAGAGAATGTTTTAGATGACTCTTGAACGTATTGAAATCGGTTTGTTTTAAATGTAGAACTTTCTTCTTTGTGTAAAACTTTTAATGATATTCAAAGAGAACTTTGTGGTAACTACTCTTTGGTCACTAATGCCCTCAACAGTGTTTAACTTAATTATTTGTTGCGGTATATTTGTTGCAAATAAATCAAGAATGTTGTCCCCTTTGTTAGGCGTCGTAGCTATCTGATGTAGGGCATTTGATGAGAACGTGTACAGCAGGGACTCGTATGTATCTTTGTCTCTTTCCCCTGATATGTAACTGTTGGTCCTCCAATATATAGAGGGTGTATTGAAATCTCCACATGTATCAGTGCGCACGATATTTTGGTGAATAGAGCTCTCACATTCATTGCCAAACTGGTCACACCTAAGCAAGAAGTTGACGAGGTACAACCACGTTTACCTTGCACTTTCTCCAACAAATAATCAATCGGAGCTGTTTCTCATACGGAAAGAAGGAGTCATTATACATGAATCCCGGGTTCTAGCAACATTTAGAAAAAGCAAATATCATTTCGAATGAATAGATATGCATAAATAAGAATGAGAGCGCCATTTTTTCCTAGTCTTGCGCACGATATATTTCCGTTCTATACGGGGAGTTCTGGCCTCGGTAAACGCTCTTTTACCATCTGGGTTAACAATACCGCGTTTCCGAGAGGGTAATATCCCCACCGTTGGCCTCGCCGTCGTGACACGCTAACTCACCTCTTTTGGATATTTTGGCAAAGGAGATTGGAGCACGGAAGACTTGGACAACTGACAAACAACCACATCGGAAACAAGGCGTTTTCAACGAAAAATTCGAATTTCGTGAATAGGAGTTCAAGACGAACATTCGTTGCCTTAAAAACTATATTGTAAAAGTAAACCTATGCACGTGGGATCGAACAGATGCACACAAAGGCCCGTCCCCATAATTTCTAGATAAATATTTCCTCGATATGAAAAACGATGTTAAAACGTTCTCTAATCAAATGCTTTCACATTAACTAACCAACTGTTCGATGTAATATACAAAACTCAAACTCTCAGTCAACCTCACGTTGACATAAATGCTACGTTATCTTGCGATAAATATTATCCAGATATTGTAAAACCGGGCCTTGGTGTCATTATTTTTCCTTGTATTCCAAATTTAAGTGAGAAATTGATTCACCGAGCAAAGGAAAGTTTTACGGTCAAATGAAACTTCACGATAAATAGATAGCTCTCTCCCCCTACGGACTACAAACTTGACCTGGAGGAAGGGCTTTCGCAAAAAGGTGAATGACGTAATGAAGTTGAAAATGTTCATTTCAGAGAAGGAGCAACTAGTGCTCTTACGTAAGAGTAAATATATTGTGAGGTTGTCAAAAAGGGCGAACGATTACATTCACGAAGGAACGGGCAATTGATAACAAGGGTGGAGGGAAATTAATAAAATTGTGAGGTTTGTGAACCACCAGGCATTGGTTGGCCATCCAGACAGTTGGTAATTCTTTTGCCATGTGGCATAACCAGTGCGGAAGGCATGGAACGAAAATGAATACATAAGAGGGAAATTAAAGAAATAAAATGTTCATGGATAAAGAAGTTTGAGCCAAACGTTGAAATATAGGAGTAAAAACTAGAGGAAGTGAAGCATAAGTATGTTTCCTTTTTTGTTGATTTAGAGAAGGCGTCTGACTTAATTCCTGGAGGGAAGTTAGTAAATGATATGTGGCACTTGGAAGTGAATGAGAGCTGGAAAGGACCAGAACTTATACGTGGGCTAGAAAGCGCAAATGAACGTAGTGAGTATATAGGGATCCTGGAGGGCAGATGTGGGAGTAAGGCAGGGTTGAACTTACCAATCAATGGAAATCAGTGGGAGCTTCGCTTCTGGATCTCCGCCTAATTTCAGTGATTGAGATAGACTTTGATCGCCTTTTTATCATAAAGTTGGAACTGAAACGTGGCTGAAAGTTTTTGCACAATACGAAATCCTTGAAATTTAATGCTTTCCTGCTGCTTCCACACAAAAGTGAACTAGATCCCACATCGTAGTTCTTCCCACGTGACGTCACCTACGATGCCAACTCCACCGGAATCAAAGTATTCAACGCAAACGCATTCTACACTATTTACAATCATGCTTTTACCCTTATCTCCTGTAATATACCGGAATTTCTAACTCTTATAACGGATTTCTCCAGGAATCTGCTCTTCAGGTGTTGGCACGAACGAAAGCGAAACTTATAACTTTGTACTTTCCACAAGCTTTTTTTTAATTCTCGACCACGACTTCGTTGAAAAGCAACATCATCGGGTGCAGCTACGAATCTAAACAGTTTTCGTGAACAGTAAAAAAGGAAAAGAATGTTGCAGGCCTAAAAATTCACCATTCATATTCCTACGATGAAAAACTTCCAAAATGTTGCTCCCGAGACTGCCAACTACCTTCGGGAGATGGCGAGCGTATTGCGAGGACCCATTTCCGTACCGCAATACCCTTCGTCCGATTCCGGATGGCGGGCGCCACGCAGGCCGTCACCAATCGCCCAAAAACAGAGCCAATTAAACGCCACATGCCTCCGTCGCCCTCCGCGACCACCTCGAACCTCCGAAGCGCCCGTCCACAGCGTCCGCCTCCGATTCCACATGCCCCCGTCGCCCCCTCCTTATCTTGCCCCCCAGCCCTCCCCGCCACTCAGCGAAAGAACAATCCTGCGCGCCCTCCCACGAAACCACAACTTCGGAAGCTCACGCATGCCCGTGCATCGCCCGCTTCAAACTTCCACTTTCCCGACCCATTACACGCCTCCAGCGGCGCCTAAAAATAAATCTCACGCTGATCAATCACCTGCCTCCCCTCCCGCCGCTCGAACAATTCGTTCCTTCGGCCGCACTTCCTTCCTCCGCGGATTGCTCCCGATTCCCGGCCCACGGCGTCGCCTGAACCACGTGAGAAGGTGACGGACACGTGTCGCTCTCGACTGGGGGGATGCCCCAAAGTGCGTCCCGACGCGTCGTATGTTTAGTTCCCGTGAAGGAGAGGATAACTTCTTTATCATCTACATCTACAAAATACCCTGCAAGCCACCTCAGGGGTGTGTGGCAGGGGGTGAGTATTCACCAACATGCATTACACTCTACCCTAAAGTTAGTGTAACTACGACTAATTATGCATTAGCATAAACCGCTAATGAATGCCAAGAGACGAAGCCTCACAAGCATGCACTATACCACAGGTATTATCACAATTGAAAGGAACCGCTAGTAAAAATGTATTTTGCAACTACACAAATCGACAGAGACTCAATACTCAAATAGAAAACATGCATGGCATACTGCTAGTACTAGGTAACAGATATGGATTCAAGTATTATGGAGTACTACTACTACTAAGAGCTACACTACCTAACGACAAACCTAGGTAAAAGTCTCATTGGCAGCTGTAATGGTCCATTGGAGTTCGTGGGAAAAATGACATTTTAAATCTTTCCGTTCTGCAGTCTAGTTCCCTAATTTTATTTTCATGATCTGATCTACCGTAGAATGTCGGATTTCGTAAAATATTATCAACGTTGTCAGAGAATAGACCGGTTTGGTACTTACATAATAGATTGAGTCTTAATTTTAATTGACGGTCTGAAATCGTTTTCCATCCCAGTTGCTGCAAAAGGTCAGTAACAGTAACGAGATAATCGTAACGGCCTTTAACATATCTTGCCGATCTTCGCTGCACGCGTTCTAACTCAGTTTCCAAGCCTATCTCATAAAGATCCCAAATACTGGCAGCATATTCCAAGTGGGGTCAAATGAGGGAAGTATCTGATTTCCCTAACTTTACCGTCGCACTTGCCAAGTACTCTTTTAACAAATCCCAATTTACGATTAGCTTTGCCGGTAATTTCTCGAATATGTTTACTCCATGAGAGGTCATTAGTCAGTTTAATTTCGAGGTATTAAACCGATTCTACAGTCCTTAATTTGCTGTTGTTTATGCAATAGCTGTTACAAGTAGCGTTTTTCCGTTTCCAAAAATTCATAACAACGCATTTTTTCAGGGTTAATTCTAGCTGCCACGCATGTGCGATTGTATTGCTTCAAGGTCCTTAGTTAGCGCTTGCTTATCATTAAGGCTATGAATTTCTTTATACACCACTGCGTCGTCCGCAAATAATCTATGCTTACTGCCAACTGTTTCACCGATGTCGTTTATGTACAAAAGGAACAGAAGTGGGACTATGACACTTCCCTGTGGGACACCCAATGTGACTTTTACTTCATTAGAGATAGTGCCATCTAACACAAGCCTTTGCACGTGATTGCTTAAGAATTCTCAAATCTTGGAAATTACGTCGTCGTCTAAACCGGTTTTTTCGGTTGGTTGGTTATATGGGGGAAGCAACCTACGACCGAGGTCATTTGCACCATTGCGGACAGTTGGGTAGGACTATGGGGGAAGAATTATTTGGGGAATGAAGGAGTCGACCTGTGGATTGATGGTGTCATCTTACCATGGAACTCCGTGGTCACCTACCTAGGAGACCTGCTGGATCGAAAGCTTCGTTGGAAGTCTCAAGCAGAGAGTGTCCGTGAAAAGGCATTCGCGGCGTTGGCTAGGCTTCGGCTGGCCCTACCCCCGCTGGTGCTGAGCATGGACACTAAGTGAGGACTACACAAGGCATGTGTGCTCTCTGTCATTAAGGCACCTGTATGCCCTGGAGTACCCGAGTCTGCCCTCTACCTTTTCCAGGTGTATAGAATTCTGCACTTCGGATGATCCTGGGACGCGGGTAATAAGACCACGTCTCCGAAATGCACCGAGATGAGATTGAAAGTTGGAGCCCCTTGATGTCCACTTGCCGAAGGTGGCGCGACGGTTCTTCGACAAGGCGGAAAATTCATAGTATTAGGCGATCAGCATCCTCGCAAAGTTCCAGGTATGGTCATGGGATCGTTAAAAACGCCCCATAGCCAGCCTGGGTACCAGAGAGACCCTCCCAAAGGAGACTTTTCCGCGGCTCATCCCCCACGAGCAACCAATGAGACTGAAACAAGACACACGGAGAACGATTACGACACGCTATAGAAGCTAGGAAGCTTGGAAAGCGACATGAACCGGTCAACGATGGTAAGACTGGAAACAAGATGGATGGGGAATGGAGGCAAGGTGGAGAGAGGCCCGGCATCAATATCAGCTTACTCAAATGAAAGGGGGAATGAGAACCAGAGCTTATCCTTATATCCGACGGATGGAGTGCTGAATTAGAAACACTAGCCATGCAGGGACCAGTATTTCAATGAAAAATCTCCGCCACTCCCGGGATTTGAACCTGAAGCCTCAGAATGTGAAGCCAATAATCTAGCCATCACAACAACCCAATTTAGTGTTTGTCACGGAATCTCCATGTTGCGGCCATAGGGATTCAAAGCATTTAAACTTGAGTAAACGTCACCCACTGAGAAAACACATGAGGGTTCAACATTCACTGTCAGCAGAAGACTTCTTCTGAAGTTCGGCGGGAAGTTCGTCAAAGGAAGCTGGTAAAACACCCAACTTTCGTATGCTAGTGGACTTAGTTTCGTGGATTGTGGCGCAATACACTCTGCGCGAGTATATTGTAGCATTGTAAACATAGATTTGGTGAAAGGATACCAGCTGATGGATTAAATAACGCCACTTGATATGCGAGTGATGCATACATTTCTAATTCATTAAGACATTCATGAATACACAATTATTTAGGCCCATCGATGAGATGAGGAGAGAATCTAAACCACTTTGCGTCAGACAGACTGTGATATCCAAAAGAACAAGAATGCAAGCTAGGCCATGCTCTTCACACGGTCGGGGCACACGTAACAAAATATATTGACTCTTAAACTAAAGCACTCGGCGCCAAGTCGAGGGATATGGGTCCGTAGCCAAGACTAAATGATATTTTTTCACAGAGAATTTCTCGCATACGTACGCTACCTGAGAATAACTTAGGGCTCATGGGTATGAATAAAAAAATGAAACCCTTTGTTCGAAGTACGAAGACACCTTTTTCTCCTTGTATTTTGTACTTCAAATGGACATGCTATTCGCCTACCTTAAGTTCCTATAAAAAATTACTGTCCCTCTTCTTGCTTGCCCAACATCCTTACCTCTAAAGCAGCCTTCAACGTTCCATTATTAATACATAAAAGAGATGACACACCATTAATTTCTCTTATTGGTACGCCATACTTCTCCTCTATCAACGTCGAATGTTTCCCTCCAATGAATTATGCTCCTCTGCCCTGATCAAGCAATAGGTATTCATTCTCATCACCTATTCCTCTCTCGTTTTATCGCCCCTAACCACATCCATAACACGGTGGAATCACAGCAACTCGTATATTCAGTCATCAGCTTCCAATGCCAGCTTTCCGAGTAGTTCTCGTAGAATCGATATGATTAATCCTTAAGTTCTCACAAATACTTTTATTTAAGCCTAATGTGTGGTTCACATCATCGTGCATGGCGAAATAGAAACGATTTTGCACTACTCTTTGCCCGCAATAAAATCATCTTCAAATTCAAATACTTGGAATAAAAATGGGAAGATTCAATCGCATCAAAGGTTATCTACTAATTGTAAACGATTTTTTTAAAATAGGCAACTCTCATGTTCTCACCACGAATAATTTACCCCGCTCGTCACGCTGGCGACGGGATCCTTTCCTGCTCAATCCTAAGGTTACGTATTAGAGCCCCCCCGAGAGTGGTTCTACTCCCGCCGCTGATGCGCGTGTTAAGTCCAAATACTCAAGTTTAATATACTTCTCTGTAGTGCTTATTTTTCCGCTATACTTTGCTTTAAGTAGCATTGTCACAGTCTTAAGTTTGTCCAAAATACTAACCAAGTAGGCGAAGTATGTTTCATTTTAAGGACAGAATCATCGTGGCTGCCAACCACCCTCTTTTTTTTCGAAAATATCCTCATTCTACTTGAATGCCGGAGGGCAACTTATCACTGTCCGGCACACTGGCCCTCAACATTGGACCCTCGCCATCTTCTCGCCACATGGAAACCAGTGCTGCCCACGATTGACGATTAAATATGCAAAGGCCGCGGTGGATAGACGGTAGCGTGACGGCCTATTAACTCAAGTGTCGCGGATTTGGATCCTTCCTTGTGCATGGATTAGTCTCACCATGAAGGCCTTCAGAAAGGTGGTGTAATATAACCATAGAAGTGGGAGGTAACTAAAAAGTCGCTAATACTACCAGGAAATTAGTACATACACTAAATAGTCAAAAATCATCAGGTCAGGCAATTTGTTTGTTAACGGAATTCTAGGGAAATGTGTCTTCATAAGTCCTTATTTTTTAACATAAATGTCCTCATATCCAGAGAAATAGATATGAAAGCCCTAACATTGGCTCTGCTGTTAGGAGGCTTTCGATTTGTACTGCGTGGTGATTTCTTTGTTGCCTCAACATTTCGTCTCGCGTTGAAGTAAGTTTTTAGCAGCGAAGGAAACGCTGCGCCATAAATATGCTTAACACGCAAAAAAACTAGAAAGCCTCCCTAGAAGTCTCTAATTGCTGCAAAAATCTACTACCTAAGCTAACTTGGGCCCCTTTGGAAGAATTATAATTGGTTTCAAATAAGCTGAACGACTGCCACCTTAATTTCGTGCCTCCAAAGACACATGCACCATTCCCGTCCCTGCCATTTTGTCTCCACTCTTGGTGATACATGGCCGTCCTGCCTTCGACTCGACGCACCGATGACTCTGCCACCGCCTCGCCACCCACCCCCTCGCCACCCACCCCCTCGCCACCCACCCCCTCGCCACCCACCTCCTCGCCACCCCAGCGGAATCAGAGCGGCCGTGAAGAAGCATGCATCCCCACGCCAGGCGGAACTGCTTTCATACGCAGGAGCCGGCTCAAGCTTGGGGGTCTCCACTACCCCTCGGGCGAAGCGGTTGGCTCCGACTGGAGGGAAACCCTGCGTGGCCAAATCGCAGGCACCCACCGCCCCTCCCGCGCGCGACTCGTCCCCCATTCCGGTACACCCATCGACCGAGGCACGAGTGCTCACTCGGGCAGCCTCCAGCATGTTGACAGCTTCCCCACCACCACGTGGAATAATTCAGCCACTCTATCCCCGTCAGGCGAGGGGTCGAAGGCGCTAACTGTTTCGCTGGAGGAATCCACCCGCGGTGCACGGCGCATGCTCTCTGTCGTTACTACCGCATCACCGCTCGAGGCGGGTTTCCCAGTCGAGGACGAATTCCATTCTTCATCAGGGACCTTATTCAGACAGCGATCGAAATTCCCGAGCCTCTACAATGAGGAAATATTGACGTCAAAACCCGAATTTATTGTTAAAAACTTGGGGTTTGTGGGGACTCTGACGTAACACCCTCGTTATTATCGAGATTCGAAAATCCCTAATTATTCCTGAATAAGGTCCAAGAGGCGGTAAGACAGATTTAGGTAATTTTATCATCGCCAAGCCAAACAGTTTGTGGAACAAAGACGCCCCAATTTTGTCGGTCAACCGGCCTAGTCTCCGTGTCATACGTGGGCGGCCTAGGAGGGAATGGCATAAGTCATAGGCGGAGAGAGGGGCCCAGGAACGGGTCCAGCCGCCAGGCACAAGAACTGTCGTTTTCACTACCATATTAGCCTATGAAACTTCATACTTAACTCGTTTTTGGGCCCTTCTGTAAAATTTTCATATAAAATTGAGATTTTGCCTCGGAACGAATGCCTCCCTTGCATTTTGGAATCCCAAAACTTGCTCAATACTTTCAGTATATGGCACGCTCTTACTGAAATGTGCCCCAACTGTACCCATGGTGTATGTCATCGTAACTTTCTTCTAACTAAATTATATTAAAATCATTGTACCGCTTGCGTCTAATTGACGTTAGATCTCCGTGCGTTTTGATACTTAAATATAATTATATAATTGCTGTTAATATTAGGTGAAAGAATCTTGTTTGGCTTTTTTATGTCGAGAGTTTTGGGTGTAAGCAGATTGGATGCTATTTGAAAAAAACATAATATTTTATAAGCGTAACTATCTCTAGGTACCTACATGTGCTACGAAGACCGTAAGCGATGGGTTTACAAATTAGTCCCAAATCATCAGAAACGTTCATTTTCTGTACAAAGTTAAAAGAGTTGAATCTATTAACGCTGATGCCCATCTCAAACATATGGAGGATGTTTATATATTGTAAGTATCTTTAGATTTTGAAACAATGAACTTTAAATGCACGTCATTAATAATTGGAGATAAATTACGTATTTGTAATCCGAAAGTCACAGCGTAAATCCCACCTTAAGATTGAGCGTTGTGATTGGCTAAGGATTAAGGCTATGTATAGGTGTCAAATAACCAAATTCAATTGTTAAAACACTCTTCAGTTTCACATAGACTTCTGCTCACATCCAATTGCAATCTCTTTGACCCATAGATGCCAAAGCCATCAACAAACTTTCTAAACAAGTAAATTCATTTCATTTTTACGAAATCCTGTGATACCAACTCCACATTATTTCGTGATCACCAAAAACCTCATTCTTATTTCAAACAATTACCAGTGAACCATAACCATATTCTACTTCCATGCTTACTACGTTATTTCTAACTCATCCGCTTGTACAATAAAGGCCGCAAGATATAATATTACTTAATTTAGTAATCAGGCTGTTAATGTTTGATGTTAGAACTCCCCACACTGCGCGAGTGTAAACTCAACGACTTGGTTTAGCGGAGGGGTCTCTTAAGGGGTCTTATTCACTTCACTAGACAACCTGCCATTCCTTTCACGGCTCTGGCAAAAGAGGATTGCCACAGCTCAAGGATTTTCGGTGCGGAAGTCCGAAGATGCTTCCATGAAATTTGAAAAGGGAACCATTTTCTCCGTAGATGAGCGCTCTATTTGTTGGTCTACTTGTTGGTTGGCCCCGTTCCATTACACCAGTTGTTTCATCCATATTTCCCAGTTCATCTTCCTCATCGCTCAGTGATTTACTTAATTTCATGAAGTTTATCCTCAGTATTCACCCTCACGGAAATGTCTTCGACAAAATACACGCACATGCCTGCATTCTAGGCAGCGCATATTCGCTCCGATCCGGTGAGAATGTTCGGCCCGCGCTCAGAGTGAGCTCGACGCAGACAGGAGGGTGGCGAGGCCAAGATGGCCGCGGGATCCCTCTCTTGCCACGACGAAAGAATCCGGGCATCCCGCAGGAGGCGCCGGAAAGGGTGGCGTGCGAGCGTCGCCGACTCCACTGCCCTCCCTCGGAACGGGCCCGTACTCGCTCCCGCCGCGGATCCACGGCCCCGCCCCGCCACCCACCCACTCCTCCTCTCACTGCGATCCTATTCAACCAAATGTCGAATGCGCCGGCCGCGCGCACGACTCCCGTGCGCTCATTATCCATTCAGTGGGGCGGGGCGGGGGGGGCGAGAGCGGGTGGTGGGGGACAGGAGGCAAGTAGAGCGCCGGCGGCGGTGGAGGGGCGGCAAGGCGCGTGCCGGCGCGGTTGGCTGCGGCTGGTGGAGTCCATCCCGTGGCGATGAAAGAGCACGGAAGACGTCCATGCGCGGACGGATCGAAGGAGAGCGTGGGTTACAGCGCTGACGCTCAGCCCGCCGTCGAACACCTCAAGGGTTGAAGGCGAAGGCTTCGCGTCACGTGACTGACACAAGTTACTCAATAAACAAGTAATTTATATTTCCCACAATCTTCTATTCCTGAGCATGGTTTAGATTGTGACACATTTTCTAAACCTTGGTGATATTATTTGACAGTCGAAACCATGTTCGGGAATAAAAGTGTGTGAAGAATGCAAATGACTGTTTCATCGAATGATCTCACGGGTGTGTAGCCGTGGTTGGGTCTACACGACACATGCAATCGATTATGTGATTCGATAAATGAAATGATAACTTCGTATTGAGGTTGGACAGTATGTAGCAACTAGTAGAGCACTTCGTGGGAGCTACTTATTCTGCTTTCTTGTACGGAGTTAGCGAGGAGCTGCCGGTGCACCAAGCACAGAAATATCTCTACCTTAAGGTGGATGTGAATATATTTATGAGGCTGGTTCAATGCGTATGGGATCATTTCGATACTTGTGATATTTGATGGTATCGGCCCATCCGATGTTTGACAGAATATCGGCGGAACAATCGATATTTCAAATATATTTTTGAAGAAGAGATAAGTTACATGCTTTCTGGGCCAATGCTTAATTTCCCACCAAGGATTCCCGATTGCAAAGGGACTTTCTGCAGAATGTGCAGGAACCAACGGTCTAGTGCCATTACTACAAGTGCCATGTAGCAGGGGTCCATAAAGGATGGCATCTGATTTGGCTGAGTAGTTTATCGTTTTTATATTCGATGTTCCGGTTAGTTGCCATTATTAGCTTCCTCAGCCTCGGTAAATATTTAAATTTATTAGAAGATTATGTTAATATGAATAATTTATTATATATGTTGAGAATATGAAATTATCATAGCAAACATTACTTATGAATTCAATCCGTTCTGGCGTAACTTTGTGGAATTCTATTTTCAAATAATGATAAGGCCACCGTAAAGACGCCGTAGCGTTGAAACTACTTGTACCGATAAAATACTCTGTGGATTTAAACATAGTTGGCCTTGTCATTATTTGAAACATTACTTATCCAGATCACAAAGGAAAAATGCGAAATTTCATTAAATTGCTTACCATTGACGTAAAATATAAATGTATGCATCATTACTGTCGAATCAGCAGTATCGGAATATGAGCCAGCAAAATATTCGTATCGGAAAAACTGATAATCGAGTCAATCGATAACGTTTACATACACGTTTCTTCAACGCTCAGCAAACCACCACTGCGCGTCTCCCGAATGAAAAAGGGTCCACCCACCGGAGAGACATTCCACCCCCACGCATTGCTCCAAGATCACTTTCTCAGACTTTAATCTCCCCTGTAACCCACCCTGAAAGCAAGAAGCCTCTTCGTGAGCTCTTCGCCCCTCGCCAAAACTTTCACCGCACCAACCAACCACTCTCATCTCCCCTAACACGCCTTCCCCCTCCCTCCCTCGAGAACAAGCCCCCCCCCCCCTCCCTTCCCCCATCGCGACACGAGACGGGGGAAGCCAAATGCACCTTCCACGCGCCCTGGGGGGAAGGGGGGCGTCCCTGAGTGTATATAGTGGGGTGGCCTCACCGCTTGCCGGAGACTCACACCCTTCCCTGAAACTTAACCCTCGCGAGGGGTTCGGACAAACTGCGCATACTTGTGTCGCAATGCACAGCGAGTGTGCAACCTGGGAGAATGGGGCACACCTGTTTATGTTCGCGATCGGTACACTCGGATATCGTGAGAAGTCATTCCTCTGGGTACATGAATGTTACGAACAGTTACCTAACCAGGATGAGCATGAATGTAGTAAAAATACCGTGAGTATTTGAAAACTGTTTGTGGTAATAGAAGTACGAATAGGGTTAGCCACGGGGAATTCCACAAATAATCCTTCCTTAGCCAACCGGCCCACCTGGTAGTGAAAATTACCTCGGCTGTGAGGGATTGGGTCGGTTTAGTGCATAGAGTACTGGCTTCACACCCTGAGGGCCCGACTTCTAATGCCGGAAGAGATGCAGAGTTTTCAGAGGAATCTCGATCCATACTTGTGTACCATGTGTAAACCACTAAATGTATTTTTCTTATAAATATATTAGTACTCCATCCGTCAAATGGGACGTTAAACTTGGACCCCGTGGCAACTTTCGTTATGAATAGGCTAAATACGTCGCCAAGTTTCCCTCCACCTTTCCATCTATTTCCTTTCCATCCTTTATACCCATTCGAATGGCGAAAATGATCAAAGTTTTCAGTCACCCAAATAAAAAACCAACCACCCTCAGCTGTCTCTTGCCTCACCAAATAACTAATCAACAATAGATTATTTCGTCTTCATCGGAAAATAAGATGGTAAAACACGACTGCTTGTGATTCACAATGAAGAAAATATTCTCGGGGTACGGCGTCCTTCGATTTAGTGCCGATCCAGAGGTGTCCTTTTGGACAGTTAATTTCCGAGGTTGAGGACGCCGGGGGAAAGACGCGCCTGGTTAGCTTCGTAGGTTAAAGCACTCGGCCCGAAATCGAAGGGCTCGTGCTGGAATCCCTGTCCTGTCGAATGATTTCTCCATTGTGAATCACTATGCTTCGTAGCGGGCGAATTCCGCAACATTTACACTGCTTTAAATTAGATATGGTGAAGGCTAGCTCCATGTAGCTGGCGAGCGGAACCACACTAATTAGGTACCACAAAAGTCCTGAAACATCTGAAGTAAGATACTTCTTCATTTATCTTCAACAAAATAGAAAGAGTATAATCCCATTCTATATATGATTATTCGACTTCCCTTCAAAGAAGGTCGCTCTAATTTGATGGCATTGAAAAACCATTAAAGCTCCAGTGATACTGCAGACCAAGGGAAAGGGGATTAGTTATTAAGATCAGGTAATTGGAGGCCCACCATTGGATAGGGAAGAGGCTAGAAGTGACGCACTCACAACTAGGCCCAAATCTCTAGAGGTAAGGGAAGCGAATGCTTCGACAGCAAGTCAAGCAAAATAATCAGACGCGAGGGACAAAAGAACTGATTGTTCATTCGAGGAGGCAACCGACAAGTGAGGTCATTTGCTCCGACAACAATATGCGAATAGGATGGTAAGGGAAGGATTGTTTGGGGATTATGAGGAAGGGTAGAGAGAAATCCGGCGTCAGCGTCGGCCTGCTCCGAACGAAAGACGCCAAGGGGTCCACTTCTTAACGTCCCTCCAACGGACGAAGTACTGCACTTTAAGTGACCTCCACTTAGCAGCCAATTAGGTGTTTAGATTACACTGAAAAATCTCAGCAGCCACCGGAAAGCAACCACCGTGCCAAGCCAATTCAAACGGGGCAAATAATCCTTATCAACCTCGGTGGAGCAAAATAAAACGTGGAAAGGCTTTGGCCGAGCACTCCAGTGCCTGGGATTGGCACAGTGTGGGGAGGCAACCGATAGCGCGGCACGGCGGTCATCCGCCATGTTGCCTAAGTCATTGACAAGTGCGTGAGCGGGATGGACGTGGGAGGGCGAGGGGGGGGATAAAGGGAGGGGGGGGATAAAGGGAGGGGGGGATAATGGGAAGGGAGGGGGGGGCGATTACTGGGCGGCGGAAAGTGATAGCCGTCCGTTAAGTGCTTAGTGCGGGGGTGATTGGCAGGAGGTGTCCGACAGAGATAGCGTGAACTCCCCGGATAACACGCATGGGGACAGGGGCGATGGGAACCATGGTATGTCAATCCAGGCGTGTATGTCTCCTCCGCCGTCCCCTCAATCCCAGGGCAATCCCCGCCCCATCCCTCCCAGATGTTAATCTCACGGCGGGGCCATTGTGCCCCCGGAGGCCCCTTAATGCCCACGGAGCGGAGGGGCGCACGTGCCCCCGGGGGGCGTCGTGCCTCGAGGAAGCTGCCGGGAAGACGTCTCGAAGCGTCGGAGGAGCGGCTCCTGGATGCGGCCACGCGCACTGCCGTCCCCAAAGTTTACGACGGCGCCGTCGGTGGCGCTCGCGCGGCCTTCTCGTGACACTTCGAACTAGCCTCTCTTTCACAACGAATAAGAATTGAAGTAGATCGCAATTTGGAGTGCATATCAATTAAGTACTTAATAGCGCAGAAGATTTTTTCGGACAGAAGCCGGTCGAAAGTAATTTAAAGCATGAACGAAGATATTCATGACTGCCGCAAATACGGCGATGAAATTCCCTTGTATCTTCCTAAATTGCCACCGGAATCAGATAGTCTCGGTGGTAGCGTAGTGGTCTCCGAATGTTCCCAGCAAGTCAAAGGTACGTTGTTTGATTCCCGGTCCAGGCCGATTTCTCCTGCGGCAATTTCTATAATTTAAAGCATTTCTGAAATATTTCTTCACCATGTGTAACTCAGTTCTGAGACTGAGTGACTGCAGCTCTCTACCCATTTTTTGCCCTTATAAACCCATTATGCAGCCATAGCTACTTTATTACTCGTACCGATTTATCAGGCTGACCTATTTATTCCTCTGTCTTAACCCTGCGGAACTTACACTTCTATTTTCCCCTCTATCACACTCCCTTAAAAGATGAAGGTAAGGAAGGTTTCTAGTCGTGAGAATGCAAGGCCTAAGTAATATTACGGTATCACGCTGGGAGGTAATAAAACAGAACTGGTGGAGTAGTTCAAGTGCCTTGGCAGTTATCTGGAGGAAAATGGCTTTCGTGGTAGGATCATCAGATGCAGAAAAGTTGGATGGATGACGTTTTGAGAGATGAGAGCTTGTTGAAGAGAGTGATAGAGGAGAGAACCGCGAGGAAGCCTGGAGGAGGAAGCAAGAGGATAGGAGGTTTGAACAACATAAGGATAGGCAGGGGGCATGAGGAAATTAAGAGACAATCTGTTTGCAAAAAATTATGTGACAAAATGTCCCAGAAATGGGAAAGCGATGGTAGGGACTGTCCAAAAACCTACAGATCTGGGCACGAAAGGAAAGATTCAATTAATGTTTGTTGCGATGTTCCCGAAAAGCCATCAAAGATTTAAATAATTAAAACTTTTTTCAATAACTTTTACAGTATTTAATAAATTTTGCGGAATATTTGCCAATTAAGTGGAGAGCCGTCACGAAGGAAGTGCTGATGAACCTGGGCAGTTACCATAGTCACCACGAACAACAACAAGACCCTTTGATTTACACGATATGAGTGTAAACATACTTCGAAGATGTCTCCAGAAAAAAACATGGCCGTATGAATGAATTCCACAATAATGTAAGTAAACTGCCATCAAGTTCTTCCGTAGAAATCACAATTCCCTCTAGCAATTCCCAAGAAACCGGCCAGGGCCCGCCGCATTCGAGGAATGAGCAACATTCATTCAGTATTCCTTTCGTCGAAAGAAACTTACAATAAACACTAGTCTTCGGAGTGTAACTGAACTCTCGTTCTATACGTCAAAAGTGACCAACCAAAAACGCACGTAATTTGAAAACCCATTAAAAACGACATTTATTTTCCTGGAAAACCAAGGTTACTTATTCACTATTAAATACTCGGAACTAATACACTGATTTAGATATTTGTTACCATAGTTAATGTCGTAATTACCACATAAGGTAGTTGGAGCAATTTTTGTAAAAGTACCAAAAATTGCATTTTATCGATGTGCTTCTTTGGCAATTCAATGATATTTTAGCACGTGGCTTTGTGACACATGATATATAAATATTTCATAGTAATTCGGTTACATATGAACAGATTTTCTTCAAAACGCGAAAAAATACATTTCATATTGTTATCATGGTTGCTAAATATATAAAGGTGTCACGCCGTGTCAAAGATTGGAAAACAAATATTTAGATATAATTTTTGCCTAGATTTCGAAAACCTTGCCTAAAACTATCAATAGCTCAAGTTATAACCTGCTTTAATTAATACCGAAATGTAAACTATAATTCTTGTATCATTCCTGCATGCATAGTGAGTTCCACTGTATAAACATACTTCAATAATGTATTGACCTAGAATTTATTTCGCCTAAATTGACAAATTATTAAAATGTGCACTCAATAACCCACGATTACCGCTCCAGCCACCATAAAAGGAACTAACCAAATGTAGCTCAAAGTCATGGGTTGACATCAAACGCCCAGAGCGGGGCCAATCGGTATATTCGCATGGCAGGTCAATATCGATTCAAGGCTGATATTGTCTTCAAACCATTGCTGCTGGTGTGGAGGAATCTAAGGACCCGTGCTCTCTTTCGGCATCAGTGACCTAGCTCAGCCGGAGGCGATGCGGATCCAGCGATGCGGATCCAGCGATGCGGATCCAGCGATGCAACGTGTGACATGATGACACACGAATTCGGTGCGCGGTCTGTGTGCTCCCAGATCCACGCCCGACACGAAAGACATTAATAGTCTGAGGTTATACGAATTTCATACGTGATATTTGCGATATTGATAACATTTATGAGTCACGAATTTTTCAAATATTACTCGAAGATAAGTCGCCGCTGCCAAGGTGGGCTAGTGTTAACTGAAATGACTTACACTCTTGGAATCGGAAGAGAATATTCTGCAAGTTGTTGGAAGGCAACGAAGGAGAAAGGGACCCGTCGTTTAATCTTCAGAAGACTCTCCTCGCGCCCAGAGGGTGGTGTCACATCACCTCCGCGTCTCTTCCGACGGTCGGACACGTTTGCTCGCGAAAATATCTTGAACATAGAATCCAAGTATTCCGCGGAGTTCACCGTCGTCGAACCCAGTTTCTTCCGCATGCTGTTTTACAAAATCAATTTCGCTGGCACCCTTGCCATTCTCCGGAAGACGCGGACAGAATTTCCAGTGGATGTGTTGTCACTAATCAACAAAAAGACCCGGGAGAACACCCGGGCAAAATTAGAGAGTCAACACTCAAGCATTGGTGGCATTCACGCCGCCAATTTTCCGCCGCGGCCGAGATTTGAACGTCGGCCCCCAATGAAGCCAACTCGCGAACCGCAATGCTCTTCGGATCTCCGATTCACTTCCAGACATTCTTTCACTCGGACAATTCACGTGGCCTTTCCTCGTGCGTGGACATATTGCTCGCTCGAGACGGCACGGAACGCCCGAGGCGAGACGAGAGCCACTTAATCCGGTTGGTTGGTCTTGGGAGACCGACCACGGAGTTCATTTGCTCGTTGAGGAGGAGTATCTTCGGAATTAGGTGGAGAGAGAGAGAGAGAGAGAGAGAGAGAGAGGTCGGCATTATCATCCTCTTAACGAAAGGCGCCGAGGGGAGAACGGTTTTAAGTTTCAACCGACAGACAGATCCAAACCTCAGTAAATGATTCTGTCCTTGGGACCAAAAGGATTCATCACAGTTTTCGACCACAGTACAATCCATTAATAATGGCTGGTTTTTTTCGAGGGTTGGGTACAGAACAAGTAGACGCCGTTGCCACCGTTTCGATTTTTTCATAAATCTTCATCAGGGCTGTATATTTAATGGAACATGCCAATAATGTACACGTCTTATAACAGGATTCAGTAGGCAAACTCCTGAATCCTACTATAAGATTTGTACATTAATGGTATGTTCCATTAAATATACAGCCCAGATGAAGATGTATGAAAAAATCGAAACGGTGGCAACGGCGTCTACTTGTTCTGTACCCAACCGTCGAAAAAAACCAGCCATTACCAAGAGGATTGTCCAAAATAATGAAATACTGAGGCAAGCTGGAATGACTGTTCATGCTCACCGATGCAGCAACCAATGTAGGAACACTGACTTGGCTTGCTAGACAAAAAGATATAGATAAAATAATGAGTATAAGAATGGCATACGTAAGGTGGAGAGAAACTCAGCAACAGCATTGGCTGGCTCATAACAGATGGTGGTGAGCGGTCAACAGTCGACGATCTGTCCCGCAAATGGGTACTCTGCATAAATTTCTCCACGTTTGGCACCAAAGTAGGGATCGGCATTCCGTCGAAAACTCTTCGTCATCGCCGGGATTCAAACCCGAGCCCTCGGCGTGGGAAGCCCATCATCCTCCACACCGATCTCCTCCTTCCCCTCAAACCGCGTGGCCTCCACAGGCGACACAAATCTTGTCGAAATTACAATCACTCACGCCCGAGTAAACACGACGTGGGCGGATCGATGGGCGGCCGGATGGGCTCAGGGGTGTCACCGCCCACTGTGGATGGGTGAGTGAGGAGGCAGGGGGGGGCAAAGGAAAGAGAGGCCCTCCCGCCCCATTGGCGTGCTTTGCGGCGTCCTCCCCTTCACCCCCCTTAGGGTATATTTGGGGGTAAGGGTCGTCATTTCTGGTCGGTGGGGTGGTTGATGGCCTGAGGTGGGGGGGGGGGGGGTGGGCGGGAGGGGAAGGGACGGGTGATTAATGATTCATCGACCAATTATGGCGTCTTATACTCCATCATTTTAACAAAGAAGCCGGTACTCCACCGAAGCAGCATTAATTAAACAAGGGGTTGCCCTGTACTTACAAAGCACCTCACGGGCCTTTTAACCGCAAACAAATTCGTCATTATTTAATGATTGAAAAACAGTCAAATTGATTGGGACACAGGAATCGGCACTGGTGGCATACGCTCCTGCGTAAACACTGCGGAAAGTTACGAAGGTTAACCGGCAAATAATTGATGCACGCGATGATGCACGTGGACAGCGCGCACTCCCCCCGGCGCTCCCCTCGCATCAGAACACACACGCGCCGCCGGCGGGCCGCACCAGACCCGGTGACCGACGGGGCCGGGCATCTCCTCCCGACCCACTCCAGTCGCTGACCGGGTGCTCCAGTAGCATCGGGTCCGCTGGAATTGCAAACAAGTTTCAATGATGTCAAATTCCGTGAGATTCCGCTACATTAAGAGAAACGGATGTTTGTAACTAATGTAGAAAGTGTTATCCCGATAAATAAGAACTGTGCAGCTAGATCAGAATTGTAAAACCACCTCCAAAAGCTAATTCATTGGTAATCAATTAAGTACCAATAATTTAAATCACAAAATATTTAGACAACTACATTTACATTTTCTGTTACATAAATAGAAAATAATATAGGATGAATAATTATAACCAGCAGTAAACGATAGTAATGGGAAGAAGATTAGCAGTAAGTAAACAAAAACGCACTGGGAGGTGGTAAGTTAAAAAAAATCCTTATCCTATTCCGGGAGTCTATGGAGGATTGCGGGATTGCGAGTTTCAATCTCCTAATTCACTCTAACGCATCAAGCACAGCGTTTAGAAATCGGGATGGGTCTGGCGACAGGCCGATATTAAATAGATGTCCTAAAGTGCTGTAGCATAGAAAATAAGCAGTTATATTTTGCACGATAAACGTTCATTTTAATTGTGGAATTTAAATTTTGCAAGTATCAATGTAATGCATTTCACGGGAACAACTCCTCGAAGAGTAATTAAGAAAATTGAAAGGAAAGGAAAATGCAATAAAAATAGATTGTTCCCAGAATTAAAACTTGGATGATGCAGACCAGTTGATACGTTTCAAACAATAATCGTTTGCGATGGAAGAACCAATCCTGTTCTTCAAGCAACAATTAAAATATTCTTCAATAGACTTGAATACAAACAATGAAAATATATAGAAGTATTATATCGAGTTGTAATATTAAAAAACTGTAATTTTAATGAAGGAAAATATCACTATTATGAGCATATGTCCGCTAAAAATTTAATAAACAGAATTATGATAGTTCTAATTTTATTTTCGATTTTACTTCAGAGCCACAGAGTACCTGCTCAGGAAGATCTCGAAAACCTCAGTTCCAAACCTCTGATGAATCATTCGACTTAGTCGTAGGAGTTTAAAAATGTGGAACCTTAGCATAAGGGAGGCAGTGCCAACTTCAGCAAACGTTGAGCTCTATCAATCACCTGAACTTGACATGACATATTTTTTGCAAAAAGTAAGTGAATATGAACAAACAACACAATATTATCCTCGTACAACGAGGAAGTAATGTGACAGGTTTCTAGTTGGGATGATTTCACAGAAAAAAATCTTGCCTGAGGTTAGCCAACAGGTAGCGCAACTTACCTGCTTACAAAATGAAAAAGTCATGCTTGTGGGTCCACAGTTGCACCAAGACTTCTCATCTTTCAAATATGACATTGATGACGGGATTTGTCACGAACTTGAGTGTCGCCAACGCACTCTTGCCACGCGCGAATGGCGAGAAAGTCACGACAACAAGTAACATAAACATTCATAAAATCCTGGTGATATTGTTCAGTCTTCTACTCTTCCATCGCGATGGAGAGACCTTACAACTATAATGTATGGATTAACAACATAATATACAATGCTCTGGGTCGAATGCGCGGATAAATAAGGTCTATAGTTGAATATCCTAGATACAAATCGTGCATTGTCAGGGGTAACGATGTGAAACTTCTCTATGATGGAAAGGAACAAACTTTGCAAATTTCACGGAAAGTTTTTTTTTATTTTATGACCCGGGTTTTAACAAATTTTCAGGTGGCATAAACTGTTGAAACCCTGTGAATCGTGAATAAAAAAAACTTGGGAGAGAAATTTGCAAGGTTTGCTCCTTTCCGTCATATCCTTAGATGATTAAAACGTCATTTTTCATTTTTCGCGCAATTACATCGCAGATTTCTTATTTTCACTTTTATGTCTTAGCCGACAATACTCGGAAGCAGACACTTTTTTTTAGGGGATAAGCCTTCCAAGCACCTTTTTTCATCTAGGAAAAAAAATAGAGGGTGAAGCATGCGTCGATGGATCATGCACGCATCGAAAATGATTGGCGCGGAACTCGCATTTATGAGATGATGCAGGGTAGCAATCAGGGGTTGATATCTGTTGGAGTCGTTTGAAGAGGGGGAGACACTTGGGAAGTGGTTGTCGCGGAAGAGTGAAATATATGAAGTGGAAAACTTCCGTTTGAGATACCTACCCGTCGCTGCCTTGAATGGATGCATTTTCGAATGAATCGAAGTGTGTTGTGGAAAATGAGTTACGATTCACGGAGACGTCAGATAGGCCATCAGTCCCTCCATTTGTGAAATACACTCGCGGGGTCGAATAATCAAGGCGTGGGAGCATTGAAGCGCTGACACGTTTTTGCCGTCACTTAATCCGTCTCAATTGTCTCCTCATTGGTCTCCAGCGACTCTCCCCCCCACTCTCGCGCTTTCGAGCGCGACACGGCAGCGTCTCCTCGATGCATGACGTGGACGGACCTACGACCACAAAATGTGAAGAAAAAAAAATACATTCTAATGAAAGGAGAATTTTGTTTTAAGAGCCGACGCCGCACGACTGCTTTTAGTCGTCGAGGATTTCGGCGGAGCCAGTAAAGAATCACCAAATCCACGGCCCTGAGATGGTATCGGAGACGGCTCATCATTGACACACCATCGCTAGGTTAAGATACTTCTAGCTTGATATCAATACACATATGATTCAATGAATTCGGCATAATCATAAAGGTTAAAAAACTCCACGTTCTAATGATAACTAAATATAAACCAATTTTTGCAGTATTTTTCCAGATACATATTAACAAAACAATATGAGCCGTTCTCCATGGGATATGGAACGACAGTATGCTTTTGAGAGACATTATTACGTAAAATATGAAGTTCTGACGCAAAGATTGCGTAGGAAATGTAACTTGGTATCGTTGGTATGCTTCTCAATTGTATTAAAAATTAATTTATTACTCACCGTAACATCTCTCAGAAAACCGCAAAAACCTTCGGTTTTGAAGGCGTTTTCAAGGAACGGCGTGAAATAGATGAGTCAAGTGAAAGTCATTAGTCTGTCAATGTAATTTTTTGAGAAGACGAGCCATAAAAATAAATGTTTACGTCAATAATATTGCTATAGTTTTCTCATGCTATTTCCATCTGCTCAAATGAATAAGTTTCTAGCAATGTATCTATTATGTCCAGAGAAAAACTTCGCTCAGCCCACCTTAAAACCACCGCGGTCACCGCCGGCGAGCGATCCTTTGGATTCTCGTGAACGAATTTCAATCGAGGGCGCCGCGGGGACCCCGAGGGGAGAGTCGCCCCTCTCGCATGGGTACGTGAGCGGTTTGGGGCAGAGAGGGGGCAGAGTGGGGGCAGGGGTGGTGGGGGGCGGCGGCACGCGCCCATTAACCGCCGACGCTCGACCTCCGTGGGGGCATGGAGGAGGGGGGGGGGGGAAGGGGGAGTCGCGGCTCTCGGGAGGGCAACGGTGGCGGATAATTATCGACTCTTGGCGAAGCAATGGAGTCGACTTCCATCCGATAGACCACTTCCCTCGCCGCTCAATGCAAATCTTGACGGGATCTGCGTAAATAGTCGGTCAAACGCCACGGCGATTAACTCCCCCCCCCCCCCCCACTAATACGAGGGCTTTGAAGAATTAGAGAGGGCCTTCAATGGAATATGGTGGACGGATAGGTGGCACACTAGGGTTGTAAGTGCGAAAGGTCTAGATTAGAAAACTAGGGACAATTTTGTCCTCGGCTGATGCCGACAACCGAGGCAATAGGGGAAAATAAAGAGGCACATTAGAACATTATGCTGGAGTTACTTTCTCCGGGACAGCTTCGTTGGTCAATTTCCATAACAACAGTTTCTCCTCCGTTAGAGGAGGCGTCTTCACTTCGACCAGGAGACGCCTTCTGTAATGCAGGAGAAATTGCTGTCATGAAAATTGACCAACGAAGCTGTTTCGGAAAAACTAGCTCCAGCATGTTTACCAGCCTCTGCGGAAGCCTTCGCTCCAATTAGAACATCATATTATTATACACAACATCACATATCATGGCATCTCATGGCTCAAGTTCGCTAAAAGGCTTGGAAAATAATTTCTTTATCGTAGAAACATGTTTATTCCACATGTACTGTACCCTTCCCCATGATAGGTATATTTTTGTTTCGTTGTCCATACTTTCCCAATCTAGAGCTTTAGTAAGAGTTCCCAGGCTTCTATGGCCGCATCACAACGTCTAGCGTAAACGTCTAACCAAACGTCTAATCAGACGTCGCTCATGTTTAATATGATTGAGTCTTCCCGCTGCCAGGTTCATTATCTGTCGTCCCAAGACTTTAAGAAGGTTTGAGCAAGATATCACTATGCACAAAATTTAACACACATGGCGTCATTTTGCAGAAAAATCTCATATTTCTAATTAACACTAAAGATCATCCTCTAATTGTACTACACAAAACTCTTTGCAGTTTTCCACTGATAATCGTTTAACACGACCGGTTTTGTAATTTTCAGTGAGGGTAGGTGGGAGGGGGAAAGGGGAGTGATTTACAGGGGGAAGGGCTAGAGGGATAGGAGAAAAAAGCATTAAACAATTCTCAATAGAAAAGTGCAAGAAGCTCTTCTCACCTCATATATTTTACTTTCCACCGCATCAATCCTGAGACACCATTCTTATTGCACTACCTTTCGAGACATTTGCCAAATATTAGAATCCGTTTTCCACTGGACATGTTACGGTTGTGCGCTCAAATGAGAAATTATTTGAAAAAGAATGAAGAAGTTCTGACGCACTGGTCACGTCGTAAATGTACAGGTGTGTACTTCAAATGAGTACTTAGTTATAAAAAAAATAAAACTGTTACTCACCATAATGCTCTCATCTTAAACATCTATAAAAAATTTCCATTATGAAGACATTTTCATTTGCAATAAACAAATAAGTCCAATTATATCCTCAAATGTGTACATTAATTCATTACTTATAAGTTCAGTAACATAAAACAAAGTTTTTGCATCACTAGCATTACTTCAGTCACAAAAGACTTGATGCTTTGCCGGCAAATAATAGTTGTAAACAAAAAATAGTTATTAACTATAAAAAGAAGTCTCTTTTCGAAACGTCTGCCGGTATGGAGAACATCACCCAGTTCTGAGCCCGAGAAGAGTTTACATTCTTTTATTTACTTGAGGTAGTTTGAGCGAGATATTTCCCTAGTAGTCATAATGGAGGTCATATTAGAATTTTATATTTTACTTTCAGCGTCTGCAAGTAGTATGAGGTAAATATTGTAGTGTTTATGGTGGAAGAACACATCGGTTAATTTACGGCAAATATTCTCGGTAATGAAATAAATATCTACATTAATCTCTAACTTGACTCGTACGGCTAAAATGCCTTCCAAAACATAAGGTTTTTATGCGATTCTGTAAACATTACTGCGGGGAGGGATGGATCGATTCAAAAAAAGTTGAGAAAACATACAGACTACATACCAATTTTAATTTTACGAAATATAGGTGCTAGAAATTCCAAATGTATTCAACGTTCTCCCTCAGGAGCGCACTGCCGTAATCTATGCCATGTAAAACAGCTTATATTTGTAGGCAAATTGCTCTAAAGGTAGTTCGGCATGGAGTTAACAGTTTGATATTATTCGAAAGATGAGTTTTTTTTCCTTTAAAATGAGGTCAAGTTAATCAAATTCTGGGTGAGGTGATACTTCGCCCAAACTACCTTCAATCTTCCCAGAGCTAACTTTTCAACATAAAATTCGAGTATTGTGGCCAGAGAAAGTTTTCGCTCAAAACATCACCTCAATCGTTCACGAAACATTAAACGGCGCCATCGAATAAGGGATCGAGGTATTCAGGGTTCCCCGCGGTTGGTGATGGGTGGGGGACGTGCTCATCAGGTGCGCGGGTCGTAAATCAGGAGGCGGCCGGAAGCGGCGCGCGTGCTCAAACACCTAATCCCCGTCGTCGATGGCACGGTGTGCAGCGGACACGTGCGGAGCGAGCATCGGACAATGAGGTGCCTTCTTGAGCGGCATGAGCATCCGGCGTGGAGGGGGCAAGGGGGTGGCACACTCGAGGGGGTGGCACTCGAGGGGGCAAGGGGTGGTCGCGACGAGGATCGGCTTCAATCTCGCTCTCGAGTGCTGGGGAATTAAGGTACTACCTTTGAGAGAAAAAAACACTTCACCTACAATTTGATGAAGTTGGCCTCATTTTTTTTGAAACTCCCATCCATCCAATGATATCAAAATATTAACCCCTTGCCAAGTTTTCGAGCAATTTGCCTGTAAATACATATAAGCTGTTTTACAAATGGGATAGATGAATAAAGTCTTCACGGGATTCCCACCAGGTTGGATGTTCAGCCAGAGCCGACGTTTCAATGGCTAACTCTGCCATCGTCCTCAGGGCGTTGAGTGCTGGATCAAAATTTGTCCGGGTTTATATATCTTCCGGCCGTGCGTCAGGTCGTTTCTGATTGGCCGTTGTCGTTTCTGTGGATGTTGTTTTTTCGCGCCGTCTTAATTATCTTTAAAACTGGTTTCCATGCATGGCTGATCGCGTATATATAAGATAATTAAGACGGCGCGAAAAAACAACATCCACAGAAACGACAACGGCCAATCAGAAACGACCTGACGCACGGCCGGAAGATATATAAACCCGGACAAATTTTGATCCAGCACTCAACGCCCTGAGGACGATGGCAGAGTTAGCCATTGAAACGTCGGCTCTGGCTGAACATCCAACCTGGTGGGAATCCCGTGAACAATGTATTCACATCGTACGCCAGGAAAGCACCAAGTCTTACAAATGGGGTAGATTACGGATGTGCGCTCCAGAGGGAGAGTATTGAAAAAATTGGGACTGTACTACACCTAGATTTCGTCACAAAACCACCGGTGTGTAGTTTGTATATTTTATCAACTATTTATGAAAAATAATTTATTACTCACCGCAGTACTTTTTACGGAATAGCAGAAAAATCCTTCTGTTTGGAAGGCGTGAAAAAATGAATGAAGTTGTAGACTTAAGTCAATATATTTATTTAATTACTGAGAATATTTGTTAACTATAACTATATTTTTGCGCCATTAACATGACAATATTCACTTCATACTTCTTACAGAGGCTGACATTGAAATATAAAATTCGAATTTGGTCTCCATAATGACTAGGGAAATATCTCTCGCTCAAACTACCTTGTGGGGGATTGCCTCGAAAATCGAACTTTTAGATTCACTTTGAACACTTACAGAGATGTTAAGTTTTATTAGAAACACCTTATTGGCATTCCGGAAAATTAGTGCATATAAATGAGTCATTACAGTGGTACTAAAAAACGAAATGGGGTTCCCTCGCGAAACGACTTGCAATTAAATGACATTTTATTCATATGCTGGATACTTATAATTAGAACCATTGTCCTGTCTTTGTTATGAAGAACAGTACCCTACCTGGCAACGCTATTTTTTGCAAATTAAACTTCATTATATTACTTAGTGTTAAAGGAGATGATGGTTGAAACGTTGGGAAAATAGCATCTTCTTAGTATAAATACCGTTTCGCAAAACAATGTTCATAAGAAGGTAATTTTCGCATGGAATTAAATTATTACATAATTTAGCTACGTACCAAGCGTTTTTTAGTTAACAGAAAATAATACAATTATTGAAGTTCATATGCGATAATTAAGTGGAAATGGTGGTCAAGCTGTACTCCTATGGACAGATAAAATGCTAATTAAATATATCCTACTAAAATGCATATTTTGTTCAATAATTATATTTTATAGCTAAGGCATTTCATCATTGGAAGCAGGATTTTTGAGATAATATAAATGAATATATGAAAATCAGGAACTGTTTTGACACAGACGTGGTTGAGCTTCCTTCCATGGAGACTGCAAGTGTAAAAACACGTGGAAAACAACTCTTTCCCATAAATGCCGAATAAAAATAATGCTTTAGCTCAAAATATTTCTAATTCATTGAAAAGTCAAATTCAGGTACTGAAGTTGCAGATATATTGACGATTTCATTGATTTGGCTATTCTTCCAGCTGATTTGTTAGCTTTTGGACATCCCTAATCGTAGAATCCCAATTTCTGAAACATTATCTCACCGTCCCTTATATAGATGGCTCGCAATGAGATAACTCTTAAATTCCTCATATCGCCTACCCATTCTTATTTCGTCCGGAATTGCTACCCTCTTCCTCTTCCACGCTTCTCCAGTGATCTACCCTCTATATCACCCTCATCAACATGCTCTCGCCTCTCAAAACGTCCTCCATCCTGCCCTCTACCCCGCCAGCTTCCTCTCCTTTCCGACCATACCCAATACCTCCTCGTTTGTCTTCCTCGCCATCCAGCTCACCTTCTCCACGTCCCACACGTCCCACGGTTAAATTATTGATAGAAAGTTTGATAAAACGGCCTTGAGTATCACGTTACATGCAAATTTGAAGAACATGCAATTCGATTCCAAGAATTTGGTTGCATTGGTGTCCCAATTTTCAAGTGACCCTCATGCTGGAGGTTGAATGGGCACGTGACTCGGCCACCGTCCAGCGGAAGAAGACGGACGCGAGGTGGCAACGCCACCACTCTAGTCGCTTCTCTTTCAATTCGCGTCATGCGCTCCGACCCGCCTCTACGTCTTCTCTGCACACCTCTAGTTCTTATTGCCCCTTCGCATTCATTAACTTTGTGCAGGTTAGCGCTGCGGCGTGCGGCTCAATGCCGTGACTCGCATGAGCAGTCATGGTCCAAGGAAAAAAGTATGCACCATACACCCACACAGAGTCGTAGCAACGAGTCAAGCGCCCCTGGCAACATTTGAATTTTGCGCCCCCAAAACTCATTTTCTAGGAACAGAAACAACACAATAACTTTGAAAGTGTAATTTAAGTTATGTATACATTTAAGAATAAAATTATGTCTTACTTACTATTATGTAGGAAGCGAAACAGCTCAACACGAGTTCGTTCATTTAGGCATTATAAAATCTAATGACCACGACTAATGACCACGTTTTTCCCTTCCATTCCCCACTCCTCGACCTCCCACAGTTAAGCCCAAACCATCCTGAACCGACTTTACTACTTCACTTCTCCCTTTCTCTCCCCTGATCCGGCTTCCTCCATTCCGGCTTCCTTCCGGGTCGCTCTTGTTTAACAAACCTATCAATATTTCAGCAACATGCAGTAAAATCGATGGCCGAAAAGTCTCAACTCGACGCCATCTTTCTTGATTTTTCCAAAGCCTTTGACACCCTAAACCACAAACTTCTGCTACATAAACTCGCCTCCCGCTTTAATATCCATGGCACCTTCCTTAGTCTCTTGTCCAGTTTCCTCCGTGACAGATCCCAAAGAGTAATTCTCGCTGGTATCTCATCTTCCTGGTCTAACGTTACTTCCGGAGTGCCTCAAGGTAGCGTTCTTGGACCTTACCTCTTCAACCTATTCATCGATAATCTCGCCCCCCTTGTCCGTTCTTCCCAAGCCAATACCTTACTCTATGCTGATGACTGCAAACTATTTAAACAGATAAATAATGTCGCAGATTCTAATATACTACAAGATGCCTTAAAAAAGACCACAGAGTGGTGCAGTCTCTGGAGGCTGAAATTGAACTTAAAAAAGTGCACCACAATGACAATATCTACGAACAAAACTCCTATCCATTTTGATTATGTAATTGACTCCTTGCCTCTTAATCGTGTGTCATCCATGAAAGATCTTGGAATTATTGTGGACCACAAACTTCTGTTCTCTGAACACATTCATGCGATCAAATCAAAAGCCATGTCACTCTTAGGACTACTCTACCGGTTCACAGATATCACTAGTACTAAGGCACTCCAATCCTACTTCTCATCCATAGTTCTTCCGGTGATCACTTATTGCTCCCCTATTTGGTCAATGTCTGCTCCCACTAATCTTGCCACCCTTAACAGTGTTACAACCTTTTTAGCAAACATTGTAAAATATAGAAACCCAAATCTCCGCGAGACACCTACTAGCGCAGTTTTATCCTCTTTATCCCTCCCTAGTCTCTCCCGTCTCCGACTTCAATCAGATATAAAATTCATTTACGATGCCCTTAACTCCCACTTCGACAGTCCTGATATTGTTTCCTTCCTCAACATCAGAGTTCCTTCCCGCCACACCCGTTCTACCTCCTTACTCCACATGCCTGCACCCAGACTATCAGTAATTAAGCGCTCTCTATTCCATAGACTTTTTTTTTAATAAATTCTCTCCCGGGTGATATTGATCCGTTTTCTTTGACAGTTAAAAATTTTACTCACCTGGCATCAACATATTTAACTCATGAATGATTATATATCTGGATAAATGTTTGTTGTATCGTTTTTTGTTCTATTTAAAATTGTAACTATTAATTTATATATTAATTTTTATTTGTTATAAGTGCACTATAAATTGGCAGTCTTGCTGTATGTGTACCACTTTATTAAAATAAAAATAAAAATAAATAAAAAAACCAACCCTCCCATCACCTTCGGTCAGTCATCCTCTCCCCCACCCCCTCCTCTCCTCAGACCCACACTCAGCCCAAAACCCCCGAGGTACTCTCTCCCTCTCGGTGGTCGTGGCTCAGCCCAATACCACGCCCACCCCCCTTCCCTCACCCCCTCCCACAACCCTCCCACCTGCACACCCAAGTTCCATACAACGCCATCTTCCTCCAACCCCACCCTCCTTCCACCATTCCTTCCCCCCTCCCAATGTGACTATATATTGAGGGTTAACTATCCTGTATTCAGTCCTGATGATGCCGCAGTGCAGTGAAACATGTCGGCTCAACAAATCAAATTTCTCCAGTGGAATAGTGCAAAGTAATTTATCCTTTTCGTAAAATGGAATCCCACAAAGTATCGGCGGCCACCAATAACTTCATTGTAAAATCTGTTAAAACTTCACTTTTCTGGCTTTTTATGAGGCCAATTTGTCAATAATATGGTCTACATTAATATTTTTTTGCAATGTCGTACTCAATCAATAGTATATCAAGATTACTCAAACTTTCTTAACCAATCTGCGATCGTAAGTTATATTTTATTAATTTTAATTTGCTGAAAGATCTTTCAAAGCTGGCAGAAGTCATAGGTAGCGTCAATGCTTGTCAAAGTACAATCCATGTATTGGGATAACTGGTCACTAAGCCATATTCTTCATGGCAATTAAGAAGTTCAATGTAATCTGCATTTTTTAAATCAGGCAATAATGATTTGATTTGGCATTTGTAGCTTTCATTCTCTAAACACATTTCGTTGGCATTCAAATCATCTTTGTGTTTTAATGCGAGGTCACCTGCGGATTTCTTTAGTTCTCCAGTGGAGGTTTCGTGCTACGAAAGTCCTGTTAATAAAACCAAAATCACAAGCTACGGCAGCTAAAATTTGAAATCTCCATCCCATTTGCTGAATAAGTGTGTGTCCTGTCCACAGTAAGGCTGAATTTTAAACTTTTGAAGTGGAGTCATTATGGCCGCATTGGCCCTTTCGTCGAACACTGTTCTAACCTTTCGTTTACGCTTTTTCGAAAATTCCGGTTCCATCGGTTCCGGCTCGTTTGCTATATTTTTTGCTAACTTAATACACAGCACTGTTTGATTTTTTCCGAAATCATTCAAAAAATCCACAAGGCCCTGCAAGTGTTTCGATGCAACCTCAATGGAAATTCCGATTTGGATTAGAAAAATGTTTTGTTTTCACCTCACAAATAATTAAAATAACATAAGTATTAACTAAAATTATAACTTACGTTAATCGAACTATACTGGCTTTAACACTAGGCATATAAAAATCAGAACGAATAGGTGGGGATTCCCCACACAGTGTTTTGCTACGCTCGATGGGCGTTCTCACAGAGTATAGCGCGTTATATAGGCCCGTTGTCAACAACGGGCCTATATAACGCGCTGCACCCACCAGTGAATAGTGTAACATATCTTTAGCTTGGCTGGTCGACTCTTTAAGTTATGCTATTTCGGTGAATTACTAAGCAAAACGATTCCTTTAAAAATTGCTGTAATTTACAATTTATAATCTAATATAATTTTTCTATAAAAGGCCTTGAGGCACTGGAGCGTTTCTGTACATGAACTGGTGGGCTGAGTTTCCCGGGCAAATGGTGCCATGTGGACACATTGGTCGTTTTGCATTTTTGCGCGATTCCACGTCCGTTGGCACAAGAGCTGGCCTCACTCACCCCAACTTGTTTAATTTTTGGCAAATATTAAATGCCAATCAATACACAAAGGAGCAACAAAAAGACAACTAATAAGGTAGCAGATGTATTTTATAGTTGGAAAGATATCGCGTTTTAATATTCGATAATTCGCGTCTCTCAAAACACCTGCCGATTTACAAATGAAAATATCTTTTGTAAAAAATGCACATGACTACTAGTCACAACAGTCACACAGCATTAAAAGCCTCAATAATTGCAGATGTATCTTTCACTAGGGAAGGATAATAAGTTTATTGCACTACATTTGAAATGTATCGTTACGTATATCGAGGAAAGTTAACTTAGTGGAATAACTATTAAAGAATCTTGAAGAGCAATTTACATCCATTATCAGAGTCGCCAGTCCCTTTATCAGGCATTTTAACTCTTCCGCTATCTCCAATCCGTTTATATCTTTAAATGCAAGGCTATCTACACGCTGTTATGTGCTTTGAGCATCATCGTTTGGGTGAAGTTGAAACACGGAATCGGAGTGGAAGGACCAATGAATGCTCTGTGTATTCAGTATCCACGGGCGCTGTCGTTGTCCTGGACTGGTGGATATGAAACACTCGTTAAGCTCAGTGCATTGAAAAGAGAATATGAGAACAAATTTCGAATTTGAGTTATGAGCGGCCACACGAGTTGCTCGAAGAGTGACGCTGTTAAGGAAACTCATTATTTTGAGCTAAAAGCGAAAGTTTTTATCTCCCTTTCCCAAAT
This sequence comes from Pyrrhosoma nymphula, assembly GCA_963573305.1. Taxonomy (NCBI): domain Eukaryota; kingdom Metazoa; phylum Arthropoda; class Insecta; order Odonata; family Coenagrionidae; genus Pyrrhosoma; species Pyrrhosoma nymphula. The sequence continues at coordinate 149,417,317 of OY754332.1, forward strand.
TAAATCACATATTAACGGGCCAGTGAACCGCACGGCTAAGTTTGGCTCCCAATTTTTCGTTGTGGAGGCTGCAGCCGGCGGCCGGAGTCCAATGTAAGTGTTGAGGAGCACGGAAGATCCCACTAGTGGAGACGGTGTCATTCACGCGGCTGGTTCACGGGGACTCGGGAAACCTTTCCATCATCGCCGAGAGCTTATAATTTAGTCCTCACACCTACTAAAGCCCTCCTATGTTGCGGATCGCAGGCCAAACGTGAATACAAATGTCGCATTACCTTAATTTAAAATTCACAGAGATGCTCATGCGCAACCAACCATTCGTCTTTTTTAGCTGGATGAGAGGAGGGTGGGGCAACAGTCCAATCAAGTCACCAGTCTGGTCTTCCCATGCAGACGAGAAGAAGAGAGCAAAAAAGAACCATTTCCATCTCTGTAGCTGCGATTTTCAAGTATGATTCAAAGGAAAAGGCGTCCGCTTTGGGAGGAAGGAAGTTATTTTTCTACCCACGATTAGTGCAAGGGATAACGATGGGAAACGTTAGGGAAAGTACCAGAAAATTCTTTAAAACTACTAAAAGCTAATGACAGTGTTATTATAGCACCTAAGGTGACAGCTTTATCAAAAAATATTGCGTTCTTAAGCAACAGCAAAATAGTAGTAGCTGTGATAGAAGTGGCACGCTACGACCCAACTATGGTGGGCCAAACATTACAGTTCATGCGGCATTTACGAAGCCTGTGGAGCTGTTTCAAGTACTCACTTTATTTCCATATGCTTCATGCCGTACTTATGTGAATATTCTTTGGCTTGATTTGGTTACAATGTTTGACCCGTGACCCTTTGCTTGGTAAGACTAACGACTTTTCAGGCGCGACTTTATGGTAATCCATTTTAGAGAAAAGAGGTTAACTTATTATAGTCAAGCAAAGTTCCATTAAACCAACTGACCAAGGTGTCTACTTATTGCTAAAAGGCCTTGATATAATTTTGTAAGTGGATGCCTTGGTCGGCAAGTTTAAAGTTGATTGGGCGAAATTATTTACTAGCCACAATAAAGACCAAACTCATATTTCATTTTATAACGCAAGCCATTTAAGAAGCATTAAGAAAATATACTCATTTGAACTACAGAAATATTCGGTTTTATGCCTGAATTTTTCAGAAATTAACTAAATATACATACTTGAGGCTTAAATTTGCCTTGCCTTTTGAAGCCGTACGCCGAAAACGACTTTAAAACCCAAGGTTTTTGCGAGTACATAAAGAGCATAACGGTGAGTAGTAAATTCGTTTTTAAAAATGGAGAAAACATACGAACTACTCACCGATATATTACTGAAGAGTGTGAACCAGAACTTTCGCAGTTTTTAAAATGTCTCTTTGAAGTGTACAGCCGTATCTTATTCGATGAAAAAGGTTTCTATGTCGTGGCAAATATCTCTGGAAGTAGTTCAAAAATTGGCTGAGTCATTACCAAGATGAGATATTTTTCGTTATAATTAGGTCATTTGACTAGAATTTTGTGTTTAGTGCTATGCTGCTCAAACTGCCTTATTAAACATATTTTTGTCGACCATGTCACATGTACTCCGTTGCTAATTGTACCGCGCTCACCGCGCTCTTCTCTCTCTGTCCGCAGGTAGGTCCTCCGTTCGCTGCGGGTTCGAAAGCTCTGCACCCGAGTGCCCGGCGGCACCCCTTGCCGCTCCCCTCCTCACCCCCCTGACCTCCACCGCGCCACCGCTCACCCGTCCGCGCGCCGACACCCGCCGTCCTCGGAGACTGCCGCTGCACCCAGCACCCTCCGGCGCCGCGCGCGGCCAGGTGCGCCCGCCTAGAATGTAGTGAGACTGGTGCCACCTTGAAAAGATTCCCTGTCTTGTGTACAGTTTATGTGTGTTTGTATCGAGAGTTATATTCCCATTACATCGAGTTATGACGAGTTACAAGCAGGAAGATGGCATATCGGTCAAAAGGTAAGGGTGGAGGATTTTCTTTCACTCCCACGGCGTGAAAATTCCAGCGGCATTAGAAAATTGAGTAAATCGTGTTCTTAATATTTGATTCACCATAAGCTGCAGCCACTACCTTCTCCCCATTTGCTTTGATTAAACATTTCAGTCCATACTATATGCATACAATACGACGCCGGATAATTAAATTGTTGGATGGGCTCAACACAGAAGGCAAGGAGCACTAATAATGAGGAAACATAACAATTAAGCCATCAAATGGTTGTCTTTGAGAGTTTTTTTACTAGAATCTTGCCCAAATACTATATTTATTCACGAAACCCGATTATAATAATGCACTGGCTTTCACTCACATAAAGCTAACGACGCAGAGCATAGCGTCTCTTCCAATTCGTAGCGACGTTCTCTTCCATTATAAACTACCACTGATTGAAAGGTCAGCGATTGCGAGACATGGCAGATAACATTGTATAAATATCGTTGCGTTTCGAAGTAATTCATTGGTTATCCCCAAAACATGCATATTTGAGGCCTTACGACGCCTTTTTAGGACTATGAAAAGGGTCTAGCGGGCTGCATTCATGAGCATTATTGCCTACAAACGGTCCTCGCACAAAGTGATAGTCGCTGCACTTAACCATCTACAAGAGAACCCAATCCCCTCCAAACATACTTGCGTAATATCGCAATACTGTACCAATTTACCAAAAAGTTACTTTGATATAATCCGGGGAAATCGATCTCCTTTTACGGTTTCTACTTATAACCAAGTTAGTATTTAGCCCGCTTACCTCGGATGAAATACAGGCTCTAACACTGGCATTTCACGCATATATTTTAGCCTTTGAAAGGATATAGCAGCTTCATTAGGCTAATTATAACCATATAAGAAACGAAAACTTATATTCAATGGTACCAGCCAGCAGCTGGTGCCTAATTTCCGCTCCCTCACTGCGGCGGGCTTCGCAAAAAGAGCCTTCTCATGACCCCGCGGGCCGTTTGTTCGGCCCATCATTTGATATGGCTTTAAAATAGCCATAACAACGGTTTTGGAACCATAGAGCTTCCCAACACACGCGGCGCCGCAGCGTTCCCCATTGCCGGCGGGCAGATCCGGACTGCAACCGACAATTTTCGTCTAACGAAGCCTGGGTGGACAAATATTTTCATTATCTCTGAATCCATTTATGAACTCCGGGGCGTCTCAGACTTCGTGGTGATGAGACGAAGCCAGCACATACGCTTTCGTCATAATTCCTATGTGTCAACGAAATACTGGATTTTTATACAATACCCTCTACAGTCACGAACTCGGTCATGTGGCGTTAGAGGATCATCTTTCCCAGGGCTCCACTTCCCTCGTGGCAAGCGCTCTGGTCCCACCCCCGCAGCCTCTCCCAAAAATCGTGTCATTGAGGACATCGGCACATTTTGTAGGACTCGTGTGCAGACCTGATCGATTCGTGCACCATTCTCGTCCACTCTAACCGTTTTTATTTGTTTTGCTGTTGCTGTAGTTGCACATTTTGTTGCCATGAAATTAACACCTCTGACTTGACCTGACCTCAACAGCGTACGATCACGTCAAAGGAAAATCGGCAAACTCAACTTTCACCTCCGCGCAATTCCTGACTGCTCTGCTACAATACCAACCTCACTTTGTAAGCATGTGTGCCTTTAAGCCAATACGTTGACTGCAACAGTTTTACTTCAATTTACTTTTTCTGTTTTTGTCCTCTCATTTTGTATCTCATTTTAAAGTATTTTCTTTAACTACATATTGGTGCTTTTAATTTGTTTCTTCTCTCTCACTGTATATGACCATTTCTTTTGCTTTAGGTGTGTCCTATATTTTTGATGATATCCTTTTGTAAATTGATGAGATGTTTGCCTGCTGTTTTTTCGAAAGCAGAACTATTTATTTAATTTTATTATTGATCTAATGGGGAAACCTAGAGCATAATAATTATTCATTCATTCATACCAAGGACGGTGGGAAAGGAAGTTTATTCTCGACAAAAACGTTCAATTTTCAAAGCTAAAGGCTATATTTTAACAACATTACACTTACTCAGAGCACTTCACTGCACTCAAAACTTAAAATGAGGGTTGTCGTCCAAAAGTCCGAGTGACATGACAGAGTCGTCTGCCATCAAACAGTGCGACACTCCGTGTGCCCCCAGGGGGTCCCGTGTGCTCATCGCCACCAGGGGCGCAGTTCTTCGCTCGCCCCCCCCCGCCCTTTGCCCCCCAAAACGCAAAGCAAACACCGTTTCACGTGACAGGGTCGCCGAAGGTGAGGGACGGCGGGGGGAGGGAGGGAGGGGGAGGGAGGGGAAGAGGGAGGGAGGGGGAGGGAGGGGGAGGGGGGGGAGGGGGAGGGAGGGTTTGCCGCCCGTGGCGTGAAATCGGGAGTCGAAGGCGCGGGTCCCCGTGGGAAAAGGTTCGATTGGACGTGCAAGTGGGAGGGAGGAGTGATTGGGGCGGGAAGGAGACCCGGGCGAAGAACTGAAATATGTATATCGCAGTCATGCTGCCGTTGCGACAGCTATTATTGGTGGACGTCTGCTATGCACAAATGAATGAACCTTGCATGTATACTCCACACTACTCTTTATTGTATCCGACCGATATCAACGCTTCCGCGTGGAGGTGGATGTGGAGGAGAATGAAAGGGGTGCTGACGGAAGACGAGCGAGGAGGAAGTGCTCGGGTGTTGTGGGTGAGGTGAGGGGAAGCTGCCGGAAGAGATTAGGAGGTGGAGTGGTGGGTGGGAGGTGGAGTGGTGGGTGGGATACAGGCGGCCGAGGTGTCGGGAAAGCGGAGAAGGGGAGAAAGAGAACGCGGGCGGGATGAAGAAGGATAGTACGTATTCCGAGCTCAAGAATAAAATCATGTCAGATCGGGGCCTGCGCAGAGTAGTCACAGTAGTTTTAGTGAAACGCGGTTCAGAGTCACTTCGCACATGCTCTCTGCACGCAGGGGCAGCACCACTCGGATGAATCGCAGGACCACCCCTACAAATTCGAGTCGAGCCCAACGACGCTTATGTTTGGTGACAGATTGAGAACCGGTGTTTTCATCGTGGCAGGCCGTTTCACGCCTCTTAAAGTCTGGAAGGTATTTACTCGCTTTTACCGTTGACCTACCTTAGCCGGTAGATCAACCAATTTTAAAATGACGCGAAAGCGTTGAAAGGCCGTGGTGCCGAATAATAAAGATTGTGGAAGACACTCAAGCAAGATTTTTAAGCATGTCCACAAAGTTGACTCGCACACCATTCAAGATTTGTTTGTATATTCAGATTTTTGAATCCTGCCCTTTTTGGTCCACCCCAATCATTTATATGTAATAACCGGTTATATTAAATTATATTTTGTCATTTTATCTTTTTTAATGTCCTGATACGTTGGGATTGCGCTGAAACTAAGTAGATATTTGCACGTAGCTTGGTAGAGGTCCACCGCCGTGGTTCTGCGCTTAGATTTTAATTTTGTTATCATTAACTTTCTTTCCCGAGATTATAATTTCTTACGTCTACGTGACGCTTCCCTTTGGTAGTGGTCGTAGGGAGGAGCCTGAAGGGGACGGGCGTGAGCAACGATGAGGCGGCCCACAGTCGGCGGTCACACATACCGACATGCATTTCACATGCAACTGCTTTAGTGCGGGGTCTTTGGAGATTAATGTGGGATAAAGGTGATGCAAATGTTGGACAAAAGAAGGACATATTTTTAAAATAAAAATATCCATGAGGAAAAGTGAAGTGCCAATTTCTTAAAATGGCTTTGGAAAAATGCAGCACTTCTCAAATAAGTAAATTATTTCATAGTATGATTTGCATTGTACATAATCTTCTCCTCAAACATTATTGGTTAATTGTAAATCTTTCTCTACCTTTTGCAAATGTAGGAACAGTGTCATAGATTATTTGCTCTGCATTGCTGAAATGTTTTAGTGACTTCGCATAATGTACCTACATATTGCTTGCACGAATGTGGCAAATCAAATAAATGTTAACATTTTTTACCACTTTCCATAAAACTCCGAGATATATTTCTGCGTTCTGTGCTAAATATACCTGCGTTGAAATTTTAGCAACACCCTGGTGGAATATAATTCTACAACACTTATAGACGTTTAGTGATAATCTTAAAATATAGAGATTAAATATGTATAAATTACTACTGCGTACCTTTCACTGCTGTCATCAAGTTGAAAAAACAGATTCGGTTGTTAACAGTAAGAATTTCAAAAATTCTGGTGTTAGTAATGAAAATTTTATCAGTGGGAAGTTGGAAAACAGCATGGTCCGGAATTTCCACTCGATATTGACTTGTATCTCGAATTTTACCCCAAATACAATCGGTACGAAAGTTACGAATTGGCCACCCTTGGCGCTAAACAGAAGCCAAACCTGCGCTCGAACGAATGAAAAAATAAGTACTTGGTTACGATTCCATACTTTATTTAAAGCAACGCTTTAAATAAAGTATGCAACGCAACGAAACCTGGGTCGTGTTGCTTTAAATAAAATGTGGAATCATAACCAAATACTTGTTTTTTCATTCATTATGAAGGAGATCCACCGAGTAATTCCAGAGACAGTCTTCTCTCGAACCTTAACTATCAATGTGTAACGCAAAGTGTTCACGAGCAAAAAGAATAAAAGGCATTTAAAATGTCTCCGATGATTTACAGGGTTGAAATAGGGGAGCGTGGTGGCCGGGAGTGGGTAGAGTGCTTGGCTACTGATCTAAGAGTCTTTTGGTTCAAATCCGGGTGAAGCCTTTGGAAGCCCCGAACAAAAAAAATCCTTGTAGTGCGAGGTGTACTCAGGGAAACATGGAAAGGAACTGGTCCCCCTACCCTGAATGTGTGAAATTCACACGCGCCTGTGGCTTAGACCGGGGTGAGCTCTATACCCTCAACTATCCAAACCAACCTTCGGGTTGAATCCTGACTGGACTGAACTGAAGGGGACCGAATGAACCCTGCCGGAAAGGGAATTAATGGACCCTTTTGCACCGATTTCTTTTTCTTTCTCTGGCTGAGTATGCGCTACACGTGACTATGCGCAATCGCGTGGTTTTTCGTGTTTACATGTTGCAATGGAACACCTCGTGGCGATCTCGACGGCGCACCTGTTCCCACAGAACGCTCAACGACAAGCCCCCGCGTGAACACGGTCCTTGCGAAAAGACAAGAGCGCTTCCCCCGACTCGTTCGCTGCCTCCACCGGGGAGAGGGGGGTTGTGGCGATGGGGGGTTGTGGCGATGGGGGGGTTGTGTTGCGATGGGGGGTGTTGCGATGGGGGGTGTTGCGATGGGGGTGTTGCGATGGGGGGTGTTGCGATGGGGGGTGTTGAGGGGGCAGGTGGGGCGACAATGACCGCTTGGAGGAGGGGGGGGGGTGCTCGCCTTTTGACCGCCGAGGGTCGCGTGGGCGGCTACCCCTTGGGCGGAGGGGGGTGGTGAGGGGTGGTCGGAAGGGCGGACACGTGGAATTGGGACGGGCGTGCAGAGTACACCAGAGATAGCAAGCCTGGAAAAGGGAAATTGTGAGGAAAAAAATATTGATGTTATGTGGAAGTGGATGGAATATTTGGGCTCCCGTGAAGATAAAGCAGAAGGGACACGGACATGAAAAAGGGCCAAAGGAGTCGGGGTATTTCCTCGGATATGCGAGACGGGGACAGAGCGCGGAGGGGTAGAGGGGGAGGGAGGGTGGCGTGTGACGGGCGGGGGGGAGGTTTCGCCGCTTGCGCCCATATCTCGCTCTACTCGTCTGCGGGTCTTTTGACTGGCCGGCGAGAGGAGCGGCGACCGCCCACCTCCGCCCATGACGCAAAACAAAGAGCACAATATCACGAAACACTCTCTCTCAAAAACTATCAGAAAATAATGGGGGGCCTCAAATTTCGTGACTCCACATAAAAGTCTTATCTCCGCCGAGATTAGTCGCCCTTAAGCCGTTGTGTCACCCTTGACACGGGATTCCAAACCCTTCCACGATTCGATATGTCGTGAGGTCACGTGATAAGGGGCCAAACGAGCCTTGCCAGCCCATCGTGCGGGGGGTGCCCTCTCCCCCACCCTTGGAGGGCACCCCTCGACCCACCCTCGACCCACCTCCCTCCACACCTCCGCCCACGGGACGTGCTCGGCGGTCACCGGGAGAGGGTTTCACGTTCAAGAGAACTCTTCGCAAGGGCACCGAATAAGGGCACTAAGAGGGTCACTGCTGTTCCCGAAAATTCCCTTGTCGAGAGGCCAATGTCCAGGGGTGTCAATGACTAAGGGACACTTCCTTTGAGGGACAATATTTAACTGACACACTGTTGTATAGGAGGTTATTTCAGGCTTTAATTGGTACTCTGTTAAAGCAAAAAACATGTATTCGGCAACGACTGGCCAATATCAAGGCAGAAAAGCAGCAAGTGGCGGCTGAGTTATTAGCATGCATAACTGTGAATTACCTGCATCATTGTATCGCTCTAACAAGCCAACTGGTGTAGAACTTTATTTTTAAAACAAGCTTAGACTCTGCAGCGAGTAAGCGGGAACTAATATCGCTAATATGGAAGAAAAAAGAACTGGTCTCCTCGTGTGAAATCCGAGGAATACTAAAAATGCTGTCAATGAGTAGACATTTTTGCCATAACTTTACTCCTAAAAACTAACGTAATTTCTAAGAGCTAGTCATAACGATATCTACAACGAAGATGGAAGGGGACTGGAGATTGAATTCTGATTCTAATTTGGTTAAAATGAAATGAATCAGGCATAGCCGGGAACGCTCAATGGGCAAAGGTGAAGCTAGAACAGGGATGCAAGGGCAGGAGTTTTTGCCGAGTAGGAGTGGCCTACCAGTCACTATGCATCGAACCACTAGAACTTAAATGTGACAAAAATAGGAGGCGCGTGAAAAGCATTGAATAGCTCGAGTTCCATCATTTCAGTGAGATTATTTGTATGAACTCCTTTCGGTAATGACGATGAAATTGATGCCTAAAGAATCCTCACCTCCCAGAGTCTTGACCCCAAGGGTAAAAGAATTAGCTGACACGTTGGACTAACCTGTGCTTTTACTTACGAAAACTTCTTTCGGTAGTCAAGTATTTTGGTAAAATCGGTGCGACTGCTGTTTAGACCACCGCCTCTCGGAGCAGATAAGAGACCATATAGCTTTCCACATTCAAAAAATCTTCCCTCCCCCATCGTTAGGCTTTCGGTCGAAACGATTTCCGCGAGTGGTGACTCAAATAATTTCGGGGAAATGATAAATGAAAAGAAACGAAGTAAAAGTGACAGAGTGATCTCCCCAGGTGCTTTTGTTAACTTATTCCTCTGTCTCTGAATTCTGTACATAGATTTTCTGGTTGGTACTCATAATTGAATCACGAGCGCATTCCTCTTCTATGAAATTTTACAGCAAAATGAGAACCCTTTGCAAATCTTTCTTTAGTCGCCGAACATCGCACGAAGCGAAGAAAAAAGACAAAAAAACGATTCACTCGTATGACTGCGATAAGTTTTGCTTTTGGCTGTCATCACACCTAGTATTTTCACGAAGACGCCCGTTTTAGGGAGCAAGGAATAAAAACAGATTGCCCCCGTGTCAGTTTTACAGATTTTCACCAAAACGGTCAATATTTACATGCTGCCACAATTGAAAAATTTGAGAATTTTTACCTTTGTTTGCCACAAACTCTTTGCGAGTCAAAAGACGAGATTGAAAGGACCATTTCGTGAAGCTCACATATTAATTCCCCCGTCCGCCGGGCGACGCTAGAGTGACGCCTCTGGGAATAAACGACGATAAAAGGCGGGCTCTCCCCCACTTGCCGTGGCGTGGCAAGGCGTGCGCTCAAATGCCAAGCGATTTGCGGGACGCGGTCGAGTCAGGAAGAGCGGCGATCTGATGCGCGGGGGGAAGGTTTTCCCAACCCCCTCCCCCCCACCACCAGCGGTTCCTCGGGAGGGTCGGCTTATCGCTGCAATGCTGCCCCGCACGCGAACGGCCATCGCGTGACAAACACACACGGCACCGTGGCCTTTCGTGGGTTGGTCAAGGGGGAAGGGGCTCGGATCCCTGCCCCTCTCTCAACCCTTGGTGGTCAGGGGGAGGGAGTCGGGGGGGGGGCGGGGGTCAGGGTGGGGGGGGGGGGGGGGAAGAGGGCACGCCACGGCATCGACGCGGATTCGGAATGAAGTTGTCGCCCGGGCGGTGAGTGCGATTTGTCGCGGGAGGGATGGGCGGCGGGCGCGGCAAAACACTTACGGGGAAGTCGGCTTCGCTCCGACCGCAAGCCGTTCATTTGAAATTCCGGGCTGAGGATGAGGGGGAGGCGACCGCCGGGAGCGACTTGATGCGTGGCGAGGCAATGACGCGCAAGGTTAAGCATCGTGACTCAATTTGTACACACTCTAATGGTGATAGAAGTCCAAAGATTGACGCCTTCGAAGATCCGGTTTTATCTCCCGTTCAAGGAGATAGTATTTTGGAAAAGAAAAGGAGTATTTCTGTCGCTAGAGTTCTTACACGAACAGTGTGCCTTTCAGAGTGCCTCTGAACCAGAGAACCGGACAAGTCTCTGAACCGAAGACTCAATCTCCCGCCTCTTGTTTTCTCGTGCCCGCATACTTCACTTCGAAAGTACTTTTATGAGCAATGAATTTCCATTTTGATCATTAACTCGCGCCAGGCTTAATAAGTTTTTCCCCAGATGTTTGTTCCCTATCCCTTCGACAGTCCTTTCTTAAGATATTAACTTGAGGACCCATTCCACAAATTACTTGAATGACTATGAAAAGTACACAATCACGTCCAAGGCGTGATTAAAATTCCTTTCCCTCAGGCCGTTAGAATAAAATTATAAACGAAGCTTTTCGACTCACCTTTCAGTTAATATTTATTTCAATTAAAATTTCTATCAATTTCCTTTTCGTTTAGAGACATTTACGTAGTTCACATAACATTTATTGCGTTAATAGGAAATAAGATGTTACTTTTCATGTACTGACGGTACATACGCGCGAATTTATAAAAAATTAAATACCTCGGACAAATTCATGAAAAAGTTTGCTCATATTGTGTGAGACTGCTTACCATTGGACAGACCTGGAGAATACAAGACGATATTTTTACATTTTTTCTGTGGAATCAATAGTTAGTCTGCAATTGAGCTCTTGAAATCGGAAGCCAATCGGCGACGCGGTGGACAGCGGGGGGAGTGTGGAGGGTGGGGGGGGAGCCGTTGGAGGGGGAGAGGCGATCTTTCGGTATGTGTTTCTGCGCTCAGTCATTCGATTTGAAGGCACGCGAAACGGCGAGAGAGGCAGAGTGACTGGCCCATGAAAAGTACAACATGCATTCTTAATAACAGAAAAATTACAACAAAGTCGACATTTCTTTAATACTCTTGCGGAACCATTTTATTTTTTTCTGAACAATACAATTAGAACAAGTCAATTAACCAAATTTCAAAAACTTGAGAGCAAAATCAATTTTTGCTTCTCGTATTATGAGGGACTATGATATTCTTGTATTATTATATTATTATTCACCAAGACGAGACTCTATCAAAACGTTAAAGGTAAGACTTCCTGAGGAGCTCAGGACAACGACGTAGTAAGAGCAACAATACCAGAAAGTGTAAGTAATATGTGAATTACGATTCGTGAATGCATGTTGTTTGAAATTCACGTATCAACCAGTGGTAGGCTGTTCCTTCAGGAATAGCTACAGTTAACAATGCCTCTTGCTTACTCGTTAGGGGAAACTTTTTCGGTGGTATAAACTCAGTTTCTGGAAAAGTAGATGAATTGAAACGCACCTCAATCTCTTCGTTCATAGTGTCCTCAAATCAAACGGAATGAAAACAAACATGTAAACGCGGTGTCTTTGGACTTCAAGAAACTATTAGCCAAGGCTTCGACCGCCATCTTCAGGAATTACTACTGCTTCGGCAAAATAGTACATGCACCATGATGACAAAGCTGATGCTTCGATTTTTTTACTTGCGCACAATTCAGTCGCTCTTATTCTCTCCATGATGTTTACCTCCTCTTTACTCAATTCTGAATTCCCATTCTCCTTCCTCGTCTTTGTTTACCAACAACCCCCTTCCTTCCCCTTCCACGCTTCTCCACCGCTCTCCCCCCCCCCCCCATCACACTCTTCAACATCCCCTTTACTCTCAATCCGTCCCGTTCGCTTTCTCTGCCTCACCCTTACCTTCACAACGGACATCCTTTCCCCGTACCATCTTCAATACTTCTTCGTATGTCTTATTCGCAACCCAGCTTACCTTTTTCATTCTTCTCCACGCTCACTTCACAAAATCCTCACATCCTCCTCCCACCAAAACCAAGTTTCCAAAACATTTAAGTCTCACTCAACACCAAAGTTTTCACTTATCTTTACATTGTCATTACCTTGAGTCATCCCATAATCTTTTCACTTCTTTTCAAGTATGATTCCCAATCCTTTGCAAATCTGCAATACACTTTTCAAATGCTCCTTAGATATCCAGAATATTCCACCTTATCTTTTTAATGCCTTCCTGCTTTTATGTTCAATTCTGCCTGTATCAAAATTCACACATTCCCACTACCTTCGTTTCCTGACCCTGAGGACGATGCGCGAGTCGAGTCACTCGATCACAATCTGTCGAAATAGAGTCCTTGCTCGATCTTGAGGAAGGCCCGAGGGGTAGTCGTGCAACTGGAACGCCGGGAAAACACACCCGATCTTACGCTGCAGTGCCTGGTGAGCTCTTTCGACTCACACTCCCCCGTTCCAATAGGGCAGAGGGGTCGATGCCGCGGGAATTAGGCGGTAAGAGAGAGTGAACCCCATTGCAATCAACGCGCACGCCACTCCCAACACCGTGGCGGAATTAGCGCCCTCCCGCCCCCGGCCGACACAATGGCCTTCCGAGTCGGAGGCACTGCCGAGGATTCCAGTCGAGAACTCATCCAAGGTCCGCGCGCCCTCCCCTTGATTCGTCTTACCCCTCCCCTTTCTCCAGCGAGACACAAAGACTCCTTGCGGAGCGGCGACGACGTATGTGGCTTCTGTTTGCAAGAAGGAGCGGCTCCAGGCGAGTGCTTGGAGCCAATCAATTACGGTAGGGGTGTGTGGCGGGAGGAATTCGGCGCTTGTGTTACAGGGGGCGCAGGAAACCCCACAGCAGCCCATCGCTCGCCCACACACTCCCCGAGGCGCTGCCTACTTTTGGGAGAAATAATTCTGCCCAGGAATCGTGCCTGCCGCCTGCTTCACCCGCTGCTGCTCACCCAGTGAAAACAGTAATCAAGGATTCTCGAGCATGTACCTCAAGAGATCCACTCGTATATACTCCTCGTAAAAGCCAAATTAGTGGTTGTAAGGTATATATACTATATATTTATCTAACTGGTCGTGTTTTGAATTTTATTCATTCCAATCCTTGTCTGTTGCTTCTTTATATTGTTTGCAGCGAGAGATGAATTCGCGCTAACGTTACGTCATGACGGAAGGATACCGACACAGCGACGAACTATTTGACGCTGCGGATGGATACCACGAGCATGCGCAAAGGAAAGGTATAACGTCGCAAGTCCGGAGGCGGTAGACTGCCCTACGAGCCCTGGCCCGAAAGGATACGATCCCTCGATCTCTTCAATCTTAATAAATTTGTTTCACGGGACCATATTTTCACGAAAGCTACCTGACTGCCTTCTCGTTTGTCTCAAAATATCTAACAATGTTGTCTCATACACACTGTATTTATTCCATCACTCAATTCGCAAGGACAAGGAAATCCATCTTAGTGAATCACTGACGATAAGGCTGACTCCTATGACATCGGATGCGTGAGGGGTCAGAGTTTACTACTGATTTGTCCCGAGGTTGTTTCACCCTCCCCATACAATAGAGATACCTTACACTCCATTTTGGTTCCCGAAATATATATAAGAAAAACGCTATTTATCCGCAGGTGCCTCCCGCTTCAAACCTAGACGACCTGCCAACTCATTCTCCCACTTCTCAAATACACAAGTTCACTTTATAGTCCTAATTACTATTTCACCATAAATCCTTACGAGCATCGACCTCCCCGGTACTATCATCACCACTGATCATCATTCTCCAGTGGGTAGCTCTCGCCACTGGGCGTCGGGATATCACGAGCGGGCCACTGGGTTGTTATTGACGAATGGAGGAGTCATAGTAAAGCGGGAATTGATCCACTGTTTCTGAGTTTGAGGGGAGCGGTTATGTTTGAGCCGCAGAGCCGACTGGCTTACGTGAAATACCCTTGAAGTGTCGGTACTCAGCCTTGTTAATAGTAGTCATTAGTTCCATTACCCACCTATACAGTCGCAGTATGGGCTCTGATAGGTAGAGCAACCATGAAAGTGGGCCAAACAATCTGATTCTTGAAGAGGATGAAGAACATTTAAGGAATTAAACATGGAATTTTGACATAATTTCTATAATATCTACTAGTAGATACCCAAGTTCTGTCAGTGAATTCGCTTTCTGTTGCTCACTTAACTAGTAATGTCAATGGTCACAAGGCGTTACCAGATCTACCTCCTATGTAGAATACGTTGAGCCTGCTGCTGACCCCTGCCTCAAGACCCAGTCCCAGGTAAAATGGATGAACTTTTTCCCAAACGAGTCGCGCTCCGCTACGAAACATTTTCAATTTGGAAGTGCAAACATCCTGAGCCCACTTAAGCACTGAACTTTTCTATCTTTGCCGGGATGTCCCCCGATGAACCACATAACTCCTCCATTACGGTATGTCTTCTTCGGAAACACGATCCTAGTGGCCTATGAAATACCCGCTCGTGAAACGATTTGACCCAGGTGTGACCAAAGCAAAACTTATCTATTTTTCACTCCTCATTATGTCCATCTGCAGAGGGTACCGCGAAGCCAGCCAACCTCAAGATTGTTTAATTCCACCGAAAAAATACTGGACTCCAGGCCACTTAAGCCATTAATATAGTCCAATAGCTATAACTTTAAAGCTACATTCCCCACTGAAGTCCGTAACATAGACAATTGTGCCGATATTCTTTTATGAAAAACCGACCACATTGGATTAATTTCCCAATAGAATGTGAACTAGTATGAATTTGGAGAGAAGAATGTAAACTAAACCAGCGGAATAGAGTGAATAAAGAGAGCAAGTCACTGGGCAGACTGCCTACAGTCCGCCTAGTTGTCTTTATTCGTAAGCTGCTGTTCCACCATGTCTCGCCGAATACAGTTGAACAGAGCGGAATGGAGGATTAAAACCACTCAACTCACCAAAGGTGGAGTTTTATGATTTTTTTAGAGATTTAAATAGAACGGTTGAATTAGGAATCTCTTTAAGTATATAGTGGACGACATCCACGATTTAGTAGAGAGTCACAGAAAGTGCGGCGAGGAAGGTCTTCAAAGAACTGCGGAACTGGCCTCGCAGTAACTTTAACGGTGTCACCCGCTAGTGGTCACACAATTGTGTGAATTTCATAGTGAAAAAATCATTCGCCTGGACTGGGATTCGAACCCAGACCCCCTGTGCCGAGTGCTCTACCTCTAATTTCACACAATTGTGTGACCACTAGCGGGTGACACCGTTCAAGTTACTGCGAGGCCAGTTCCGCAGTTCTTTGAATTTGTCAAAGTAAACACTTTTGTGTTTTAAGTTTGGCTTTATCTCGTGGACAGTAGCGCTTAGCGTTCGCACACGGGTACTTTGGCATTGTCTGCACGGTACCTGTGAAGACATCTCGCTCCTTCAAGCCTCCATAACATTCACAGTGAGAGATGACGCCTGGGTAGCTTAACTGGTTGGAGCACTCGGCGCGGGGTCTGGGTTCGAATCCCAGTCCAGGCGAATGATTTTTTCACTGTGAATTTCGTACGATTGAGGAAGGTCTTACCTAAAAAAACCTTTGAAGGCAACTGAAAAAAGTCACGTCAGTCAAAATGCATATACTCAAAACGACTAAAGAATGGGGATGCAATCCATGCTGCAGCTTCATTTTCACCATAGTTTATAAAGCAGCATGAACAGGAATTTACGGTACGTTTTGAAAGTATACTTAACCCATTTACAAGTACCCATCAAAATCATTTCATTACTTGAAAAGAACCTGCCAATGTACTTTCTACACTTATTATGATTCGAAACTAGTCAAAAGTAATTGATCGTAGGATACCTGATTCGACAGTATTACATACGAGTACAGGAGAGTATTGCAATAGAGTGCAAAAGAGCACAAATATAATATCCTTTGTGAGAAAGCAAAAAGTATGACTTGTTCAACCCTCATCGTTGGAAAAGCATCCGAAGAGTAATTTCATCTGGTTGTGAGATTTTCTACACCGCCTGGCAGACCATTGACCGGCAATGGGCACTTGGCAGGAACTATCGAAAGGAAACATCACAAAAAAGGTCATTCTGCCACCGAGAACGCTTCTCAAATCTAATCCCCCTCCAGGATATTCCGTCTTATCACTCATTCAGCGCATTCGATACTCAGCCTTCGCTGCCTCACTCCGGTCCAACGTGCCACTTCACTTCACAACCCCGTTGCGCTCGCTCCCTCCCCCCGCGAACCTCCCCCTCCATAACCCAAATCCACCCCCCGCCCTTCCCTCCCCGCCCACCCTTCGCTTTCCCCAGCCTCCCTACCATCCCAAGCGTCCCCACCAGCATCGCACGCAGCGACCAACCTACTTCGCCACTTCTTGGCCCGTTTCCGAACTTGCCAACCGCATTGTCCACTGCCATTCAAGTTATCTTGACACCCGGACAGATTGAATGGAATTTTTGCTCGACAGTTTCGGAGCCGTTCAACGACCTAAGAGACATCGCGTGGCCATCATCTCGTTAAACATACGAAAAGCAACATCCACAATCATCACGTTGGCGGATAAATGAAATCAATTACGTCTCTAAAATGCTTCCCATTCTCATAAAAAAATTTAGAAGGCGATATTGTTTACGAAACCTTTCTGCTAATGAATAAAATAATCCCTTAATATCTTCATATGACAAATAAATTATTATGCTTTCATTGCTAGGGACTGCTAAAGCCCCTGCCATCGCATATCGCGCCCCCCCTGCATATCGCCCCTGTCTGTCTTCCACCGTGGAATTATAGCCAACGAAATCTTTATACACAAAAAAAGCATTAGGCAAAAAAACGTTACGGATATGCCTATTATTACACTGCAAACGAATAACCTGTGATTTCTCACCTGTTGACTGATGAATTACACTTTTGGCGTTATCATAATGAAAATGAATTATGTTTTACATTAAAGGTTCATTTTTCACCTCTATGGTTTATCCGGTAACTTCTCCCGTACCCAGAGGTATAATGTATAAGTCTAATGTTCGTTAGTTGCAACTTTTGCTGCCGATGAAACTATGCCGACCTAAAAGTCTTACATTGCCACGGAATTCTTTTAACGAGGGTGATTTTTTCCTTCCAGCACAAGGAAAATAGATTCCGTGAGTTGAATAAAGCAAACAAGAACGGAATATCTACAATATCTATCTTATTCACAGAACTCTTAGCTAACAATTACTTCAACAGTAAATTCACTCTTAAAAACCCTCTAAGGTAAAGCGTGTTCATCATTTGTTCTACAAAAAATCTGCAATTATCAAATAAATGCAAATATCATTTGATAGTTTCTTCACCTTTATACGCCACTCATGCCCATATTATCACACTAAAACCTTCTAACATGATGAAAAAATACAACTTTGTAAATTCCACTCAAAAATTGGTTTATTACCGACCCAGGTTTCGACTGCACAGCAGTCATTATCAAGGTAAATTTCAAAATTCAGCGAGTCATTATATAGGGAAGAGACAGAGGGAGGGGGGAAGAAGTGAAGGTAGTCAATTACGTCATAGACGTGCGTCACGGTCAGGTTCGGTCAATGGGAGGGGGTGGGGAATTATTATAGATAAGACAGGAAAAAACGGGAAGGAAAAACATATTCATTTAGGAGATTAACATTTTTGTTTTTAGCGGCATTCAAAATTTCAAGTTGTTCATAAAAGTCCAATTTGGCCCATATTCTCTCAGTATGAAGCATTTCCGGCACAAAATCACTTTCGTGGTCCTCCTCGATTAGCAAAGGATGAAGAGAAGACTCCCTTCAACCAACACCTATTTGTTCCTGAGCCTTAATATTGATGGCTCGACCACTTTGACCGATATATTGGGAAATACAATTGGGAGTGGTACACTTTAGCCTATATACACCATTTCTGTTTACCCGTGTCACTTCGTCTTTCGACAGTTTTCCCAGGGTTTTTGGGGTGTAAAACGAAACTTTGAACTTATTTCGAGGTAGAGCGTCAATTAATTGATAAAAAATATTTCCAGAAATTTCAAGAAAGGGAAGTTTACACCATCGTTTGGATAGCTCGTCATGTGCTTTAAAACAGAGTGAATTAATAACTTACCAGATTCCTTCTTAGTCACACGGATTAAATCCATGATGAGAAAACCACCTTTGTTATTTCCACAAACTTTATTACGCTGGCACGACGCGCGTTTCACCACACTACTGTGGCATATTCAAGTGCCTCATGTGCACATGAGAGCATGCCACAGTGTGGTGAAACACGCATCATGCCAGCGTAATAGAGTCTGTGGAAATAACAAAGGTGGTTTTCTCATCTTGGATATCCATAATTTCCACGAGGTCAGGCCTGAGATCATCAGTTTTACATGGATTAAAATTTTGTCAATGAAATCATTCTTATAACCGTTATTGATAGCAATCAATTTGAGGGTATTCAACTCGGATTGGAAGTTGGGCTCGGATAGTGAACAAGGCGGTGAACCACACTGTAGAGTAAACACTCGAGAGTTTGTGTGGTTGGTGATGGCAGGAATCGCGATGGGGGATAACCGCGTCAGTACGTGTGGGTTTGCGGAAGATATAGAAATCGTGTTAGCCTTTCGTTAGATCTATTGTCAGATCAAGGAAATTAATCTTATTTCCTCCTGTCTCTACCGTGAACTTTATAGAAGGGTGTTAATTGTTTAAAAAATTTAAAAACTGGTCAAGTTGACGATTACTGCCAGTCCATGCACACAACACATCATAGACATATCGGAACCAATGAAAAACATTCCTTAGGAGAATATCATCAGAATTAAAAAGTTTTCCTTCTATATTGTTCATAAAAATATATGCTAATAATGGGGATAAGGGTGAGCCCGTGGCAAGGCCATGAATTTGCTTATAAAACTTCATAGTCGTATAACTCAAATTTGCCGTTTGGCGGTCCACGGCTTGGGAATAACAGGAGGAACGAACCACAGACTAGCGTCGCACTAAGGGCTCAAATTAAACTCCCCAGAAGTCATGTTATTGATATTTCTGCAACTGTAAGAAACTTATCTATAAATTTCCGTGTATTTGGGCTTTTAAATCTGGCTACGATGGTATTGAGACTGCAGGGCATCCTAAGGCCTCTTATTAGACAAACAGGGGAAATGGTTAAATTCCAAATATTGAATCACTCTGCCTCTTACAATAAATAGTTTCTTTTAAACATACAATTAACTGATTGATTAATTCCTATAATATGTTTCTGCAAACAATTATTTAGCGTTGAAGTTTAAGAAAAAAGGCTGATGTGCAACAACTAAAAGCGAAACCAATTATTTGCCATTTCCTAATTTATGAACAAATAAGCTACATTTTAGCGTTGGGCCTAAAATATTTGAAAAATAAGAAAATTCTCTAGTCATATTAATTGTCTTATTATATAAAAATATCAAACATGATAAATGAAAGAGAAATTCTTAATTTGGCAACTTCTAAAGACACTTATGGCACCGTACATTTTACTAAGAACAACCACAATTTTGAAACTTTAAAATACGAGAGGGAAAACATTAAATTTCATTGTTTTAACAATGGAACGATTATTTAGAGCTTTTTTACAAAAACGAAGCTCGATGAGGTATACATAAACTATTGGGATGAGACAAACTATTTATTATTGATGATATTTAGGATACAAATTCCTCCTGGAAAAAGTTCCCTTACCAAGTATCAATTCGACTTGAATAAGTTAAGTTACTAATTACCTGAAGCTCATACATTTGAGTATAAATGTAAATCTTTTCTTCTATTTACTTCATTGGCTTCGAGTTGCCACTGAAGGATTAACCGCGATATCGTATCGACCACCAAAGCCTTGTCTGGGATAATTGTTAATTTTTCCGATGGATTCGCATGATAAACAAAAAAAATATTTTTTTATCTTAAACTATTTTTGATTTTGTTGGAAATATAAATTTAAGGGGTTGTAGCTCATATCTTCGCCAATCAGTCACATAATCTAGCGGATTAGTATATTCCAGGTGTTAGAAAATATCCTTGCATGCTTAGATTGTATTTTTCGAACATTTCCTACACTGAGAATGCGAGCCAGAGCTCGCAGATTGTCGGAGAAGAAAATTGTTCACCATTGTGGCAAGTCGTGCGAGGATTAGAGAGACAGGGAGCGATGGACCTTTAAATCCACGCCTCCCCAGGAGTCAGAGCAAGGGGTCATTGTTGGGAATATTTTAAACGAACAATTTTGCATAATCTTCATCGTAAATGCTCGTGTAAAATCATAGTGTCGCTACATTTATATCGTGTTCACGTGAGTATAATTAAGTTCAAAATGTCCCTAAACTCCGAAAGAGTGCACCTCCGAGGCATAAGAGCCAAATGGTGGAGTGTGAGCCAGTTGAGGCTAGATTTTTCTTTTTCGGGTGCAGTAGAGACTTTTCTCTTTATTATGGAAGAATTATCTCCGTCTATGAATTAAAATGACGGAAATCATTTTCTACTTACTTGAAAAATTAGGTGAAAATAGACATATTAAAATGTTAAATGACAAGGTGCATAAATAATCTACATTTTCGAAGCCTTCACCCAATCTCTTCAACGGAATCTGTATTTCTACACGATCTATTTGAAAATGTCATACAGGTCATGTATGTATGGTGAGAACCTCAAGAGCTCAAACCATATCACAGTTTTTGTTGTTAATGGGCGGTTGTAGTTTTTTTTACTATTTTTCTCAACTTAAAAGACGTCTGCAAGTCTGAGGAAAGTTCCCGGTGATAAAATAATTTTTTTTATTTGGCCAGCCATTTCCGATTTCAGCCCGCTGTGCGTTGCCAAGTAAGTTGAAACACTTTTTACACTGGCTTAGAGATTGTAGTGATATTTAGAATAACCCTCATATTTGTACTCTCCCTTCTGCAAGAGTATTCTTATATTGACTAGCTCTGTAGTAGTGCGTGGAGCTACTAGTACTAATGACGGAGAAGTGGCAATGCGAAAATGGATACCGATGGAACTAGAAGTCACATAAGTCGGAGATCTCTGCTCTTCCTGCACAAGCGCTCTCTCCAATGATTCCGTCAAATGCGGGACGTACATACTATTAGATAAATTACGGAACGCTATAGTTATGATAATGCTTTAGTCATAGGAATTTTAGATTGCAAGTGGACGAAGCAATATTTTTGTGTACTTTTATCAGTTGCTCTTCCTAATACTGACATATTAACCCATTTTTATGTTCACCGTGTAGTGGTGAGCTGCCACGTAATTTATCCAAATTTTCTCTTCAAGATACAGGCGACGCCAACAGCCCGTCCGGACGTACTCCCTACAACAAAGGCTGCGACATATTAGCTGGCCATTGTTTTCTAAAGCTAATTTTTTTTTAAATTTCAATTATGGTGTTAATTAATGCTTTATGGGTAATTATTATCTAGGAGTAGATAGTATCTAGTATAGGCAATCGCGTTGCTGCCTGAGAAATGAAAGAAAACGACCGATGTAAGCTACTTCCTTCTCACAATGCCAAATCTTTGGTGGCCCCTTTCCTCCGAGTGGCGTGTCACCTTGCACCTTGGATCATAGCAACGCCTGCTCGTCCTGGAGTGGCACGCGGCACATCTGTGCCTCCACGGTGGCAGAAGATGGGCCTGACCACGACTTTTGATGGCCACCTCACCGACCAGAGACTGGAGAGAGGATCCTTGCACCCAGATAATCACGTTCGCCACCTCCCAGAAGGGTGTTTAACTTGCACCATGCGAGTGGTGGAGTTGCGGAGATCCCACAAGTTCTGGCACCCTTCTGGATCTCCGCAGCAACAGCATCCGCTTTCATCTGGAACGCTAACACGCTCCTGATTTTATTTCCAGCCTTCACACCCCGTAAGGATGGGACACACGTGGCTTACCCACGGCCATGTATTGCTTCGCAAAGAGCGACCGCAGCGTGACTGGTGCCGGACACCGTGGTGACGCTGATTGTATGCCTTCACCTGCAAGACGAGCGGACCGCTCGTATTGCAGGTGAAGATTCCTCTTTAAGATTCCTGCTACATCAGGGTGATGGCCCCTCAGTTGCGACAGTTGCGACTCAAGTCCTAATATTATAAACATACTACATCTAGTTAAACCATACAGTTTACCTTTCAAATATTATATGTTATTTGGTATCAAACGTGCGACAGTTAAAGTACCAGCCACAGATTTCATGATCCGCTTTGCTTTTAACCCGTTAATGCCCAGAATTATTTTTTGTGTTGATTTTTATGAAACTTACCAGTTATAGTCGTAAGGACCTCAAATGCATACCTGCAAATTATTATTGCCTTTGGAAATGTGCAATGCTATTTCTTTCACTGGCAGGATTTCCTGCCACTGGGATATAAGGGTAGAAAAAGTTGGTATATAGGATTTTAATAGAATTTTATTGAATAATTTATTATTTCAACCCATTGATATATATAATAATTAAATGAGCATGCGAGCAATAGCCGTCTATCTGAGAACATGATACAGTTTGTGACACTCCGGATGAAAAACAAAATTAAATTTTTCACACACAAATGTTGTACGACGACCACATCTTCTCCATCATGCATTTAGCTGGATACTTATTGCTATCCAATGCTCAATTCTAACATAACAAACGCCTTCTTGAGCAGCTCCTCTTATTAGAATCTTAGGTCCTGGCACTTTTATTTCTTCACCATATTGCCTTAGTAGTTGTAAACAACACTGTTGTTGAATTTGTTTATTGTAAATAGTTACTAGCTGAGACTCGGAAACTCCAATTGCCTTCTTTTCCTTTCTACTCCATCGTTTCGCATTTGTGACAGGGTTGATTTTGACGACATTGCTAGTGACCATAACGATTTGGTTGTCATTCCATCGGACAATAACTATGTTGTCTGCCACTGTTTTCTCCATGGCACCTTTTTTCTTTTTTTCCATTGCTGACTTCGGTATCAGAGGAGATGTGTGTGTACGATTATCTCGTATAGTTCCAGTTCCTCCAATTCACTCTCTTGGCTAACTCTGAGTGCAGATTGATTGAGCTGAAAAAGTTATCAAAAACAACATGACTGCCTTTTCTGACATCTGCCTTTTGAAGGAGACCAGTTACAACATCAAAACATTGGCCATTTCCTGAAACTGGAGTTTCGTACTGATTCCACAGTATGGCCCGGGATGAAGTAAGTATCCATCGGATCGGCAAAGTGACCACAGTTTGAAACCAGACGTTATAGATTTGCCACGAATTAACTGTTTTGTCTCATGCCTACCATAAAAGGGCACAATTGTCTCATCAATGCTTAGATATGTAGCGCTATCTACAACTTTGAATACTTTGTTCAAAATTTCGAAAATTGACTTCACTTTTTCATAGCGATCGTCATTGATACCCATGTAGTCTGTAAAGCGAAGACGCATCATTATGTCACCACAGCTATTTCGTCGCATAGACTTGGTTACCAGAGGACTATGTACATCCGGTGATGTACTCCAGTACAGTCACCGATGTGGAAGTTGATTATTTACCCAGAAATTATTTAAGTTCCTAGGAAAACTAGAATGTTTTCCTTAGTTAACATTTCCGTCGAAAGACTATTTTACATTGAATATATTATGCTTCGGAGAAGAAATAAATCCACTAGTTCAACTGGTAATGTAACTTCTAATGCATAAAAAGGCCTTTTTATATTTTATTTCATATAGTCTATTTGGTTTGGATGATAAATATCTTTATACTCTGCCAACCCTACAAATAGAAACATTTGTGAATTTAGCCTCATAAAACAGTGCAAAAAGAAGATAAGACCTCGAATTTTATTTATATTATATTTCTATATAAAATATACTTGATCTATATATTATCTGGATGAAGTTAAAGGCATGCGCGATGGAGGAGCATGAATACATAAAAAGCTCTGTAAGACAGTAAAATAACTAATAATATAATATAATCTGTTTTCACTACGGGTCCATTTTATGTCCTGTCGTCTGCGCTTCCTAACTGGAGAAACTGTACTTTTAGGGGTAGAAGGCATATCTCCAGGTGTGGTGGAGTCATCTTCACTCTCTGGGTCACTATTCCTTGAGTTAATTTCACCTTCACTTTGCAGCACACAACGTGGTAAATGTACCGGAATGCATTAAACTTCTTCGTCATTTATCAGAATCTACGTCTGTATCAGCATTCGGATTTTCAGCAGGAGGCATAAGGGCTATACTCGGAGGTGGCTTCTTTTCTACAATATCTGGCTCCAATAATAAGTCTTAAATATCAGTTACGCTCAATCTGAAAAAATAACCGAATTGCGAGCATGAAATACATTTGGCATTGTTACATCCAAGAGGAAGGAAATTCTGCCATCTGAATTTCTACCAAGTTTGGTAATATTCCTACCAAGTTAACATTAATTGGCAAACATCTTTTATGCACAATTAATATAAGCATTAATAAATATACAGAACCTAATAAATAATTAATATTCTCATAAACAATAGGAGAACTCACCCCTTAAACTTCCTTCTGTCAGCCATTTTGCTGAAGTAAAATGCAAGCACCTGTTTCGTAAATTGTATCTCTATAAGGGTTTGCCACCTGATGATTAAATCATGAACTGCGTCCACCAGAGGCTTGTAGAATTAGATAATGCTGCATTGATTTCTCTATTACTCATCTTCTGTCGTCTAGAGCAGATTTAACTAAGTGGCAGGAAAACATACTTATACCTGCCACTGTGATATAGTGGGTTAATACGCGTCTGAGGCACCAAAAACTTGAATGATGATGGGCCTCTCACTCACTTCATCCCCTGACTTGACCGAGTCTACCAACGGCAATGATTGAAAAGATTGGCCTGGTTTGTACGTTCACCTCAGCTTGGAGAGCAGACCACGAGGCTCGGTCCGTTTCCCTTGGCACCGTCTCACCGCACGGACCGCTGTTCCCGGCACGTCAACGCTTGGACTTGCCTGATGGAGTTCTCTGCGAGTGCACAGTTCTTTCCTCTCCACGGCATTATATAAAAATACTTTAATACGTATTAGGATTGCCGTGACAGGATATTAATTTCCTTTTATTCACTTGTCGGCAGCACTTTTCTCAATTTTCTCTTTCCTCTAAAAGACTAATAGCTTGCAATTTACATGGGATTCCCGGATTTTTACAAGATAAGGTCCGAGATAACCGAGATTCTAAAAAAATGCCTTTCACAAAGATGACGAGGAAATCGGTTGAGAGGAGTACTATTGCGAAGGCATGTGTGACGGTGGCGAGGGGAGGGAGGGGAGCAGGAGTTGGTGAGGAGGCTTGCACGTTTTGTAAGTGGTTTGTCGCACAGGGACGAACCTGAGCGAGGCTCGAGTACGTGACCGTCCTCTATCGAAGTCGGGAGATTCAAAATCCGGCCGTCCAAAAATAGACGAGCGTGGACGTCGCTGCGTGCGAAGGAAGTGGATAAGGCGGTGGAACGGCGGCGGCAATCTGCTCTCGAAACGGCGAGAAGAAGATTTGCTGAGCTAGCGGATGATAGCGGCCCCCCCCCCCCCGCCCCACCCCGCCCCCGCCCCCCAGTTCAATTCCCGAGCGGCCGACACAGAGGGATTGAACTCAGGCACTTGATTGAGCCCGATTCACCATTCTGGAGTAGGAGTGAAATTAGTTGATCAAATTTTTAACTATTTACTTAAAAGGAGGTCCCACCGAATCTGAGAGCCTCGTTCATGAAGGACTCGACATTGCCGAACCTCGAAAATGTCGTGGATTTGGCGTTACAACCACAAAATATCGTAACATTTAAATGGCACTATTTGAATTTATAAAGGCTGTGCCGTCCGAATTTCGTCATTGCCGAGGCTTGGCATTCCCGAATAGGTAACCGTGTGACTCAACAAAATAATGTATTGCAGCTTCTTATTTGTACTACTAAAAACTGAGAATTTGACCTATGCCGTGGCATAAATATTATAAAATAAAAAAAAGTAAGAAAGATGTAGATTATTCTATGAATGTACCTAATTGTAATGAACTCTTCTTCCAGCCATAAGATCCAAGTTCTGCGCCATTACCATTAAATAAATGTATTTTGACTTCAATTATTTAGTAATATGCTGACAATAAAAAATAAAAGCTGGTGCCTAAATATCATTGAATGCAATGCCCAGGAAGAATCCGCTTCTTAAAAAGTTTCACGAAAAAAATAAAAAAAGCCCATTACAACAAGTCTTCAGATTCGTCGAAAGGCAAATCGCAAATCAAGGCAGTTGAGCTCTACGGCCTCTATAGGCCGAAGAGCTCAACTTCCGTATCGCAGTTTGGCTACCCTTTTCTTCAAATAAATTTTAATTTTCAATTCCAAGTGTTTTCTACACCTGAAGACCACTGCTTAACGGCTTTTAAATGATTCCATTGGGAAGGTAACAACACGTTCGAAAGTAAATTAAGAATTGTGAAAATCCTTCGTATTTTCACACTACCTTAACTTATTCTTTTGAAATTTCACTTTTTATAGCCCCGGGGATAGAAAAAACATAATTCAGTTATTTTACATGAGCTATTTTTAACAAGAAGATGCTTCATTGTATTTCATAACTAATTTCGAAATAATTGGGAGGTTTTCTGGAACAATCTAACAAAAAATATTCATGTCTCTTTGGTGAAAACCCTAAATACAGTGCCCCCATCATATCACATCAGAGTCATGTTGTAGAGAGAAAATTCATTCCAGGGGTTCCAAACAAATAAAACGTCCACACTGAAGCAATAACTAAATTTTAATCACGAATCAATTTATAGGTTTAAACAAACTATTTCCAGGGAGTTCACAGTGAACCTCGGCATTAATCCATTTCTCGATTGACAAAACAAGAAATAGAACAACACACTTCGTAAAATGCTAAATATGGGTGTCGACGTGGTGCAAATAATTACTGATGACATTGGCTTCATCAACAAAGATATAGTGTTTCGTAGCGAAATAGGCCTATTTAATTAATATTAGTAGTAGTGATACGCTATAGTAAATTTATGCACTACTGTAAAATGTATGGTAACAACATCTAGTTTCTTACGTCATTTGAAAGTGCATGATGTAAAATGACCTTAGCCGCCTACACACCCTAATTACCAAGCGTACCACCACTGCAAGAACAATACGATCGCGGATAGGTATCACATCCGGGACGCGCCCGTTCTCGCGGCCAGGTGACCTATGAACCTTTCGGTTGAAGGAGAGTGGCATAACTGCATTCAACTCTGGAAAGTGACCAACAGGTTGACGGGCGGGAAAAATCGTGTCATTT
This sequence comes from Pyrrhosoma nymphula, assembly GCA_963573305.1. Classification (NCBI taxonomy): domain Eukaryota; kingdom Metazoa; phylum Arthropoda; class Insecta; order Odonata; family Coenagrionidae; genus Pyrrhosoma; species Pyrrhosoma nymphula. The sequence goes on from OY754332.1 coordinate 149,444,978, forward strand.
TTACGCGCGGAACAACACAATCAAGTGGGGGGTGGTGGAGGAGGGGAGTACATGGGAGGGGATGCCACGATTAACCCCCGAGTGTGACTTCCTCCTCAGCCCCTTCCCCTCCCTCCCTCTCTCCTGCCCGATGGGGTAGGGGCGGTTCCTCGCCTCCCCCACCCTCAGCGCAGGAGGGTGGGAGGGAGGGTCAGCAGTGCGCGCCTAATCGCAAAGGAAAAGCGGGAGGAAACTCTTGAGATGTCCGAGGTTCAGTTGAAGCACTGTTCCCTCTTCCTGTTGTAACGTCGGACCTCTTAGTATGACTTTCGCAATCCTCCATGCAGCGATTTCATTATCTTATTTGCAATGCAAACTATCTTACGGGAGTCTGCAACACATCTCACCTCCATCTTCACCATCCCATAAATACAACAAGACAAATAATCGCTGCAACAATTATGAAAATAGCAACTCTTTTAAAGTAATAAAAATACAAAATAAAATAGTGATAACATGTCCAAAAACAACGCCGAAGCAGTCTCCTCCACCGTCGAAGAATTTTGTTCAGAGATCTTACAATAATTACATCACCGGACAAAATTTATTTAGAACCCTCTGGAGTATCCTTTGTCGAACGGAGCCGCAACCCAAACACTGCTCCAGACTTTCAAACTGCCTGACGCAATATAATCCTCTGCTCAGCGCATCTGCGTTCTTATGAGCTGACCCTGGTTGGTGCACGATCTCAAAATCATACTGTTCGAGCAGCAATGACCACTTCATAAGCCTTGGATTACTTCCAGCTGTTCATTTAACTATCGCAAGGGATTATGATCAGACACCAATTTAAAAGAACGAGGGCCAACTGTTTGACATGCAGCTTTCTCACCCCCCCACCCACACTATTGCAGCACATTCCTTCCTTGTCGTTCTAAATTTCCGTTCGCTTTCGTTGAACTTCTTGTTCAGTTATAAAATGGGGTGCTCTTGCCCGTAGTCATCTGCTTGACTAAGGATCACACTCATTCCCAGATCCATCGCTTCCATTTGCAGCACAAACTCAAACTGAAATGTCTACGTGTTGTAAATTTAAAATAAAGTGGACAGTACTATATCGATTACTTCTCATTTTTGATAATGCAGTTCCACTACATCTCATTAGACACTGTTGACTACAACCCCTTAGGACTTCAGTCAGTGGACGGCAAAAATAATGTGGAGCATTTTTAAGCACAAAGGATCACAATCATTCTTAGTGGTCTAAAGGTTCCAAAACTGGTAATAAATGCAGCGTATCTAATTGCTTGTTCAATCAACGGAATCTGCCAATATTCGTTAGTTAGGTCAAACTGAGTGATGTGCTTGGCTTGAGCTACCCTCTCTATGCGTTCCTCCACATTAGGGACTAGGAAACACTCTGTTATGATTTTTTTGTTCAATCACCGATAATCCAAGAATGGTCTCGGGTCTTTCCCCGGCACCTCTACCAAGATCATTGGCGATGAGTATTGTGAAAGGCCTTATTCAACCATCCCCATGTCCACCATATTTTTCACTTCTTTCTCAATAAAATTTCAGTTTGTTGAGGTGGCAAACGATATGTCTTTATTTGCACATTCTCATAGTTGACTAACTCGATGTCAAGTTGTCTTATGTCTGCAATACCGGGGTTATCAATAAATACGTCTGCATACATATACAAATACTCCCTGAGACTACCAACCTGAGCATTATGTAAACGCTCAGATGATGCACTCGCTTTAGTCCATTTTAGATCTCGGGGGTAACTGTCCTGAGTGATCATCGTTTCTGTGTCGGGGACTTGCGATAAGAAATTTACTGTAGGTTCCCCTATTTTCCTTCGATAATATGGTTTCATCATATTTACGAGGAATACCTGCGACTTTGCGTGTCACCCAGGCAAACTAACCACGTAGTTTGTCTTGGAGAGTTTCTTCTCAACAATGTCAGGGCCAATCCACTGAACGGATAGTTTGTTCTTCCTTCCTGGAACTAGTACCACCACCGAATCCCCAGTTTAGAAGTAACTTTGTGTTACATTACAGTCGTAATATTTCTTTTCTATTTTCCTTCTTCTTCTCCATTTTCTCCATTGCCAGCTCATGTGTTACTCTTAGCTTATTTGACAGAGTAAACACATGCTCCACCATCAACTCTTCTTCTGGATTCTTTTCCAATCATTTCCCTTCCAATAGCGTTTATGAGGTATGTAAGTTTTTACCATACGCCATTCTGCTGGTGTGAATCCAAGGCTCTCAAGGTCCTCAATGCAAATAATGCAGCCGGAAAATACTAGTCCCATTCGTTTCCGAATTCTATACTCATAACTTTTAGGACCCTTTTACGTGTTTGGTGAACTCTTTCCAACGAGTTAGACTCAGGATGTCGGATAGGTGAATATAGACTGATTCCACACTTAATAATAAAAAATCTATCGCTTCTGGGAATCTTGAAGCCACACATATCGCTGTCAAAATATACCTCTTCTCTGAACTAGTTACCCTTAGTGGTCCCGGTTAGTATCCATGTTAATTCGGTAGAGAACTTCAGACATGGACGGAACATGATCAATGGCACTCTCTGTCTTTCTCCTTCCTTACTAGCCTTCTGATATGCATCGCACGTTCGTATATAATTTTCCAGATTGACATACTATTTTGGCCAATAGAAATAGCGCGCTAGTTGACTTTTTCATATTTTTACACATAGATGGGCAAGCGTTGTCTCATGACATATTTGCAAAATCCAAATTCTATACTGCACCGGTATCACCAGACCTTTCGTATCGTTTAGTTTGTCTTTTCTCAGGACAAACACTCCATTTCTAAGAAGAAATCATTCCTCGTTCTTTCTCCCTGCATCAGCGTTTTTTTATTCCAGGAAATATTCCTCCGACAATGGATTATTTTCCTGTGCTAAATTTAATTCATCTTGTCTTACCGAAATCAAGCTATACGCATCTCTTGGCGTTCCATCTACTGTAATTCGGCGTTCCACTTCTGGACTGACATCCCTATCATCTTACGTTAGTCTGCTACAGTAACCCTATCTCTTCCCTGCGATTCTTCTTTCACATAATTATTCCGTTCCGCTTCCAGTTCATCTCTCCTCTTTGCTACTCAAGTCTGCACCACATTTATCCAGTATTTTTCTGGTTGTTTCGACCTAAATGTTTCGATTAACTCTGCGGTTGTATTTCCCAAAATATATACACCACGCTCCAATTAGTCCTGCACTCCCAAATCCTTTCCAAATACTTTGCCAAATTCGCCAATCAGTTCAGCTTCTGCTATGGGATGATATCGAGCGTGTAACTCTAAAGCTTGCTGTATCCATACAGTTTCCCCACTAGATATATGTGGGGCAACATATTTCTGGGCCACTAAATCGACGGTTGTACCTTTAGGCCGTAATGTCTTTACGGGACTATTCTCTCGCTCAAGTGCTTATCAAACATCGTTTTCATATTTTACGAAAGCAACGAACTGCTTTGCTTCACTTTTCTTAGCCATTTTCTTTGGACAAATTGCAACCAAGTGTTGAGTGGAACCACAAACGTAACACCTGGGTTGAAAACTTTCTCCGAAATTAAGACGTAAATGTGCAGGTTTAGCCTTCTTTTCCTGTTCCAAGTTATGCCCCTCGTTCTTCTTCAGCAGGATTTATAGAATCAAGCTTCAACTTTGCGAACTATATATTTTTATTTTTTTGGTCCTTGATATAATGATTTGTTGTCACTTGTCCCATGCTTTCTCTAATAGTGTCGAAACTATCCAGCTTATGGGCCAACACGTTCGGATCCTTGAAATTTGGCCATTCGTCTATAAAGTGATCGCATACCTCTGTAGGTACTTTTCTTTTCATATGACCAGTAGGGTGGCTCTGATATTTCAAAATTGTGAAAATTTATATTTTCTACCCCTCAAAATGATCGAAGTGGGGCGTGAATTGACGTGTTAACATTATGTCACCCTTAGTTTTCGGGAAGTCGTTCCCCAAGGGCCCTTTATACATACTTTGAAACTTAATATTCATCTTTTTGGGCAGAAAAACGCATATTCATAGTAAAATGTAAAAGTAAAGCCCTCTTGAGCCGAAATTTCGTTAGATTTTACATATCTTGATGCATTTCTGAGATATGGGCCCTCGCATTTCGAGCGCCCCCCCCCCCAGGCTGCCACCCAGCGCCGTTGCACCACCGACTCAAAGCCCTTCACTTCCCATCCGAGACACTACCCCTCCACGTACCGGAGCTGGCGTGCAGGGGAATGATCGTCTATCAGTTGCCTCTTGAACACTTGTAAGTGGTGTCTTGTGGTCTCACATTTTCTGCAGTTATTGATAACAGTAAATTATTTACAGCTATGCGAAGAGGTGCTACAGTTTCAGCCTTATGTTTTTGATCTACCGATTTGAAACAAACTCTTCAAGATTTGACGTATTGACCTCCGAAGTGATTGAGGTGATTGATGCTCGTAAGGTTAGCAGTAGAGCATCTGTGAAGATTTTAGCTGCCGCATCACTGACACTAAAAAAGATATAACGAAAACCAATATCGACCGTCATTCCCTGCAAAGAGAACTGGAAAAGTTACGTGACGCATCTGCTAAAAAAATAAAGGAAACATTTACACCAGATCGTATGCTCACTGTTCACTGGGATGGAAATATTGTTAAATCCCTTTCAGGGGGAACTGTTGAGGAACGGTAGGCTATCATAGTTTCTGAGATAACTACTAATCAAGTAATCAAACTAATCAAACTACTTTCCAGTGGCAGAGCTTTGGCGATCGCTAATGCTGTGGTGTACGCCCTCAGCAATGGGCAGTGGAAAATAATGTTAGAGCCATGTCCTTCGATACAACAAATGTAAATACAGGTAGGTTCAAGTTAGCTTCGTTAACTTCCCCACAGTATCGAAAAATAAATTTTCAACTATTAAATGGCATAGACAAGCAATGAAAATGTTAAATTACCTTGACTTTGGCATTATCAACTATGCAAGAAATCAAATAAAGGTAACATCAGCAATTAATTAATCAATTCATGATGCTATTCTCTTGTAATATCAAAGATTTTTACCATAAATAAGGCATTTAAAAATTCCCTTCTTCAGGTAGGACAGCCTCGAGATGATTATCGAGATTTACTGGAGCTTTGTATAATTTTTCTTGGAGGAGTGCCTCCAGGTAGAATCCGCTTTAAGCAGCCGGAACCAATGCAAAATTCTCGATGGATGTCTAAAGCAATTTACTCAATTAAGGTGTGGCTCTTTCGTGCGCAAGTCTCCTTAATCCGGGCTCAGAAAGATGGCCTCCTGCATGTTTCACTCTTTATTGTAAATATGTACATTCAAATGTGGTTTTACGCTCCCTGTGCTCCATCTGCTCCAAACAATGATTTGCTGTTATTCAAAAGGCTCGTACAGTATGATAGCATTAGTACTACTATTGCAATAGCTGCTCAGAAGAGTTTATTAAACCATTTATGACTCCTTAGTGAAGAGGTCGTGGAGCTGTTAATATTTTACCGTTCTCTTCTTGGTCTTGAACGAGAAAATATCATTAAAGGTTAAAGGATGTCTAAAGGAAGCGATGAACCACCAAAGAAGCCCAACTGGACACCGTGCTGGGCGGTCATTCGAGCGGAGAAAGCGGAGTGGAGACGCATACGCGGTTCTTCAATGTACTCGTGCAACAATGTGATAACCATTCTGATTACATGAACGGCTTGCAAGTTGTTGCTCATCTTCAAGTAGTAAATGATTACGCAGAGAGAGGAGTGAAACTACTTTGTGTCAACTTAGTGTCAACTTTGACAAAATTGCAGAATCATCTGGAATCCCTCAAGGAGAATGGGCCTGCCGCTGCTTTGTGGCTCCAGTACTTAAATATGGGTACCCTGATGAAGAAGTTCATTGGTTCTGAGCGTCGTGGTGATTGGAACTTGGCCTGTGTACAGCAGATGATCCCATTCTTCCATGAAAGTGGGCCCTTCCCAACTACGCAAAATGTGCCGATGTTTATGTTAAAGACACGATACAACTGAAAAATAGCCATCCGCAGGCGTAAAGGGAGTTTGCAGAAAAGGGGAAATAAAGTTCGCGTCCAAGTTGGTTCAAGTTCGGAACAAGTCGAAAAACGTAACGCCGAAGCGTCAAACGTTACACTGACCGCCGTTTTACGCGAGGCACTTGGAGCTGATTTTGAGCTTGATGCATGAAAATTACTAGAACACGGTTGAGTTTGTGCATTTGCGCTGCCATCTTAGCAACTTTCCGCTTTGTAATACGCAAATTTCACTTCCAATTCATACGTACATAATTTATAACGTGTAAAACGATCTTTAAGGTAGTTTGAGTGAAATGTTCCAAATAAAGAGCGTTCCACATTCAGTTGACAGTATGGGCTCTTATGGAGATTCTTTTCCCACTCCATAAGGCCGGAGATGCGACGTTGCCAATTACAGCAGGAAAATTAATGTGATGCTATGCAATATAAAAATACATGTCCTGAAGCAGAAAAAGATGCTACATTTAGTGGTGGCAATAAATATTTCCTTGAATTTCCGTTAGTAACGGAGCGCTTCTGATTTCATCTTCCTCGCCCAGTTGCAGAAAAATGGTTCACAGTATGACGTTAAAACTTTTGAAGAACGTTTTCCATACATTTCTCTCCATAATGGCTGGCTTTCATTTGTTTTTAACTGAGTTTCATTGTTGTTGTATTCATTTAAATATCTTTTGAAGAAAATATTTTGAGTTTTTCAAGGTAAAAAGCGGTCGCCTACTAACTTTCGTATCTCTCGATATACATCCAAACATGCTGAGTATTAAATTTAGGAAAAACTTTATATTTGTGATTGGAGAATGAACCGTAACTCTATCTCGATTAAAAAGGGAGTTATGAATTTTTGATGTCGCCAAATATTTTCGACGCGCCATAATTCCGCCGCTCGTTCTGTCCTGCCAGCTAACCTATCGCGCGGAAGGGAGATTCTCGGTCGGAGAATGAGCTTGATACTTAAATTACTCTCGCTTCCTTGCTATCAAAGATATCGTTTTTTGTATGACATTCAGTTAAGTCATTAGTAATACATTTAATTAGAATATACTAGTTTCAAGAACTTGACTGATGAAAATACATTAGCACTGAAGCATTCAGCAAAAATATTCGACAGCCAAGAAAGAAGTGGTAAACGTCTCACGCGTCTTTCGGCAGAAAATGCGAATGAATTCGTGCGAGGGATATTCTTATCCAGAGCATGGCCTTTGACTGAGTGTATATTGGGTATTTCTAGAAGTTCAGTGCCACAGGTGCCATAAAACAACTGCATGAGAAGCGACCCTTCGGTGGAAGGGACCGGGGAAAGAATGGGCGAAGGCGTTTAGTTTCTCATCAGATTTCTGTGCGTGAACGAGTGGTGTGCAGAATAGTTCACTGTGGAGTGTCTTCCAGATCAATTTAATTTCCAACCGTGTGCTACCGCCATGTCCGAAACTAAGAGGAGGAGGAAAGGGGAGAAGTTGAGAAGCCGTGAAAGAGAAATGGCGTGCAATGTGTTCAAATATTTCAACAAATCGCTCAATGCCGCTGAAGCCTGCAAAGATACTTCGAAAGACACTGGGTGCTCACAGTCTACTATCTACAGGGTAAGAAAGGAAGTACCCCGCGGTGCATTGGTTACTCCATCGAAAACGAAAAAAATATAGAGCCGTATGAGAATGCAAGATCAGCGGTGTATGATGATTTCTTAAGATCGGGAGTTCGCAGGAAAGTTCATGAATTATTCATGAAAAATATTCCTCCAACTCTAAAAACCATTCTAAACTCCGTAGATATACAAAAGGATATTCCTAATTTCAAGAGGACCACGTAATACAGTCTTCTTGTTGATATATGCTTCGTATACAAACGTAGGGGCAGACTAAGCATGCTTATTGAAAGAGACGATATTATTCGTTGGCTTCATAATTATTTAAGACTGTTAAAAAAATATATGTGATTGTACCGTGAGTGAAGGGAGATTGTGTACACATCCTAGACGTGGATTAATGTTGGACAGACGATAAACTTGGCTTGGCGCGATAAAGAAGTTAAAACACCTAATAAATACATTTATTGCTTAGTCACTGAATCAAAGTAATAAATAAGTTTGATAATAAATCACTGAATCGAAAGACAATTACAATTGCTAATAGGTAATTGAGCTAACCCAAAAATGTTTCATACTGTAATAATTTGATGAATGGTATTTCGGAGGTGGGTAGTGGGATATTATGGCATTTCCTTGTTCGTTTGGATCACTTGGCGTCTTATCCTACTTCCCAGAATTATGGCACCCTCAAATGTTTGGGAGGGAGGTTGGGTCTGGGGTAAACTAGGGTGATTTAAGTTGCTGATCCAGGTCACCCGTAGCGTCCATTCCCACGTAGTTAAATTAAACTGCAGTAGTTGTACTGTCCAATAATATTTATATTACAATAATACACAGCACGTGTTTCGACGCTTAGGGCGTCATCATCAGGTATGATGACATACCTGATGATGTCGCCCTAAGCGTTGAAACACGCGTCGTGTATTCTTGAACATTAAATATTAGTGGCCAGTACAACTACTGCAGTTTAATTTAATTACTGAAATGCTGTTCCACCACATAACGCCAGATACGGTCGAATCCATTCCTCCAATTTCCGTCTCAGGCTCTGAAAGATGGGAGGGTTTAGCCTAAGGCAAGGTAAGTAAAAGGACCTTGGCAATTGGCGACAGGTCCAGGGACTCATGGGACAATGAACGGGGATGGAGACGGGGCTCAAGATGCTTATGGGGGGGGCGCAAGCAGAAGGGGAACCTTGAAAGGGGGAGGGAGAGACGGCGTCCAGTGATCCAGTCTGGATAAACCATGAAGGGTGATTCGGACATAGCGGTCGTGGCATGGGAACGGGAAGTTTACCGGGTGTGGTATATTTTATCAGCACATTAAAATTTATGATAATAAGAAAATAGGAAAAAGGATTTTTTTCAAATGAGAAGTTCGAAATAAATCTACAAAATATGATGAACAAGCCGCAAAATGAGATAATTATTTCTTATTTCCTTTACAAGGGCCCCAGAAGCGCTGACCCTTGGAGTCTCCCACAGTGACCCCTTCCCACCATTTAGTGCCTCAAGCACAAAGGGGAGAGTCGACACCACTGGCGACCTTCGACATACGTTTTTCTCACCCGAAAATCTCTCGTGGCATTATCGGAAAGTTTTTCCTTATTCAGGCAAGCTCCACATTTCTTCGGCATTTTCGAAAAAAATCGAGCCATAACCTTCAAATTTACGTAAACGTCTGTACTAACGTAACCCATGGCATTAATAATGCTGTAAATTATCGACACGCGAGGTGAACGAAGCTTACAATGAAGCGTTAAGAATTATAAGATTTCCATTTCATTATTCCGCCACGTAACTTATTTAAAAAAATACGGGATTTTGAAAATAAAATGTCTACTTTATATTCCGGTAATTCATGTAACCTTTAATTCGCAAAAAGTCACCCCAATAAGTCTTATTATGTGCAAAATGAAACACTTCTTTGAAACTAAAATATTTTGGCGCGGAGTTATTAGTGGTTGCCTATGTTGTCAGGATGCCGCGCACGGAGCTTGACTACAGCGTTCTCCAACTCCGCCCCATACTGTCAACTAAATGTGGAACGCGCTATACCATATTTTAATTATGCATTAAGGTTTAAGAAGTTGTGAGTAGCATGAAGGAATGTTTTTACAATAATTGACCCAAAAACTTGGTTTATATGATTTTATGATATTTTCATTAATTAACCAAATAAAAATATTTTAGGCTTTGACTTAATAATTAATGTGTTTCACGCCATACGCTGGAAACGCACTTACGACCGCAGAAATTCCGTCAGTATTCCAAAAATTATTACGGTGTGCAATACATTTTTTTGAATAATTGGAAAGCATACAATTCACTCATTTTTACGTTTCTGAAGCGATCAGCGTGTCAGAAATACCTCACTTTATTATTTTTATCTGGAACGCACAGCAATACGAAATCCCATGGGAAAAACGGATACTGTTATTTTGCAAGAATTCGCGTAAAAAGTGGCTAATATCATTGTACCATTATATATGTGTGATTTTTCCTTTGCAATAAGGCCGTATTAATTTAATTTTATTGGTCAACTAGTGATAACTAGCTTAAACTAGCTAAAATAAGGGACAGGTACAGTCTACCATTATTTTGTTATTGAAAATTTTTATTAGCGTTTAAGGTGGTTTGAGAGCGAAAAACCACTTCACCTAGAATTTGATGAATTTGGCCTCACTTCAAAGAGAAAAAACTCTCATCTTTCCAAAGATATAAAAATATCAACCCCTTGCCAAACTACTTTTCGAGCTATTTTACTGAAAGTATAAACTGTTTACATGGGATAGATTATGGCTGTGCGGTCCAGAGGGAGAATATTAAACGAATTAGGAACTTCTAGCACCTAGATTTCGTCAAAAAACTATCGGTGTGCATGTGTTATCAACTATTTATAAAAATAATCTATTACTCACCGCAGTAATTTTGACAGAATCGCAAATAAACCTGCTGTTTTGAAGGCTTTTCAGCCGTACGGCGGGAAAAAAATGAGTCAAGTTAGAGACTTATGTAGCTTTATTTATTTAATTACTGCGAATTTTGATCATATATCACTATATCTTTCCGCCATTAATATTACAATATTTATTTTATACTTATGGCAGACGCTGAAATAAAAAATTAAAATTTGACTATGGTCTCCATTATGACTAGGGAACCATCTCGAGCAAACCACCTTTGATTGAATATTTACTTACTTTTATTTTCGTTTTTTTCCCGACGATTCTGGTCCCTGCCGGTATGCCCCTGAAATCCCGATAAGCCATTGGCTCAGGTATCGCAGGGGCCGAACCACCAGAACTTGACAAACACCCATGCCATGGGCAAACCGACCCAGGCGGGACTCGAACCCGCGACCCTCGGATTAGCAGGCGTGGACTTGACCCCGCTGCAGCCAGCCGGGGCCAGCCGGGTACACTTCCACCTGTATTTGACTTAAAACGGTTGCCGTGTTATCTTTTTCAACTTAAAACGTGGTGTTTAAACCACACACCGAACCGCTCTCACATTCTTCCACCATCGATCCCCATTCGATCACTCTTCTCCAATCCCTCCCATCTCCCTCCTACCTTCGCAGGTCTTCATTTCTTCCCATTAATCGTTCAATTTCCCTCACATTTTTTTACTGCTAAGAGCGCAAGAGATAATTTGGCTTGCACAATCGGCTCTGCAACCCACATCGGATAGTTTTGATGAAGTGGCTAGAGTACTGGCTTCCAGTTCCGAGGGTCTAGGTTTGAATCCCGACTGTGGCGGAGAGATGGCGGAATCTCGATTCCTGCCAATGTACCATGTGAAGAGGACTTAAGTTTCAGTGCACAGCCCGTCAGATGGGACGTTAAACTGTTGTCCCATTGGTACAACTCTTTCGTTCTGAGTAGGTCAGTTCCGTCACCAGGTCTCTCTCCAACCTTCCTCCGTTGCCCATGTTAACCATCCCTTGCCTAACTACCCACTCGTGGTGAAAATGAACTCGTCCGTCGGTCGCCTCCTCAAATAACCAACCGAACCTTTCCGTAGCCCATCTCCCAGCTCAGCCTCGATCTCCATGCTTTCAATCCGATGCACTCCGAGCGCGTTCTTCCCGTTCAATCGGGCCAGCCGAGGGCACATTGTCCCATTTTCCCGCTCCAATCTCACAGTACGGCGATAGTGCGGGATGATCGGGAGGGGAGATGGCGGAAGTCGCTAACGATGATGAGCAGGAAGCGGCCAGACGAGTCCAGCTGGATTCGACGCGCCGCCGGAAGGGGCCGCTATCACCATCTCGGCCCTCCACCACCACCACGCCTCACCCTCGGTGGCCAAGTGCAAAAGATGCTACATCCGAATCGAATCGTGTCTCGACACCACGGCCGTCCCTGGTGCCTTATTCAAGAAGGACTCCACCAGGAACCACGAAATTGCCGTGGACGTGACGTCACAGCCTCGACAAATCTCAACTTTTAAATGGCACTGTTTGGACTTTTAGAAGCCGTGATGTCAAAAGTTTCGTCATTATCTAGCTTAAAAAGATTTTTGAGGCGTTTATTCGAATAAGAATCTTAAGTCTCTGCCCCCCGGCCTTGGCTGTCACCGAGGCTGAAAGTTGCTAAGAATCTACGTCAGCAGTGAATGCGCTGGAGGAGGAGGGATTTGGGCCCGGGGAAAGGGAAAGGTTATATGAGGAAACTCCAGCAGTTAAGGCGATAATAATTACATTAAAAGAGTTATACTTCGTATATTACGCTCTTTATTTGAGTATCTTGACCAGTTTCGACGCTATGGCCGCTTCATTAACAACGGGACCTCTTCCAATCCTTCAGACCTCTCGATAATGACCCGGGCATGACTTAAAAAAGCAGTCGAGGGAATAAAATAAAGTGTGGAATACACGAAGTATAATTTGTTTAAATTAATTAATACCGGCGGTTATTGGTGATCGGGGAGGCTATTCTGGGGAGTTTTAGTCCACGGCAAATTATTACATTGTGTGCAAATGAGGGAGGCCGAACCAGTCACCGGGCCATCCTGTTTTACTGACATAGTGACAAGCCTTTTCCGCAGGTTACGCCGCAAATATGAGGGTAAAAACTATTAATATCCCCGTTTTCATTTGTATTGTTTAAAAAAACTGCTATTTAAAATAAAGATAAGGTTCAAAATATGTATGTTAGTCGAAAAATACATTTTAGTGAACACTTTTTCCCGACATAGGAGCCAATTGGAGTTCTTCACGAAAATGACATTTACCTGAGAGAAATAACACCATTTCTCTCCATGCATCACTTTCTCTCGTCTTTAACTCCTCTCAAGTTAAATTTATGACAAAATAGCGTGGATAGTTATTATTTTGCTGCTCATATCAATGAGAGGACACATTTTCCCAAAGTCAATATGGCAAGAATTAAATGAAATTTAAGTCATTTTACGTTGGCTAACGTCATTTTACGTTGGTTGGTTGGAAATTTAAGTCATTTCATTTCTTCCGTGTTATGCAGAAAACGCCATAGACTTCCCATATGTCTCTCTCTCCTAACGTAATCTCTTCTCAGGCTCCCTGGACTGCCAGAGCTCGCAATTTGGCGCGAAAAACATCCAGTCTTTTCTGTTGGTTTCGGGGTAAATATTTCAATGGGTATCAGTCGATCAATGGGTATCAACCGATATGGGATTCAATGGGTATCAATCGATATTTTAATCGGCATAGGAGCCGTCACTACTGTAAAATAAAATAATAACTTAACAATATCATTATAATAGGAATTTCAATTTTTTCTGAAATTTACGAGACTTAATAAAACATGCATCGCGATATATTCATTATATTATGAATGCAGTAATTATATATTTTACAAATGCAAATTGTATATTTTTGTCCAAGCTGTCCTGCTGACTAGTCAATTGAACGCCTACAAAGTTGTTTTAACTGGGTTTACATGCTATCGAAATATGCTGAAAAAACATGGATATTTCAAACTTGCTTTAAAGTTAGGAATTGAAATTGGGAGCAGCATGACAGGAGACATAAAATGTAAAGGAAGAGGAGGCTGAGGGGGAAGGGTGGGTGGGGCGGGGGAAGGTGGGGGGGGGGTATGGAATGGAGATGGAATGGAGGGGGGAGAGCACGGTGGAATCCGGAAGGAGTGGACTACTATGGAGACCGCCCAATGCAGAACCGGGGATTTGAGAGCTAATAGATCTACATATCATGTCGGCTGTAGTTTTTTGAGAATAATTTAAATAGCACTGATGTGACAAGTGGTGTGATAACTTGTCTCCCATCCTCTAAAACACCAGTCACATCAAATTCTTCTTTCCCTAAAAAGTAAAAATGTTTATCAACGCGATATACAGCGAAAATTGATTTTTTATAACGATATACTCCCTCCATACGAATAGTCGGCCCAATTCTTGATAGAATTTCTGAAGAACTACAGAAGCATAGTAAAAAGTAAGACTTCTCTGCTGACAGTGAATGAAATATTATGAACATTGAGCATTAATATTGAGAAAAAGCTCCATCTGTCATTTAACAGTTTTTCAGCAAACAGCAGGCATGGTCTTTCTAGTGAGGTGTTAAATTAGGTACTTCGAGTTCCAATATTGCATGCTATCAACTGGATTTTTTAAAGTCAAATACCTGTGAATCACCATAACTTCAAACCTTTCGTGGGAAACACATAACAGGATTTATCAAGGGAATAGTGGGAAAGCTCTCGGATGGAAAGTGTAGGAGAGATGTTACTTCGCTTTAGAGAGATACAAAGCCTACTTGATAAATTAAAGAATTCCTCCTTCCCACGTGACATAACAGCCTAAAACAGAGCGAAACACTAAGAAACTCCGTCCACATACATTTCATTTTCGTCCTCTTTCTTTTCCTTTGCCATATTCCCATTTCTCTCTTCCCTCCTAGGGCATGGGTGGAAGAGGGGAATCTAGAGCCTCAGCCGCGCCCCACATAAAAAGAGTCATCTGTACATCTAGTCCTTTTCTATATTCCCTCCCTTTTTATGGCTGCCGTCAGGACGCTTAGCTACAGGCCCTCGTGGTTCCTTGTAAGACTGTTTGTCGAGGTATAACGCACTGAAATAAATAGACCCTCCCCTCCATAGTTGTTCGCATCGATGCCTCATTCCAGCCTACCCCGCCTCCAATAGATCACAACGCAGGGGAATATTTGGTGGAACTCTTCTACGTAAGAATCCCGGTGTTACGCGGAGGCAGCGGGGCAGCTCGACCGCGGCGAGACGGTTCCCACGGCCAGATAAGGATGGATGGGAGCAGTACAATCACCCGCTCCAAGTGGGGAGGAAACCCCCCCCCCGCCGGGAGCTCTCACCGAACCTCACTTCCTTCCCGCCTCGTCGGTGTGCTTCGAAGGAGAGGCGCTGTGTCCCGGGAAGTACAAGTCTAGTAGAATGACATAGTCTGGTAGAATGACTTCAAATACCATTAAAAAATGAATGGCAAAGGTAGGCACTCCTAGGGTGTAGGGCGCCAAAGAGTTGACACTCACTTGGTTGAATTAATATGGAAAGACTTCATTATTCTAAGCGCAAATGCCTAGCGACACCGGTATAGCGTCTGACCGCTCTGTTAGTAGCATCCCCCGAATGAGAATTTTCTCCACTGATTTACACCAAAATCTAGTCTGCCTGTGGGAGGCCAAGGGGGTGGGCGTTTAAGTGCTCACCATTTCAATGGAACAATGGAGCTGCGAGCGCAACCTGGTGTTCTCCCTTTCGGATGGAAATGACAGTACATCCTAAATATGACTCTCAGCCTAAAGGTCAGATTTGTTCTGGGAAACAGGATGGCCCCACAACTAACCATCTGTCCGCTAATTTTGGAAGCATCCTCCCCATTTAAGAATTCCTCCCATTTTTAATGGTCCTCCCCCTTGGATACCACAGGCGACACTCAGGGGGCCATCTGCGGCCTGTATCTCTGGAGTGGTGGGAGGTGAGCGCATGCAATGGATATGACACGGAACGGGAACATCTTCCTTTCGTGGTCATGTGGAGCTCGAGGTGTGGCGGGAGACGAGGACCAGGGAGTTCCCGTGGACGCACTGCCCGCCACAAGTCCTCGACCCAGTCGCAAAAGCAATCGGCTCGACTGTGATCTGTAAAGAGTGCACAGACACGGAATTTAATCAATGAGCGCAAGTTCTCTCTTCCAGGGCTATAAATATCCAACGTGTTATTAGACGAAGGTATTATTTTCATTTATTTATTATTTATAAGTGTGAACAGCGTAGGGCATTCTGAGAAATTACCAAATTACTTTCAAATAAAGATTGTCTTGCAAATTTATCGTGACAAGTGCACTCCTCATCAATTCTCAAGTCTTTAAGATGGAATCGGAGCATTCTATATAATCTCAAAGTAAAGTAGTGGGTTGGTAAAATCAACTCTGTGAACCTAAAATCGTAAAGAGTCTCTATCTCTGCTACAAAACTCTGTTCTCTTGAACTAATTCTGGTTGATGTCTCGATTTGATTACTTTATCGCCGAGGGCAATTATCTTGTAAAGTAAAAGCAGAAGGAATAATCACATTCCAGATTTTGGAGATTACCAACGAATTGTGAATCGGGAAATTTGCAAGTAAGTGGTAGCTCTGCTCCATGCGTTTCGATCTTTCTCTATGATTATCAGTCATGGGCGCCCATGTGCTCTCTCGCCAGGGCCGGAGTGACCACGATCCACGTGACGAGGCCCGTGGGCACTCACAGCCTCCTCTAAGCTAGCTTACCGGGCGCAAATACTGCCGGCTTAGTCAAATTATCGAAAGCTCGTAAGTGTTGGAAAACCAGCGAATGACCAATTCCGAATACAAGCATTCTGCGTGCTTTGAATTAAGAGTCGTCGGAAATTAATTTAGATTTGCCATTTTCCCTGCCAGCATTGAAGACCGTTTGTCGTGAAACTACTGAAGATGGCTCTCGATGCCACACCACCGAAATTCCGAACGTATTTATAGGTGTGTGCTTCTCATCATAACTACCAGATATTACGTCTACTCCCAATCCCATTGGCCAGTGTAAGGAGCACGGAGGTGCCTGTGAAACGTTCAAGAGTGTAATAACGCGACGATGCTCTTTTACACCTGCTGGCAAAATGTTGCTGCTTACTGTGGTCCATATACGATGTGGATGCAATCTGCGGTCTGAATGTTATGGATTGCTACAGTTTCCTGAGACCTAAGTTAATTTACAGATCCACTCTGGAGTAGCCTTACAAAAGCCATAAAATAACATGAGATGACCTTCTACGTCGACCCAATTTTCAACACTAAATTTGAAGAATATATTGCAATACAGCAGTTCCTATTTGCTCAACAGGCCATGCGCTTTGATGTCTTGCCGTCTCTATCTCATTTAATTCGCAGCAAATAGACGAACGGAAAATATGAATTCGAATTTCGAATTTTAACGGAGAAACAGCGCTGAGAAAGTCAATGACGAGGAGATCTTCAGCGTCGAATAAGAGGGGTGAGAAAGACTCACCCCTGGAACCCGACTCCCCCTCCGGGGTGGGGCAAGGAAGGAACGGGGGCGGGGGTCATCCTCCCCCTCTGCCCCTTCCGCCGCCTTATCCGACGAGCCGGAAGACACGAGGAGGCAGCAGTGAGCGTTGCACCAAATGGATCGCGAGGCGCGGCAGAGGCGGCCGGCGGCGGCAGCGGCGGCGGAGCGGCTGAGAACCCAGGGTGAGTGCGCCTCTCACACACCTCCTCCCTCGGAACTGCCGACCGGACACTGGGCCTTTATTCAGGAAGGACTCGACCTCGACAATGTCGTGGCCGTGACGTCACTGCCTAGAAAAACCTCGACATTTAAATGGCATCATTTTTATTTTTGTCGATATAGTGACGTCAAAATTACGTCATTATCAAATCTCGTGGATTCTGAGGCCTGATTGTTTCACGTCAGCGATGAGCCGCGACAAGTTTTTCACGGGAATAATTTTTCCGTCACGGACAGCTGGCGGGCTCAGTAATACCTACAGGAGAAGGCGTAGCATTACTTGCAGGTAACTGATAGCACCCATGAAAGTTGTTCCAAATCAATCTTTTTCAATGGCTACAGTAAAATCACGGACACCTGTCGGATACACTCCACGCGAGGAATCCAGTTTTTGCGAGTAAGTGGATATGCTAAGTGAGAAGGTTTTGTAGATGATTTAACTTCCATCGAAGCGTAACGGCGACCGCCTCGACTGTCAGCAATCGTCATGCTAGCAATCGATGGAGTAGTGCGCTGCCATCACTTCGATCAGGAGACACTGGGACGGAAGCCATTCAATATAGTTGAGCCTCACCGCCCCGGAATTGGGGACATGCTCGAAGCACATCCCTCCCCCGATCTCAAAGCTGCCTACATTTCGAGGCAGCCCATTCCGTGGATAATTATTGCACCTGAAGTTCACGAGGATGGAACCTAGAACTTTAACTTGTTGAGCCAATGCACAGACCACTGCGCTTCAGCCCTTGACATGGGATCCCACTGAATATTTTTCTAGCCAATTTTTTCTCGTAGAAGCAGAACCGAGGGCTACCGCAAGAATGGTAGTCTGCGCACTGGCTAGATGTGCCAAAGCTCCTTCGATTCATCACTGGTCCATGTTTGCCCCTCAGCTGCAGAAACCTTCTGGCGCGATATCGCTCTGATATTGTGTCCAGCTATCCGAGAGACTTTGAACCTCCAAATGGAGGGATAGATAATGTTTGGATTGAGATAGTGTTATTGATATATTTTACTTGCCCAGAATTCGAATTCAATTATTGTAATTGCTGGTCAGGTAAAAGCCAGGTGGTAAAACGAGCTAATGCGCATTACCGGAAACTGGGTGATTCAGATATGAATCCCGGGTAAGTTAAATGAAATTTGGTGCATCACAAAATAATAATCCCATTTGTTTAACCCGTGCAGGTTTACAACGTTAAATTGAGTCATTTTCGCATTTAAACTTTATTCTTCTGAACAAACTTCACCTGTACCCCGTCAATCACTTAAATTTTAGTTTCCTGTACAATTTCAATAATAACAAGCAATAATTTACCGAAACGTACCGGTAGACAAATATCCATTGTTTAGAACAACACTCCTCACACCCCAATTTATCGGACTACCGTCATCAATGGAAGTGAGCCTCCAAAAATATTGCTTACATTCCTTCCTGTCAAATTCCTCCATTTGTACGCCGAAAATTCGTATCCAATCCTCTGTTAACTTTAGACAACCTGTATTATAATCTTCAAAACATATACATCTTGAGAGCCTCCAATCTACGTTCACTTAAGCCATCAAGGTCTTCATTACTTCCTTCAGCCTATAACGCGGAAAATTCGAGGAAATTAGATGGAGCAGTTAAAACTATTACAGCAGTTAAAAATCAAGACGTTGTTGAGGGGCAATTTTAAAGAACAGGGGTAAAGAATAAGTTCAAAATTACGTAATATGTAAAAGGACATAAGAATGGAAGACAATATGCCAAATCTAAAGACGAAATCCGTCACTAAAGCGTTCGCAAAGAAGGAAATTTCGCAAATGAATAGCCATGCACATCGATGGAAAAATGCCAAAATAATCGGGCGAGAGTCACATAACAGCCAAAATTACCCATATAATCATGGTTTATGACTGCGTTTTGTGCATACTAGTCGATGTAAATTCACAAGTGTGGCCGTCTAAATTCTGAAAAGACATAAAGGGAACGTACAGACGAATAAATGTTCCAAATTTTCCAAATGGTTCCAAGCAAAACCTTCTTAAGGCCTAGGCTAGGGAGAGAGAGAAGGGGGGGGAGTGAATGGAAGAAGTGGTGGGGAGAAGAGTTAGGTAGGAGGGGGGAGAGGAGATAGGGGCAGGGGGAAGGAGGGGGGCGGGTTGTAGAGCGGGAAAAGAAACCGGGGAGGGAAGGAGACGGTATGAGCTACAACTACAACCTGGCCCGTAGAATTAAGGTATTGAAAGAGATATGTTTCTCCAGACATATAGAGACCATATTCCATAGATAATTTAAGTTTTGAGCAGTTGAAACAAGCAGGAGGTAAAGATAGCAATATTAATTACGTGAAACTTCGATTTTATGAAACATCAATAGCTAATTAAATACATGATTCTCCGTAGCCATAGAGAATAGTTTTGTTTCATGCCTTGGGCTGGAAACCCCTTGACAGCCTAAGGATTGCTTTACGGTTTCATAAAATGTTTTTCGGCGAGTGATCAATATGTTTTTGCAAATAACTGAGTAATCATGCAATCAGCAAAGAAAACGTTTCCTTTCTGACGCAACCTGTGCGTCAAGACTTCCTCACTCTTTCAATAATTATGTGGAGCAAACAGTCGTACCTTTTCTCATGGTAAATGACTTTCATTTTTCGGCAAATATCTCGAAAAGCAGTGTGATGAGGGGCTGATATTTTGGTAATAATAGAATAATGATAGATTTTCCTATACAATGAAGCCAAATTCATTGAATATTATGCGAAATTATATTCCGCTCAAACTCATCATACCACATTACAAATATTTGGAAAGGTGCTTCCCCCATTCCTCTTCCCCAACCTCAAACCCGCCAACCTCAAACTCCTTCAATGCCCCACCCTAAACCTCCGTCCCTCCACATGTGCGATTCCCGGTGGGAAAGATTTTCAGAATAGGAAGCCTTGTGAGGGATCGATTTGGTGTAATGCTGAAGTGAATAACTTCCCGACTCGAGGGCTCGGTTTCGAATCTTGTCTTCAATTTATTTCCAGTGGAATCCCTATCCCTAATTTTGTGCCATGTGGATATTGCTTCTGTAGTATTCCATCCGTAAAATGGGACACTGAGTCTCCTGGGCGCCTTTCATTAAGAGTTGGCTGATGCCGACGTCGGGTTTTCATTCCATACTTCCTACACAACCAAAACTAATCCCACCCTCAACAACCTACTCATCTATACTTAATGGCGCAAATAATAGTTCTAGGCCACCTCCGTCATTAGCTAAACAACCAGGAGGTTTGGTTATTTCTGATTAATGTGTAAGACTTTTTCTCAGAGAGGGCTATGGAATCGTGAATTGGGACTTCAATTTTTTAACCGGGCGTTTAAAAAAAAATGAGCGATAGAAATATTTGAATTTCTTTTATTTGCATTACCTGACACCAGCATAGGACAAGTGATGGATTTCGCTTGGCTAACACAATTTGTATGCATTCTGGGAGATGAGATTTCCTCGGAGTTAAGAAAAAAATATTTTCATGTTTACCGGAACCCAAATGCATGGCCCTTGGGTACACAATTACCGAGTGAAAAAATTGACTGATTGCGGGTGTAAATGCTATGTGGGTTTCAAATGCCTTTCCATGACTCATATATAATAATAAGTACAGAAAGAAGAAACTTTCAAATGGCAATTTTCTTAAAGCTAATAAAGTTTCTTTCAGTATTTATGAAAGAGTTCCACAAAGTCAAGCCTGAAACAGTTCGCTTAATAATGATAAGGAGGAAAAAACGCCCAAGACACCTTTCCTACTATTCTATGACACCAAACGAGAAAGCGTGTGAAAACTCCGCATGGCATAATTTCTTATCAGCAATATTGCACGCATAAAGTGCTTCTATGAATCAATTACGATTTACATGCACTCCGAGGAATCACTACGGCATTGCGAAAATTCTTCCGATAACACACGTTCAATACGACCGATGGCGCATTCCCTTGGCTTCGTGCTCCATTTTGTGATCAATTGTCCAGAAAGTAGGGTTTGCTAATAAATACAATTCGTCTAATCATTCATGTCTTCTGTAAAAAAACTGCTTGTAATTAAAAGCGTCTTTTCCTTTGCTGAAAATAATGTACACCTATACTTATAGCTTTTATAATCTTAAGTATGCATCCTTTTTCTCAGTATGGAGCTCAAAGAATCTATTTTGAGTTTTGTGTCATTCTCCTTCGGGCTCAAAATTTAGGCGTTTCTCTTCTCCTTTATATGTCATCAATATAAAATACCTCTTCTCTTCTTCCTCTCTTTACCTCTTTATCTTTTTGACGACCCTGCGGCACTTTTATCTTAATCCCAGGGTCTCGCTCTCCGGTCTTTCCCTTACTGCTATTTCACTTTCTACTACGACGGAGGTTTCCCAGCCGTCACCTACTTTGCAACCTCCGGCAATACCCAAACGCACACGTCCCCTGTCGTAAGTTTAAACTCCTTCCGCCTTTTTGGAATTGCTTTAAATTAATATAAGGACTCCTCAGCCTTATCTCTAGTATATTTACATCGCTTTTTCATTTCCACACAGTGCCATTCTTGAAATTGTACTCTTCATCGTTTCACTCCGCATCTGCATTTCCCTTTCCTTGGAATACGTCACCTTCCACCTACAGCATATCTTTATCCAAGATTCTTCGTTCAACAAATTGGTTTCCTCCATAACCATAGAATTAACTGAGACTTCTTTTTATTTCTCTCAAACAATGTCTTGTTTATACCTGCCCATATATTTCTCCGGATTTTATCACGGGAATAGGAAGCCAGGATATTCAAATATGCATATTGAAAAATCACTTGGTAAAATTCCACACTTTCTTTACGAAAAAACCGACCCAGGTTTCGGCAACTCGGTGCCATTTTCAAGGTATCTGATCGTGTGGTGGCCGAGAATATATACCTCATAGGGTGGAGGGGGAGGGAGGTAAAAGGAGTGGGAGGGGGGATGGAGGTGCAAGGCCGGGAGTTAGGGAGGAAAGGGGGTTAGGGTAATACTGGGAAATTGGAAAGAAAGAAGCGGGAGGGATGAGTCAATCAGGGGTTCTTTTTGTGGAGGAGTGAGAACAACAAGGTGAATGACGATTGTTGGTGACTACGAGGGCAGGAGGTTGTGGGGATACTGATTTTTAGGTGAGGAGAATGGGTGGAGAACATATGGTCAAAACATAAAATACTTGGGCAGTTAAAAATTTCAAATTGCTCTAAAAAAATCCAGCTTATAGCTTTTGTCAACTGTAGGTAAAATTTCATAATAAAAATTGCTAAAATGGTTTTTTAAACATAAATGTTCGGCAAAGTTGGAATTACCATTCCCATTTATAAAAAAGTTTCTGTGTCCATTCACTCGGTTTTTGAATTTGCGTCCAGTTTGACCAATATAACAGATGTCACAATCGTCGCACTTCAGTTTATACACTCCACTTTTGTCTGTTCTCACATATTTGTCTTTGGAGTTAAAAAGCCTTTTTTCCACAGTACCTGAATTGTAAAATGATACTCCATGTGTTTCGTTCGATATAAGTGACTCAAGTTTATATGCCAAACCTTGGAAAAATGGCAATGGGTACTTCTTTTTTAAAACTGTTATCAGGGGGTTGAACAGTTAACAATTGTATAGCTTTTGATTTTTCTACCAGTTTTATCACATTATCAATACAAGCCTGGGTATAACCGTTTCTTTCTGGGTATAACCGTTTCGTTTTACCAAGTGATTTTTCAATATGCATATTAATCATTTAAACAGTGTTACGCCGAAAACGTTTTCTTATACATTCAAATAGTTTCCTCTGAATTTCCTGGCTTCCCACCAGTTTTAATTTACCTATTTTCCCCGCAGCCTTATCTGTAAAAAATGCTTTAGTGCTACCAAAATTATTAATAAGCATTGGGAATCAGTGTAATATTTAAGTATACGAATAAGGCGAACAAGTTCGTTGAACCCTCCGGTCCCATGTATCCACACGTATTGTAGCCTTTCAGAGGAGCAGCTATTTGATTATTGCTGAAAAAACCGATTTCCTCGAAGCATAATGCCCGTTTAATATAAAAACGATTCATCATACTTTCTTGTTTCGTACAAAAATTCCTTTAAAAATGCGTGAGTCTTAAATGTCCTAAGTTTGACAAGTAGCAGCTAGCGTCCCGTGGAGGGCACGCACGTATGTCGTCCTCCCCCATTCTAAACAAGACGAGCACGAGGCGACGATGTCGTTGGAACAGGGGTGGGCGTAGGGGCGGCAGTCGGAATCCAAGCGCCACCCCCAATTCCCGCTCACGGTGACCGAGAGGGGGTGGGGGGAGGAGTTGGCAAAGTGCTCGCCGCAAATCTATTCCACCCGCGGCATCGAACACGTGACATTGGTGAGAGTACCTCTCCTCTCACTCGTCGTCCCCTTCCCTTCAATCTGCCCCCGTGACCCCATTCCCATTTATAAACAATATATATATATATATATATATATATATATATATATATAATTAATATTTATATATATAATATATTTTGTACAGAAGGTGAAAGAAAGAGATAGGAAACATGTAACTAAAATTGGACGAAGACACTGGTGATGTGGAAGATGGTAAAGCCGAGAAATCAGAGGGTAAAAATGTGCCGTGGCCGGGACTCGAACCCGGAACCTCCCGATTTCGCGCCGAGTGCTCTACCAGTTGAGCTACCAGGACACTTAAATTTATCATGATTTCGGCTGGGGATTATAACAAAGAATACCCCTTCAAGCTTGAGCCCGTAGCCGTGGCCTCTGGATGGCACACGAGGGCAGCTATTCCATCACCAAGAGAGAAGAATTAGACATGGACACAAGAAGAAAGCAAAGATGAGTTCATTCACACAGAGAGTCGGACAGAGATAGGAACATGAACTGAAGAGGAAAAATATATATAAAAAATATATATATATATAAAAGGTTTTCTCAAAAATTGAGTGTTTTCTGTAATTTGCAATTGGAAAAAGGTTTACACGTACCGGGAACCATACTATAAACACTGGCTTCCCAGGCCACTTTCATCACACACTGCTCTCCCAAGCATTCCTAAATATTCACTCTTCAGCATCTTGATGAGAGATGGTCATTGACCACTTAATTATAAAAGGATGTTTTTGGAGATTTTGTCATCAATGAATAGATCACAATTTCATGATCATGTGATTTATTCATTGATGTCTCCAAAAACATCCTTTAATCTTCAAAAACTGCCTCTATTTACATGTCAGTCTTTGTAATTCTTTTTTCATAACACATTCCAGTCTTGAAGTCTCTCTTGAATACGGACGCCATCTCTATTCCAAACCCAAAAGTTTACCAGTGATTTGTTTTCTAAGTGACTTTTTAGTGGACTCCTCTATGTTCAGGAGTGCGAATGAACCGAGGTTGCATCGACGCTCTTCTGCTTGCTTTCCAAACCCATTTGAAAGCGGTTACTTTGGTTATATTCACAATAACGAAAAAGTGACAGGAAAATGGCACTAAAATGTCTCCGAGGTAAATAATGGTCATTTTCCTTCGATACAAGCAATTAAATGTATTTTTTATCCTCAAATATTACCTTTCTCCATTTCTGGTATTTTACCACAATTTGATGTGACAAAAATTGCAAATATTCCTGGGAATGCTGCCAAATACGATTGTACCAAACATTTATAGGGATCTAACTTTCTCTCATATTAATTAAGCCTCAGTTTATTCTCAGAATAATAAATCGTATTAGTGCTGCACACTGTGGTCCAGAAAGTCTGCACTACCTGCCAAATGAATCCTTCGACACATCTGTAGATAGCATCCAGGGTAGAATGTGTTTCAACTCTTCTTCACTACCGTAATAATTACTCAACGAATGCAAAGAATTGCTTGGAATTTTCAATGGATCGAGTCACCACACTGAGGGGTGAATGCTCTGCAAGCTTTTAATCAATTCAATAGTTTTCAGCGAAATCCGTGAATTTTGCACCATGGTGAACTTGTAAGAAGTTCCATTATTCGGTCATTCAATATCATCGCTTGGCCAGCAGCTTTCCCACACACGACTCTTTAAAAAAACATGACACATATTAATGAAGAAAGAGAAAATTTAGTATTACCTACAATCGTTCCAATTACAGCATTTTCACAACCACCATGTGATTATGAAATGTTTGAAGCATTGCATGTCAAATTTTAGCGATCAGAGGCCCATCAGAAACAATTAATATACTTTAGCATTTATATCTCTCAAAAGTGTGCAAAAATTATATCTAATCAAAACTACCTACTTCACCTGCTTCGGAGTTATATCCCGTCGCATATTAGCCAGCCTAATCCAAAGGTGGAATGATCCAGCTGATTGATAAGGTGATGGAATGGAACCGTGTTACGGTGACATTATTGAATATGCGTGATTATTCACAGCACAATGCATACATTCACGTAGTTAATTTTTAATTCGTCAAGAAAATATGAATGCTGATGAGGGTAGCGTCCAAGCCATGACTATTTTAATGAAACCTACGGAGACCCGAACAGAGTGATTCTAATCCACAAATATGGAATAGTGAAAAAGTCATAGTGCCAATGTTTCAAGTTCTTTCTTCAATTTAAATATGTACCTACTAGCTGAGGTGTTCCATTATTTTGCACAAAAAAATTTTAAGAACTATTCTGCTGCACAAGAAGACAATATTTCCAACAGAAAATCCATATCTTATAACATCATAGCAGCACTCGACGTAGTTTTCGAGTAAAACCTAAGCAATAATATCATTCGACTTCCCTCTCTCTCTGCCTCTGTTTAAAATACGGCGGCGTGTGTTGTCAGTAATCGGGACTTGCTCGTTTATTCTTGTACTACTCCTTGTACATTATTGGTCGGTAAGCAGTAGTGCCATGGTAATAGTTCTGTTGCAAATAAGGACGAGAGATGATAATTATGAGGAAGAGGAGGAAAACGGTTTCGAATTGATTCGCGAACCATTCGTTTCATGAGTTAACGAGACTCCGTAAAGATTCAACAAACGTTGATAATCACAAAATAGCCCACATGGTCCCTAAACCTGGGAAACGCAGATGGGGTGGGTGGCACTGAGGTGGTGACTCGGAGGGAGCGAGGACGGCACCTCATGGTGACGAGAGGGACGGCGACGGAGTGGAAGTGAGGAATGCACGGGATTCGGAGATGCGGGGGTCAAAGCATCTGCATAATGGACTCTATGAACCGCCACAAGGGCGTGTGGCAGGGGTGCTAGGATACGAGCCATGATAAACGAAAGGAGTAGGGAAAAGTACAAGGAGAGGGAAAGGAGGATTATGAAATCTGTTTTAACGATGAGCCTTAGTTTGTCAACCTCTGTTTGTTGATTTCAGTAACGGGACGTGGGAGGAAAGAATGTTTTGTTCCTATCCGTTCAGTCTAACATTTTTGCTTCCAGCAGCTCAAGTGGCAGTGGATACGTGGGTCCTCCTCGTGGGTGGGAACGCCCCCCCCCCCCCCCACCTCCCCCGGCATAAAGCTCTCGCTTATCGCCAGGGGTAAACGGAGTCGGCGGGGAGGAGGAAGGGAAAAAAGGAAAGGGAGATAAGGGTATGGGAAAGAGAAGCTTCCGACCCCAGAGTCATTAATAGGCTAATGGGTATGAAATGGAACGGGAAACAAAACATTTCTTCTGGGGCGATTGCTTCATTGAATCCTATTAATGAGGAAACAACGGAGTCGCAGCCGGTCTTCCAGGGCCCGGCGCGCCCGAAAGCTCAAAAGGGAGTGTGCAGGAATAAAATGATATCCTCACTGTCAACCGAAAACCGAATTCGGAATTTTCCAAGTATACTAAGTCGGGCGTGTTTCTAGTGGCTCCCAACATTGGTCTTCCATCGGCAGTGCTACGCTCGTAGGAATGTCCAACAAAGAATGTGGCTTTCCGTTGTACTTTGTTTATCTCGCGGATTCAATCTCTGTGTGCAGTGTCCTAAATGTTCACGGCATATTTGAGATGTGGCAAAACTAGATTGGTAAAGTCTCCTTTCACTTTTCAACCCGAGAATATTATAATAAATGCAGAGGAAATTTCCCAAAAATAACGACTCCAGGGTAAGGACTGTCCGAAATTCCTCCTACTATCTCCTTGATCTACTATCCTACTTTCATAATTGCAGTGCTGCAAATGCTTCGTATATATTTCGCCCACACCACGCCTGTACTTATTTTGCCTCCCAAGTATATGGTTTCATCCGACATATTTATATCTACCTCGCCCACTTTGGGGCGTGGATTTAATTTCCCTCGCATGATCCCAAACCTCTCTCTCTCCGCCATGTACTACTATGCGACATGAAGTTCCTCCATAGCATTTGGAGTGGCTCTCTCTCTGCACCAACTGCTGCCTTCTTCCTCTTATCTTTCCTCTTCATGTTCATTCTCGTTCCCTATGCAATAACTCCCTTCTTGACATTCCAAAATTCAGACTCTCAATGTCCCAACGATCCCTATTCTACCGTATCCCGAAAACTTTCCACTCCCTAGCCTCGCAGTTACCCTCCCTTTAAATCTCTTCTCCACACCCTCCTCCGTTTTCAAATCAGTCCTCAGAAAACATATTGCCGAGTTGACTCTCCATCTATCCCATCTTCTTGTCCATAAATCCCAATACAAAGCTTTCCCTTCTACGTATTTTTCTATTTATCTGTTACGTTTTACATTTTTTAGGGTATATTTAGTTAAAATTTCTATTTATTTGTTTGCTTTTCGACCAATGTAAGAAGCCTTTGTGCCGTTTTTGGAGACTTTGAAATAAATAAATAAAGATGCGTAGGCTGCTGTTTTTTGCGCACGTAAAGTGAAATCGACGAAAATAAGGAAATAGTCGACGCGTCTATATTCACAGTGGTGTATATTTTCATGAAGCTGGTAGCAGAACATTAGCCAAAATAGATGTCGATTGGTAGCCAATTTCCGGTTGACAGGTGATCACGAACTGAAAATTCACAGTTAACGTTTCAGGTTGACGCAAATCGTAGATTAAGTACCGTCTTGGAAAATGTAAGCAAATTGCGTAAATTTCGGCAGAAAAAGAAAGATAAAACTATTTAAGTACAACTTAGACGAGATTTTCTTTGTAAGTGTTGCTGGATACCACTGATTTTGGGGGTTTCTATGGTAACTGCAGAATGCTTGTGACAACAAGTTTGCGTTGCCATAGCACGGGAACGAAGGACTTGCGACCCGATGTTCGTAGGACACAAAATGCTTAAAACTAATTTCCCAACCTCCTCCAGAAGTTTTGTACTTTCTTCCTGAAACAACCTGTATGGGTTTATAACAGTATATGCCAAGAGGGTGGCCGATAAAAACCCTCTTGGTTTATCCTGTTTTACTATCGCTCGAGTGATACTTCACCAAGTTGCTTATATGTAATATATATTTTCACGTAAATTGCTCGAGAAGCAGTTAGGTAAGGGGTTTTATTTTGATATCATTTGGAAAGATGAGAGTTTTTCCTTTTAAATGAGGTCAAATTCATCAAATTCTAGGTGAGGTGATATTTCGTTCAAAATGGCTCAAGTAGCCTTCACTTGGCGCCGTGGAGTGTTTGACGCGAGGCGCCCGGCGCGCTCTCTCGCGATCGCATCCGACACCACTCCTCGGGGATGAAGGGGTCAGCACCACCGGCGCCGCCGCACACCGCCGCCCCCACGGGGGCACCCATGGCGACCCGCTTCCTCCCCGAGGGCGACGACGGCGAGAATCACGCCGGGGGCAGCACGCGTGACCAGAGGAGGCGTGACTCGGCGGCCGATAGCATCTGCGGCAATCACGGCCCCACTCCAGCCGCCCGACACGAGAGAGCTTCAAGCGGACCCCAGCGCGGCCGACCCCAGCGCGGCCGACTCCCGCTCACGCGTGGCACGGCTGGTTGGGGCTGAGGTCATCGCCACCATTGAGCGCTGGACCGTCGTCTGCTCGTGGGTCATTCGAGGAGCGGAGGAAGGGTGGAGAGAAACCCGGCATCGAAAATTAGCCTCCTCTTCACGAAAGGTGCTCCCGGTCCCGAGTTCCACATTCCATCCGATGGATGCAGTCCGTAGCTCTCTCTAAGAACGTCATGAGTGAACATCAGAACTAAAACTAACTAAACTTAATGTTTGGACGGCTCCTGGGGAACTGACAATCTACATTTTCGTCATTGATCGTAGATGAGTCGGTTGTTAAGAGAAGGTTAATTTTGAGGAAAGGAGTACAAGTGGAGAGAAAGCCAGCGTCCGCATTGGCCTACTCTCATGAAAAGGCGCCAAGGGGTACATAGTTTAACGTTCCATCCGACGGATAGAATACCTAACTGAAATGCTCTCCACATAAACTCAATACATTCCGGCTTCATTTGGTGGTGCCACTGCATAATGATCAGGTAAAAATAACTTTGTAAGCTCTACAAATATATTTTTTATTAATGCAACCATGTTTCGCCAGTTACGTATAGTTCAGGTATACCTGAAGATGCCGTAAATGGCGAAACCTGGCTGCATCAGGGAAAGTATTTGTGGAGCTTACAAATTACTCTCCACATAACATCAAAGCCGAGATCATGATTCCACTGGCAAATCTTCGCCACCGCCGGATTTCGCTCCCGGATCCTCGACATGGGAAGCCAGCCACCACACCAACCTGATAAACGGGTGCGCCTCCACCGTCCAAGTTGGTGACGGATTCCGTGGCGTTGGTCCCGCGATGCCGACGGCTGCGGAAGCCCCAGGGGTGCACCGGGTGCGTTGCTCTGCCGAGACGGCTCAAAAGGCTTTGTGCTGATAAAACTGTCGGGATTCCCATTCTCACAGAGAATATACAGGATGGGAATAAAGAATTGTGCCTCGTAACGACCATGCCAGAAATTCATTTATGATGTTGAAAGTATTATTATGCAATTGATACCTTTCATTGTAGTTCATAATTGTGTTCATTGTGTTAACTGATGCAAGGCAGAGAAATGTCAGTGCGATAACCGGAATGTTTATGATGGCAGTAAAAATTCGCGTCTTTCTATTGACTAGCCTATTGGATTTAATGAAATGTATCACTTCGAGTCTCCATGTTTCGCTCGTCATTAAAGCATCCAATTGATGAGTGGACCTAAGGCAATAGGAAGGTGATTTTTGATATCTGTGAGATTTTTCTTGCCCGTAGCAAGCCGCAAGAAAATTCCAGCTAACTAGCCATTCACGTAAGGTGCCAAGCACACTGGCTCAGTGCATGGAATGAAACTGCTAAGTGAATATATGGTGGCCATTGTGCTCGAGTCCGCGTGTCGCGGAGAGGCGTGCGGGTGACCCACCGGTGCTCCCTTGGCCGCGCGCGTGCGGGGGGCGAGGAGGTCGGGGGCGGAGGAGGGGGCGAGGAGGTCGGGGGCGGAGGAGGGGGCGATGGGGCGGGGGCGCGCATCTCGGCCACGTGTCCCTGGCTGGGCAAGCTTTTGCTTTTAGCGCAAAGGGGGGAAATAGGGTGGGGGCGGCTGCACCACCGTGTCCGGCGCCCACCCCCAGCCCCCGACGCCCTCCCGCCCCCACGCCGTGCCAACCCCCGCTCCCCCCGCCGCTCTTTCGAGACACCCTCCGCATGCTCGCAGCCACGCAAGCACGTTGTGCCAAACCTACACCTTTACAACTACATAGCACACCCTGCGTGCCGCCGCGAAGGCGTGTTGCACGGTTTGTTAGGACAAAAGCCACTCAAGAGGGAATTGTAAAAGAGGGAAAAGAGGAGAATGAGTGTATTTCATGTCTCACCGGAGCTCTTTTACAGCTGTGCTTGTGTCACTAAATGTGCGTGTGCGATTGTAGATATTTTGTTCCCATAAGTTAGGCAGTGAATTTCTCTTTTTTTGCTTCTTTCAGTCCTAGAGATGTAACTAGGAGTTAAAACGATAATCCTCTGTGCCAGCTAGACACTCGCGTGATAGACACTTCTCGAGTAATCCTAACCTAGAGTGTAGTCTCCGAGTCTGTAGCGGCTCCCAACCTTGTCCTTCCATTTGCTGCGTCAAACTCTGTATTCTACTCGAAATCCTTTGTCCCGCGGTCAAGATTTTGTTGTATTATATTTTGTCAGTTTAGCAGATTTTTTTATTACACTATGAACACATGTCGCATGCGGAAGTCTTGGCTTCTCGCTGCCAAACCGGCACAAAACACGCTCAAACCGACTCAGAAACGCAATGTTTACAAGGTAGACTGGAGAACTCCATTATGGTTTTATGCTCTCCACAATTGTTTCTTATGGTAAAATTTGCCTACACTTCACACCGGTTGATTTGTCCGGCATCATTTTATTTTATTTTGTTCTCTGCATGAAGTATCATCTCGCAGCATTCATAAATTAACATTATTAGTAATATTAACCACTAGATGTGTCTATAGCATTGTTCTGCATGTTTGCATGTTCATTTACGTATTTTCTCCCAGTTTCCGGTTGGACTGCGCACTGTTCTCCTGACTGCTTTTTGGTCTGAGCCTAGCGGCAGGGGGAGCGTGCGAGGTTCTGATTTGTGCTGGGACGAGTGCTGCATACCTGGTGTGGGATCACCCCGTGCCACACACCCTAGCGGTGGCTTTCACGGTACTTCGTAGAATTAGATGAATTTTAGAATCGCCTCTATCCATTTTAATCAAATTACAAAATGTTCATAATTCGGGGTTTCGATTCAATTATATTTTATTTCAATTCTGCCGATAGCAAGATATTCAAACGCGTTTATTTAATGTTTATGCAAAAAATATTGTCCATGGAACATTGGCTTAGCTGTTTTCACGAAGAGTGAGGCCTTCCTTGCTCCAATGATGCACTTGACAGACGTGGATGCAAATAGATGAATTGCCGAGGAATAAGATTGCAGAAGCAACGAAATCAAATAGCTTGCAATAAAAGGCCACGGTAGAGCTAACAGTCATAAAAAGTGGATTCGTCATTCTTTGCACGATTCAAAATTAAAAATATTGAGTGTTTTTAAATAGAATATCTAAACTTCAACAACAAGGCCTCGACACTGTAATAAAGTTTATATATTTTTTGAAGGTAGATAGTGCCAGGTGTAGGTAGCGAGGGGTGAGTAATGTCGGGCGTGTGAAGAAAGCATTTGTTTTACAGAAATTTGATAAAATTGAGGAGGTGGGTTGGGAAAGGTAGAGAGGTACGCACGGTACATTTGGGGGAGGTTGGGGGCAGCAGGCCATCGGCGCCATTGAGGACAGGCCGGTAGGCTGGTGAGGGAAGGATAATTTAGGGAACAAAGGAAGCGTGGAGAGAAATCCGACGTCGGCATTAGCCTAATCTTAATGAATGTCGGCAAGGGGTCACCAGTTTAACGTCCCATC
Source organism: Pyrrhosoma nymphula (assembly GCA_963573305.1). Lineage (NCBI taxonomy): Eukaryota > Metazoa > Arthropoda > Insecta > Odonata > Coenagrionidae > Pyrrhosoma > Pyrrhosoma nymphula. The sequence goes on from OY754332.1 coordinate 149,477,733, forward strand.
CGATGGACGGAGTGCAACATTTAAGATATACTTGAAACACTCTTTAAAATGCACATAAATAGGGATAGGGTGATTTGCTACTTTGATAAACAATTCGCCGAAATTAAGACGATTGGGATGGGGTCATAATTTTCGGTGCAGATCTGAAGATCAACCTGATTAATTATTTATATGATATGATTTGCCGTGTAAGGAAGGCATAGATGGAAGAGAGTGAAAGTATTATAGACTCATAACTGTGCAGACCCGTATTTCCTTGCACGGTATATTTCCTCGGCCTGGCACACTTCCTACCTTTCTTCATCCATAAAGCCTTTCTCTTTCTTTTCCACTTTACCGGCATCTTCCTCTCCCGGGTATTAAATAGAAATCTGACTCAAGCTCTGGGCCCTTCGCGATGGGAAACCGTTGAGCAGTGTAGCAGGGGAACCAATAGGAGGCTCGCGCTGCAGGGGGCATCCGTGGGGTGATGGGAACGGGGGGAGGAGGTGGTGCGTTGGAATTGCCGGGGGGGTGGGGGGGGCGCGGGAGTGAGAGAGGGGAGGGAGAGGGGGGCGGACGGGAGGCCTATTGTTGCGGAGCCGTCTTGGTTCGCTGGATTATTCGAGGGGAAGTGGAAGAGCGGGGAGCGGTAAGTGAGTGGGTGGCCAGTGATGAGGATTTCATTTATCATTTCGCATTTTGAGCCATCTTTTATAGATCTCTGACTGTTCGAGTGAGTCCAGTGCGAGTCAATTCTTTTAAAATTGCATTAGTTTTCCAGTGCCATTGTTAAATTACTTACTTTTTGAAGTATTTGTTCGAATGTTTGAAACAGGCCGGTCGTTTACTTATTCTTTACCAGATTACTCTTTGACTTGTGATGTAAACGTAGGTGTAGGGTAAATATAGGGAAGATGACATTTTCTGACTTGACTTGGTGGAATTTCCTCATCAACTATATAGTCCACTGAAGTGGTTGAGATACAGTTTTCCTAAATAGGAATTTTACCGTTGGAAATCAACTAAATATAAGTACATTAGGTCGGCTAAAATTGTAATAAGTTGGTCATTATCTATTCTATAGCAACACCTTCACTACTCTGATAAACAATTCACCGAAATTAATACGATAAGGCTGGGTCATAATTTTCGGTGCCGATACAATAGATCGATCTTACTATTATGTATTTGAAATTATCTACCGTTTATGGAGGGCATTGATGGAAGAGAGTAAAAATATTACAGACTTATAGAGGTGCAGTCTCGTATTTCCTTGCACGATATCTTTCCTCAGCTCGGGATACATCCTACCTTTCTTCATCCCACCCATAAAGCCCTTCTCTTTCTTTACCGCTTTCTCGGCATCTTCCTCTCAAGGCCAGCAGCATCCTCCCGCTCCTCTTTACCTCCTCCAACCACCCCCTCTGCCTCCTCATCTCCTCAGCCAGTTTCCTCACCCACAAGATCATGTACTCCCTCGTTCGTAATCCTTCCCGTCTCTCGCACTTTTCCCTCCACAACGACATATCAAACGCCGGAAGCCTAATCTCATCCTCTTTCCCAAGTCCACGTTTCTTCACCTTACGTCGCCACACGCCATATTGAACTCTTCACCAGTCTTTTTTTAGATTCTTACACAAGATCACTGTAATCAGCTCTCTCCTATTAGTGAACACCTCCTTTTCTGACGAAATTCTTCTTCTTATATACACTCCGCTATTCCCATTTTCCACTTTTGTATTACCCGTGAAATAACTTTGTTTCCCTTGCTCCAGTTTGTGCCCTCCTACTTAGAGCGCTCTCTTACTTGGAGTGGTGAGATCTACTTGCGGGAATAAAAATGCTAAGGCAGTTACATTCGCTAACGAGCAAGCGTGAGTTAGTCCCGCATCCAAAGCATTGTATGTAATAGTTGATGCGCCTTAATATCAGTGCAAGGAGTACGGAATGAGGATTAACCATAGGAAAATAAGATTTTCTAGGTCAAAGAAAGCACTGCTGATCATAAGATATCGATCGAATTCCTTGTTTTTTTATGACATAAACTTTAAAGTAACAATGGGTGATTTCTATTTTTGACTGCAAATAATCTTTTCTTTGCCACTGTTCATGCCAAATTCCTATATAATAGGTATAATCGTTGGACGGAAGATCTCTGAATGAAAATAGGTTAGTTTCTATAGAAAATATATCTGATTTTTTCAATAAACGACTTGTACAGTAGTTTTTGAGATACAAAATTACAAACCGTCACTTTTAAACCCCTTTCTCTGCTAGAATAGTTTTTCTTGTTTTTACAGCTTAAGGTATCTTTAAAGCATAAAAAGCCGTTCTTTTTACTTCCATGGTAAAATGAATTGTTTTTAATTAGCAATACATAAAGGGAAATATATTTTCAATTAATCTCTTCGAGCTACAGCTTCCGCCGTATTAACAGTAAACGTTTTGAAGTGTTGGTGGCATCTCGCTTCGTGGTTATAATTTCAACACTTTCAACTTCGATACATTATTCACTTAGACTGTTTATTGCCAAAACGTTGCCTTCATGACATTTACAAAGTGACTTATTCACTCCATACTCACTTAGAGCTGTCAAAAATCGTTTCCTGTTTACCCTACGTCATTTATTATATGCTTTTAGAAGACTAACGGTGCAAATGACCTCAGTAGTTGGTCGCCTTCCCAAGTGACCAACCATCTACTCTAGCAGCCTTCCCATTTTTATCTCAACTCACTAATCTCTCATTCTATATTGACCTTGTTGCATTATCATTTAATTTAATAGCCAAAGCATAAAATGCAATTGATCAAAATGTATACGTTGCTCCTCAGAAAACTGGCCTGCAAAAAGAATGTTTTTCGGGCGCTGACTTGCCGTCAAAAACCTTAATCATTCACCAGAGTATTGATAGTCATTATTAGCATAGTCTTCCGATAATTTTGGAAAATGCAGTTCTAATTAAGAATTTTGATTCTATGACCGAAATTGTTTTAACAGTAGCCATAAAAAATGGAATTCAAGGTCCTTAAGCTTATTTTTGCACTTGTGGTTTCTTTTATCAAATAGACTGGATATGCATGACGTCGAAACCTTCATGTGATCGCCATTTTGTTTTATAGACATTGAAGAAATATGTAATTTGAAAGCCGAAACATTATTAGCATAGGTTTTAACGTATTCCGCGATCTGTGGGTTGTAAACAGTTAGCATTGAGCATCAAACAAAATTTCTAGAGTTCCGCTCCACCATGAGCTTCATGTATGAACTCCTCGAGGGCTGAATGGATATATTTTTGTCACTCAGTCACTCAGTGATATTCAACCAAAAGGTAAGTTTGGATAGTTGAAGGTAGAGTGGACTAAGCCACAGATGCGTGTGAATTTCACACATTCAGGGTAGGGGTGCCAGTTCCATTCCCTGGGCCACCTCACACTCCGACGATTTTTTTTGTTCGTCATATTTATGTATAAACCATGAAATAGAATTTCACCAAATCCTAGGAATATTTCATCACTTGGTATTCATAACGAGCATAATAATGAATATCCATTTAATTTAAGTACGAAAAAAGGCTGCAGAATCGGAAAAACTTTGACTTAGCTATAACATGTTTCACATATGTCTGCACGGATTGTATTGAAATGAATTTCACAAGTAGAATCAATTAATTATTACCTTTTGAATTCTTTTGGAAAACCCGAAAAAAAATTATTTTTGCTTATATTTTTTCGATGTTTTGCTTTCACAATTACTAAATCAGCCTAATTTTTCAACCCTCGGAAAACTCCAACATTATGAGGTGAGTAGATTTCGTAATACCCTTTTATGGCGCATACTTTTTTCAAGTGATCTTAGCCTAGCGTGTAACTTCCGAGTCTTTAGCGACTCCCGAGCTCTTCCTTCCATCAGCTATGTTACAATCTCTGTTCGCTCGTGACAGCTTTTAATGACGCGAGCGGCTATCCTTTGTATTTTATAAAATATGTCGCGAATTATATCTCCCCGTTTATTAGTGATTTGAATATATATTAGTGAAACAGCAATTTAGAAATCAAGTAAATGAATTTAAGAGCTACCCTGGTGCTGATATAGGCAGTGACCAATCACTGGCAGGCGGAAAAACTGAGGGAAACAGAACACAAATTTGCCCATGAAAACACTCCAGACAAAGCTGAAGAAGTTTGACACGATAAAGGGTCAGTCGAAGAGAGAGAGAGCAAGATTTCAAAAAAGGAATTATTAACGCATCCGAAGAGAAAGTACGAGGAAAAAAGACAGAGAAGCGGAAGCCATGGATTCCACAGGAATTAAGATTATTATAATTATTGATTATAGATGAAAGAAGGTATAAAAACTCAAAGACAGAAGGAAGACAGCAGATATATAAAATAATTCGAAATGCGATCAGCCGAAAATCAAGGTAAAAAATAAAAGTCGCTTACGGAACAGTTAGAAGTTAATTTTATGAATGGCCAATGAAAGGTAATGCCGTTTAAAGTGAAGAAAATGAAGGCTTCATTGAAACTGGAGATAGAATAATGAGATGGAAAGAATATCCAGAGAAAATCTACAGTGGCAAAGAAGTGAATAGCAGGACACTGGAAGATGAAGGCACTGCGGATGGAGATAAAAAAGGGTACTTCATATTAAAATCAGGGTTTGATGCTGCAGTAAAGAATTAAAAGGGAGAGAAATGCCCCAGGAGTTGAAGAAATTTCCTCGGATTTCCTTAAGTACGCAGGAGTGCAAACCCTGAATAAGCTGTACAGTGTGATATTTGACACCTCTCAAGTGAGTAGAAGCCAAGGGACGTTAAGAAGAGAGTAATCATCCCTATTTCGAAGAAGAAACGAGCCAAGGGATGCGAAGACTTAAGGACAATTACAGCACATGAATCGAAAATGTTGACCAGAATTATCTACAGGACGGAACAGAAGCTGAAAAACTCCAGGATGAAGATTTATTAGGTTTCAGGAAGAGTAGGGGTACGAGGAAAGCTATTTTAGCATCGAGACTCATCATAGAGAAAAGGATTCATAAGGAAAAGCCCACATGTATATGTTTCATTGACCTATAGAAGGAATGCGGATTCTAATAGAGTTATGATTGCACTGAAGGGCATAGGAGTGTCAATTAATGAGAGAAGAGCAATATTGAGGCTAAATGCAGAGAGCAGTGGTAAGGAGGAAGCAAAAGTGAGGAAAGGAGTTCGACAAGTATGCGCGTGGTCACCCATGATCTTCTATGTTCACATTGAAAGAGGCATAAATGAAGTAAAAGAAAAATTAAGAACAGAAATATAAGTGCCTGGTGAAAAATTCAGCATACTATGCTTTTCTGATGACATAGCAACTCTAGCAAAGAAGACGGAAGATTTGTCAAGAATGCTGAACTGTATGAACAAAACAATGAAGAAATATAATCTGAAGATTAATGTTAAGAAAATCAAGGTTAATATTTGGAGAATAAATCAAGAAGACGGAATCACTGTTAAACATGGGCAACAAAAATTTGAGCAACTGGATGAATTTTGTTATTTGGGAAGCAGGATCACCAGTGATGTAAGAAGCAAGAAAGACATTGTGAGCTTAATAGCCCAAGCAAAGAAGGCATTCTATCAGAGGAAAAGTCTGCTGACAGCTATTAACACAAGCCTGGAAGTAAGGAACCACTAAACTAGAACATAAATTAGGAGCATGCTCTTCTATGGCAGTGATGCATGAGCAGCTGCAGAGCAAATGAGATTGGAAGCAATGGAGATTTGGTGTGAACGAGGAATGATGGAAATGGACGGAGAGATATAATGGACGCACAAGCCCCACCAACAGTTGGAGAGAAAATAAGTATGAGATAAATTCTGTTAAGAGGGAGAGACAAACGTATTGGACACATTTTAAGACACAAAAGCCTAATGAATGCGTGGAGGACGACAAAGCAAAATGATGAAGGGCGTCAAAGTGAATGTAGGAATGAAGCGGGTGAAAGAGAGAGAGAATAAGAGAGGTGCTGCAAGCCTCTCTTCGGATTGATGGCTACTGATGAAGTCTTTCCATACAGGATCCTAAATGCTCGTGACATATTCTAGATGTGGACCAATGAGGGCGAAGTTTCATTTCTCTTTCAATTTTTAAACCGAAGACATTCCTAAAATTCGCTTAATAAGTCCCAGTCTCTTGAATGCAGTGCCGCAAATGTTTCGTTTGTGTTTACTCCACACAGAGTTCGAAGTCACGGCGATTCCCTGGTATTTCACTTCATTTGATATTTTTCTATTTACTCCATCCACTTCGTAGATGTCGCGTTGTTGTGACTCTTTTTTCAAGTAGTGTACTGCAGTGCGTTTACTAAGATCAGGTATTAAGATTGATTAGGTTCTAGTATTCATGTGAGAAATGCGTTGAAAACATTCATATTCACTACTATTAAGATGGTTTCCTTCTGATGCGCACATCCACCGATCCCGCGCTTTCTGAGTCCAAAGATTTGAACACTGCTGTGTCGTTGCTGCACTACTTAGCTTCCCTCCCCTCCCCCACGCCCCCAGTGTCACGCACCAACCAAAGCCTCACCACTGGAACTCAAAACATAAGAGCAAGCAGGCTTGCACATGGCTCTTCAGAGGCTTCGAAGAATTCAACCCGGAGGTACAGGCCACAACAATGGGTGGATCTATTCCCTTCCCTTTCCACCGCTCCCCTCCCCACCTACCCACCCTCCTTTCCCCACCCCACCCCTCCTCTTCATCCTCTCCTCCAACCCCCCTCTCTTCCCCCTCTCCTGCTGACAAACGTGTGCTCCCGTCACCGAAATAACTATTACAGCAGTGAAAAATGAGCGTTCTTTTCTCTGTGATTCCATGTATCCATCTTCGATCTCTTGTACAGTGCCGATGGGTTATATTCCTCGTAATTGCATTTCAGTTTTGACTCCGGTGCATTTCATTATTCATATTTTGAATAATCTTGTCGATGCCTTTATCTACTCCATATGGATTAGATTAGGAGGGATGAAGATCATCATTGAGGAAAATATTTGGCATTGATAGAAGATCAAGAACGCCAGTTCAATTGGCTGGCCCAAATTTTGGCGTCACGATTCTCTTGCAGTGGGGGCTCCAATGGACGACTGTCTTGCTGAATCTCACTTGTGAGCAAAAAGAAGTTTCCCAGAGTGCAGTCATTGTCCTTCATTCATGTTTACACAAATGTATTGCATTTTTATTTTCAAATAACTTGTAACAATTTTTGTTCGTATTAACTGGTCTTTCGTGGTCTTTTCCACTGTCCAATGTTTTCGTTCGTATGGCTTCGCAAAATGGTCACGCTTTACTGGTTGTAATTATTAAAACTTTTTCTTCGTTATAGGCATAATAATTGAGGAACATTTCAAATTAAACAGCATTGGTAAATTTCCACACAGTATATTTAAAAAACATAGTTAAAGCACACCACCGACCAAGGTTTCTGCACGTCATGCCATTATCAAGGAACAATTTTCTCAGAAACTCCACCATATATACCTAAGGATGGAGGCGAGGGGGTGGGAGGGGGGTATTAAGTCACAGAGGGGGAGCACAGGGGGAAAAAGGGGGGGGGGGTTAAACACAGAAAAGCCGTTGGTGGTGAAGGTCAGGAGGCATGATCGTAAGGTTGTCGGACGGGAGGGAGAACAAGGTTTAACACAGGCGATCGATCATTGAAAAAAACATCATTACATAACTTAGCCGGGCTATGAGCGATTTCATATTGCTCAAAGAAATCAGCGATTTTATATTGCTCAAAGAAATCAGCGATTTCATATTGCTCAAAGAAATCCAGCTTAGCCCCTTGGTCAAAATGATGTAAAACTTCCGTGTCAAAATTACTAAAATGGTTAAAATCATGCAATTGTTTAGCGAGACAGGATTTATCGTCACAATTAGTAAAACTAGACCTATGCTCCTTCACTCTGTCCTTAAATCTTCTGCCTGTTTGGCCAATATAACAAATATCACAGTCATTACACTTTAATTTATACACATCACTTCTGTCTACGGAGTCATACCGGCATAATTGAGGTTTATAAAAGTGTTCAGCTTACGGTATGCTCGCAATAGGGACGAATTTTCATTAAGATAAGTCATTTATATTGATTACAGAGCATGGTGATATGCTGAGTTCTCTCACGAACTTTTATTATATTTTTGAATATGAACTTCTGATAGGTACATATCTATTCATTGGAACTGTATTTCATTGAGCAATAGCTGAAATTTCTTAGATCTGAGTGGCGTGTTTCTTAAGAACTTGATTTGCGTATGGACAGTTTGCATAAAACCGGAACAGAAAAACGGAACCGGTATCCGGAAGTGATCATAATGATTTACGGTATATGTATTACGGTATTTACGGTATCTGGTAAAATATGCGGAATATATCTTTGAGCATGCGTTTGAATATAATCAAAGCCTTAATTAATTCCGCAAAAAATTATTTCACAGTGATGACAAGCAAACATGAAGTGCAATACCCCCAATCGAGGTCAAACAGCAATATTCGAAAACCTCCCGTCCGAGTTGAAAGTGTTTTTATTTGTGGCTTTATAGGATGTCGGTCACGGCCACTGCCTTCGTGCTTCAAGTTGAGAACTAGTTACATTAATTTTAAGTAGTTCTTTTTTGCTTTTAGGATTGCTCCTTTTCTTAACGACGTCAAAATGTATACAAAGAGGGGAAATTCAAGCGCTAGAGGTTATTCTCAAAGGTTTGAGGCTGTAAAAGGACTATATAGATCGTGATGACTTAATTTTGATTAGGAATGGCAGACTGTTCATAGAGCTCTGAACCAATCGAGCAGAAATTTACTCATAAAGTCGGGGGACAAGGAGGGATCAGTGCCTCTTTCTTCCGCTTGATATACTCATAAGTAACAGCAAAATACGTGCATAAAATTTAGTGTAACATTGACAAAATAACACTACAATTCTGCAGAAAAGCGTATCAGGCTTAAATTTGTGGAAATACTTGACGGAGTTGAAATTAAATTTGTGGAAATACTTGAAATACTTAATGGAGTATATGGTGGAGTTTTTGAGAAAGATGTACCTTGATATTGGCATTACGTGCCGAAACCTTGGTCGGTGGTGTATTCTAACTGTGGTTTATAATATACAGTGTGGAAATTTTACCACTTTGGTTTTATTTCAAATGGACTACAATTCCGCCTTGATTTTTTAAAATACAACCGGTTTCATAACTGCGTTAAATCTTAACCCTAGGAAGACTGAAAAAAAATTATCGCGTAGTAGCCTGACTGGGTCCAATGGACCCTGAAATGTTTTGTTTCACTATTATAATTTTATGATGATTTTGGCTGAGTTAAGTAACAGTTTTTATCTTTTTTTCTTCCTCAACATATGCCCTCACGTCTTTATTGCTATTAAATTATTTTGTTGGACGCTATTTCTGCAACAAAGCATAATATTATTCACACTGCCAGAAATCACTCCAACTTTCCCATTTTGCTGAATGTTTATTAACACAATTACATTTACACACATTACATAATGGATCTTTTGGCACTGTTAAAGAAGATATATTACAACTTTAATGAAACAAAAGAATGATGCTTTTACAAATGTTAGTAGAAACTGTTTTGCTACTGCAAGCACTGATTGCATAAAATTTCTGGTTGCTCTTGGCATATATTTCTCGCACATCGTGAACAGGTAGTTCGTGTTTTTCTGTACTTTTTGTAATTACACATATGAATCCTACTCTTCTTTGTAATTATGCTAAGGTTGTCAAGGGGTGTGTCACATTTTCTTTTTCTCGATGTCAATTATTCCGATTTTGATTTTTCTCTTGGATGTACTCAACACTTTGAGGGCACCCAGCTAACTCTTTTCCGAGGCAGATAAGAAAATTACGTTGTTTAATTAGTTTATTTGAATACTTTTGACTGTTTAAATGATTCCATATGACATAAGCATTAATTTAAATAATATCAGTCATGTTATAAAATATTGCGAGAGGCCATATCCGGGTCATTCTTTTGCAACTGTAGCTCCGCACCATTTTATCAATGGTATCTACACCACCCTTGGTACTATAATAATACAAAATCACTTCTCGTCTTTTATTTTTGACGGCATCGTCAATTTTTGGCTGATTGTGCATGGTGCTAAGTAAAATTACACTTTTTCCTTTTTTTGAGCAATATGACAGTATCATGGAATCTTTCAGAAACCCAAACGAAGTGGTATTAGGCTCTCTGGCTTTTACATACGTGAGCTCAGGTGGAATCTCTCCTTTATTTTTCCTCATGGTCCCTACAATCGTTAAACCTTTTGAAAGTAGTTGGCGGCCAAGAGAAGAGCTTGTGAAAAAATTATCACATGTTAGGTTTCTACCTGAATTTTCTAGTCCCTCAACCATTTCTGTCACTACTCTCTCCCCTTCATTAACCTCCCGGCTTCTTTCAGGGTCTCTGCCTGTATATACTTGCATCTTCCACGTGTATGGGTTACTACTATCGCTTATTGCCCAAATTTTAATTCCATACTTTCCGGGTGTTGATGGAATAAACTGTATAAACGGACAGCGTCCACGGAACGTCTATAATTGCTCGTCAAGCGTCATGCAGGATCCTGGCACAAAGGCATCTTTCAAATTTTCATTCAACATATCAAATATCTCTCCTACAGGCTGAAACTTATCTTCGCCTCTGTTTTTCCTCCTTTCTGTTTCATTATCAAATCGAAGAACCCGCAGTATTATATTGAATCTATCCCTACTCATAATACTGTTGAATATTGGTCGGCCGTCTAACTAACTCTAAAGTTGTGAAATATTTTCATTTTTGGACTTGTAAACACCGATCAATGTTAGCAATTCCTGAAACTTTTTTATTTCAGTGTCACTCACTTCATTCCGCAATGCTTGATAAACTACACACCCTAAAATATTAGTCCATTTTCTAACAATATCTAGGGTATTAGGACGCAAAAATAGCAAGAGAGCAGAAGACACAGAATCAACATTCCGCACGGCACAGCGAGATGGACCGAGGCACTGGCGCAAAATATTACGCTCCTGCGTTCTACCCTTTTTAGTGACATGAGGTTCTGTTGACCACTCCTCTTTCAGATTGCGCGAAATCAAAATTTTCTCACAATATGAGTTCCCGATTTCCGCATTCCCATCATCTTCTGAGCAAGATGAAGAAAAATCACTCACATTGCCGTTTTGTTCTCCGTCGTTTTCCGACATTTCACCGTCTTCATCTCCACCGGAGTCACTACTACCCTCCTCCAGCCAGAGCTAAGTGTTTAGATGCTGAGCACGTCCTTGTGCCATATTTAGATGAATACACTACAAATGTGTGTCACTATAATCAATCCTGTGAATAGATTGACAATCAAATTTATCAATTTTGTATTCGAGCGTTTACTAAGATATAAATGAAAGATAACATTGTTCGTGCTATTCCTTAGTTGTGAAAAAATTTGCAAAGCACTGTCTAATAATATGTTTCTGTTATCATCAAGCAATTCAAAGAGCTCAATAAATTTAACTATAACAACTAATTTTACATAAACAATACTATTTTTCATTATTACCTCAAAAATATCTTGATAATTATTTTGACTGTGTTATCCAAAGGGCGACGCCGATTACTTAGCTCCGCAACTCCACAGTGTACCGATAGTCAGTCTATGAATTCAATCACATGAATACCACACTCCACAAAAGTTGGTACCACCAAGCATTCTGTAAAGATAGAAACAAGAAAATCGGTATATATCATAGTAGCTGCAAAGCAATACACTACTTCATCTAACTTATTCATCTGAAGAGTAAATGTTTTGGTAAATGAGGAAAATATTGAAGTAGTACATTAGAATGAGAGAGTTTACTCTTTTATATAATCCATAAAAGTTTGTACTCACCATATACAGCAACAAAATGTAATGATGGAATTCAAATTCTTCAATGTCTTCAGTTCAGTTGGCGGAATAACAGCATATGTCGGCAGGCAGCAAGACCACTCCATTTTCCGAGCGTAACTTCCGACTGACCACCATGAAAGCACCACAGAGGCTAAATGAACGGTCTTACATATAAAACGGAGAATAGGGGACTAAATGAAGAGAATTCACTCAATGTATGAGTCAAACATGAAATAGTAGCAAAACCTACCCATTACAAAATGACGTGGATACGTGTTTCTGACCGTATTATCACGTTTCTGACCTAAAAATTGCCCACTAAATGATACAAAGTATCGCTTACGATTTTTTCATTACTCCATATACATTGAATTTCCCAAAAATACAATGTAAATAAGAAAATTGCTGGTGAGTTGAAATATAATACCCATCGAATTGAAAATGGTCGACTGGGTCCAATGGACCCAGTCCGTCCACTATGTAACTTTGTAGTATAATAAAAAATATATTTAGCCCATTCTCGTTATTTCTTGATATGTTATTGAGGACACACATATAGGAAAAGTTACTGCGTCAAAATCAATTTCGTGCATTTTTGACAGAGTTATAAACTATCAAAACTACCAACCGGGTCCATTGGACCCAGTCCGTCGTTCTAGGGTTAAGATGTTACGAAATGGCAGATGGAAAACCGGTCGTGATCGATAAAGTGGAATTGCAACGTATAATGTTTCCTTACTTATCAATGAAAAAGCCAGAGACGGTGTCTTGCGCATCATGCCATTCGTCTGCTGCATCTCCGTTCATATTCTCCGTCGCCGGCACGCCGAACGATCGCATAATTGCCGTGGAGAGATGTTGTCGGCCACCCATTCCGCAACAAATGGTCCAATTCCTGCTCCCTTTCCCATTTGAAGGCGCCGCCGCCTTCGTTATAGGCCTCTGATCCCCTCGGAGCAAATAACGAATCGACGACACGCTGAACGCGAAAGACCCCATCAATGCGGAATCAAATGGTGGGGCGTGCATACACTTCCCCAAGCTTCCCAATCCCCCCTCCGATCCCTTTCCCACCTCACCCCACCACCATCCCCTCCACCGCCCCCCGGTCCCCCGACTCAAGTCTTTGTCTCCCCTTCGACAAAGGCACATGATAGGCCACCTAGATCCGTGCTCTTCAACCGGTGGTCCGCGATCCGGTGCCGGTCCATGGGAATTTCCTTACGCTCCGAGAAACATTTCGCCCTAATATTGCTGGAGAATGTTGAGAGGTGGTAATTCTTTATTCTTTTGGATGCGATAACACTGAGCACAAAAAGAAAATCAATACCTTGTGGTGACGACTTTCCACTGCATTGAAATTAATCTCCGTGGGCTGGGATACTCTTAAGAAGCTGTTATGAAGAGTCATACAGGCTTGAATCTGAGGATTTCTGCCACATTAGGGAACATTACTCACTTATTAATGCTAATCGACTCGCTTTATGAGTTATGTTGGTGCTAAGCGATATATTTTTACAGCGCAATGTTTACTGCCACGCAAAGGAAATGAGCTTAAAAATTCTGTAGCGTTTCGCGCGCTAAAAAATACCGATCCCACCGGAAAAGCCATGTTTCGTCACAAGTCAGTCAGAAAACCGTTTTATGCCTCTTTCTCGCTAGTGCGGCCGTATTAACATGTATTCGCTCGCATTTGAAACATTGATGTGACTGTTTATGCCCTTCCCAGTAGAGCACGACCTTAAAATTGGTAGGTAGAATGTTTGTGCCTCACAAATTCTGAGAAAATGTTGAGATTTCACAAAACATTTGCGGTCTCAGTCACGGACAATCCCTGCAATACACGTCATATTTAAAATTCTGGCATTTTTTAATTCTTTTTAATGATTAATAGTGAGCAACTAGGGATTGCTGTGGAACTGTGGCTTAACTTTCACTGTCACACGTTAAGTGGTTCCAGAGATATTGTGATCAGTGAATGAATCAGTGGTAATCGTCTTTTGTGCTCACAGATTCGTCAGTGACGCTTTTGATGAGCACATTAGCCACATTTTTAGCGGAAGCCGCGAGCAACCCGCGCCCGGCCACCCGGTCGCAAGAAAGGAGACCAGCACCGCAGATGTGCTTCCCAAGTGTAGCCAACAGCAATCAGTGTGTTTTGGAGAGAGGAGCGGGGGAGTGGTGGTGGTGGGGCGGGAGCACAATGGGGAGACAATGATCCCCCGCGCGAGAGGGGAGCCCCCCCCCTCCCCCCCCCACCCTCGAGCCCCCGCGAGCCACTCTCACTCCCCGCATATTGTGCCGCGTCCAAACAAATAGTCGCAAGCGTAGAGAGAAACAAAGCGTGGCCCGGGGGCGGCGCGGTGAATGATCGCCCCCGCTCGAGAGGCGGTTGGCAGGGGGGCGGGTTGGTAAGCGGTTGGGGGACGGGGGAGGTCCATTGACGCGTCGCGGGCCACTCAGCCGTGGGGGAGGATGGGAGGACGCCGCGTTTAAAACGCAAAAGTGCGTGGGGGTGGGGGGGAGGTTGGGGGGGCCTTTTATGGTGTGGGGCTGGAAGAGGGGGGCCCGTGACAATGCGACACACACAGGGAGAGAGGGGGAAAAGCCGATACTTGCCGCCATTGTTCCATCAATCCCGAAAACTTAAATGTGCGTGGCCCCCTGGGGGTGGGGGGGTGGGCGACAATGGCCTCGTCCTTCGGTGGGGGCGGCGGCCCGTCGGCTGCGTCGGGCGGCGAAGAAGAGACACCCATCCACGAGGACGACGCGACCCACGGCGACACTCGACGCGGTAACATTGCCCACGAAGCGGTTAGGGAACGATTTGCTGTCGAACAACATGTGCCTTGGCACGTGTATCGCGCATTATCGGCCGTATCGTCGTAGGGTGTTTAGCTTTCCACGTGCGGCGATGGCCGTTGATCGCTACGCTCTGGTTCTTTCCATTCACAGGAATAACCAACTATCGCCGGCAATCGTTAGCTACCATCTCTGAGACGAGATGAACAAATTAAGAACAATTTATAACTTCGAATTGCGATTACAAATGCGCATTCGTTCACAGTGCTATTTACTCCGGCTTATCTCAACAAGAGACGGACTACGGATTCGTGAAAAGCCCCCTACTAGTAGAACTGTTTTGTTTCATTTGGTCACCGTGCGATCGCCGACTGCTGCTCACAGCACTCATACTGACCGCTATTGTGGTCTTGTAAATTATTTTCAAATACTTTAAAAATCGTGAAATCGGTCGTATGAACAAGCTCTCGTCAAATTGCTTCCGCTTAATACTTCATATTGACCTGGATAAAATTTAAAATCAATTTGAAGAGGAGGCAATAATTTACACGCGTCCATGAGCTACAATGTGGGCAAAAGTAAATTATCCGAGAAAACATTGGCATAGATCTTATTTTTCTGTGGCCATGAAGCGAGGACAGAAGAAGCAGCGGAAGAGAATTGCATGGAATTGACGGAAAATCTTCGAAACTGTGGAAGGTGGTGCACGATGAGTGAACAGTTCTCTCTAAAGTAGAAGCCCATCAAGATCACACCGAGGAGACTACGGACGACATCGGCTGCAGGAGAGAGAGAGCAATGATTTGGCACTTAAGGCAAGGAAGTAGTAACCATAATCAGTTGTCAGAAACGATAGTCAGGAAGATTTGAACAAGGAAGTTAAACAAGGAATGGAGGCGACATAGCACTTGATTCTTGAATCCAATTCCGCCATTGCAGTCGGCACAGTTTAGACCTTCCTCTGGCTTACGTGTCCGGCGGGCGGTCGCGTTCGATTTTCGTCAAATCTAAGTTAAACACCACAAGGCGATGTTTCGTGACTGGTTTGGCCACACCTACTTGGCATAACATTCTTCCCAAGCACCCCTATTCTTGCTTCACTTTCGCCCATGAGCGTTCACGGTCATTCCTTCTCAATTTAATTTCATCCTCCTAGGATTTGAGTGACTTAGACGGATAAATCATCATGATCAGGAAGTGTGAAGATAAAGAGGGCGGACAAGCGGAAGGATACTATAGGGAGCAGTCAAAAATCAATCATGTAGATGAAGAAGATGATAGAGAGAGAGTGAGAAAGGAAGATGACGGTAATACATTGAAACATACCAGTAATTCTTGTGAAGGCTTACGCGGTGTATTTCTTTGGAAAGATCTGGTCTTTCGGGTATTCGGGTCAATTGACCTGAAGACGCCGACTGCAACGCCGGCGAAACTGTTGTCCCAAAAACATGGACGCTAGCGTTAGAATACTCGAAAGAGCAGATCTTTCCGAACATACCAGTACCCGCACTTCGGAGAGGCGACACCTCGCCGGGCGCGCGATGTCGCCAGTCGCTGGCTTGTCGAGTGCCCGGCGGCACCAAATGTCGATTCTTTTCATCGGCCATCCGGTCACACGGCCAAAGAACACGACGTGAAACGTCTCGAAAATCAGTGCGGACTCGGGATACCTATGGGTAGTGGCGATGCAACAGATTTGTGCAAAACAAACATTTATTTATAACTTGAGAAACATAAGAGATATCTAATTCAGCCATTTGTCATTCAAAAGAAGAGGTTTGTAGGAGTAAATTTAATTGAGATATTGTAATTTATGATGTCATTATGCAAAAACGTTGGCCAACAAGTATGGGCATTAAATCACTTGTCGCCTCCAGCGCAAATAAACTTTTGTTGCCCAAAGATAAGTCAGGCTAGTAAATCGCGATTAGGAATTGTTGAAAGCGTATAGATCGTTTTAATGGGTAAAACTACGATACAAACTCACTCATTTAAGGTTATTAATTTAATAAGGTTAAAAAGCTTTTCCTGCATCGACTGTATCACTTAAAAAGTTGAATTAAGCAGAAATGTGATTATGTGGAAGTTCCTTATGCTAATGAAACCAAGAATCATTTTTGCCATTTTTTTTCTATAGCTTAATCTGCCAACATTTTCTTTCTTGGATGCTCATAAGGATATCAATCGAAAACAGTCTTTGAAAGTTACTGACAAAACGACTCCAGTCCGGGGTTTAACCTATATTTACTGTCCCGAGCGATATCCATCAATACTCTGGGTTGGCAGATAGGGACGTTCCTGTGGGTTAATGGGATTAGGAAGAAAAGACAAGATGGACGTGGCAGCATGAGGCAGAAGAAGGACGACGGGAGACCTGGACATTGGAGCTTCTCAAATTACGTAGTGTGAATGGTAGGGCTCAGTGATGCCAGGGTAGAAAGAAGGGTAGCATGTTGATGTTTTTGCTCTAATTAAATGGGACTATGGTGAAAAACTCAGGCAGAAGAGATGGATGGAGGAGGTTTTGAGAGGAGAGGGCATGTCGAAGAAAGTGATAGAGGGGAGAACACTGGGGAAGCGTGGAAGAGGAAGGAAGAGGAAGGAGGAGGATAGGGATTCTGGACGAGATAAGAGGAAGTAGAAGATATGAAGAATTGAAGAGGGATCTAAAAATGGGTCATCCTTAGGAGGGAAAGCGAGACAATGTCTACGAGGTTGGGATGCAGAATGGGGACTGTCCAAGAACCAACCAATCAGCTAGTAGAATACTTGAATGAAAAAATGGTGAAAAAACTAACCAGATATATTGATCGGGAATAAAGGACAATTACAAAGCACCTCTATGTTCTACCTTCAACAATTCAGAATGGAGCGAATACCACCGTATTTTTTTCGATTAGGTACGAATAATGGGGGTTTATCACGATTTTTACTATTTCCCTTATCGCGCAGTGGTCCATGAAAAATGATCATCGGCAAGTCATCTTAGGTATCAAAAATTGTCAGAGATATAGGAGCATTAAATTTGAATGAAAGGGCAAACTTCCCATAGCGGCCGTGACATCATTATTCATCCATCGCTTCTTCTTTCCTCTTCTTCCCGATCCATTCCAAGAGATGCCGTAGAAAGGCTTTAGTGAAGATGCCCACTCCTGCCGAAAATACAACAGTATAAAGATTTAGAAAAAACCTGAAAAATATATCCGTCTTCACCGGTAATCGAACCGCGGGCCTTTGATAGAAGGATGAAATGACGTCAGAGGGCGTTTCGTGGAAACAGACAAAAATGCAACTTTCTACGATTAATTGTTTGGTTATTAGACCTTAATGTTTCAAAGAAACTACGTAAATCTATAAGAAAACCTTAGCAAACTTGATTTCAATGGCAATATCGAAAAAGCATTCGAATGATAATCCCCATTATCATAGAGTAGTTTTGTGGACTTAGAACCATTGACGGCTGGGCACCGGTGCCTCAAAGCTAAAATTCCACGTAAAAATATTAATTTGACGTTCATCTGCAGTCATGCAACCGACCGAGTTGCTCCCACGTCGGTCCCCGCAACGAAAGAATAGGGCCGGCCACCGATGTCTTCCGAGGGAAACGCACACCTCCCCTAAATCTCCCCCCATTTGATGGGGAGGATGGAGGTGGTGGAAGTGCGGGGGAGGAGGTGGAGGGGGAGGAGGTGGGAGGCACTCACTCACTCGCCATTTCGAGAAGAGAGGTGGAGGGGTCGCGTCGGATGGCCCTCTTTTAATGGAGAGGGGCGTCGGTCGCGTGCAATGTTGCCGCTAATGGAAGTCTTGTGCGGAGGGCGACGCTCTTGGCAGTGGGGGTGGGTGGGAGGAGGTGGGTGGGAGGAGGTGGGTGGGAGGAGGTTGGTGGGAGGAGGTGGGTGGGAGGAGGTCGGTGGGAGGAGGTCGGTGGGAGGAGGTCGGTTGGAGGGGGTGGGAGGCAACGTTCGTCTCGTCGCCGGGGGACGCTGCTTTCACGGAGCGACGCCCGCCGCAAGTAGCGCCGCCAGGGAACGAAAAAATGAACACAGACGAGACTCCGATAGAGCGATCCAAAATAGAGCGTGATGCACTACTATGGAGCCACTCGTGGCCAGGGGTGGCCAAACGGTCAATTTGAAGAAAGCTATGGTTACGTAACGAAATGATTTCTGTGGCACCGAGTGGTGAGTACGATCGCCATATTCATGCCTATCTATCGGTCACTCAAGCTTGGAAGCAGACGTTGGCGGATTCCCAATCATTGATGCCCATTTAAAGTAGTTTGAGGTCCATCGCGGGGTTTCCTTCCTCAATTCGGCCAAAGTAAATGAGGAGGGGATCGAGTTGGTCCAATGGCCAGGATTTGAATCCCATCGGTGGAGGAGTTCATCAATGGGATCTCCATCTTTATGGGAACTTGGGTGCCATGATAGAATCACTTCAGGGGGCTGGACTCCGTCCGTCGGATGGGTCGTTAAAATCTTGACCCCTTGAGGCCTTCGTTAAGAAGAGGCTAATGCCAGCGCTAGGTTTCTCGCCACCCTTCCTCTATTCCCAAAGCAATCCTTCTCTTGTCAGCCAACGCGAATGTAGTTAAAGGCACGAATTTCCTCAGTTGTCAGTCGTCTCCCCCAATTAACAAACGAACAGCGTACGAGGAGCGGCCGGTCTTCGGAGTGTCCCCTTTGACGACTCGTGGACTACACGCAGCTCCGGCGCCAGCGACGCCTCTAACTCCACTGACTCTCACCAACTCTCAATCTCACCAACATTGAAGATTCTTGTCTTTTTGAATGCAGAGGTCTTCACGCGAAACATCGAGGGCATTTTCCAAGTGCAACGCTCCGGATAAAAAAAATAGAATTATTTGTTTGAGTACGTCCACTAACAACGTCATTTTCTTTGACGATGGTAATCCTAAGCAATTGCAGCCATATTAGTCTCAAGCAAAAGGCTTCAAAAACATGTTGTAAATATCCAACCTGACATATTGCAACACAAGACGCTGCCCACCAATGTGAACATTAGGCTTTATTTCTCTGCAAACGACCCTTTAATCATCAGAATTCAATAATTAAGTACAGAAATAACATTCCATGTACTGAATAGTGAAAATTCCTACCCAGGTGGTACTAGAAACCGCAACCTTAGGGTAAAAACCCCCACCCCACCCCCAAAAAGGCCGACTGGACCAACTTAACCATAAAATGCTACCATTTTAATGAATGTGGATCATAGCGATATATTATGTTATGCTTGCAGGCACTAGCTAATTTCGGCACTTGCCTGGAAGCAAGATCAAAGCACCCCCAGCCGAGGGAACTTGCGCGTGATATAAAACAGGTACGCCTTCTCCCACTGTCCTCCTTGGGTCGGCTCGTCGCGCCCCCCAGCGCCACAAGCCAACCCTTCACTCGTCAACCTCTTGACGCTCTCCATGCTCCAACTCTTCACGGAACTAAATGTAATGCAAACAACCTCGTAGTTACTCCTCTTAGGGCCTCTAGGTATTTGATGCATTTTATCAAGAACCTTACAATGAGGACGGAAATCTTGGTGCGCTTCCGATCGTCATTTGCTCAAATTACGGGTCGCCAGTTAATGCGCTAGTGTTGCGAGGTAGGCCTCGGTAAATGTGAGCTTTCGTCCTGCCAGCGTTTTCGTAAATTTCACCCACTTTTAACAGAGATATCGGAACCAAATTCACTTCACTTATTATGCAAACCTTGCGCATTTGTAAAATACTTTCAACACAATAATGCATCATTTAATCTAGGAATGGGAAACTTTCAAACCTGAGAAATGCGATTTTTCCTCTCCGCCATCTTGTGAAAAAATGCCGTTTCCTCTTATCCACTGTGCGAGGCGCAGCGATCGAGCAGTTGCTTCTCTAGCGTATGCATAGCTCTCCAACTCAGTTTCTTTCCTCCTTCCACTCAAACTCGCCCCGCAACAGCCATTTAACACAATCATTTTAAGACTAGAAATGCTTGGCCTACCACGCGATTGCAGCCCCTTTAGCGGAACTTGATTTCTTTCGCGGCCGTTGATAACACGATCGAAGTAGGAGATAAACGTCCTCTTATAAGGTTCTTGCATTTTATCATCTTTCTTTCATTCCATTTGTTATATTATTCAGTGAATTGCTGACTGATTCACCACCTCACCCATGTAGCGATGGAATGCGAAGAGCGGTCACAAAGTTCGAACCTTCGTGATGAGATTGTAGATTAGCCTGGCCTGATACTCAGTGGATCACGAAGCTATGGTATAGATAGAATGCTGGTGAGGCAAAGATATGATGCGGAGAAAGTCAGTCAAAATGTGTTGCGTCAAATCTGTCCAGTAAGGTGGATCACCAGAGAAAACGTTCTGTCCATGATGCTACAATATTGAGTAGTACTATGGTTCTGTCTGTCCATAATAATACCCCTCTTTCCCTTCCCGCAAACTTAACTGAAGGATGCCACTCCTTGTGTGCCTAATATTCAGTGCAAATGTTGTCTCTGCTATCCGACGGCTACCCGTCATTACCCAGAGCCCTCAGCTTCTCCAAGTGTGATAGCACAAAAATATTGCCAAAAATAGCACCAGTGAGTTGGATATCCTCTCTTGGCGCTAGGAATCGGAAGTAAATAGCTATTTCTGAGGCCTCTGTGTCCCTAAAGAAGCACTTTTCACACATTCTCACAAACAAACAACAACATTTGGATTATTTCAATCAATAAATAAGCCTGTTCATTGACACGTGCGCATGTGTCAGGTGTCTCAGGTCACCTGCCATCAGAAAATTGGCGCAATGCGAGAGTTGAATTTTGGAAGTGAAAGGTACAAGGAACTATTTGGCTTTGGCTGTTAAGTATATAGAAATTATAAATATATATATATATATATATATATATATATATATATATATATATATATATATATATATATAAGTATGTATTCGTAGCAGTTTCTCTCTAATTAGGAGCCATTCAGGTGTCACGTAATCCGTTTTTGAGGAGGGTTGAGCTCTTCTTCGGGCTTTTTCGTTGGATTTCATGACACAGAATGGCACAACCTCACCATATATATGAGTGGGAAGAGTTTGTCACATCCTGAAATAGTATATTTGCTAGTTATATACAACCTACCCATCATCTATTTGGGAATTTATACTCTGGGATCAACAAATGTTTTACCACCCTAGGACTACTTTCATAGCCAAAGGTGCCCAAACATTATCTTCTAATTTGGAGATGAAATTTGAAGCTATTTGTGTAAACTTCCGAGTTCACGAGGCCAGAGAATTGAAATATTTTATACCGTGCATGATCTAGCAAAAGTCAATTCTTCACGAATATTATTATTATCAATGCAAATTGGTGTTCCTGCCACCGCCCGAGATTCAAACATTTGTGGTATTTGGATAGCTCGTTGATTGAAATCGAATGTGCTGCTTTCACATTTCACCAACCCACATAATATATATCATTATTGATTTTTTCATCTTTTCATTGCTACCGAATTACATTTTTTCATGTTCTATTTCGTTGATTTTATTCCTTTCTTTTGCACTGTGATTGGGCTGTAGCGCATCTTTATAAATATGTATGCACCCCTTCACGAGGGGTCGTATGCACAGCCGTGCATTTTCTGCTTTACGCCATAAACTTGGTATGTGTACGCATGCTGCTTTGGTAACTGTTACGACGTTTTACCCAAGGAACTTGTTTGCACAGTCTGATGTTTGGATGGATGTGAAGTGAAAGTTACGTTGCGTAAAGCAGAAAATTGCCAGAATGCCTGTGCAAATGCATAAACTGAAAATGATAAAATAGCCCCTCCTTTAATGCCGTGCCCACGTTCTCGCATTTTCTTTCACCAAACTTCACATAAACTCCCCCTGCTGAAACAGCCATACTACGGCTTTCGTTGGAGAATTCAGGGGTCCGAGAGAACCTTATTTAAAAATTTACTAAGTCGTAAAAAGGTATGTTTATCACTTTTTTTACTGTCGGACGAAAATCATAAGTTTTTTGCTTTACAAACAGCATGTGTCAACTGCTGTGTTTTGATCTTAGCCCAGGTTGTCGCATTTTTCCCGGTTTAACTTCTTCCAGTTTGTGCTCCTAGTCTTCACGAGATGGAATCTTTCTCCAGGGGGGGTTTCTTCAAAACCATTTCTTTGTTCAGGATTTGTCTCACAGTCTTATTATATTTTTCTGTATTACGAATGGCCCCTCTAATGCTTTCAGTCATTCTTGAGGTTTTTGTGACGACTGGCTGATGGCTTTATTCTGCTATAGTGAATTTCCGTTGCGTCAGTTGCTTTGGTGATAAAAGTTTCATACCCTGTCTCTAATGAACTCAATATCCAACGTCTCTTGAATACACCCGCATCTCCTAACAGCTTAACACTGACACACTCTGACATCCACGATATTGCCCTTTCCTCTAATTATCCCTATGACATCTCAGCTAAAGTCATGCACCACTATTCTTCCAACCATCTTCCTCCCCTTTTCTCTAAAGAATCCTCCCCTGCCCTTTCCACCCCCTCCCTCACTATTATCTACGATTGGAATAAATTTCCAATATACTCTCCACAAATTGATCATCATTCTCTACATCGTATTCCCTATAACCCTGCCTCCACCAACATCGTCATTTTCTCGCTCAATACAGTTTAACATTCCTCTGACACACTTCCCTTGTCTCCTTATCTCCTCAGAACTTCCTCTCTATCTCATTTCACTCATAAAAGACAAAAACAGACTTAGTCGCAAATATCGAAATACGCTCACTCACCATCAAAGCACAAATTAACTCCCTATCAAAGCTAATCAAACAGTAAATGATCAATTTCAAAGTTCAGCAATGACACAAAAAATATCATCTCTCTCCCGCACTGACTATTCCCTCTGAAAATAAACATGAACCCTCAGAAACCCTACCAGAACGACACTCTTCCTTATCATTAATAACACCTGACTCAGCAATGCCACTGGACGCGGCGAAGCATTCCTCACACGTAATTGCTCGTTCTTTGTCCCACACTCGGCCGATAGCACTGCGGCCTCATACATAAACTTCTCCAACTCAATATCCCCCTCTTTTTAACTAAAACCATCAAATCAGTCCTTCGCCTTTCATTCTCCATCCTTGACAACCCCTTTCATAGCCCTCCCCATCCCATTTATACTGGTGTCCCACAAGGAGCCGCACTGAGTCCTCTCCTTTTCAATTTTTATTTGGATGACATTCCCTCCACTATGACTAAACTCTAGCTGTATGACGATGATACTACCTTTGCCTCTCAAAGTTAGTGGTCCGATAAAAATTTTGACGACCTTTGGTACCATGCGGCACCTCTCCGTCATCCCCAGAAAATATTCTCAAGTTTGAATCATCAATAACCTAATAAAAAACGACCCCACCTCATCCACCCATTATAACAAATTAATTCCCCAACACTCCGCAGCCCCCTTTCTCAGTGCTGCTCTTCATCTATAACCACCTTGAACCACTTGACTTGAACTTGGACTTGAAAATCAATAAAACCTAATATGCCCTTAAGCCTTTCCTTGCCCGCTACATTGTCTCCTCCCTCAACAATAAATTCACCATCCTTCACTCCATTATCTTCACACAAATCCTCTATACTTCCCCATCTGATCCACTATTTCCTATCCAAAACCCCTGTGACTCCATCTACATCTACAAAATACCCTGCAATCCACCTCAGGGGTGTGTGGCAGGGGGTGAGTATTCACCAACATGCATTACACTATACTTTAAGTTAGTGTAACTACGACTAATGATGAATTAGCATAAATCGCTAATGCATGTCACGAGGCGAAGCCTCACAAGCATGCACTACACTACAGATATTATCACAATGGAGAGGGACCGTTAATATATATGTATTTTTCGACTACAAAAATGGACAGAGGCTCAAGACTTATGTAGAAAACATCCTACATCAAGTAGACAACATCAAGTAGACTCCAAAGGTGGCTCAGCATCCTTTCCCACCTAATTGTTTGTGCTCCGTGGTTCATCCCCAATACCTGTATCCGCAATGAACTACCCATCCTCACAATAGAACACCTGATCGACAACTGTTCTCCCTCAACTATTCGTCATCCATCCCACGTTCTAAAAACCCACTCATCTCTCAACTCTTGTCCCAAAACCTGCCAAAATCCAAATTAAATATCCTCACCAAATGCTCCCATCATTACCAATCAAAAAGAAAAAGTGCAAAATAAATAAATTTGAACTCTCTACCATTCACCCACCGTTCCCAACCACTACCACAGTTAACGATCTTACCCTTACTTTCTGTCTCCT
Organism: Pyrrhosoma nymphula; assembly: GCA_963573305.1. Classification (NCBI taxonomy): domain Eukaryota; kingdom Metazoa; phylum Arthropoda; class Insecta; order Odonata; family Coenagrionidae; genus Pyrrhosoma; species Pyrrhosoma nymphula. The sequence goes on from OY754332.1 coordinate 149,502,784, forward strand.
ACCCTAGCGCTTGAACAACGGCCTCCCACAATGGAAACACAGGTTCCCGATCAGCCGTCGTTAGGCTCGGCTCGAGTTTGGAGGGCTGATCCTCCGAGTCGTCCTATTTCTGTTGCCCATGTCTGCTTGTGCGAAATGAACTTATCAGTCGAAGCACGTTCAAATTACATACTACCTAGGGCTTAAGTTTAAAAATATATATAATTTATAGCCCACTTCAATACCCCCCTGAACCCCCTAATAAATTACCCCTCTTGCATCTACGTACTTTCCCTCCGCCACCTTTCCACCTTGCCTCCAATCCAGCTCTATCCCTCCCCAGATCTCTGAACCAAATTTTCTTCAGTTTTCCTACTACCGTAACGATGGCATATTCCACAGCTGTAGAGGGAATGCACCCTCAGCAGTGAAACTGGGTTTCCTTCTTCCCTGGACTGGACTGGAGGTGTCCCCAGGTCAACAATGTTGTCACTAAAGCAACGCGACGGAAATTCCCGGAAGCAGAATGGAGCCATAAATCAGTCCGTACTGTTTCACAGATAGTCACAGCGTACTCGAGATGTGGTGTAATGAGAGAAAAATAACATCTCTTCGTTATCTTTCCCTCAAAGACACCACCTAAAATTCGTAGGGTGAATCTCAGAGCCTTGAAATAGACTGCCCTGAGAGCCGCCGCAGACACCAGCCATGAATGGGAGGGAATTGTGAAAGGAGGGGTGATAGGACTGATGTTATTTGTATTTTAATGATGTGTCTTATGTTAGTGTCACGCTGTTCTAATCATATTCATTAACGGTGCGGGGAAAGAAAAAATGTTTGTACCTATCAGTTCCGCAGAGTATAATTCTATTTTTTCACTCCTATCGTATCTAGAGATAGCGCAAAGTTCAAATAATATCCTCCGTGTCGTCCTGGAACTCGCCTGATCGGAGATGTTCTAGTAATACAAGACTAGCGCGTAGCCTTCGAGTCTCTAGCGGTTTCCAATCTAATCCTTCCATCTGCTGTGTTACACTTTCAATTCCATCGTAGCTGTTTTTAACGAAGCATGCGGCTTTCCTTTGTATTTTATCTACTTCGCGAATTAAATCTTTCTATGTTTCGTATGTGATTTTTAAACGTTTGGTCTCATGTTACGGTGATTCCCAGGTATTCGACTTCATCTAACTCTTCTATATTAACCCCTCCCACTTCATAGATATAGCGTTGGTGTGATTTCTTTCGTACTGTGCCAGGTTGTATTTCCATTGTAATTTCCTAATCATTGATCTGAAGTTAAACGATAGGTCTCGCAAAAGTTCCTAGCACTTCCCGGTGGATGATTTTGGGACATGGGCTACGGAACTTTTAAAAGCTTGTGATATCGGGGAGGAAGGTCGTTTAGTGTGGAGGAAAACCTTTCAAATTGCTTCAACACAAGTACTTCTAGATGTAGGATGACTCATCACTGCATGCAGTCCCGTTTCGACTGGTCTTACAATAGACCTTTACATCGGGTGCCTAGTTAAGTCATATCGATGGGTGATTTTATGACTGTCGTATTAACTTTGCGTGTGAGTGTGCCTCGTGCCAAGTAGTTGTTTGGTTTCCCCGCCCCACACTCTCTCTTGTTGCTTACCCCTCTTGCCCTCTATCCTTTACCTCCACCCCCTCTGCTTTTACTTCCCCTCCTTGCCGAGTAGGTCTGCGCCAGGAACGTTTGCGAGACCTATGACAGCCATGTATATATCTTCGCACACTATACTTGCATCAACTCATTAAAATTTACAGGTATGGGGATGACGAATGTGGTTACTTAATTCAGTTGCATCACTCTAGAATAAAGCATGCTTCAAGTAATATGATCTTGGGTCTTGCTTACGAAATCGAACGGACAACTAGCGCTAGTACAAACGAAGACGTGGTCTAAGAAGGCGTCATAAAATTTCGGGCTATGCAAGCATATTTTTGCGTTTTCAAATAAAAATAGCAAGATAAATGTCATGAAATCAAATTCACTCACATAAATAGTCACGGCCCCCGTCAATTCAGACGAAGTCATGAATCAATATGGCTTACTATGGCAAGTTCGGCTGTCTTTTAAGCCAGCTACCTTGTGCTAGCATGTACAGGTCCTCTTGCGGTCGTCATGTTGATCCATAGGCTGTGAAAGTTACGTCATTTCCTGAAATTGAAGAAAAAATAAGCGTTACTACTGCTACTTTTACGAGTATTGAAACTCAGATACTCAGGTCTCTTTTATGGAAAGATAAGCAGCGTGCATGTTGAGGTCTAGTTTGAGGCACAATTCACGACACTGAAAATGAATATCACTAATGTCAGACGATTGAGCTCCATTGTAAGATTCTAAAGCTGTTTCCTGGTGTGAGACCTCATTTTTAGCAAACAGCTTTCCATTTCTGGTATTTATGCAACGGATATATACAATTTTCCAACTTGCGTTTGTGTTTTGGCCCCACCACGCTGAGGAGAACCACCCAGGGTCCTAATCACCACACTGGAATAAGGGTACACGAAATTGGTTTTTTCGTCACAAATATATAGGAGCACAGAAGTTGATTTCCTCTGACCATGTGTGACATAATGTAATTTATAAAACACCTTGCCATTGTGTGCTGAGAAAATATCTTTGAATCGAGTACGTGCGATCAGTACGTGCCATTCACTTTCCTCCTAGGTATGCATCAATTTGTCAATTATCTTTTAAATTTTAAATTATGGGAAACTATTCTACAGCAAATGATGTGTTTCACTTCTGCTAGAAATTGCCACAAGGGGAAATCCATTTGAGTCAGGAATCAAACCGCGGGCCTTTGACTAGCCGAGTCTTTGCGCTGCATAGTACAGGCCTTGTTTCGCCATTCACGCCACATTTCGCGCTGAGGTAATTTTAAAAATCTGTCATCTAATCGCTATATCTCAGCGTGATCATCCTCGAGTTCAATATCTCAAAGTCTTCATTGAGATGTAAAGGTAGGGTAATTGGACATACGTGGAAGTTCACTTCTACAGAAGTGGCAACGTCAGCGATTTCTCGATGTGGTTGCTGATGGGTTTCGATGTGGGCATCGTTCTGCTTCCACATTACTTCCGACCAACGATTTTCCGGCTTTTCCAAAAAAATGAAAGTTGAAAGCAAACTTTGAAAATATCGTATTTACCTGGATTTTGATAATCACCGCACTCCTCGATCTTCACAAGCGTAGGTGAAATCAATAAATTTGTATACATCTAATACAAAAATGCGTCGGTTAATCCTAACTAACTTTTAGAATTATGTCAATCCTTATGATTCAAGTCAAGAACAGTGACACGTCTTTGTGTGAAGGGGTCGTGAATAAATTTTTTAACCCCCTCCCCCATTAAATGACAACCGTCGTATTTTTCCCAACCTCTCCCCCAACCCGACATGTAACCCTGTCTCTACAACTGCTAATTTCAATTTAAAAATGTTTTCTCAATTATTGAGTGAGTTCATTTTTCATGATAGGTTGAAATGAGAAAAATAAAGAAGCCGAACAATATATAGTAATAGAACTATCTAGTCTCAATTGGAACAATTAATATTCATTTTCAAATCGTAAAAATCAACCATGAATCACGGCGCAAGGTGCTGCGCTCATCTACTTCAAGTTCTCTCCCCTTCCCACATGTCTCTGACTGCTGCCTTGAAAAGTGTTGTCACGAGGTCGCTACTTAACCCGCGAGAAGGTTAAAATTTAAGCAATTTGATGGTATGAAGACTTGCAACCTTGTACAGCTACGTCGAGTTATAGTAAAAACTTGGATTGTAAGAAGCACCCCGCGCGACCTTCCTCATGTTAAACTCTGTAGTATTGTCGACGCGATGTTGACGAGTAAGAAACGTAAACAGGCGCATTGTAACAGCTACATTACTTTGAGTGAACCTCCTCCCCTCTCCTTCGTTACCCGCCGTAGGTTTTTAGGCGACCCCTCCCCCCCCCCCAAAGTTGGTAACGTAGTTTTTGCACGACCCCTAAGTTATCTATAACAATAGCAAACACCTATGTAAAAATATATATTTATTACATTAATTTTCCTCAGGCAAATTTTGCCGCTCAGATTTTTAATCCCCGCTTACAGTCATTTGATCAGGATGTTACCGAATAGTGGGCGTTGTTATCGCAGAATTAAAGTTCCACTCGCAACCCAATTAGAAGGTGGTCTGTTTTTCGTAGAAGTGCGCACTGTGGTCGTTAGTGAACCGGTTACTACCCCTCCCGTCCCCTACCCCTCCCGTCCCCTACCCCTCCCGTCCCCTACCCCTCCCGTCCCCTACCCCTCCCGTCCCCTACCCCTCCCGTCCCCTACCCCTCCCGTCCCCTACCCCTCCCGTCCCCTACCCCTCCCGTCCCCTACCCCTCCCGTCCCCTACCCCTCCCGTCCCCTACTGCCGTAGAAGGCCGAGGATAGACATCGAAGGGCTACTTGCAAGCGACTGATAAGCTATTATAGAATAACTAACATGTTTAAAGCCACCTTAAGGATGGGTTATGATGGAGAAATTTTGCTGGGCAGACAGGAAGGCAAAAGAATTATGTGCCAAAAAGTGTTCGGCATACCAGAATATAAACTGAAGCTACAGGCAGAGATCAGGAGGAGGTTGAGGGGGATCGGGTTGGGTTGGCGGCCAGAATACTAGCTTCGCATCCCGATGGTTCAGGTTCGATTTCCAGCAATGGGAGAAAATTTTCAGAGGAATCCCAATGCTTACTCGTGTGTTTCATTCAGAGTACTTCGAGTGCAGTACTCCGTCCATCGTGTGGGACGTCAAACTGCGCAAACGTTAAACCTTTTGTTCATAGCAATGCTAATTCCGAAGCCGGGTTTTTATCCACCCTTCCATCATTCCCGACATAATCTTTACCTTGCCAACCTACCCACAAATCCAAAAGGGCAAATCTGAGCTATGTGGGCGCTTCCTCAAATAGCCAATCAATAGACCAAGAGAAAGAGTAAATGGATTAAGTAGGTTGCTAATGGTCGTGATAGAAGGAAGAACGTTGAGCCGGCGAGGGAGGGGTAGAAAGAGCAGGGGTATTTCCGGCGATGAAGAATGGTGTGAGACGTGAGGAATGAAGGAGGGATATCGTGAAAGCATAAGAATTCCATTGCGGCGGAGTTGGTACAGGTGAATTTATGCGTTTATATCATTTTTAATCCAACCTCATCCGTGGGACACGTCTCATGATTAGATATCCGCATTAATTTCGGGTTTTTATCGTGTACTTTGGCGTTCACGGATAAAACGCGTGGCGTTCACCGACCTGTCTCAACCCCCCCACCCACCCCCACCCACCCCCACCCACCCCCACCCACCCCCCAGTAGCACCTTCCCCCACCCCACCACACCTCTAAAGACTTCCCATCCGCAGCTGAGTGCGAAAAAAATTCGAAATCCAGTGTCAAGCTAAAACAGACACGTTTGCAACTTTCCTCTAACAAGACAGCGAGAAAGCAAAAAGTATTTTTTTTTAAAGAATGACATACCAAATAACTGGCAATTGAGAGTTAGAAATCTATCTCAAAAATAAAATAACGTTACGAAGAAATCAGATCCTTCCGGTATTAACTGTTATAGTTAAGGGTGAAATAGGAAGTTCAACAAATTGGTCGGTGCCCAGCAATGCGGCCAATTGGTCTCCAAAGTGGATGCTACCAAGCATTAGCAGAACATTGACAGGTGAAATGTCTACTGGTAAAGAGTTATGGTAGTTAACATTTAGTTAAGAGTTAGTGAACAAATTAATCACCGTGTGGGGACTGGTTGGAGGGTAAAAGTGGTGTGTAGTCAATGCACGTGGAAGTTCACAGAAACCAGAGGAGTTAACTGTTTGCGCGTGAAAGGGAAATAGAAATAGCCAGGGCCTCGGAAAAGTCACCACACGAGTCAGGGTAATGAAGCGGGAAGAGGCAAATGACTTTCGATACGGCTGAAATGAGTTTCATAGCTCAACGCTATAAAACAAAGAGGATTATGCGTTCCGCTCCACAAAACTCCAAGAAAAAAGTATCAGATGAATTACTTGATGATCAGCTATCACTAGGAACCTACTATATAGAACTTCAGAGTATGTTTTCAACCTTGGAGTCACTGACAATCAGAAATGGCGGTGTGCTCACTGACAGTATTCACAAATCTAACACGTTAAAATCCTTCTTTGATAGCGAATGTACATACATACAAACGACAAGAGATTCTCTCATCCGATCATAAAAACATTATCTCGTGGTGATTGAGTGGCGGCTAGAATATAATCTTTGTAAATGCTTTGTACTTTGCTGTGTCCGAATGAAATCACAACAACACCAAACCTATAAAGTGAGGGGAGTGAATAAAAAGGTGCCTGATAAAGTTAAATGCCTGATAATAGCCATAGCTTCAAGCCCAGCGTGGGAGCAATACATGGGAAACATTTGCCAGCACTGCACTGAAGAGAATTGAATTTACCAACTGTTCATTGGCTATAAAAATATTTGAATATGGTATCTGTTATGACCAGAGAAAAATCTAGCTCAAACAGCGTTAAGGCACTTTGAGTGGAAAGTCACTTCACCTAGAATTTGATGAATTGGACCTCGTATTAAAGAAAAACTCTCATAGTTCCAATGGCTTAAAAATATTAACCCATTGCCGAACTACTTTTCGGTTAATTTCCCTGAAAATACAAGCTGTTCTACATGGCATGGGTTACATCTGTGCTCTCCAGAGGGAGACTATTGAAAGAAATTGGAGTTTACAACACCTATATTTCGTCAAAAAACTAACGGTATTTCGATTGTATGCGTTTCATCAACTATTTATAAAAATTATTCAATTACTCACCGCAATATTTTTTACAGAATCGCAAAAAAACCTTCTATCGTGAAGGCCTCTTTAACTCTCTTCTGTTGTGAAGGCCTCTTCACCGTACGGCGTGAAAAAATGAGTCAAGTTCGAGACTCAGGTGGATATATTTATTTTATTACCGAGATTTTTTGCATAAACTATATTTTGGCGTTAATATAATAATATTTAGAGAAGAACAATGGGGAAGCGTGGAAGAGGAAGGAAGAGCGTAGGAATTCTGGACGAAATAAGAGGAGGCAGAAGATATGTGGAATCTAATGGGGGATGAAATGGCGGAATATCCTCAGGAGTGAAAGCGAGACAATGTGTATAAAATTGGGATGCAGGATGGGGAATCTCCAAGAACTTACCAATCAGCTGGTTGAATACTTAATCTTCACGCTTCTTACAGACGCTGAAATTCAAATACAAAATTCGGATATGGTCTCCATGATGACCATGTGGAAGTATCTCGCTCAAAGTGCCTCAAGGAAAGGTGAGGAGGATCGAGGGTTCGGGACGCGCTCCTCCGCTGGCTCCAGGTGGCCGCGGCCTCGACGGCCGAGAGGGAGCAGCACTTGACGCCGCGTGTCTTTCGTCACTCGCGGCCTCCGACTCTGATTGTGAGCGGCGGCTCCGGCGAGTCCCGATCCAGGGTCGCTTCACTGGGGAGACGGAGGAGAATGGGCGAGGATCGCCTTTTGTGCGCGGGGCGGAAAGAATGGGTCGCTCAGCTGCTGCCCACCCCCCCCCGATCTCTCTCCTCCTCGCGACGAGTGGAGGATTGTGCGTCCCCGATTACCAGTGCGTCTACAAAGTGATCGATCTCCCTCCACCCAGGGCGCGGATGGAAGGATGCAGGCTGCTGCCCTCCACGTAGGTGCTGGAGTGGGGCGTTCCCCCCTCCCCTATGCCCTTGGCGCCCCAATGCCATTCCCATACGACTCCCTCCCCCAAACCCCCCGATCGAAGATCTGCCACGCAGTCATCACCACGAGGGAGAGAGACAAGCACCGCTCCAGACCACTTACCTGTCGAGAACCTCCCAAACGACCCACATCAAGTTATGAAAACCACCATTAGGCATTTTTGGGGCGTGATAATAACGTCTCGAGAGACTCCAGCTTCCAAGAGTTTCGTAAATGTCTCATTCGGCAAATCTCGCTGTCAAGCATTTGACGCACGGAAAATCCATGCGTCTCTCAGGCTCCAAAGGTAAAACCACCAACAAAACACATCCGACAAATTATCCTTCCTTTTAAATAAATAATAGGACTGAGTTTACTCTATTGACTTATGGAATATATTATGGGGCACTCGATTATTCAACTAAAGTAATTAGACTAAAAAAAGTTCATTTTCTTCCTTAAATATTATTTGGCCTCGTGGCAGAATCGTGGTAGATTCCCTGCCATCATGTTTTTCACAAAATTTCATTTGATTCATTCATTCGAGTATTCCACTCCAGCTGATTGGTATAGGTTCTTGGACAGTCCCCATTCTGCATCTCAATTTCATAGACATTGTCTCGTTATCCCTCCTAAGGATGTCCCGCCATTAGATCCCTCTTCAATTATTCATATCTTCTACCTCCTCTTATTTTTTCCAGAATTCCCATCCTCTTCCTTCCTCTTCCACGCTTCCCCAGTGTTCTGCCCTCTATCACTCTCTTCATAACATGCCCTCTCCTCTCAAAACCTCCTCCATCCATCTCTTCTGCCTTCTCCGAACCTCTGCCACAAGCTTCCTCTCCTCTCCGACCATATCCAACACCTCCTCGTTCGTCTTCCTCCCCACCCAGCTCACCTTCTCCATCCTTCTCCAAACCCACATCTCAAACGCCTCAAGTCTACTACGTACATCCTCCCTTCGCAATGACCAAGTTTCCGACTCATACAGCAGGCTACCTCAAAAACTTGTTTTTTGTTTTGATGTGAATAAGTCTTTGAAATCAGACAGACAAGGGGATATCAGGACGGAAACGGTGGTGTAACGATTTCACGATGGTTCACATTGACATTATAGCTTCAAGATGAAATACACCATTGAAATATATTTCATTTTGATCGATCAGGCAAACGACTTTAACCCAAGAATGACCTTGATGTAGCACCTTGCATGAGCGGACGAAGGCCCGTAGCGACCAGCGAACGTGGCATTTTGGACATGGGGAAAATTTCTGGGCAGTACATATTGCAAATACGATGTGCTTGCGCATTGACTGGGTTGCCAAATGAAAGGTCATGTCCAAGTCCATCGAGTCCACCAAAAATATCTGACTTAATTAAAATATTTGCTGGTGAAAAATTAAAATGAACAATGAAACTTAAAGTATAAATTCAGACATCGGCTCATTTTCTTGGAAAAGCTTAGAGGACATACTAGAAAATGTATCTCTAAAGGAAGGGGGTCATTAACGCTATAAAGGTGGTGTAACGGATGAGACATCGTGGAGAATATTGGTAAATTGAAGCGGTTCGCGCCGCAAAGTAGGACACAAACACCGTGACGGTCGTTACTTCTTACCCGAGAACGCAGTCTTACTCACAAACAACCCTGGGAACAATAGTATAAAATCATCTCGCCCAAACTTTTGATGCAATTAATCAATATTTGGGTATAGCTTAATGACATTCAATTTGAGGATCGGGTTGTTTTGGTGGATATAAATGTGGTTTCCCATCCTGGGGTCGCGGATTCAATTCCCGGATGTGAAAGAGATTTTAAGTTAAAACCCGATCTCTAGTTGGTGTCACTCTAAGTGTAGTACTCCGTCCGTCTGATGGGACGTTAAACTGTGGACAACATAGCGCCTTCGCTAAGAGTATGCTAATGCCTACGACGAGTTTCTCTACACCCCTCCTCCATTCCGCAGATAACCCTTTTTTTCTAACCAACCTACAGAATTATTCTGCAGACCGTAAATGTCCTCAGTTGTCTGTTGCTTCCCAAACAATCAACCCATTCCCAATTGAATTAAAGAACTTAAAAAAGCAAATGAGATAGTCGATAGCAACATTTGAATGGCGCTGGTATAAAAATATTATTATATTGGATCGAAATGGAATTATTAATTTCGTCAAAATATTGCCAATTAATTCGTAAATAATACAATTAATTTACCCATAATTCATTAAAACTCATCAAGTTGAAACAATCCAAATAGAAATTTAATTCCAATCCTAATTACTCAAATATTTATAAATACTCATTTAGATAAAACTTGAGAGGATCGTGGATTAAAATCTTCTCGTAATCATGATTAAAGAATAGCTCCTGCCTTGTCGCGCCGACTAAGCTCACCTCTATGTTGCATTTTCACTCTACGGAGGAGAGTTTAAAACCACCGAGGGAATCTGAAGTGTGATTGTCACCTCGATAAATTCGTAGACCTGACTCCGCTGCCTTGGCAAATCCTAATTATCCTTTGCTATATTATTTCCGAGATCCACCGTGTTCGGGTGGTTTTGCACAACGTTTCGCCTCTCTTCCTGGAGGGGTCGTCAGGTGAAGTATTTAGTTATTTTAATTTCTAATTAGTATATATTGAATTTTTTGAGATCGTGACGGCAAATTTTCTCCGGGTTCGCGAATTCCGGGGCCTTTATGGATAGGGGACGAGGACCGTTTCCCGGATTCGGCACCCCCCTGCAATTTTCATCGAGGAATAAGACGTTCGTGTAGCGCAGGTTGTAATCGAGAGACGATCATCCGAATGGCGAAATGCAATATCACCCGGGAAATAAATCAGCATCCAATGATCCATCGGCGCGAAGTGGGAGTCGCAAGCAGACGCCCCACGAACCCCGCCTCCACCCCCACATCCACCGGTGGGGGCACACAAAATGACGCCTCCTCGCGTTCACCTTTGCCGCCCCACGCATCCCTCCCGCCCCTTCATTCATATGCTCCCCTCCGGCGGCCCCCGGGGGCGGCGTGGAGCGCCCCTTGATCGCGTTTTGATGCCTCGGCGGGGGCGGGTGCCCTTAATCATGGCCTCCCTTCGCCCCCCGTCACCCTCTCACCTACCCCCCACCCCCGGGGATAAATCAACAACGGGAGCACGTGCGGGTGATCGGCCCGCCCCCGCCCTGCCCCCAGCCCCCCCCCCGCCCTCCTCCTCCTCCGCCGCTGCGGAACTTCCGTGAATAATGAAAAAGTTGTGCGAGAGGGATTCATTCGCTTGCGGCGGTGAGTGGCAGGGGGTGCAGCGTCTCAAGCGACCGAGGCCACCTGACACGGTGCACGGGGTGCACGGGTGGCCGAGTCGCGCTTGTCTCGTAATGTGGGTGGGGGGGGGAGTCGCGGGGGAATACGTGGGGGGGGGGAGAATGTTGGGGGGGGGGGAAGAATTATTGGACGGGCTGATTGATTTGAGTTGATTTGTCACCAGCGCTGTTCTTGGCTTCATTATAGCGACGTTTAGCGAGTGCCCTGCGGAGAATCAAATTGATTCCGTGGATGACTGCATGAATTTCATCCCGTGTTCATTGTCTGGTGGGCGTCATTACTACAGCAGGAGAATGCTGTAGATGAAGGTCCTTCGCTCTCTAAGCTTCCCGAGTTGTGAGGGAGACCAATTTCTCAAAATGTCGCTGACGATTTTTTGAAGGAGGCTGTATGGAATGCAGATGGGAGTAACGATCGTGGTCCACTTCGGATCGCTTTCTAGTAATGCAGGTTCCATTAGCTAAAACAGTTAGTTTTAAACTTGTCTCAAATTTAACCTTGATTCAGGTAATTCACATAGTAAATTATATATTTTTTTAAACGGATACCCTCCTAAATTAGGAATACTTTTTTGAAACAAATTCTGTCAATTATTGATTTTTTACAATCAATACTTTATACATGTAAAGGAAAAGGTATCGAAAAGCTTCCAGGGCAAACCACAACACTTGGAATTATTTATGTTGAAAACAGAACAGAAATTAGTTCATTCCTTTGATTTGGAAGGTAAAGAAGAACTTTTAAAGGTTGCGATCTTTTGAAAGGCGTAATGCCTCAAGATAATGTAATAATGCACACCATTTAATATATACAGATAATATACGAATTTACGGACTCAAATATTATGCGAATTCGTATCACTAATAATATAATAATTCGGTGGCAAGAAGGGTGGTGAAGGAAAACAGCATGAATGCGGCTAGGAGGAAATATAAACCGTTAGTGACGATGAGAGAGATATGCATGAGAAGGAAGTGAAAGAGAAGTAAGCACTAGAATTTGATATAGTAAAATAAATTAATAATTAACTAAAATGCGACACTAAAAATACATGGGAGGTGTGGTGGAAAAATCAATAAGAGAGGTGAAAAATTCAAAGAGAGACAAGTGGGCGCACTGCAATGTAATAAATGCAATTTTAATGGATATAAGGAAGAAGGAAATGTCATCCGCTGGAGAAAATTCAGGACCGACATTATTGAATCAGACAAAGAATCTAGATTAAAATGAAAGGCAGTGCCAGGCGTAATTTATATAGTACGAAAGTGCGTAAACGACCTGTAAATAAAATATTAGAATGTCATTACACATCAAACAAAAAGTGACTCGAAAATGACATCAACTGGTGCAAATATAACTATTTTAAACATAAAATTGATAGCAATGTAAATAATTCCGCCAACCAAAGGCACATTTTTTACTCATCCCCAGGAGGAAATTTCAAGAATGAAGACATCACAAAAAATAAGTCTGGAAATAGCTCAAGAATAATAACAAAAACGCAGGACATTGTGGATGAATTCAAAGTTCATTTTGAAAGAATAACTAATTCATTTTACGTACACTGACAATAATTGCAATTCATGTTAATTATGGGTTTTCTGTTCGTAGCATAAGAGAAACTATATTTTTCTCCTACTACTGCAATAGAAATAAAAATACATTAGCACATCTGAACCTTAAAACATCTAAAAGAAACGACAACATAAGCTCCTTGTGGTGAAAGAAGTGAGTAATTCCATTTCTAAAGAATTTTCTCACATTGCCAATCTAAGTTTACAAACTGAGATATTTCCAGATCAGCTGAAAACTGTGATTATCATTCCAAATTTTACAAAAGGTGACAGAATGGATATACATAATTGTAGGCCAATATCATTGTTACCTGAATTTTCTAAAACACTATAAATAATTGAGAAAACCAGGTCGCTATGTTTCTTAAATAGCCACAACTTCTTAGCAATAATCAGTTATGGTTTCAAAAGGAATGCACTGAATATGCCCTTCTGAAATCGTGCTCTCTCATTGATGAAGGGTAAAATAATGAAAACAAGGTTGCAGGAAAAGCAAGACATAACAAGAGTCTTTGCTTCTGTCAATCACCAAATTTAACTCAGAAGATAAGACACAAGCCGGTATTAGAGATATTCCGTGAAACTGGTTCTATTGCGTCCTCGGTAGCAGATACCACTGTGTACGAATTCATAAGTATATTGGTCAACTGACAAATCCTACCTGTGGAGCTCCACAGGGTTCAATCTTAGGGTCCATTTTATTCCTAACATACGTGAATAATATGGTTATATTGTTTATAAGGTTGGCCCATCATGTGACGGAGATGGCAACACAAACTGAACAGATGGTACTGGGAATATGAGATATGTGTGTACGGAAATAGAATGAGTTGTGGAAATAAATGAAAATTACACGAGTGGATATTTTGGTTGTTTGTGAAACCAAGCGCAAGTGGCGGGACGTTGTTACAACTGCTGGCGTTGGGTTAGCATTGTGGTCAGGAGTTGAAGATAGAGTATGCATTCCAGTCAAAGTGTAGGCTTCATCCTGAATGAGAGAGTTATGATGGTAGTAAGGAAATACGAGTTAGTCTCGATTCATATGAATGTAGGCATTCGAAGAGATGCAACAGTGGCTGGAGAAAGTGATTGTGTGAAAGATTAGTATTTGAAAAGACAGAGAGAGGTACTGAATTAATGTGACCCTGGTGAGAGAATAGTGGCACTAGGTGACATGAATATCTTGGTGGTGTTAGGCGAAATGAATCTGAGAGAGTGGTTGGGCCTTTCGGTGACCCTAAAGTAAATGAGAATGGTGAAAACTTAGTGTGTGCTTGGAAAATAAATTGTTTATTTTGAATAAATGCTTTAAGCCAAAGAAAATCCATATTTATTTATTTATTTACCACCGAAAACAGCACTCATTTGATTTTATAGCGGGGTCTTAACATTCAACAATGAACGAGCACACACTATGCCCTGGAAAGTGAAAAATCCTCCCCAGGCGGGAGTCGAACCCGCGATCTTTGGGTTAGCAGGCGAGGACGTTAGCCCGCCGACACCGAGGCCGGCAAAGGGGCGATTGATGATTGATTGTGTATGAATTGTGTCGAATGCATGATTTATTTCATTGAGTATGGTGAGAAATTGAGAGAATTATCAAAAGATGTAAGTCTGATGAGGGGTACCGAATGTGGAACAGACCACAATTAGGTGATCTCTAGAGTGGATAGGGTAGACAGTGGGTTCCGACAAAGGGAAGTGTGCGCAAGCAAATGAGAGCGAAAGTGGAGTGGCTGTTCGGCAACGAGGCGAAAGTACGTAATGGATGCGTGCTTGAGGATATGATATCTTCGAAGCAGAGGGAATGGGACGAATATATCGATCATAGGAGTGTGAATGATGCGTGGGCTAGCTTGAAGGGAATAATTGAAGAATGGGTAGAAAGTGTACGTGGGAAAGGAGAGGAGGGAAAAATGAAAGGCGATGGGTGGTGGAATGAAGGAGTGATAAATGCAGTGGGTGAAATGTAAGAGGCGTATGAGAGATTGACTGCAACCAAATCTGAGGAAGAGCGAAAAAAGGCATGTGATGAATACAGAGAGAAATAAATGAACGCAAAATCGTTGTAAAAGAGAGCAAGAAAACAATGCGTGCGGATTAGGCTAACAAAATGCAGAGAGTGGTTTTGAAGGTAGTAAAAGGTAAAGTTCGTTGATGGATTTACTAAATATATTCTGCAACCGGAAACTGGGACAACGATACGTAAATGAACATGCAAACATGCAGAACAATGCTATACACACATCTAGTGGTTAATATTACTAATACTGTTAATTTATGAATGATACGAGATGCTACTTCATGCTGAGAACAAAATAAAATAATGCCGGACAAATCGACCGGTGTGAAGTATTAGTAATGATGTTATGCTATTACGTACAAGTGAAAATTCTCTTCCACCCATTGAGGGTGGGAGTTTAAGGTGATTGGTCACAACTGTTATGCTCCCTTATTGTGCGTGGGAAAAATTAAATTTTAAATCTGTCGGTTCTGCAATCAATTTCCTTAATTTTATTCCTGTGATCGCATCTTCCGTAGTACGTTGGCTCTAGCAGTATATGTTGAACGTCCGGCAAAAAACTGTCTGCTCCTAACTTGCGCAAAAGATTTAACCCTTATATCTCCCTTTGATAAGAGATTCCCACCCCAATTCCTTTAAAAATTTGGTAACGCTGCAAAGTTTATCATAACTTTTCACAAATCTTGCTGCTCTCCGCTGTATTCGACCTATTTCAGAGATTACTCCTACTTCGTAAGGGTCCTATATGCTAGCGGCAAACTCCAATTGAGGTCTCACGAGTGAAAAATAATATCGCACTTTAACCTTCTTGTCGCATTTTCCTTATATTCTTTTAATAAATCCCAATTTGCGACTAGCCTGTCCGCAGATTTCCCGGACGTGTTTCCCCCAAGACAGGTCCTGAGTAAGAGTCACACCTAAGTATATAACTGACTCTACACTTGATAAGTCTGTTTGATTAATTGCTTACGTTTCGTTGACCGAGTTATTCTTTTTCAAAAATATCATAACAACGCACTTTTTAAAATTCAATACTACTACTACGGGCAACACTGCCTAAAGACAATCCTAGATAAAAGTCTCATTGGCCGCTGTTATGGTCCCTTATAGAATCGGTTAAATACCTCGGAGTTAAACTGACTAATAATCTCTCGTGGAATAAACATATTCGAGAAATTACTAAAGTAGGATAAAACTTCGTTGTGATTAAAACTTGCAACTTGAATTAAAAACCCAATTTGAATGACACAGTCTGCGAGAGATGTTTATTGACTCCTCTTTCAGAGAGTATTGATTCTTTCCAAAACAAAACCATTGCGTAGCAACGGTGCAAAACGGCGAAATATAAAATTACAAATTCGGCTAAATATAAAATTACAAATTCAAGAAACTCTACATTTAATTACATACACGTTAGGACGCCGTATCAGCCCCCGCGGAGACCGGAGGTCCGGCAAACGGAAACGCACGCGGTGAAATGAATTACAAGCGGGGTGGTCTGAAGCAATGAAGGCAGGTTTCACACGATCAAGGCTAACGCGTCTTTCTTGACCGTTGATGAGGATGGTGATAGTCTTGTCGTCTCTGCTGATCACTGGATGTGGACCGGAATACGGCGACTGTAGGGAACGTCTTATCTTGTCATCCCGAAGAAATACGTGTCCACATGCTGATAACTCTTGAAACACAAACGGTGTCGGGGAAGAATGACGCGTCGCTGGAACCGGACGGAGGCGCGACATTTGATGACGAAGCCGCACGACGAAGTTATTGTTGTCTTCTTGGCGATCAGGTTTAGCAGCTGGAACGATGAATTCTGCTGGTAGTCGTAAGGGCTCCCCATAGACAAGTTCAGTTGGGGAGGCTTTAAGGTCTTCTTTAACGGCACTGCGCAGACCAAGAAGAACGAGAGGCAAAGCGTCCAGCCAGGTCATATGAGGGTGGCATCGGAGGGAGCTCTTCAGGTGGCGATGGAAATTTTCTACCATCCCGTTGGCGCATGGGTGGTACCCACAGGTGCGACATCGTGTAATACCAAATATGTTGCTCAGATACCGGAAAAGTTGGGACTCGAATTGTTTGCCCTGGTCGGTCGTGATGCAGACAGGAGAACCAAAACGCAAAATCCAGCAGCGTATTAGTGCGTCGGCGACTTCCTCTGCGCTTATGGATTGTAATGGCCAGACTTCTGGCCATCTAGTGAATCTGTCGACGGCAGTGAGGCAATATCGATAACCTTCAGCACAGTCCAATGGTCCGATCAGGTCGATGTGAATATGTTGGAAACGTGCGGAAGGCGTGATGAAGGTGCCAGTCGGGGGATGGACATGACGGGAAACTTTGTTCCGTTGGCAGTATAAACAGGTTCGCGTCCAAGCACGGCAGTCTTGTTGAACTCGAGGCCAAACGAAGCGTTGTGACACGAGCTTGGCGGTGGTACGGGAGCCAGGGTGGCTGAGGCTATGCAGGGCGTTGAACACCAGTCGATGCATGGAGGCAGGCACGTACGGGCGTGGGCGGCCAGTGCTCGTGTCGCAGTAGAGTGTCACGTTACTGTCAGGAATCTGAACGGATTCCAAGTAGAGAGCCGATTTTCGTTCTAGTAGGTCGCCGAGCTCATTGTCGTTTTCCTGAGCTCTAGCGAGGTCAGCCAAGTTGACCGAGTATTTCACGGAGTTGGCTGCGGTCACGGAGTCGACACGGCTCATGGCGTCGGCGACGATGTTGTTAGAGCCGCTGATATGGCGGATGTCCGTGGTGAACTGCGCAATAAAGGATAGCTGATTCAGCTGAACTGGAGGCAACTTCTCACGAGTCTGCTGGAACGCAAATGTGAGAGGCTTGTGAACGGTGAGGATGAGACAATGTTGTGCCTCGAGTATGTGCCGGAAATTTTGAACGTCGAGGTAGATGGCGTGTAGCTCCCTGTAGTAAGCTGGCCAACCGATTTCACGAGGAGTGAGTTTCCTGGAGAAAAATGCCAGGGGTTGCCAAGCATTGTTGGTGAATTGCTGTAAGCACGCGCCAACCGAATGTGCACTGGCATCCGTGAAGAGACCGAGGGTGGCAGAGGGATCCGGATGGGCCAGCATTGTAGCATCCGCGAGACTATCTTTGCATGCCTGAAACGCCAGCTCTAACTCGGGTGTCCAGGGAAAGGGTTGATTTCCTCGTAGGCCGGATCGCGCAGTGTTTAGGGTTGCTTGGTGTTCAGCGGCATGAGGTATGAAACGACGATAGAAGTTGATCATGCCGAGGAAGCGAGATATGCCTTTTACGTTTGACGGTCTGGGATATGCACGAAGGTCGGCGATGCGGTCTGGAGGAGGCTGGATGCCTTGTGAAGAGACATCGTAGCCCAGGAATGAGACCTTGTCGGCGCTAAAGGTGCTTTTGCTCACATTCACCAAAAGTCCGTATTCGTCAAGTCGCTTGAATAGAAGGCGGAGGTGTTGGCAATGATCATCTTGAGTTTTTGAGAATATCAAAATATCGTCGATATAAGCAAAACAAAAATCGAAACCAGCCAGTACTTCGTCTATGAAGCGCTGGAAGGTTTGCCCAGCATTGCGGAGGCCGAAGGACATGAAGAGGAATTCGAAAAGACCGAATGGAGTGGTTATGGCTGTCTTTTCGATGTCTGCCTTGCTGACCGGTATTTGATTGTACGCCTTGACGAGATCGATGGTGGAGAAAATGATTGAGCCATGAAGATGGTTTCCAAAGTCGTGGATGTGGCGCACTGGGTACTTGTCGGGGATGGTCCTTGCATTGAGTGCGTGGTAATCTCCACAGGGACGCCAGCTGTCCGGTTTCTTGGGTGCCATATGGAGATGTGATGACCAGGTACCATCA
Organism: Pyrrhosoma nymphula; assembly: GCA_963573305.1. NCBI lineage: Eukaryota > Metazoa > Arthropoda > Insecta > Odonata > Coenagrionidae > Pyrrhosoma > Pyrrhosoma nymphula. The sequence goes on from OY754332.1 coordinate 149,521,316, forward strand.
GAGCGACGTGCAATGCCTTCTTGCAACATGGTTTCGAAAACTGCTTTGGCGATGCGCAAGTGGTCGGGAGCTAAGCGACGTGGGAAACACGATACTGGTGGCCCTGGTGTAGTCCTGATGTAGTGCACCGTATTATGTTTAGCCTGGAGTTCTATTCCTCGTGGTCGAGTGAGGCTAGGAAACTCGGCTAAGATGCTGGCGAAGGCAGAACTCACGGCTGGCTGGACGACTCTAACGCTGTGGTGATCGGAAGTGCAGCGTATGCAGCTTGTGGAGAGGCCAATCGCGGAGTCAAGTAAGCGGTTGTTGGCGCAGTCCTCTAGGAGCTTATAGTGAGCCAAAAAATGAGATCCAATGATCGGGACGGAGACGTCGGCAATGGTGAAAATCCAGGTGTGCTTGCGGCCAAGACCAAAATCTACAGTGAAACGCGCGGGTCCATAGGTCTTAATGCGGGAAGTATTGGCCGCTTGCAGATCATAATGAGCGTCGAAGTGACGACCTGGAAGCAGCCTGCGAGGATAACAGCTTACGTCGGATCCGGTGTCAGCAAGGAATAGTTTTCTGCTGACTCTGTCTGTCGCGAAAACACGGCGATTAAACATAAATTGACAACCGACCGCCGCTAGCGTCGGTTGCCGCTGAAGTTTGATGGAAAAGTGCAGGGAGCCAAACACTTCTTGGCTCTACTACCAAATTTGCGGTGGTACCAGCACTCGCCGGAATCGTTGGATCTCGTTGAGTCGGTGGATGAGCTTCGGCGAGGGGGTGGCGTGGCGCTCCGGCGTTGTGGACGACGGGAAAGGTCCTGAAGCATTGAATGTATGGAGGAAAACTGGCGAGATAGGTCGTCCAGGCGTGCGGATGTTAAATCATCAGAAGTGACAGCAGCGGCTGTGGCCGGTGTGGAAGTAGTGACGAGGGCTGCTGGTGGATTGATGGCAGCAACAGAGCTTGAGGATATAACAGGCGCAATATGAGCAAGAATTGCGGGTGATACCTCCAAAATGCTGTCAGCGATGGCGGCGAGTCGGTTTATAGTGACGGTCGGGTCAACTGCGTGTGGCTGAATGATCGCTTGGACGTGGGATGGCAGGCGCTGCATCCAAATCGTACGCAGTAGCTGGTCAGGTACGGCGCCGGACAAAGAGCGTAGGTAGCGGAGGAACTGCAATGGTGTGCGGTCTCCGAGTTCTTCTCCAGCTAAGAGTCGTCGAATGCGTTGCTGTTCGGACATTGAGATGCGCCTGATGAGCTCGTCCTTGGGGGTTGAGTATGGTGCATTCGCCGGCGGCGTGAGAATAAGATCTTCAATCTCCTGAGCTCCGTATTCATCAAGATGTCCAACGACATGAAAATACCTGGACTCCTCGTCGATGATATTGTAAAGCCGGAACTGGGCCGCGACTTGTGAGAACCAGAGTTGTGGGTTGTTCCTCGAAAAAGTGGGAATTTTGAGTGCAACACGGCTGGGATGTTGCGATGGAATGCGTACTTGCTGCAGCACGGCAATGGCGGCTTGTTGTTGATGCGTCTGCTTAAGTAGACCCTGCAGGGCATCCCGAAGCTGTGCAATTTCGTTGGCAGCGCCAGGTTGTGGAAGCTGAGCGGCTGGCGGCGGATCAACGACGTGTGGTTGGGTTTGCTGGTGAACAAGATCGACGCCGCGTCTTTCCTTCCGCGTCCTTCGCGTAACGACCATGATCACGTCGGGGTCACCAATTATAAAGTAGGATAAAACTTCGTTGTGATTAAAACTTGCAACTTGAATTAAAAACTCAATTTGAATGACACAGTCTGCGAGAGATGTTTATTGTCTCCTCTTTCAGAGAGTATTGATTCTTTACAAAACAAAACCATTGCGTAGCAACGGTGCACAACGGCGAAATATAAAATTACAAATTCGGCTAAATATAAAATTACAAATTCAAGAAACTCTACATTTAATTACATACAAGTTAGGACGCCGTATTACCAGTCAAGCTAATCGTAAATTGGGATTTGTTAATTGAGTACTTGGCTTTTTCAATCCCAGGTACTGCAAAAGGTCAGTAACACTAACGAGATAATCGTAACGGCCTTTAACGTATCTTGCCGATCTTCGCTGCACGCGTTCAAACTCTGCTTCCAAGCCTATTTCATAAGGATCCCATATCCTGCCAGCATATTCCAAGTGGGGTCTAACGAGGGAAAAGTAGCTGATTTCCCTCACTTTATCGTCGCACTGGCCAAGTACTCTTTTTACAAATCGCAATTTACAATTAGCTTGACCGGTAATTTCACGAATATGTTTACTCCACGAGACATCATTAGCCAATTTAACTTCGAAATATTAAACCGATTCTACAGTCTTGAATTTGTTGTTGTTTGTGCAATAGCTGTTTCAAGGAGCATTTTTCCGTTTCCAAAAATTCATAACATCGCATTTTTTCACATTTGATTCCAGCTGCCACGCATCGCACCTCTCCTGTATTGCCTCGATGTCCTTAGTTAGCGCTAGCTTATCATTAAGGCTACGAATTTCCCCATACACTACTGCGTCGTCTGCAAAAAATCTAAGTGTTTCACCTCAACTGTTTCACCTATGTCGTTTATGTACAAAAGGAACAGAAATGGGCCTATGACACTTCCCTGTGGGACACCCGATGTGACTTTGACTTCATTAGAGATTATCCATTTATTTAAAACCTTTTCACGCGTTTGCATAAGAATTCTCTAATCCAGGAAATTACATCGTCGTCTAACCCGTTGGATTTTAATTTCATGAGTAGCTTACTGGGGGAAATTTCATCAAATGCCTTTTTAAAGTAAAAAAAAATTGCATCAACTGGAACGTCAAGTTCACCCGAGACTAAAATATCGAGGGCAAAAAGTGCTGATTGTGTTGCGCAAGATCTTCCCTTTTTGAATCCTCTCAACTATGTTATTAGTGTCCCACATATTGTATCTTCTATCTGATGATGACGTTAATCGTCGAAACCATGATCGTTTAATTAAAACCTAAATGAGGAAAAAACAACGTTGTAACCTTATTACTCAAAATTAATAGCAAATTCCACAAAATTATGCCTGGAACCACCGACTTCATTGAGCACGTGCAGATTGAAAATTTTCATTTCGTGTTTATTTCTTGAATGTGACTGCATACGAAGACTAATGAATCCAAAATATCGAAAAATAAATCCGAAACGAGTGTCTAGTTAGTGTGTTTATGTATTATTGTGCAAAATATTTGAATGAAAGATTTCAGCTGAACCACTAGAATGAAATACAAAATATTTAATCATGTTGATGGAAAAAATTTTCTTCAGTGTGTGCTGTGAAAATATTTATGCTAGGTAAGTGTGTCGCGACGTGAAAAATACCGGGAAGTACTGGCGTAAGGTATAAAAGGGAAATTATATCAATGAGCACCGAAAAGATTGCAAATGGAATGAGCGCTCCGATTGTTCGACCACATAGAAATGGCGCTGCCGTCGAGTGGAATGCGGAGCCAGAGAGCGGATGCGGGATCGAATGGGCGACGTGGGACGACGTGGCTCACGCTGACCGGTGTGGAACCCGGGCGATTTTGTATTTGCGAGAATATGTGACTCTGAACCCGTTCAAAAATAAAGAATGATTTCTCATATTTCTTACTGGAGTATTATTGCAGTAAAAATGTCAATTGTGAGAAAATTAAGCACCGTAGCGTCACGTTAGCAGATCTACCAACCTTTTTCGATTTGCGTAGGCACCTCTTAGCCACCCATTTCCTAAATTCATACTTTAAGAAAATGTTCACCATTTACACTCGAGCTGTTTTTTCAAGCTGAATTCCACTATTATTCGAGTATTTCATCGCACCCCTAAACCGCCGAGGGTCTACTAGTTTGGGTAGGCGTAGTACAAGTTAGGAATCTCTACTCTACGTAATCAACATGTCACGATCAAGGGAATTCGGACGATGATTCGTGTCTTCGGCCCCAACGGTAGATGGACTGTCGGGCTATTCTTCCCCCCCCCCCCCCCCGCCCCCCCCCACCACTATCTCCCCGTCCCCATCTCACGCCGAAGGGGCCGCTTCAATCCCGCGCACTGCCGCGGCGCAACAATGGGTAGGGTCCTCAGGGGAGGAGGCCAGGGGACGCGCTCCCCGGCCCCAGGGGGCGTGCCGGATGAGGGGAGAGGGGTGGTGCGTGGACGGGAGACGCGGGGGTGTGGTGCTGGGGAGCGGAAATATGCAGTCGTGGGTGCGGCACTGGTTGGCGTAGATGGTGAGTGGAGAGTGGAGAACGGGCTCGATCAATGGATTGGCGATCTGAGCGGGAGTGCTCGCCGTTGGTTAAAGTGAATCCTTCCATTGCAAAATGCCTCAAGGACCTCATTCAGGGAGAATTCGGAATCGTCCGAACTCAACAATATCGATAGTGTAGCGTCAATGCTTCGACGAATCTCGATTTTTTTCCATATGCTGAGAGAGGGGGTTTTCGTCGTTGTTGCGTCCAAATTTTATCATTGCCGAGGCTCGGATATCCCGAATTATTCCTGAATAAAACTCCAGAATCGTAATACAGGGAGTAGGTAATGGGGTGATCGCATTTTTTCTTCACTTAAAATAATCTTACCATCGTGTGGAGAAATGGATGAGGATTATGAAAAATATGATCGTGGCTTAAAACGCATGGAAACAGGGTCAGACAACAATGGCAGGTAGTCCCTTATAGCATCGAAACAGCAAACATTAGAAACTTATTTTTTGAATCTAGAACACCAACGGCAGCGCTTAGGATTATACAGATATACCTGTACCCAATGAACCAAAGGACGCCATGGTCATACATCTTGAAGGTATAACTAAACAATAACACTGTTGAAAAGGAACAAACTCCCTGCTTCAGTGGTGATGGCCGAAAGATTGATCAGGATTGAGCATACCATACAATTTATTGAAACTATATTCAATAAGTGATTAACGGAAGCTAAGTACCACGTGACTTTTAAAAAGAGCATGTAATCCTACTCTTTAAAAGCGGTGCCAAATAAAATACAGGAAAATACCGGTCTACTTTGATGATGCCTCACCCCAGCAAGAATTTGTGGCAAATACTTAGTTGTTAATAATGAGCTTTCTGGGAATTCCAACACACAACTTTCTGGAACACAATACCAGTAAATGTGAATCATAGTTTTCCCCCATGGTACTCTAATACCAGGCACAAACAATAAACTATTTGACACAGCATAGTAGGATTTCAATGAAGCATTCGGCAAGATTTTGCACACAAAAAGTAACATTCAAACCGCAGGCAGAAGGAATAAACGAGAAGTGGTGACTAAAATATATTACTCTTCCAATGATCGCAAATGAAACAGCGATCAACGGAAAAATAAGACACACAATCAGGCTGACACTCGGCGTCAGACAAGAAAACGTAAATGGCCGTCTAGTATTCCTCATGTACATCAACGACATAAGCGCCGATCCTATAAGCAAAATTATAATTTTTGCTGACGATGCGGTAATTTTCCGTAGAAAAACCATAAAAGTGACGTAATGAATTTTTCGATGGATCCTAACAACGTGTATTCTAGGTATCTATTGACTGGAAGATATATAGTTTAAAAAATGGCGGCAAAGATAAGGAGCTGTGCGACACTCTACTCCACACATTAAAATCTAATTCCTTACATCAATTAGTCACAACACCGAACAGAGGAAACAACGTTCTAGATCTTTTGGCGACCAACATACCAGAAAGCGTCCATAACGTAGTAATAGTGAACGGAATTAGTGATCACAGAGCAGTAAAAGCTAGCTTCCATAATAGTACTGACAAAAAGACACCCATAAAGAGGAGGGTATACTTATTTCACAAGGCGGATCTCGAAGGTATAAAACGAGAACTATTGACCCCGTATAAAACATTTAGTGATATTAGTGAAAACCGATGTACTGACTATACATAGAATACTTTTCGTAGCATGACACGACTAGCCATAACTCGCGCAATACCAAGTAAACATAAAAAGGTCAATACCTAGGTGGTATAATGCGGACGTCCGGAAATCTCTCAAGCGACAACGAATCTGGAACGCAAAAGTGAAGAACGCACGTCAGGGTCTCCCCGAAGAGGAGTATAAGAAGTTATGCGAAAAATACAAGAAAGCGAATGCAGCAGATAAGGCGGCATTTCAAAATGCATTAACGTGATTAAAAAAATAAAATATTGGGCGAATATTTAGAGGATAACCCAAAGGCATTTTGGTCATACGTGAGGGAGGTTCAAAGCTGCAAATCAACTATGACGGCAATAGGAGAAAGAGCAAACGACAAATTAGATTCATCAAATATCCTCAACGCCTTTTTTCAAAGCGTCTATACAACATGCTCTCCAAAAGACACCCCTACAATACCTAGGCTATATAAGCACCCAATGCAGTCTATTAATATCACTATTCGTGAAATAGAAAGTCATCTGAAATCCATTAATTCCAACAAATCACCCGGTCTCGATAAAATCCACGCCCGAGTTTATACAGAATTAGCATCAGAAACAGCACCGTACCTGAAAATAATATTTGAAAAATCTCTAACACAGCATCGTGTTCCTTACGATTGGAAGATCGCGGACGTTACACCAATATTTAAAAGCGGTGGTAAGGAAGAGACCAGTAACTATAGACAGATTTCCCTTACGTCTATATCGTGCAAGATATTGGAAAATATAATTGTCAGTTCGATTATGGGGTACTTGGATAGTCAAAAAATGTTAAAGCAAAATCAGCACGGATTCCGGAAAGGCAGGTCTTGCGAAACACAGTTGACCCTCTTCCTTCACGACATTCACTCCTCGGGAGAAAATCTTGTCCATGTAGACACAATATTTCTAGATGTCAAAAAAGCTTACGATAAAGACCCTCATTCGAAGTTACTCATTAAGTTGGAAGCTTACGGAATACAAAACGACGTAATATGTTGGATAGGAGATTTCTTAACCGACCGCTAACTGATGGTAGTTCTAGATGGCGTTAGTTCAGATGTAGTGAAGGTAACATCAGGTGTACTCCAGGAAAGTGTCATCTGTCCTTTATATTCCCTTTTCTATATTAATGACATCACTACCGTTACTACAAGCAAAATTTGCTTCTTCGCAGATGACGCAGTGTTGTGCAAGAATCTAAATAATGAGTGTTAGAAGATTACGTAACAAAAAGGCCTAGATGCTATAAATGAATTCTGCAATACTTGGCAGTTAGAATTGAATTTTAAAAAGTGCGTAGTTATACAATTATGGAAAAATAATAACTCGGTCAACGAAATGTACACAATTAATCAAACAGACTTATCAAATTTAGAGTCAGTTAAATACTTAGTTGTGACTCTTACTCAGGACCTGTCTTGGGGGAAACACGTCCGGGAAATCTGCGGACAGGCTAGTCGCAAATTGGGATTTATTAAAAGAATATAAGGAAAATGCAACAAGAAGGTTAAAGTGCGATATTATTTTTCACTCGTGAGACCTCAATTGGAGTTTGCCGCTAGCATATGGGACCCTTACGAAGTAGGAGTAATCTCTGAAATAGATCGAATACAGCGGAGAGCAGCAAGATTTGTGAAAAGTTGTTATGATAAACTTTGCAGCGTTACCAAATTTTTAAAGGAATTGGGGTGGGAATCTCTTATCAAAGGGAGATATAAGGGTTAAATCTTTTGCGCAAGTTAGGAGCAGACAGTTTTTTGCCGGACGTTCAACATATACTGCTAGAGCCAACGTACTACGGAAGATGCGATCACAGGAATAAAATTAAGGAAATTGATTGCGGAACCGACAGATTTAAAATTTAATTTTTCCCACACACAATAAGGGAGCATAACAGTTGTGACCAATCACCTTAAACTCCCACCCTCAATGGGTGGAAGAGAATTTTCACTTGTACGTAATAGCATAACATCATTACTAATACTTCACACCGGTCGATTTGTCCGGCATTATTTTATTTTGTTCTCAGCATGAAGTAGCATCTCGTAGCATTCATAAATTAACAGTATTAGTAATATTAACCACTAGATGTGTGTATAGCATTGTTCTGCATGTTTGCATGTTCATTTACGTATCACTCTCCCAGTTTCCGGTTGGACTGCGCACTGATCTCCTGACTGCTTTGGCCTGCGCCTAGCACCAGGGGGAGCGTTCGAGGTACTGATTTGTAATGGGACGAGTGCTGCATGCCTGGAGTGTAATCACTCCGTGCCACACACCATAGTGGTGGCTTGCACGGTACTTCGTAGATGTAGATGTATCTAAAGTGAAGGCACGAACTAAAGGCAAAATATACGCAAAACATTATTTATTAGAAAGGTAAATTCATAAACGTCTAATGTTTGGATTGGGGGGATGTAAGCGTTGTGGAAGAAGTCAAATACCTGAGCATTTCCGTGGATTCGGGTCAATCGTGGAGAAAAACTCGCTTACAAAGTGAGTAAGGTGCAGCATTAATGAGAGCAGGAATCATGATCCCAAAAGGAGAAAGGTCGTCGGGAGGAAAAGTGAAAATGTGATGATACGTGGCACGAGTTTGGCCAAATCTTGAGTGCGCTCTGAGCCCCTGGGACTCCGGATGGAAATATTTAATTTGCAGATAACATAGAAGAAATCTGCGCTTTAAAAAAAACTCTTAAGATTAGACGGAAAGTGTGAATCAGTCGCTGAAATGACCCTGGTAGGATGACGTTTAAGAGTCACATGTTTCAAGAAATACTCAGCTTACGTAGAATGTTCAGGTAACACGAGTTTTAGGACGACACAGGGAATTATTTCTACCAAAATCTGAGCATATATGCTAGAAAAAAGTGGAAATGTAAAATAAATTCTACGCATTATTCACCGTTACTACGAAAGCACTTGTCATTCAAATCTACCTCATCACCCATAAAGCCTTAGCCCCAAACGAAAAATGATGTCATGGAATACAAAGAAGTTGCCATGCGAATAAGTTCACTTGGACTAACAACCGAACCACGGACCCATGACTCGGCCAGAACTCAGAACAACACGCTACCTTCGCAATTTTTACCTATGTTTCACCCGAGGCATGTTTAAAGAAGAAGTTTCCAGTGGCCGTGAACTAATTCTCTGTTCCACGAATATATTTTCAGTCAGAAGGGCCGACTGAGGCGCCATTTCCGTTGAGGCCATGTATTTTGACTTAAAATATTGCAGTAATTAAACTAATGAGACAAATAATGATGTGTAGGTGCCTACATTTTATTACCTTACTATTTTCTGTTTTTGTAATGCATTCAGAATATTGATAAATTGGCATTCAAGAAATTGAACGGTGGAACCACCATAGAGACCGCCACCCGCGACAATAAGCGCTATTCCATCACTTAGCCATGATGAGATACGTAGGGAACTACACTCAGACGAAAAGTATGGCTATGAATTACGTAAAACTTGCCGTGAGAAAAATCCACCTGGAGCGGGAATCGAACCCGGACGCATTGGCTTGCCGACGGGCATAACGTCGCCTTTTCCTCTAACCTCAAAACATGGCTAGGAGAACCAGATTGCGTGGTGAACTGTTCATTAGTCTGGCGAGCAAAAGGGGAATCGAACGACTCTCAGGAGAGGCGGATTCTCCGCATGGCAACAGCCACAATCAGCACTTTTGCCATCAGCTTCTTTATCTCCTGATGCCTCTTTCCTCGACTTCCCATTTCATGGCTGGCCTCCCGACACCTCGTGCTACAAGCCGGTGCTCAGGTAGCCCGCAGGGTAGTTGGTTTTTTGAGGATGCTTCTCCGATAAGCACAGACCAATAAATTAGTCGTGATAATTTTTTCCACGTTCCATGCAACTTCATCTAAGGCTTCAGTCACATTAATTCTGGGCTCCACTCTTTACATTTCCGGAGAGCACATTTCACGGCCATGGGCCACAGGCTCCTTAGTCTTGAGGCACACAATCAGCTCAGCAGGCAGCAGCTCACGTCTTCGACGCATTCCGTGATCTTTGACGTGAGCACTTGGACGTTGGAGGGAGGGGGCAGGAGGGGGGCGGGGCGGTCAGGGGGGGGGGTTTCCGCCGACTCCTCGTCTCGTTACGAGGGTTATTAACTAATGAAGAGTTGATTCCAGGTCTTATCCGCACCTAGAGTAGGAAATTCTGGGACGTTATATTTTTATAACACACGTACACTGCCCAGTATAATGAGTATTCCGGTTTGATGAAGAGCTCAAATGTGAAAATATTCATTAATTTTTAATGTTAGCATCCAGGAAAATTGAAATTAGTATGCAAAAATTCGCCCTCGATAAATGGCTGTCATGAAAGTTATTAAATATTGCATACAATTGTCAAATGTTGTTTCATCATTGTTTCTTACTAGAACGAACAGCAGTTTCAGTGCAAACGAAAATTTTAAAAAAATTCTATGTATGTGAGTGATTAAAATAGTATAATTTTATCCAACAGAGAACATTACATAATTTTGGAGAAGTCTATAGGGACACAACGACATACGAGGAATTATAATTTTTTTTATCTGAATCAAGGTTAATTAATACTTTCAATGAGGACACTTTTAAATCATAATGTCTTGAGATACATTTAAACATTCATTTATACTAGTCGCAATTAATATATGAACAAAAGTCATGCATTTTATTGAAGGATAGATGTAGAAATGTATTTTATTAATTATAATTTTAATTTAGGGCGGAAGCAAAACACCTCTATTCGGGTTGCAGTAGAGTTCAAGATTCTTTGTCCGATTTCGGCAGTCGCCCGGACGGTACGCAATATCTGCCAAGTCTAGTGCAGCCCCACGGTGCTCCTCTGCAGATGCTGCGGACGGCGAGACGCAGCCGCGGCGTGGGGGCGAGGTGTGAGTGGCAGGGGTTAAGGGGCAGGGGGAATCGAAATGCATTCGAAATGTGCTCGCGGGGCCACGGGATTCCCAGAGGATGGCTTTCGAGTGCTGTCAATAATGACACGTTTAGGGCAATGCCTTGCGAGGAGGGGCGTGGCGAGTATAAAAGGACCAAAGGGTTTGTGGAAAGGAGGAAGAGAAGGCAGGGGTGGGGGGTGACACCGAGTTCCGGGATCTAAATGGATGGAAGAGGGAGCGGGAGGGGGCCGACCGGTCCTCCGCCTCCACAAGCACCTCGTTTCGTTCGAGCCCCTTTTCCAAAACCCATCGGAATCGCTACAAAAGCCGTGGAATGCTAAAAAACGAGGGCTTCAAAAGGGGAGGAGAGGTGATTTAAAACAAGCCGCCGTGGGGCCGGACAATGGGAGGGACGAGAGGCGAATGGGGCGGGACAATGGGCACGGTACCCCTTATCGCAGGGCCGCCGCCGCGCACGGCGTCCACGGCGGCCCATCCGTCTTCCCTGGGCCACAAAGCGCGTCGGAGGCGCTCTCTGCCCCCAGGGGGGGGGGGGGCGCGGAAGTCGCCCCCAACGCCGGGGTGGCGCCATTAAACCTCACCGTCCCCCTCCACTTTGATACGACCGCGTTGGGGATAGCGCTCCGCTCAAAATTCAAGTTACCAGAGCTAAGTACGCTGGGACGAAAAAGCAACTCGCATTTCACAATGGCGATCCAATAGATGAAATTCAATGATTCGAATGCTGGAGGGGAACCTAAAATACTACCCAACCAGAGTTATCTACCCGGATAAGACTACCAAGGCATTCACAGCCCAGTAGTTTTCTATGGTCCACAAGCTTGCTAGGCAGACGACCGTTCGTCGGACAGATTAAATAAATCTACATCTACGAAGTACCGTGCAAGCCACCACTAGGGTGTGTGGCACGGAGTGATTTCACAGCAGGCATGCAGCACTCGTCCCAGCACAAGTCTAGAACCTCGCACGCTCTCCCGGCCGCTAGGCGCAGACACCAAAAAGCAGTCAGGAGAACAGTGCGAAGTCCAACCGGAAACTGGGAGAGAGATACGTAAATGAACATGCAAACATGCAGAACAATGCTATACACACATCTAGTTGTTAATATTACTAATACTGTTAATTTATGAATGCTACGAGATGCTACTTCATGTAGAGAACAAAATAAAATAATGCCGGACATATCAAGCGATGTTAAGTGTTAGTAATGATCTTATGCTATTGAACACAAGTAAAAATTCTACTCTACCTATTAGAGTGGGAGTTTCATATGATTGATCTATCGCAACTATTATGATCCCTCATAGTATGTGGGAAATATGACATTTTAAATCTATCGGTTCTGAAGTCAATTTCCTTTATCTTATTCCTGCAATCGCTTCTACCGTAGTACGGTGGCTCTAGCATTATATGTCGAACGTCCGGCAAAAAACTGTCTTCCCGAAACATTCGCAAAAGATTTAACCTGTATTTCTGCCTTCGATGAACGTCGTCAGAGAATAGACCGGTTTGGAATTTACATAAGACATTGAGTCTAAATTTTAATCAACGGTCTGAAAGCGTTTCCCATCTTCTGCAAAAGGTTAGTAACACTAACGACATTATCATTACGGCCTTTAACGTATCTTGCCGATCTTCGCTGCACGAGTTCTAACTCAGTTTCCAAGCCTATCTCATAAGGATCCCAAATACAGGCAGCATATTCCAAGTGGGGTCTAACGAGGGAGAAGTAGCTGATTTCCCTCACTTTATCGTCGCACTGGCCAAGTACTCTTTTAACAAATCCCAATTTACGATTAGCTTGACCGGTAATTTCTCGAATATGTTTACTCCACGAGAGATCATTAGTCAGTTTAACTCCGAGGTATTTATCCGATTCTACAGTCTCTAATTTGCTGTTGTTTATGCCATAGCTGTTACAAGGAGCGTTTTTCAGTTTCCAAAAAATCATAAAAACGCATTCAACGATATCTTCCTGTTCGATTAATATCCTTCCTGCACTTATCTTTATCTTTAGTATCGTTTGCCCTTTCTTACCGCCTGATAGTATTTTCACTTTTGCGTATAAAGCACCCACTTCCCCCTCTTCCAGCAGCTTTTCGATTTCATCGCATTGTCCCTTCCACTAGTTTTCCTTCGCCTGAGTGGTCACTCGACGGAGTTTATTATTAAATCCGGAGTACTTCGTCTTCACTAGGTCAGTGTTAACGATTTTCACATCCTTCTCTCCTCCATTTTTCTAATAATTTCTTCCGTAACCCACTGCTCCTTGACCCTCTTAGTTCCGAATGATCCCATTGTTTTTTTCTGCCACTCTTACTATTACCTCACGTGGAATCTCCTCACCCCAGCTGTAGCTATCACTCCAATAGTCCCCACCATTTCACCCCGCACACCCCCAAAGCATCTATTTTCCCTTTCTCCATTTCATATTTAATATTCTCCAGCTTCCCTGCCCTCACCATTGATCTAGCGTCGATGTTTCTATTTCCCCCCCAACTTTCCTCCTCTTTCTCTTCTTACTCTCCCTACTATTATTTTTATCATCTGATTACATCGTTGTGCTAGGATTTGTACTGTGTGCGGATGACCGTGGAGTCAGGGGCGGATTAAGGGGGGGGAAATCCCCCCCCGTAATTCCTGGGGAAATAGAAAAGATGGTAATCATTAAGGTTGTTCTCCGATGCAAGTTTTTATTTCACCAGCTCAATATAAAATGTTTGAAGATATATAATTGGAAAATATTTAAATGCTACCAGTTTAAACAGACACAGCATCCTCATTGTTCGTAGTTGTACTTTTATAGGCCTTTTGATGGACAATGTTGATAAAGCTTTGGTGCTGTAACGAAAAAATTATAAGTATATACTATGTCTGCATAGTATCGTGCCGCGAGTTTGGGCAGTTGAGCCGTAGTGCGTCTGCGAGACGGGAATACATTCTCCACGTCCTCCTTCAGCATTGCCTATTATTATGCGACACCCTCCGCTCTCGTGCTCGTCGCGACATGTCAGTTGCCCGGCTCTAGCGAGTGTATTGTTCCAGTTGTAGTGAGAGTCAGTTACAAGATTTTTTTACATGTTTAGGACCCTGCGTTCTTTTTCCTTTATTCTTTGATACCCCTGACGTGAAGATCAACCTTTTTCAGCCAGAGATGGTAAGTTCAATCGATAAATTAAACGACTTATTTGCGCTTTCTCGCGCTCGCCATTAGGGTCAGACGACCGGACACTTTGGCCCAGATTAGCCGCTCTTGCTTTTCATCTGCTTTTTGATCAGGGAATTGAACAACCAACCTATTTACAGGACTTTCATTTCTATTGTGTTATCATAGAAATGCTGTAAGAGGTTCACCCACCGTAGTTTTGACCCCTCTCCTTTTGATAGTAGTAAAATAGAGGACTCTCTAAGTAAAGCCAAATAATTTTAAAGTATTACGCTAGAGGGTAAGAAAAAGATGTGCTTTTAATTTTTTTGCAACTCGTCGCAGAAGGAATAGCTAAGGCTTACTTTTGTTTACAGGCGTCCTCTTCTAGTAGGCCTGGTACAATGCGAAAACCTAATAGTGCCTCTGCGGACCTTCGAAGCTTTCTCTCTCTCGTCCAAAGACAAAAGACGCCGGAAGCAGCTGGATGAAATACACAATTTGTTAACGCCATGCCTTCATGCTGCACAACTGACAATGAGACTCAAGCTGAGTCCATGGTCCTTTTACAATCACCTCCACGTCACCACGAAACATCGATTGAAGCTTCAATTTCTTCACTTCCTTTGGCTGAATATTTCAAAAGCAACGGCCGCATCACACTCCTTATGAGGAGAGATGAACGCCCCGAGTCAATCGGCAATCATGTCGCTCAAATGCACCGTCTCAATCTGCTGAGGAATATTTCCGAAGAAACATCTACATCCCCCTTTTGGACTGTGTTCTGGAGGACTTCTCCAGATTTTCGGATGTGGTTATGGACGTATTCAGAATAAATATCTTTCTCCCACACGCCAATTTGGCTAAGAGTGTCGTTCTTAAAACCGCAGACGTTAAAAGTGATTTAACACACTTTTCCTGAAGTATTCTGACCTCTTTGGTCTCCAAAAAGAATGTTTTGCTTTTCAACTATAATCAGAATATGAACAGTGGATAGTGAAATGGATCCGGAATCTTGATAAAGGTAAAGTTATTCCTTCACCTGTCATCGATACTTATAATGCATGTCATCCTGTCCTTTATCCACCAATAAAGAAACTTTTCCTTGTCCTCTTAAGTTTGACTGTCAGTATTGCAAATGCTGAAAGGTCTTTTTCTGCCCTACGCCTTCTGAAAAGTTATGTGCGATCAAGATGCCGTGAAAGTCGCTTAAACGACCTTGCTATGTTGTACATCCACCGTCATAGTCATGCAAACCCCAACATTGTAATAAACCGGTTTGCTGAACAGAAAGAAACAAGAGAGCAAAATTCGCTGTTGTAATTTGTATACATAAATCTTATATTGTCAAAACCTAGGCTATTTGCATTAAAGTTGGTGCCCAAAACATTACAACTAAATAATATTCTCTTCATCTACGTCTGCCCGTATAGGTATCTGTATTTGTGAGAGTGACTGCATTACCTCAAAATAAAATTCTATACTTTGTTTATTTCATTAATTTTAATATTAAGTAGGACCTACTTGATTTAGTCGTTATTAAACTATTATAAATGTATTCTACAGCCTCCTAGTTTTTCTTTGAATGTTATCATTTTGACTTTTGCAGATAAAATAAAAATATTAAAGGAAAATTGTATTTTTTTAATACTTTTTTTATTTCATTCCAACCAATTTTCATTTTGTACGGCACTATAGAAGAAATATGCTTGTAATCCTTGTGTAGGCTGCCACAGGTTGATGGATGTGAAGATGCAGGTCTTCCGCGTGTTATAACGATTTGATACATGTTTCCTCGGACGACAGTTTCGTCGGCGTTGTAGTCTGGTCGGTAGAGTGAAGGTGCTATCATTGGTCGTCTTATGTATCTCAAGCGTTAGACCTGACTCCAACGGGTGAAATATACATCACACGACGAATGGCTGCACCTTCACTTCATCGACCTGAAGAAGCCGACTGAAATGCCGCCGAAACTGTCGTCCGAGGAAACATGGACAAACGCGGTGTAAAATTCGGAAGACCTGCATCTTCACAAGAATGGCATTCTTTACATCGTTTGTTTACCAACGTTTCTCAAATGTGATTGGAGAGCTTTACTCGATAATTGATCACATCTACTATATAATAAAGCCGCACCAAACCTACGTTAGAAGCGCTTCATTTCTTTTAATTTTCCGAGTGAGGTCCACCCGGACCCCCGTTTCGTTAAGAGGTATTGCATACCCCCAGGCGCCGCGGAAAGTCGTGAACCGCCCCCCCCCCAAAACAACGACCGTAATCCGCCCCTGCGTGGAGTCCTTACCTCCCCCGCTGACGGACACAACACCCGCCCATGTGGGCGGCGTCCTGTGTCTGCCAGAATTCAATTCTCTATGAATGGCTTTCATATTCTGGGTAACTCATAGTTGGGTGGGACTTCCACACCCGCTTCCCAACGGAATTTTTAACGAGACGCCATCACGAAACTACCTTTCGTCCGGCTCCTAGTCCTTCGACCTATCTGGCATTGGTACCCTACCAAGAGCAATATTAATTACCCCTGCCTGTCCAGCTCTTTGGGTCATTGGATCGCGCAAGCCCTTCCACCTTGTTAAGGTGCCTGAAGGGAAGGGGGGAAGGTTCAAGGGAAGGGGGAAGGTAGAAAGAACTAAAAAAATAATATTTCGATGCTGATAATTTCCAAGTGTGTTTTACTTGCATAAGCAGAACCATTTTATAAAACGTCAATGAATGATGAATATTTCAAATCCAAAACCGTAGTTAGGATCTCATCTCCTTTAACATATGGGACCTTTTACTTATTTATTCGTTCTGCATTTTTCTTGTAGTCAATAGAGGTTGAGGAATGCAAGGGCGTATCTCCTGAAACGTGACCCCCTCTCCCTTACCTCCCGGTCAACCACTCGGCCCTCCAACCTGTCGCATAACTTTTACGAAGTCACAGGCAAGAGCACAGTAGTTCTAAAACTCCACGTAAGAAAAAAGTCACCTGCCTTGACCGGGACTCGCACCTGGATCCGTGGATATCGCGGTGAGGGATTCCGGGAGCTAAGCTTCAGAGAGCACGATCTCCTGCGAGGATTTTTTGGGATTATTATGGGGTTGAGGGATTTTTTTTGGGCTGACTTTCGCCAAATGAACACAGCCACGGTGCGTAGGAATGGAGTAGTTTTGGTGATCGAGCATTAGCTCAATCATAATACATAATGAAGGCAATATGTTTTTATTATATGCATGTACTATACATATATTTTATTGGTTTATCTGGAATTTTAAAATGTTATTATAGCCTGATAGGTCTTAACTAACTAAAACAGTCAGAGAGAGTTTTTTCTACATTTAAACAAACTACATTTTTAGTTTTTCTTAATTTTTCACATTAATAACGCAACGTAGCGGAGTTCAATGTTTCATAGACTTGCGCATCCCGTGCACTCCCATTTCCTCAACTTTTACCACAAAATAAGACCAATGGCAGCATTTCATTAATTCCAACACTTCCATCGTTGACAATTCTCGGGAGAACTCTAGATTAAAAGAAGTAGGCTGTACTTGTGAGCCTTATCCAGACTGTAAAAGTGCCAGTCTGCTCTAGCCTCATGAGTCCAACTAGGTAAGGAAGCAATTACGCAAGCCGGTAGCATTCATACAATTTTAGATTGTGTAAAGAGGTGTGTCGGAGACGGGATTGTGAGGGAAGGTTGCAACGAGATTGAGCGCTCTCACGGATGCTAATGAGAGAGCTGTACAGCACGCCGGCGCGCACAAGGTGGAAAAGTTTGCGTGGGAGGAGATGGACGATATTGGTGCTGGGAGGAGGGGAGGCGGGGTATGGGGGGGGGGGGCGGTAGTAGGGGGTAGGGTGGTAGGGAGTGGGGGGGGGGGGAGGGAGGGGAGTTAGGAGAGGGAGGGGGTATTTCGCTTCGCATCTCGAGTGCTGGGGGGGGTTGACGAGGCTTCGGTGTGGTGGGCACTCGATTTGAATAGGGGTTTGGTGATTTTGAGAATGAAGGAAAGGTTTCGGGGGGGGAGGTGGGGGAGGGAGGCAGGGGGGGTGATGTTGACGGCGGGGATGTGGATTGGTAAAAGACCTTTTAGGTCGCCTTGGACTGCCTGGGAAGTAGGTGATGCAGAGTGAGGGATTTTATATGGTATTTATAAAATTTAGGCATGGAATAGTAGGGTTAATTAAGGATTTCTCTTTGTGGGCGGGGGGTGTCCTTTGATGCCCTCTTCTGGGGTGAGGCAGGTGGTGGTTGACGCGGGCTGGAAGCGGTGGGAGGGAGTGGCGCAATCTCATGAGTCTACGGATGGACAGTAAGTGACGGCGGGGTGGACAGTGTGAGTTGGGAGGTTTATCGGCCGTTGGGATTTACATCTAAATTATACCCTGTGAGTCACCACAGAGGCGTGTGGCAGAGGGCTTGAGGACACTCTCCATGATAAGGGACAGGATACGGAAAATGAATTGGGAGAATGGAATGTCAAAAGAGAATTGCACGTGGGCGGAGTGCCTCGCTGTTTTTCTAATAGACATAAATTTTGCACGGAAAGAAAGAATTTTTGTACGTATCAGCAGTAGCGTGCAGCCTTCGTGTATCTAACGGTTTCCAACCTGTTCCTCTCATCATCTATATTGCACTGTATGCAGTGAGTTAATTAGGACACATTGATAAGTTTAATTATGACAGAGTACTTCAGGTTAGAAAGAGAGATGTTGACATCAAGGTCAATTATTTGTGGATGGAAAAAGTTTGACACGCAGAGAAAACTTCAAGTCAAGAAGTTACAGAATTTAAAGAATTTAGGAAAATGTCATCCGTGTAGCGAATCCAGAGCTGAAGTTTTGGAGAGTGAGGAAGAAAATAATCCTCGAGTTGACTAAAATAAAGGTCGGCGTACAAACCAAAATAGAAGATGATAGAATGATATTATACTAATGTAGATACCAATCTCCAAACATGGAAGATGCAATAAGTCTGAAGCAAGACCCATTCTTCTGTCACGCTCATAGACTTATATTATCCCGTATATTAGGCATAGATTTATTACCCATAGCAAGGAAATAAATTCTTACTGAACTGAAGTGCAAATTTTTACATTGAAGAGGGAAAGTAGCATATGCCGTAATTTCTCTATTCCATTCAGGATCGTTTAGGATGGTCTAGGATAGGCCACCGAATTTATAAGAGTTCCTTCCTGTAAAAAAACACTGGCTTTTGTGGACACACAAGATTTTTATCCGATAAAAATGAAGATAGTAAAAAAGCGGGGCTATGAAAAAACTAAGCACATACTAACCTCAGAATTAATTAAATTAATCGTAAACGGAAATAGAGTTGAAGCATGTGAAAGTTACTCGAGGAGTTAACTCGGGTTCTAGATCGCGAGCTAGCTGATTCACAATCGAGTCTCCTCCCATAACTAATGATTGAGAATAAGTTGTGATGGAGAGTGAGAACCTTGAACCCCTCGACCCCGCGTGGCCAGGCTCGTCCTCGACCCATCCACTCGGCAGTGGACACGGCGGCCCCCGGGGGCGTGGGAAACGCTCGCTGCTCCCCCTTGGCCTCCATTGTCCGGGGACGACACGCGGCCTTTGTGGCCACCTGGCCAGCTCCCCCCCAAATGGCATTCCAACGCCGATGAGCAGCAGAATCACTGCCGTCGGCCGAGAGAGAGCGCACTCCTTCAACGCCCGTCCACCTTGCGAATCCAAGGTTCGCACCGGGGCTGCGGTGGTGACAGGCGGCCCTCACTGCGTGCTCATCGTCATCTGTTCTGGCTCGCCGTTCTCCGGGCGGCCATCCGTCTCGAACCTCTCTGCTCGGAGGTCACTTTGAGTGATTGAATAGAAGCCCACTGATATGCGTCTGATTGTAAGACGGATTCCGTGATTTTGATACAGTTTTTGGACCCAAATTTTGTAGACTTTCAAACGGTTTTAAGAGCGAAGTGACAATAGATTATTTAGCGTGTACACGACAAGTTTATTTTTCACGACCAAGGTTTCGTTGCGCTAAGACATTAACCGGTGATTTAGTTTTATCTGACGATGCTTTATCACAAAAGTAAAATTAGATCGTGAAATACAAAATGCATGTGAAAACGCCTGGTTATTTTTCGCTATTTCATAATGAAAAAGTTTCCAAAATGTTACACCAGAAACTATTTTTTTAAACCAGTTTTTCAAAAGCTAACGTGCGAACGTTTCGCGAAATGAACCATTTAAATTATGTACTCAACTGTTTCCCACTCAACTTTTTGGAAGTTCATTTTCACTAATGAAAAAGAAAACTGCTTTATTCCACCAATTTTATTTCAGGTACAACTAGTTTCGCCGCATCGGACATGTGATGATGGCAACGATGTGTCGAAACGAGTTGTTCCTTGAAATGAAATTGGTGGAATAAAACAAAGTTTTCTTTTTCATCATTAAAATTACTTTCATGAGTCGCCGTTTTTCCAACCTAACTTCTTTATGTACCAAAATTCTCACAATCAAAGCCTGAGAGAATCCAAAATAGATTGATTCGGTCTGGCCACTTCTGCCGCAATGCTTGAGAAGCGATGACGGGAGCGACATCATAGATGATCTGTATCACGACACCTGCCACACCCGCCCGCACCCGCAGTGCAGCACTGTCCCATGACTCTCCACTCACGTTCGAGCGATATATGTTCGGAAGTGGCATCTTCTCAAGTTTCTCGAAAGGGTCGTTGTTTGAAATCCTGTTTGTGGCGCTCATACATTTGATAGGTTTGTAATATAAAAAGTCTATTCAGAGCTTTTTAATGAATGATTGTGTTGATTTTGGTTTCATAGGAAAATGCTAAGTTTTGACGATACTTATTCCGGCCTCATTTCATGAGGAAATTTGGCCCGGCTCCCTGCACTGCTGGCACCAACTTTGATTGCAATAAATTCTGATGGCCCTTGTGATGTCCTGCAGCAATCTCCAGTTCACGGTGAACATTGAGAGTGAAAGGTTATTCATTAGGAAAGAAAACCAAAGTCGTGTCTTTGAGAGCAAAATCGCCACTTTTTGCGGCATAATCAGCTGAAATATACTACGACCAATTTCAGTAATTTCTAGTCCATGATCAATATTCATAATCAGATGCTTCCCTGACAATGTGGTTAAGATTTCTGTTATTATACAGCCTTCTAAGAAGCCCAAAAAAATACCACCTCCAATCATATGGTTGGAAGCCAAAAATTTAGTAACTTTACATTTCCCTTTCCAGTGGCATTTGTGGAGATAACAAATGTGCGGAGTGGGGATATCAACTGGAAGCTTATAAAGATGACATCAAAGCGCATACCCAAAGATTAAAGAGGGCATTTAACTCATGAAATTTAAGAACAAACCATTATGAAGGCCAAACTTACACAGGTTGCGCCAAATCTTTAACACTGTATTGTAGTGCACTTGATATGTTTCAAGAGAGATACAACGTCTTTGAAAGATGAAACAAGCTTCTGATTTAAAAAGATGATTCAACTAATCTCTCGCTCTCTCTAATGTGATACAGTTCATGTTTTTATGATGTAGTTGGCCCGGTAAATTTATCGAGAAAGTTTAATATATAATCAATAAAAATCATCGTGTAAAAATTAAGACCGTCAGCGTTGGTCGGCGCGACAGGTGTTGATTCGCGCAAGAGCGGGTGTCCTCAATACGTGATAGCTGTTGGCGTTGGTTTCGACCAACAACTTTCCCCTATTATTTCAATCAGATTAACTTGTAAAATAGCTATCCTTGCGTCTTCCATTTGACCTTTTTATTCAATCATCCAGAAAAGGGGACCCACAGACATGAAGTTGGAATTAGTGAAAGAGCTACATTCTATGGTTTGAGGCATAATTTTAATAGAATTCCTTCATGATGATTCGAACCAATAGCTTAAATTGTTCCACAAAAACGTTTATTTAACGGCGAAATGTTTCCACAGAAGCTGATACTCCGTGCCGAATCCGGCCGCGGTTGAGACAAAAATATTTTGTAACAAGAAAAGCTTTTTCATTTGAACCATCATTGATAATAATGGATGATGAACAATCCTCGGATCCTCAATGGGGTCAAACTTTCCATCGCTGCCGACTCGACGCTCTGTTGATGATTGACTCGACTCTCGAAATGTCGGCGGCGGTGAAGAGCCCGATGAAGAATTTGCATCAATGTACGCATCGGATCGTTCACTGTTGACAATTAATAAATCAACACCCTATTTATGTTCTCTTTTGCTCTCGCGCACAAATGTTGGCGGAAACGCGGCCAAGTGCAATCCTAGTATCGCTGTTGGCGTGCGTGGGGGCGGGTCGGGGGTGCGGTGATGGGGGGGGGACGTCATCGGTGGGCTGCGCAGATGCGCCGGAATGCGAGGAGCGGGCCGTGAATGCGGACGTCAAGCGAGAGCGGTCATCACGCGGCCCCGCCTTTTCAGCCGTCGCACACTCGATGGCAGCACATAAAACAATGCGACCACAAAGGCCCGCGCGAAGGCCCGCGAGGAATGGTGACAGCTTTTCACGTCCGAGGGCAGCGTCGTCCGCCGTTCGCATTTCCACCGCCACCCCCCGGTCATTCATATGGGCGGCGGGGCAGGGGAGGCGAGGGCCGACCGCTCCCCGCATCATCGACCTCCTCCTCCATTGGGGGCGACAATGGCGACCGCGGGGGCCGGATGCGACGCGCGCGGGGGCTCATCGGCCGGCCTGCGGACGACAAAGGGGGCCCCCACGGCGGCGAGATGCGCGAGACGACGGCCCCAGGTGGCGGCTGGCCTGGGACCGCATTCCAGCGGCCCCACGGGCGACGCCCCCAGACAAAGCCTGCCCGCGGTCCTCCTCGAGGCAGCAAAGCGGGGCGAACGGGGGCGAGGTTTGTTTTCGGCGGACCGCGTTGACGAAGCCGTGCGATCGCGGAGCCGAGACGGGAATCGTGGTCAATCGTTCGCATGATGCGGACGTCAGGGGCATCAGGGATATATATTATGTATATATATATATATATATATATATAATTTGAACAGAAGGTGAAAGAAAGAGATAGGAAATATGTAACTAAAATTGGACGAAGACACTGGTGATTTGGAAGATGGTACAGCCGAGAAATCAGAGGGTAAAAATGTGCCGTGACCGGGACTCGAACCCGGAACCTCCCGATTTCGCGCCGAGTGCTCTACCAGTTATATATATATATATATATATATATATATATATATATATATATATATATATATATATATATATA
This sequence comes from Pyrrhosoma nymphula, assembly GCA_963573305.1. Lineage (NCBI taxonomy): Eukaryota > Metazoa > Arthropoda > Insecta > Odonata > Coenagrionidae > Pyrrhosoma > Pyrrhosoma nymphula. The sequence goes on from OY754332.1 coordinate 149,544,614, forward strand.
TCGCTAAACTTTGCCACAAGTAGGGCGGAATAAAACATAGACACAAAATAAGGAACACTCACACAATAATTTCTGATATTTCGGTTACCCTAGTAACCTTTCTCACAGACAGAAGGATACATACAGTATGTATCCTTCTGTCTGTGAGAAAGGTTACTAGGGTAACCGAAATATCAGAAATTATTGTGTGAGTGTTCCTTATTTTGTGTCTATGTTTTATTCCGCCCTACTTGTGGCAAAGTTTAGCTAAATTATCGCGTGTGTGATTTTTCCACGAACTTGTATATATATATATATATATATATATATATATATATATATTCGGCCAATTGTATAAATTAATCGGTGCACAATTGTTTGTACACAACTTGTGTAATTGTGCGATTCCTCTTATATAACCTCTTATATAATAAAACTATGATTAATTCAAATATAATAAACTTCGAAAAAATAATGCGACAGATCCAAGAGGCAAACATAGATCGCAAGTTGTAGTAAATGTACATGAACAGACGTCAAGTAATCCTTCACAACTAGACTCCCAGGTGGGTGAACGCAGCAATTGACGGTTGATCATGTATCCCTCCGCTAGACGTCACATGGATCTTAGTTCAACTTAAAAGATCTATATCTATCACGGATGCAATGTGCAATGGCTTACTGAATGCGATATCGTGGGATACAGACGCAATATGCGGCGAGACTGGGAAATGACGATGAAATTCGACGCTGGAGATTGCCTTATTGAACGACTCTGCAATTGAATTGAATGCAATACAGTCCAATACAGTCCATTAACGTCAATGCTCTAAATCCAAATTACTCACGGGTTATGATACATTTACGAAGTACCATGCAGGCCACCACTAGGGTGTGTGGCACGGGGTGATTCCACACCAGGCATGCAGCACTCGTCCCAGCACAAATCAGAACCTCGCACGCTCCCCCTGCCGCTAGGCGCAGGCCCAAAAGCAGTCAGAAGACGGTCCAATCAGAAACTGTGAGAGTGATACGTAAATGAACGTGCGAACATGTAGAACAATGCTATTCACACATCTAGTTGTTAATATTATGTATTTCTTAAAGCATGTTTACGGAGTTTTATGGTGTTTCTTACAGCATGTTTTGCATGTTCTAGCTTCATAGGCAGATTGCCCTCTTAAGTAGCATGTAGAATATTATGTGTCATCGTACATGTGTGGCGTGCATCTGGGGATTCTCTTGCATGCTGCATGATGGTTTTTAGTTAGTGATGGAATTGGTTAGTATCCTTAATATTCATGACCGTGCGGTGTGCATGTGGCGGTCCGCTTGCATGCTGCATTTTGGTGACTTGTCACCCCCTGCCAAACACCCTAGAGGTGGCTCGGAGGGTAATATGTAGATGTAGATGTATTAGTAATACTGTTAATTTATGAGTGCTAAGAGATGCTACTTCATGCAGAGAACAAAATAAAATAATTCAGGACAAATCAACAGGTGTGAAGTGTTAGTAATGATTTTGTGTTATTAAGCGCATGTGACATTTCAACTCTACCTATTGAGGGTGGGGTTTCATCAGATTGATCTATCGCAACTGTTATTATCCCTTATTGTTCGTGGGAAATATGACATTTTAAATCTATCGGTTCTGCAGTCAATTTATTTTATCTTATTCCTGTGATCGCTTCTACCGTAATACGTTGGCTCTTGCAGTATATGTTGAACGTCCGGCAAAAACCTGTCTGCTCCGAACTTGCGCAAAAGATGTAACCTGTATTTTTCCCTTCTATCAGTTAGATATTCCAACCCTAATTCCTTCAGCAATTCGGTAACACTGCAAAGTTTATCGTAACAACTTTTCACAAATCTTGCTGCTCTCCGCTGTATTCGATCTATTTCAGAGATTACTCCTACTTCGTAAGGGTCCCATATGCTCACGGCAAACTCCAAGTGAGGTCTGAGTGAAAGATAACATCGCTTTTTAACCTTCTCGTCCTATTTTCCTAATATTTTTTTTAATAAATCCCAGTTTGCAACTAGCCTGTCAGCAGATTTCCCGGACGTGTTTCCCCCAAGACAGGTCCTGAGAGTAAGGGTCACATTTAAGTATTTAACTGACTGTACATTTGATAAGTCTGTTTGATTAATTGTGTACGTTTCGTTGGCTGAGTTTTTCTTTTTCCAAAAATTCATAACAACGCACCTTTTAAAATTCAATTGTAACTGCTAAGTATTGCACCATTCATTTATAGCATCTAGGTCTTTTTGTAACGCAATCTTGTCAGACTCATTGCCTAGATCCCTGTACGACACTGCGTCATCTGCGAAGAAGCGAATTTTGCTCGTAACAACGGTAGTGATGTCATCAGTATACAAAAGTAACAATAAGGGACCGATGACACTTCCCTGGGGTACACCTGATGTAACTTTCACTATATCTGAACAAACGCCATTTAAAAATACCCTCTGTTCGCGGTCGGCTAAGAACTCTCTTATCCAACATATTACGTCGTGGTGTATGCCGTAAGCTTCTAACTTGACGAGTAACTTCGAATGAGGGACCATATTGAAAATTTTTTTGAAATCTAGAAATATTGCGTCTACTTGGACAAGCTTTTCTCCCGAGGAAAGAATGTCGTGAAGGAAGAGGGTCAACTGGGTTTAGCAAGACCTGCCTTTCCGGAATCCGTACTGATTTTGCGTCAACAAGTTTTGACTATCCAAGTACCCCATAATCGAACTGACAATTATATTTTCCAATATCTTGCACGATATAGACGTAAGAGAAATCGGTCTATAGTTACTGGTCTCTTCCTTACCACCGCTTTTAAATATTGGTGTAACGTCCGCGATCTTCCACTCGTAAGGAACACGATGTTGTGTTAGAGATTTTTCAAATATTATTTTCAGGTACGGTGCTATTTCTAATGCTAATTCTGTATAAACTCGGGCGTGGATTTTATCGAGACCGGGTGATTTGTTGGAATTAATGGATTTCAGATGACTTTCTATTTCACGAATAGTGATATTAATAGACTGCATTGGGTGCTTATATAGCCTAGGTATTGTAGGGGTGTCTTTTGGAGAGCATGTTGTATAGACGCTTTGAAAAAAGGCGTTGAGGATATTTGATGAATCTAATTTGTCGTTTGCTCTTTCTCCTATTGCCGTCATAGTTGATTTGCAGCTTTGAACCTCCCTCACGTATGACCAAAATGCCTTTGGGTTATCCTCTAAATATTCGCCCAATATTTTATTTTTTTAATCACGTTAATGCATTTTGAAATGCCGCCTTATCTGCTGCATTCGCTTTCTTGTATTTTTCGCATAACTTCTTATACTCCTCTTCGGGGAGACCCTGACGTGCGTTCTTTATTTTTGCGTGCCAGATTCGTTGTCGCTTGAGAGATTTCCGGATGTCCGCATTATACCACCTAGGTTCAGTATTGATCTTTTTAATTAAAGTATTCTATGTATAGTCAGTACAACGGTTATTACTAATATCATAAAATGTTTGATACGAGGTCGCTTTGAAAAAAGGTGTTGAGGATATTTTTTTAATCTAATTTTTCGTTTGTTCTTTCTCCTAGATTCGTCTTATTGACGTTACTGTTGATTTTCAGCCTTGAACCTCCCTCTCGTACGACCAAATTGCCTTTACCCACGGATACCCACGGTTTGAACTGAATATAGTTTTCCTTCAGAGGTGCTTTAAAAGAATTCTGCTTCATTATACTGTTTGAATTGCATTGTATTTATATGTCTTGCTTTTCTTAGCACGGAAAATAGTCACACTTGAATATAATATATTAATTTACCCCCAAATATAATGAATACACATCAAAGCATAGCCTAAATATAGTTCACAACAATTTTGAGGTATTAAGAGAGCGCACAATACATGTAGGTTAAACTGGAAAAGTTGGCCGTCTCCCATATAAAACAATACTTGTGCTGAGAAGTTCTCTTATATTCCGCATTACGAGGGAACCTCTTGATTTTTTTTTAAATTCTAAGTAGCTATTGTGGCCTCTGTGGCTGCCGTGCCTTATTCGGCCCACCTAATGGTCACACGAGTGGTCCGTAGCGTGGCATCCTCGTCCCTTATCTCGGGCCGAGTGGAGCAAAGCCGGGTTGTTTTTCTTTTTTTTTCTCTCGCCGCACTCGAGCGAGCAGCGGGGTGAATCTTTATCCGTCTCTTCACACGCGAGTCACAAGCAGACAAGGCTCTCCTCGCATTCAGCTGCGGATGAGAAGGAGCCGTGACATGGAGAGCCCTCCCCGAGGATTAGACACGCGAGGTGTGAAACACATCTTTCGACAAGTCCTCAGCCGCCCTCGTTCGGGTCGCCGAACGGCCCTCGCCACTTGCCAGCGACCAAAAGCGATGCTCAGGGGTTCGGCGAGCGTGTGGTTTGGGCGGGATTACTCGCGCAAGGACGCCTCGTCCATGCCAGTGATATTCTAACCTTTGATGATAATCATTTCAGATGAAAGAAATGTTCACGCGGTTTGCCAAGGTGGACAGACTCAAGCGGTTCGTATTGAGTTGGGGGCTCTCAATCTTTTTCGCTCAATTTCAATGTTCGCCATCGTTCAGAATGCATCCCCCTTCCCAAGGTTGTCTGACTCAAAAGATGCGCGCTTAAGCATGCGCATGTTTAAGAATCGATTTTAATCTGTGGAATCAAATAAACGTTAGTGAAAGCCACAGAATGAATTATCACAAAATACATATTTGCGGATTTTACATAGTGTTTAGAACAACTCGTTTTGCTGATTGTTCGTCCCAAAGCTCACCAAAACTCCCTAAATTCATCCTAGGGAGGAATTCCCAACGGTCTGAGAACTCCTGATATAAATGTACTGGTGGAGACTGTTCAGTGGACTGTTCGCAACCAAATAGTGCGTAATGTGACTTCACATGAGGGCTGAGAAGATTGATAGCAAATCGCATCTTGAATAGAGTCAATCACCGATCTATATTGTAATCGCAGACATCTGCAATGACATTGCAGGAAATGGTTTTCAGGCAGGCAGGCAGAAAGAGAAGCATTAATTTTTCGTTGCACTTTTGCATGTTCATAGGATTATGATCTTTAGGTTATGACATTACAATATGACCTGCATTAGCACGACCTTCGAAATTTGTCGCCAGACACCTTCAGAGTCGACCTTCGGTCACGTGGTCACCCCTCCCGTGTGAGGGGCATACATGCATTGGTATCCAGCGATAGGGGGAGTAAAAGGAGAGCGGTGTGTTGCCTCTCCATCGTGAACATCCGTGGCAAGCGACATACATCGGCGATCCACTTGCAGCGGCAAATTATGATTTCAAGGACTTTTCACATTTCATGGAGAGAGTACATTTATTGTCACCCTCGGTGTCATCGTCTCACCTCATCGACAGACTGCGCTCTTATTTTGATTCCTATGAAATGTTTTGCTCACAATTGCCAAATATCATCGATATTTACGAAAAAACTGACCCAGGTTTCGGCAACTCAGTGCCATTTTCAAGGTATATGGCAATGAGTTGCCGAAACCTACGTCGGTTTTTCGTAAATAAAGTGTGGAATTTACCAAGTGGTTTTTCAATATGCATATTAAACATTTCCACAAAGTTACGCCGGAAACGTTTTCTCAAATAACATCGAGTCCTATTATTTAGTATCCAAGGTCTACGACGTGATTCAGGAGAGATTATGACTCTGATAACAGTCATAATCGCCAATAGACTAAGAAAGATATTTCCTGTGCAACGAAAGTGTATAGTTTTAGGTTTACTAATACATTTCATGATACTATTTTCCTAGTCACAAAAGTTTCGCACTGAAATTCAATTGAGTTTTACAGTCTATGTTCACCGTCGTGCGTTGACTGGTGAACAATGAGCATACAAATTTAAAACTTGTCTTTATTTTTTCGGTCATGAATAAGCCATATAAAGATTTGATGTTTTTCGTTTAAGATTTGAGAAACCTCATGCATGTGGATGGTAATTTGAATCCACTAGCGCTATTCATGTTCTGTAGCCATTCTGTCAAATAGATGGCCTCCTTGATGATCCGGGGGTAGTTCTTGATTTATTTTTGGTCAAGTTTATTCGTCTTTTTTTATGTCTTTTCCTCACAGATATGCTCGGCTGAGGTGGCGTAGTACCAATTACCCTGACGGTAATTCTTCGCTTGCGTCCCTTGTCCTAGTGCTCATGGTTCTCTATGTTGATTGGCCGACACACGATTTTTCACGACTGCATTAAATTTCATAGATGACTTTGCGCATCGCAGATAGTAATAGCTCTTTTGCCTCTAGAAAATGGTCTTTTTCAAAGAATATATCATCTGTGGTGTTAATGCTGTACGTATTTATAACCCCTCAACTACATGGTGGTCCAGCCGTTAAGTAAATGTAGCTAAATATGGTAGATCCCATTAAATTAAAAATTTTGGAAATAAAGACCGCTCAGCATTCAAGCTTGACGAACCGTGCAAAATATTAGTGCAAAAGAGTCTCCACTATACAACAATAAGAGGCGTTGAAAAAAACCTGACGACCAAAAACGTCGCATTTTCAAAAACATATTCTCTATTTTCTTTGAATCCCTTATCAAGGTAACTCTCAATATCTGGAATTTTCTCATAGAATTATAGCGTAAAATGCAGAACATAGAGCATATCAGTTAAAATGGCTTACAGAAGCTCAGTAAAAGGTTGAGAATAGGTTTGAGAGGCTTTTGACTTCATAAAACGACCCGCGCGGCAAAGTGAAGACGGAGCAACACGAGCGTGCTCACCGGAGGCGCATCACTTCGCAAAATATTCGCGTGCGTGCGTGAAACCATAGAGTAAATCACATATCACACTCTATGGTGAAACTCACGCGCACGGATCACGGTTCTTCCGAGCAGCCCCTCGTTCCCCGATCTTTAAAACTGTTTGCATTAAGTCATCGGTCTTCAAATGCATCTATTAACGTTTACCATATTTCTTTTTGAGTTTTCGCGAGACTTCTATATTCTTCCTACTTCACTTGTCCGTGGGCGTGTAGCGATTATTTCATGGTTGCAATGATTATGTAAGGATTATCGAACAGACAACTAGACAGCAAATCACATTGATAATCACGCATTTCATCTCACAAATCGACCGCTTCGAAAATGTATTCTCTCGGCTGCTGTTACCATCCAAGAAAAATTCTACAGAAATCCCTATTACGGGTGCATGTTTCAAAGAAGAGTTCCCCTATGTCTATTCCCTTTTTTGGTAGCTTGCCGACTTCTTTTCTGCAAAATTCCTCCGAACCTTCATTTTCACCTCACCGCTTATCTTATTTCCAAAGAAAAACTTTCCCATGCCTTCCACTTTCGCATTAGCCAGTTCCATTTGCGCGGTGTCTAATGCTTTCATGGAACAGATTGGATCCATAATGTTGATTTATTCTCAAACTTTAGCAGATTCGTCCGATCCTTTCCCCTCACTGGCTAAATGCAAAATGCTGACCACTTCTCCGGTAAGGTTCACTTCTGCATAATATCCTTTGATTTCAGTTTGCGTAGTGATAAAGAACAGCGGGCGTGAGATACATACTATGTATCGCAATACTATACAAACGCGACGTCGTCGAATACTTGTAATTGACGGTGTAATCCGAATTCATCGCATTTTGTTAAGGTCGAACTGTATTATGAATAGCAAATATCACTGGCTCGTCGAATTCATGTCAATTAAACTATAATTTTGCGCACTGTTCCTAGTTCCATAAGATGGCCCCTCACCTTACTTCATAACTTCAAACAATTATGGCCCAGTTGATAGGGAGTTGGAAGCCGAAGACTGAAGACCCGTGCGATATTAATCCTATTTATTATTCAGTAATTAGTCATTCTACCAGCTGATTGGTAGGTTTTTGGGCAGCCTTTTCCCTAACTTCACCATTTCTGGGGCGTCTTTTCACTTCCCTGAATGTTGTTCGCTTGCCATCAGGCCCTCCGAAGCTCCTCAAACTCTCTGCCTCAAGTTTTTTCGAAAAAGAACGTGGTATCGAACTATCACATTAAATGTTGCATTTATTTTCCGCATCGCACTCCATCTCACTTCGCATGCCACTGTAAGTGGTGTAATATCGCATTTACACTTGTAGAAATTGATGCATTTCTCCGTGGCTAAATTCATCGCGATACGTCACGGATCGATCGCTACCTCCAGGTACCCTATTCGGAAAGGTCTCAGAATAACCAAGCCTCGACAATGGCGACATTTTGAGGACGCATCCTCGAAAATTTCAAATTGTATTATTCAAAAGTTGAGATTTGTCGGGAGCTTTGACGTCACATTCACGGATTTCCCGTGGCTCGACCGATTCGAGTCCTTACTGAATCAGGCCCCGGGAAGGAATCACTCGCGTCGGAGAGAAGGCGAGCGCGCGCGGGAGATGCTCGGGACGGGGGAGCGGTGCTGCCCCACCCCCCTGCCACCCCCCCCCTGCGGTGCAAACTTCCGGTGCCGGGGGGGCCACCGCCCATTGTCGCTCGCGGCAGATGCGCTCTGCCCCTCAATGGGTGAGTGGGGGGGGGGAGAAGACATAGGGGTTCCCCCCTCGGCTCTATCTGGACGGAGGCATCCTTGGCGGTTTTTCACTTTTCGTTCGGGATTACATGGTTTTGTTGCTCATCCGATGTTGATTAAGCGATTTCCTGAGTTACAAGATTAAATACATCATTTGAACAAGTTGAAATGACAGTAAATACATTTGTTGTTGACATAGTGTTTTTCGCGACCTATGTCTTACAGCATCATGTGGTCATTTCCTTATTATGGTATTTAAAATCCTCATATGAGCTTCTTAGTTTCAGAATTTGATGATTTTCCATCATGTTACCTCTTTCTGCAGAAATATAACGTCGTTGTTGAACAACAACGAAGCTTAGGTTCTGGACAATAAAATGTCTGTGATACGCTAAGTTTTTTATTGCATTTTGGAGGAGTTCCATTAAGTTACGGCAGAAATAATAAAATTTAACATAGCAATAATGATTCATTTTCGAAATTAAACTACGTTGTGCAACTGGAAAACACACCTGACCGGTGATTTACGTTCAAATCCTGGTTGAAATGTTCGCTGAAAGCTCGGGGACTGGAGCCCGGTGCGGCGACTCCAGCTCATCCAGAGATATCTATCGGGCAGGTTGACAACGGGCATTTCGGGGAGGCGCAGCGGGGGGGAGAGCGGGCCCGTTTGCGAGCACGACCGCACCATTTGGAACTCCTCCACTCTAGCCTCCACTCTAGGCTCCTCCCCTTCACTCCCCCCCCCCCCCCGCCGTGCAATGTCCAATCTGACCCATTGCCTTCCGTCACACGTTTTAAAGGGTATTATGCTGCACACAAATTCCATGTACTCAAGATGAAATGTTTTGCGACTCGTGAATACCTTGAATGAAAGAGATCCAGTAAAGCAAGCACTCAAACCATTTCACCATTGTGTCGAGGTAACTCCTGTGTAATATAGTGATACTACGCATTTTCAGCAAGGGAAGTTCAGGTTATCCTAAATATGCCACTAAATTCCACACGTTGAGCAGATTTTTTGGGTAATGCGCGAGCTAAACTTTTGAGTGCGATGAGTTCGTGTAATGCTATAGTGTTGTTACTCGCTATGGAAACCTACATTTAAGGAATATATGCTGACAATTACACCACTGACGTGACACACCAACATTTACTGTAAATTTGAATGCGATTGAAAATAACTGACTTGCGCATGCAGGGAAAACTTTATTCCAATAGGAATGGAATTATGGTTCTCGCAGCTCCGCCTACCTATCCTCTTTAGTGGTGACCAATTACCTAAATCACATAAGTGCATTAAATCGATTGTCTGTGCCTCCGATCATCTATGCGACTAAGGGTTTCCGTTAAAGTACACTCGACTTTCCACACTGCTCCTGGAAACACGAAAAAAGAAGCCGATCCCATAATACTGCGTGAAAGCTCAGCATTTCTATTGGCACTGTCTTCCCCCAAGCGATATTTCCAACCGAGGGACGATCCTTCCCCCGTTAGACCTCTTCCCCAATGGCACGCCGACGAGAATGGCAGACGCTCTTACGTATCGAAGTCCCGGCAACGCAATGCCATGCAGCTCCAAAATTCGCACCAAACATTATTATGACCAAATTCCCGGCAATGATACTTGAACAAGTTTTATTTAATCAAAATGACTGAATGGATTGGTCATGACGGTGGCCAAGATGCACTGGAAGACCGAAGAGATGATCTTGGAAGACTGAAATTTCAGAATTTCTCCTTAGTGGCGAAGGTCTAATTCTTCTGGAAACTTCGAACGATCGTGAATCGTTTCCATCGCTGATGATTCGTTTTTAACCACCCAGATTCCCGCATGATCTGGCTGAAATGTTTTCTAGCGAGACGGTTTCTTGGCAATGATGACCCGTCGTGCAAGTGGAAAGAATCTGTGGAAATGACAAAGGCCTTTCTTTTTCAATGTGGATAGGGACCACAAGTCTCTTGAGCCGAGAAACTTCGGAGCAGAGGCGAGAGAGAAAATTCTTGCGAGGTGATGCGCACATGAGCAGCGAGTGAAGAGTTCAAAGTTTATGGGCAGCCGAGAAGTGGAGGGGGACATTCCGCTGCCCCCGCCGGCCCCCAGATCATGCATCCCATCCCCCCCGCCCCCGTCTTCCCTCGGGGTCAGGTAGGCGACTATGGGCGTGTCGTGGTTTAGAGCGGGGTATCCATCATGAGAATCATCGGCCAGCTTCATTCTCCGATGCGTATAGATCATGTTGATCAGATTGGTGGTAGCTAAAGTACTCTCTCTTACCATCCTGAGGGCCCGGGTTCGCATCACGGCAGTCAGAAATGTTTAGTGAATTCCGATCCATTTTTGGATGCCTTGTGGAGAGCACCTCAAGAGTAGTACTCATATCGGATTGCACCCTAAAAGTGGTCTCCTTTCGGTAAGAGTATGCTGACGCCGAGTTTCTCTCCACCCTTCCTCTATTCTCCGGATAATCAATCCCTTGCCAAACCCACCCACCTGCCCTCAATGGCACAAATGACCTCTGCTGTCGGTCGCCTTCTAAGAATAACTCACCAACGAGTGGACCATTCATTTTAGGCTCCATTGGTCCACGATCTCTCACATGAAAATGCTATCAAGTGTGTTCAATAAAATAAACATTATTTTCCAAAATGTCGCATTTCACAGGCAGTGAAAATGTCAAATTACACTTCGTCATATTTTTGCACGTACTGATTCAATGACTAAAGAAATGAAATAGATAAATCGCCGTCAAAATAAATATGTATAACTAGATAGCATGATAACCTGACAGTCTTTCCTTTGAGTCGGAGCATGACGGAAATTTTACGGTAATTCTAGCAAATGCATTCAATAACATTTGCAGTAGAAAAAAATGTCATAGTTTAAAACATTTATCATAGAGGTTGAGCAGATAATTTTTTTAAATCTTCTGCAGTATTATATCGGTGCATATACAATATCTGGAGCAATCATCATCATTATTCTTTCAATCCTAAGATTGGGAGCCTTCCAATCCATAATATCCACTGCTAACTCCTTTACGCCTCCTTGTAGCTCTTCTGTTTCGTATTCCGTTTCACTTGGCCTAGATTTTTGTCCCCTTGTCTTACTAGTTCGCTTTGTCTCAAAGTGAGGCTTATCTATCAGGACCTTAAGAAGACATTTCAATTCTGGTGAAACCGGTGATGAAATTACGCAGAAATTACCTTGGGAAATAATGCACCTGGATCGGGGATCGAACCACGGACCGCTGGCTTACTGGGCCAATGCGCCGACCACCAGAGTGGTGGTCTGCGCATTTTCCCGGCAAGGTCCATGGTTCGATCCCCGATCCAGATGCATTATTTCCCAAGGCAATTTCTACGTAATATCTGGGCCTTGTCTACCCAACGGTGCTCCAGATGAGCTTCTCCTCCTCTTCTCTTCTCCCGTCCACCTCCTCGTCTCATCTTCAACCATCCTGTTGATCTTCAGCTTTCGCCGCCTGTACAAAGTTTCAAAATCCTTCATTCTCGTCTGTTCCAGCTTTCCAATAGTCCATGTCTATGCTTGTATTTGAAGACAGTATATGCAGAGAACTTAAAATTTTAACCGTGACTATAGATGTAATGTAGAAAAGTTCCTCGGGGGAGGATCACTGCCGTCGTGGGTCAACCGATGACCACCATCCTCCTCCACCCACTGCCAACCACCCAACGCCGTGCTTTCCGGGGCGACGACTCTCCCGGCACCACGCACCACCCTATTGTGCTCCCTCAGGTGTTAACCTTTATTTACGCCGTAACTTAAATTGGAAATTTTCATGCCAAAATAATGCTTCCCTCGGCACTGAGAACAGATAAAATACAAATGATAAGTAACAAAATATTTTCGATTGGCACGAGGGAAAGTCCACCAGCACCGGTATTCGAACCACGAATTTGATTTGACAGGTCAATAGGCAGACCTCTTAAGCTTCCCGAGCTTTCTCATTCCCATTCCAATTTTACCAGGATATCGATCTTCCCGGGAAGCCAAAGCGTTGTTCAATTTGGCTCCAGGTGGATTGACAGAATCAAAACGAACTCAGTAAATTTTACAATTGATTTTATTCAATACGACCGGTTTCATCGCATAAGTGACATCTTCAGGTGGATTTCTCCGGGTGGATTATTTTGTCGGGGCGATTGGCACATATTTCATCGCCGTAATTTGCGTCAGACGCTAACAATTTTGGCGCAATTATTTTGGGGCATAAATATCATTTAAGGTAGTTTGAGCCACAAATCAGTTAATCTAGAATTTGATAAATTTGGCGTAAATTTAAAGAAAAAACTCGTATTTTTAATAAAATGGAAATGTTACCCCCTTGCCGAACTACTTTTCGAGCATTTTGTCTAAAAGTATAAGCTGTTTTACATGGCTTAGATTACGGTTGTGCGCTCCAAAGGGAGAATATTGAAAAAATTAGGAATTCCTAACACCTATATTTCGTCAAAAAACAAACAGTGTGTAGTTTGTATGTTTTTTCAACTATTTATAAAAATTAATGAATTACTCACTGCAGAACGTTTTACAGAATCACAAAAAACCGTTGTTTTGAGGGCATTTCAGTTTTTTTAGGGTGGTGATATTTATTTAATTACTAAGAATTTGTGTCATATACAACTATATTTTTGCACCATTAATATTACAAGATTTACTTCATACTTCATACAGACGCTTAAATTAAAGAATAGCATTCGAATATGGTATCCATTATGACTAGGGAACTATCTCGCTCAAACTACCTAAAGTATGCGATGAAAATCATTCGACGGCTGCAGAAATGAATGGTAGTAGTGCAGTGAATGATTGCCACCGGGCGTCACCGTTCGGAGAGCCGATATGTAGCCTTTGCGCCTGCGTCAGATATATACCTGCGTGCCTCGGGGTGACCCTCTCGGGCGAGAAGAGAGCCCGTGGGCCGATCAATTGTGAGGAAGGGACTCTTCGTCAGCCCATTCATCACCCCGTGGTAAGAGGAGGGAGGATGTCTTTGAGGCGATGGGCGTGGAGACCGAGGAGCGACGTCCGGGCGTCGCGATCGCAGCGAATAGTGATCGTTCCAATACGGCTCACTTAACAGGGAGAGCCCAAGGTGAGTTGGTTTCCTTCCAAAAGCTTTCCGTGAATATCTCTCCAGTGAAAGTAATAACCAATTTGGCTCCATGGGACATTTGAAACGGCTATTTTTACGGATGAAATAATGATAAATGCTGCGCGTCAATTATGAGCATTAAGGATTTCTGAGAAATAGAGGCGATTCTATAAAATAATGTCACTATTATTACAAGTATTGAATTTTAACGAATGAATGTGTACAAACTTACAAACCCAGGACTGCTACTTTGACTCTTGCGTGAAATTTTCGCAGAATACTATTTCTTCGCACCCTCATCATTCAAAGTTTCACAGAAACGGAAGTCCTCTGACTTAGTGAGTTTCACTGGCAGCAGCACCCTTAGAAGCCACCCCGTGTCATAGCAAATTACCTCACTAGAAGCTTCCCGCAGACAGCTATGTCAGCTGGGCACGGGAGATACACCAGCGGGAGGCAAGCCCACTGCTACTACTGAAATGCACTAAAAACGTGCAGCAAGGCTACTTCGAGCCAGGCAGTGCAGAGACTACACTATTTTTCGACGATATTCGCAGACGAAGAGCATGACCAGCGGAGGATCAATGAGCGGAGATTGGGTTATCCGCCGTTCCCAACTCACTTGTTCCCCTCGTGCTCATCCTCCCAGCTCACACCGGAAGGATCCTGACTGCCATTCACACCCCATGCAAGGCGACCCAACGGAATGAAGAGCTCCCAGGTCGTGACAGAGGCGATAATAAGCATTCTTTGCCCGCTCTGCCGATACACTGACCCAGGGCGAGAAGAGCAGGGGCGAACAAGGGCCGCCTTGCGCCCCACAATTGTCACTGATCCCTGCGGTCCCCCGAGGGCCAGGACCGAAAAAAAGGGGACCCTCTTTGTCCTTCCCCACCCCGACTCGCTTCGGCACCTCCACGATGGATGATCGGGATGCAGGATCTCTCCTTCGCTCCCTGCACAGCCCTTGCGGGCGCGAGTGCCACGCAGCCCTCGTCTCCTGTTCGCTACCGGCTCAAACATTCACACCCACTTAGGGTCCCCTTTCAAATACACTGAATATCCACCGGCCGACAGCAGCCGGGGTTGGGAACGCGTCGGTTTAGTCCACGAGGGCCGTGGGTTCTAATCCCACCTCGGGTATGATTGTCTTCGGATTAAGGTCTTATGTAACAACGTGCAGTATTACCTTAGCAATGGGGAATTCGATTAATGTTTAAAAACTATTTGTATGGGGCCGCATTCTTACATGGACAGAGCAATAATTCGGTCGCCAAAATACGTGGTCTAATAAAAATATTTCTCGTTAAACATTAAGAGTTCTAAGGGGTGTCAGAATACTAGGCCATTGAGATTCCGATGGAAAACGTTACTTTCAGGAATACGATGCATTCTCATACTAAATGAGATGTTTATCCTAATTTGAGGAAATTTATCATTTCAATTTCATTTATGTTCACTGTAAATTAGTATGATTCTAGCCCTTAAAGTCCATCGGAATTAGGGAAGCGATATTGTAGAATTACGTCAAGCCCTCTAGATGCCGTTTTGAACCACGTGACTTATCAAACTTTTATGCAGTTTTTATGCGAAATCATTGATTCCTACGGTGGACGCATAAGTACGTTGGTTTTATATTATTTGAGAGGGTTAATAAATATGCCGTCAAATTTGAGGGACAGAATTGATGAATGTTCTCCATTGGAGCACGTAAAATCTAAGTCTGTAACTGCCGATGATAAACCCGACCTTGGCGCACGATATGGAAGCCTGTTTCAATTGTCAGAATATCTATCAGCACGGGAAATGCGCGAGCATCGTCCAATTTTATATCACTTCATTGGAAATGATCTACTGGTCGGGGTAGGTTCAGATAGGGAAAAGGTTACCTCTAATAATCTTTAAATGCCGCAAGCCCCGATTTCCTCTTCCGACTTGAGTCTGAGCATGCGTCCTTATCCCATCCATAAAGTCCATTTCCTCTCTTCCCCTCTCCCGCTTACCCAATATCCTCCCCTCCATCATGGCCTTCAGCCTCCCCTCGCCTCTCATTACTGCCTCTCCCAACCTGCATCCTTTTATCATCTACTCCTCATCATCTCCTCCCGCAGTTACCTCTCCTCACCCGCCATGCCGACCACTTCCGCGCTCATCTTTCTTTCCGCCCACCGCACTTTCTCCTCTCTCCTCCACTTCTCAACCGCGAGCAGCCAGCTCTCAAAGTCCAAAGTCTCTGGCACCCGCCGCATTCTCACGCGACGTCACCCCGATCACTTCTCCCCTATTTCCTCTTTGGCTTAAGCATTTCTCCTCAAATTCTCCAACTTGGCCCATTTTGCTTCAAGGAGCAGGTAATTGAATTGTTCTTCCTGATTCAATCATGATATATTGACTTGATATTTAGGAATGTATTCAATAAGTATCAATATTTTTACAGTTTATTACATTTATTATCCGGCAATCCAAGTCGGCCTATATGACAATTTTCCTGTCCTACCCTTAACATAGTGCCGTTATATTCCATTCCTTACCTAATTTAATTTTTTTTTAGTATTTCCAAAATGTTTCACTACACACTCAGACGAAGGAGATCAATTATCCTTGAGGAAGTATACACTCAACCGATTCAGGTTTCACTTCTTGGAAGTATTTAGTATCCATGCTAAATAATAATATATTGTACTTTTCCAGAGAAATTTAAGTTAACTCATACTTCGAGTAAAATAAAATTCTATGGAAAAGCGCAAGATTTTATTCATTATTATGGATTCTTAAGAAAGGATGAGATTCCTCCTAGGCAATATTTAGCGGAGAGGATGCAGTGACGCAGCACCGTCAAAAATAACTTCTTATTCGCACATGATTTGTAATTTTACTCTTCTATAATTGTATTCTAGTTTTTAAAGACAATGGTGTCATGAAAGCACAAAATACGAAATTCTCTCAAGGGCAGTCCTTGTGAATTGCAATCTTTTTACATATTCGTGCATTATGCTTTCTATTGTGATGAGTTCACGAGGCAGTTATTATTGTCTTTAGTTAGACATGGCCCAAACACCAATCCAAATAAGCTCTTCCACAGAGAAGAGAGCAACTATATATTCGGAGAAACCCGTTCGTTAGAGGGCAAAGATAGAGGCCAAACTGTTTATACGGCGGGTTGCTGTATGCAACGATTTCTGCACGCACCAATCAAATTCCTGGCCAGTGTCATCTGCGAAAACTTGAAATCTTCACCGTACTGCTCAAGTTTCATTGAGGAACAAAATATTCTTAATACTAGAACAAACCCAAAACTGAGGTAGCAAATCTATGAGATCCAGAAAAAATTAATGATCTACGGATTAACTGAATGGTTAGAACTAATTACGCAAGATTTCCATCATATCTGCCAACTCGGTTATTCCGACTTTTTACATAAGCCTCTTCAAATCCTTATTCCAACATGGCAACGGGAGTTCGAACTTTATGACATCCGCATTTAGTTAAAAAATAGTGAAACTTATGATTAATATGTATCTCTTCCTTATGTTTCTGTGAGTATTTACACAATTAATTGCTTATTTCGTCATTTAAATTAGAGTTCAATGAATTTGAATCATGGCATCTTAGTGAATAATATGTTGAATACGCATTTGTCTCCATCCCAGGGACCTTGTCGTAGGTGGCGGAAGCCCCGGCACGAACCATTTGATCTTTAGAGCAGGTCTAGCTGCAGAAATGATAACCAACCAATAGTAAAGGCCCTTCGACCCATGCCAGATAGGTCGAAGGGCCTTTGTTAGTGTGATAGTTGTACAAGTAGTGCCGGCCCCAGTGTATTGCAAGTCCCCGACTCCAACTGGGTGACTGTCGAGCAAATGGTGTCTCGATTAGAATACTATTGGGGAATACATCGAGAAACCATTCCATTAATGAAAGAAAGGTACGAAGGATGAAGAACTGAATCCTGGCAACTGTGGCACTAGGCGCACTGGGCTGGGTGTCGCTTCCGCAAGTGTGAGAGGCAAATCATTTGCGGCCGTCATCACGCGAAATCCTTGAACCGAAGAGGGCACAAGGGCAATGGAGAAAAGAGCTTAGCAGTGCTGAGAAATTCTTGGAATGTGGTGAAAATATTGACAGCAGAGACGTTGGAAAATGTTAAGCCGGGAAAAGAGAGTATATCCTAACGTAAGAAGTACACAGGTTAATGGTACTCCAAGTGCTATCTGTGGCTGTATTTCAACGTTGGGGCCATGTTCTTAGTCGCCAGACAGGGAAAACAACCACGTCTGATATAATTAAGTCTACAGGCCAGTGCCCGAATGGTAAGTCTAAAGATGCCAGAAATGCAGAAAAATAGGGTTGTGTGAGGTATTTAAAACCATGGCAGCTATTAGAAAGATAGTTATTGATTGATGAGGGAAGTGAAAGAGATGACGCGTTGGTTTCCTGCAGTTTAAAAGCGTATTATTTAGAAAAACGATAGAAGATATCGAAAAGTTGATCCGAGGATATTGGTAGATGAAACAAAAGCGCATTATACTAATTTAACTCTGCGCATTTCATTAAGAGGATCCAGCAAAAAGAATCCAACTTTGCCACCACTCTAAATGTAAAGCAATGGATTTTATTCGGCCGACCGCTATTTGGGCGAGGATGACGTTAATATTTCACGAGTAAGAGAGGTTCATCTAGATCTACATACTACCCCGCAAGCCGCCTCAATAGGCGTGTGGCGGGGGGTGTTAGGACACCAGCCGTTTACATATAAAAAGGAAACGCTCTAATGAAATTACGCCTAGCATTTATTAAAGTCCCTTATTGTTCGGGGGAAAAACGAATTCCCTTACCTATCCGTTCGGCAAAATATCTCTCTTAATTTATCGTTTCCGTTGGACCTGGAAATAAAGTGGGGTTCTAATAGGATGTTCTCCGTGTCGCTCTTAAAGATATCTATTCTCAATTGCTCAAGTAATCTAAGCCTAGCGCGCAGCCTCCGAGTCTCCAGCGGCTCCCAGCCTAATTCGTTTAACATCTATGTAACGCAGTCTGTACGCCCGTAGCAGTTTTTGACGAATCGCGCAGCTTTCCTTTGTATTTTATTAAGTTCCCAGATTTATTCTTTCTCCACCGGATCCCATAGGTTAAGATATGACGGCGGAGTAAAGACTTTTAAACACTCAGAAGTGGAAGCTTGTATGCATTTTTCGGCCCGATAAAGAATCCACTAAATGTTTTACTCGAACTCATCGTCGTGCGGGGATGATCGTTTCGGTAGGGAAAAATTACAGCCCCACTTGTCTCGCCTTCCTCAATGTCGCCTCGCCTCCCAGCCCTGCATCCCGCCCCCCCGCCCTGTATCCCCCCCCCCCGCCCAGCATCCCCCCCCGTCCCAACAAGTATGATCTCAGCGATGCGGCACCCCGACAATCGGCGGGCGCACGCGAGGGGCGTCCGGAGTTGCCAACATGACGATGAGATGGGCTTTGCAGAGCGGCACCCCCGCACCCCCCCCCCCCCACCCCTCTCCGGCCATTAATAAGCCGAAGCCCACGTGTGCGGGCGACAGTCGAGTAATTGGAAAGTGTGATCGGGGTGGAGGGAATGAAGGATTGGAAGGGGGGCAGAGTTGGTGCTGTGGCGAGGATGGGGGTAGGCGGGGGGGAGGGGGGGGGGGTAGAGTGGGGCGCTTGACTTGATAGACTCCCGCCACGGCTGGGAAGACACGGGAGAAGCGTGCCATCACGCCTCGGATATCCCCTCTCCCTCCCCCCCCCTCCCCCCCCCACGCGAAATGTTTGTCACCCGAGGCGAACCGGAACTGAGAGGAAGGCAGCGGGGGGGGGGGGGGGAGAGTGAGCAGCCAGGGGCGGCAGGCACCGACTGACTGCAGCAGCCAAAGGGAGGGGGGAGGAGATGGGCCGAGCCCGTCGTGAGAAGCGGCGGCCCGCGCCGCTCTCCCGGTGGGCCGCGGGAGAGACGTGGGACACCCAGGGGAGGGATGAGGGCTCGCGTGCAGAAGTGAAGTGGAAGTGGGAAACTTCACTTAGTGCTGCACTAAACACCGGAGGCTGCCATCATAATTTTGTCAATCCGGGTCTAAGAAAGTCAGTCCGTCGCTTCCATTGAACTCGCATTCATATCGTTGTTTTATCCCAGAATTGCGTTATTTACGGCAGAATTATTTCCGAGAATATTCAACTTCTGGCACACTAAGTTATATACGTTGAACCACTTAACTAGATGCGAAACGTAATGCAACTTTTATTCCCATTGGAATCCTAACTTAGACCGGGAATGAGTAAACCCTCCTCGACCCTGTTAAAACTTAAAACCCATGATTACGGCCGCGATTGCCTTGCACTGCAGGTGGGTGCCATCTCGGGATTTCCGCAATCATTTGGGACCCTGCGCAGAGAGCTTTAATCCGAAATAAACTAAAAGCAAATTAAAACACGCACGCTACGTTAAAAACTGCCATGAGTGAGCAGAGTGGGAGACACTTCATAGAAGCTCTAGTTTGGCATCCGATAGTCTCTCGGAGGCTTCACGCTAACCTAAGTTTCCTTGAAAAATTCAGGGTCGATTCAGGGTTCAGGGCTTTCAAATCCCTACTCTTCCCTTCCCCCCTTCTTCTTTCCCCCCAGTATCCCCCCCCTCTTCCTCTGCGCCACTCGGAGGAACGACACCCCCTTGACCTCATCTCCGTCACTCCCCCCACCCACCGTCCAGCATCCTTCCATCCACGGTGCTCGTCTTCACACTACCCGTGCGAGCGGGGTTGTGTGGTAGGGGTTGTCAGGACACATCGGCTATGTATAAGGGGAGCGAATTATGGATGTGGAATTTGAAGAGGAACGGAACGATAGTGAATGGTAATTTAATGGTGTGTCCTAGAGGAAATTGCCACGAGAAAAATAGCGGCCTGGACCGGGGATCAAACCACGTGTCTTTTAACTTACCAGGCCAATGCGCAGACCACTACGCTACCCATGCTTCCTAATTTCTGAGAAAATATAGGGAGCCTGGGTAGCGTAGCGGTATGCGCATTGGCAAGCCAAAAAAGGTCCGCGATTTTTTTCTCGCGGAAATTTCTATGTATATCTTCGCCGTGTTTGCGGCAGTCATGAATATCTTACTAATTAAACTAAGATACCATACGTAACGTGTGAACATGCAATTTGTGTACCTATCAATTCGGCAACGTATTTCCCTTATTTTTTCATATCTGTCAGTTCTAGAGACATATTTCGGGGTGAATATAGAATTGCATCCCCTGTGTCCCTCTTGCGTGATCTGAATGTCTCGAGTGATCCTGACCCGAATGTTTTCCCCTCCCGCGGCTCCCGTCCTTCTATCGGGGCCGTGTCACGCGCCGTGCTCGCTCGTTGTTTCGCCGTTATTGACGAAGCGCTCCGGTTCCCACTCTCTGTTTCATTTCGAATTAATTGTCATTCACTGCAGCGTCCAAAATACGAATCCCAAATGGAGTGCATCACGCGTTTGGGTCACGCTTGTCCAGCGTGTCTGTTCGGCGGGAACGGAGTTGCGGACACGTGTTGAATCGGCGTCGGCCCTCGCCCCACCCATCCCTGCCCCCCGCCTACACTCTTTTGGGGACCCGGAGGGAATGCTAATCGCCGGGAGCTTGGCATCTTGCTAGCCCACTGAAATACCTCAGCAAAACAGCATGCTCATCTTCTAATTGGAGCATCTTGTTCGCGACGTGCAGGTACTTGCCAAAGGGGTTAATAAACATGAAAAAGGTTGGAATTGGGAATTTATTTTGGGAAACATCATGTACCTATTGTGCGAAGTAGTTGTAGTTGATGATGATGTCGTTGAAGTAAGTCGGGTCTTGTTTCCTCCGATTAACCTGACGAGCACTTCTTGGTCCGTTTAGCGGTTCGTTCATCTTTCAATCCCCCATAAATGACAACGATTGTAAACACATTTTTAATCTCGATTCTATAGCACGCAGTGCCTCACTGACCCAACTCGAAACAATTCCTCAACCCACCCTCACTGCCCTTCCCAACTCCTACCCGCTCCTACCTCCGACGAGTGTGTCTGATATACGCGTGCACATGGAAAGAGTCGCTAATGACGCTGAGCGTTGAAACCCGGGTCGTAACTAAATAAATTAATGTGGAATCACAAAGTTAAAATTTTTCATTCTATTTTATTTCGAGTAATAAACCTATATTTTATACACATGGATTCGATCATTTGATTATTTGAATCGCTACTCGATCCTTGAACATTTTATAAGTCTCTTCTACGTCGAGCGGAATTTTTTCTTTTTCGCTTGATTCGTTGAGTGTCGTCCGAGGCATGTATTAGGAATAATAGTTCCAACGGAGCCTCCCTCTTTGAATGTCAATCGGGAGAGCAACTGAAACACAAAATATGCTTGATACTTAAACACAGTCAAAGAAAATGTTTTTGAATTCCTGGGTAATAGCTTTTTTCGTAAAAAATACAGAAATCAATTTGAGAATTAGCAATTGCCCAATTGAAAATTCTCAATGTGGAAAAATTATTTTTAAATTGATCATTGTATGCCTCATGTTAGAAGATTAAAATCTTTTCTTCTTTTTTTCCGAAATCACCATTAGTATAAGTTAACTATTTTAATCGATTAATGCAGGCCAATTTAATCAAAAATTTGATGTCTTCTTTCCGATGTGTGGCAAACGCCCCGCCCCCAATGTTTCCTCTTTCTCTCTCTCCAAATGTCCAAATTTCCGAGCCCAACATCGGCGACAAAGTCTCTCCTGGCATCTTCACACGTCGTCCTAATCGTCCCACCCCCCACCTGGCACGTAAAATCCCCCGCCGTCATCCTCCCCCGCGGGAAAGTATTCCGATGCCCGCCCCATCGGCCGTGGCGCACCAGCCCGCCACATTCCTGCCCCACACTCCGAAGGCGCCCCCGGGGGCGGCGGCGTCCACTCGAGAGCGCCTCCTCCGGAGGCGGCCGCCCCCAAGTGCCGATAAGAAGAAGGGACTGGGGACGAAGCTCCGGGGAGAGAGCGATCGATGCGGCCTCCTCTCTCTTGCTCTTTCCCGTGGGACCCGTGGAGGCGACGTCGCAACCCCCTCCCGCCTCCCTCCATCTCGCCCTCTCCCCCGCCCCCAAGGGTGGTCGGGGGCCCCCGTAACTCTCTCACTCTCTCGAGAGATTCCCTTTGAAGTCGGCCGGGTAATTGAAAATGAAACAGTGTGTATGGGGGGGAGTGCGAAGGCGTCAAACCCCAAAAGTGTTCTCATCTGATTGATCGACGGTGCCGGGGAAACATGTGCCCATTGTCGCCCCTGACGGGGACGGGAGTGGTGGTGGTGGTGGGGGGGGGGCAGAGTTGGGGGGGGGGCCTCCTCCCTTCACTCCCCCCGCCCCTGCGCTATCATCCGACTGCCTCATCCGCCGGGCGAGTGGGCTCGATGGAGCGTGCTGCGAGTGATGTGCGCGCGAATGGGCCCCGTGAGTGGGCCCTGGGAGTGGGCCCTGGGAGTGGGCCCTGGGAGTGGGCCCTGGGAGAGCAGCGGCCCTGCAGCACCTTCAACCATCGGACCCCTCCGATCGGAATGCGTCGGCGTAAGCGTGAATCATATGAGCCATAACGCCCAATCCATTATCCGCAGCCCTCCATTTCATAGGAGACACATTTAGGAATCGCATTATCCCTCGAATATTCCATAAACGAGCCTTGGCAATTTTACTCCATTCCCGAATTTCTTTCGTCCCGGAAGGGTTGTCACTAACCCCCGTCCCCCACTATCGGAGACTAAAGCGACGGCCCCTCGCTCCCGCCCCCTCCCCCCCTCGAACGAGCCGGGGGATCGGGTTGGTGCGATGGCTGGAGTGTTGGCTTCCCATTCCGAGGATCTGGGTTCGTATCCCGACAGTTTCGGTGATTTTACGGTTGAATTCCGATTTCTATTATTCCAATTCCTGTTGCTTCGTGTGCAGTAATCCGTCCGTCGGATGTGACACTCGGCCGCGGAGTCGCGCGTTTCGTTAGGAGCAGGGCCAACACCGGGTTTCTCTCCATCCTTCCTCCATTTTCTGATCCCCTAAACAATCTACCAACCTGTCCTCAATGGTGCAAATGAACCCGGTCACCGGTCGCCTCCCCAAATTACCCAACCAACTGAATGAGCAGAGACGAGCGATGACCGACCCGTCGGCGACTCTCCCACCCCCAAACTCCACGCTCCGCGGCGATAGAATGGAGAAGGAATACTTGCTGAGAACATTTACGAAACATCTTCCCAACTCTCGCTGCCCTCCTTCTCCCTCTGTGTCATGATGGGCCTCTGAGGACCACCGCGCGCAGACTGAGTGCCGACCTATTGCAATGGCATGAACTCGCGCCTTGGGTGTGGCCGGAGCGACTAATCTCTGGAGGGCAGTGATAGGCGCGATGCACGGCTATGGATGGGAAGTGATTAAACGCCTAGGCATATCAGATCGTGGCTAAAATTTCGATGTCCGTTCATCGCCACCAACGTCACCAGAACACTATGAAACATTGGAAGAAGTCGCACTTTAGACTGAACCCCATTGAAATAGTTAGGTGGCAAGGAAGTGGAGTCAAGACAAAGCGATCGTGAAACTATTGAAGAATTGAGTTTGACGAAGGTATGGTGAGGACAGAGGTCAGTGAGAAAAAGTTTTAAAAGTGAATGTGTAATGTATCATGAGGTAAAGGTACTCTAGCTTATGACAAGTTTGATTGGAAAAGTAAAAGTGGTGGGTAACCAAGTAAACCTAGAGGAGATGCACAAAAGAAATGTTAGGGGATGTGAAGACGAAGAATTGTTGGGAAATCATGAAATTAGTAGACTATGGAATGACTGGGTGGAATGGTGAGAATCACAGAAAGGTTTTAAAAGTAAGAGGGAGGGCCTATTTAGTAAATCGCCGATGAAGACGTTATATAAATATTTTGATAAGTAGGCTTTGGTATAAACTTTGCAAAGTCGTAGAAAATAACATAGTGACCATACTTTCATAAGTTGAGAATTGAGAAATGCCGTGAGATATGAGGAAAAAAGTGAGCAAGAAATGTTGCAGTGTTAACAACGAAAGAAATATGATTACGCTTAGCTCAAAGATTGCACCGGGTTAAAGAAAGAATACTCAGGTCGCTCAACGGATCCGCGGGGAATACGAAGGTTCGCATAACAGGAAACAATATACAAGCATAAATTCCAAGACATTTTACCACAACATAATTAAATTAAATAATGGTAAGCCACGGTTCCAGGTACCTACATTATTAGAATCCTCAATCAACAATCTCGTATAATTGCTGATTTATATTTTTGCCATTTCTAAGAATAAATATGCAAAGGAATGAATTAAATATTTCGATCAAGGCGATGGAAATTCGAGTCTTTCCTGAGTCGGCGTCAGCGCAGGATGGGGTTCATTTTGCGGCCCGAGTAGCACACTGGGGCCGCAAGGACTGCCCGACCCCCGTGAGCTTCATAAAAGTTAACATCCGTAAAAATCGGCCCGGCCCCACAATGGAGCCCATTAAGGATTTCCCCCGGAGGCAGCCGCCGGACGCGCAGGGGTTATCTTAACAGCAATCTGCTGTCGCGAAGGGAGATAGGGGTGAGAGCTCTGGGTCGGGCGGGTCGGGGAGGGGGTCGGAACCCCTAGGATGGGATCCCAGGGTGTGCCAGGGGAGTGACGGAAGGAAGGGTTTCGGCGGGGGGTCGTCATCTGCAAGCACCCGAAGATGATGTCGCGTCGGAAATTACAGGGGGGTGTGGGGCGGGGAGGGGCGCGCGGGGGCGGGCAAGGGGCGGGGAAGGGGCCCGCCACTCGCAGCGCGCGCCTGCGACGGCCCTGGGAGTACTGCGCCGTCGCTTTGCCTCGAAATCACGGCACCCGGATGATTTGTGATTTCCGCCCTCGCCCCTCCCGACCGAAATCCCAACTCCACTCGTGGATTCAAGGAATGAGCTCAAAACATATTATGCTGAGCGGAAGCCTTTCCTTGACGATCATCTCCGTCACGCGTATAACGAACTCACTAAATGAAAACACTTAATTTTCAGCCAACTTGCGAGTACTTCAGTTAAGTGACACCGGGGTAGGCAAGGGCTTCAATACACCAACGCCACACCAACCAAGAAAATATTCCAATCAAACTTTTAAAACCCAGGTTGGTTGTTTGTTACGCTCGGGTTTTCACAACCCTGGTGGAGATACTAAGCGTTCTTGTTTAAAACGCTGAAATTCCACAGAGTATATCAAGAAACCTTTGAATATTCTTGTTATAAAATTGTACACAAATCTAACGGCACAGTTAAGGGGAGCAGAAGGCAATTGACACTAGGAGGCGATAGACAGGGAAAAGTGAGGAAGAGGTTTTCACTCTCACTTCTGCTTTTCACCGAGTACTTGGAATATAGTTAGATCGCCATGGGATGAGTTGGAAATGGGAATGAAAGAGGAGCCAAAATGAAATGAAAGAGAAGCCAAAATATTTGTATTTGCAGACGATTATAAATTACTTTTCCGATCATCTAAGGGACTAGAGTAGATTATGACCACGTAGGAGGAACTAGGTGAAAGAGTTTCTTTGAAAATAACAAATAGGAAGACAAAGGTTATCCCGAAGTAGGGAGGGTGGCATAAATCCCCGAGAGATTTAACTATGGGAGGCGGAACAGTTCAAATACCTGTTAGTGTTATAGTTGAGAATGGATTTAGTATAATTGCCTTTAATCAAAGTATTTCGTTAGCAGAGGGAGCATTTACGAAGAGGATGAAATCAACGAGGGGAAAAACGTAAATAAAATATTAGTTCAAATTGGAACATGGCGCGTAGCATTGCGTGGATTAGAAAGGGTTCCGCAACGGGATGAAGATGAGCGGCTTCTATCTCAGAATAGCATCCAGGTGGCATCTCGTGGGGGGTTCGGAGGAGAACGGAGCGTGGTAACCTAGGTGGAGGGGAAAACAAACGAGGAAGTGCCAGATAAGGCGGGAGTGGAAAGAAGCTGATAAGATTGGGGGAGGCAAAAAAAGTTGATTGAGGACGTATTGGGAGGTGAGGACGTGTTAGAGGCGGTGATGGAGAGAGGTGGTGGGGAAACAAAATGAGGGCTCGTTGGATATGTGCCTGGCGGAGGACAAGCGATGGCTGGTGGGAGGAATGCGAGGGGGGAGCAAACTTGGATGGGGGAGGAATGGAGGCGTCGTGGACTGGTGAAGATTGTGACAGAGAGGAGAGCATCGGGTGAGCGTGGATGAGGGGGAGGAAGAGAAGAAATGCCGGTCGGATGGTGTGTTGGGAGGAACATGAAAGGAGTTGAAAGGGAATTTAATTTCTGGGAAAAACATACATTTAACGACTTAGAAAGAAGCGTAAAAGAAAACTCTACTGAGGTCGGAGAAATAATGTGCAAGACTGTCCATAGACATGGGCAAGACTGTCCATTTATTTGTAAGAATGGTTCCTGATGATAATGTTATAACTCCGATCAAGCTCTTTAAGTTTGTCCAGTTGACTTCAAGGAGTCTCAATTTAACATCTTTTCTCTCCAACACTTCGAATCACGTCTTCATCGGTAACTCTCTCCACCCATTCGATTTTTATGATCAATCACTCCATTGATATCACAAACGATGGCAGAGATGCAGAACTCGACTCGGTATGAAAACCGAGTGAGATACATACAAACATTTCCACTCCTTTCCGTATTTTCTGTTACGCAAATTTTTGCATCCAAACTTCACAACCATGTAACCGCAACTTCAAAAGATTTTAATTATTTCTTGTTCTCCAAGCTTGTGCAAGTAATTTTCAGTAGATTGTTATTTTGATTTTATTATTTCATTACTTGGTTTCTTTCACTCTCCAAAGCTTCCTTGCTTCTTCTGTCACCTGACTCTACTTCCCTGCAATTCTACTTCCTATTTAGCAGAATTCTTCCTCTTGTTCCAATATCTGCTGTTCTAGTCTGACGGTGACTCGGTTTCACTAATTTGTTCCATCAACCAGAGCATTTGTTCTCTAACCTTCAATTTCCAAGTAGTACTCCTTCAATTAACAATCTCGTTAGAACATCTTAATTTATATCAAGGCTCCAATGTCATTAGTAAAGCGTTGCTTGTTGATTTCCTCTATAAGCGCGCACTCCAGCATTTAGGTTTGTCTTGTTTTATTCATTGCTTTTTAATGAGAAAGATGACGATCATGAGTGAAAAAGGATTACACATGCCTTACTTTAACCATTATCCTTGCTTTTGCAGCATGGTGGTCCTATTTTTAACATTGTCAACTGATCTTCTTAGTTTTATTGTTTTCTCTCGCAATATGTTGCCCTTCTGTCATCTGAGACTGTCAACATTCTATTCCAATCCGCACTATCTACTGGATTGTTTATGCGAGAACTCATGTGTAAAAAAATGCTCCGAATAAGAATAGGGGGTATATTTTCGATGTATGCTCGCACATTCATGAACGGTTCATAGTTTACGCGATGCAGTTAAGAAGAAACGGGTGTTCATACTCACACAAGTACAACATACTTCACGTAGACAGACCTTAGCGCTTCCTCCAAGTCACTGAATGCAGAGCTTACTGACTGGCCTTTTTGCACCATTTTCTCCATTACAATTCTCAATGGCTTTGTTGACCCCTGCTTCTCTCCAAATCAACTTGATCTTCATTCAAGAATTCTTCCATCATTTGGTCCAGTACCCTGTCGATAACTCTTTAATAATTCATGCGCAATCCATTGGAATTCGTCCGTATAAACAGATTTATTTCTTATAAACTGCATGTGCGTCCATGTGCGGGTTTTAACAGCTTTAGGGGAATCTCACCATTCCTGAGGCTTCTTTAACCCATCCTCCTTGCTTCATCGGCTTCTGATTTCAATATTGAGCAATAATTTCGTCCAGCACCAATTTTCTTCATCATGCAGTGTTCTAGTACTCCAATGCTTTACCACGGCTCAGTTTCTCCAGGATTGTCTTCTGTCTCTTCCCTTCTTTCACATTTTTCTGTGTTCATCTATTGTTGTTCTCACCTATAACGACAACGATTTTTGTGAGACAATCTTGAAGTTACTGCTGACATTTCGGTCGGCTGCTGCAACCTTTTCCTGGTATTGATTAACTTTTAACTTGTTATTCGTCCTTTTCTCACAGTCAACTTTTTCTTTACGGCTATTTATATTTCTTATCATTCTTTAGAATTTCTGACTTTAATCTGTTTATGATTTCTCATATTTTATCTACATGTCTCTACTTTAGTTCCACCGATTTTGTAGTTTACTTATCTATCTACTGTGATGCTGATTGTCAAATGGTTCCTCTCGGGTCTTCCTCCGGGTTAAGGAATACATAATAAACGACTATTCCACACTCGACTCGAGCACCTCCCTTAGGACCAACCAGAGGACTAAGTAATTGCACGTCGGCCAGTATGGAGCCCCAAATCCGGTTGAAGGCCTCAGAAGAATTTGTGTCGCTGATACACCGGGAAAGCACGAGATTTAATTCGGAGTAATTGATTAAATGTCATCAAGCCTTTAAGGAATCTTAAAAACCCGGATAACTATCGTGACTTACGCCACCAAATTGTTAAATCAGTTTGATTGATGAAGATGGAGGAGGTTGTGTACAGGGCGCGGGGAATCTGCATCACCCGAGTGGGAACGCCAGGTCCTCTACGTGTTCCGACCGAGGTCATCAAAGGGGAAAAATAAGAGTACAGGAAATCCGTCAGATAAAGCAAGAGCGCGGGGCTTGATTCAGGAATTACTCGATGTTCTCGAACCTCGACCATTCTGTGGATGTGACGTCACAGCCTCGTCAACTTTCAAATTGTATCACTTGAATTTTCCAAAATTTTGACGCCACAATTACGTAATTGTCGAGGCTAGGAAATTCCTAGGCCTTCCTAAATAGGACACCTGGGCGTCCATTGTGGAGCATTTCGATCGCTGAGTCTCGGTTGATATTAAGTCCATTGGTTTCACATTTGAGACTTCGCCAGCTTAGGCTCGATGACCTTGGCTCGATTGCTGTATACATGTGACAACATCAGATGCTACACCACTCGATAAATAACGTTAGTGTAGTTTCAGAATTATTTCTCTTTGCGCGCTAAGGCCTCGGTGTATAAAACCTGGCCCGTCAGATTCCAGCCGAGGGCCTGCACATTGGACTGCTATGCTGCTGTGGCGTAGAATAGTGAATGAAGACATCGATGCGGCGTAAGGGGAGTCCTCGTAGTTTCGCTCTTCACCCGATCAGTCACCGGCCAGAAGCGTGAAATTCCTCACGATGTTTCCTCGCGACCGGAGGAGGAGTTGGCTGGGCCCCGGATGAGTTGGCTGGGCCCCGGATAAGTCGGGCGGCCCGGGACGAGAATCGACACGAGGGCGGGAGCTGGGGGCTGGGGGGAGGGGATGATGTGCTGGCAACGGAGCACCCCGCCACCCGAAAACATTTCCATTCGCGTTTGACGCTCTCACAGAGGGGGCGGGGGGAAGGGGGGCGGGAGGAAGGTGGAGGGCAGGGGTTGCGATTCTGAAAAAATAGAATTTCGGGGCGTCAAAAGTCAATGCGGTCAGGCGGTCTGCTCTTGACACTAGCCCGGATTTTTTTTCCTCGGGACGTTTATCTAAATGCGGCTTTGTCCGCGCGCCGCGGCACAAAGACGTGGCCAATCCGGCACTCCTCGGCTGCAAAACCGCCCCCTTTTGTCGGGCGACTGTCGCCGGGGGCGCGGAGGGGGGGCCCCTTACGGAGGCAATCTTACTCTGTGGCCGCGGAGGCGGGGCTGACGAAGCGCCCCCGGGGACCCAGAGGTGGCCGGACTGTCAACTGACCAAGGGGGAAGGTCAGCTGATGGAGAAAGCTACAGATTCGAATCTAAAATTGTCGGATGAGTATTACATACTTAGCCCTGGGAAGCGTTCTAGCAGACCACTATCTAACAACTTCAGGTTGAAACCAGTTAAATTCACACTACTTGTTTTTAACTAGTTTCCAGTGCCTATAACTATCGACAAACCTATTAAAAATTGGTAATGATATCGCGAAAAAAGCTTTTTAAAATATTTGTTTATTTTTTTCAATTGCATTCATTCCGATTAAATTGCGTACCTCTTTCACACTGAGGTACTAAACCGGTGAAATATGGAAAATTGGAATTATTGTCAGTAAAAGGCAATGGAAATTACTTGTTATGTAAAAAACACAGTGAAGGTATGCTCCTCACGCTTTCTGTTTATGGGAAATATTTTCGTATAATTTCCTCATGAGTGCCTTTTAAAACTCGACTCGAGAGTTTTGAAAAAAAATCGGTCGTCGCATTTGAGAAATTTCTACAGAATGGTGGAAAAAGAGCAAACTCGCGTCACGTGCCGTACCTTGCTTCGGCGACGTAGTTCCAATACCGTCTTCAGACGGCAGCAACGCTGTCGTAACAGTGCGCATAATTGCCACAAGATGGTAGGACAAGCGGTAAGCCGGAATAAGTGGACCGTTTAAATCGCGTACCATATTTCCCTGTTCGTATTCTTTACCGAGTCTTGAAATTCATAAGTTATTAGTTCCTTTCGTTATCATAAGTCAATAGTTTCTTTCCTAGAATTCTGTAGAAATAGTAATGAAATAAGTCAAATTATTCATGAGAATAATGGCAGTAACATGCGAGAAAATGAGGAAATGGTGATTGAAGATGTAACCAATGATGATGAGAATTGTTAATTAGAATAATTAGAATAGAGATAAGAGATATAAATGAGTGTTATATTATTCAGACGCATATACAATACCTATTTTGTCTACAAAAATAAAATTTACATGAATGGAATATTCATTTTAAAAAATTATTGTACCTTATTCTCCTTTTTTATTCAGATTTGTTTTGGAATATAAATCGGTCAAAGAAGTTTTCACTTCCAGCGTGTGGTCCTAAGCACACCTAATTTTTTTCTATAGCATAGTAATGTACATACCAATGCCCTCATGTCTCCAGTAATTTTACTGATGTCACTCTGTCAGTTTTATTCAATCCTAAGCTCCTCAGACCAATGTTTGAAGTAGACCTATTTAAAACTCTTCTTCAGCATTCTCAACTCTAACACTGACTCCTGAACTGCTCTCTCTTCCTTATTAATTTTAGTCTCAATTCGACACGCTCACGTGCACCTTAAGGTGGCTGGAGCGGCAATCGTGAGTCGTTGAAGGCACATTCTAATAACTTTTCAAAAAAGTTGAAAGAAATATTCTTGGACCACATTTCACTCAAGTACACCTGTTTATATGTTGGAAATCACCACACATGCAGTAATGTATTTGATGCAAGAGTTATATTTCAAATTTTCGCCTTAATTAAAACACTGTTATGACTAAGATTTTTCGGCGCGAAATTCGAAATTTACGATAAAATCATATCTGAATACTCATTTTTTACTCAGCATGATACCTTGATATTTGTTAGCAGCTATTATAATAATATGAAACTTATTATTTCGTATTTAGGAGAAAATCTGTACATAAGTAATCGAATTGTTTCAAAATATATGCCGTGTGCCATTAAAGTACTTGTTAAAATATCACTGAATTGCCAGGAAACCAAATTGGTAGCATGCAGTTTTTTTCACTTTTATCGATAGATATTACTAATAAGGACACGTATGCAAAGTTTCACGCAAATCTGTACATGAACAAAAATCGCTCCAGCCACCGTAAGTCCATTTTCCGAATCCCAGATTACCCTTGATCAAAAAATCTCTCCTCTTCCGCCTTTTCCTCCCATACAAATTTACTTCTCGACAGCAGTGAACCGTAATCGTTTTCTTTCAGCACTTTCAACAGCCGCGCTCTTTCTGATAAATTATTTCTGACGCCTGGATCCATTTTGATGCTCATGTTTTTCATAGTCTATGCTTACACCGTGACATCCGTTTCCAATCATGCATTGCATATCCTTCGAGGATCACTATTCAATGCTGAGAGGTGCAGTTTGACTAGAGGGGGGGACGACGCTTTGTGGAGAGCCACGGGGACAAAGGGTCACATCGGCTGTCTAAAAGGTCACTTCGGCTGTCAGTGAACGAGTAACTCTAGCTGATTGACAGATCGAGCCTATCATGGTCGGGCCTGTTTCTTTTTTCAATGACGTCAGTGAAATGATGTACAAATGAACATAGTTCTTGCGCCGAAGACGCTTTTCCTTGGTGATTTTCACCCTGGCTTCATGAACTCTTCTTTCCAACATTTCCGCACCCCGACCGTCACCCGCACCACCAGCCACGCGTGACACGTGCCCAACTTCTTCGCCCGTGCCAGGAGAGCCGCCCCTGGCGTCCCATCACCCACTGCCAAAAGGTGCCCATTCACGAAGACGCGACTGCCACCATTATCGGCTGGCTACCCATTTCAATGAACGGAGTATTCACGGAATACGTTGCGCTTCATTTGTTGCCCATTGCATGGAAATCATTCATCTTAAGGCCACCAAAGTACCTGATTTGCACCAAAACGATACCAGACGGTGTAGCTCTACTGCATCATTGCTCCCTAGCCATAAAAACGCTTCTAGCCTTGAGGAAATACATTTCCCTCTCGCATGATTATTCATGGCTATGATTGTAGTATTAAGCGTTCCGTCATATAAAGTTTTTTTACGTCTGCTGACTATAAAAAACCTCTCGTAGAATTAAAGAAAATGGTTAAATATTAGCAGTAAATATATCCTACATTTTAGCCAAAACTTTGGAATGCACTTATCCTTAATTGCATATTATTCATGATTTACTCTCGCGCAACTATTGCTCACATAAATATCCTCCAACTTTGTGTTCTCTGATCGCAGGCTTTCCCGCCGTATAGAATTGTGGAAGGTTACTCGGGATTTCCACCGGGTCAGGTTCTCCAACTCCATCTCGGCCGACGTTTCGATGAACGAGTTGTCCATCATTCTGTGTCCAAGTCCATTTCTCGACCAATCACATAACTCCTGCCCCGGGTGATACCGCCGTCATCCGTATATAAGGAGGACCACTTTCAAGATTCGACATGCCCTGATGACGATGGACAAC
Source organism: Pyrrhosoma nymphula (assembly GCA_963573305.1). Lineage (NCBI taxonomy): Eukaryota > Metazoa > Arthropoda > Insecta > Odonata > Coenagrionidae > Pyrrhosoma > Pyrrhosoma nymphula. The sequence continues at coordinate 149,578,359 of OY754332.1, forward strand.
TCGTTCATCGAAACGTCGGCCGAGATGGAGTTGGAGAACCTGACCCAGTGGAAATCCCGAGTAACCTTCCACAATGTGTGTTCTCTCCTGATCGCATTTAAAAATGCACTAACTACAAGATAGTACCTTGCTCTCTTATCCTTACTTCTTTTAAACTAGCTTCATGATCAGGATTAGCCGATTCCAATTTTGGCAGAGTAAGTCTTGCTTGACATCGTACGTGTGTTATTCCCAAGGAGGTTGAAATGAAATGGAGGAGGCATGACCGTGAACGCTCATTTGCGAAAGTGAAGCAAGAATAGGGGTGCTTGGGAAGGATTTTATGCCAAGTAGATGTGGCCAAACCAGTTACAAAACATCGCCTTGTCTGTAGTTTTTAACCAAGGGACCTTGTTTTTAACTTAGATTTGACGAAAATCGAACGCGACCGCCGGACACGTAAGCCAGAGGAAGGTCTAAACTGTGCCGACTGCAATGTCGGAATCGGCTTCAAGAATCAAGTGGTATGTCGCCTCCATTTCTTTTCTAACCTCCTTGGTTATTCCGGAGTTTTCTAGTGCAGACAAGTGTACTTCGAAACGTATTGCGCCATTTCTGCTCTCCGATATCTCGAGGCATCAATCGTCTTGTTTTTTCCTGTCAATGACTCAGAAAACAAATAAGCATAAATATAACTTTATTTCTTTGGCATATAAAAAGAAAATATGAGACATATTACCAGAACAATACTCACATCACTAGAGGGAAAGAAGGCGTGAAAATCCCAAGGTATAGAGAGTGAGTGTTGCAGATAGGATGGTTCCCTAACTTGATATTGCAGTTTTTTATTCTAGTCGTTGCATACATTTTAAATTAACATAATCAATGACATACTCAAATAAAAAGTATTCGAGAATGTTTTACTGATAGTAATAAGAATTAAAATAAACCTTCAAAATTTAACACGCATGTAAAGCCTTCTTATAGTTAATATTCAATAATGATATATTGATAGTTCACTACTGATGCAATCTCTTTCAGCATTTTCGCCGACATGTATACCGACACATCGATAATCGATACTTGTGTAAATGTTGACCGTCCCTAGTACGCGTGGAAGTGATTTCCAGAGGTGAAGAATGAAGGAATGGTGGAAGAGTGTGGATTGGATATTGCGGCGATGGACAGGTATGAAAGGAGTGTAGTCCGTAGATTTGGCCTGTACTGTTAGGGTGGAATAGAATTGAATCACGGAACAGGATTTAGAAGGAAGAGTCAATGGTTCCGGGAGAAAGGGCAGGCCGAGGAAATCGTGGGTGACTCTAGTGGTAGAGATTCTTAAGGTGTGGATTATGAGGATATCTAAGAACAGGGGAATGTTGCAACAACAAAAGAGATATCCCAGGATATGGAGCTCAATAGAACTCAGGGTAAAAGTGTCAGTTCTGTCGAACTGCGACCAAAAAGCAGGGTTTGTTGATTGTTCCTACCATGATAGAAGAAAATTGTGCTAGATGCATTTCCTACATATATATCTCATTCCGTAACTTGGAGTGTTTCTTTTTCGGTGTAAAATTTTAAATATAATACCATTTCCTTTGTGATCAGAGTGCAGTACATTGATACAGAAGTCATTTAGTATAGCTTGCACCTAATTTTCCTTGGATAATATATGCAGTAAATAATGGGAAGAATGTCAAAATGACCGATGAAAATTTACAAGAAAACCGATTACTACAATGCATAATTTACAAATACTCAAATACACTACGGCTATTTTCATTACACATTCTGTTATTTCGTCTACTTGTTAAACGACTATTTTTAACAGCTTTAAGCACATAGATAATCGTCTTAGCTTTCGTATCCGCTTTCTTGCTGTGCTGTCATTGTTGATACGTCTATCTATGCCCTTAAACTCAAAGAGTAGGCAAATACAGAAAAATTTGATACTGCAAATCACAACTGGGAGTAACTATTTTTTATTACTGTTAACGTTTATCATCGCTCCTCGCTCGGTGGTTTTCACATTGCGTGCCGTTGAAACACTTTTTGAGCTCTCCTGTATTATTTGAGGGCCGTTTCATTTCTGACACTGATTTTTTAAGTCTGGGAAACTGTTACTCCGAACTAAAAGAAATGCTTTTGACGCGGCAAGCCTAAACACAATGCTGAAGCCAAAAGCTAAATGCGTTTTCAGCCATTTCAAGACACTACATGGAATAAGCAGCGTTGAAATCACCAGTGTGTTCAGGTGTTAAAATATTATAAGACTGAATACCATTTGGCGGAAATCGCAAACCAAAGACATTCACGCGAATCCAATCCACGATTGACGTATTCAGCTGACGCCAAAGGCAATTAGGTGTCTTCGGTGAGAAATCATCGGTAGAAAAATACCAGGACAGGAATGGTTCTTCATGATAAATTTTAAACATTCGTGTATTCGCATGGGGTTGACGCCCGTTGAGACTTAATGCCATGAGCTTTGTCTGTGCGTCTTCTGAAAAGGACGCATTTCTCTTTTATTCGTTTAAATCTGGTGAAAGTTTTTCCAAATTGTATACATAAGATGATGGAAACATGCAATCGATGAAAAATCTCGTCATAAAAATATCTATGTCGAAACAAGGAGGTTGAGAGTATATCGGTAATTAGCAACTACCCCTTCCACTCCCGGAGGAGTCCGTCACCACTGCTGTCCCGGAATGCGGTCACCGCACCTCGCGGGCATGGACCACGGCCGGCCCGGGTTCGTATTCCGGCCGTCGCAGCCGAGCGGGAGGACACCACCTTTTCTCGGATGACCCACTCGGCCTGCCCGGGGCGACGGGGGCCGCCCGCATCGCCCCCGGAGCCGCCGTCGGCACCGGAAGAGGAGACGGGATTGGGCACCCCCCCTCCCCACGTACAGGCCCCGCCCCGGCCGCAGCCCCCTCGCCTCCCCCCCCCCCCCGCCTCTCGACCCCCGCCCTCCCGGCGGGGCCCTCACACGTGCTCGCGCCTCCACGCCAGGCGGACCCCATCGTCGCCGGACCCTGCGAGAGTTCGGCTGGCCCGAGGGCGGACCTCACGCGCCCCGCGCGCCGGGATTTGGCGGCCCATGGACGGCGGGCCGGCGACGGCAGCGGATACCCTGCAGGTGGGCGCCTCCTCCCCCCCCCCCTCGACCCACTTCCCTTTCGACGCCTTCGCTGTTGTGATTTGGTGTGCGTGTGGAGTGTTCTTACGATGGATCGAGTGCTTCCCTGGCGATATCCCCGTGTGCCAGCGTGTCTGGAAATCTAGTTCACTCGGTCAGAAACTCGAATCTGGCTGACGTGGTGATGCTCGACTAGGATCTCATATCCATGAGCAATACTGTGAGCAATCAGCTGAGTGAGTGCAGAAGTTGAAGAAGTCCGTCATCCATTAAATTCATTGGAGGCTACTCAGATGACAGTATTTCGTCTCATCGGAACCGTCTTTAGTGAGGGAAGCAAGACGTCTTAATTCCCTGTTAATTTAGGCAGCGAAAATAATATTTCGCGTGTGGTGTTCTTCGCGAAGTTAACGCCCTTTCGAGACATTCCACACTGCCTCATTTAAGATGGTACCTCGGTGACCGAAATACTAAAATCAGAGAGGTCTCTTAAGTTTTTGTTGGTTTATGATCACCTTTAATTTCTGCAATGCAGCTGTTGGATAGCCTCTTGCAGCCTTGAAGTGATGACGCCGGCCAGGAAGGAGTTTCTTATCCGTGAATGTGTAGTGACCCCTCACCCCCACGTGGTGCATTCGACGAGGTGACCCGAATCCATGTCGAGAGACTCGGCCCCGTGCCCGTGGGTCCCTGGCACGCAGGGCGTAGCCTGGACCAAATTTCAAGCGACTCGGCACGGTGAGCTAACTACCCAGTGCTTTCCGCTCTGTGGTTGCCACCGCCAGTCCGAGGGCCGAGAGCGGACGTCATCTCCCCGCTCACGTGGAGCGGAGATCTCAACGAGCCCTCGGGCCGTGCCCTCGCCAGCCCACGGGGGGAGCCCGTGCTCGGCCGCGTGTACCTGTCCCCGCTGAGCCGAGGCGATCACCCGCGGCCGAGGCGGGAGTATCCCTCGCGGCGGGGGCATCTTCCTCCTTCGCGGCCGGGGAACACGAAGGGGCTGCCGGTTGGCCGCAACTTTTCTATCCACACGCAATCCACCAAATCACAGGAACCGAAGTCATTTTAGGTATTCAGAACTTGTAGCCGCTACTTTGAGAAAATGATTTCTAATGCATTGAAGACAAATTGATGCGTGGGAAATTTGTCAAGCCAATTAGGAATCACTTCTCCAGTGCTTCAGCGATGTTCGTTTCAGTGTCACACACTGATCTTTTTACTTCTACCGGACTATTGACCAGATTTTGAAGCTATTGTTTTTTTTTCCTTTCCACTCCATACAAATGAGTTTGGAAATTCGATGGCACCTTATAAGAAAGTCATCATCACAATGACTATGAAGGGCATTAGAATATCTTCGACACAATACACAATGATTGCGAGTACATTAGACTCAGTCATCACGAACAACGTCTATTTTGCCCTAATGTCATAAATAAACGTCCTATGTCTCTTTCCAATCGCAGAGAGGCGAAGTAATCTTCCAATCCACTTGGTCGATATTTATTGAGAAGTAATTGCCTCGGCGGCCTCCAAAATGATAATTATGTTAATAATAGCATGGGCATTTAATTATTTGGACTCAACTCCGCCGGCTACGTCAATTGGACCAATAGCGCAACTCTCTTACTTCACTCTAGATTCCACACACTTATTTTTCTTCCCTTATTATTCTTCCGTCATTTCCTGGAACCAACTTATGCGTATTTTTACTTCAGATGAGTTATTTCACTTATGATAATGATGGCGGCCATCGGTGTCCCTTGTCCATACCGGCAGTTTCAGGATTTGGTAGCAAGCGTTGCTTTTCAAGTGATCTCGTGCAAAATCTCCCCTGTTCCCCTTCCACCGCTTCCCCCCTCCCGTGGCTCCAAAGACACTCCCCCCTCCCACACCCATCAGCAGCTCAGCTTGCATTCGGCAAGCAACGAACGAAATCTCCGGCAATTGACTTGCCGTGGCAACGAGCACTCACGGCTTGCTCTCAACTTTGTATTTCATTCCCGTAAACGTGAGTCAATAACTTCCTCAGTTTTCCCATGCGATGAGTATGACTCTCATTTTATTGCACTTTAAGATAATATTAATAAAATTTGAGATAACTTGAAGTTTTATTGATTCCACAGGTACCTCTTGTAATTGGCAACTGTCGTTATATTTGTCTTTAATTGATTCCTCGTGATTGATATGGACAGTTACTCATGACAACAGCATAGGTTCCACATGCTCTTCGGTATTTTTAACCAATATCCAAGAGCATCTCGGAGCAAGGAGCTGAATTACAACAGATTAATTGTATGCTCAATTAGGCTATGCTGGTTTTGTATCCGTTAAACTTTGAATAATATCAGCATAACCTGATAATCCTAACACATAACCTAGTCTACTTACGTGTATAAAATACTTTGAGTACATTCAATGATTTAAGTCTTAACTTTGTGGAAATCCACAGTCAACCGATTCACAAGCACAGTGTATCATTCCAATAACATTTATTTAGGCACGAATAGCACGCGTCCTTATAGGTACCTGACAAAAACGTGGATGCGTTCAAACAAGTCGCACCTTAAAAAGTTTCGGTGGAAATGTACATTGGGTTTTTAGTTCAGTTAAGCCCTTTTAGGTGTGCCTGCGTTTGGAGGATTCCAAGTGGATCGCAACATCTTAGAATACTCTCCCGCCCACCTTGAGCATGTGCATCAACGTTTGGTTCGAAGTACAGGTGCATATCATTGCCCGAGGCACCCCTCCCCTCCTCCCCGCATCCTCCCCCTCGCTCGGGGGCAGCCCGCGTGCTCACAATTGGATATTGAATATATAATTTAACCCCGCACTGTATCCCTAGAGCTGATAAGTACGATGAACACGAGGGAGATACACAGTCAAACTGATGAATAAAGAGTACCTTCTTCCCAAGAACCATTGCTGACTAAGAAAAAAAACAGAGTGAGACACTTGGACACTCCCTCAGTTCACCTTCTTAGAACCTTTCAATCTTCCGTCCCCTTTTCTTTTCCCTACCTTTTCCATGCTTGGTGTCCTGACTACCCCTGCCACGCGCCCCTGAGTCGGCTCGTAGAGTAATATGTAAACAAGGCCCCGAAAGTGAGATGTCACTCTCAAAACCCACGTGCACTTTGGCGAATCACGATTACTCCAAGCAGGGACGTCGAGCCGAGTTAATTGAGAGGGGATTCACTATATGTCCCGTCTGTGGCGACTAATTTGTGAATAAAATATAATAAAGCTAATACAAAAAATGTATCAAGGGGATATAGTGAAATTAGGTGCGAATTTCATGCGGTACATAGTTCACTGGCGGTGGCCTCCCTTACAAGAAAACAGGTTCTCTCCTTGCAGGCTATAAGAGTCGCCTTTGGCCGCGTTATTCCCGTGCCTTATTTGCGCGAATACCGCCGAGTCACTTATCCGAGTATTCAACTCTCTCAGGCTATCTCTTCCTACTTCGAGGCGTGGTAAATGGGCCCTGAACGTCGCATCTTAGTACTTTTCACTGGTTCTTGCGAGCCAAATTACTTTCGTCACGTCAGCAGCTCCGAAATGAAAGAGAACTACGAAATCAATGTGTATTAATACATTAATTAATACCCTCTCGGCACCGCTCGAATTCCCTCCTGCTTTCTCATCGGAAACTAATGACCTCCGCTAAATACTTGCCAATATGGTATCACCGACCACAATTCAACGAGTGGGGAGGCTCACTTCGAGTTCAAATGAACGAAGGCCGTATTAAGTGTAGCATGTTTCTTCGTCTCAAAGGAGCGGTAAACGGTAGACCCGGTCCCCCAAATCGTTGAATGACTCTCAATGTGATGCAATACCTACGGTTTCTTTGGAAGTAGTCGTTTTGTTTTGATGCTCTTTCCATCGCAACAGGGTTGTCATGAGTTGGATTATAAAATGATTGTCTAGAGAGCGATTCTCATTAAATGTCCATGCACTTCCAGTTTGATGGCAAAGGTTGAAATGTTTCCCGCCAAAAGTACAGTACTCAATTAAGCGTTGATATTAACTACAGTGCTTACGAGACGCTACAGTTTGCAACTGCTCACCAAATCAGTGGTGTTGAATCGCGTCGTCTTGAATGTCCTCCTGTTGTTGACTCGAATTGCGAGCAGAAATATGAACAACAATGGGGAGAAGTGTCGCAGGCGACTCAAATTTCATAGCGTCACGCAGATTGGCTCGAGCCACCATGATATTTGCTCTGGCGGTGGCCAGCGCCATCCTCGACCCCGTGACCACAAGGACACTCCGACTTCTCCCGCTGCGATTCGACTCTTTTGAGTAAAAAATAAAAGGTATCTAAGCGTCGGAAAAGCCGTGTCCGCATTAGGCAATTGACAGTGACCGAAAATGAAATGGAGTTCTCCAGTTCTTTGACAGAAACCATTCATTGTTAGTAAATTTGGTTCACGAAAGATGAAAGTCTATTGTAAATTGGATGCATTAATTTATTTAAACGTTAACATGAAAGGATAGAAAACAGCGCGATCGCGTATTAACTTCATAAACTTTAGTTGACGTGAAAATACTTATCTGAATGTGGGGGCTGCAATTAAATAAAAACTTAACGCTGTGATAAGAGATTAGATAAACATTTTAACTATCGTAGTAAGAGGAAACGTCTCGTGGATGACAAGAAAGGGTCCGATAACCAAAACTATCCAGATGAAATTCTGTGGAGGAGCACGAGCGTGAGCCCTTGAGAGCGTGAGCTTCCCTGCGTGAGATAGAGGCCATGCCGTGACGCGGCAGGATGATGACGCTCAAGCAGGGACGCGCTCTTTCGGCCTCTTTGCCGCTACGTCCGATTTCCGCGTGACTAGTAATGCACCCGCGGCGGCACATGAGACTGCGGGTCGCATGAGGCGATGGGCGGACGGCAATAGGCGTCTTGAGGAGACAGGGTTGGTGTGGTGGCTTCCATCCTGAGGGCCTGGATTTGAATCCCAGTGACCGCCAAAATTTATCAGTGAAATCCCGATCCCTACTTGGGCCTATGGTACACTTTAAACACAATACTCAGTCCGTCGGATGAGACGCTAAACCGTGATTTTCGTGGTGCTTTTAGCTAAGATCAGGCCTACGCCGACGTCGGGTTTCGTCTACATCTACGAAGCACCATGCAATCTACCATCAGGGTACGTGGCACAGGGTGATTCCACACTAGGTATGCAATACTCGTCCCAGATCAATGTCAAACCCAAAACGCTCTCCTTGCCGCTAAATGCGGATCAAATATCAGCTGTGCGATTAATTAATAGATACTAGTAACGATAACACAAGTAACTAGTCTAGTCAATCTTGCGACAGTGGTAATTTCTCCTCTCCACCCTTCCTCTATCCTCAAGTAATGCTTCCATTTATCAACCTACCCCAATGTCCTTAATGGCGCAAATAACCTAAGCCGATCGTTTTCCAAAATGACCAACTAACCAAGAGGCGTCTTGAGTCAAGAACGATACACACCCAGGCTCGCTTTCGCGTATCTTCTAGGCAGTCAGCACATTCCATACAAAGCCCTCTCAAGCCGTATAGCAAGACATTTAGCAGTAATATTTAAGTTGTAGCCACCCGCATAGCAGAAGTTGTTATAACCCACGACCATAGGATTACGCCAGGCCAACGGGAATCGAATTCCCGGAATCGTGCAAGGAAAGCTATTGAAATGTCCGTTGTCCTTAAGAGATCTCCAAGGCCTTCTTTTCTCCAGTGGCTCTCTCCGTCACCTCCTTCCCATTCCAGTCACAGCCTAATCACAACCGCCACTTCCTCAAATCCCATAAATATTAAGTGCCCGCAATATCCGGGAAATAGTACCGAAATAATAGGGAATTGTCCGCCGAGCGTACCAACGGAGGTCCCTGTAAACACGTCGTTACCGTGGGCTTCCTAAGAACTTAATAAAAATTATCTCCAAAGAGTATCTATAAGAGTCAATGCCAACGTTAAAAAATGTACCACCGGTTTGGTTGTGAGGTCATTTTCAAGTGCAATGTGTCGCTCAAAAATTCATGCACTTCGGCATTCCCTGCGCTAGATGATGCGTTGGCACACGATACGAAGCCAATATTGCGTCTGTATGCTAAGACTGAGACATTTTCCACTTAATATACTTCATGGTATTTAGTTTATATCTATGGTTGGCAATCAAAAACTTTTACTCAGTTTCTTGCAAGACATTTACAAACAATGGAATTCTATGACTTGGAAGTTAAAGCTGGCTTATCAGGTCAAGCGTTTCTTCTCATCAGCGCAGGTAGCGTGAGCAGAGTTAAGACGGGGAACAGAATTCTTCTTCAGGAATGATTCGACATAGTTGAACCCCGATAATATCGTGCGTGTGACGTCACAGTCTCGATATCTCAACTTTTAAATGGCACCGTCGGTATTTATCGTCGGTGTGACGTCAAAATGTCGTCAATGTCGAGCTTCGAGAATTCTGAGGCTTTCCTGAATAGGGGTTCAGATGCGAGAGGCGCGGTAGTCGTCCAGCCGATCATTCGCACCACAGCACCCATCGGTGACACCACCTGCCAACCGCTTCCCCGGAGTCTCACGATCGCCGATGCCTCCCGGCGACTGCGCTCCGTGTTGCTCCGGAGTGAAAAGCGTTTCGCGCGCGATTAGATTATTCCGCCATTCTCGGAATCCTCTTAATTCTTTCCCTCGCTAAACTTTCCCCCCAAACTCTTCGTCTTTCCCTCCATTCACGTCGCATCCCTCTCACCTGCATCCCCTCCCCCCTACTTCCGTCCTCTTCCCCTCAATCGCCCTCTCCAACACGGAGCCGCCCAGAGAGCGGTCGAAATCACTTTCAGAAACCCCTAATCGCGGAGTTATAACGAACAATCTAACGTCTACGCCACTTATACCCAATGTTCAACTTTCTATTATTTTGGTGAAATGTGTATTTGTTTTTAAATTTTAATTTCTGAAACTTAATTTAAACAAGGATTCTATACCCCTTCACAAAAAGTGTTGAAGTTGGCCCCAGGAGAGTATTAATACTGTTACAGTAGGTTTTTTTCTCTTGGTTTTTTCGCAGCAGTGGATTTTTCGCTAATAATGCCAGCCTGTCACCTCACGCTTTTCCCAAACGTGTTCCTATCTTTCACTCATTTAGTTCCTTTCAATGTCTTTAAGTATGTACATATTTTTATTATTTACCGTAATTTGTATAGGTGACAAATAATATTTTCACGGTTGCAACTTTGACGAGGTGTTAGGGGGATGAAGGGTTTCAATCTTTCCCCAAAAGAGCCTACGGCAGTTCATGCCTATGAAAAGAGCTTCATTTGGCAAGTATTTTTTCTTTGTGAATCGAGAACTGGATACGTGTGATCAACGACAATTTACACGGGAAAGGGGACTGTGTTGGATAAAGACTTGACCCATTTACCCATGACCTCAAAAGTGATGATGACTCTAATGAAGCCATTATTTGGCCTATGATATTTCCTGACGATGGATAACTTTTATACGTCTCCAGATCTAGCCGACTTGCTCGCTTCACACTCCACTGACTCGTATGTAACACTGAGGAAAGGGATTCCAGCACACTTCAAAGATAATCAAGTAAAAGAAATGAATTTTCTTGTTTTTGTCATAGAATGAATTCTGTTATAACATTTTCAGGGCGAAAGTCGTCGTCACGCGGGTTGCCTAACTTCAATGAATGTTTGTGCGTTGTTTCTTGATGAACTATGGACTAAAATTAATAGTTAACATAAACGTTGTCGGCAAAGATATGCTTTTGCAATATAAACTAAATGTATTCATCATTAGATGACTAACTAAGGTTTACGGGAAGGAAAGTTATACTGATATGCAGGTTGCCTAATTCTCTTAAGTTAAGGAGCAACATTCAGAAATTATTGAATAAATCATTAGTTATTTGGAATAAAAAATAAAGGAAAACATTTTCAGATTTGCCTCCTTTTAATGCTTCTGAATCTGAAATAAAAAAATATGACTTTTTTGACCGGTTTTGTAAAAAAAATCCGTCAGGGAAGTGGTTAAAAGACATGTACCTACATAGGCAGGACCCGAATCCACGAGATTTCGATTCTCAGCCTGTTGCGTTACCAGCCTGAATGCCGCTAATCCTCAATCCGTCCTCCAAACACTTTACCTGACTCAGTTGATGAGACTAGTACCTTGCATCAATGGATGGGGCCTCTTAATCCGCGAAAAGCGTGTGAAAGTGTAAATTGGGAGGAGGGTTCCATTTTCACGCTCACAAACAAATGAGGCGGAGATTGGGAAATTCGGTCAACCAATTAATGAATTTAAGGTAGTTTGAGCGAGATATTTCCCTAGTCATAATGGAGACCATATTCGAATTTTATTTTTTAAATTCATCGTCTTTAAGAAGTATGAAGTAGGTACATAATGTAAAATTAATGGCACACATAATAGTTATACGGTGTGACAAATATTCTCAGTAATTAAAAAAATATGTCGACTTAAGTCTCTAACCTGACTCATTTTTACACGCCGTACGGCTAAAAAGCCTTCAAAACAGCAGGTTTATTCGATTCTGTAAAAAGTACTGCGGTGTAACTGATTATTTTTATAAATACTTGAGAAAACATACAAACTACACACACAGTTTTTTGTCGAAATCTAGGTGTTATATATTCCTATTTTTTCAATATTCTCCCTCCGGAGCTCAGAGCCGTAATCTATTCCATGTAAAATAGCTTATATTTTTAGGCTAACTGCTTGAGAAGTAGTTTGGCAAGGGGTTAATATTTTGCTATCACAGGATAGATGGGAGTTTTTTCTTTAAAATGAGGTCAAATTCATCAAATTCTAGGTCAAGTGATATTTCGCTCTCAAACTACCTTAAAGCCTCAATGGCAGCGTGTCTGCAGCTACGGAATGGATTAGGTACACTAAGCACAAAAACAATCATGCAGTGTAGTGGGTCGCATCGAATTTTGAGAACCATTTACTCAAGAGAAGCCATGATAAAATGCACAATAGAAGATTACTACGTTAAGTTCTGAACTTTGGGATAGTACTAAATGCAGGCAGAGACTGAAAAGAGAGCTTACATCGCAGTGGTAAGGGAGACCGCGTTTCCGTTGTCACGGATTAAACACGTGGGTCTGGGCCAGCCTAGGGTGAGTGAAAAGATTTTCCAGTATGTTGGAATTGCGCTTCACTGAAAACAAACGGGGAACTTGTGTTGCAATATTTAAAACTTTGTAACTTGAAGCTTTGTCATAGCCACGCGAGTCAACTGGTCGAATCTTTCCCTTGGTGTCGGATGGCCATGGATCGCGAAAAATATACCAGCTCCGCAAGTTGATCATTCTGCTAAGAGCGAATGACTGCTTCTTTTTCGGATCTTTTGTAATTTTCACTTCCTATTTTGATCAGAGCCCCTTTTAAATTACATCACGATACAATACTTTTTATCATGACAGTTTCAAAACTCGTGAGGAAAGTTGTGACGTTTTTTAAGCAAGCACATAGAATTGAAATTTTTTTCTTCAGCCAAAGTAATAAATTTGCGAAATTTACTGTATAATACGAGTTTGGAAATGAACAATCCTACATCCACGTTTCCCCCAACAGCCAGCAGAAGGAGTGCCCAAAATGAGTAGTCTATCGTGACGCATTTTCAGCATTACTTGGTCTCTTAATCGTACTGGAAGTTATTATTGATAAATGCCGATGAAATTGAGGCAAGTGCTGAACTTTTTTGGCATAAAAATACTAGGCCACTATGTTTTGGAATTACCAAAATATGAAACAAGGACACATTTTCATAATTTAAGCTACTAATAGGTATGAATACTACTAACCTCCTCATGAGGGATTGGAGATTAGACTGCCTAAAGTATGTTACCAGCTGTTTAACGAATCTAGTTTCAATATTTCTTAATTTGAATTATTTCTCTGGGCAATCTGTCCCTCTCAATACATGTGCTGCTGACAATGCTTAGCGTACCCATTGTGCCTGTACGCGGGCCTCCGCACGGTCAGCCGATCGAGAAGAGCATTCAAAGGTGTTCAAATGTTGTGTGTAGTGTCGTGGCTGTATGAAGGTGGAACTTAAACACATTGAAAAAAAAGGTGTCAACGATCTCAGAGTGATTTATTTAAACACTTAGAAATCATATAGAAATAGGCATAAAAGTGAACTATATACCTGGTCTACTGTGTAAAGAGGCTAAATGCTAATATCAATCGGCAGTATTTATAGATTCCTAAGCCAGCTACTAAAGCTTTTAACACACTAACGACTAATAAACCGTCAGAAAGACATCCACTGGGAAGTCCATCTCTGGGCAAGACTTCAATGAGTGGAGTTCTTGAATAAAAATGTATAAGTTGCACACGGAAGTGTTCCCTCAAGGAAGTGCGGTAAGTAGTCTTTTTTTATGGCACGATCATAAGCATGTGACTTATAAATTCTTAACCTCCGATGCCGAGTACTGGTAAAACGTTGTAAATGAGTTTTAGCTTAGGTAGACGAGCGAGGTGATTTCGGTGATTTACATCCTGCGCAAATTCTTACCAACTCTTTTTCCGAATCATGACCCGAGCACCTGCATTTGCAGCATGCGTGAATATCATCGGCGTGAGATGACTATGCGTGCCTTTTTCCTATTTCAAGTCCTAGGGGTCTATTACTGCACAGTAATTAAATTCATGACTTATTTACAATCTTATAAGGGGTTTTATTGAATATGTGGCGAAAAAAGACAAATTCATTACGTATACATATAACCTGTCGCAGCCGCTGCACCAAATGAGATGTGCTTTAGACCCCAAAAGATTATTTTACTCAAAAATTTCCTTTTTGAGCGATTGTAGGAATTACTTGACATTTATTATATTAAGTCATTCAGTTGCAATCTTATCTGATTGTAAGGATGTCAAGCAGGAGATAATTATTAGCAACACGACCGTGTAGAAATTCAGAGAAATCAGATTTTATTATTAATTTATAATTAGATTGCGTTGCCTCATTGGATGTTTTGTGGCTACTGAGACGCTATTGCAGAAGATGTGTTATTTGCAATATTTTGACAGGTTATCGCAACTTTATGTGGTTTGTACTATCTAATGGTGATTTAAAATAAATTTCACCTCTCTTAATGATAGCAAGCATGCTTGAAGCCATATACTCTTGAATACTAACTGACGCTACAATGTTCTACAATGAACAAGTTTCTCTAGTATAGCGGTTATAGTGAGGCATGTGTCTGGAAATTGTGATGCATGTGAATGTGCAAATGGGTGCATGTTATTCAATGCATGAGAAGCATGCATTGAATAAGAAGCAACGTGAAGGAGTGGAATAGTGAGTTGCGTTTACGCATTCGAATATCTACGCAGCTTTCGTAGTTTAGTGCTGCGCACGGAGCCCAAAATAAGATTAATGCGCCCGCTTTTACTCCGCTGTTTTCTTAACGATTACACGACGCTAGCAGAAGACATAGCCAGGGTGCCAACTCGTATGCAAGCGAATATTGCCAATGACTCTACAACTTATGAAAATATTTTGAATGCCCAATGCTGGATATTTTTATTGGTTTTCCGTTATAGGAGGGTTTGTAGCTAGCCCGTTTCAGAATCAAATAGGGAAGGTTTTCCCGGACATATGGTAGTAATAAAAGTCTTTCTTTTATTATGCCAAATAGAAAACCTGCCAGAATTAAATATGGTCAGTCTATATTCGTCGATATAGTAATTAGGAAGTATTTTCTAGTAATTTCGATCTTATTTTTTATCGATACATGTTGGACCTTATTCTGCTGATTTTATCAATTAATCCTTATTCTTTGTCACTCATTCGCAAATTAAAAGAGCCAGAAAGCGGAAAATGCAAGTTCTTGTGCAATTTCTTTCCGCCTATTTCTTTAAATTGAAAGATGAAAATTAATTGGTTACAATACCAATCCAAGGTACATTGCTAGACAAGTAATTTCACATTGTGAGCTATGAATTCCAGTGCTAGCTTAGAGGAAACAATTGTGTAGCCAATCGTTTCTTCGAACTATAAACAACAGCTAGTATCTAGGCATTAAAAGTTCAAAAAAAATAATCTGCGAAAGCATTTATTATTAAATGTTTTGTTTCCCTTAGTAGCTATGTCACCTTAGAGGCGCGTGAACGAAGAAATCTATGAACAAATTGTTCCTTAATAAAACTGTTTGACTCAAAACGGAAACGGGTTGGAGTATTCATATTACTACCATTTGATTTCTAAAAATCTGTGCTTACCATGATAGCCTTTCGCAAGAATACATAGGATATTTTAGGAAAAGTAGTTTATTTCCAATTTTTCACCCATTCTCACCTTTAGGCTTAGGTATTAAAACATGAAAATATCCGTGCGAAAAAGTAAAATTCCATTTATGTAATCGAGGCAATCCCCTCAACAAGTGACATAAGTTTGAGAAAAACGATAAAGCTGGGAGAACCTCCTTCAAATTAATTAATTTAACTTTTTCTTTTATTTTTTGTTTCCTTGAATTTTCTCTTCTCTTCTGTGATATATATTTTATTTAGAAAAAAATTAAGCATAAATTTCGCTACGTCCAAGGATACGCCCGCCGAACAAGAGGGTAGTGACTACAAAATTAAAAGTTCACCAGAGATTGGCGTCAGCTAGTGGGACGTGTTACTTCGGGATATCCTCGGCATTCCTCGGCATACCTGGGCATTTCCTACCGGTCAGGAGAAGCTGTGAGCGCTGAACGCACTTCAAATTGTGGAGTCGGCTTCTGTCCAAATCTCACCAAACAACCGCGCCGAAAGATGAGCAACGCCAATGAATGAGTGGTAACAAAACGCGAAACCTTATCAGGTATTACTCCTAAGGAGAAGATATTTAGGAAATTCACATTGGTTGGAGAGTTGCGTGTGGAGTGGAGCGACCCTGGTGTGTTTTTCTTCTTCATCAGTCCCGTTTGTTTCAATGAGGGAATTATTCGGGGCCCACAGTCTGGCCAGACACGTTTCGACGTGGTTTGTTGAATACAATCCGTGTTCAGGGGAACCTCGCGGCCATTGTGTCGCGGGTGTTCAGCCAGTCGTCCGGCCCGTGGCACCGTGACACGGGCAACGGACGACGGACAGAAGAAGAGCGTTCAAACATTTATTCAGGAAGATGGTCTAAGCCCGAGGGACCGATACCGAGCAGATGCCGGGAACGGGCCTCCTGCTTGTTAATCCGTAACTTCTTGTTTCTTCCGATTCATCCATGGGTTCCGATGTGGAAGAAGCAAATGAGTGTTTACTGTGCCATTTCACTTCATATAACTTGGTAGTTACGGATTGGTAAAGCCGTGACCTCAAATTAAGTTCACACTAAGGTATGGTTACACATTGGCATCGCATTTGTCTGGAAATGAATGCTTTTTTTTTAAACAAATTGGTTATGCTTTACCGGTCCAATGTCAATGGACAATACCAACTTTGAGGTAGTCTACGACGATTTTCTGTCATGGTTGTTTCATGCTGATACACGATCGCGTGTTATATTCATAGTGTTGCTATGATCTAAAATGCCAGGAATGTTTGATATTAGGCGGTGGTGCGTAGGTGGGAGAGAGACAGTGCTGATTTTGAGCGGCGGTGCGTGGAATTTTTGTCGATGTCGCACTCCAACAGGCCGTTTAGTAGTCCACTGTAATTAATAATAATAATACTCGATTTAATTCGATGGAAAAATTAATAGTCGAACCTGATTTCAGTGAGAATTCGTTTGTTTGTACGTGATGGACGTGCATAAGTAGATCTATTTTGAGGTCTATGCGATTATCTTTCTAGCGAACGGGTACTCCTGCTAGGCCTATGGTGTTGTTTTCTGAAGTTTCACTTCTCAGCACGTTTACGTAGATACATCGATCCGTGAGTGCATGGGGAGTGCAGGTGATAGCTTAGCTGGGTGGCCGGTTCGTGCGAATGAAAGGGTTCATCAAGGGTGTGGGGGGAAGATGTGGGGGCGTGGAGACGGGTAGACAGGGGGCTTTGTTGGGGCGAGATTGAGACCAGTTAGTCCCTTCACCCAACTCCTGGGATCGGGATCATCCCTGGTTCGGGCACGAGTCAAGGGATTCAGAGTCGAGGAGCAATGGGTTGGGTTGGAGAACACGCTTGAGGTGCGTTCGGAGGCGTTGGTGGGCCTGGGGTTAAATTCTCGAAACGCATGACAATTATCGCATTCAAATATATTAATTTCATCGCATGATTTTCTCGATTCAGTATTCTATAATAGTAGCATTCCGTCCATGTGGGACGATTATTTCGAGGTAAGTACCGAGTGAGTGTGCAATCCGATACTTAAACGAAGCTATTCGCTAATCTGTTATTTTCGCACGCGGTAATCATCACTGTGCTTCGAGGATTGGCCCTGCGGATGGAGAGGAGGAATGGAAGGTAAGAGTGGCTTGGTGGGTGGGGAGTGGGTGGGTGTCGCGGAGCAGAGAGGAGCGGAGGACGGGGGAGGGGCGAGGGAGCGCGGCTAGGAGTGCATATGGGTCGCGGAGGAAAGCACTTGATGGGATGATCGCAAGTGTTAATTGTAAGATACTTATCCAAGCATTACTTTGTGGAGCTAAGTCATACATAGCAAACCCAGTAGCTTAGTAAGGTTTAAGGCTTTCCCGGTGAATACTTGTGATGTAGAGTTCTCGGGTTTCCATCAGAGGGTGATGTTGGTGAGTGGAACCGACGTTTCGACGGCGTGGTGTCTGCCATCGTCCTCAGGGAAACCCGAGAACTTTACATTACCAATAGCTTAGTGCTTATGCACACTTATAATTCAATGTCGACCAAGTCAATGCTCATTCATTTGCTGAAAACATGATCGGCAGTAAACTTTAAGTGAGGATAAGGACTTAGTGAGTGAATACTTAAATGAGTATTAATTGCGATGGATGTGGTGAAGAGGCCGTGGAGCGCTGCGGTGGATGGGAGGTGCGGGGGTTGGGGAAGGAATAAAAAGGCGGGGGAGTAGCACGGAGGGATGAGGAGAGGCGTGGAGGATTTGAAAGGTTAAATGGCGTGGCGGGGCGTGGTGAAAGGGCACGGAGGAATGCAGGCGTTCCGTCAATGGTCATGTGTGGCGTGTGGAGGGAGATTGGGAGCGGGGAGTGGAGTCGGGGAGGAGTCGAGGGATGTGGATGGCGGCAGAGTGGAGAAATGGAAGGTTAATTGGCGCGGAGGAGGGAGGGTAGCGTGTGGAGGATTGCGTTTAACTTGTCGTAGAAGCAAGCTATTAGGCCGCAGTCGGCGAGTAGTTATGTTTATACCGCGGGCTAGTCGCGGTATACATTTATAATTCGGTATAATGCGGTACTAACGGTAACGAGTCACCCGCCAGTGCGAAAACACCAAAGAGGAAAAATCATCCGCCTTCACCGTGACTTAAACCCTCGGTGGATTCTTTTTTTCCTTCATCTGTGAACTCTCTTCTTCCTCTGTGCGCACATGCGCGTGGCTCCGAAAAGGCAACAACCCGACTAGTTCGTGGTACGCTCAACCAAGCAAACACCTCAGTGTTTGAAGTTTGGCTTTAGCCTCGAGGACGGTGGCGCTGTGCGCACGATTTGACTTCTCCGAGACAACGAATACTGGGTAGTCGTGGATATCTAGCTCCTTTAATGTCCGCAAATATTCACAGGGGAGAAGGATGTCTTGATCGTTCAACTAGTCAAAGCACTCGACAAGATATCAAGAGATCCGGGTTCGATTTGCAGGCAAGGCGGATGATGCTTCCCTCTGAGTGACATTGACGCTTCGCAGTTTGTTGTTGGCGGCGCAAGGGAATGTCGGAGTCTGTTACGAGTTGGGACTCGGGGATGCGGAGGTGGATTGTAAGAGAGGATCTCTGGTCACCCGGACCATTCGCAAACCTCAGCAGATTCTTTTATGACATTCTTCATATGCCTGACGATTCACTCTTTCTTCAATTAACTCAGTTTCCAATCAATTCTGAGAAATTATAAAATGAATGCCTTAGCTCAATGAAAATGTTGTTGCCCCAATCACTTTTCGTCTCATCGCCCGCGTCTTTGACCACTCCAATAGTCACCAAATCTGTTATCCTCTTGTGAAAGCGTCATCCTCCACTGGCAGCCTGGCCGCAGGTCGTCACCAGTGGTCCTCTCCCGGCCCTACCCGGATCTAGAGAAATGCCTCAAGCAACCGTAGAGTATGACACAATTATAGAAAGACTCAGGCACTAATAGAAATGACAAAACGAGATATACATGTTGCGGAACTGACGGGTACAAAAATACCACCAATCACCATTATTGGCTACAACAAGAACGAAGCGAGACACTAAGACACTCCGTCCGAATGCATTTCACCTCTCTTCCTTATTTATGGCTCGTGTCCTAACACCCTCTGCCACATGCCACAAGAGCCGCTCGCTGGACATTGGGTGCAGATGTCCTCCTGCCCACCTCCGCCAGCGATTCAACCGCCCATCCCTCGACTCTCTCCCCGCTCCTCAGCGCCGCACCCCTCTTCCGCTACACACCCCCCGCATGCCCCTCCAAACGACCTTCCCTCCTCTGCCCCTCTCCTCGCCCTCCGCCCCCCCCCCCTTCCCCCCCCCGGTAGCATCGTGTGCCCCTTTGTGGCCACCTTGCCGCCGTGCTCTCTCCATGTGGTCGGTGCTGCCCGCATAACGGGGTCGCTTGCTCGAGAGCGAAATTTTAGCCTTATTCATCAACTCGGGAGATTATTATAAGAGGTGATTTACCGGTTAAGGTGAGATTAGAGTGAAGACAGTTAAAACATCCTAGTCTTTTATAGGAGCATGCCCCTATCCCCCTGCGTGATTTCATCCTTCAGCTCGGCATGTATCCTTAATTACTATTTAAAACATCCCATCCATAAAGCCCATTCTCTTCCCCACTTGACCAATATCCTCCCCTCTACTACGGCCTTCAGCATCCCTTCACCCCTCACCAACACAGCCCCCTGCACAGCCTCCTCCTCATCTCCTCCCAGCAATTTCCTCCCCTCCCCCACCTGGTCGAGCACCTCCTCATTCGACTTCCTCTCCGTCCACTGCACCTTCTCCATTCTTCTCTACCCCCATATCCCGGACGCCTGCAGCCTATTCTCGTCCTTCTCCCTCACAGCCCACGTTTTCCACCACGTCAAGCAGCACAACAGTCGACCTTACGGAGTTGTCCAGACGGTGGTCCCCCCCCCCCCTCTCTCGTCTTGACTTGAGACGCGGCGATCCACCCGTCCACATAGAGACGACTCTCCACACTGTGTATCGTCCTTCGCTTCCCGGAGGGACTGTGAATCTCTCGACGGGAGGGAGCAGTGCCAGTAGGAGAACTCCGGTTGCATACATCTATGCTCAACGTTCGTAATTTAAATAAAATTGGAACACTTTCATACCTGCCAGCTTATTCTCCTCTTGATAGGGCTCTCAGGGCTGCAGGCCACTAGGAAATCTGCCTTGATTTACCATTCTTATTAAGAACGGTGAAGCCACCTCAAGCATTATAGAACTATTTTATGATCAGCGAGTGACATCTTCTATGATCCATTAACTCCTTGGTGCTTGGGTCCAAAATACTACTTACCCACGGGCTTCAACTTCTAATCATACTGTATAATGTAATAGTTTCAGGCTCCACTTTTTGAAACTTTAGGGTAGATAATTTGGGATCCTTATGAGATAGGCTTGGAAACTGAGTTAGAACGCGTGCAGCGAAGATCGGCAAGATACGTTAAAGGCCGTTATGTTAATCTATAGTTAGTGTTACTGACCTTTTGCAGCAACTGGGATGGGAAACGCTTTCAGACCGTCGATTAAAATTTAAACTCAATCTATTATATAAGTTCCAAAGCGGTCTATTTTCTGAAGACGTTGATAATATTTTACGAAATCCGACATACTACGGTAGATCAGATGATGAGAATAAAATTAGGGAACTAGACTGCAGAACGGACAGATTTGAAATGTCATTCTTCCCACGAACTACAAGGGACCATAACAGCGGCCAGTGAGACTTTTATCTAGGTTTGTCGATAGGTAGTGTAGATCTTATTAGTAGTAGTACTCCATAATACTTGAATCCTTATCTGTTACCTAGTACTAGTAGCACGCCGTGCACGTTTTCTACATAAGTATTGAGTCTCTGTCCATTTGTGTAGTTGCAAAATACATATATATTAACGGTCCCTCTCCATTGTGTTAATATCTGTAGTTTAGTGCATGCTTGTGAGGCTTCGCCTCGTGAAAAGCATTAGCGATTTATTCTAGTGCACAATTAGTCGAAGTTACACTAACTTTCGGGTATAGTGTAATGCGTGTTGGTGAATACTCACCCCCTGCCACACACCCCTGAGGTGGCTTGTAGGGTATTTTGTAGATGTAGATAACTTTAGTAAAATCTAAACAAGTTGGATATGTTTTATTTGAAACGACCTGTTTCGGCGAGGAGTCAATTTTGTGAAACTTGCATAGCTTTTACTTACATCATGTAATTTTATTAATTAAAATAGAAAATCATCATTGCTAAACGCCCGACTAAGGCCAAAAAGCATAGCACTTTGCCAGTCCTTTCCGAAGGGGAACTGTGTCTCTAGAAACAGAATTTTCAGAAGTCTCAACTTGTTCGGCGCGAGGGAGGGAGGGGGGGGGAGGGAGGGGGAGAGAGGCGGGTTGAGTGGGGGGCAGGGGGCAACGGGCGGGAATGTGTTCCTCCACCCCCCCTCCACCGGAATTTTAAATCTAGGGAAGAGGCAAATGCTAAGGGTTTGAGTTCCCGTGTGGGAAGGGGAAGATTTGAGAGTGTTGAATGCGTACACCTCTGAAAACGTCGCTGCAAGCGCTTCTTCTATAAAGCCCTAGATGGGGTAAGTACGAGCAACGGAACCAAATCAGACCTTTCCAGTACATGGAGAAGTTAATGAGTAAACATATTTCTGCGAGAAAAAATATATTGCCAAGGATTTAAGAAAGTTTGAGCCAGTGATGCCATCAATTTTCGATGCTTTATATAGCACTGCAATGTTTTGATGCAACATATCTTCTCCATTTGCCTCGGTTGTCGGCATCAGTCGAAGGCAAACGTTGTCCGTACTTTTCTAATCTAGAGTTTTATTCTTCTAAACACAATTGTGGCCACATAGCAAAAGCTAAATGAATCCTGCTGTTGTATTAATGTGAACTAACAATTAAACTAGAAGGAGACGTTTCCGATTCTACGACAAATATTTATGGAGCCTTACTAACGCTAGTACTAACTTTTCTGAAATGCGCCAATATCGAAAATGTTTTGTTGTCATTTACTGGATATGGGATATATTTTCCCTTAGTAGATCCACAGTTTCATTCTTTCCTTCTTGATTAAACACTCTAGCACCTTTTTGCATTGAGTACCATGGCTTAAGTTTGATTTTGTGTGGATCTTGTTTTTCGTTTCTGTCTTCTAAAACTGCAGAACGTGATACGCACTCTACCAAATTTTAGCATCAGCACTCCGACAGATAAAGGATGGAACTGTGGATTACTGTTGGAATTTCTCATTCATTGGTTTCTAAGTCAATACAGTGAGAGACATGCACGAGAGGCATTAGTGCTAAGCGTTGATGAAGCTACTTAAATGGGAACATTGGAAAAAACCGAATCCTTCGTCTCCGAAAACGGAAATGCTTTTATGTCCAAGGTATCAGGCGTGATATGGTGGAGCAGCATTTTCCGAAACTGAAAAGAAAAGGATATTGTGTTTTTCACTTTATCTTGCAATACATCACGTGTTTTGACGCATTACATCGTCTTCATGACAGTGTGAATCTTCGATACACGTGTCGTCCTTGTATAACAAAGGGGACAGTGCTTGGTCTTTATCTTTCCATGTTTGGAAATTATTCAACTGTCACCGTGCAACCACAATTGTGTTCAGAAGAAGAGCCTGCGACGGCGCTTCGTGGGTGGGGTGTCCAACTTTCAAAAGGGAAACGCTTGGCGTGACACTCGCTTGTCTCACGAGTAGTGCGCGGAGGGATTTGGCCGTGGGGTCGGAGCCGGGCTCGCAAGCAACGGTCGCGGGGTTTGAACCCCACCACGGGCACAGATACCCTGCTTGTCTCACGGTAATAATCTAGTGTTAGAATCCGCGATATACCCTTAAAATTTGGAGGACCTCAGATGCTATTCTGCCTCAACCAGCAGAGGGGGACATTCGGCGATTGAACGGGAGAACGAAGTCGTCCGCCAACATTCGAATAAACGATGACGAAGCGGAACGACGTCGCGGCATTCAGTGTTGCGGTGGACGGCACGTGGCGGCCTCTATTGCGGGGGGGGGGAAGAAGCATACGTCTCTCATTATTCGGTGACACTAAATTCCCAAAACTGCGGAATGTTAAAAAGAAAAAGACACACAAATGGCGTCGGAAATGCGATGCGACAACAAGCCATCTCATATTCCGCATAATAAATGCGCCATAACCCGCAACTCCGGAAAGACATCATTAAAGTGGGGCGGTTCCGTTTGCCGAGGTAATCCACGCCGTCGTAAATAACACTTCCGTGGAGCGGCGGCCGGAGAGATTGTGGGTGGCACGGCGGCCCGGGCGAGGGGGCGCGCCGCCCCGGCCCCGCGGGGGGGCTGCTTTATGGGAGCGCGAGGAGGCGGGCGGACCGGGCGTATTTCACAATGAAAAAAGGGTCCGGGAGCACCTGAAAGCACCTCTCGCGTCACCCTCGCACGACGAGCGGCTCATAAAGGCTCAAGGGGGCATGGGGGAGAGGGTGGGGAGTGCGGCCCCACGGCACCTCCGCGGCCCGAACGCACAGCAGCACCCTTCTCTCCCGAATCGGCTAATGGGCAAGATAGACGCCGAACGACGCTGCGAGACGCTGGATATTATGACGATTCAAAAAAAGTTGACATTGTCGTCACGTGACGGAATAGAGACGAATCATTTCGTTCGCTCGCTGTGGGATGTGATGGGGGCGAGGATGACCAACCGTCGATCGGACGACGAAGGCCGAAGCCATGTTGGCGACGGTCATAATAAAGGAGCAGCACATGGAAATGTTAGAAAAGACACAGGAAACCAATTCAAAATGCAAAAACATCCATATGGAACTTCTGTTGAAGTAAGTTTGATCAAGTTTTTTCTCAAGTCATATTAGAGACCACATTATCATTTCATTTTAACATTGAAGCAGTAGTAAGAGGTGTGCAGTAATAATAATGTCGAAAACTCTTAGTTTTTTTACTGAACGTCTTAATAATTGCTTCAATATACACATTGGATGCTTTAAATTATCCTTCGAAATAGAAGGTTTTTGTTCGATTTCATTAAAACTATTGCGGTAAACAGAAAGTTGTGTTTCTATTGAAAAAATATGGGAACTACTCACGGAAATCTACCTTTGCGTCAGAACTTTATATTTTCAGTGCTGTCTCTCTGGAACCCACAGCCGTACCATATCTCGAGAAAAACTGCTTCTAACTATTGGCAAATGTATATATTGAAAAATAGTGTAATAAGTGGATAATATCTTGGAATCATTAGAGATATGAAATAATTTTCCATAATATGAGACCAAATTCATTGCATTTTAAGCATGCTGATATCTCACAGAAACTGCTTTGAGCCCAAGTATCACTTTCAGTGGAGTTTACTTTCTTTCTCCTCGTTATAAAAGTTTTACTATCTGTGAAGATATATTATAATAAATATGAATCACTCCCGTACAAGTTAAGACACGTCTTCTACCTCCTATATATTTTTCATCAAGGCATTCTTCTTGCCTCTCTTCATTTCGCCTAAAACACACATTCTCTCTTCCCAAGTAAACAAAGATTTCCCCTTCCGCCTCGGCCTTTGACACCCCATCGCTTCGTTCTGCATTCACCTCGGCAGCATGGATCATGATTACTCCGATGACACCGTTTACTCCCTTACGGCTCTCTTCAATGCTTTATCTGTCTTCCTATTTGCGCCGTACATTTTTGCCTCCATTCACGCGACTCATATTTCAAGCGGCTGCCGTCTTTTCATCCTTCATCCCTTGGGTCCACACCGAACAACGTAACCTTCTGCATCAGACTCCTCGCCAATCTTATCTCTGTTCCATTTCTTAAGGATTCAGTCACCGATTTCCTCAAGGTACCTACTGAATGTCTTTTTCTCTTCCACAAAGCTATTAATATGTAACAATAAATTCATTTCCGCTCTATGAACCACCAAAGCAGCTAATTAGTTAGTATACATATTCTTGATTATACCCTTATTTTGTAGTTAGCCGATTGATCTCAGTTCTGGAAAATCTAAATAATTCAGCTTGCTTGTGGTTAGTCATCATCCTTAACCTCACATTATTTCTCAAACAAATCCAACGATTAGCATAATCTCTTTCTGACCGTCAAAAATATGCTAGGCCATCCGTGATTATAGTTGAACAAAACAATAATTTATGTTGGAGAATGGTACTCCCATAGAAAAACGGAGGCATTGGCAATCGGTGCCTGTTTGAAATGATGTGAGCATATCAGTTATAAGATGGAGTTTAAGAGAACAATTCACTCTAGATATAGCTTTCTTACCACCACAGCTTTTTTATAATTAAATACTTTTTTTCGGCGTTATGGGAAAATTTATCTGCATGGCCTCTTCAAGGAAGATTTTTCTCAACATTTTCACGATGTGTAATTGTTTTGTTGTTTACCGACACCTCCTCAGTGAGACAGACAACCTTACCTTTTTTTAAGAAACGTGATCTTAGAAACATATTTCTCAAGATTTAACTGTAATTGTGATTTTTAAAACCAAGCCATGATATAACTTGTTCTGTAGGATGAGTAGATACAATTGGTCGATCAAACTTGACTATTCATTCACTTTGTCGTCCATTGCACGGACAAATTTGGAGAGTTACTCTGGAGAACTCGGAACGATTATGTGGTGGGTTTTATAAAGTAATAGAACTCTCGAGAAAACAAACAGAAAACACTTTGGCTTTCCAAGCCATGTGCTCTCTCACACGCGTCGTGAGAAGCACCTCACTCATCCTTCGGGTGGAAGATCTCGGCTGTTTTATGCCAGCGATATCACCGCCGGAACTGGTACAGCAGACTATGCACAAAAATGGCATAAGGATGTGCTGCACGTTTGTCAAAATGCCGACGCTCTGTGACAAAATCTCAATGTAATCATTTGAAAATGCCTTACATGGAATAAAAATATTATTCTTCACGGAAAAAAATCCTCGGTGACCATCCATTTACTTGTTAAATGCTTTGAAAAGTACGACCCATCAGCCGCTCACTCCTTCTATGTCATTAGGGAAGCCTTGCTCATAAAACTCCCAAATTAGGAAAATCACGTTGACAACTGGATCTGGCGACTTATGACGTGGAATTTGGTAGTTTTCTCTTTCCGGTTGAGTGCTTTGGATGTTCCGCCACCGGTAGCTTAGGCTCACGGCAACCACTAGAAGATAGTGGAGAATGGAAAAAATACGCTTTTTTCATATTATTTTCGGATGTAGTACAATAAGTAGGGAGCATGTCTATTCTAAGGTAACAAGAATATTACTGCCTCTACCTCTTACCGCACCCACACTTAGATTTAGGTCATGAAGACCAAATATATACCCATTTCTAAGATCTGCAACTTACTTGGAAACGACCAACCGCTGAGTCCCATCACCACTTATTAGCCTTGGGTTCATAAGGAGTTCGTCACGGACACTTGAAACCATCCCATCGCTTAAAAGCCCACCCATCCCCCTCCCACGTCCAAGTGCCGCCCACACCAATACTTTACGGGCAAGTGAATGGTGAACATGGAAGGGAAGTCCATTTTCATAGATGTCTCCACTTTAGTGGGACAGTGTGAGGAAAGAAATACTGCTAGGAATGAGAATGGATTTGAACGGGCACGGTCACACTCGTGGGAAACCTTCACATCTCAACCTTCCCTTAGTAGTACTGGTAGAGGATTTTTTATATAATTTTTTACATTAAGAAATTCGGTGTGTCAGCGGGGATCCTTAAATAAAGTTCTTGACGTTTTCCTGGCACAGCGTAATGCTCCAAATAGTGGCACCATGCTCGATGTCGCTCGATATCGTAACGTATCTGATTTAAAAAATTGGTAAAATTTGAGCTTCAGAGCTTCTACATGCCGAAAAAATATTAGTTTCCGAAATTATAGACCAGTAGTATTTCGATGTATTTCATTCATTTTACACAATCCGTTAATCACAATGCATGCCATACAAGAACTTTGAATGTTTATTTTTACGCGTATTATAAACGGCCTTACTCAGTGTCTGTACTCTCACATGCTTAGCAACTCCAAGGACATTTCATCGATTTATAGGGGTTCGCTATATCTAAATGTCCTAACCGGGATATCCAAAAAAATATGGAGTCTTCTTTTTAATCTTTGTTCACTGTTTCTTCATCCTGAAAAAACCTGTAATTCAATGCTTTACCCCTCCAGTTTTTCCACTTTTTCCATCTCTTACCTTTTTCATAACTTTTCATTAGAATTCCATTCTTTTCATTGCGAAAAACATGCTTTCATGGGCGCTCATTGAAATGAAAATGTTTATATTTTTATCAGCAGCTTCAACTTTTCCCTGGGAGAGATTGCACTTCACATCTTTTCATAAGCTTTTAATCCATTCTTCCATAGTCTTCCTTGTTGCATGTCTAATGGAGTTTTTTGTAATTTTTCTCGGTTGTAGTCCACCTCCATTCCCATTTTGCATTTTTTCTTTTATCGATTAGATCGAGTACTTTGTGTGTAAGGTGAGGCTTTCCCTAATATATATTTTCCTTTTTTTTCTTTCCTATTTGGTGGCTTCAAGAGTTCCTTTCTTGATGACAGGTCATATATTTTCGATTGATTCTTTACGTTAATCGCATAGCTTGTTTAGATACTTTGAGTGGTCCATCTTTTCACTATTTGCTTAAATCTTCCCTTCGCTAAATATTTTGCATCCGCTGATGAAATATATGATTATTTATTGAAGTTTGTCATTTCAACTTGACCAAATTGTGTTAACTGCCGATAACCCCAACAGGATAGCTCTTGCAGTCTTTTGCTTGATTTATATATAGCTGTTCCAATAATATAATAGATTTGCTGTCTACTTCCGTACACAATACTTTCATGAGTATGTCCTTCACTGTTGATTGGCGAAAAATATATTAGTAACCACAAGGCCTTGTTTGATGTAAGGCTCATGTTGTGTCTCACCGAAATCGTTTTGCTTCCCCAAATTATGCCTCTTCCTAGTTGCTTGCAGTTTGCTTACCTTCCTAGTTGCTTGCAGTACACATTCACAGCCATACCAGTTACCACTAACCTACCCACATTCTATCCTTTCCCGAACAACCGCTTTCCGGATTCCAAGAATTATTATTTACAATCCTTTAAGATTTCTACTCCTTGATATTCCACATCAATTCTTTTATTCCATCGGAAACGTCTTCCACTTCGTCTTCTGCACTATCCGATCTATGGATGTATACTTGCATCACAACGATGTCACTGAATATCGATTTTATTCTTAAATATTTTAGTATTCTAGGTAGGTATTCCGTCGCTCACAACTTCTCCGCAGCACAATTCTCACCAAAGCGTTTCTCTTTAGAGAACTAGAACGGATAATTCGATTGTTTCTACTCCAGAACTTCTCGTCTTTAGGCCATTTCACTTCGCTGGTACTTTTTGCAATTCCAGTTTCAGATTTTCCATTCATCTACATCTTCGAAGTTATCTGGCGTTCCAGGAACAGATTCCGAATCTTTGCTTGAAATACCTGACTAATGAACTACCTCGAGTGTTATCAGCCGATGATCAGAATCAAGACCAGTTTACCCCCGGAATATTTTAGTCGAAAGGTTTCCATCATGTCAGTTATTGCAAATCAAATTAAAGATAAAATTTGGTGAGCTGCTCCTCTGAATAGTAATGAGGGTGTGCTTATCTTCCACCTCGAAGTTATGCTGGATAAACACTTCACCAATATAACGAGTAGAAACCGCAGTAATTACAGCGAAATTTGTTTAGGAACTATTGAAAGCCACAGAGATTGGGCACATTTTACCTTCCAGATGGCTGCCAATCAACGGCAACGGGTTGCTGGTATGCAAAAGTTCATTCAAGTGTGTAGTTGGTCAATCCCTATACTCGGGCAGTGTGTCGCAAATGGCCGTTGTACACGTACCGACACATATTGTCTCCACCTTCGCTCATATGAAGAAGAGCTCCTTCCTCCAGTTCTCTGGTCGCCTATAAGTACACGGCAGCCACTCGATAAGTCACGCAATCTTGGTGACATTTTGGGGCCATCTTACCCAAGGATGGCCACCTACTCCCTCTAGATACCACCGTTTTTGTCCACGACTACTTACTCGCTTATTTCGCAGCTAGGGGTCGGGTCGGCCTACGATCCGTAGCCCGTTGGGTACAATCGGTCGCTCTAGCCGGACTTCCGTGAAAACAAGAGTAACAAAGTCACACGTTTTTATGCATCCAATGCAGCCATTGAAGTTACTTTAATCGCTTTAATGGTTGCAACCGCGTGCAAGGTCGCCCAAGTATGTTCCCGGCGGACGCGAGAACACCGCGCCCCCCCCCCCCTAACCCCCCCACCCCCCGACCCCCCCAACCCTCTCCGACACATCCCCGGGGGCGCATCGGTGGGAGGCGACCGGCGCCGGTTGGAGGCGGCGGTCGGAGGCGGCGGTCGGAGGCGGCGGTCGGAGGCGGCGGTCGGAGGCGGCGGCTGATGGCGTCGGAGGGTGGGGGGTTGAGGGGCGGGGGGGGGGGGGGGGGCGGCCCTTGGTCACACACGGCCCGTGTCTCTGCTTTGCAGGCTCGAAGGATCGAGGGCGCGCAGCGGAGCGGGCGCAGAGCCGGACCCACGTGGACGCGACCGACGCGCCGCCTGGCGCCCAGCCGCGGGAGCCCCGGGCCTTGGAAGTGAGTAGCATCACCCGCCGCGCGTGCGGCCCGCCCGCCTTGCCGCCTCGCACTGCAACCGCCCGCGTGTCGCACGGCTGGCGCCAGCGGCACGCTTCTTCGCCCACCAACCCCACCACCCGCTCCTACTGCCGTGGGCACACGCGGCCCCGTAATGGCGTCGGAAACACGCGCACTCCACGGCGTCACAGGTCGCCGCTGTCCCTCATTGAGCCGAACGATTAATTGAGCCCGAAATATTTCCAAATATTTGATCGGCGCACGTGATACTTCCGAACCAACACTGGCTTGGCGTTTGTCTAACAAATTTGTTACAAAATCCCTTCCATGTTTTAAAATATTCCAAACCGTCTTGAGCGTACCTATGCCCAAATGCACTTTGAAATATTGTCCTTATCAAATAAATATGTTGGATTTCAACAAGAAAACCTTTTGCGCAGGTGTCTTCTTTCGCTGTGAGCTTTTTCTCAAGCTTTTAACAGTGACAAAAGTACACGCATTTCAAGTTACGAGCTTCGAGCAGAAAATGCACGGCCATGCATACGACTCCTCGTAAAGGGGTGTATGAGTTTCACGAAGAGCCCCGTAGTAGCCACATTAAGGTACGAAAGATAGTGTAAAATAGCATGAAAAATATTATATCATATTAATAAATATATATTTAAATACATAAAACTCAATAATGTTGGAAACGATTTAACTTGGTGAAGTATCAAAGATGCGCCCATTCCGCGGAATTCAGCGTGCTACCCAAATATCACCAGTGTTACTCTCCCCAGCGCACCACAGAAGCAACGATAATCACATTCATGAAATACACATAGTACTGTATTAAAATTATTATTACTTCCTAACTCCATCAAATCTCGCCAAAAATCCATGAGGTTCTCAGCCTTCTTCAAAGAGTGTCCGTTCCTCTAACCCCTCTGTCTTCTTCAAAAAGTGTCGGTTTCTCCCTCACCCTGATAGCCTCCTTCGAAATGCAGTTTTTTTCCCTTATTTCACTGTCATTCAATCCGTTCTCTCTCAGCGTTCTTCAAAAAGTGTCTTACCCTTCGTTAGTTTTCTTGATGCATACGCCGTTTGGAATTTCATCAATAACATCAGGAACTTGACACTTAGGCCTCGGTTTCTCGAAAGTGGTACATGAATAGCTTCACGTTTTCATCTCCAGATTAGAAAACACCAAGTTTTTAAGTTCTTGATCTCGGGGACAGCTTAAAACGTAGTAGCCAATGACTTTTAAGGAGCGAAAATAAAATAGAAGGACACTGTAGCTCCTGAACTCCCGAAAGTGTGACGGGTAATTTGCATCACATTAGCAAATACGCTACTTTAGGATATGAAATACTCTCCCCATACAGTAAATTCGTGAGGTTGTTCCATTACATGTAACGAATTCCAAAAAAGCAGCTATTACTGATGAGTATACCGGCCTACTTACAGCATAAAAAATTGTTCGAGTAATGAGTGTCTATGTGTGAAACTATCAATTTCATTTACTAGTGCTGCGTTTACATTTACATTTGAGTACTTAGCATTTTTCATTTGGTGATGGCATATGACTTTGTTAACATAACTGAGCTGTGGAAAGTTTAGAGAGTATATGGAATGAATGATAAGGTATTGAATGATAAGGTATTGAATGTCGCAAAAACATTCACCGTTAATATCGAAAAGCGAGCCCCTTCGCGTAGTCACGGATGCGTGCAAGATGGCTATAAAGATATGGCTTTGGTTAGGCACGGCATATCCCCGCGAAAGCCGGATTTCACTCGGAACTCGTAGCAAATCCACCTGTGAGTCACATTCGCTTGCGCACTACCCGCCGGCCACAGTTGCCAATTGTTCCTTCCGCCACATTTTCCTCACCCTTTTGAAAAATGACATAGGCGCACAGTGGTGGCAAATGAGGTAAAAATAGAAGTTCAAGCATCTATTTTGCCTTGCTATTGCTAAAATAGTTTTGATGTTTTACTCTTTCTATGGAACTTTGTAATTCCAAATATTACATTATTTTTCTCACCAAAAATCTGACCATTAATCTCTGACACCACCGACATCAATTCCTTCATTTTGGCCACTTCCAAAATGGTCACGCAATACCCGATGGCAATAACCAGGCTATCCCTTCTATTATTGGAAATAACCCTGGGCTAGAGGGACACATTTCCACTCTGTGTTATTATGATTATTGCCGTTCGAGAATCGCTGATTCATTTTGTATGAAATAGGAGCAGTATCTGCTTTAAATGCAATAAAATCGCTATAAAACCGACAGATTTTGCTTTTTGTGGAAAAATCTCTTTACTAATCAAGTAGTAGTAGTAGTCTTTTGTTTTGACGTGATTCAACGGCTACGGCCATTTCGCACGTCCTGTCTGCCACTCGCAATCAGCAGCAACAGTGCTTGGACGAATATAGGAGGGCCCCTCCAAATTCGAGCCTAGGTCAGCGATACTTAACTTCGGTTACTGATCGGGAACTAGTGTTTCCATATTGGCAGGCCGTTCCCTCTTTTCGGCCCAAGCCTTTGCTGCTGGGTCCCTCCATTAAAAATAATACAGCAGAAAGCCTGGCGTGGAAAAGATGGGAGGTCGTAAAACTTTCGGGAAAACGTTAGGTACGCAGTAGGCAGCATAACAAAATGGATTCTTTTACCAATTCTGCTGGCGTCAAAATACGGTTCATAAGTGCTCAATAATAATGATTAAATATTAAAGTTTATACAAAACTAAAAAAATTAAACAGGTTCATTATGACATTAAAAATATTAAGTGCGTGTTTTTTAAACCATTGGGTATTCCAAAATATAGGGAATTCGTAAATCACCATGCTCAGATTATCTATTTGCCAACTTTCGTCAAAAGCCTAGATTCCGCCATTGAATAATCCCCTTGTTAGATTCAAATGTATAAATGCACCTTCCCCAAATCGTTTACCGAATTGATATTTCGATGGAAATGGACAATCGCACCTCCTACCGGCCTGGGCTCCGAGGGACAATTTTGTAATTCTGCAAATTTATTGGCTGTTTTCGAAAAGGCCAGAAATGTGTTGGCTCACTAACTGATTGACTCGCGAATAATTCTTAACATGATCTATGATATTTTTTTGTGGCGCCTATCGTCACTGACATGTCCAATACTTAAAAAAGAACGAGCGAATTACGATTACCTGAAATAAATATCGCTATCTTTGAAATGATCAACAGGAGTGTACTGAAAAATAAAGTCATCGCTTACGATAGGTAATGAGAAAATAAATGAGAAAGAAATACAAAAAGAAGTTATTAAAAAAGAAATTAAATGCTCAGGTTTTACATTTTTTAAACTAGTGATTTCTTCAGAGTAAACGCAAAAATTGTGCTGAATGCGTATTATACTCAATATTTTTATAGTTTTCTCTGGTTAATGATTTAAAGCGAAACAAGTTTTAATGATAACAGTAAAATAATTATAGCAGTAAATTATTAAAACAGTAAAATAATGTAGCATACTTGTATTTCGGCCTGATATTCTTTCATGGTTTTTCTATAGCATAAGACTTGCGTCGGGTTTTCATGAAACGCTCAATGGGAGATTCAACAGAGTGGAAGTTAGTTATAGATCTCAGCGGAATAATAGCGTACTCTAGTCGAATTATTATCAAATCGGTTATTCTACACTCCAATATAAAATATGCATTACCTTTAATTTTCGGATCGTCCTTTTGTCTAAATTCACTGAAAATAGATTTAGTGAAAGTTTTTCCACAAATTTTGAACTTTTCAAGCTGTATAGACGAGGAAATAGTATTATGGTTTAAGATTAGAATACGGATTGCCCAAAATATCGAATGATATGCAAAACCAAATATCACCTTGATGTAGTGTGTAATGAATGCATTTTTTTAATATATTGACCCAGAATTGTAAAAAGTACATTTACACAGGAAATTCCCAATGCTTCAGTGAATGATTACAAAACACAGTTCCTGTAATAAACTTTAAATTATCGTTAGTGAAAAAATGTAATACACGTAGCACGAGATCCGAAACGTTATCTTTCATCCTCCCTAAAGTTACAACTTGGTTGATTACTTTCATCGAATTTCCAACGACCATAGATTCATCTTACTCGGTGCCACTACTTAAACAAAATCTTCTTCGTGCATGCTATACTGTCAGTATGCGTACACAAACGATATCATAAGAACGGCAGTGCCTCAATCAACAGCCAAAACTTAAGAACACATTTTATGCGCTCCTATTCACAGTTAGGCATCATTAGCTTGAGCTTAAAGAGTATTTACCATTCCTAAAACAAACATGAATTTTCACTCTCATCAATGTTTAAATTTAGTTTAAAAACCTAAAATGAACACACGCATACAATTTATACGCAGAAAAACAAGGGATCTGATTCGGTCTTGAAATTTCACAGCAGCACTAAATAATTGCCTATCTTTTGGCTCTTTGAGCACAGAGTAATTGGTAACAATGAATGATCGTGGCGTACACATAGGTGACACATTGTTTATTATGTAACAAAAGATCTTGAAACTCAATTCATTCAAGTAACTCACTTCTTAAGACATTAGTTCTTGTCAAAGACATTGTGTAGAATTAAGTTTCTTTGGTACCTTAGCATAAAAATAAAATACAGCGCAAAACAGATAAATACATTGGACCTATGTGCGCTAGCTGAAACATGTAAATACATGAGATATAGGCGAGTTAGAGATGATTAAATTATTTGATAACGTCCATTATTTTACTCCCATACAATTACAACACCAATGCCGTCACTCTTTATGTCCCTCTCGCTTTTTCATGCCTGCAATATTTCCGAAAAGTGCAAATGATGTTTCACTTGCCAAACTGAGAGCAAGTTAAGAACTTTTAAAATGTGAAAAAACATTGGCGGCTCGCGAGTAGAAGTAGCCGTAGACTCGTATTAAAAGGCTAGAGAACACAGTAAGAGATCCATAAATGGTCCATGCCCGTGCTGGGTACCCTGAGAGGGTGGGGGACAGGGAGGGCGCCAGCCAGGGGCGTACCCAGGAAATATTTTTTGGTAGGGATTCTACTGGGGGGTAAGGAAATTTTTAAAAATTTAAGTTCATGAAAATGCGTTTTGAAGGCATTTGTAGGCTCACTAAGGACTAAGCTGAGGACATTGCCTAAAATGCCTATTTTTTCTTTTACTCAGGAGACCAATTTTATGAAGTTACAAGTTCATTTAGGATCATTTGTGGCAAAATTAGGGCAATTTGTTACTGCCTAAAAATGCCTATTTTACCTGTTTATGCCTTTTTCTGCTGATATCGCCTATTTAAGGGTCTAAAAAAGCAATATTCATCTCAACGTTACCAAACTTCTTTTTATTGCGGAGCTTATCTGTTATTTCAGTTTCTTTTTTAATGTATCAAGGTTGGAATAATGTCATTAAACATGCATAAAGAAAAATCATCCAAAGTATTATTCTACAAACAGTAGGAAAACAACTATGGTCATTTTACGTGATGAGTACATGCGATGGTTTCAATTGCCAAAAACTGGCTTTTACTTTACAGTAGTACTGAGTTTAAAGGTTTAATGAGATATAACGCCCGAAGTTGCTCTGCCTTCACGGCCAGTATTGATAGTATGGGGAACATTGCTAAATACTGCATTATATCTGCAGATAAAGTTATTGAAATACGTGAAGTATGTGACAGGAATAATGTGCACCTCCGATACATCAGTTGGCACGTCTATTTCACCCACTTAAAGGTACACTATTGTAACCGATTTCGCTAATCTTTTATACTATGTGTCAATTCTGTCTATAAGAAAATTAAGCCATCATGGCGCATGAGTAGGTTTTCTTTAGGCAAAAGAATATCTGGATGAAGAAGAAGCAAACTGCATTCTCGAACCCAAAGCTGCGGAGTTGAATCTCGATGTCGACGCAGATCCTACGTTTATCAGATGGAATTTTGGTTAACTACCGTCAATCATGCCATTGCTGGAGGCAAGAGAACTACTCTTTGCAACGGCTACAGAGAAAATCTGAAATGTGGAGGGTGACCTTTTTGATATACCAAGTGATGTGGGAAAATCCATTGCTCAAGAATTTAAGACGTTATACAGATAAACCCTGGATGGGAATACACTAGTAAGGTTGAAAACATTTCATGAAGAAATTATATGGCTTTAATACCAATAAAGAGTCCATAAGAACTGTTGCTGAGATATATAACCAAAAGTTTAATTTTTCTTATCAGGGAAATAAATTTTAACGAAGCTAGAAATCCATTCAGGGCTATTTATAACGAAAAATGTCAAGTTGTTACTGCATTTCAATGCCAATTAATCGCTTTGTCCCTTTTTATGCTTATATTGCCGATGTGAAGGTCTTAAATTGCAAGAATTGCTTATCGTCCCGAATTTTTATGTCCGCGTCTACATAGAGTTATTTTAATTTGTTATTTCGTCGCATTGTTGCCCGTTTTTATTTCTGACAGGCGCAAAAGATCTCTCAAATGTAATTTTTTTTACTTCTAAATGAACAATTAAATGAAGCTGAGGTGTAAGCGCCGGGCTTTTCAATTTCACCATGGGCCTCATCCCATTCTTGTACCCTGCATCCGCAATACCCGGTATAACACGACTTTCAGTCACTAGTGCCTCGTTTCCAAATAATGGTAAGCTACAACAATATCCTCCTCCGACGAGCTCATGGTTACAACTGAGAGACAGAAGAACGTTACCGTCTTATATTTTACCACTTGACATATCGCGCATCGTATCACTACAATGTGCACTCGAATGTCGCAGGGTCAAATATCGTGCCGCCCAACCTCCATCAAGTAGTTAAGTCGCGTGTTGCATCCCTCTGGTGTGCACACCGCCTAGTTGCCACTGAGAGTTCTGCCAGAACAACAAAGACCTAGCATTTATGACATGCTATTTTGGTAAATTACTAACCACAATTCAATCTCTGGAGGAAAGAGAACTATTCCTAGTGGCAGCTGTGGAAAAAAATCGAAAGGTGGAAAGTGAACTTATTAATATACCAACTGATGTGGGAGAAGCCATTATTTGAAAATTCATGAATGTTATGTAAAGGAACCCTAGTTGGGAAGATGTCCATAAAATTGCGTACATTTTATCAGGGACTTCGGTTGCTCCAGATCCAATGATGACCGCAGAAGAGCTTAAGTATTGCATCATTTCAGTATTGCCCTATCACCTCGTGTGACGTTGAGAGGTCATTTTCATGCTATAGAAATATCCTGACTGACTCTCGGTATAAGTTACTGGAGAACATTTAGAGAAATACGTTGTTTTAAATTGTAATGTAACTTGAAATAAGTAAACCTTTTGAATTTTATGTTTCTTCAATTTATAAGCTAATTTTATTTGAAGTTTTATCCTCTTTCCTCTCCATCAGTTTTACCGAAAAGTAATCATGTATTTCAGCCCAAGCTTTAAATTTTAGATGCTTCTTTGTGGCAATAAGCCGCATTATGTTTCTAGCCGGCCACGGTGGCGGCGGGGTAAAGTCTTCGCCTGCGAATCTTGGGATTACGGGTTTAAGTCCCGGCTGGATGGGTATTTCACCACCCAAGGCGTAGATGTATCTAAAGTTTTGTTTGTATGGTCCCTAGAAATCCTGATTACAGGCTTAGCCTTTTGGGATTCCAGGACCGACAGAATCGTCCAAAATGCCAAAAATATTTTTAGCGCCTATTTTAAGTGCCTATTTTGAAATTGTTAGTGCCTATTTAGGCTGCCTATTTCTTCATTTTTAGTGCCTAAATGTCCTCAGCTTACTAAGGACTTAAATATCTAGTAGCTATGTTAACAAGGAGACATTTTGGCAAGAACCTTTAAAGATATTCATATCATGATTTTTGCTTGTTAAGTATAGATCCATCAACTTGAAATGAAGAAAAAAGAGAATGATGACGGTTTCAAAATCCACTCTGTGCCAACTGTATCTAAAAGGCCATATGCATCTATAATAAAATAGGTAAAAGCGTAAGTAAGCGTAATTAAAATATTTTTTGTCAGTTCTGGCGTATAAATTAGGACTATAGAAAGAAACCACTGCATAGAGCAAAAAAACAAATTTAATGCTAACATGAAGGCAACAAAGTTAACACAAAACATGTACTGCATTAAGGCTGTCTTCCAAAACGCTTGGAAAAACCAGACAGAGGAAAAACATTTCCACGCCCACTATGGACCATTTAAAGTTATATTCTTGCTCTTAAAAAAGAAAATATTTCCTGTTTCAGTCAGTCCTTGATTACAGTCAAACTCATAAACCCATAACTTCCAACATATATTCTGGAAATATACCAGTTTTAGACTCACGACATTTCGACCACAAAAACACGGCTCCATCTCAAGTAAGGGAACTTACCTTCTTGCTTGAGAGAGAAGCACAACAATGACGGCACTCCAAGCGAATTGGGACAAAGTGCGTCGCACTCCAACACTGTTCAGCAAGACACGAGTTCGGATTCGATCTGTCAAGCGATGGGTGGCGCCACGCGGCGGATCGCGCAGGTATTCTAGCTGAAGCCCTTAGACCCAAAAAACATTGTTTGAATGCATCGCGACATGTTATCGCCGCAACACCTTACTTGTTAAAAATAAGTTATTAAATATCATTGAGAGTAGTAGAAATAAAACTTTATGTTTCAAAGGTATTGATTCATATTCGGCGTGCCACTCGACATACTTGTTACAGTAAAAACTTCCAGACAATCCACAGAAAAAACGATTACTATATTAAATGCAGTTGTATATCTGGTTTATAAGCCGCATCCCGCCCAGATGTTCGAAGAACTTAATTTGGGTCTTAAGAACAGTTCGGATATCATCCGTCATGCAGTGCCACCCATCGCTTAACCATAGACCTTGAAAGCTCTGTGCGCTTAACAGGGCGAATTCATTTGTTTACTACTTAGCGGATGATATCCGCTCCGGGCGACGCCACGCGCCTGACTCCGGCAAGATAGCTGGCTGTGCTTAGACAAGGTTAACCAACCTTGTATGCAGCAAAAATGCAGCAGCAGTATATATGGCGACAGTGGCCCGCTAAGCATTTTAGTGATATAAATTATTCTTCGAAATAAACTTAATTTTGCAAACTACCATTAAAAACTTGGAATTTTTTAATTTTTCAACTGTGATTATAAATTCCAGTATAACAAAAGAATTATATTATTTTTTCAATTCAAGGGCGCCATTTCTCTTAGAAGCAAGGGCGCAGGGGGACACGCCCCTCTGTCCCCCCGGGCCAGCAAGGGCCTGGTCACGCCCTCTAGGGAGAGGAATACGAACTGTGAAAAATGGCGAATTTTTCGGCGTGATTGCAACTACTAAGTAACCCCCCCTCCCGATTTGGGCGACGTTTGCTTTATCTCCTCACTCACTGACACGGAAAATAACTCACGAATCCTTCGCGACAAACCCTAGAGACTTCTCAAAGGAATCTGAAAACGACATCTCAAAGCAGAACTGACGAAAAACGTTCGTTCTCCATTCGCGGATCCCTGCCCTTCCTGTCCTTGGCTCATCTCACCACCTTTTTAAGCCCTCCCACGGTACACTCCCCCGTACGAAGTTCTGGGGTAATTCCTGTAACTTCTCTTCTCTAGCGTCAAATACGGGGCAAGCCTGCAACTTTTGTCGCCCATCGATAAACGTTAACTTTCACCCCTGCGGCCTTGGCTAGTCCTTATAAACCTCATCTTTCTCGATATGTCGACAGATTCCATTAAGATTATTGACGATGTTTACTATTAACTAAGCGAATTTGGTCAGTTATTTCCATTAATAGTTGAAGCATATACTTTTGATTAACGTGCGTTGACGGCTGGTGCCACTTGGCACTTACTGTCCGGGTAAAAGTGAATAGCAGTATCACACCCTTCAAATTAGAGCCCGGCTTCCCTACGGCGTCAGTTGATCTGGATAAACAAGAGGTTTTCCTTACCCGGTACGTAGCTCCAACACGCGGGTAGCTATCGGCTGATGAACACCGACACTGATGAGATGAGGTTTAGAGATGTAAATATGTGAAACATATAGTCGCTGGTGGTGTAGTTCTCTGGGCTGAGACATTAAGGTACATAGGTTGAGATTATGGGAAGAACTGGGCTGATGATGTATGCGTGACATACCGAAGGTGAAAAACAAATGAAATGAGTAGTATAGAGACATGTAGAGGGAATAGTGAAACAGGTGAACGAGTGCGTGGTAGTGTGTATCACGGCCAAATGTGTGCGAGAAGTGCTAGGAGAGAGAAGCGTTAAGGAGACGTGCCGATGCAGGGTCGTACCTCTGTTACTCTGCTAGCACTAAGCACGATGGAAGTTTGTCTAGGGAAGCGAGAATAGCTACGCTTAAGTCTCCTCCTTCCCACCTTAATGTAGAGAAGTGCAACTTGGAGGCGCCAGGATAAAAAATATCGGTTGAATGCGGTGGGAAAGAGAAACGTGAGTTGTAAGTAGTAATGATAGGAGAGAACCAAGAGTAGGGCATGGATGAAGATGAAGATATTCACAAAAATTATCCCGGAATGGGGCACGTAAGGAATGAGTACTTCCTTACGTGCCCCATGTCGATAGCCCATAGATGGCTCGGTCAAGATTAGATATTGTGTTTCTGAGTATTCTCCCGTTAAGGTACGCATAGACGGATATTTAAAACCAATAAATATTTTCCGGATGTTGCCATTCATTGGCATACAGCCATGACTTTAGACATTTTTGTCTTTAGCAACCCATATTTTCCATCATTTTTATAACTCATATGCTTCAAGTTTGTATTTATCCTCTCCCAGTAATGCCTAAACTTCGGTGTCATCAAAATGGCCACGATCACGTAAAACTATTTTCCATTTTCCCTATACATATCCTTACCAAGGTTCATAGTCATCAGGTGTCTCCCACTATTTCATTAACACTATCCTCCTCTTAATGCCGATAGTATTTTACTCGATTTTACTCAAACTGCTCCCATGGAGGTAACGTTATGGCGCTTGTTTCAAATTAAGCCTTCCCACCACAAGCTTCAGCTTTTAAACATTTCCTGACTGCTTATTTAAGCTTTGCTCTTTTATTTTCATTTCAAAGCCGACTATTATGTAGATCCTTGCACATATACCTACCTATAATTGCTTAGAATTAACGTTCTTCTCCTTTTTATCCCTCTCTAATTTCCATAGTTTTTTTATTAATCAGTTTCTCAATCGCAATCGTTTCTAATGTTCCTATTGATTTTATAGCACTCACATTATACTTACTTTAATGTTATTATGCTTATAATCCTGATCCCTGATGCAGTGCAAGAACTTCGTATTATGACGACCGCGGAGGCCTTGCGTGCCTCTTTGCCGAGCAGGTCACTCACATTCGCACCGTCAGGCACATATCCCGTAGTCGCCAGGATTCCATGCTATGCGTACAAAAGTCCTCCTTTTCCACGAGAAAAAATAATTTTCACGAGCTAGTTCCCTGACGTACCGCGCTACCCACTTCCTACAACGACCCGTGCCACGCGCTTCGGACGAGCGTCATTCAGTCACGCGCCGGAGTCACGCAGACTCTCCTAACACAAAGCACGATCTCCGCGACAGTGATTTTTGAGACCCGAGCTATGAAACTGGGACAATACTGGGTTTCACGAGTCTAGAAAATGAGACGAGACTCGAGTTTGGAAAACTGCACGAGGCCGATATTGACCCCCAGTCTCGTCTCGTGTCTTGTCTGGTGAAGCCCAGTCTCGTCCGAGTCTCAATTCTCGGATCTCAAAAAAAAAACGAATTAAGAGGAGGAAAACCCAGTAATTTCTTGTGTCAACACCAGTTATTTGAAATAAACCGTTGCCTCGAAATACCAGTGGTGTTCGAAAAGAAAGTTCAGAGTATTGAAATTATGCTGGACATATAGGCAATTAATATAAAACATCAATTGATAGCCCATTTAACCGTGAGTATAAAGGAGCTTGAATCAATAATCTCTCTTAAAGCAAAAAAATCAATTTTATGATATGGATAATGAATTTCGAAGTCGAAAATCAACACTGTATACATTTTCATATTTAAAAAAAATCTGTTTAGAGTTTTAAAAGTATACGTGAAGTAGTTTGTATTTTTGGGCTGGGTTGCATTGCTTACAGTTTCAGATAAGGTATGCTCGCTGTTTTAACTTACTTAATAATTAAATTCATTCTGCCCGTGAAAATTGTCTTTCAATGGATAATAAAATCGCTGGGGTGCTGAAAAAATATTTTACCATTTTTGCCAATTCTAGAAATGCATTCTAATTAGCCTTTCTAGACGCCTGTTCTTGCATCACTTAAAGTGGATAAAGTTAAAAGGAGTGATCTTCTTTTGCATGATTTAGGAAAGCGATAAAAAAAATAAATATAAATATATATATAACTACTTGAAGGATCACTCGAGTGATAAATATAAAATATGCTAAGAGGGTGGCCGATAAAAATATAGAAACAAGCGAAAGACACAAATTAAAACTTCCAATATTTCGGTGGTGCTAGCATCCACCTTTCTCAAGGTAAAGAGTAAGAGTGAGAAAAGGGATAGAGATTAAAGTATGGGAAGGGAAAGAGGGGGAGACGAAGGAGTAAAAGGGGAAAGAGGAGAAAGCCACTCTCCCTCTCCCCGCTCTTCCTCTTTCCCCTCCTTCCCTTCTTACGCCTTCCTCTCCCCCTCTTTCCCCTTCTTCTCCTCTTACACCTTCGTCTCCCCCTCTTTCCCCTCCCATACCTCAATCTTTATTCATTTCCTCATTCTTACTCTTTACCTTGAGAAAGGTGGATACTAACACCACCGAAATATTGGAAGTTTTAATTTGTGTCTTTCGCTTGTTTCTATATTTTTATCGGCCATCCTCTTGGCATATTAAATATAGTTATTATATATATATATATAGTTGTGTGTGTGTGTGTGTGTGTGTATATATATATATATATATATATATATATATATATATATATATATATATATATATATATATATATATATATATTGTGCACAGCTAATTAATGTAGAGATGAATCCGTGGCGTAACTGACTGTAGGAAGCACTTGGCATAAA
This sequence comes from Pyrrhosoma nymphula, assembly GCA_963573305.1. NCBI lineage: Eukaryota > Metazoa > Arthropoda > Insecta > Odonata > Coenagrionidae > Pyrrhosoma > Pyrrhosoma nymphula. Next base: position 149,621,574 of record OY754332.1, read on the forward strand.
AAGAAGCCTTAGCTGTGTATGGAATTGTGTATACCCAGCGTTTTTACTGTTCCGATTTGGCACAATATAGTGCCAATGACAATGCGACGAATCAGCTACCGTTCTCCATTGTGATGGGGATAACGCAGGTTTCTTTAATGACCTCGATGAGACAGAGCTTTTTTGGAAAGGACTGCTAAATTTTCATTTTAAAATGAATATTTATGTAAATGAAAAGCTCGAAATATGGAATATATTTTATTGATCTTTTATATAGTTTTCCAAGCATTACGAGAAATCCACCTTCGGAATGTTGTTTCTGCCACTTCAAGATAAACTACCACAAACTCGCGGGTCCAACCGTGCAGCTATCCACCTACCAGCTTAGCAGAATATACTTAGTTCTCTTGATGGTGGTCCAAACCACAAACAAAATAAAGACATAGCAAAAAGTCTGCAATGAGGAATTTCACAGATGTGATGGAATGGAGAATTTTCCTGCATTTGTTGGAGATGCCTCGATCTAATCGCGGAATCACTGCGTCACCCGCAAGTGCGCGTCGGTGCTAAACATCCACGGTGGAAAAATAATGGTCTTGACAGGGAATCAAATGGTTTTGACATCGATCCCAATGTTTTATCCAGTTAGGCTTCCAAGCTTCATTTAAAGCGCACAATTATCCACAAGGGACAATGAAACCTCGACCGCTTGTCGCAGGTAAAATCACCCGTCATTTACTAAGGGTCCGAGCACTCAAATTCACTTTTGCTCCAATGTAATAATTAGGACTTACCAATAGATATGAAGTCAAATTTTTCTACGAAACGGAAAATAATCAAAAGAAATAGATGTGATAGCTTTCTGATTCAACTAATCGTTTTCTCACGCAAAATATACAAGTACAGTAGAAGACGTTAAATAAGCTCGGAGATTTTGATCGATGAGGAAGCCTTGTATGACATGGGGGCGCTGAGGGGCTTTCCTGTATGAAGCGAAATCAAAACATTATTCAGGATCAACACATGAATGGGCTGGAAAATATTTCCTCTGCCTTAAGCGTAGCACATTATAGCACCGAGAAATGAACTCCGGGGGTGAGTACGAGAAGAAATGGTGACAAGGAGGATGGAGATGGTACGTTGGGCCGAAGAGAGGCCAGAACACCATGAAAGGGGGAAAAGATGGGTGCTTGAGGAAATGATGAGGACTAGCAGGCGGATGGAGCTGGTCGAATAAAGAGGCTGGGATACTGAGAGGGATTTTGTGAAGTAGCTGGGGAAGAGGTAGGAGAAGGATAGCCGCTTAGGATGAAGTGATGAGACGTAGGCCTAGTTTACGATTGGCGTCAAAATTACACGCTAGCCATGAATTGGAATCACGTTCACGATATCGGCTTCACGATCGCCTGTTTACCGGGACTTGCGTTGGCAATTGTCGTTCACCTTCGTCAATTTTCGGATGCGCGGCCACCGCCGAGAATGTAAACATGAAGGTGATACACTAATTTTATGTGCATACAGCATTTTAGACGCACATGATGACGCTGCTTAGAATAATAACATTATCTTATTGTTACACCCGTATTAGCCGTGGAGAAGCAAAAGATACAAGAAAACAAGGCTGACAAATGAATTATTTATATTCAAGTCACGTGCAGCGTATCAACGGCGGTAAACCATGAACGTGAAAGTTGGGACAGGTTGAATTTAAAATTAACACTTAACATTAACTACTCCCGTTAACACCAGTCTACTGAACTCTTTGTTTTAGTTGAAGATAACTTTGATACCAATCACAAACCGGTCTTTAGGATTCATACTTATTTGAAGAAGCACTGTGAGGAAGTAATGCGGCCCCTTAAGGGAAATAATAAAGTATTAATGATTCATACAAACCCACTGAGAGGTATAATACTAATAAGGACCATCCCGATAGAAATGGATCGATACCGATTTTTCCGATATTTCGTCGTATAGTCGGATCCAAGTTTTTTGGAAATATCGGCAGTTATATCGATATTATTATTGTTAAGGAAGAAGTAAGAGTATTTAGGCTTTCTGGCCCGATGCATAGACCACTATGCCCCTCCCCCCCAGGATCAAAGACTCCAAAGGCAATGTCGGGAGGTACCAGATGATGTGTGCCATTACGTTCCTCCAACGAAGTCACTTGGAAGGATGAGTCATTAATGGCTTTCTTTCTCCTCCGAAGTATTCAATTTACAAAGCACTTTTCTTAGCGTCGTGGAATTTAACGTTGACGTCTTAAAACTGAAATTATTATATACATTGGGGTTCTTGCACGAAGATAATTAAGTGATAAGTACAAAATTACAAAATAGGTATATTTCAGTACACGATGTGCATGAAAATAAGAAAGTTGTTAAGATGTTCACAAATTATGTTAAAAAATCTGGTAACAAACAAGCCCTAAATACAATAGTAATGATGATAAATTCTTTTGTCTCTCAAAAAAATAGAAAATACGTAAACGCTGCCCCCAAAAACTCCCTGGTCACATATTCAGCAGGCATCATTCGGCTGAGAAAACGCCCATCATAACAGAATAATCAAGGCGATTGAATCTTGTCATTTTTAGTAATTATAGCGCACACCTTTCCCACGAAGGAGCTGTGAACTTTGACGCTTAGGAGTTTAATCGGGGAAACTAGGCGTCGGATTTCCGAGCGGAAAGGTACTAGTGTGTTTCTCCTTGCTCTAACTAATGCAAAGATGAAAATGTGCTCAATGATTCTCTTGAATAGAAATGAAATTCTTCCCTCGCAACCACTTGGGCATCACACCATTGCCGGGAATAGACGACGTCACGGGGACCGAATGGCCGCCCATGACTGAGCGTTGACCCTCGGAGATCGTGAATTCCGCCGCCCCGAAGAGCGGCGACCCCAATGCCGCCCGAGGGGCAGTCAGAAGGGGGCCCCTGTAAGGTGGAAGGGCTCCGATCCCTCGGTGGCCCTCAAGGGGGGGCGAGGCTAGCGGGGGGTCCGCCTATTGCCACCCTTAGCTCCTGACCACGCCCGGACGTGACCGCTTTGAGGGTCGTTAGCGGCCACAGTGTGCGGCGACAGCCTCGGCTTCTAATCCAACCGACGAGGACGCCGCCCCGTTCTATAACGAGCACGCCACACACCCCCCCTCCCCTGGGGGTCGGCCGGCGCCAGGGCCGGCGACACGTCGGCCCTGGTATGCGGAAGAGGAGAATTCATCGCTCGACGATCATCGATACTTCCTTCTTCCTGGGTGGATTGAAAATTTCAACGAGGGGGGGAAGACACCGAGACGGATGGGTTTATTCTGCTGCTCGGTGAACTCAAACGGAGGCCCTTCCCCCTGACTAGTATTTTATCCACTTAATGGGGAGAGAATACTTAGTTGAAAATGAAAAATAGCAATTCGCCAAAATGAAAAAGGATTTCGCAAAGGAGCAATGTAGGTAGCGAGCGGACTTCTGGAAAAACGGCGCCACCTGCACGTGTCAGCCCGCCGAGGAAGACGGTTGCTCGGTTATTACGATAGCAAAATTCGATAAAAGCTTCATGATCGAGAGAGGATTGAATTGAAAATGAAGAGGGTCGTAGCTCGACAAATGCGTTAGTTGGTCTTCGCATCAATATCCAGATATTCCGTTTTAACTGGTGCATTTAAGCAAAGTTAGCACTGTTTTCTTTTCGGTATGATAGGTGTCAATATTACAAACTAACGTTTTCCCAATCGCCCCATATTTTACGCGTCATTGGATAAAACAAGATTTTTTGCGTACTAACATGCAACCGTGACGATTAAAACTCAAGTTGTTTAAAAATGCCTTTTTTACGTCGTATCCTGGACCCTATAAGACAAGAATGTGACGATTGCTCTCCCGACGACCCCTTTTACATGTTCTCTCTTTTTTACATGTTCATTATTTCAACGAAAACCAATTTTATTTTGCCATACATTTAAATGGAATGACTCATACTGTAGTTTGTTATCCAAAGATTTTAAATGAATATGATCTATCAATCCATAAGCCTATTATATATATATATATATATATATATATATATATATATATATATATATATACATATATATAATTATAACCTACCTTTAATCTGCCAATTAAAGGTAGGTTATAATGAAAGCCAGAGAAAATCCTACAGCTTTTTTATACGTGCAGGGTCCTACCTACCTCTACTATTACTTTCTTCATCTCCGCGTACGTCCTACCTTTCTTCATCCCGTCCATAAAACCGATTCTCTTCCTTCCCCTTCCCCGCTTACCCAACATCCTACCCTCTATCACGGCCTTCAGCAAACCATCGCCCTTCATTACCCCTTCCACCCACCTTCCCTGTCTTCCCCTAATCACATCTATAAGTTTCCTCTCCTCGCCCACCATGTCAAGCACTTCCTCATTTGTCTTCCTTTCCGTCCAACGCACCCTCTCCATCCTCCACACCCACATCCCGTGCGCATGTAGCCTATTTTCGTCCTCCTTTCTTAGAGTCCACGTTTCTGCCCCATCTGACTCCACAATCAATATCAATCTCCTCACCAGCACCTTCTTTGCATTCTTGTATAAGAGCCCCGCCATCAGTTCCCTTTTATTACTAAGCGCTTCATTCACTAATGCTATTCTCCTCCTAATGTCTTTGCTACTATGTCCATTTTCCTCTGGCGTTCTACCCAAGTAATTTAATTGTTCAACTTGATACAGTTTGCACCCTACTAATTTATACTTTACTAAGGTATGACCAGCTTTGCTTTCTTTTTCCTAAATAATCTCATTACTTTTGTTTTCTTATGATTAATGTTCATTCCGTATTTACTGAACTGAAATTGTAATGCATCTGCTAAATCTTGAACTCCCATAGATGATTGACTAACCAATGTCTGGTCGTCCGTAAATCTAACCGACTTTATCAGCTGGCCTCCTACTTTGATTCCCGCATCTAGCTTTTTCCATGCGTCTCTCACTATTTTCTCAGCATAAATGTTAATAAGCTAAGGGGACAACGGGCACCCTTGCCTTACTCCGCGACCAATATATGCCCACCTTGATTCACCGTCAGCTACCCTCCTCACCTGTGTGCACTCACTGGGCCATATTCCGATGAGTCTACCCAACCCAATCTATTACTATTTTTCCAAGTATATGCTTTAGTTTTTTCCAATTATCTCTTTCAAACGTCTTTTCAAATCCACAAAGCAAGCACAAACATCCTGATTTCCCTCTGTCTCTCTCTATAAGTGTCCTCTTTACCGCAATCGCATCATGAGTTTTGCTCTCCTTCCTAAACGCAAACTGGTCATCATCTAAATAGTAATTTGATTTATTTTCCAAACTTTTGTTTATTACTCAAAGCAAAACTTTTACCGCGCGCTAAATTGCACTAACTGTTCTCTACTCCTTGCATCCTGACGCTTTCTTCTTCTTCGCGATAGGGATTAATACTGTTTCCACGAAATACTCTGGCAAATGCATGTGAGTAGGGTACAAAATTGGAGCTCATGGCAAACTTATAAATTGTAATATGTTCCAAATTGTATGGATCACACTATTTGAAAGATCTAATTCCTTTGAACAACTCACCCCGCAATCCATTTCCCTATCTTCCCACTTCTGTTCCCTTCCCCTGAACATGACGTTTTTTCTGTTTACCAATTTCAGAAATTAATCATGCACAGCAGTTAGTTTAATCCCTCCCTCTCCTACACAAACAACCCACCACCCCAATACCTAAAAGAAAGCAAGAGCATGGAAGATATTGCCTGAAAATTCTTTATTGTAAACCTCTCGATAATAACGTGGGCATAGCGCCGAACCGGGTCAAGAAACTCAGTAAAGTGCGCAATGTACGAATTTTTACTTTTTTCATTTTATAAAGTACCTGAGGAGGATGATACAAATGATTGACTTTAGCTTTTCATCTGAGAAAATCTCCATGACCATAGTCAATAATAAAAGGACATTAAATTATGATCGGAGCCGTCAACAATATTGCCTCTCACAAAATTTCAAAATAATCGAAAAAAAACTAAAACATCAGGTTATCAAAATGGGTCAAATGACCCCTCCTATCCTAGTATTAAATGGTATCAGATTTTAAGAGAGAGCACGCCAGCAGTACGGCCTCAAATGCCTCCGAAGACTCCAAGCCCTGAGTATAGGCATTCACCCACAACACACGTGCCCTGCGTGTCATCTACCAAGCGCCCACGACAGGTCACTCCGAGACGTCCGCTGGACACAGTCCTAACGAGCCCTCCGCTTCCAAGACTCGTTCCTGTCAAGACTCCCGCCTGTAAAGTGTGAGCCCCACTGTGGAATAAAGCAGTGCTTCTGCATCGAGACCGCGAGGAAGGGTCCTCACGAGATGTCTCCCGCCTTTTTGCACTCGCAAACCGCCTCTGTGTAGAAGGCATCAGAGTAACGCTTTAATATTTACATTTTTCTTAGTGTTAACCGAGAAACAACACGAGGAGAAAACAGTATATTCAACTGAGCAAATCATATCACCGAAAATAGGTGCAAATTGCTGATTTCACATTTATTGACAAATGAAATTTACCTCAGGGCTTTTTCGCCTGATAGCAGACATCTTTCCCGCAATAACTCAGCCATGAAAGGAATATAAGAAATATAATACATATGAACTAGTAATTTGCCCCTGAAACTTTCTCCAGACACTACCCACATTAATCATTCAATAAAACATGGTCTTGCTTATATAGTTATTTTTTTAAACATTTCTTGGTAAACACCTAAGGCCTAGGATGGAGCTGTGCAGAACATTTGATTATGATAGGGTCAGTGTTTCCAGAGAAATCGTGATCGTGAGCGTATCAGTTCTGATAAGTTCTTCTCGGGTTTCCCACCGGGTTAGGCTCTCCATGATCGCTGACGTTTCGGCAAAAGACTTTCCTGCCATTATCAAGGCCGGACAAGCCTGAAATCATACGTATCAGTTCTGTTCAGAATATTTTTATTGCCGCATTAACTAATACAGGCATACATGAGCTTGGAATTTGCCTTTAATATACGTAGATGTGCCCGCGGCAATGTTGAGTTCGACGCGAGGGTATCGGAGGCGCGCCATCAACTCCCGGTGCCAGTCGATCGCTTCCGAGCTCACCCGAACCCCAAGACGTTGACCGGGGGGGGAGGAGGATGGGGGGGGTGGAGGATTGGGGGGGGATGGGGGGGTGACGGTTGGGGGGGGGGGTCGGCGGCGGCGGCACCAAGGTGACCAACCCCATCCCGAGGGCGACACTTGCCTCACCTCGGCGGTCTCCGCGCGAGAACGCTCGTGAGCGGGCACCCGGGGGGGCTGGGGTGGGGATGGAAGAGGGGGGTGGAAGAGGGGGGTGAAAGAGGGGGGTGGAGGCGGGGCGTGGAGATGATGGGGAGAGGGGCCGCAGCGGGGGGCCGTCCCCTGCAGGCGCGGCTGATGATCAATGGCCCGATATGACCGACCGCCCTGCCCCCCCGCCATTCCGTCCGGGGGCATCCCCGTGGCAGCAACCATCGAAGAGCGCAACCGTGGCACACGCACCAGTGGAGCGGGGGCGAAGGGGGTCCTCTTGCCCCCCTCAGAAGAATCCCGCTCCTCTCCCCAATCTCGCTCACAATTGGTTTCCTCCAAAAAGCTCTTCCCGACGCATGAGCCGCAAAGTGCGCGAGGCCACCGGGTGCCGTGCACTTGAATGCACTATAGAATGGCCTCTCGCTGTTTGTGACGGCCGACCGACGACCGATTTTTGATGCGTGGAGATTTCACACGCTCGCATTTACGTGTCACACTTTGCCGCGACGGCGAATGGCAGGGGGCTTTAGATCACTTTCCACGTGAAAGGAAGAGAGATTTTTTTCCGAATCAAGATAAACAGATAGTTCTGGGGAAAACGTCCTCGATCATGATGAGATATGAGTATGACGCGGCGCCGCCCATAATGTACTCGAGAAAAGGGTGTTCTCTTCAAAGGGAAATCGTTCTCCTCTTTCAAGTAATTGAGCCGGAATAATGCATAGCAATCGTACACCGAATGCAATTCCATCTCAAATGGTTGTCTTCTTGGTGAGTCCGCGCAATTGCAGCAACGTTGCTCGCTGTAGCCTCCGAGTGTAAATGGCAGCCTTTCCTCACTCGTTGTTCGAAATGAAAGAAGACGTTTTTGAACCATCTGCCGTTAATTTGAATTATAGACTCACGCAATACATTTAAACGATTTACGTCATTTTCAAGTGTGACACTTACGGTGTTAAATCGTTTAAACACGTTCTTTGAGTCTGAATATTTCACATGAACGGAGGACAGTACAAAAACTCCTTTCACTTCAACAATGCGGAATCTGTTTCACGAAATCTCGCCAAAAATCGTTAATCATGTACTTGTGTCACTCCTCCATCCACAAAGGATATCAACTCCGTTGCGATTAATACCGTACCGTGCAAGGGGTGAGCTGAATGCCTTTGGATGTTCTCGAATGAGGCAAGCGGGCATTCCAAATTCAATTAAACTGACACTGCACAGCTATTAACGCCTGGATTCATTCCAATCCATCAGAGTGGGTTTTTTGGGTCCAGATCCTCGGTACAGGAGGGTAATCCTCGTGGGGGCCCGTTGGGCGCCCAGCACCCACCGACCGAGGCGGTCCCCCCTCCAACCGTGGTGCGCTCACCCTCCCATCCATCACTTGGGCCCCGGGGTGGTGTCTTCCGGTGACGCGCATCTCGAGATGGCACGAAAAAAGCACCAAGTCATAATTGTGCGCCCCTGCGCACGGACAGCCAAGATATATGGGGCGAGAGCATTTGGAGTACGGTGCGCGATGACAACCCAATTGAGTCGTTCATCGTGGCGGAAGAGGAGGGCGGGGGAGAGGTGGGGGTCTCGTCGTCCGCCCATGTTGCCGGGCAAGTTGAGACATGAGATGCGAATACCTCGAGAAGAGATGAGTGACGACGATCGATTGCATTGAAGCATGGATGATCCGCGACCGACGCTCGGAAATTTACCCCTCAAATGTTCCTGCTGTGGTTTTCACACTATGTCACCACTTTTTCAAAATTTCTCTACTTCCCAAGTCGGCTACTACCGTCATGAACATTCATTTGAGCAAAATTATTGCAAAAAAAGCAAATTTATTGGTGCATAAAATACGCATGTAGCATCTATACCTGGGTACTACCCTGCTAGCCCCCTGCAAGGGCGCAGGACGGAGTGTAAGGACAGCAGTCTTGAAAAGGTCAAGGAATTGGAAGAGTGAAAGGGCGAAAATGAATTGAATGAGAACAGAGTGTCTTGTTTTCCTCCTTTGCTTATGCTATAGTCGTCAACGGAGCGTGGGAAGGTGGTATTTTTGTACCAACCTATTTCACAGTTAATGATTTTTAATTGTGCCGCTTCCAAAAGAGATAAAGTGCCGAAAATAGTATCCTGCGTATCAATCTGAAACTCACGTGTTCTGAATTATTCAAGTACTCTTAGTCTGGAGTATAAGCCTTCAAGTCTCTCACAGCACTCAACTTTCTACCAGTTGTGCTACTATCAGCTATGTTACACTCTCTACTCGCTCTTAGCAGTTTTCGACGAAGCGTGTGGCTTTCTTTCGTATTCTATTTATTTTTCGAACGAAATATTTCTTTGTCAAGTCCCTAATGTTTGAGAATTACACGGGAAGTGGCCCAACTAGACTGAAGTAGCATCTCTCACTTTTTGTTCCGATGTTACTTTAAATAATTGCTTGATGCCAATATCCATGATGCAGTATCGCATGTGTTGCGAATGTTGCGTATGTTTTTTCCCACTCGATCGTCTGAAGTTATTGTGATTCCCAGGTATTTGATTTCGTCCACTTCTATTATTTTACTTCCTTCTCTTTACTGACAAAGAATTTTGTTTTTTTTCTGTCGTAAAAGTGTACAGAAGCAAATTTATTAAAACAAAGCTCGATCCTCCACTTAGGACACCAACACTTAGCGTTTTTAAGATCCAATGAGGTAGCTTCATAGTGGGCTATAGTGGTCTTAGTAGATGGCAGCATCGTCAGCAGAATATAAATTCTTGTACCTAACTCGAGAGTTAATACGATTAATATAAATAACAGGAATAACAGGGAGATGAACACTCTTCCTGACGGAACAACAGATGTCACTCACAATCAGACCATGACCAGACAACTTATTCCATCGATCACTACTTTCTCTGCAATCAGTTAAAAATTCACTAATCCAGTTCACCATTTTATCTTTTAGCCCACAGCATTGTAGTTTGGCTATTGGTTCGTTTCAAGGAACCTTGAAAATTCTTTCTTGAAATTCGTCATTAAAGCGTCAGCTTGCTGCTTTCTATTACCAGATTTTAGCGCATTATAAGGGAGAGGGCAAGTTTCGCATGATTTCTTTTTTTGGAAGACAAGCTGACTGTTTTCGATGAATTTTCTATTATTCCACAATAAAGTTCATGAGAGAGCTCATATCACTAACAATTACTAACTCGAAAACTGTGCGTAACAGCAATGTTAACGATATCGGCTGGTATTATCCTGGATGTTGTTAGTTTCTGTTTTAAAAATTGGAGAAGCATGGTCAATGTATTTCTTTTTGATGATATATTTTCAGTTATCAACTGACATAGACTAAAAATAGGAAGAGTATCCATCAAGATACGTTAACGAAATGTGTTCGTCGATACTAACATGAGTGTTGGTACAGACAGGTACCTTAAATCGTTATAGCCGGTATGATTGGGTGAAGAGCAATTCATGAACGAAGCAATTGACAAGTAAATGTATATTAAAGATTGATTCAAATTGTCAATAAAATCAAAAGAATTTGGACTCCTCTGCATGCATTTCGGTCACCAAAGTCCCACTCGGGCATTGAACCTCACACAACACGCACATGTTAACGAGATGTAAACTCTCCCTGTCGTTGGTCACCTGAATCACCGAAATATTTGCTTTTATTGACCATTTGGATTAATCAGTGGAGAGTGAAAATGCTTAAGTTTGATTGAGCATGTATGCGTCCGTTACTTACATAGCTGCTGCGGAAAAAATATTGTGAGGTAATATTGAGCAATATTATTGCATTACATCGTAAACATGTCCTTGATGGGGGGGGGGCATGCCACCATATCTGAGGGTCGTCAGTGGCGCCGGACCCCCTGGCCTGATGGATCATTCCCCACCGTGGGAGCTAGGCCTCAGCAGCTGAAAGTCACGAAACGTCAACTGCGATGGCGAAACAAAAATATAATGATGCACGCGTTGGCCGCGGTTTTCTCGCTATCAATGAATTCGAGCCGGTCACCTCAGCATGTGAAAAGATTAATTACGGCGACGAATATTTGTTTGACCACAGCCAGCTTCGTTTTGCCAAATCCAATTCGGGTTCGTGGCATTGCACATCGGCTCCCGGGCAGCAGATCTCGACACGCCGTCCCCCGGGGGCGGGACGAGGGGCGGGACCACGAGAGCGGCGGACCCCTTTTCGGGTGCCGTCGCGTGGTCCAGTGTCGAGACGGCGATTTTAACGTGGGATATAAATGTTTAGAATTTCCGAAAATGCAAATGGAAGTTCGCCAAGATGCAAAAATATTTCGTAAAGGAGAAATAAAAGCTTCAATTAGCTGATTCTTATAATTTAGGGGAGGGGATACTTTTCAAGCATGAAAATGGTAATTCGCCAACATTTAAAACGGATTTAGAAAAGTAGCTATGGGAGTGGTGGAAGGGAGGTAATTCGGGCGGGGGCCGTGGTGGGAGAACGGCGCTGCAGTCCCCCGAGGAAGCCACCCTCCATGGTTGTCGCGATTACGGAAATTCGATAAAACCTACATCCTTGAGAAATGATTGAATTCATAGTTAATGGATTATAGGGCGACGCATACGCTGGTTGATTTTTTATCACTCCCCATGACCGAGCACTGCTCTATTGAGAATGATCTATTTTTAGCAAAGATGGTGGAGTTTTACTTCCGAAATCATTAGTAACAAACTTTTATACCAACTTTTTCTCCATTTATCCATCTTTTGGGCGCCGAATACAGAAAATAGAATTGTTTATCTATCAGCATGCAACGGTGGCGGTGAAAACACTGTCGGTCTGAAATCTCTCTTCCCTGGCGTCGTTTTCACAACAAGGGACACCGCATCGTGGCCGATCACTTCAGTCCAACATGACATCATTCTGCTCTACAATACATGATTTCTCCAATTTAACTTTTACCATTTGAAATACGCGACCACTCAGATGCCAACATCCTACTTCGTCTTCGAAGTTATTCAATTCACTGATTTTGAACATCATTGAAAGTAGAAAAATGAGCAGGCTTTCGTAGAAATCGGCTTTGTGAGATTTTAAATAGAGAAAATAGTGCCCTCTGATGAACATCTAGGGTTACGAAATGTAAATAAAATATGTTAAGATCATCTTTCAGAGATGAGGCGATGTAAGTTATTTTTGAGGGGTTGCTGATCATGCAATTACCAGTGAAGTAGCTTTTTCATTAAACAGTTGAACAACCTAAAGGTAAGAAACCATCACGGATGACTAAAATGAACTCTAGACTCCATCAATTTCAATCGCCAGGGCATGTTAATTTGAGCTTTTAATAGTGATTCAAATACCATAGTGAGTAATTATCATTCCGATTGCACGGAATAGTCACCGTATTTCCACATTCATTCGCACCCGTCAATCATGGAAATCAATCGGCAAATGCTTTTACAAATTCATTGTGCATAATTGGTGGACGGGTGGGGGCACGGAGGGCAAACGCCCCCCGGGACATTCATCTCCTCGGCACCATTCAGGGTAAGACTCAGACTATAAGCGGAGATAATTAAAAATATGCCAAGGGATCACCACCCGCAGTGTAACATAGTAGGTGCACTCGGCGGCATTCGTGCCCGTTCATGAAGTCGGTTTATTTCGCATTGCCCAGAAGGTGAACACTGCACAGCGACGTTACATCGAAACAAAACGCCTTACAGCTCTGATGCTGCCACCATTCCACGGCACACGGAATGCATTGATGCAAAGAGTCCTTGATTTACGGACGGCGGACTCGTCGTGGCCGCGGAATTCTCATGGCGAGAGCAACGACACTTCCTCCCCCTGTTGCTTCCAACGTAAGCCGTGTTGTGCACTTAAATTCACATTCTTCCTTTTTATAGGCAAATGTATCAATTGTTTGATGCTCACAAATTGTGCTCGAGAAGTTCAACTTCAGTTTACGTGGCATTAAACGCGATGATTAATGAAGCGTGAAAAAAATAATTATAATACGGCCAGTAGAATAAAGTAAGAGTGGCTTGTCATCGTTTGTCAGCAACGGCGGTGCATCCGGGCTCACTGTGCCCGCCAGCTCCCCGCCCGACGCTGAAGAGTCCCACGATGGGCAGCAATATCGAACTAAAAATAATGACGACAGGAACCCGGCTTATAAGGGTACCTTCAAGGGCTTGCCTGGAACGGCTTTGGTCTCAGTCTTTCCTCTGAGCGTCTGCGCGGACGCCTTAAAACTGAGTTGATTGTAGCCTCTGGGAGATTTCTAATTTAGGAGATTCCTGAAGAATCCAGGAGGTGTTCTTTCGATAGAAAAAAGGTAAACGGAAGCAATATATTTTAATTTCTTATTACTAATCAAGCTACATTTATTCCAACTGATTTCTTGAGATACTGTATTCCAAGCTACGCACTTGCTGAAAATATGTCATCAAACACCTTCATTGTGAAGAATGACAGTTATGACAAAAAAATACAAATGTTTTCATTGGATATATTCACATTGATTAATTATAATATGAATAAATAAATTCACAAGTCTTGACACGGGTCATCCGATTCCCAACTTCCGGGAGATTTTTAACCTGTAGCCGGGCAGAACGTGGGTCGAATTCCGGGTGGGGTGGCAACCCTAATGGTGAGGGCGGGAAGGCCCTTGGCAGCGACGGCATTCGCGTCGCTGCCAAGGGCGATCTCCGTGGGGGCGAGAGGTGAGGGCTCTAAGGGGGGATGGGGGGTGGGGGGGGGAGGGAGGTTAGAAGGGGGATCCAATTGCTGTCCTCGCCCACCCCCCCGGACCCAAAACACCCCTGCTTTCGAGATCCCAACGGTTAAGGGACACGCCGCTTTAACCTTTGCCCGTCGACTCAATCATGCTCGGGGGCAGGGCCGGCAGGGGCGTGGGCCAATGCAGAGGAGGAATGAATGGCCCCCGGGGCCATGTGTCAAATGCGCCATCAGGGCCAGCTGCCACCTAAAATACAGCCTAATAACCGCTGTCTGACAGGGCCAATAAAGAAGATGGAGGGGGGGCAGGGAGCAGGGGAAGGGGGCGACGGTGGCGTCTCCAGCACGGCCCTGGGCGCGCCGGGCGGCGGCCCTGGGAGGCGTCGCGACGACTCACGCGACGCCTCACTCACTCCCCACGTCACGGATAGTGTCGCACCGCCGCCGCCGCCGTGCTCGTCTCAAGACGCCCTCCAACGGATGCAACCAGCAGCACCGACCCACTCCTCGGCGGTCACTCGCTCCCGCGATCTTAGGTCTGGAGTCTCATTCGCTAAGGACTCGGCCTCGGTAATGCCGCGCAGGTGGTCTCACAGCCTCGGAAATCTCGACTTTAAATGGCATTACTTGAACTCGACGAGGTTGTGACGTCAAATTTCCGTCATTGCCGAGGCTCCAGAATTCCGCGGCCTTCAGGGGGGTTATTTTGTAATCTCACGTCAGTGAGAATACGTCATTAAATTTGGAAAATTACGTCATTTTTCGTAGTTCAACTCCGCCACCCAGGCGGCGTGACCATATTCGGCCCTCAAGTGGTGAACTGGCGGTCTATTTATTTGATTCATCCGCTCTTTCGACTCCGTTTAATTAGGCTCCTCATTTCATTAGTTCCATCTCACTTGTCGTTAGGAACGTGAAATGGAGCCACCATCGGAATTTAGCCGATCGTGAGCCGATCATTAAGAGAGCGAAACGGATCTCCCGCCTTCCCGCAAAGAGTCATTCAAAAGGTGAGATTACAAAATAACCCCCCAGATCGGGATGCCGAGAAGGCGTGCCGAGTCGGCCATCTTGAGAAGTCAATGTGAGACCTTGAACACGAAGAGATCGGGCCGAGTGGTCAACGGAGCAAAATGAGGAGCTTCCGTTGCGTACATGGCCTCTTCCTCGACAGAAAATAAAAATCATCGCATTTTTACGGCGCATTCTGTACTGTGCCGTTCTGTCATTGAGATTGTGCTTACTTTGCCGTAGGAGATCGTGGCTCACGCAAAGGGAAAGTAAATACAACAGCCTCCTGTGCGTATGTGCTCCTGTGCGTATAGAGACGTACGCACCACAGTATGGAGTGGATACGTAAAAATATCGATCGCCAATCGACAGGTCGAGTCCATGCCGATGAATCTGTCGTTCCAAGACAGCATGTACTCAATTTTCAGATCGGACTGTGCTAAGGGGTGTTATTCTGTAATTTCATCTCACGGAACATGACGTCACGGATCGCTCCTTATGTGGCGAATATTACCGGAAGTGGAGTCGTAAACCGTGCCCGCCAGATGACGAGACCATCGACTCGTTCACTTCTGCCGAGATTGGTTCATTTCCAGTTCTTTCGGTCGTCGAATTGGGCTTCAAATGAGTACTTCGAGAGCGGAACAGCTCAAATGAATTGTTCGTTTGAGTAGGTGCTCTTCTGAAAGAGCTCTTTAGGAAGTGAAGTTACAGAGTAACCCCAGAAGACCGATCAAACGTCACTTGGCAGACGCAGCGAAAAGTGACGTTGATCGTGTGTCAGTTCCTTCACGTGTGTGGACACGCATTCCACTCGGGTGAATATCGGCACGCAGGGCATGAGACGACAAACGTCGTCACTCACCGTCTCGCACGATATAAGGCGTGTTGTGGTCGATTCCTCGGAGTCCACCGCAATGTCGACCCATCGTGAATGACTTTGCAGGTTTAAGGCGTCGAACCCACGCTCATCGAACACAAAGATGATCGAAGGCAATGAGTCCACCTTGCCTGGCAAATCCAAGCAGTCAAGACTTCCACTCGGCCCACCAGCGGTTTCCCGCAAGGGTTTCCGGTCAAGAAAGTCACGTGATCAATCGTGCTCGTACCTAACCGGCCCAAGTGTGTGTCAGGAAAGATACGAGATACCAAGGGCGGTTTCGATACGGGGCGTCCAGAGGTTGGACTTCGATCAAACGCGTGCATAACTGGTCCTTAGTCGAGCGCCCTTAACTCTAGGCCACCAAGTATATTTACAACCATACACTAACCTATTAGAGACAGTTGATTGAAAATCATTCGGATATTCTGGCTGAAAAGAACTAGGATGTAATTAATGGTTTAACGGGAAATAATTTAACTTTTACTATTCGTTTTTATTTGTTGTGCTGTTACCACATGGTATCAGTTCAAATCATATCAAAAACCCCCTATTAGTGTTTAGTTTATATTTTTATCTGTGCTATTATGTTTCTATATCATGCGATCAATTATAATAATCACAAATTAGTGAAAATGAATGCATAACCAATATAAGAAATATAAACATGGTCACCACCCCGGAATAGCAATTGAGACCACAAAATTGGAAAATTATATGTTACCGTGACCGAACATAATATTGAATAGAAGAGACATCATGGAAATTGACGCAATAAAGATTCACTACCTTTTTCGAAAAAACAAGTTGGGAGAAGAAAAAACGAACGTGAATCACGAGCATCCATTATCATAGTCAATAAAATAGTAGGTATGTAAATACGCTTTTCAACAAAACATGAGTTCCCTAGAGGGGGAGTCATTTCAATTTTTGCTCGTGAAGGACAAGATGTCCTTTCGGGAAGGGGGGGGGGGTTTCGAGGACAAGAAATTCCACGGGGAATTAATTTCCATGTGCGTTACAATGAGAGAATTTCACCACAAAAAATGTCTCGTCTTTTATCCCTAGAGAGTGCACAAAATGCAATGTATTAACACGAAATTAACAGGTCACTCATTCTTCCTTGCCATCAACACACCATAATCAATTCAGATTAAAAAGAAACACTTAAACTCGGGAGGAAAAGCCCCTTATCCCCCACTCCCTCAAAAGACACTCCGGATCCCTAATCTCTTCAAATTGTCTCGCTCCTCTATAAACTCGATGCTTTATGGGTAACCATTGGTCCCTCATAATTAAAGCACCGTGAAGCATGCGAGCCACCCTGAGCGCCAAATGCCCCTTCTTCGCAAGCGGAGCAGATAGCATCGGGTGGGGACATGTGTCGCGGAATTGCTGCTCGTTTTCGCGCCGTTATTTATTGCGGCGGGCGGGGGTGGAGCCGGGGGGAGGAGGGCGAGCGAATCCATTTCCCCGGCCGTGATACTGCGACGCGCCTCGGGTGTCGCTTGTCACGGCGGCGTGCACGGCGGCAATGACAAACAGCGCCGCCCCTTACACCTCCACCCCGGGAAGCTTGCATTGGCGGGAAAGAAATCATCGCGACCGGTTGAATGCTCCCCCTCTGGTCTGATCAAAAGCTCGTCCGCGCAATGGCCGTCGCCGATCCCATTCGACCCGGCACCTCCTGCTCCGTGCACGTGGTCCCGTCGCGAGAATAATTGCTGTTCCAGTCGAGCTGCACATCAAAATACTTTGATCGGATATTGAAAATTTCGTTTGTCCGTCGCTCGTTCCATGAAATGCTTGTTTCTCACGTTAAAATAAACTTCGCGTGACAATTACTCTCCGCTTTATGGAGATCATATTTTTTAAATCCATGACTCCGGATCATTCATACAGACCTGACGACAAGATAGGTGATGGAGTTGGAAAAATTAATTCCACTTCCACTGGGGCGGGAAGAAGACCTTCATTCAACCCATTGGCCACTACAGTACATGAATCAACATTTGTATTGGCTTTTAAATTCCGAAGAGAGATTTTTAAATAATTGTATGGCAATTGAGGAATGAATTTCACATTAGATATTACTATTTTTTTAACTTATAAATGCACAAAATCAATATGAATACATTTCCGCCCTTCCGCTCTCAATTCGTCTCCCACCCATTCCTTCAACTCACCTCCCGCCTCCTCCATTCCTTCCCCCACCCTATGAATTATGCCTTCGAGTCTTTAAGAATATTTTGGGGTAGGTATTGAAAACGAGGCCGTTTGGATGAGGTTTTATGTGCAAAAGATATGTCGTTACCTTATTTTTGTTACCTCTCCTGGTCAATTTTTAGGGCCCTTTAGCTGCGTTAAACGTTCTTCTACCATTTCTCGGGCGACCTTCGGTTTGCCAGGCCGGCATTGCATTGCATTCGCGTGACAATTACTCTCCGGCAGCTGCGATGGGCCCTGGCGGCTTGTTAGTGACATAACTAGCGCTTTGATCATTACAGTTGAAGTGTTATGCGTTCCGGAGCTCCGCCAGACACAACTTGATAGTCAGGACAGGAAGATTTAGAACCTTAAGCTTTCAAAATCTTCTTAAGGGCAATGACAACAAGTAGCGACCAACAATATGATAATATTAAATATCGTAAACCAGTTGCTATTTTACCATGCTGTAAGAGTTATGCATGAACTTTCAAGCACATTCAAGAACTTAATGTGTAACGGACCATGGATAGAACAAACATAATGGTCACGGTGCTTAGGTACATTAGTATAAGGTGCACTTACAATACGCTCTGGTCTGCCCAGCACCCAGGCACAAATCGCGGTAGCACCCAAATAACAGTAAGGGTCTCCCACGCGGCGGTACGAGCTCATCGCTGACGCCAAACCCAGTGGCGTCTAATTTACGAGCCAGGTGACCGGGTATGCAGCGTCCTGCGCCCGGGGGAGCGGCGCATTCATCACGGGCTCCGGAATCTGTCGCCGGCGGACCGCAGCCGCGCCGTCACCGACGCGTCACTCGAATCCCCGCCCGGGGCCACCCGACGCCCCGGGGGCGAAATCCAAGCTCGGCTCTCATGTGGTCGAAAAGTAATGAAGATCGAGTGGGCAGCGGGGAATCGCCAATGAAGAAGTCCCTCGAACAGTTCCTGGACGTAAAAGGAATGAGATGAAAATGATACAATATGGCAAAAGCAAATTAGTTGGGCATGTTCACGGGAAGGCATAGGAAACACTACGAGAGAATTGCCTATTAAGGCAAAAAAATATAAAACCTGAAACAAAGATTGAAATCCGATCGTCCTATGGACTGACAGCGATCCTCGTCTTTGGAGCAGAATTGAACGCCTGAACAGGAGGCTGCGGGATTATGTCGAGACATTGAGGCGATATTTCGGGATCTTCGGTCGGTGCTCGGATAATGTCGGGCGTCCATTACTCGTGTAGAGGTCCATTAATCAATCGAGGCATCAAAATGGGTGGCTCATAGGATATTTGAGGACAGTACGCATTTTTCAAGCTGGGGAGAGAGAGCGAAAGAGAGAAACATGCCTCTTCCAATATTTCCTCGACATATGTTTTTAAAAAGCAATTAGGCTATCTCAGTTAACATAACTCATAATTTCAATCTGTTGAAAATAAACTAAAAAGATATGTGCCAATATTAAACATATATTTTGAAGTGCCCATGTAGTAATAGCAATAAATAGCAATACGTTTTCCCTCCGTGATACAAAATCTACTGAAGTAATAAGCCCAACAGGACAAGGTGCGGGTTATTCATTGAGTAGGAAATACATTAAAAGACTATTAAGTCGTATTTGATGCACCGCGAAAGGTGATGAAAGAAGATTATGAGGTTTGTTTAATTTAAAGACCACCAGATTATAACTCTGATGATTCACAAACTATGGACTGAAATATCGCCATCCACCTCGATAATAAAAAAAAAGTACATTAATTACCTGCACTTATTTTAACTTTCACTCCACAAAATGTAAAAAAAATTATGGTGTAGGTACACAGAATATCAAGAAGCCGAAACACAATTGAGGTATTGCCCAGTGTGTTTTCTAAGAATTCCCAAGTAGTTAGGAAGTCGTCCAGAGGGAGTAAAGTTTTGAATCTCTGAGCTATCAGCTAGCCTGAGGCGATTACAGGAGTAGAAATTGTCAACGGCGATAGTGCTTGTAAAGCAGTTTTCTCGATCAATTTAAGATCAACTTTAAAATGTACAGTAAAACCAGAGGGGGAACTATTTGAAAGGAAATGGCTAACTAAAGATGCTTACCCAGGCTGCGCAAAACCAAACCACCGCAAATGCTTGGAGGTCTTCCTAAAATAATTCTGCGTCACATAATTACTAGTAAATTCAAGAGTGAGGGCAATGAACCTTGCTCGAAGATCAACGACTTATTTTTTTCCTTATTTTCAACAGAAAGGTCTAATTTACTTTCACCTTATGTTTCTCGGTTGCCGAGTTGCTTTTCAGACACTTGTCACTCCACTTGCATCAATTGAGTAGTCATAGTCTACAACTTTCAATGCGCTGCCATGTACATACCATGTACATACCATGTACATACGTATGTACATACCATGCATTACTTTTATAATTCACAGAACTTAATCCGACCACAATGGAGAACTTCTTCATTTAACGCCAAGCTCAGTCTCACACTTAGAAACTTCCTCCGACCTGTTTCTTTACTAGCAACATTTGCAGGAGAGAGCGCGGCGGTAGAATTTTGCGGTCAAAACCATTCCTGTTATTAAAACTTCATATCTACCTCTGTAACCAGGATTGCGTAATTATTCTGTTAAGAAAAAATGTTTCACATCCCAATATTATATGTACATAGCATGGATATATATTTTGAGATATGAAACGACCGCTTTCTGTATTTCAAAATACTAGTCCGGTTGATAAATAAATAAATTGAAATCCTTGAAAATAAGCCAAATGAAAAATTTTATATAAATAAAAATGTATCATAAAAATAGAAATTTATCGGTAAGATACATGAGTCAATTTTTAAGTCAACGATGCTAGTCGTTAGTTGACAACAGCGTGAAGAAATGAAATTATAAAAGCTAACTTTCTCGCGGAAATTAAATTAATTATTTCGTCTTCGTATTTTTTTTGCAAAATAGAATTAACTTTATCAATATTAGATGTAGCGCCTCTTTTTGCCTCAGGAAACATTGTTCATGTTTCTGCTGCTTTTGGGAACATGGCACCTCCTGCTTTTGAAGATTTGCGAGGGGAACTAATCTCCGTAAGAGCCTATACTGTCCACTCAATGCGAAATGTTTCACAGGAACTATTTTTGATTAATCGATAAGAAAAGGTTAAGTACCGCAAGACTGGATGAATATCCATGTCACCCCAATATTTGAGGGCAGCGACAAACCGAGCTATAGCGTTAATGTCACTTTCTGAAAGTTTCCTGGACAGTCAAAGCTCCTTTCATAGTGGTCAGAACGACTTCCGTAAACTAAATCCTTGCATAATTCAGTATGGATTATCTCTTCTCGATATTGATCAGGCTATTCAAAAAAGTAAGTAAATGCCATGTCTTTGGGTTTCAAGACAGCATTCGAGAAGATTCCTCACTAGCTTATGTTCAAACTGCAGTCAAGTGGAAAGAATGAAAAAAATATTCTAATGTTTTTTTCTGGATTTCTATCTGATCGAAAGCAAAAAGTTGTAGCAGAGGGGAGCAGTTCCGAAATAATAAGGTTAACATGTGTTGTGAGAGAGGAAGTGTGATCGACCCCCTTTATCACTTCACTTATATCAACGACATAGACACGAGAGTTAGCATCAAAATCAGACAATTTGCTGAATGTGCGGCGATTCACTTCGACATTTACGAAAAGAGGACTCTAAGGTACTTTGATTGGGTTTTAACAACTTAATATCGTTTGGTGTTTCGAGAGACGGGTCGAAATTAGTCACAGAAAATGTCATAGTAGTACACTGCTAACTAAGGAAATCACAGCGTCACATCTTTAAAGTAGGGGAAGTAAATATATGTATAACAGATGCAGGCCAATGCCTAGATATTGACATAACTTCGTAACTATAGCGGGAAAAACATATCCAAACATTTGTGGCACTGTATAAAAGAGATTGGGATCCGTCGAGCGAATACTTTAAAGGACGAAAAAGTAAAAGTAATGTATTACCTCGCTCTTGTTCGGCCACATGATGAGTACGCCGCAGGCATCTGAGGCCCAGGACAGAAACATCAAACTCAAGATCTCAATAAAAACGAAGATGAGTCGCGAGTTTTGTTAAAAACTGCCATGAGCAGAAAATAAATCGTGACAAAATTGAGAAGACGGGTTTAGAGCCGCTAGATACACGAATGTTTCACGCTAGGCTGGGGTTTTTAGTGATTACGAGGGAATAATAAGCCTGTCACCATAATTCTGATATGCCGGAGTAAGGATAGAACCAAGGAAGCGTGCACTCGCAGCACAAATCTCAAGAGTTGTGTCGGTAACATTTTCCGAAATTCATTCAAAAGTATAAAAAGGTCCAAATTTGAGAAGTATTGGATGATCCGGTCAAAACGAAAACAATTTTCGCTTGGGATCGGCCATCATTCATATTCCCCACGTACGTTATGATTATAGATGCAATGCGTTCGCACTTTCTTAACTTTTACATCAGCATGAAATGAGTGCCCATTGTATCAAATATTAATTATCGCACACTGTGGAGGTACTGTGAGGTTTCCTTCGGAGTTTCGTGATTTCTTGCGCTCCACGCTTCGGAACCTTCGGACTTCCGAGTCAAAGCAACCGCCATCCTTTGGATCTCGAAAGGGGTCAATAATCTTCGAGATTGGAGAACCTCTGCCGGCTCGGCGTGGCGCGGCCGGGAACCGCACCCAGGACACGGCTCCAAATTCCTCACGCTGGCGGCGGTGCGCCTCCATAATTGAGGCGGGCGCCGCCGTCCGCCTCAATGGCACGGGTCGACGCACGCGTCTTCCACGGGCGGGCGCCAATCAATTCGCGATGCCTACGCAATCGCATCTCGGCCCGCCGCAGGGGCCTCTCCCCAAACCCTCCGCCCCTGTTTGATCAGACACCGGTTAATTATACACGTTTAATCTCGTCCGCCGCCTTGGCAGGGGCGACCGCCGGCGTCGGCACGCGCGCTGCCCGTCAATCAATGAGCGGCGCCCCCGGTGGCGCTCACGACGCCCAAGCGGCGAGGGAACGGCGACAAGCAGCCGTTGCTCCCGACCACCCTCCCCTGAGGGCTGCTCACGGCTCGAGAGAGCGTGAGCCTCGCGGGCCGCGTGAGCAGAAGGTGGCAATCAGGAACGGAGGAAATGACTATTGACATGGGAACTGAGCTCCTCTCGAATTACATACACAAAACTCTAATACATTACCAAGACAGGTAATTGATTTGAATTGCAGTCGAGTTCATATGCGAGCCGATTGCTTTTTGCCGAACCTTTCACTCATTCACGTGATTTTCGCGCAAATTTCAATGATGAAGCTGTTTCCCCAAGTTAAACGTAGGTGACAAAGCGAACGTTATGCATGAATGGGTGAAAAACTCCCTGCCATTTCACCGGCTGAGGTTCTTCATTTCCTCCGGTTTAGATGAGTGACGATCCCACTAGTCCATCGCCTGGATTTCAAGTTGAAAAAGGGCAAATCATAAGGTTTCCACTCAGATGATCCGCGGGTAAAGCACGAACTCACACATAATTCTTGATTATAATTATTAGATGTGATCTACTGGCAAAGGAAGGTTTAGATGGAAGAAGGAATACCTACACTAATATATGACAGCCCCATGCCCTTGTCTCCTGACAACGTTTCCTTCTTCAGCTTGGCATGCGTCCTACCTCTCATCACCCCACCTATAAGGCCCATTTGTTCTCTTTCTTCCACTCCCCCGCTTTCCCAACAACCTCCCTTTGAATCACGCCCTCCCACAACCCCCTCACTTCTCTCCTCCAACCACCCCACCACCCTGCTCTCCCTCCTCCTCACCTCCCCGACGTTTCCCTTCTCATCGCCACCGCTTTTCATCCCCCGCCTCCCAACCCACCCCTCTCCATTCTCCCCCCACATACGCATCTCAAACCCCTTGACACCTGCTCTCCCCCTCCCTCCTTGAACTCCGTGTTTCTGCATCGCACAACGCTATTATTACGCTGCAACGCACTCCTTATTAAACAAGCAAATTCCCTATCATCAGTTATCTCCAAGTAGTGAACGACTCTTCCGCTGATGCGTTTATCCCCCCTACATCCTTATATCCCCCACTGCATTCCAAAGTGTTTCTAAAGTAACTAAGATATTGTACAGACTCTAAGTGTTGGCCTTCCTGCTTTCTCTATCGGTTTCACTTCCTTTGTTTTGAAAAAAACATTTCCTACTTAATTTTGAGCTGAGATTGAGATTCTTTTTGGGGGGTTTGTCCCCAGCGTCGATCTAGACCACTCGTGACGAAATCTGAAGATATCGAGAAAATTAAAATTGGAGTGTCAAGTGCCAAGGCCGGGTGCAGGAGATTGTGGTCCAGAAGATGCAAGGTCAAGTCGGTGGTGAAATCCAATGGCAGCAGTAGTCAAGAGAATCCAGGAAGCTCGATCTAGAATCCCTAATATTTCTCCTCTTCAGAGTCCCCCCCACTACATTCTCCCATAACTTTCCCACTCTACTCCTTCCTCTGTCAACAATCACTCTATCATAAATCTGTTACGTAAATTGGCACTTTCTCACCCATTGTCTTGGAATGACCAAACCAACAAACCACGCTCCTTTCATACATGCCCTTAACCATGATTCCACATTTTTTCATGATCCACTCATTCCTAACTCTACCCTTCCTACTTCTACCGGAAACATCTCACAATCAGTTACGCAATACACGCTGCATATAGCTTACTACAATGGCATACCCAAATTTCAATACCATACCATAAAAAGGGAAGGAGTACAATTTTGTAATGGGCAATTTTTGATTTCTTGGACAAACCTTCCTTTCCTCAAAACCTTCCTATTCCTGGATATGCTCCATATACTACCAATTACTTTCATTCCAGCATCCGTACGCCTCTCATAATTTTCTCCTCTCTCCTTATATCATGAAAAATTCAGATCACTAGTAAAATGTTTCTGGCGTAACTTCATGGAATCGATTCACATCGGAATGAAAAATAATAACTTCGCGATTCCATTAAAAAGAATTTTTAAAAGCTGAGTCGCAGAACAACTGAGTTGCAGAATGACACGAAGGATATTATTTTGACCCCGCGCTATATCTTTGGAACTGAGATACAGCGCGATAAAAAATAAGAGAGATACCCCGAAGAACTGATAGGTATAAATATACCTTCTTTCCATGCACCAATGGTGATTAAAATGAAATCAGAGCGAGGCACTAAGGTAATCTGTTAACATGCGATTAACCTTTGACCTCTGCCCCTCCCCTTTCCATTGCCCTTTCACCTCCCATTAGAAGGACTAACAACCACGAGTGCCACACGCCACTACGAACGTTCACAGGGTAGTATGCAGACGTAGATTCATCTTCCGCAAACATTTAGCCAAGATACACGAAACCATCCTCTTGTTCAATTATTTCACCATTCACCCTCATAGTACAATGCTATCCACTTCCATAGTGAACCACTAGCACCTTACTCTCTGACGCATTTACCATCAATCGCATTCTCGCTGTTGCTCCAAAGCCTTGAATTGCATTATTTTCAATGAAAAAGCAAACTAAACAACGAGCCGCCGCGCTCTGCTCAAGGAGCACCTTCATCCAGCTGCATCGCTCGAGGCTGGAACATTCTTCAGGGGCGGCGATGAAACTCGCTCGGTCATTCAGGGGTTGGTGAGGGGTGGCGGAAGAAGGGGGGTGGCGGAAGAAGGGGGGTGGCGGAAGGGGGAAGGGAAGGCGGCGTGCGCGTCGGAGGAGACGAGAGCGGCCCCCGGGGCGCCTCGAACAGCGCGCCGGCGGGCCGCACGCGTGCCCAGTGTCAATTTTCGATGCTCTGGGGCGGTCGAGGGTCTGGGGGGCAGCCGTGGGGCGGCCGGGGCGCGCCCGCGAGGCAAATTAATGAGCGCCGGGCGAGACACAGCCGCATCGAAGATGGGCCGTGCAAGGGGTTGGTTGAGGGGGGAGGGGAGCGTGTTTGAGTTACCCCGTGCAACAGGGAGCCCACTCGACAATTCGACTTGGGATCGACTGGAGTAGCGAGAGCGGGGGGGGGTTGGCCAGGGGGAGTTGGCAGGGGGTGCCGGAAGGTGGTCGGAAGGGTCTATTTGTCGGGGGAGCACGCCCCCAATGTGGATCAAGAGCGTGGTTTTAGAGGCTGCTCTCTCCCTCCTCCGCCTCTCGCCCGCGCCCCGGCAAGGGATTCGCTCCCGGGGGGGGGGGGGGAGGTCGGAGAGGGATCTCGCGCACGCCACCGAGCACCACGAATTATTAACGCCCTTGTTTGAGGTCGACGGAGTGAGCACCACCCACCCCCCCGCACACAACCATCCCCCCCCCTCCCCCTTCCCCCCCTCTCCCCCACTCCCCGCAAGGATGCCTGGATAAATACGCTCTCGTCTATTTAAAGAGGACGGAGATTGAAATTGAATGAGGAAGAACTCGGCGTGATTACATCATCCGAGTGAGTTAAACGAGTTACTCTGGCGGTGGCCAGGGGGGGTTGCGGCGGCGCCGTCAAGGGGTTGCTGGCGGACACGCAGGGGTGGTGCGGCGCAGCGGTGGAAGTTTAGGCGAAGTTTGCCAGTCTTAACTTTCTGCCAAGAAAACACTTTACTGAAGCGTTATGAGAAAAAAAACGAATGTAGTTGAAACGTTTCACCGAATGAAAATGGTGGTGACTGCCCTTTTTGTCAATCGCCAGAGATTCATCCAAGTTTTATGTCTATGTACATACATTTTGTGTCAATGTATATTCTATGTTCGACATTGCTCAAGGCTTAGGCTCACCTGCTGCTAGGGGCTACTACTAGTAACTACTAGTAGCTGTATGCAGGTTGAAATGGATGTCGTTTCAAGGGCGTGCATTTTGAGGCCAATCGTCATGAGAGAACAGAGACCAAATTGAAAGGCGAAATGAGGATAAGACTATGCATATTGCAGTGTTATTTTCACTTTGAATGAACCATAATCGAGAAGAGTTCTCTACGTACCCTCTCACTTATTTCTTGTGTACGTCGTCGGGATTTCACACGGGAGGTCGCTAGTGTATTATCGCGAATGGTATCTTTGTAGCGAGTTAAATCCAGTGCCGAAGGTGGACGTCATCACCCCATGACCCCTACCCTAAACGCTCCAGTTATTCTGAGATATTTCGTAAAACGATTAACAAGTTTGAGTCCACGCCAGAACATAAGACAGCATAGTAAAATACTATAAGCTCTTTTGGTCGATTTTAATTGCTCGGCATCATTATTAGTGAGAAATTAGCCGGTCCCACTGGCGGTGGGGTCAAGTCCTTGGCTACTAATCCTGGGGTCGCCGGTTTTAGTTTCGGTTAATTTTTCTCCACCCAAGGCATGGAGAGTTTCTGTCAACTTCTGTTACATGCCAAGCCAAGAGTGGCTTCTTGGGACCTTGGGGGCTTACGGACCATTAGAATCGACTGGAAAGCAAAAAAAAAGGATAACATCAGCATCTGCATCGTTCTTGGCAAGAAACTGCAGGGGCGTGTGGCAGGGATGACTACACATGTGCACCCAAGAGTATTGTCGACTGTAGGCAACATTCGGGGGCCTTTAGACCCAGTGAGTGTCAAGACCTGAGGGTCACTTCATCTCTTGCTTACAGACGCGAAGGTAGGCGGAGCATATGGTTGCTGGTGCTTTGAGTAATGGGCACCTTACCATGTCGCGTCAAAGAATACTCGCTCTCACAGAGAGTATTTGTTTCAATAATAGAAAATAAAAAGCCGAAAAAATTGCAAAAGGGTTTTGCAAAGGACCGATGCAGGTAATGGAAGAGAGGCGATTTGGGAAGACCACGGGGCTCTGGCGAGAAAACTGCGCTACCTGCACGGCCCACTGTAAGGAAGCCGTACGGCATCCTCTACGGTTGTCAAAAATAACAAAATTCTATGGCATCTAAATTCTCGAGAAATTACTGAATTCTAAAGTGAATGATCATTGCATGACGCTAGTTGGTTTTTGGCATCACTCCCCACTACAGAGTATTACCCCGTTGAAGATTTTCTATTTTTTACTAAGCTTGCAATCCACCCCCATCCCTGTTAAAGACTCCTTGGACATCCAATGGGCTCTCCATTAGCCCATAATATCATCCAAATTTAACATTTCATAATCACGAATATTCTCGATATAGCATAAATGGAAAATGGGGGCACGGGGGAAAGGGGGGGAATGGGGGAGAGAGCGAGCAGCGCTAAAGCTTCCTCCACATCGGGCGTGCACCACGGACAGCAGGCCGTGAGGTGCACAACAAAATGTTGCTATGGGCGCAGCGGGAAATGAGATGAGATCTTGCCAAGCGCTCCATCCTCGCGCAGTAGGCAACTCTCGGACTGCGTTAGCCCCCGAAGCTACCGCCCTCGACCTATGAACACCAACTTTTAGTTCCGTATTACATCACGCTTAGACCGGAGTAAGATAAACCTACAAACCGTTTGAATTAAAATCTATGAACACAGCCGTTCATGCTCGTTCTCCTCCTTCATATTGTTCATAAGTTCCTACTACTTCTCCTACCACTCCAACACATGGTCAACAATCTCACGTCTCTCACCGTCTTTAACACGTCACCACCTCTCAATACGACTTCCATCCACGTTTGTCACCTCCTTTGAATCTCTTCCATCGGCCCCCTTCCCTCTCCCAATATACTCAGCACTTCTTCATTTGCTTTCCTCATTACCCAGCTTTTACACTTTCCATCCTTCTCACCCACTCATCAAAAGCCTCCAGTCCACGCCTACTTTCTTAACGCTGCGACCAAGCCTCTTGACCATAGATAATAGATCCGTATCAGGGACATTTTTTCATTAGTCTTTTCTTGATTCCTTGGCTCAGATTCACCTCCTTTACGAAAAACGCTTCATTTCGCAGTGAAATCCTTCGCATCACGGCCCTACTACGAAACCCATTCTCATTAAGAATGCTCGCTAGGTATGATAATTGTTACATATTCTTTATTTCATGCATTCTCGTATTAAAATTAACTCTAGCCTTCTTAGATCGCAAAAATATTTAAGATAATTGCCTTTTTATGGTAAATCTAAAAATTAAATATGCATATATGTAAATATGAAAGGATTTAGAACAATCATTCTAAATCTAAATAATGAGGTAGTAATACTCTAGCATACTAAGATATTGATTTCTATCAAAAACGATCATTTCCCTTCCATACGCGATCAATTATTTTAACTGATATTATATATGATCGGTATGATT
Source organism: Pyrrhosoma nymphula (assembly GCA_963573305.1). Lineage (NCBI taxonomy): Eukaryota > Metazoa > Arthropoda > Insecta > Odonata > Coenagrionidae > Pyrrhosoma > Pyrrhosoma nymphula. Next base: position 149,650,931 of record OY754332.1, read on the forward strand.
CTCTTCGTAAAATACGCTTGGCTGGTTTGCTATTTACATATTTTTATGCAGTTTGTTGGGGTCTCATTCCACTTTGTCCAACAGCATTACTCACGAAAGTCGAAAGCTTCAAAAGAATTTGTGGCAGGCCTATAACTTGGTTGGTCATTTGAGGAGCAGCTGCCATTTGAGGTCACTTGCGTCGTTGAGCACTAGCGGATAGGAAAGCAAGGGAGGGGTTACATGTGGAGAGGAACGGCGGAGAGGAACCCATCATCGGCATGAGACTAGTCAAAACAAAAGGCGCCAAGGGGACCACACTTTAACGATCCATCCGACGGACAGTGCACTATCATTGAAGTGATCGCCACAAGACTTTGAAATAGGAATCGGGATTCCATTGAAAATTATCCGCTACCGTTGCGATTTGAACTAGATCCATCGGTGCGTGAGGCCAGTGTTCTAGCCGAAACACCAACCTAATCCCCTTCAAACACATGAGCCCAGAAATTTCGACGATCACGAAATAATGTGTTCATTGTTATTTACCATTACCTTATCGCACTCTGGCCGTTATATTGGATAAGGCAATTTCTTCTGAATATGTGTTTCTGCAAGTATAATTAGCAGCCTCAGAGAGCCTTGTGAATTACCGATAAGGAAGCAGTCATTGAAAACATTTGTGTGGAGTGTTGCACTATATGGCTCAGAGACACAGAGTACAGTAAACCCTCACATAACGCCAAGATCGGTTCTTCGAAATCATCGCGTCTTGTAAAATCGCGCTGTATGGAACAAATATGTAACGGAGAATGCGGAATTACCTAAATCTCATCATCTAATATTTAATTCATTACGAAATTTCATGACTATTCTATTACCCGGTAAGTCGTGAAATCATTTTGTAGTAGTGCGTTCTTAACTAAGGATATTTCCGTTTCTTACTTGGAAAGGCGTCCAGTTTAATCAAAATTCCGTTGTCTCGTGCGTGACTTCGTTGAATTTGCTAAGTATTTTAAATTATAAGTTAAACTTAGTTTTTCTCGTCATCATCTCGTCAGGAACTCGTCATCATCATCTGATGATGACAATATTTGTCAAAACCTTGATTGTATTTGAATAAATCTAAGAAATAACTGAAGCTGGAGGCGAGTTATTAAGATCAAATGTATATTTAAGATCAGAAACTAGGAAGGGTAGAGTAGAATAGAAGAAAATAAAACCATATAAGCTCTATCTGGAATGCATAGCCCAGATTAGATGATATCCGTTGAGACCCATAGAATTTATGAGGAACATAATGGAAAGGAAAATTGAAGATGAAGTTCCAAGAGGAAGATGAAAAATGCGTCTGGGTAAAACGGAATACGAAACGGAAGACAAAATATGAGGATAACGGGGGATAGTACTGTTACGGAGTCACCCGCAAGAGTGATTTAGTCAGTTAGGCTACAGAGGCAAAGTCTCGGTAACTTAACTGGCTAAAGCACTCACCGTGATATCGAGGTATCCAGGTTCGAGTCCCGGTCAAGGGAATTCCGCACTGAAACGGAAGAGCTGCAAGGGTGTGCAAAAGACTTGGCCGGGTTGGAATGGAGGGCTGCAGTCAACCAATATTAGGATTGAATGACTAATGATGAGAGAGCCTCGGTTACATGCAGCCTGTGGATAATCACGGCAGCAGTCATCTCCTTCAGTCTTCACCGTCGTCGGCCAATCCTCCCCCCGCCCCTCACCGCGTGCCCCCCCCCCTCCACACTCGTCCCCTCACCAACAAATGCCTTCCAGTGGATAGCTTTCCATTTCACGGCCACATGTTTGGCGTTTCCCTGCTCGTATGTACACACAAGATGTTCCTGCCATCTTAGACACTAAGCCTCTCACGAAGCAATGACCGTTGATTAATACCTCAAAGTCTACATTGCTGCGTGATATCCGAACGGCCAACTCTTGAATCGGGCCATAAACCTTTTGCTGAACACATCAAAGAACATTTTCATATGCTGTGAAAATTGTACGGGTTTCACAGTGAGGTGTGGTACAACTAGTGCTATGTATCTTAACATTTTTACAAAAGCACTTATTAATACAACTATGTTTATTCATACAATAATAATAATAATAATAATAGTGTTACTTGTTTTTACTTAGTCTTGTACTTCTGCTCATCAGCTAACTAAAACACTATCTTGTTAGCATAAAATGATTTGCTTCCAGCCTGAATGCGTTCATTAGTTATTGTTTTAGTTGAGATATCTGAGATGACGAAGTGTGAAAGGCATTTGAATGAGGAGAGGTCCAGGATTTCGTCAGAGCCCGTGGTCGTCTCACTTCTCTAATGTGCGTGTACGTACACGTACGTGGCCTTCCTAGCATTCGTAACTAAACCCTTGCAAACCCTTTGAGTGACATGATTAAAACTTTAAATTCACGAATGAGCCCGAGATTCACGTACCAGCGAAAACGAATGCACGCGGAGACCCCCTCCCCAAGGGTCGGGGGCGGTGACCCTTACTGGATGGGGTGGTGTCGATTACTGAATGCGAGCTGATGTCGGAAACATCTCTAAAGGATGTTACTTCCAATCTCTGATACGATCTGTAAAGTGAATATGCAAATAAAAAACGGTGGTAGTTTAGTGTGCACTCTATAGCGCGCGATCACGAGCACCCTGTCTTCAACGGATCTTTCACTTTCAAAAGAAAGGCTACAATGACCCTTTGTTTGCCATTCACCCCCTGTATGTAATTTCACTGCCATGAACGCTGAAGAGGTGGTCTCCAGTCGCACCGCATTGTTCTTAGGACCGCATAGACACTGATAGTTGTGGTGATGGATGGATATCCAATATTCCCTGCAGCATGAGCATCGCTTTAAGGCTTTGAGTTCCCTAGGAATCCGTTTCGAGCCGAATAACACATTTCGCTGGGATGCGGTGGAGTGCAGATATTTTACATCAAGCGCAAGAGACAACGAAGCCGCATTATCTCACTCCTTGAGACCAGAGATAAAATGTGACCCTAACTTTGAAGGCACTCGTTTGAGGGAAAAACGCCAATCATAGAAGTTGATGAAGGAAATAACGTCAGGTTTAAATGATGGAAATCACTGGAAAAATCGAAGAACTGAAGTCAAGGCTGGTCAAATCTCCACGGCTATATTCTCTCTCAAGGAACCGTGATTTCTTAGTGTAGCCTCATCGAGTGATCGATTTTGTCTTGGATCAACGAGGTGAATTGATAACGTCCTGTATCACCCGAGAGAATTATTAAAAAAACATTACAATCGTGTTCTCACTTCCACTTTCAATTTAGTTTCAACATAGGTAATAATGAAAATGAAAGTTCAATCAATTAAGGCAAAAACAATTTCAAAACATGGGGTTACATCAGTATCTATACAAGTAGTGAAATAAATTACAATTCCAAAATTAAGATCTCACAGATAATTTCAAAAAGTTCACAATTGATAGAGAAATGGAAATTGAAAAGTTAAAGTTAAAAGAAAAAGTTAAAAAGGGAAAACCTAGGCTAGGCATTACAATATCATAAGGTCCTACGCCATTGTCGGAGCGTTTGTTTTTGTTCGCCATTACGGGATCAAATTTGAATTAATAAATGAACAAGTCCACTCCATCTGGGCCAATTTTGAAATTAAATTTTCTACCAATAGTAATGAGGTAAAGATAGTTTAGCCAAAGCATTTTTAATGCATCATTTAATGCTGCCGCCATTTTCAGCGTGTCCATTGCGCAGGCCCAGGAGACGGAGGAATCCAGGCGGTAGAATGTACAGAGGGCAGTCATCACTCATTTCACTCCATCCCTAAACGTCTCATCAAATTATCTGGATGAATTTATAACGCTGCCGTGCGCGGGCATGTTTTCAGAATGTACGCACCAAAGATATGTAAGGAATGTTCCACCTTCTCCCGTCGGTAGCCCGATTCAATTGATGGAGAGCTCAATCTTCAGTTTAATGAAGGGTTGGTGAAACAGTTATGGAGGATAGTTTCTTAGCTCACCATTAATTCCCCAAAATAATCCCCAACAAATCCGCATTTTCAAATTCTCAACGGGTGATATCGGGATGTGAATTTTGCCCGGGCTTCACACCGGGTCAGGCCTTCCATGGCGGCGTTTCGATGGGAGACATTCCCATCGTCTTCAAGGCTAATGCATGGTCATCATCTTCAATTCTGATCATTCATCAGCCCTCAAGACGATGGGAAAGTCTCCCATCGGAACGTCGGCCGCCGTGGAAGACCTGACCCGGTGTGAAGGCTGAGCAAATTTCACACCGGGTATTTCCCGGGAAAGCATCAAATCTTTGTTCGTATCGGGAATCTTAAATGGGAATATCCCACACACAACCCATCAATTTCAAATAACATGGCCACAAATGATACCCTGGGGAAGTAAATAGTGCACCTACAGGTGCTCAAATAAACGAGTTTTCTGGAGCTGTTAGAAGATAGGATGCCATGCTTTCAGGTTTCATTGAATGAATGAAGCCAAGGAAGGAGAAGAAAAGCCCAAAGAAGGAAGAAGCCCAATGCACTATCATAAAAAAATGTAGTGCAAGTGGAACAAAGACATTTGTCAGGGAAAAACTAAGTCAGACATGCTCATATGTATGTGCGATAGTTGTGATTCGGCGATTCTTCGAGCCCTTCGAGCGTCCATTGACGTCCGATCACCAGAGGAACCATGGGGTGGGGATCTTTGAAGGGAGCGCCACCCGCATAACTCGGCTTTCGGGGCATCCCGGCTCCAAGGCGGGAGGGGGGCGGGGGGCAATCGATAGCGTCTTGGGCGACAGCGCCCCCCCGGGGGCCTCTCTTTCGCCTCGGAGGGGCGGGCGGCCTCCGGAGTGCGCTCATTGGCGGCGGTGCCAGTGGGGAGCGCGTGATTTGAGGCACGCAAAACAGAAACACTCTCCCCCTTGCATATCTCACTTACACACCAATTGCCCGGTAACGGCTGTTTAAGGCCTTCCCTCCGCCCCCGCGCCGATTACCACGAAAGGAGGCGGAAAGAAGGTCAGGGGGGGCGGCGACCCCCCGGCTCATTCACCACGCTGATCGAATCATCCGACCCGGCGACCCCTTCCATTCCCCCTCTTGTGGTTCTCGCGCCATTTACTCGGCCCGGCTGCCGTCCTTCTCCCGTCCCGGGCGCCGAACCTCCGACGAGAGTGAAGAGTGCTCCGGCCTTGTTCACGAAGGCCTCGGCATTATCGAGCCGAGGCAATGACGAAAGTTTGATGTCACAGCCTCGGAAACCCTTGATGGTTGCATCAAAATAGTTCAGTTTCAACGAGGTTGTTACATCACATCGTTGATATTGTCAAGGTTTGATAAGGTCAAACCCTTTCAACCGAGTCACCTACTGCCATCCGACTGACTTACTTGTCACCCTCTAATGGAAATGCCCACGGTCATCATTTTCCCGCGCACTCAACTTGGGCAATCCGAGAGGAATTTACATGCCCAGCATTTTGGCTTAGAAAATTTTGAATCTATTTACTATCACTTAAAATTTGGTTAGCATGGCAATGGAATTGGAAATTGCCAAGACACGCTTGGCAATCGTGATGGGAAAGCTCTGTCCTGGCATAGGGATTGTTGTGGGGCAAGGGTTGCCGTTTCGAGTCTCCAGTGCATGGCTTTTGCGTTTTCCTTAGAATTAAGGCCATTGGTTAGACCGTGCTATGCATGTATATGGGGCACCTAAACATTGAAATCTAAAGCTATTTGGAAAAACTCACACCAAACAGTACAGAAAAAACGAAGCAGTATAAAGACAATTCATGATATATGGAGGACAACACCCTCAAAAGTCCTCATTTGAAGCGGAAGGGCAGTCCACCATTTGGAGAAGACGCCTTCGAGCACGTGGAGCTGAGTAAAGGGATTGCTCACACTTCTGGAAGGACTTGCGCTCTCTTAGCGAAGCGATTAGTGCGTGCACGCGGCGTTTGATTTCCTAAGAGGCGCTCGTCAGCGGCCGCTGCGCGCCACGTGGCTGCGCCGGCCACGCGCGGCCACGCCGCGGTATAATTCCCATCGTTACCACTAGAGGTGCTGCGAGATCAGCATTCATTTAACCGCGTCAGTGAGCTCCATCGCGGGAGCGATTTGTCCTCTTCAATTACTCCACATCTCCGCTCATCACCAATGGTTATTCTATCGAGCTGATTGATAGGTAGATTATATCAATAGACTATAGATTAACTGTGATTGATCTAATCGTTTATCTGGATAAATAATATCATTACTAATTCCAGCGATTAATCAAATCTTAAATTGTTTCAAAATATGACAGGTATTGTGCACCGTAAGATGGGGTTACTACGCACCAAGAAGGGATATTGGCCTCAAATAAAAAAATGCATTGCCCTGTGTGGGTCAGAGAGGGAATAACATGATTAGGAATAGTGTTGCCGCGAGACTCGAGACTTTCTCGTCTCGTCTCGAGTCTCGTCTCGTTTTCGTAGACCGTTGGGTAGAAGTCGAGACGAGACTCGAGACGAGATTACTTTTTGACGAGACGAGACGATACCACTTACACGAGACACTCGAAATACAGATATATGTTCTTAATTGGTATTTGGTATAGCTTTATCCCTAAAACTATGTCCTTCTGTTAAGACGAAGTAAATTTTACGTTTTGCTTAAGTATTAAATTTGAAATATAATTCAATAATAACTTTTCGATAAATTATCTAACTATAAAAAAGAATATTTGCCGAAAAATCAATTTCTGAATGCATGAGCGTGACTTCTGGAGCCAAGTAAGGGAGTGTTAATGGCTGACTACTTTTCCTTGTTTCCTGCGATAATAGCCTTGGAAAATTTATCCAGCAAAAATTGGACTATTTTCTAAAGTGGTAATTTTCAGTGCTTACTTCTACGACAAAAATATCTTGGATTATACTCGCATATGTGTAAAGTATCACCCAGCGGCACTTGCTATCCTGTTTATAGTTTGCTAGCATGCTAGGAGAAAATGATGGCACCATTTCGAATTGCGCAGAGCACATCACCTCGGCAGAAAGACGAATGATAATTGAAATAACCTTGTACCTCTTCCTGCATGATATATCTTCCGAGGTTAGTGAGGATATTTAGCATAATGTCGCTAAATTGTGTTCAGGATGTTACAATAAAAAGGATAGCTACAATTGGCTTTCCTTTGACTTTAATTTCTTTCATTTGCCTTTATTTTGCTAACCAAAAATCCATTTAATCAAAAAGTCCATTACTGGATCATCTGACCGGCATTTATTCATCAGCCACTCATTCTTACGCCATTCATAATATTTTCTCCAGAAACACCTGTTAGCAGCAGGTAATCATTTCAACAGCATGCAGACCATTCTAAAAGGGGCCAGAAACCAGTCGAAAAAATCTATTTGCACACTTATGCGAAATTCCTGAGAGGAAAAATAATTCGCCCTGACCGGGATTCGAACCCGGATCCCTCGATTTGCGGCCGAGTTCTTTAGCTTAAATGGCTAAAGCACTAAGTTTTGATAGTACTGATCAGCATTTTAGATGCATAGCCCATGTACTAAACCTTGCAGTACAGGATCTATTAAGAACGTTGTCTCTGAAGGACGGGGTTTCAGAAGACCAGCTTTATTAATTGACAGTGACGACGAGGATTTTGATTTTGAAGAAGAAAATAAAACTTCAATTTCCAAAATAAGATCTCTAATTTTAAAAATTAAAAAAAGTGAGCAGTTACGAAATAAATTCCGTAGCGCTTGCGAAGCTGCAGGGGAACCATCACTGAACCTTGTAATAGACGTCCCAACTAGGTGGAATTCAACAGACGATATGATTGGAACAGCATTTAATGTGAAGAGAGGTATTTCAATCCTATGCGATAGTATAGGTGACCTGAAGCGCCTCAAAATCACTGGATCAGAATGGACACTGCTTGAAAATGTTCACAAAGTTTTAAAAAACTTTAAAATTCTGACGAATAAATTAGGAGGAGAAAATTACGTCACCCTTCCACTCGGAACCGTTCCATTTAACTTGCTGTTGGATAAGCTAGAAAAAATGATGGAAATACTGGACAACAAGCCTGGAAGGAATGAAGGTGATGAAAAACTGTTGCTTGCCTATCAAGCTGCTTGGAACAAGATGCTAAAGCACTACCGCCAGACAAACTGGATTTATTGCGCGGTATTAATATTAGATCCACGTCATAAATGTGAAACCTTCTCCATGACGCCATGGGGAAAATAGATACAGGAAAAGTCCCTATTGAAATATGAGGAAATGTTCAAAGTCTATTACGAAAGGTATCCCACTCAAATACATTCCGCTCAGTCAATGGGTCTAGAGAATCTTGAGAGGTCTGTTTTGGCAGAAAGTGACGAGGAAGACCTTCTAGATGTATATTTACTCTATAAGCAGTCAAGATCCAGTACTGGCAGGTATTTTCTCCTTTACGACTAATTTCACTTACCTTAACTATTTTGACCTAAGAGAGAAGTTCAATTAGTCTCAGAACTTTTATTTATTTATTTTTTTACTTTTAAATATAAACTTAACCCTTTTTCTGTTAAGACCTAATGGTTTTCATATATTTGCTCCTAGTCTATCATCCCAGCATGAAAAAAGAACTTGAAGACTATCTTCAACTGCCGAGATCCCCTAGTGATGTAAACATATTGACATGGTGGAAGGCAAATGAGGCAACTTTGCCAGTGCTATCAAAAATGGCGTGAGACTTACTCAGTATTCCCGCTACATCTGTTTTAGCGGAAAGGTTGTTCTCAAGAGCAGCCTTGACAATAAGGAAGCATAGAAACCACTTGGGTCACGAATCAGCAAGAAGTTTGCTCTGTGTGAACTCGTGGGTGACGTGCAATTTGGTCAGTCAAATAAAAAACTTATGTTAATTAAACTTTTTTAAATCTGAAAATTATTTAAACTACTTTATTAAAGCGAAAATTATCTCTTATACCACTCACATTATTTTTGCGATTATTTTCTTAAACCTTCTGTGGATTTCTCTGCAGTAAATTTGTGTCTACATTCCCTTTTTAGAAATGTTTTGTTTTATGTTACTAGTTTATTCATTGAGTATCAATAAAATCAATGATTTTACTAGCAGTTTGATGTAATTGGTGTCCAGATCAATATATATTTCAAATTTATATTAATGGCTTTCCTATTTCAGCGATTAAGTACGCAAAGGAAACGGCTTTTTATGGTGCTAAATTTATTTTGGGGGAAACGAGACGAGACGAGAGTCTCGTCCGAGACTCGAGACCGAGACGAGACTGGCTCAAGTCTCGTCTCGTCTCGCGGCAACACTAATTAGGAACGAGCTATGTTCAATAAATAAAGCAGAATACCGTATGTAAATACAAAAACACCGCAATATGGCTGATTTTCTCCGCTGAACTACACTGTGAGTCCCACAGAATGAAACTATGACGGCATCATAGGCTATCCTCAAATCACCTCATTTTCCCCATAAAATATCTTTGGAAAAAGAAATGTGATGCAAAGTTACCTGCAGGGAATGCTTCGCGATGCTATTAAAATAAATAAATACTATTTTAGACGATATTATAATAAATATTTACAAAAATTATGATGTTTAACTCTTGCTACGAATACAATTTTTATACAAAATTATGGGATGTGCATTTGTTTCGTCATACAAGTGATGCAATGTAACCCCATTCTACGGCATGTTTTTCATCAATTGTACGAGAGTATTCGCTATGTATCAGCATGCAGCAGCTCTGACATAAGAAATATACTCGTCAGATATGTACTGTATAACTTAATCGAGGCTCTCTTCCACCTCGTTTTTCTCCTCTTCTTTCCAAAAAGGGAGGAATCAGGCGAGATGTTGTGGAATCTGAACATAATAATAACTATGATATTGCGATTTTCCACATCAAAATGTTTTAAACCGACCCGGGTTTCGATGCACTGCATCATCATCAGGTCTGATGATGATGCAGTGAATCGAAACCCGGGTCGATTAAAAACATTTTGATGTGGAAAATCGCAATATCATAGTTCTTATTCTCCTCTTCTTTGACGGTAATAGGGCTCTCGGCTCGACACGCGTGATCGTTAATGTCGCGCGCGGACCGCGGATGCGACCGCCCCCGCCGTTGGCCGCGTCGTCGCAGCCAATTAAAATCCCAGGAGCATCCCTGCGCGACCAAGGCCGCCCTCCTGACCCGCACCGCCGTCCACCCCACCACCCAATGTAGCGGCGGCTAGCCAAAGGGGGTGAGGGGGGGGGGGCAATGCCCAGGGCTCCCCGCCCGACACATGTTCCTCCCTTCCCTGCACCAAGGTAATTTGGCCAATGCAGCAGGATAAGTCGAGGTGGACCAGTACCTGACCGCTGTCGATTCCACGGTTGGAACCATTTAGATCTGGAAAAATCACATTCCATCCCAGCTCTGTCGAGTCGGTGATAGTTCATCCATTCGATGGCGATTCTTTCTGGTGATGGTGATTCTTACTACCGCAGTGAGACTTAAAATTATATCTCAATGCTATTCCAAACCTTGAAGAGAATATCCATCGGGTCGGGACGGTTGACAATGTTCTCATGGTAGAGGATGGGAGTTTTCCTTTCCCCCATTTCAATTCCGCAAACGATCCCTCCTATAATATTTGACGTCCTTGATGGTGACTATGACCTCTAGTTGTTGATCGGCTCCCAAATTAACCAGCCAATTCGTAGACATTTTTTTCACTGATGCTGAATAACTTATCTCTGAGTTCCAACGCGTTGGATACCAGAAAGCGGGAATAGTAATTAAAAGGAGTTGGAGAATATTTACAATCAATGTATGTACCTAATGGATTTGGACCTTGAGAGAACATCAAATAAATAGGAAAAAATAAATATTTCACGAAAGGGGATAAGAAAATGTGAAGAGAGCCTGTCCAAGTTCATGGTACGGGGAGTCGTCCTTGCTGGAGTCAGCACGGGTAACGAGAAACGGATAACGAGACACGTGGAGTCGCTCCCCGTCGAAAATATCAAGATAGTTACAAAACGTGGAGGGTTTCGCGAAAAAAGCCCTCAACACCTCTCTTCCATCCATTTATATTCCGCTGGCTCTCCGCGTCCTTCCCCTCCTCCCACCTCTTCCTTCATCATCATCCTCGCTATCCACTTCATCCCCATCCATTCTTCTCTTGCCATTTCTTGAAAGTAAACTTAGTTAAGCAACGGCGATAGTGAGTACCCGGCGTTACTCTCCGTCCTATTGCGGCCTTTTTCAATTCTCCATCCACTACTGAGGCCTTCTCGGTGAGGTTCACTCAGAAATTCCTGATAAAATGCCTCTCTCTTTAATTCACCCCAAATTTCTTCAGCATTATCATAATTACGTTCAATTTACCCCATCAACGATTTCTCGAAGCCTACGAATAACTTCTGTAGGTATGTTGACTATTCCTACAGCCTTGTTCCTTTTTCTGTCTTGGTGGCACTTTCGATATTTAAGAATCAAGCATCCCTGGTTCTATGTTACCCCTCTCTCTGCCGTATTTCTGTTGTACATCTAAAGTAATAGGCCTTCTACCCTTTCCAATAAGCTCTTCTATATTCTCCTCCAGCCTATTCAGGATTCTTTTGATTCTGCAACCAAGTTCCCTGGGTTCTTTCTCATCGTTGTAATTCCCCTTCCCTCACCACTCACCTCTGGTCAGTTCTTCCAAATCCCTATGAAACGCGTCTGCTTTTCCCTCCTTGTGAATAATTTCGAAAATACTCATATGTTCTCTCCACCGTGATTCTCTGGTCTTCTTTGTTTCTCCTTCCCGTTGTTCAATTCCCCATTCATCCATTTCCCTATCTCTGTGTTTACATTCTTCGATTCCCTTCTTTCTTGCAACTCCCAATTATTTTTCTCGTGATCCATAGTTTTCTAATTATTGCTGGATTTATCACGTCCGCCGTTACTTTTTCCGCTAACTCAATTCAATTTTCCAGTCATTTCCATTCATTTCCTCCGAGCAAATTCCCTTATCCACGGCCAGCGTTTTATCATATCACCCCAGACACTCTGTAATCACCCCAATGAAGGCGTCCATATATTCCACGTTCGCACATTGTCCATCGAGGGGGAGCTGGCGATATCTGCCTGCCATTTGTTGATCACAGGATTCGTTCTCTAGGAACTCTTGATTACCTTGTGACTGTTGTCAGCCATTGCATTTCGGGGGAAGCGTGGCTTCAAAATTGTTTCCGATGGAGGAGAAAATAATCGAAGAATTCGGGACAATCATCTTCATTTACATGACATCGGAGACATGAAACATAAATGTCCTCCTTTTCGCACGTCGTTGTCTCCGTCGCCTGTAAGCAAGTACCACCGACGCCGCCCGTTACAAATATTCCCCGGAAACAACTATTTTCGTACAATTCGTTAGAGTATTTTACCACTTCTTCTTGACTAGGGTTCTTGGACAGTCCCCATTCTGTATCCCAATTTCTGAAACATTGTCTCGCTTTCCCTCCTAAGGATGTGCCGCCTTAGATCTCTCTTTAAAGTCCCTCATATCTTCTACCTCCTCTTATCTCGTCCAGGATTCCTATCCTCTTCCTTCCTCTTCCACGCTTCCCCAGTGCTCTCCCCTCTATCACTCTCTTCAACATGCCCTCTCCTCTCAAAACCTACTGCATCCATCTCTTATGCCTTCTCCGAACCTCTGCCACAAGCTTCCTCTCCTCTCCGACCATATACAATACCTCCTCGTTCGTATTCCTCGAACTCCATAATAAACAGAAATAATCTGGAAAAGACTTCACGGTTTAGAACCGTCAAATTTTTTCTCTCGGCACTTGCGCTGCTACGAAAACGGGGCAAACGGGGCGGGGGTGTGACTGCGGCAAAGCGGACTCAAAATGCACGAAAATGCATCTGAAGGAGGTTCGGTGGTATCACTCAACTTAAGAGAATTCAATTAAACTTCCTGATAACTATAATAATACTGTTAGAAAACTACCTGGAAATTTTCCGACTTATTTGCAGCAGGTTTATTAAGATATTTGTCGAGAATTGGGCATGAAATCACACGGATTCTTATGCCATTTCTTCTGCATCCTGCAAGTTATGCATTCACGTTCAAGTACTCGTGGCGCCAATTTCACATCGTCGGCAGCGCGCACGAGGGATATCTTCAAGCGCTCCGAGTAAAAACCTGTAATTAATTTTTCTATAGATGATAAAAGTTATTATACATGCATTGATTAATTAGAAAAGGTTCTTTCTGATGAATAAAGCCTTGCGTTTTCAAAAGATCCCGGAATTTCATGCCCAATTCTCATTCAAATATCTTAAGAAATCTGCAGCAAATAAGACTGAAATCAGGTAGCTGTACGATAGCAAAAGTAATGTTTCCAGCAAGTGTCATCGAATGCTCGTAAGTTGAGCGAAACCACCTAGGCCCTAGGGCGCCGCGGCGGATGAGGCGACGACGGCTGGCGTCGTCTGATGACGCGGTGACTCGGGAGGTGGACGGCAGTTTAGTGTGTCTCATTTCCATAGTCGTGGATGGAGCGAGCGGGGGGGGGGGGGGCGGGGGGCATCGCGTCGGAGAGAGATCGATGCTCACACGAGTGTCCACGAGCGCCCACTCCGCTCACTTCACCACTGCATACCAAGAGGCGAGTGATATCGACCACCGAAGCGCCAAAACAATGCTTCGAGTGTTATCGTCAGTCGCCAAAAAGAAATTCCCCGGCGCTGAAATTGAAACACTGGCGTTTGAAAAATGTTGTCCAGTAGTCGGAGCGCCGCTGTGGAGCACGGCAACGGTGGTATCCGCAGTATCGCCCGTTGGATTCGATTTAAAAATGGGTAGGGAGGACGTTTTTGCTGTTTAAATTTCGCCAATGATCACAATAACTTGCGGAATAATTTATCCGCAAGAAGTTTCAAATAGAAAACGTCTCAAAAGTGATTATGTAGCCTATGTCACGAAACTAAGAGGGACCGCTCAACGAGCGGGCTTTGTCAACGCGGACCCCATTGAAGATTAACTCGAAGAAACTTCGGTTTGACACTTGCGGTTGGCGGTCCACCGTGGAGTAGGCACGACTTTTCGCAGCACCACGCCTCTCTCTCTCGCTCCGTTCGCTGGTGCGCGTGCGAACGCGAAGGTGGAGCGCAGATGCGGGCGTGTGGAGAGCGCTCGACGAGGAGGCACCCGCACCCCTCGCCGGAAATGGCCGCGCCGGGAGCGGTTTTATGGCGAAGCGGGAGTCACTCCGTTGGTTGCCATGGGGACCACCACATTGGGTGGTGTCCACCCGAATCATAATCGCTGGCGTCTTAACTGCAAGAGCAGCTTCCTCATCTCCGACGACGCCGCCGTAAATATAATGGCACAGCCACTCGTCGCGGCTTCGAAGCAGGCGAGGACCGCCACGCAAAAGTGTCTCCCCCCCCATTAGGCAGCGGCGTAGGGGGGGGGGGGGCGGACCGCAAGAGGTCGCGCCGACAACGCCGGACGCGCTGGCCCATTCAAGTGGCACGCTGTTGCCACTGTGCTGCAGCGATTCTCATGTACGATCCGCATCAAAATACGAACCGATGAGAGGAATCTTTTTAAGAGGAGACAACATAGAGAATGGAGGTGGTCGGTTCGTTTTCCAGAATTGAATTTCAGTTTTCTTGAACATTGTAAATTGAGCCCTTCAACTTTTCCCTCCGGTGTATTCGTAGTGAGCATTGCACTGTTGAGTTTTCTATTAAAATGTTGTAGATTTTGAAGATTATTTCAGTATTGTGTGGTTCCACGTAGTTAGTTCTTAATTACAATACCGAAATCATTCTGAGCTTAGTTGGTGACGGTGAAAGTAAGAAACGTTTTCACAACTTCAATTGTGACTTCGTGCGAGTTTTATTTCACCGTGAAAAATTTTCTGGCTGGAGTATTTTCATGTTTATCACGCTGTTTATCCGCTGATAATTCCCTCTCAGGAATCACGGAAAAGTTTCAAAGGGCATCAGAAGTTAAGAAAAAAGGATTTTTTAAATGTAATACAAGATTTCAGAAATCGGAAAATGTGCAATTCCGAAAAACTAGTAGCTATTTTATTGCTAGTAGTGTACTTCCAATCAAAGTTGGTTTTTGTGGGCTGACTTTCCCCTTTAAGAGTGAATTCTCCAACATTCTTTCATAATTAGTTTCAGAAATCTCCCCATGACGCTCCATCCCATCTGACCTGTCATCATTGTTCCCCCAATTGCCTAACACTCTATATTCATATACTTTCCATCACTTCCATCCAAACCAGCTGATAATTCCACCTCCTAAATTACCTTAGCAATTTTCTGTCTTCGCCTACCACTTCTTCGTTTGTCTTACCCACTAGCCATATCCTTTACTCTTTCTGATTGAAAGTCACACGATTTAATCTCATGGCCCGTCCCTCTATAGTGACTCATATAGCGAAACCATCGAGAAGCGCATGTCAACCATAAAAGATGAACCGTTCCATCGGACGTTTGGCAGTCACTCAACGCACACTTAAAGCAGATTATCATTAGGGCACACCATCGTTGGAATTCACAGTAAATCAATTCATTTGACTTGCCTGGGGATGTTAATGAGGTGTGAAAAATTCAAATGATGTACTCACGTAGATTTCCGCGGGGCTAGGGTGGACGTTGATTGTTCCGATTTCCGCCGCGTGGTTCTATCTTAGGGACAATATTTTGCCGGCAATATTCTGCAAGGCTTCCTCAAGTCCATGCAGGATAGTCGGCTAAATATTGACCCTAAGATGGAACCACGCGGCGGAAATCCTGGAAATCGGAACAATCAACGAATTCAAATGATATTTTCGCGGTAAATTTCCAAACCCATGGCTTCCTGTTTCTTACATTCAAACGTTCATCATTACCTACATTTGTGTATTATTTTAGGTAGCATAGCTCTCATGATATGTGAAATATATATTTCTGGGATATCACCTTGTTATCTCGATATCCTGATGAACAAATCATACTTGAAAGCAAAATAACATTCAATTTAGGTTTGCTGACAGTTTTAGTCGTAATCTTTCTAAGTCTTCGTGGTAATCTTATATCTTTGAAACATTCAATTTAGGACTACCGTTCGTTCCTCAAAATCGTTAGCATTATATTTAGCTCATAAGTGTTCATAAGCTATTGGCCCTTAGTTGATGAAAACCGTTCCAAATATTTTTATTTTGTTGTCATTTCATAATAAAGTTGATATTCACGTGTGTTCTGGATGCTGTAACATATTCTTGCAGCCTTATCGTCTGTTGTACTCTGTTACTCTGTAAAAATAATTAAATATTGGCATATTAGTAAATTATTCAAGAACTGAGAGAAAATTCCTTTCAATCGCAAATTTATTCATTTTTCTCCATTTCGTCTCATTACGACATCAACGAAGTCCTACCAATTTGGTGACGCCATAATTTCTCTGTGTCTTCCATGTAATTGCGTAGTACAAAAATAATGCGGACTGCATTGGTAACACAGAGGTAGGTATGTTTGGAAACAGATTGGAGTCAAATGGCATAATAGCCAGGGGCACCATCAGCTATAACAGCGGTGATACGATTTCTCTAATGCAAGAACATTTACAGGAACTACAGGTGTGAATATCGTTCATAAATCTAACTCCTTTGGGTTTGCCGCTCAACAAACTATCTACACGATTCAAAACTAAATCACTGGTTTTAGAAGTGGATACTAGTAAGCTATTCCACTTGAATTTGGATTTTGAATTCATAACTAAATGACACAATGAGCCTTCCGAAGCCAAATTCAGTAGAAATATTATTAGACATTAATTAATTAATTGCGTCTTAATTGAGCGAAATTGGTTCTCTACACCCCTTCGTACATTTACCTCTTTTTACGTCAAAGCATAAGATAAAGGTTTTCTGGATAAATTTATTGCAATGACGATGAGGGTTGCTGAGATTTGAATCATTTTTCCGCGAATATATTTTATTTCAGCAAAAGCTCTCCTCTACCTTTGGACAATTGCTTGCATTACTATAACAAATGTTGCATATACCACCCATTCTGAGATGCTATTTGCACGCGCTCATGCATAGAAGGTAACATTTTATATTGAAGTGTGCTTCATGTCGTTTCTATATTGGTTCATATTCGCTTATCGATTCGATTCTTATGAATTCGATGAATTACAACGTTGAATGAAGTTAAAATATAACTATTGCGAACCAAAGAGTCATGACCTAATAACCACATTTATTTATTTATTAGCCTATTTATATGGATAAAACAATGGAAAATTATTTTTAGTTAAAAATATGAAAGCCAAACAAATAAGCAAAATTAATAAATGCACCTGAAGCCAGAGCATTTCGTACCTCGAAGCCTTGCCTGCAAACTTCAGCTTTCTTATTGTTTTAGCCATAATAATCAGGTTATCGGTTATGTACATTCGTACGTTGGGTAATGGAAAGGAGGTGAGAATAAAATGAAGATTGACTCTTGAACTTAGCGCTTCACAGCATAAGGCCGTTTTATCAATTCCGCCACGTCAATAGGTTGGGCTCAGAAATTTAATACTACCGAATTCAAGAAAGACATTACAGATCTTCAGCAGCGCGGTTAACAGTGTGTAAATAATATTTAATATTTTCCGTGTTTTCTTACAATGATTGCACAGCATTAAGATCCTAAAGTATTTTTCGGGAAAAAAGAGATCGCTAGGGCAATGTTCAATCAAAGGATCCCGATGATGAGGGCCCCGAGACTTGTACGTTCCGATTGCACCTGGCTCACCCCACCCTCCAATCATTGTTTCATTCTTGAACCACCTTACTTCCTCACCCTCTTATTCATTCTTCAAGTCATCTCCCACTCTCACTCACGCCGTCCTCATTCTTTCTTTCCTGCTCAACCTTCTCTCCTCTTGAACAAACCCCTGCCTCACAATATGCGTCTTCGAACCACATCCTATGCCACCATCCTCACTCATACCCTTTCCTTCATTCTCAAAACCCACATCTCCGGGCCCGTCAGTCTACCTTTCCCCCCATTAAATGACTTTTAGAGCGATGAAACTGTCCGGTCCATGTTTTTCAAATAATATCTACTTCACGCTTTAGAGTATCTCTCATCGATTCCCTTCTCTTAGTGAACTCTTTTTCTGCCAGAGACCTTCACCTTTGCCTTTGCAGGATGACCTATGCCTTTGCCCTATGCCTTTGCAGCTAAACCCAGTTTTAAAAAAAGACGTAATATAGATACGTAGATTGCTTCACGTACATCTACACATGTCTTTCCTTTTAAACGTTTTGCTTAACTTCCTACCCCTGAAGAATTACAACCTTTTCGTCTTTCTGTGTCCAAACTTTATACCGCATCTCTCAATTTCACTCTGGAACGATTTTAGCATTAATTGCTGTCCCCTATATACAGGGTAATTTTTAGTTGGCCATCCACACATCTAATAGCTTAATCAGATCCTCGCCTACTTTCAGTTCTACTTCAAGATTCTGCCATTCATTCCTCACTATTTCTTCTGCAATAAAGTTGAAAAGCACTGGGAATGACAGTCAACCGTGACTCACTCCTCTAATGATTACGGCCAGCCATGTTTCTCTTCCTTTGGGCGCTCTCTCTCTCTCTGAGCCATATCTTTCCGAAGCCAAGTCAGTTTCCCATCAGACGTCACTAATTCAAATAAACTCCTGATTTCTACAATACTCTCTTTACCTTCGACCGGTGCAATCCATCCTAAGTCTTCTCAAAGTCAATGGCACAAAGATGGGTGTTGTGATTATATTCTAAATCTCTTAACGTCAATAAATTCATTACAGCAGTAGCGTCATGGGCTTTTCTCCTTTCCCTAAACCGTAACAGATCTAAGTAATCCCTCGCTCATTCTTTGAAGTTCTATGAATTACTCTCCAGGCCACCCATTCCGCGTTAGAAATTAGGTATTTTCTTTTGAAGTCTTAATATTGTTGCTTTCATCCTCCTGGGAATGTGAATGAACACAGTTTTTAATGACTTCCGGACCTATTTCCTCTTTGCAAATATGTCACGAAAAAGTTTGGAAAATATATGCTTATAAACACATGAAACTAATTTACTACTAAAACATCTACCTTAATAGCTGTGCTTGCTTTCATTATCCATAGTGCCTTCTCTATCTCAGTATTAAATCTTCTTGGGACAAACGTGATCTCATCCACATTCCATTTTTGTTGCAGATTTACACTAAATGCCCTGATCTCTTGGTCATAAACTACTTACTCTTATATTTTCACCTCCCTTGAGTTTCTTTTGTTATCTATCAATAAATAACATAAATAATTAATGCATAATAATAAAAATAAATTGTGACGCGAGAGTTTTTGGCGCAAGGAACTTGCGAAGCTGTTCCTAAATCAGTAAATGACTCTGGTCTAGTTCACTTGTTACTTCTCTGTATTTCTCAGCATTTTCCATGAGATCTACAGCTATGGTGGTGTTAGAGCTTGGTATTAGAAAGCAATGTATTTGTCCAAGAGAGTTTGATCTCTTTGTTGCAGCGTTTACTTCATGTTCACAGCCAATTAGCTTCCACTTCATTCCCCCCTTTTCGTTCCTTTCTCTCCATTACCCAAAACCATGTGAAAACTTATCTCTCTTTATAAGCTTTTAGCTTCTGACTTTGGGGTTTCAAAAAACCTGCATTGTGCACGCTTCTCACTCGAGAAAGAATGTTGGGCCCTTGCTCCTGTTTGAACCGATGTATGTTTTGCAATGATTCTAAAGTACTATTTGCCTTCAGGGTCTACAGGGCTAAGGAATTTGTTTTTAAATCTTAGGTACTTAAATCTTCAATTACTAAGGTAAAGGCGACAATGTTAGCAATATACATCGTCTCTAACTTGTTCTATAAATGTCCATTTGGTTTATCATTTGCAATTTTGTCTGAAATTTTGAACTGAATTTTAATCCCAGAAAAAATGCACTTTTTCACATAAAACAAAACAAAAATATGCTATTTTCTTCTTCTTTACAATATCCTTCAGCACTTCTTTGTGCGCCAATTTGCTGGATGGCGCTATTCGTACCTTCCTCTGCTGAAAGCAACAACTTATGGCTAAAATTGGCAGCAAGGAATATCTACAGTAACAAAGGCTTTTGCGGAGCTTTTTTCATAAATCTTATTCATTTTGTGCATTCTGTTGCGCCGTTTTATGCTCATAGCCAAATTTCGTCGTCATTTTTGCCCATCCTTTGGTCCAGAGAACCCAAAGAAACAAGCTGGAGAGCCAACGATCATGAACATATAAGACCGGAATCCCAGAATACCGAACACTAAATTATACTTACGCCAAATAAATTCGGGACACTTTGTGGGCTTCCTTCTTTCGGAGTAAGGTAGCACTCTGATGTATATAAAAGCATTTTAAACACCGATTCAGATTCGCCTCTGATCAGTGAAATGTAAAAAAAGAATCACGAAAAAAGTGAAACGCTTTACTGATTTCTATACTCGTCTCGCCCAAACACAGGCTCCTGCCCAGTGGCGTGCGGTTGACGCGGGCAGCGCACCTCCAGAGGCAGCACCAGTGGCGGACTTGCCTGTAGCAGCACAAGTGACACCCAGCACCCCGGCCCTCGCGCTGCCACCCCACTCCGCCTCGCCCCAACCCAACGACTCAGAAGGCGAGGGTCCAAACCCAGGTGAGGGGTGCGCCCCGCTCTGTGCGCCAACCTACACCGACTCGGAGGCCTCCACGGACCCCGACTCGAGCAGCTCCGCCTACCAAGGCGGCCCGGCGCCCCTCCCGCACTTCCCCGATGGCGCGGAGGCCGTGACCGATCGAGTAGCGACAGCAGGGCAGGACCAAGCAGCAGGGCCCCAACAAGCCCCCGTGGAGGAGGCCACCCAGCGCCCCGTAGCGATCGTCCAGGGCCGTGTGAAGGGGTGTCGCATGCAGATTCCGCCTTCCCGGTCCGACACCGACGAAGGCCCACTGAGTGAGTAGCACACGGATAGAGAATTCACGTGGTTGAGCTGATGAGTTCTTCTCGGGTATCCCACCGGGTTAGGCTTTCTTTTATTGCTGACGTTTCGGCAGGGGACTTTCCTGCCATTATCAAGGCTCTGGGCGTTCAGAGCCTTGAAACTGGCAGGAAAGTCTCCTGTCGAAACGTCGGCAATCATAGAAAGCCTAACCCGGTGAGTAACCCGAGAATAACTCAGCATCACTCGCCGGGAAAGCCTGAAATCATACATCACGTGGTTAAGCTTCGGTCAAGCCTGGCATCGTAAATGCCCTAGAAGCTGGATCGGCGGCTTTCCTTCCACTTACACTGATTTCATTCACCCCTCTCTCCACTGGTCCACCGTCTCAAATTGCACAATCATATGTCAGTCTATGCCAGGTTTAATCAACGCCAAGTTGGCGCAAATAATCACTCCTGTATTCTATTGGGGCTGAGGGAATAAGTTGGCCAGAGTAAAGACGATAAGATGTGAAAGTTGGCAAGGGTCAGCATTTGCAAATGGCCTTATTCCCCTGTAGATTTCTGAAATTATAGGATCATTCTCAATTGCCGCCTACGAAAACGGCGAATACCCAGTCCCACTCGGCGGCTAGCCGATTCCTGCAGTTTAACTTGTTCGGCCCGAGTAACCGAGATTAATTAATCGCACATACTTGGGCATACACGATATGCCGGCGCTCAAAATGGCTTGAGCGCCATTGAGCGGGAGTCTCTCCACTCGTATTTGTGTCTAATGCACATTAATATTGCCGAAGGTACCTGCTGAACATGGACCTGGTACTAAAAATATTTTTTCTGCATTTCCCAAATCAGAGACATTGCAATACTCCCCATTATTTGGCGGTATTTAGTGGAGACTTAATAATCAGTTACATAGGAAACTTTTATGAAATGCTGAATATAAGCTGAAACGATGAAATTCACGACTACGGAAAGCTGACAGTTAACAAGGAAAGTAAAGAAGGAAACATCATTTTGTTCTGAGTTGTCAAAAAGCAATGCTTTTTTCAAACTTTACATGAGATACTTTCAGTAAATAACGATGATCCAGGAATAGGCTAATTTTTAGTACTTTAGTTTAGTAGATAATAGATGTGTCGGTACACAAAATGACCTGCGCGACTATCATCAATCCACGCCGAATTCAAACCCATACTCCTCAAAACAGCAATGAGATCAGAAATTAATCACCTCTGCGGAATGAACTATTAGAACGCGCCAGAATACACAACTGCGTAAGGTATTTTAATGTATATGAGTTTTAAGTTTTCCAACTACTAAGGCCATATCGCACCGTATAACCAACAGCCTTAGTCCCACGACAAGAACAACTTCCACGTCCGATGCGGGGTTCAAGCCCGCGACCTTTAGGCTGACAGGCCGACTCAGCTGCCACAAACATGGCTGCTCTAGTCTTGGCGTCTTGATCACTCATAAAGGATTATACTCTCCTCGCAGTAGTATAGGAAAACAAATAAATCAAAAACCCTTGAGAAAAGGTATTATGACGATTTATATTCAGAAATTGATAGGATTGGAGTGATAGCTGAAGTACTGACTTCCCACCCCGAGGGTCCAAGTTTGAATTCTGGCATTAGCGAGAATTTTTCAGAGTTATCAATACCGCCTACTCACCTACCGTGTAGGAAGAAACTTATCTCATCCAGCCATTACACGGAACGTTAAAGTGTGGACTCCCTGACAAATTTAGTTCAGAGTAGACCAATGCAGTCTCCAACCGTCTCTCCAACCTTTCATCACGTTCCATCTTCACTTTCCCTACCTTTGGCATCCTAATCATTGATACTTAATATCATTATGGCCTCAGTTGTCGGTCGCCTCTCAACACTACTAGCGTCATTCCCAATGAGTCCCCCAATCTTAGGTTGCTGACTCCATTTCGGAACATGAACGTTTGCCTTAATGCTATTTTTAGCTCATCTTCAAAATCTGAAATTGGACACATCATCGGATGGACTACTCCTCCATCCCTTTTCTCACATACGTCCTGAAAAAACCTTCGCAACCACTTTTAAAGACCTGAGAAGAGATATTCACCTCTAAAGTTAACAACCACAGCTAAGCGCCGTGATGTTCAATTTAATCCATGAAAACACAATGCCAAATACGAGCAAGTCATCGCACAGCATGCTCCGGGTGAACGGCAGCGAGGCGTCGGTCATAGACTTCTTTACGCTGAAGCACCTACAACCAGTTTTGCTGTTTATAACAATAGTACATTGACAAGTGTTACATGAGTTCCTACTATAACGAGCAAGCTATTTGATTTTTGCGCTGATATAGTTTTTTAATTACACAAATATCGAATGTTCTTTTGCAAGAAATGCAGTGCCTGGCATTTTTTGTCATAGTTTGAGGAACCTATCACCATGAATTTGTATAATTGAGGTCGGGTAAAAGAGCATCTTAATCTGTTTGCAGTAATACATTACTGTATCATGAGAAAAATAAACCAATCCTAATATATATTTTGGAATTGGTATCAATGGTAAAATTGGAATGAGGTGTATGAAACCACGCTTCTTAGGAGGGCGCCAGATGTTAACCCAGCAATATCTGAATGACTACCGTCCAACCGATATGAAGAAGCGAATGCAATTTACCACTTTATCGTCAATGGTGGATGACGCCAGTTCAAATATCAGATTATTGTGTGCAGCCCTTCAGCCCTATCGAATACATTTTCATATATAAGAATTTCGCGTCTACTTGCTCTCTCCTTTCGCCTGATGCAAAGAAGCCATTCACTAACAGACCAAGCTGAGTTTCACACCAGCCACTTTTTGGAGAGACGTGTTCATTGTAATTGCTCCAGTTTCCTCTCATAAAGTACTTCTTATTGGCCGTCGACATATTGAGTTTTTTTCCGTAATCCTTTTCTCATACCAGTAGTATATTTCCTTGGCAGCGTTCATGATCGTGGATGTAGCACTCTCTTCGGAGCAATAAACTGGTGAGGGGGTTAGCGCAGAAGGTGTAATATACGAGTGTGTCTTCATCCCTCCCCCTGGCCGGGGCAAACGGCCCGCCATTAGCGCCGCAGCCCCTCAGCGACTTTAAATCTGCGGATTTCATATAGCGACGACGGCGCGAGATCTAAATTGGGCACTTACGATTTCCCGCATCAGGAAGCCCCCTTTTAATTGTTCCTCGGGAGACTCTTGATTAAAATCTCAGTCCCATTGCCGGGGCGAGGCATTGCAGCTCCGGTTAATTGCCGAGCAGTCACAAGGGGGTGGAGGGGGCTGGGGGGGTGCGCACGTGCGGCGGAGGCCCGAGAGCGGATCAAGAATCCCCCCCCCCTTAGCCCCCCACCGAATGAGGGGGAGGCACTGATGAGGGGCGGCGCGGCATCGACGGCCGGGAAGAGCGCCGGCAACTTCCGCCGGCTGGCGGGATACCGCCGCAATGCCGATGAGTTTTTCAAACCGACCGGGTCAATATCGATGATTTTAGGGAAGAAATATAGTGAAGGTGGACAATTCTAAACATGTTGACTATTCATAAATCATTGTAAACCAAAATAACTATGTTATCAATATCACCAGTCCATTTTCCATTACAGTATACGTTAGTATAGATTAGTATACGTTTTCTTTACAGTTATAAGCACAGTGTCATCATCGTAATGTAGCTGATCAATACATATGACTTTTAGTTGTATAGGACCTTACGCGTTACATCTAGATTGTCTGGAAGGGAGGTCACGTCGACGGAAGAACGGTTTACAAAAATGTCCAGAAAGGCCAGGGCTGATGCACACAAGTTTAGAGAGAATCCCTCAAAGAGTTTTGAGCGGATTCTGCTAAGGAATAATAAAATCCATTTGTTCAATTGTTGGCAGCATTATAAAAAACACTGAAAATCAAACAAAACTATCAGATGCTCAATCCAGACAAAGACTTTCTCGGTCCCATGTTAGATACCAGGGACTTCCGATATAGAATATTTCTCTTGGCAATGAAGACAAGATTTCCGTGTTTTCCTGACTTTTAACGTTGGGCAGCTCCAAGAGCTTTTAAGTACAAATTACAGATTGAAAATCCAAGAGTAAACCTCCAGAAATACGACTTTACGCATAGTGAGCATTTGAAAAACTGATTGGTTACCAATCTTATCTTCATCCCTTCTTAATCGTATGGACTGACTCTCGACATCCTCAGTCAATATCTTCCTGCCCTCTTCTCAAAGCCAATCCATATGTATCTGAGAGTTGCTTCGTAACACCAAAAGTATTTAATACCAGTTCTGTAAAACTTTATGGAAAAAATGAAAAATATACAAAATATATTAATTGCGTTCAAAAACATAAAATAATTATAAAATGCACAGAGCCGAAGAAACCACTAAAATCATATTATATTAAAACAAAAAAGTATTTATGATAATATTCCCATTGCCCTGCATTTCCCTGTTAGGGCATAGGGATTCAGAGAACAGATATTCCCTGTATTAAATCTCCTTTCATTAGACTAAGCTTAATTCAATGTAAACGGCATGGCAGTTTCTTTTTTTTTACATAAGCAGTTCCTAAAACGTCACTCTTCAGTCCCCCGCGAACCGCACAATCATCTTATGTTCTGTCTATGGTGAGCTCGACTCACCGGAATATATGCTCTTCCTGCGCCCTCGGCGCGGCAATTCCAGGGCTTGAATATATTGCAAAATAATATGAACAATTGGCTTTCACTGGAACTTATAACTCTCAATTTGCAGGCAAAATTTATCGGCCTTCTAATTCCTCTCGATCAGTGATTACAGGAAAGCCATCGATCAGAAAACGGGAGATTCCATTGCAAACTCTATTCCAATCAAATTGTATTCTTTCGGATAATTTTCACAAGCTTAATACTGCGTGAACAAGTATAGCCAATTTTCATTCAAGAATATACCTACTTCCATCCCTGTGTATTAAGTCATGCCATTTACTGATGCGTACTCAGATTTTTCCTTAACTCCCGAAATCATTTTATCGGATAGAAATCGGTTCTCTCCGCTTGATTGGACTTTGACGATTGTCATTTGAGAGTTTATTAAGTGATTAAAGAAAAGAACCGATGGAACCATCCGGTAAGATAGCACACGGGAAGGTTGAAAACATAGGTTTAAGTAGCGGAGCCGTCGTGGTACCGAATTCTTTATCCGGAGAAATGAATAATAGAAATAATAAAAACACAATGCAAAATGTATAAAATGTATGGACAAATTCCGCGCGAGAGTTAAGGGTGCACTACAATTCCGCGAGAATATTATTGAGGGACTGTCGTGTTTTTGTCACCCTTATCGTGAGGGAATTCCACGAAGTTAAGCCTGGAGGGTTATGACGGATCTTGGGCGACTTTCTCGTCGCTCACTCGATCTCACATCCCCCTCGCGAGTCGCCACTGCGATTACGGGACTGGGAGCGAGTCGTATCTCGCGGGCGACTCGACGGGCGACTTCTGAGTGTATGAGAATCTCCAGAACAGTTTTCTGAGCCAATAAGCAGCCTTGTTACAAGTCACGTGGTGCAGCAGACAACTTGAAAATTACGAGTATAATGTGATATTGTCACTTGGCTATATTGCAAATAGTACTTCCACAGACATGTACAATATTTTGTGGATAATTCACTGCAGTAAAATTGATGCTCGGACGGAAGGTACGAGAATCAGCAGGAATTTGTGGAATTTCATTCGAAGTGGCCAAAGTTGATAGAACCTATTTTTGTGGCACAATAGAAGCAACTTATAAATAGCTTGAAACAATAATTTAGGCACTAATAACGGCACCAAAGAATACGATAATAACTCGAACATATCCAACGTGTGAGCTTCAATCATTTTCACTCGTGAGCTAGCCAAAAATGCTGGAATGAAACGGTTATATACCCAATGGGAAATAATTCGGCAACTACTACCTCCCTATGTGGGTACTGTATTCCACAGCAGCACAATTTGTTTTCAGCATATGCTTAGAACATTTTCACCACATATGTGTGATGTGAAACATGCTCAGCATTAGGCAGTGACGGTTGTGACCATTTATCCCCCTCATTAAATGCATTCTCCTTCAATGACTTTGCAATACACAGGTACCTACTTATGATATATATATGTAATGCACTCTCCTTTGAAGGAATGTTAAAATTTTATCCTTCCTTGCCTTTCACTGCAGACTTGCTTGCTACCTAATGAGCTGGCACATTTTGGCCAGAAATGTGAATTATACTAGGCATTGATGGAATAGGCCCAAGTAAAAATAAACTAAGAAAAATAAAACACCGAGTTGATATATTAAAGAAAATATTACAATTTTTACATTTTTTCAGTAGTAGTCAAATATATATCCACCTCTAAATATGGGTCTGGAAGGCAAGTAAATGCCAAAAGGAAAGGGTATTTTACAATTCAAGACATTAATTTTATACATCAGCTATTTATTGAACTATATTTTACGACTAATATTCCCTTATTCGTCGATTACAATCCCTGATTTATTTTATTCATGAAACTAATTGAGGTAAGTTATCAATTTCTTCTCTGATAGCTGAGGATTGAGGTAAATGTAAGAAAAACAATAATACTTGGCAAATTTATATGTGCCACTTTTCTGATACAAATATGCCAACGATAAATGAAAAAGTATCAAATACCGATTACAATCACTTGCATTAATAGCATGGAGGAGCACATCAATACCATTACATGAATTATATATGTCTCTGTTTATAGAACTTCATCTACATCAACACAATTTACCAACCACTTGCAAAAACCCTTCACTACTATGGGAAATCATGACTCATGACGTCCATATAACGAAGACATTCGGCATACATTCTAGAGCCAACGAACTTGTCAACAGAATCAAGAGTTGATTCGAAAGCAAGCAACACAATCTACCTACCAAACAACAAATCCATTGTTTAGTTATAGTAACCAAAATCAAGTACGCTAATGCGTAAACAACAGACACTACGGACGGAAGACATCTTTAAACAGCAGACTATCGCCAAGCGAATCGGAATCAAGGGGGTGACACGACGAGTGACCACCATCGACGAGGGTGACATGGGGAAGCGACTATTTCGCCGCCGAAGGCGACGGTGTTCCGTAATCGCTCGGGGCGAGAGCTGAGTAGCCGGCGACTCCGAGTCACCATAGTGGCCGGCGACTCGAGATTCTTAATCGATCTGGGCGAGAACTCAGCCTTGAGTCGCCCAAATGCTAGTTATCGCCGGCGACTCGCGGTTCCGTTATAGCCCTCCTGAGACTCACTCGAGAGCTACGTTATTCCCAATTTCGCAAAAAAAAACTTGTTTCACTTTCGTAGCACCATCTACACTCTTCCTATGATTTATACCTGTGGTATCAGAACACCCCGATGACATAAGCTTGTTAGTACTCCCTCCATTATTGGTCCCAAATACCGAAAGGCAGGACTGCGTCAACGCAGGAGCCAAATTCTTCTCCTTCCGCCAATTCGATAATTTTCGCGATTCGCGCTGACTCTCCCTGGCCCTCGGCGCTGGGGACAGGCACCGAGTTGGGTGGGGGTGTGGGGTGGGGGTGTGTGTGGGGGGGGGGGGGTGAGTGGGGGGGAGAGGAGGGCAGTGGGGTCGAGAGTGGGAGGTGGATGAGGTCGTTGGGATAGCGGAGTGCATGAAGGGAGTCACTCACTGACAGACGCCAACGATCCCGAGACATCACTTGATCAGCTATTTTGCTCATGGCACAAATACATCGGCGGCATAGCTAGGTTACTTTAATCTGACGTGCTTCGGCAGCCAAGGTCATTTCGCTCTCACGTCCAGCTACTTGGAGACGAGGGCAACAGCATTTCTAGGTGCAATTTTGACGAGAACACATCCGACCTCGATTCCAGCCCTTTGATGCTTCATTTCGAGATCGAGCGCGAAGCGATGTTTCCATCGTGCCAGGCCGTTTGCCTTTGCTACATAGTCACCTACGATTCAACAAAAGAGCTTCCTCGTGCCCGTAAAAATGATGCACACACAAATAAGAAACCTCAAATGATGTAACTCAAACCAATGTTTTCCTGAAAACAAGCGTCGATTTTCTCACGATTGTGATGATACTTTCCGATGAACTTTGATCATGACGTGTTACGAAGATGAATGCATTGCGATGGGTCCTGGAACTGGACAGGCGCGGGCAATCATAATTACAGACCAGAGAGTTCGTAGGTATGAGAAGAGCCAGAAGAAAGGTGTACCGCGTGGCGTCTGTTCCTCGGCTAAAGTGAACGCATGAGATGAGAAACCATTATAGTGATGTTTTCTAGCTAATCACAGTATGGGGGAATGCATTTTGATACAATCCTAATTAATTAGCCAAAGGACACATAAACGGTAAATTGTAAGGAATTCAACCCCAGCCACTTGCATAATCTGAGGTTTCAGGCGTGAGTGAGTGGAAACGTAATATAGCTGCACTTAAAAATTGAGCAACTTCCACTGCGATAGGATTTATGATGACGGGTTTCGCTTTTTACAGCATCTTTAGATCACACCTGAAGATGCTGTAAAAAGCAAAACCGGTCGCAATATAGCCTATCACTGTGGAAGTGGCTCAATTTTTAAGTGCACCTAGCCACTAACAATAAGTCCACTCGGGTGGGTTGGTGGAATGCTAGGTCCCTCTATTTTTAATAACGTCAGAGCCTTGTAAAACAACTGATACTAGAGTAACAAAAAGGAACACTCAAAAAAGAACAGCAACACTTAGAACTTTGTGAAGATAATGAGAGCATGAAAATTGGAAAACAAAGAAGGACATTGATAAAGAAAGAATAGTCTTTTCGAAGCTGAAATTTTTAGCTGACCTACATATTTTTTGATCAAAGATAGCCATTTGAAGGAGGACGTTTATGATTTTTGCAATGAAGAAAAAATAATTAAAAAGTTTCCGAAAAGAAAAATCTGGAGGTGATGGGGGGGATGGAACGCGGTAGTGGGGAAGGGAGATGTGAGATTGAAATGGGGAAACCTGAGAAAAGGAATATTAAATTACCATGGCTTTAAAAGGCAGTTAAATTTGTAAGTACAAGTGGTTTGGTTCTGGCAAACATTTAGTTCAGACTCTACCACAGTTGTCGGTACCCTCGGAGGAGGCAGGGAGACGCCAGCGAGATTTCATCATATTTACACCGTGGTTTCGGAGTAACGTGAAAAATATTATCCGCTTCCTAAAC
Organism: Pyrrhosoma nymphula; assembly: GCA_963573305.1. NCBI lineage: Eukaryota > Metazoa > Arthropoda > Insecta > Odonata > Coenagrionidae > Pyrrhosoma > Pyrrhosoma nymphula. Next base: position 149,681,164 of record OY754332.1, read on the forward strand.
GCTGATTAAGCGCTTATACGTATGTGGTATGATTAATTTAGATATTTGTGGGCTGGAAATAACACGAAAGAGTGGAGCATATTAAGTTTAACTGAAGCAAATAGGAGATGACACCTGAAGTTAGTTGAGAGGAGACTACGAATAGAAAGAAAAAGATTATGGAAAATGGAAGAATATATAAACAGGGATTGAGAGGGCAGCATCAATATCAAACAGCACTGAATGAACTGGATTGCGGTGAAGAAGCCGTAGATCACAATGAAAATTGTCAATGTGATTGGCGAATTGAGCATGTAAAACGATGTGAACGCGAAGTTGGGCGGGAGGATAAATAAAAAAAACACAAAGTTAGGATGGAAAGGGAAGTTAAAAAGTTACAAATGGGGGAATTACAGCGCTATACACATAGGTTAAATTGCTCCCTGGTGAAATTAAAAGGAAAACTATGTAGGCTATAGTTTATCAAAATCAATGCAGGGAAGATGTTCTGAACTAGAAGAGTTTCAGGAAAAATGTAGCTGGAAAACTGTAAAACTGAAATAGCACGCCAACCAGCTTGGATATTGGAAAAGAATGCAACCCAAAGAAGGATGATATAGGTCCAGGAAAGAGAGATTGAGGATAAATCACGAGGCATGATGGTGAGAACTAAGTGAGATACATAATATTTCTTCGCTGTAACTAAAAAGACAAACAAAACAAGAACAAAGAATTTTTCGAAGTTATCAATAGTTCATGTGATGAAGGAGTTTTATTTCGTTAAAAAAAGCTTTCTCTCTGTCTCTCGAAAAAGAGAGAGCCCCTGTAACGTGAAGATCAATAAGTTAAATTTTGCATTCGAAAGAGGTGGCAGTCGCATGCATTAACAGAAGGATGATGAAGAATAGAAACGATTTCTTGGGCAGAGAGAGAGTGGAGAGCGGAAGGGCAAAAAGTGAAACAAAAGCGGCCAATGGGAAGAGACCAAGAGTGAAATGAGGACGTTTTCCTTGTTTCTTTGATCTGTTTAAGTCCCTCGACGGAGTAAAGGTGGGAAAGCTTATGCATGTATAGCCGTACAAAAATATAGTTTTGCAGGGATAGGTTAACCATTCCAAATCAATGTATAGCTTAATAAGCACGAACGATAGTGACCGAGGCCGATTTTGTATGGGCTACATCAAGATCGAGTGGTTCAAAACATTTTGCCAGCGTTTGCATTTGCTCGTCAGCATTTATTTCAAAGACATTTTAAGAGAGGCGACGTAGCATTTAAGTATATGACATGGTATTAGGGGTGGACACGACGCGACGCCCGAAAATTCGTTTCCAACGCCACGGATGTATGGTGTCAGAAAAAAAATCATGTTTCCAAAATTCGGCGCTTTAAACATGGAGCAATAGGGTAAGGGTTTGTTTGCATAGCTGATACTTGTAGGCGAGAAAAAATCGCAAAATTCGCTAAGAATAGACCATTTTCAACGGAGCAGTACTCGGTAATGGGGGTTGATATGAAATCAACTAAGGTATGCGTCATGGATTGATCCTTCATCTTTCAAATTGGTAATTTTCTCTACCCTTTTAAAGTTTCATTAGAATGTGTGTAATCGTCCGAGGAGGGTGTGATATTCGTCGGCGTGCAGCCCCGTACAGAGGCAGCTTCTTTAGAAAGCCCTTCTCATTTTGGAAAATTACCATCTGGATTTTCAAAAACTATCCACTCCCTTAAATGTAGAAGAGCAGCTAGTGGGATTAAGTTTACTGATGAAGTGAAGGGAGTAGTATGAAGAAGGTTATATGGACAGAGAAATATGAGAAAAGGGTACGTGGGCATCATAGGCACGGAGAGGAAGTTGCTGCAGGACATTAAGGTAGTTTGGGCGAGATATTTCCCTAGTCATAATGGAGACCATATTCGAGTTTTATTTTATTTTTTTAAGCAACGGTAAGTAGTAAAGTATAGTTTAAATTATGAAGTAAACATTGTAGTATTTATGGAACAAAAATATATTCATGACTAAAACCCTCAGAAATTAAATAAATATGTATATCCAAAAGTCTCTAACTTGGCTTCTTTTTTTTCATGCCGTACGGTGAAAACGCTTCCAAACCAGGTGGTTTTTTTTTATTCTGTTAAAATTACTGCGGTGAGAAAGGGATTATATTTTATTAATAGTTGAGAAAACATACTAACAACACACAGCTAGTTTTTTAGGAATCTAAGTGTTAGCAATTCCTATGGCGGCCAACAACTGAGGTCTACTGCTCCACTCTTATAAAGGTGGGAGCGATGGAGAGGACCTTTTGAAGAATGAAGGAGGGGTGGAGAGAAACCTGGCTTCGACATTAGGCTACTGCTTGACGAAAGGCGCCAAGGGATCCTCGGCTTCACGTCCCTAACGACGAATGGGGTACATATCTTGAAGAGCTTTCCGCGCAGCACCTAAGTTAAAGAAGACAATTTATAAAGTGATACGTCAGTCATATATGGATAAAAGAGATTTTCCTGCCATTCCCCGGCATACATTGGCTTTGAATGCCGATACTGAGGCATTGGTGGTGTTAAATCGTGAAACGAGGCGAAATGTTGTCGTATTATTATAATATAAAAATTCTTATTAAGTCCAATTAGATATTTAACTCACTGTATTTAGCATATGCTAACTGAAAGAACTTAAAACCAAGAGAATCAATGGTGTACTGAAATCATATGGCTATCCTTCTGCAATTCATTCCATCTCCAGTCAACAAAAGTTTACTCAAATAGAACAAGATAGTATCTAAAGATTCAGTGTTGTCCATTGGATGTGCCTCCATGGGAAAAAAAACCAGTCTGCATTAAATAAATAATAACGAAATGTTGGTCGTCTCATCATAGGTGTGCTCGGTGGAGTTAAGGGCGGCTCGCTGATAAGTAACATCAAGTGCATTCCGTCCTGCGTGGCACAGGCGGAATCACTAGTTGCACGCATGCAGAATGACGTCATCCTGGGGTCACTCCGTCCACTGCGGACGCATGACCCGACCGCAGCGTAGCCACTCATCCGATGGGCGTCGGACGTGGCTGCGATCACTGCACTACCCCTCTCGAGTCCCCGGCCATTATGACGGCAATGAAACCCGATGCTTGCCGGGAACTCGGAGGGGCGTGTTACAACTGTAACAGTACATAATAATAACGAAATGTTCAATTTTAGGCAATATTTCCAATATGTTACGGAAAAATTCACTCAGCATCCCCTAATATTGAAATATCACCCAAAAAAAGAAATTATTCACACTCACGATGTTTCCTTAGCATATAAAATCGCAGTTTAATGAAAATCCATGCAATTCTCAGCTAACTAAATAGCCTGTGGAGTGAGTCTCGTTACGTTTCAAACGTTAAACTCCTTAAACTCTTAAGTCCAATGAAACGGTAAAACCTTTGTGAATACAAGCCTAAATAAAGAATAAATAATACAATACCTTTAAAGCCTAAATCTTTTATCACCTTTGTGAATAGCTCACATAACGTCCCAACTTAACGGTAACCCATAAACACAAGACAGAATCCGAGAAAGGACCATTCAAATAGAAAAATGCACTGTTCAGTTAATTAATCCTTGCCTCGCCTTACTAAGAAACATGATGTACTATGAAAAAACAAGTTTCATTCTCCTATACCATGTAACAACTTCCCACCAAATCCCACCATTTTTACATCTATGCTACAATTAAAGATAAAACTTTTTAGATCCGTTTAAGTAGAAAAATAAATAAGGAACAAATATTCATAAAATGAATTGTTTAGCATTTATAATAAAATGAAATCCCGCGCTCTGAGCTGAAAACACTCTTGATTACAGCCGCGATCTACGGAAGCTCAATGGTTATAAGGGAGGGAGCATAAGGGTGGAACGCCTTCCTGCCCTATGCCCTTGCACTCTTCGCACCATTCGCCCTACGGAATGTCACGGCAGAAACTGACGATCGTAAAGGTGGGAAACCCGTGAAAATTTCACCAGCCTTGATATCATTGGGAAAATACCAAATCTTTCATATTTGTAATTAGTTTCCTACACGTTAGTTCTGCTTCCAGGTACCTATTTGTCTCCATTTGTCACATTACTCACTCGACTTCATAGACATGGTGTTGATGTGTATCATTTAGTAATGAGTGTACTGCAGTGCATTTATTAAGTTTAAGTTTGAGTTCCTGAACACTAGACTCAAGACACTAGGAATTAACGCTACTGAAATCGAATGAATGGGCTTAAAAGTCTAAGTTTTATTGTAATATTTGGGCAGATAACTGGTTCCATACTATCACCACAATCTACATTTATTGTGAGCAGAGCAGCAGTTTATAAAAAAATACTCAATCACACGACTCTTGGAAGCTCACGAAACAGACAAATGTGCCGTATCAAGAATCTTTCGCTTCGTATCCGCGTTTTTATCCGAGCGTCCCGCATTTATTTTCCTCGCCTAACCATAATGGGTCATCACCTACATTGTCGTATCGTCAATTTTCTTTTTTTTATTAATAACTCAATGAACTACCCTATATGTACGAGAAATTACATGTTGACATAGTAGTTACATATTTTTGCGCCACTCTTCTTAAGTATAGGAATTCGAACTGATTTAACGAAATCTTCAGGCCAGACTCTTTCTTGGTACATGGTGCGGATAAGCCCGTACAATTTACTTCTGCCCTTCTTAATCTTTAGAGTAGTTCAACAGAAGTATGATCCATACCCACAGCCTTATTCACTTGCTCATTTCCATTTCCCGCAATGATCTTTCTATTACGATGCCTCTTATTTCAGGGCCAATTCTATCTCCATCGACGTCACTCTCCTGTCCCGTGCTATGCGTAGGAAGCCCTATCTCTCTGTCCATAAGCTCTTCATCATAATTCTTTAACCATGGCTGACCGTGACCAGAAACTTTCCAGTCTTGTCTCTTATTGTTGGGACTGAACTTCTTTTATTATCTTATTTAACTTCTTTCTTCTACGTTCTTCCTGATATTTATTTACCTTTCCTAGAAGAAACATTCGTTTCTTCCACATTTTGGAATCCCTCCATGTCCTCTTCACGTGTTTCTTTCAACATGCGTCACTAGCCTTCTTGGTTTCTCTTTCTATTTGTATAGAGTATGTATGTGTACCCATGGACAGTACTCGTATATAGCTTTCTGAACATTCTCCTCCCTTGCCATGTGCTTACGTTCGGCCAGTTTTTCCTCTCATCTCGAATCATCGTAACCCATGGTTTCCTTATTCTCGTCTCATCCACTGTTCTCGCGCTAGCCTCTGCCGCTTCCTTTTAGATCCCTCTTCAGCTATTCCCATTCCCTTATTTTAATAAAAAAACGGTAGCGCATATACTTCCACTTATTTTTACTCAGTTCCATTCCAGGAACAATAATCAAACTCCTTCATTGACATAACAGAATCAAAACAAACTTTGTAAACTTTCCAATGGATTTTATTCAATACGACCGGTTTCATCGCATAAGCGACATCTGAAGAATCGCTTATGCGATGAAATCGGTCGTAGTGAATAAAATCCATTGTCAAATTTACAAAGTTTGTTTTGATTCTGTCAAAATGGAATTTTACAAAGTAACGCCTGAGAGTATCGAGTTCATTCATTGACATATATGGTCAAGCTACGTTATCTCGCTTAAAATGCTTTATTTCCGGTAATTCGGGGTATTGTTCCACTTTTTTCCCAAATTCTTCATCATCTTGCACTAATCACTCATTTACACGATTACCGTGAATGGGCATCTTTGAGTGATCCGAGCTTCCGATCAACTTTGAATCGAGTGATTCTCCAAACATTTGATCATACTTCACGAACCACTCCATCACGATGAATTCCATTCGCTGACGAATTATGCAAATGAAATTGTTCTCGATAATTGATTAAACGTGTGGTTCTCCATGTAATCACTCTTATCGTTCTTTTTGAACCGGTTGAACGGAGAACGTGATTCAATGAATCTGGTTCACGGCGATGAATCGTTCAAAATGAAGCATTCACTCAAGAATGATACAGCTCTAACGGCTGGTGCATACAGTTTTGCCTAACGGGAAATCTTGAAATGCAAATATGTATACCCAAATTCAAGTAAAAATTAAACAAGTCCCAATTACAGCTTTTTGATAGCGGCGTCAGGTTCGAATAAATTCATAAATTTTAATTTAACTGCTATTTTGCCTTCTTGCCTGGCCTATAGTGCAACATAAAGCAATACCCCTTAAGAAGACGATTCTTCCTTATCTTTTGACACAATCGAACCACCATCCTGTTAAGATGAAGATATTCATGATTGCCGCAAATTCGGAGAAGATATTCATAGAAATTGCTGTAGGAGAAAATCTGCCAGGACCGGGAAAGGAACCACGGACCTTTGGCTTGCCGAGCAGATGCCCAGACCACTACGCTACTAATGCAGGATTCCCGGTATCGGAACTGGAATCTATTAAATGTATTACCTCTGTTACCAGTAATCGGTAAACGTTGGCAAAGTAATTTGAAACTAATATCAAAGTAATTTGAAAAACCATGCTAACTTTATCGGATTAATTTAACTGTTTTTTTTGTTAAAAACTTCATATGTTACGAAAAGTCAGCTTTGAAAAATTAATAAAATTCGTAATTCTGCAGCATAATGCACACATAAAAAGTACTGATCCATTACGGAAAAATTTGCAGGACGTAATTGCATCTTCGTTTAAACCTTTGTTATTGCTCATGTACCTACAACATTTGACGGCAGCACGGCCTAAAGTTTTCCTTCGTTAAATTTTTAACATCTAATTAACGTTATCTTAATACAATATTCCTACGCTTTTAATTCAATTTGAAACAGCACTTTGGGGTCAATTTTTCTTCCTTAATAGGGATATTGATAAAGCAATCGTATCAGCCTGCTGTTTCCAAGTTAACTTTCAGCGGTTAAGTTATGATTACCGTTAATTTTATTTTTTTAACAGACACCACCGAAAACAGCTTTTATACGACCTCTATATCGGGGTATTAATAATTAACAACGGACTATCACATATAACCATGCCCTGGGGGCTATTCTATATGTCCTGGAATTCCCGAGCCTCGGAAATGACGAAAATTTGACGTCACAGCCTCTAAAATTTCTAATAGGGCCATTAAAAAGTTGAGATTTGTCGGGGGAAGTGACGTCACATTCGCGGATTTTCCGAGGTTCGACCATGTCGAGTCCTTACGGAATAAGTCCCCAGGGAGGTGAAAAATTCTCCCCAGGCGGGACTCGAACCCGCGACCTTCGGGTTAGCCGGCGAGGACGTTACCCCGCCGCCACCGAGGCCGGCGATTTACGAGATTCTATAAAATTACAGTCAGTAAACAATTATGATGAAGGGAAAGATATTTTATTTTTATTTTATTTTATTTTAAAGAAAGATAACCACATACAGCTGGACAGTGGCGGCTGTTGCAGAAGATCAGCAATGTGCTGCCCCCCTCGCTCCTCCATGTGACATGGTGTTCCTTATGAAGGTCTTAATCTGTTTTGGCGATGAGAAACACCTCTCAGGCTCCGATTTTGTCATTGGCGTTGTTATTAATATTCTCAGAAGCTTCGTTATTTGGCAGAAGGTGCCTTGCAGATTGTTGTTAATAATGAACTGCAGTAGTGGCACAGTTCCTGCTATATTCTTAAAATCTGGCCTACAATACAAAACCGATAGTTCTGTTTTGAGTCCCTTTTTTCCAGAATGTTGTAGACCGTGACTGTTGTATCTAATTCTTTATCTGGAAACTGTTTCGAATATAGTTCGAAATTTATGGAATTTAAAAGTTTCGCAACTTCTAAATGATCCGAGGAATGGAAACGATCTCGTGCTTCTCGCGCAATTCTGTCACCTACTTCTTTGACATCAGTACTTCGATATGATACCTTTCTGCGTTTGCTTTCTGCTCCGCGTAATTCTTGAGGATTAACGTCAATATTTTCTGTCAAGTCCCTTATTCAGTTGACTTCATGAATGAAATTTAAAACAGCAGATTTAACTTTCACAACATCAGTTGTTCTTGATTGTAGCTGACTGTAGAGAATATCCACATGTGGCATTAATTTATGGAAAAATTCGAGCCAGAAGACGAATGCGCCGAAGTCCGCGACGCGGCGACTAAAATGCGCCGAAGTCCGTTTGCTTCCAGGCAAGTTTTATTTGACGTGGTTTTTTCTAAGTTTAGCAACCAATCAAACAATGAGTCCCTATATTCAAATACGGTATTAACAGTGCGTGATTTGAAATTCCACCTGTTTGCTGATCCTTTTGGAATTCTCCGAGATGCTACAGCATCTAATGCAGACATTCTCTGCGGCGATCTTGAAAAAAAGGCAGGGAACGCTGACAGATTTGCGAAAAAAACCCTTGCCGAATGATTTTGTGAGATCCATTATTAAATTAAGTTGGTGAGCGTAACAATGGATGTAATAAGCGTTGGGATAGCAGGCTTTTATCTTTGCTTCCACTCCTCCTGTACCACCACTCATTACTGAAGCACCATCATACGTCTGTGCAATGACAATATGCGGAGTGTCCTTAAACATGCCGTCCATTTCATGTAATATACATGATGCAAGAGCATTCGCACTTTGACCCTCTGGTTTAAAGAAACCCCAAAATCGCTCATAAGGAACACCTTTCTTCTCATAACGAAACACCAACACCAATTGCGTCTGCTCAGAAACATCGGTAGTCTCATCAGCCATGACACTCACGTAACCTGCTTGTCTTAATTCCTCTGTTATAACTTCTCTGCAGATTTCTAGCATGCAATCCAAAAGTTCATTTTGGATGGTTTTCGAAGTCCTCTTGAAAACATTATTGGACGCTTTATGCTCTTTCACCATCTATACTGGAAACTAAATCTACTAGGCCTAAGAAAACACCAGGATTATCAGAACTATCACTTTCGTCGTGGCCCCTCAGAGCTAACTCAAATGCTCCGCAAAACTTTATGCAATCAATTATTCTTGAGAGCACATACCTGTTTTTCCACTTGTTGATTGTGCCTTTCTTTTTCTTCATGGTAAGCTCGACTTAATAATGTTGCTATGTTAACAGTACCTAGAGCGCTCAGATCTAAAGCATTAATAATATGTCTTTCACTGTCGTTGTGTTTTTTTATTAAAGCATTAAGGTGTCCAAGATCTCGAACACCAACTGTTCCCCAAGAGTCACTTTTGCCAAAGGGCAAACACGGAAAACAAAAAGGGCGTTCCTAATTTCGCATCCACACACCCAATCATGCTCGTACACTTTCTTGTTAAATTTCTAATGTACTTGGTTTTGTTCGAAGAAGCACTCTGAGTGATAACCAAGTCCGGGGTGGGTCTTCCTAACTCTTTAACTTTAATTTTTTCTTCCAAAGTTCTGGTATAAAATGGACTACTCAACAGTTTTTCCACGGAATTATCCATGTTGAACTGTAACTAAATACGCAGAATACGCAACGTTCACACCTTAAACTTAATCGATCATTCAAAAATACACGAGGCACTTGCACCAGACCACGGTCGTGTATACTAGACAGTAGACACCAGACTGATCCACTGAACAAGTAACTGACCGCGCAGAAATTTTCAGTATTACCAATAAAGATAAACACATAAACTAAAGATGTACCGCAAGATGAGATTAGTATTTTCCGCTAATCATGATTTTTTTATTAGAAAATAGAAAAGTATCAAAATCTAAGCCCCATTATCAGCATAAATATTATAACTTGGATAAAAAGTAGCAACAGAGTACATAAGTTGGGATCCCTTCTAGCGGGTAAACGTGTAGATCAGTCTTTCCCGCCTCGGTAACTATTTGATCTCACATGTTGTTTTTACAAAGTCAAGTGTGACAAGCGCTGTCACCCTGTGGCCAAAAGAAGAAATGGTCCCCGCTTGGACTAGGAGGGGTAGTTTGTAGGGGGAGCTTGGACTAGGAGGGGAGGGGACTTTACAATTTTCTCGCTGTCCGATGTACAGCATACAATTTACGTAGCTCGCGCATGCGCAAAACAGCGTTTTCTACTCGATGAGAAGAATCCCTCCGAATTCTTGCTGGCTGTGAACTCGCCAGCACACGCCGTACGACGGCTACGAAGGGGAGTCGGGGAGTTCTGAAGATGTTCAAAGGATGAGTAAAGCAAGCGCGCTCAGATTGTATTCAGAACAGTGGCGGATACAGAAAAAACTCAAGGGGGGGGCGCAAGTTATCGTGACGATTGTAGCTTTCAAACTGACTGCCTGGCAGCGACTCTGCTTCCCTTATATATGTAGCTCGGTTGTTTCGAGAACATTCGGTGCCAGAATGTTCGCTTCCAGACTTTTAAGGAGTGTGAACAGATACAAACATTAGAATATTCGCGACTTTTCTCGAACAAATGCCAGATAGAATAACGTATCGAGATCACTAGAATGGCCGCGACTTTTCTCGTAGGTTAGCTATCTATGTGCCAGACAGAAACGTATAAAATACGATGACGCGGACGCGCGCGCATGCTACATAAGAAAGTACAACTACTCGATAACTCAACTCATAATCGACTGACGAAAGAAACGAACGAATAGCGTGAGGGCTGACTGGCGGGGGCGCACAGTGGTCCGGATCGCGAAAAAGAGGGACAAAAATCAGATTTTTGTCAGATTACTTTGAAAATTGTCATTTATATGTTTAAAGACGTGATTAGTTCATTTCTGCTGTTATTTTCAACAAAAAATAATTATTTTAGAAGATATTGGGAATTTTAATGCTAAATTAACCGATAATGAGGAGACTGCATAGAAAACGCCTGTTATTATTAAATATGCAAATATATAAAAAGTATTTGCATAATATGACTTCTAGACCTTTAAATTAGTAAAAAAAATGGGTAAATGTAAGGCAGTTAGGGAAGTTGATTCTTTCGTTGAAGTGATTGCGATTATCAGCTAGCAGAGGTAGTGCCGCTGAAACTAAAAAATGAGTAATTATTAAATAAATATTATAACGGTTTTACGTGCAAATTAACTCATTTATGTTTATAAAAACATACTTAGTATTTTATTAACTTTACAATTTATAAAATTACAAATCAGATTCTCCTGAATTCCACTCCTATTCCTCGCATTCACTCGCTGAGTCAGGATATTCTTGCAAGAGCTCACGGACCTCTTTAGGCAGATCTTTTAGGCCAAGGTATTTATTTAATTCAGCAACTAATGTACCTACTGACTAATGGATCCGAGGTCAGGATCAGTTTCCGGAAAACGTCCTCAGTCGTGTGGAATCTTGAAATGTTTCTTGCGTGATGCGATAAGTTCTTATATCTTTATTCCGCGATTCCTGAGCCTCCTCCGAAAGCTCTCCAATTGGAGGAAGAGCTGACTCAGTCACATCTGCACCATACAGACGAACTTTATGTACTGTGGGTGGCATGTAGAACCACTCATAATATTTAACATAACCTTTTTGCCGCGTCCATAAAATATTCTTTAAATTTTGGGGGATCAATTAGAAAGCCGCATGACGAAGCTCTCAAAATATTTGAAAATTTAATGATAAGTTCTTCTTCTACCCCTGAAAATCAATTTTATATTTTATTTAATGTGAAAATCGTTGAAGTAAAAGAAGATTTTTGTAAAATTAATGGATCCTTACCAGTAATTTCAGCTGATAGGCGGGCATTTTTGAAGAAGTGCCTAGCTGTGTTTTCATCATTCGATGTGCCATATTTTGGCTTTGGTAGATCAACTAAGAGACCCATTCTACTTTTAAATTTGTCCTTAAGTACCTTCTTTCTTTTCCCTCTTCCACTTTTTCAATATTCGTTTTGCCCGTGTAGGGGGGGTCATCGTATTAACTAGAGACGCTTCTGCGCGCCATGTCCTCTCTCTCTTAGATTCATGGCTGTAGCAGAAGACAGTTCTGCAGGGAAAGTATTTTCTCTAAGGAATTTAGTTTTCCTTCTTTTTGATCGGATAGCGACATCCGAAAATTGTTTGTTTAGCCTACCCTTTCTTTTATTAGATGTGCTTGATAACAAAGGCTTATTACTGAGACAATAGCCCAAGGGATGCCATATCACAATTAAAACACAGGGAATATACGAACCTGAGGTGCCTGGAAAGTTACGATACACAACATCAATGAAATCAACGATTTGATCCAACCAAGTCGCATACCTCTATACAAAAAAGGAGTTCTTTCGAGAGCAAGCTCGCCCTCTTTTCTCGTAACCAACAAAAAAATTTACTTTCAAAAACTTTTTGAGCTCATTTTTTGCGTGCTCATCACCGTGTAAAATGTAGGCAATCCTCAAGAAATCCCGTCAAATTACTTTTCCGGTCGTCCATTGACTCTCCTTTTTTTCTCCTGCATTTTACCGTGAAGTTGCTTCCGCGTAAATGTTAACGACATAGCTGTGAGTTAAAAATTAGAATCATTAATTCGTTAAATGCTGAAAAATATTCTTCATTCTAGAAAGTTAGGAATTTAAACGGAAGCAAAAACAATGCAAAATCAAGTGTGATACCCCGCACAAGATCAACTTCAAAAACGGAAATAAAAGAGAAATAGCATACCTGTTTAATTATCCTTATCGCTGTGGTGGCCAGGAACAAAAAAGGGTTCAAAAGGCCAGGATTCAGAGAGGATCCTAGGTGTCTTATTTTCAAATATTTAATGTGCTGCAGTTCTCCAGCACACAAGCACCAACCGCCACTGCAGCTGGATGCCATTTTATAGTGGTCAGGTAACAATGCATACATTTGAGGACATATGTAAGCAAATTTAACAAGAAGAAACAAGAATCAAATTTACAAAAAAAAAGAAAAAAACAACGAAAAATGACGGGAACATCTAGTTAGGTGGCAGATACGAAAGAGAACGGCTTATAAAGGATTTAATTGGAAGTGCAAAGGGATCAAGGTGTGTGGAGGGAGGGAGTTCATTAGAGAGGAGAGGCGGAAGAAAAGAGAACGTTTAGTAAACGAAAGTCTAGGAATGGGTTATATGGAGTACGGGATGAGAACGGGTGGGGCGGGATGGAACTTTGAAATTGATAAAGGAGAGCAATTCAGGGCAGTCGATGGTGGGATTTAGAATATTATAAATAAGTTTTAAGCCAGCTGTGAGTCTATGGGTGGTGAGATTAGGGATGGAGGGGGAGGAGAGAATAGCATCGGTGGACATGTTACGAAAATGTGGTAATCTATTTTTAACAATTTTAGCAAAGAAATTGCGGACACAGTCCAAAGCATGTACGTTATTTCAGTCAGAATATTAATTTTCTGTTTTGCTTTCAACTGACGTTCGAGCAATTTCATTTGAAACAAGCACCGGAACGTGGCTCGTACAGGTTCGGGAGGATGGCCAATTTCCCTCTCGTCCAAATCTCGTCCAAATCTGTCGGCGGCGCGGGGGAACACGGGCGTGCTCGCAACAATTGCGCAGTTTGGTGCGCAGGCCCAGCGTGCCTCCCCGCCCCTCCTCCTCCTCCACCAAACGACCGTTGAAGAGAGCGCTCACTCCGCGTGACACGCGAATCACACACCGGCGGCGTGCATCCCGGAAGCGTCCCGGCAGATGGCGGGAGCGAGCGCGCGGGAATCCCCTCCCCACCTTCTCCCGCCCCCGCTAAACATCTCCCGCTCCGCCAAGGCGTGACCGACCGGGAAAGAGATAAGGTTGTCGGTTTGAATTTTGTTGGCGGTTACGTGTCGCGGGGTCGCAAGGTTGATCGAATCCTTTCCCATAGCGCGCTCCCTTGGGCGGCCGCCATCTGCCCTCCGTCTGCCGGCCAGTGAGCGTCAGCGGTCGAGCTGGAGGACATGTCCACCCTTCTTCGAATGGGCAAAGAGTAGTTAAAGAGTTCTCTTCCGCTTCCTTGCGCACAAACGTCATACGATGCATGCACCTGGCACAAATCTCAATGTGGATACGTGGAGATGAAACAATTTGACGGCATTCCGTGCAAAACTGAGGTGTGAATAACAATCAAAAATGTAAATTAATGCTAAAGGTTTAAACAAATGTTACATTTTAATATGTAAATTAATGTTAAAAGTTTAAACAGATGTTTCGTATAAATGAGAATACCGGTATTTAGCTAATATAGACGTCTATAACACGGTATAACTTAATAACGCCAATCAATGGCCATAAGTTTTAGGCCGGTGAGTCATACCTCGAGTAATTAGCCAAGAAGTTTTGACTTATTGTTAGCCGCTGACAGCAATTTTTCCCTGAATTTGACTGATTGATATCCCTTGATACCGAGCTCACTAGCGTTTTATAGAGATGGATCTTATGGAACTCATGGAGGGTATCTGTGAGACAAAGTTGTTCAGCATTCCTTCCAATGACCTCAAAAAAAGTCAAAATTTTGAAATTGGTCTGCTTTTTACCACGTTTTTATTAAGTCAATTTCTTACCACGTTTTTTAAGCCACTTTCTTGTTTGTTTGTTTGTTTGACCTTCCGGGCAAAATCTTGCAACTCAAATTCAACTTAATATTTTTAGTACAGATCAGATCCAGATGACAATGCATTCTTACGCTATATCTAGCTCTTCAGAGGCAATATGAGCCGCTATTTTCGACAATTTACATTTGTATTAATCGCTCAGCTGTTTGATTTGACAGCCATTTCCTCGCGTTGCGAGGTGGCCCAGGGAAGGGAACTGGCCTACCCCCTACCCTGAATGTGTGAAACTCACACGCCTTTGGCTCAGCCTGAGGTGAGCTCTACCCTCACCTACCCCAAACCAACCTTCGGGTCGAAGCACTGAAGTGAGTGAGTGAGCCATTTCACCACGTTTTATAAAGTCGCTTTCTTATTTGTTTGTCCTTCCGACTTGCCACCCGACAAAAATATCGCGAGCGGAAGGCGTCTGCTGCTCGAAATCGAAATGAAATCGATCAAATTCTCACCTTGCAAAAGATCGAAGGCGAAAGTTCTTAGCTCGAGTGAATGAGTCTCCGGGTGTCTAAAAAGAAGAAAAATATATAATACAATAAATTACAAAATTAATCTAAAAAACCACGTTTTTATTTGAACAAAAAAGAAGAAAATAAACCAGCCTTGGCCCAAGGTCCCACGGTTAAATTTCACGGATAAAAGACTATATGTTCAAAACCAAAAACGTGGTGCACATCAATTTCAATATCTTGAATCAAATTCTTTCACTGGAAATATTCATTACAATAGTACAACTAAAATCTCAAATATATGATGATGAATTTGTATCACTCCACTGTCAAATGTAAAGCGTCATAAAATTTGCTTCAGAGTTAAAGCATAATTCTAATACTTATGACATTTACTTTAATAGTACCTTTACGGCCATACGATTTTAATAGAGACAGGAGATGAACACGAGAGAAAAAACAAACAACTCGATTCCTTGAAGCTACTTCTGGGGAAGTCACTTAATCATCAAGGCAGCTTATGGCTCCATAATAAATTGATATTGAAATTGATGTGCACCACGTGTTTTGTTTTGAACATATAGTCTTTTATCCGTAAAATTTAATCGTGGGACCTCGGGCCAAGGCAGGGTGGTTTAATTTCTTCTTTTTAGTTTAAATAAAAACGTGGTTTTTTATATTAATTTTTTAATTTATTGTATTATATATTCTGATTTAGTCTCACATTTTGCTTCACTGTCGAGTATTCGGGCGGCTATTCTCTTTGGTACCGCGTGAGTTAGGCACCAGATCCCAGAATCTGGGAAGAAAGACAGTCGATCCGGGCTCAAGCAGTCGAATGGCACTCGTTCAAAATCCGGGAAAGTATTTCAATGAGTAAAATGAAGGAGAACAGACGCAGTCAGAATGAAACAGCTGTTTCATTTTAAACAAATGGTATAGGTTTAGAGAAGGAGTATAACAACTGATGCTTCTGACTGATATGTTGAGACTAAACGTAACAGATGAGCGCGCATAACAATGCGCGCAATTACCATCCACTTTGAGATGAGCAATGCAGCTCCCAGGGGGAGAAAGAAAACATCACCAACGGAATTTCCTCAACATTAAGGCAAATTAATGCAAGAATGTCAGGCGGCGGGAAAATTTTCTACCTTGAAAAAAGTGTAAGAACAAAACTGAAAATTCCGAAGGGTGGCCTGCAGGTATTAGTGTAGCGTCCTTTGCTTTACGACTCAGATACGAATGGAATTCTCAGGTAGAAACTCCTATTGATAGCTTGCGGAGCATGTGACTGACGTGATTGCCACGTTCATCATGTCAGCAGTCGTCAATCCGCTGTGCGATTGCTCTCTATTGCGTCCTCTCCATCGCCCCGCCATCACCCTCGCGTCGTTCTCATTTGCTTCCTCACCATTCTTGGCCTCCCTCCGTCCTTCTGCCCATTCTTCATCCCGTGATTGTTTTCCGGTGGCTGATGCGTCTCAGGATGAGTCCAAGAATTTAACATCTTCTTCTAAAGGGCCATTCAAGTATTACGCGAAGGGACATAAACCACTTTTCTATCCTCCCTACCCCTACGTATGATTTACGCAAAATTTTTCTACAATCCCACCCTGACCAGAAAAATAGTTCATAAGTTTTCATAGATTTTTGGTAGGATGCACCGACATAAACTTTTTCATGAACGATGTTTTGTACAATTTTGGTTGCCCGTGGGACCATTGAGCACAGCGTATTGAAGGTGCGTGCTGTGAGGCAACGAATGCCAGAGACTTTAGACCGGCGATGGGTCGTGAAGGGTGCAACTGTCTAGGAAAGTACGCACTGTTTGCAGCAATGCAAGGTAAGGATTTTTGTCCGACAATGATTCCAAAATACAAATAGGATCTCACGAGTAACATTAAAATCTTACGATGATCATAAACCACGAAACATCTCACTCGAGACGACGACCCATCCCTTGCAAGAGCCAAACCCCCCAAACGTCTTGCGTAAAACTCGGGTGGCCTCTAACAGCATTTGAACGAAACTTCATTCCTTCCCAGCTATTCGGAGGACTTCATCACTGGTGATTGAGTCCAGCTGTCGCAAAAAGAAATGTCTTTCTAATTTCTACCACAACCATATCTACTTATCCTTACTATGTAATTGTGGATAAGTACTACGCTATCGTTTTAACTCATATGAATTGAATCCACACAGACCTGTTTAGTCTATAAAAACCTGTTGAATTAGCTTTCTTTGCATCGATCTTCAAGCCAAATTTATTTGTTGAATTTTCTCTGCAGTTCAGCATCACATTTTTCTCCGTTAAAATTTCTGCTATCAGGAAAACACTTTGTACCGATTGTCTCTCCGAATACCCATGCTCCTGTTTTCAATATTACGCTCCTTTTTCTTTCTTTTCCCAAGCGAATGATGAAGATCACTAATGGCAAAGCAAACTGTGGCTTACTTCACTTCTTTGACAAGCAAGTTTACCGCACATATTTGATTACTCTTACTCCTTCAGCACTGATGAATTTGAATATAATATCTGCCAGCTGTTCTCTATAGAACGTGGAAATCAATTTTTCCTATTTTCATATGACCATTATGCCCTTTATAATAGATGGAGTTCTATTCCAACCCACATTGCCAAATGCTTTCCACATGTCGATGAAGTTTTAGTACGTGGACTGGTCTTTTTTTATCCTCTCTCTCTCTTCAAGCAGGCACTGGCTCTTTTCTTGTTCCTCTACTTTTCCAGAAGCAAAATTAACCTTCACCCAAGAATGACCCCATCTTTTGTTCTATTCTGAAATTAATTAATGAAAAATATTTTACGTATGTTTTGCAGGGAAAGTACGAAACAATTTTTAAGTCCACCGGAAAACCGAAATAACACATTCATAAATACATTCAGAAGATTGTTTTTCGATAATGTTACTGCAATCGGTGTTTTAAACCTAAAATAGTTTAACTGCAGCCCTACAATCTTACCTCAAACGTGAGATTACTCTTATGAATGAATAGAAACCGAATCGAGAAATGCAATGTAATCGAAGTAGGGATTGCGTATTACCTCTGCGGTAACTACATAAAAACTGCATTTTTTATATTTTTTTTCTTTATGGCAACACGGAATAAATTGTTTCTTTTTGGCTCAACGATATTTTCAGCTAACTTTTTCAACTTTCGCTTAATAATTAATGCAACATAAAGCTTTCCTTATACTTTTTGCAGTGAAAAAAAGTGAAGCTTACTCATTCATAAGTTAAATTTCTCTCTATTTCTATAAATTATTTGGCAAATGGTTTTTCACACTGAAAATTTTCAAAATTTCAGATTATATTGCTCAAGTAAGACATTTTCTCTTTCTAGCCAGTGTGATTTATTCTCTTGAGACATTTTCTCTTTCTGTCCAGTGTCTTTTTTCCTCTTACTCTTTTCAGTTGGCGATGCTTGCGAGAACTATTAGTTGAGACATGTCCACACTCAATACGAGGCAACCCTTTTTCGTCCGCCCAAATATCTGCTACACGTTTGAGTCACGCAAGCAGAAAAGCGATTGCCAAAGCCTCGAAAAAAATGAAGCTCGCCCCCGCTCTAGCTGATTATATCCATCGGAAGCAAAAGCCAAAAGTGTTTCGTGAATGACTCTCACGGCGCTATGGAGTTGGATGGAAGAGAAAGTGGTGGGAAACAATATTTATACGCGTTCTCTACCTTTCAACGCATCAACAATAACACAACCGACTACTAGCCACCCAATTTCTTTTGTGAGCGCCCCCGGTGTTGGATGGTTACGCGGCCAGTGGTACCAAATGGTGCCTTCCCAACCCTTCAAACGCGAATCAACAAAAGGGCCATTCGAACCAAACTTTTCCATCCATTTAAACCGTTTATTCAACGTCAGGTAGAAAAAAATCACGCGCTTGCCGCCCAGACGATGATGCACTGGGGGGGTCGTCCGTCACCAGAACCGCGCTCCCCCCTCCAGCCGGTCGGATCGGGGGCACCCCTCCGCCCACCCCCCATCCCGTTCGCACATTTGGGTCGACGCATGGGTCCCAGAGGGGCGGAAGAGGATATGAATGGGGAATGAATGCATTTCAGTGAGCCCAAGTTCGATTGGCCGGGTGCACCTCTTGGTGACGCCGTTGCGAGAATCAGACCGCCGCGGGATCCATGGCTCCCGTCCCTCTGGATGCGCGATTGAAAAGTGCGGGCGTACTTCGTTAAAAACATTCACGTCCTCACAAGCGAAAGGCTTTGCTGCTTCCTTGATACATTTGTGAATCTCCTGTCATACGGCTACCGCCCGATTGAAGTGATTCAGATCAGACGATTTTCAGGATGGCATAGATGATATCATTTAAATTCTGCAGCGTATCAATAGAACTAATAGATGCAGAAAAATAAGAGAGATTCACTACCGAACCGATGGGCACGAAATAATTCAATAACACATACAGACCAAAGCACTGAGAGACTCCATTAACTTGCACAGTTCACTCCCGGCCCTCTTCCTTATTCCCCTTTCCACCTTTCCTGGCTCGTGACCCATCGGCCAAACGCCCCCGTGGCGGCTCGTAAGATAGTGTGCAGATTCATTATAAAACTTTTTATTACCATTTATATAGGAGAACAAATTTTCAAACTCTTTCACTGACGTGACTTCCAACTTGTGGACTTCCCAACACCAACCAAAAAACCAAAAGCTAATTGTAATTCTAACTACATCTTTGTTTTAGGAGCATCACCTTCATCAATACTGAAGTATTTAGTGTTTTTTTATTCACGTAAGAACAAATGGTAGCGTGTATTTTTAACTGGGGAAGTTCCGGTCGTACACAAGGCTTTGTAATATATAACACGCATTCATTAGCATTCTTTCATCCCCCAAACTAAAGATTGCGTATTCTCCAGCTTGTGATCCATAGGTTTCCATCGTGATATAAATGCCGTCAAAGACGTAAATGGCATTTTTTTCTTCGGTGGTCTACTATTTGACAATAATGTGTCTTCCATTTTATGCTCCTTTTTTCCACTCACCATACACGTACGTGACGTTGTTTCATTCCATAATCATTGTCTCATTTGACAAGGGCAGCCCTCAGTCGAGCATCCGTTGTCGTACATGCAACGAGTCCCGAGTTTCCGAGTTTTCCGAGCTCCCAACATGGCTGGGAGCTCGGAATGGATTTGACAGCTGGGTAACCAAGTCCGCCACCCTCAGATGTGTGATTAACTGACATATTAAAGTCATGCGCTCAGATTTGACAAATAGGACCCCGAAATAGTACCGCCATCACCGCAAGTGCATTTTCTCTCTCCCTGCACTCCGTGATGCACTCGGTATGACGCATGACCCGTGGGAAAGGTCAAAGCCACCACTTTGGCATTTTGCAGGTTGTATTTTGGGCCCGAGTCGCGAGACGAAACGAAACCCGGAGCCAACTTTCGTATCACATCGTATTCTGAAACTGAGTGTATCATAAATCACCTCTCGTGATACATCGTCTACATTTCGTTTTCCATGAGATATCTCGTCTTATTTTCCAAATCATTCAACGTTTTATCGAAAGTGTGAAAATGTGCTAATTCTATCCTTTTCACGTGCAAGATGATTAATTAACATGAAAATACTGTTTAGGAGTTACCACAGCTTTAAGCATGATGTTTATAATGGTTATAATGTAGTATTTAAACTAAAAAAGTTACTAATACATTCATCAATAGTTTACGTAAACGTGGAAATTAAATAAAAAATTTGAAGCAATATGGGATGAAAATAATCGGTAAACTTAAGTCAGTGTAAAAACCACCATGTCATGATTTGATATAAGTTCAAGAGCATGACTGGAAACAAAAAGTCCAATCTTCCTAGGATCATTTTCAGAATTTAAAATCATACATATATAGGCTAAAGGGCGATTTCAATATCCTCTAATTGCTGAAACTGCCCGTGGGTGGAGACTTTCTGCTGGACCAGATATGGTTGGGGCGCAAGGCAGGTGTACCTTGAGATCATTTCCGAGTTTGGAGATGAAAATACTTTATCCTTTCGACGAGTCATTATGTTTTGATGATTTGGGACAGAGAACATTGGAGGTGGTCAAGTTTCAGTCCTTATCCGTGGAAAATATTAAGGTTTCCATTGTATGAATTGACCGTTGGAATATTCGGTATAGAATTAAGGTTTACATGTTGAATGTGGAATTCCTTTCATTTCTTAATTTGTCTTTCAACATTGGGCACTGAGTCGCATGCGTCTAATCATCAACCGTCAATCATATATTGAGGACAAACGAATTACACCAAACGTAGATTGAACTTCAGGAAAATATGACTAAGGGACTTTATTAATACCGACGACAGACTACATTTTAAATTACTTTGAAAATACCATTCATCATTACAGATTAATAAGTATTTGGGAAGTATGAAGTAAGAGCTCAAAAATGGGATTTAGACCGCTACTCTACTGGCTTTTCCGGGAATTAACGGAGAAAATGTGCTATTGCTGGCGGCATGGAGGCGTAAAAAGCAACGAGGATTTCTAAGGTAGGAAACATCTGCCTATTAGTAAATTCTAGTAAATTACACCCGAGTCTACAAATTAGGCCTAAATAGCTTACTATTCAGAAAGAAATGCTTTCTCTTGTAAGAGTTCCACTCAGAATCTTAATAAACTGCTGTCAAAAATGGACCAATAAAATATGATTCGTTTGGTCAACAGAGAAAATCAACTGCCGTAAGCAAAAACAAGACGGAGTTCATGGAGAAATCCAAAAAGAAAAGTTGTTTATTTTGTATATTCGGAAGGGATATAATGATCAAATTACGGATGAAATATGGTTAATAACAACTGCTAGCTTATAAACAACACATCGTAATGAATAAAATATGAATGAGCAACAATACGGACGTCATTCGAGTGTAGTAATAAATGTCGTCAATGAATATAGCCTATGGTTGAGTTAAAAATATGGCATTAGAACCTCACTTAGAAATCATATTTACGTGTCACCGTGCGAGTCCTTGTCGCAATGGAGAGTGGTGGCTGGGTCCTCGGGAAGGGTCACGGGGGCACGAGGGGATCTGGGAAGGGATGGGGCACGACGGGGGACGCGTTGTGATGCGCCGTTGTTTCCCTCTATTTGTCTGGAGGTCGTGAATGGCAAGAAGGAAAACGAAGTCTTGAGCATTCATACTCGGCAGTCAATTTCCATTTATTTAATTACTATCCTCAGCGGATGAAGTGTGTAGCCTCGATCATAACCCCTTTGTCGCATAGCAGCAAAAAAGCTTCTATCCAGCATAGATTCGTCGCGGCTTGAGCAAACCTTTATCAAATCAACTGCCGGAGTTTGGCAGTGGCAATTTTCGCGCATCAGTTGGCTGTCTCCGGATTCCATAGAGGTCGTAAATAAATGTTACCTCTCAAGTGAGTCGCGTCCCGACTGCAAGCAGCTCTTTTGATTTACGGTCCAATTGAAGATGCTTTTCTTCCTCATTTGTTGTGACTGAATTTCACCAAAATGCATTTCACAAATTCTAACTTCTTCAATGCACCATCGAATATCCTCCGTGTATAGTTTCTCCACGTTAAGCTTGACGACTCTCAATTAATTTTGCATGGTACTAATGTCGGTACCTTCCTCAGTGTGGCAAAACCTAAAATCGTCTTTTCTCCCAAAGAAATGTATCTTTGAAGTCATTTTTAGTGTTCAGCTCGGGATCCCATCCAGTGGTCCATTCATGGATTAACTTGACGACACTTCTAAACCTGTGTCGTCCTTAATCTCTCATAGGGGTTAGATGGAAGATGGGACTTTCTAGTCCCAATCTCGCCCAATAAAGACGTTTTATTATTATTATTATTATTATAAAATTCAGTGCCATCGGAAAAATCTTTTTTTGAATTTCACTTGATATTATTTTGCATTTCAGTTAAAGCCATTTATAGAGGAGCAAGTAACAAAATATTTAACGCAGACAGTTGTAATTCGAGCCGCTTGTAGATATTTTTTTGTATTTGAAGGAAAGTCGCATATCCAGTTTACAATACGAATTCTCATTCAGTCCATGTTGTTCCAGATAGTAAATTAACCTGGAATGCGGGACAGTTACAAAAGGATATAAAGAGTCGATGTTCTCCCTCCTTTCTCTAATTTTTAGAATCTCATCCGTGAAAAAGGCTATATTTTTCTCCTCTCATGATATTATTTCTAAAGCCATCTGGAATAGAGAATAAAAAGTTGATACTTAAGACGTGAAATGACAGAGAACTTCCGGTTCTGTGAAACTACGCCTTCCAAGGTTGACTTGCAAAATATATATGCGGCGTACAATGCAACATTAAGGGCAAAATCTTTGAAAAATATATTTACTGAAATCTCGCCTACATTCGGAGAGATTTAAAAATTAATATGATTGGTATTATCCCTTCACATGAAACTGAAATGTCGAACAACGATATAATCATCAAGTTTACACTTCCGTCTTTCCTCTGATATTGAAACTACACATGGAAATTTAGAGTTGTTGCGCATGTTTCAACTGCAGTAGAATGAAATTCCACAAATTACTGCATTTACAAGTGTACCACTCTTAGATTTGTTCCCCGATAGTCAGCATAAGAATATCAGGCGCGTGTTATACTCGGGGATATGTTTGAAAGATCGTCCCCGTTTCGCTGAGTGCTCCGTACCCTGACGCAACACTGCATAATGCATACAAAATACAGAGTAGTTTACTGAGAGCAACAGGCGTTATCCACAGTAACAATTCTCGTCGATGTCTTATTCCATCTCTCCCGCTATCTGTATAGCCACAATGCACGGGAAATGTTTCCGTAATATTTAGCGTCAAATCTAGGGATGTACGATTATTGGGAAATAATTGATTAATCGTACCATGGCGATTAATTGGTATTGATTGATCTGGTAGAAATAATCGATTGTGCGTAAACTGACCTATTACTTTCTTTAAAATATAAAGCGAACTCTTGATTATGTTTGGCGCTTTTCCCATGCGTAGTAATGACGCCTTCAATTCTCTATCGCTTTCCGGCCACTGAGTAGACTTCTAACACAAACGCAGTTCCATGTGATGTAAGAAGCAAATGACACGGACCATGTTATCCTTAATCCTCCGCGGATGGCGGCTTATCTCCGCCAGTCCTTCTCCGTGCGCACCGCCGCGTAAAGGGGGGTTGGGCGGTGACAGGGGAGGAAAGACGGTGGACTAAACCCTAATAGGACCCCCAGTGGACCCTTTTACACTTTAGCCCATGATCCTTGTCATAAATTCTACAGCATAACCGCCATTTGAAGGTGACCTGCCTGATTATCAACACAACTATTGTAATAATGTGGAAGAGATAATCGGTCTGTTAGCACGCGATTGAAATTTTCCGGATAATCGAGCAAAATAATCGATTGTCATGATGACCGTAATGGCGAATCCCTAGTGAAAACTACGGTGCACGTCTGACACGAGGGCACACGCGTAAATACGGCATAACACGCCATTCCAGAGCAAAAGACCGAGTTGACAATCCTGATGACCGTCCGTTTCCGAACACGTAAAAAAAAATCGCTCGTCAAGCTTTGATTCTTCGTAGCCGCAGATTGAGTAGGAAATCAAAGAAGCGAGAGTCGCCAGCAAATGATGCGCTGCCGTCAAGTTTGTCATCTCTCGACTTTCACCGCAGGCAGCTCTGCAGTGGCGAAATAATAGCAAGCTCCCCCTCGGTCATCACGAATTGAATTACTCCGAGTAAGTGAAGGGCAGAGGGATTTCCCCGTCCAACATTTCCCATGTGTATTGCCGTCAAAGGCATACAAGTGGGCTAAGTGCGCCGCCGAAGCAACGGAACATTTTAGAATGTGGATGACAAGCCAGAAAAGGCGTTTTCAGGCCACTGCAGTTTTCATCGCTACAGTTGCATGGTATCAAGTAAAAATATCCTGTCTTCACCGTTCGACGCTGAAAAGATGGAGCAATTGGACGAGCGATTGCTTGTAAATTTGATACGAATCATTTCGGAAAAATCGAAATCTTCGCTACAAATAAACCATTTCTCAAGGAGTTCGCTGATGGAGAGACTAAATATAACGCCATGTAATATATGATCCTTCGTCTTGGAATTCATTCATACTTTCTCAAAAATGCTGGTTTCGTAGAATGTTCTTGATCGTTACAACCGAGGAGGATGTCATACGCCTTCCTCGCCCGCCTGCCGTTCGTCTTCCCACCAGGGCCCCGCAGTCCGCCCGAAATACCTTCCCGCCATCCATAGCTCCTTTGCAAAGTCTGCATTTTGGCTGCTAACCCATTTGCATTTTCGAAAAGTATCCACTCGCCTTCATTGAATGCACGCCTGGAAACCGCAATGACCGTCGGGAACTATTGATGTTCACTCCGCTACCTTCCTACGCTCGTATCTCTTGGCTAAAATGAAATTTTGCCGTGTGAACGCTGCCTAACGCTAACCCTGGCATTATTTTTCCCTACATTATACACGACCAACTTTAGAGCGTTTTAAAGGCTTCTTTGATGCGCGTGAACTAAACGTTTAAAACATATGGTGGAGCAAAAAGAAAATTTTGGAAAAAATAGGACGGGCAAACACAGAGAGAAAAAGGAGAAGAGAAAACAATGGGACAAAAAAATAGGACGGGCAAACAGAGAGAGAAACAGGAGAAGAGAAAACAAATAATCACACGGAAGTTCTGCTATATGTAACGACAGCTAAGTTCCAAGGAACCTTTCAAATTTTCCCGAACCAAGTCTCGATGGTATAACTTTTTTTATGATTTCGCGTCAATGTTTGAAAAGCTAGAGTTTTCCTCCCTTTGAAGAAGCCTCCATTCAGGGAGGGAATACGTTAGTCTATTGAACATTGACGCGGAATTATCACCAGAGGCAACCAGCCTCCCAATGATGGTAAGCAGGGGTACGTGTGAATGTGAGTCAGTTTAAGCCGCCATATTAACCATTATTCAACCCCAAGCGATGTATACGGGGCACGAGGGGTCAGGGTCCGTCGAGGGAAGGGTGCAGGGGTGCTGGGGGGCGGGAGGGGCCGGGGCGCGGGAGGGGCGCGGGATGCGCGCGCGAGTCACCGCCATTGAGGAAGGTGTCAGTCGAGGTGGGCGTGTCGGTCGGGAGCCATAAATCTCAGGCCCCTCTGGGTCACGGTGTGACCTTCTCCCGGCCATAAAAAGAAGGGGTAAGAGAGAGGTGGAGGGGGGGAGAGGAGGGCGACAATGGGGCGAGCGGAGTGGGACAGGGGCATTTTGCCCCGGTCGGTTGTCACGGAGCCCGGTGTGTGCTCGGGGGGCCTTGCCGAGGTGGCGGCGGTGTCGGAACACAAAGTGGTGTCGGGGAAAGGGATCCCGAGGGCGAGGGGAGGTTGTGAATGCGGGGAGGCGGCCGTCCCCTGCGCGTTCCCCAGATAGGGTCCATTGTTCGTGCCCGCTGCGGCAACATCATCGGACACATATCACGTCGCTCTGCGGTACTATTGCCCTCCGCTGACATCTTCTTCCGACGCGCCCACCCCCCCGGACATCCCTCCCTCCCTTCTTCATTCTCCCTTCGGCGGACGGCTTCATCGAAGGCAGATGAAATGCCGCCCCATAATGCCGCTCGGTGGAAAGGTACTGATACTTGGCGGTCGACCAACAAGGAACATTCACGATCTCTCCCTCTCCGATTTCTTTCAAATTTGGCAGGGTGGTAGTGCATCACAATGAGGGTGCTCGAGCACAATTCCCCGTGCCACCAGTCGTCCTGTGAGTCGAGATGTTTACTTCCGAAATTCCGCGCTCCCCACCTATTTATGCCACGAAGCACCTCTCTCGCTTACCGGTAGCGAGGCGGCTCCCGTCACGGGCACTGATTGTCCATGCGCCGACGCGGTTTCTGATGGCGACAGGGACTTTGAAATCGCAGGCTAAGCACCTATACTACGGAAGCCAATCAAACCAAAAAGCCAACAACAAGTTCCTGCTTATCAAACATAAAAGCAGCAAACCTAGCCTTGTCAGATGAGACGTGGTGGAACTCCACGTCGATAAATAATACAAACCAAATCACTTCTCAATATCAAGCGCAAATTTTTATTACGATGTGTTTCGACTTTTTTGCGTAATCTCTTTCTAATTTCTGTTCCAAATTGTTATGAAGGACATGGATATATATTTCCATGCAGTTTTGTTTAAGCAAAGATACATGATCAGTGGGGGCAAATTTAATTTTAGTCGGCATATGTTTGTGTTCTCCTGCTACTAAACAATAAAAAATATTCTTCATTGCTCGAGAAAGCCTTTCAGGGGTTATTCCAAAAATCAATTCTAAGCAAAGAAACGCGTACGATGAGAGCGGTGGAAAACACACCTGACGAGATTCGATGACGAAACCTCCAAATTAGGAGGTGAGATAGTTCCCCTAATTAAACTATATATTTTTAAAGTTTCTGTAAATCTTTTCCAAAACTGCTATTCACATGAACAGCAGTTGATATTTGTTTTCTTTGAGTACTCACGCAACTAAAAAGTTCAATGTTTTAGAGTACGATAGCACATTTGCAGAAATAGAAAGGACTATTATATGGAAAGGTGTTCGCGCATTTGTGCATATTAACGTGTTTGGACGATTAAAAATTTTAAATTAACATTTTCTCACCCATTTACTCGCAAAAAGTAGTATATGGATCGTGTAAGAGGCCATTCAAGTATTACGTAAGGTGATTTTGGAAACTTTTTGGCCCCCCTCTTCCCCCCCATGTAAGACAACGTATGATTTCATGAACCCCTCCCCTCCCAATCTAACGTAAGTTCTCACACATTTTTCAAACCATTCATATGGATAATACATCCGGGCGATTCCATGTCTAAGTGCGCAAAAATTGACCTGAACACCCCCCCCCCCCCGTTTGAAAATGTTTCTTTACAAAACCATAGGCCCTTATGGGAAACGTAGAAGAATGAATTTTTAGTCAGATATCGATAACGATTTTCGATATTTCACGATTTACAGTAGACGCGACTCGCAATACCTTAGATCTTCACAAATACGATGTCACCAAACTAATCAACGAAAGGAATTGATCGTACCTTTCCTCTAGTTTAGCATAAATTCAGGCGTACTACCGCAGCGGTAATCTTGCAAAGTAAGATTTTTCGTCTGACGATAATTTAACAAGTTGATAAAAATACGATCTCTGAAGTAACTTAAATCTTATGTAAGATTGTCTCGGACCCCTCACCCCCCCCCCCCCCCACCCCACCCTTCCTACATGAGACAACGTAAGAAAAGCTCGACCCCCCCTCCCTCCCCAAAACGTCTTACTCAATAAGTACTTGAATAGGACAAATCGCCCCCTAAGCAGGACAAAATGCTGTGCAATTTAAAAAGCAAAGAACTCCTCATTATCCTACGCCCGCTAGATGGCAGGAGACACGCTGAGCTATAAGTGCAGCGGCTTAGTTTTCGCAGGCATTGAATATGGATTAAAAACAAACGCTCTATTCAACAATAATTACAATTTTTAAATCTAACTTGTTATTGCAATATAAATATTGTAATATCCATATGAACATTATTTTTTTGTCATTGCTAAAATTCTGTGTCGCATAACAATAACTTAGGAACGGGGATTTTAGAGCCAACTTTCCTATCATGGTAAATTCATTATCTACGTAGATCTTCAAATAATATTCTTTAAGAAGAACTTGGAAATCAATTATATTTTGGATGGTCATGTTAACATCTTCAATACAGCCAGTAACTGCTTTTATCTCTAATCCTCTGTATCAAGGGATATGCGATACTGTGAAAGTATTGATAATCGGTTATCAAAATAACCATAGCACGAGTTTTGTTACCAGTACGGAACGGAAAAAATATCGATATCACCAGAAATAGAGTGAGGGCATGGAGACAGCAAGCTATGTAATACTAACATCGTCATGTGCCGTTATCAGGAAAATAGAAGTTCCCGACTTTCAGAATGATTTCACACCATGTAATTGATACATTTTATTGTTCAATCTTAATGATTTACTAACTCTTTCTTAAGAATTCAAGTTTATGAGATCTACCATAGAGTAATCGTACTCAGTGGCTCCCCTGCTTAAACATAGGTGATTAAATATTTCGCGCCGAAACCCGTAATTTTAGTCCAACTAAAATTAAGTGCATTTAAGGAGACATTTTTTTATTTAAATAAATAAACGTGGGAATCAACAAGGTTATAGGTACGTTTTACTGCATGGAATTCTGTTTCTTCGTTTTTAAGACGGAACATCTCTGACCAACTTCATGTAGACAGTCGCGTAAAAGGGTTGCAAGCGATATGATAACGAGGGGAATAGGCGCTGACTGCGTCGGAATGACGGCTGCACTGGGAATATTCTTCGTCTGAATGTCCGGTTCACACAACTAACGTGCGTATCCATCAACTGAAAAGCAAGCGATAAAATTTGAACGAAATCAGAATTCCCGCATCCCTGTGACGATTTGAAACACTATCGTGTTTCATGTTTCCCCCACCCACGACACCAGCGCTTACCCTGGTAAGCTGGGAGCGTTATTACTCCTACCAGTTTATGATAGGTTACTCCTACTTGCTAACTAGTGGGTTACGAACGTGCACCACTCACACGTCGTTTAGCTTTCAACACGTTACGTACTCTAGTCGATACATTGGTGATACAAAAGGGGCATATTTGATTCAAATGGTCAGGAAGATGTCGCGACACTCCAGTCCATTCCGTAACAAGGAAGGTCACCTTCATTGCTTTCCAAACGTTCTGGGGAGAGTCCATTCGGTAGTGATCGGAAGGGATCTATTGCCTTAACCGCCAGGGGCCTTATTCAGTATGGACTCGACATGGTCGAACCTCGGAAAATCCGTGAATGTGACGTCACTTCCCCCGACAAATCTCAACTTTTGAATGGCTCTATTTGAAAATTTCGAGGCTGTGACGTCAAAATTTCGTCACTTTCGAGGCTCGGAAATTTCGAGAACATACAGAATAGCCCCCAAGGAGTCGCTGGCGCACCTCCGGCATCATCAGCTCGAACTACTTATTTCCACGTGTATAGACCACTCACTCAAACTGCCAGTGGAAAGCATCGCCGTTGCATTTCAAGAAAATGTCTCGAGGGGACGCTTCTTCGCAGACTACTGCAGTCCTGAGCACGGCGGCTCACCTCAAGGGGTGAGAGAGAGACCGAAGGCGTTGGAGGCTTTTAATAGGTGGACACATAAGAAATCGGCACGAAGCACATCTCGGAGTGACCTATTGACCTCAACGTTAGGGTCCTCCTAATGCACCCCTGTTGGTTTTTGCTGAGTATCCTGCGTCGACACTTCCTGCGCTCCATTCGCATAATGACATGGGCTAGTCTGTCGGTTACGATGATGCATGAAATTCAGTGAGAACGAATGTAAACATGAGACCAAAACCTCATCTCCCGGAGAACGCATAACAAGGAAGGACGATAGACTTGAAATCATATCCGAAGAAATTGAAACAAATGGTGCATTCCCAATGTCCTCAATTAAAAAAGAACAATCCTTCCCCCCACTCCAATAATCAGTGTACCCACAAGTGAAAAATATCCCCAAGCCTCTTCTTCCTCTGGTCCCCTTACCTTCCCCCTGGCAAATTTATCTTCCCCCATTAAACCCTACCCAACCTGGGCGTCAAAAAGGAGAAACAAAATATTTAAAAAATTCTCTCCCACCCCTACCCATCCTCCAGCTTTGAACCTCCCTCACCAAAATTTCACTAGCACACCGCTTGCCTCACCTACTGCTGCTCACACTGCCACTTCGCCCATCTGAAACGGTTCTACCGTATCCCCTTCACCCCACTCGCCAAATCATATCGTCGCCCAACTCACCCCGCAAAGCTCACAACCCCCTCCTCCATCATGCCTGGCCTCACCTGACTTGCCTCACCTCCTCCCCCCGCCCTCTGGCTGACCATAAATTAATTTACCCCATCGTTCCCCACCACTCTACCTAAC
The DNA here is from genome assembly GCA_963573305.1 of Pyrrhosoma nymphula. NCBI lineage: Eukaryota > Metazoa > Arthropoda > Insecta > Odonata > Coenagrionidae > Pyrrhosoma > Pyrrhosoma nymphula. The sequence continues at coordinate 149,712,129 of OY754332.1, forward strand.
TTGCACTTTAACTAACTCCTTCCTCTCCCTTCCTCTACCTTTAAAAACAGTAAAACATCGAATGTAATTTTTTAAATAATAAAAAACACCATCTTCCGTGACCTAAACTCATCCTCCAAATCTTACCCTAATTCAAATTCAACCCCCAACCATGCATTTCCTATCTGAAACACCCTACGTTTCGAAGTGATTTGGGCTCAGTTCTTTCCTTGCCACAGAAGAGCTCTATTTTGGTGACAGGCTTATTATTTCAATCACTTGACAACAGCTCTTTTCTCGCTCTCCCCCAGAACGCTTCCACATGCTACGCGACTTCTTGCGGAATGAATGACGCAAGTAATATTATGCGATGTTGCCACACGAAGTTCGATGAGGTTCATTCACAACGAATCACTGATACATCGACATTTATGTGTTATTATCGCAATATGGTATTGCGATATTCAAACCCGGAAATCGTCGAGTCCCAAGTCGTTTGAGGCACTCAAGTCCTTCCTCAGCGGAGGCCGAGCAATCAGTTCGCCGTCACGATTGAGCACCAGCGATGCGGGCTGCATCCACTGGCTAACCATTAAGGGTTGTCTTGCGGATGCGGCCCCCGGAAGGGCCGCGCCACCGTTGGATTTGAGGGACGCGCCAAACGGCGGTGCCGCCCGCGCAGGTGGGAGGGGCCGCCGCGCACCTGGCTCTGCAGTGGCCCAGGGGTGGCCGCGTCACATTTGAGGGGGCCCTATTCCGTGCGACACCCGCGATGGGATCCGTAGGGCGGGAAAAACGACTCTCCCATCGCATTCTCAGGTTGCGGTGGCACGATTTATCGCCACCACTGCCACCTTGGAATGCTTGGGAACTGGGAAATATTAAAAAATCATTTTCGAAAAACGACTGCACGTTTTGTCTTGAATAAGGGCTCCCAACCATCATCATTTTGCTGGAAATATACTCATTCAACACGGACTGACCATAAGAAGTACACACATGGCCGGAATTATCAAAATCTGAAACGTCATCCAAGCTTAAATTTGGGTTCTGCGGTGATGGAATTGCTCACTTCTCACCCACTCTCACTTCGCCTCACCTGACCATAAGCTCTCCAGGGTCGAGGGCAAATGAGTTCCACAGGGGTCAGAGCGAATTGAAAAGCAGAGGAGGGAGGGCACCCACAAAAGAACCGGGTGGATTTGGAGGAGGAGCGCATTAGATAAATAAATGGCAACCCTATTCGTGAAATTAGTTCTACAAAGACCTTTCTATAAATAACTCAATTTTACATGACATATCCATGCAAAAATTTCACCAAATGGGACTAGATTCCGCGACCTCAATAATTTCAGTCGAGTACTTATCCCCAACACCAAAAGAATGGCAAAAAAATATCTGTGTAGACTTAAGTTTGAATGTGCGACTATCAGAATCCGAATCACTAAACTCCCTCGAGCAAATATTAGAAAGGGAAAAGGGGTGAAGAAGATAACTCGAGGAAGACCAATGGATTCGAATTCAGGCCAAGTTAAGAGGGGCGTGGGAAAGAATGATAGTCAGGATGCGAAGCAATGGGCACCGAGGGGGGATGCAGGAAACTAACCTCACGGCGGAATATGACTTCATCTCGTGACCTGGAGCACTGTCATTCTTCCAAGCCAATACCACCCAATGAAAAAACAATTTCCAATCACACATCGTAGGAGACATCTTCGAAAGAGCCCATCATGGGAACTCGTGGAGGTCAAGGAAGAAATAATGAATCATACCAAGCGACGTATTTACAGATGAAAGGAATTTTTAATGCCTCACCATGATTAATGCGCGGCTAATAAGGTTTCAGATACAACCATTTATCAAGCGAATGCCAGGAATAGTCTTCGGATTACTTAGAGGAAGAGAGATATTACTTCGTTCTAGTTAGACCAAATCTCATGTATGCCACGAGCATTTGGGATCCTTCAAAGAAAGACTTCATACGTGAAATAAAAAAAAATACAAATTAAATTCGCACGCTCGGTTAAAAATGGTTCCAGGTGAATAGAGAGTGTAGCGAGTGACGGAAGGAATCGGTTCCGCTTGAGAGACAAGAGGTGACGCGATTATCGAGAGGGTAGCTTGAAAGATCAGACCTCACGAGATTCAGTATGACACCGAGGATATGTAGATTATTTTAACCACGCAAGATATCTCTTAATCTGAGAGGATATAAACGGCGTTGTTAATTATGTAGACCTGAAAATCTTCATTGTTAATTTTTACGAGTAAAATACTTAAATTAGGAAACGTCCGGAAATTTTCCTACTTAGAAGTAGTTTTTCCATCACACGGAAACGAAACCGAGAACTTGCACATACTACTCACTGCTATTGTGTAATTTTAAAACTATACAACAATAATAAAATTAATGAGAAACATGTGTGCTCTTTTTACGAGAAACTGTAATTAAAACTGGATATTGTACGGAAATCCCCAGACTTTGAAGTATTTTTTTCCATCAAACTAAACGTATCCTAATTGATTGGCCCATCGTTTTTATTGATGTTGTGTAGCACATAGACTGCTCTATTACTTTTGTGAAACTAAACGATATGTATGTTCCAGTTTATGAGTAATTGTAATGCAAAATGGAAACTTTCCAGAAATCCCACGACTTCAAATTACTTTCTCCACCACTCGAAAGCCTAACATTGAATGTTCACATAAGATTCTTGCAAGTATTACAAATCTTATAAAGTGTTCTCGTACGATTGTCAAATTGAAAGTTATGAGTGCTTTAGTTAAAGAGTTATTGCTCTTCAAATTGAACATTGTCGGGATATTGCTGTAATTGAAATTACGTTTTAAATCCCAAGGAGACCTCAATTTCAATTTCCACGTTTTTTCGTACTTCCATTGTACAGGAGATGTATTATTTTAACCACGCACACTATCTCTAAATCTGATAGAAGCGACCAAGTAATAGAGATACATTGCCAAACTAATAGGTCAGAAAACTCCTTCTTTATGCGCACCATAAGTGAGTGTAACAAAAATAGAGCGAGACGCTCCGCCAACCTGTTAAGTCCCTTTCGTCCTTTTTGCCAAACCCTTTTTCACGGCCGTTGTCCTTAAACCAGCCAGCTCTCTGCCTCACCCCCTGCGCCGACGTCCCGCACGGAAGTGTCTCGAGGTGCCACACGCAGGCAACGAGAGCGTTGGCCTATGGAGCAAAGGAAGCGGCTTCCACGTTAAGTAAAATTAATGTTGTCACAAATGACATTTTAAAAAAAACTCACAATTCAATTCCCATTGACCAGACCATTGCAGGAAAATGTTGATGGCCAAGGAAAATGGACAGTTCCCTCAAGGTGGTTCCACTCTAAAACGACTAAAGATTCACTTTATTCATATTCTGGCTACTTTTAGAGAAACGTGTCCTTTGTTTGATTTGAACAACAAAATCATTCCCTTCTACGTGACCTTTTTCGCAAAATGAACTTGTTAATACTTACAGTTAGATTCGAGAATGGTTGAAAAAGTGGATAAATAGTATTTTTCTATCTAATATCATCGTCATTTTGTAAACAAAAACTTTTTAATAAGCAAATTCTCCCAGGAAAATGCATGGTAATACAATGTAGGTACCTTCCTATAGTATATTTTGAGTAATTAGCAAATTACAGCAATTATTGAACTAAAATGCGGTAGTTCGATAGAAATGGTACTCCAATTGGCAATAGCTTGAAAAAATGTTCGTTAAAAAGATATTCGTCGATTAATCTGCATATTCTGTACCTTAATTTTTGCCTCTCACACCCACGACATCATCAGTGAAAGCTGTATCTTTTAAACAATACAAACGAAAAAGTGAAATTCAGGATCTCTTTTTACTCGTACCTACTGTCCCACTGGAAGCTCATTTACTCAGTGGAATGCGCGGATATAAATACGGTTGAGCAGCGAGCATCGTAGTCATGGTTATTTAAAAGCCCAGAGCAATTTGTAATGTTTTTCAATCTTCAATTTTTTTCAATTTCAGTTTTCAATTAGTTGATCTAATACACTAGTTGATGAATATTTCATTAAAAGAAATAAATATGGAAATCACAACTACAACAAAGGAAGAACCGTGTCCCTAATTAGGTACACTCCAAACTTGGCATCACCGTCTACGTACAACCCTGCGAGCAGCTTCTTGGGCGTGTGGCATGGGGTGTTGGGACAACACTCTTAGAAAAGGGTAGGGAGCAGGAAAAAGGAAATTGGAAGAGGGAAAGGGCGACGAGTGGAATTAGTGTTGACGGAGCTTTATTGTGCAGAGTCACTAATTGTGCGTGGGAAGAAATAATTGGTCAGTTCGGAAGTGTATCTCTCTTACTTGGACGATTCTATCAGCTCTAGAGCTACAGCAAGGGATTAAAATAAAATTTAAAAAAGCACACCTTATACTCCCCGAAATAATACACCACGGCAAGAAGGCTACGTGCACTACAGGGCACCCAGCCAGCCCACGGGCTGAAGGCTTTCGGAATTATTGGGCCTCGACAATAACGAAATGTTGATATCACAGCCTAGAAAATTCTCCATTGTTGCCTACCAAATGTTGACCCATGACGAGGCTGTGGCATCGAATCCTAGACAAATCTCAACTGCTGTAATGCAACAATCAGGATTCATCGAGGCTGTGCCGTCAAAATTCCGCAATTTTCGACGCGCGACAATTCCGAGTTCATCCTGAATAAGGCTCCCAAAACGTCCCAGGTGACAAGGGAGGAGCCCCCCCCCCCCTCGAGTGGCTAGAGTGCGTACTCCGGATGACCCCCCCCTTCCCGCCCCCCGGAAATCTCGCCCGGAGCGCGTACCGCACGAATCCTCCGGGGCCACAGGGTTTGACGGGGGCGGGCGTCGGTGGCCGTGGTGCGTCGGCGATGCAATCTCTCGCGACAGGTGGTGCTCATCGAATCAAATCGCCCGCCGCGATGTACGGGGCAGCTGCCTCCTCTGACACTCGTGACCCCGACGCCGGCCGAAGAGCACCCCTGGAACAACTCACGGACGACACCGAGGCACAGGTAAACGAGGGCTTCCTCCCCCTGCGACCCCCTCGCCCACGGGCGCGGAAGAAACAGCGTCGAGGCCTCAAGTCTCCGACAAGGCCGAGTCACGACATGTGCGCGTTCATCGGAGCAACATCGCACCGGACTGTCGGCACAAAGGTCGTGGTCTCGAAACGCTCGTGGGGCAAGGATTTTCAGCTCTTCCCGGCCTGCTCCACCGACGTAACCTCAGCGGTCTGGTCACCGAAACATCGTGCACCACGACTACGTTCGGCGATTGCTTCCTCCATTCCAAATCTCAGAAGTGCATCATTGGTCTAATGAGAGCCTACACCATGTCAGAGGAGTGCTTGTCATTAGTGCGGTGAAATATTACACCTTTATCGCCTTACTACATCAGATTCATTATAGCCTCAGACAAAGTTCCGTGTTGCATTGTTCAGTTACCATCGGTTGATAAGTGAATAAATTGTCTAGCCACTATCAATCGACTTATCCGAGATACGCAAGATAATCCATCTTGAATTCGGTTTCTCTCACAAATGTTCTAAGCTGCACGTACTACTAAGTTTCATCGATGGTGTTGCAATCGTGCTTACAGCATTTCGACCGCTCGTAATGGACCCGAGCACGCTAGTGGACCCCGAAAGCCTGGTGAACCACGTTGACGATCACCAAAAAATTACTGACGTCAAACATTTCACGCTCTTACTGCTGGTATAAACTTTTTTTCACATTTCTAGCTAATAATAGTGAAAGTGCCAAGGATTTTCCATACTTGTGTGAAAAGACATTGTTCATTGTGCCGATGACTAATTCTCATATTCATTCTATTGTGCTATTAACCTGTATTTCAATTAATTCGTTCACAAACGTTGAAGGCTATCCACTGCACAGCGTGCAATCACTTTCGAGGAGAGATGTCACGCGAAGGCTCCTCACGATCGCCAGCAACGGATTCTTTTTTTATTTTTGTTTAACGTGCTTCGACGGATAATGCCATTTCGCACTTACTGCCTCCCACTTGCTGACAGGGGCAACAGTACTCGGGCGAATAGGAGGACCACCCCTCCAAACTCGAACCGAGCCCAACCATGCTTAACTTCGGTGACTGATCGAGAACCGGCGTTGTCATCGGTGCAGGCCGTTTCTCGGGAAGGGGTTTGCAGAGGAAGGGGCCCGAAGGCGCGTCTTCCACCTCGGGGGGGGGGGGGCAGAGGGGAGGGGGAGCACCGGCTGACGATCGGTAGCAGGCGCAATGATTACCCTCACTATATCAGTCCACATTGGAATTTGACACGTCGAGATCGACCAGCCTCTTGATGCACTTCTATCGTGAAGAATTCATCTCACCAGGGCCAAATGATTTCTCTCAAGGCTGCGTTACACGAGGCACTAAATTGCGCATTATGATGCTCGGAAATTGCGATCACTTGGGCACGGAATTAGAGCAGGGGCTATTTTCATGCATTTTGTACGTGCACTCGCGCAGTCAATCTAGCAGGTCCCCGCTTTAACCGACGAAATTTTCACGGTACACACATTCATGTATCACACTTTGCTTTAAGGCGCCTCGTGTATAAAAAAGGCAAAAAACGCATCAAACGTTTCTTCTCCTACTTTTCTCCGTTCTGTTTCCGGGAATTACCGTCGCTTTTGTTGTCTTTTGAGAAAAAAATGTCCGTCTTGTCTTCAGGTCGAAGTAATTTCCGTAGCGTGTGCTATGGAAAAAACCTCAGGAATCATTGTGACATTATGATTGCTAACTTTGAGGAGTGCAGGGCTCTAAATTGGAGCAATAATGGTGCGCATAATTCGAGGCGACCGATGAAGTGGTAGTGGCCGCTGTCCGGTGGGCAAGGAGCCCTTTGCGTCAGATTCGACGGGCGGAGCCTTCAAAGCGATCTCCGTCGCATACTTCGATATGAATGGTAGTAATATGTGATATTAATTTCTACGTTGGTCGCTGATTTCACTAATTAGAGCAAACTTTTAGACATTAGAGGAGTGCATATAAAAATATCCTGGATGGTAAAAAAAAAAAACCCTCCCAGGTGGAATTCGAACGCGCGAACTTAGGGTTGGTACACGGGGACATTGACCAAGTCGCAACCGAGGCTGACAATATGCTCACACAAAAAATAAGAATCGCTACGGTCAGATTACGCACCCATGATTGGAAATTAAGATATCTTTTTTCATGTACATGATATTACATTCACCGCCACAGCAAGTGACCTACACGATCTACGCAATGGAAGTTAAAAATTATCGTCGTGTAATGTGGATTTCTTTCAAATAGTGTTGAATCTTTCGCTCTAAGGGTAATCGTTTCATCATCGCCAATTAGGGTTCATTTCTGCGGAGAATAACCTCTTTTAACTATACCTTGATAAAACTACTTAACGTCACCCTCATTACAGTAAAGTGAGTACGTTGTTGGTAACTTGATCGAGGTCTTGACGAGAATACTTTTGATGCACGGCAGCATAAACGGGATATCATGCGTCACATTTCCGTAGGTTTTTGAAAGAAGAGGACGTCAAAAATGTACAGTCAATCATTTTGGTATGAAATTTAATCGTGACGATATCTAAATACTACAAAAGCATAATTACTGACTAAAATTTGGTTAAAATGCCGTCATAAGTTTTATGAACTTATCATTATGGTGATGCAAAGTACCCTTTCAGCGGGTAAACTTGCATCATATTTTTATTCCTTATGGTATATAATGGAGGAGATGAGGTGATGTAATGATAGCCTATTAAACCACCATAATTTCATTATGTGGAACGAGTGATGTAGTTTAGTGCAAAAAACTGTTCGGTTGTCTATTTAAATGCTCATGAAATATGGCATTCTGTTCCATCTACTGATACAAAATAGATTCTCATGCATGAAATTCACTCTTTGACCCACAGAGAGCAATTAAACATGTTTTACATTTGATGCAAAGTATCCTCTCAGAGTGCATAGTACCTCGATCCTACGGTTGATTATGAAAATATCATTTTCAGAATAAATAAAACAGTCAGGTCAATACTACCCTCGCCAGATAATGAGTCTAACTCGACGGAGAAATAAGATTGACTTCATGACTTCATAAGTGCTTCCGGGCCCTTACCCCGTCCGCCTCCTCCCCCCCGCACCCCCGCCCTAACACCCTGACTTCCCCCCTCCCAGTCCAGTGCAGGGTTTCGGAACATAAATGCTCTTCTGCCCGGGCGGAAGTAATCTACAGCCGAGGTTGGCAGCTAGGAATAGGTTATAGGGATTGGTAAGATGATACTGGGGAAGGATGTGATGGCCTGAAGAGCGGGAGGAGGATACAGGGGGGTGGGTATTGTGATGGATGGAATTCAGCGATGTCAATTTGGTGGAAGATATTTGGCTAGTGAGCAAGTAGGAGAACCACGAAGACAAATTATTAATTCACTTTATTAATATTAAGGTAGGCCGAATCCTGGAGGTGTTACAGGGTATAAATTGAGGGAATAACGGTTGGCGAAGGTTTTAAGTTTATTTTTTTATTTTCTTATTTGGAGGGAGTGGAAAACTTGGAGGGAGGCAGTTGGTGCGGGTAATGAAATTTCCGGGAGTCAGAGAGGATTGTTTCAAGTCATAATCTGCAGAGCACGAGAGAAAAGGCAACGCCGTCATGACCCTCATCCTATTTATTTTCTGTATTGCATTAACCCATTCGACCCAGCCTTCGAATTTCCCATCTCAATTGCACCTCACCATATCTTTTCTTTCTCGCCTGCATTTTTTTAGCACATAAGTGATTAATGTCCGCTTCAGACAGCGATAGTACGTGCTAGTGCAACCTGCCCACACGCATTCACACCAAGGAGGTTAAAATGAAATGGAGTAGGCATGACCATGAACGCTCATGGGCGAAAGTGAAGCAAGAATAGGGGTGCTTGGGAAGGATTTTGTGCCGAGTAGGTGTTGCCAAACCAGTCACAAAACATCGCCTTGATTGTGGTTTTTAACTTAGATTTGACAAAAATCGTAAGCGACCGCCGGACACGTAAGCCAAAGGAAGGTCTTAACTGTGCCGACAGCAATGGCGGAATTGGCTTCAAGAATCAAGTGGTATGTCGCCTCCATTTCTTTTCTAACCTCCTTGATTCACACAACAGCATCGGAATTCTGTGCTTCTCTCGCTAGGAATTGCAACGAACAAGTGAAAACACTTCCTAGAGTGAGAATCCCTGTGGCGCTTGTGACCTTTTCAATGGGCTGAAAGAAAGTTTTACTCATTTTTGATCATCCATAAAAATAACATTTTGCCCTTTTGTATTTTGCTGGCCATACTTAATTATCACGATTCATCTTTTCCACACCAGTGCTAAACGTAGCAAGTCGGCATCTTTAGGGACTACTAGCACGATAGTTACCAACGCATGTTCACACGGCGTTTAGCGCTCATAAAAAAGTGCTAAAGGATACGATGTACGATGGTGCGTTGGTTGCGTGATAAGGGGACGTACCAATTATGATTGTGCGATTGAGACGCGGCATAATAGTTTTGTGTCCTCCTCAGACTTCGGAGACAAATTGTTTCAGCTGAAATTAAAGTGCAAATAAAACTCGCACTCGCTCCCTGATGCGAGCGCCTTCCTCGCCGGAAGGGTTTCTTATTCGCGCCCCCACCACTGACGTACGCCTGCTCTCTCCGGCACAGGGCGCGCGTGGGACTCGAGTGACGAGGGGCCGTGGCCACAAGAGGCGCTCTCCGAGGACGCGGCGGGCGGCCGCAGCTCCGGCGGCGCCAGCAGTGCCAGCAGCACCTCCGGACGCAGCTCGGGCGGAGGGCACGGCGGAGCAGCGGCGGCGTGCGTCGACGCCGTTCCCGGCGACCACCCCTGCTTCATCTGCGCGCTGCCCTTTGACAACTCCGACTTGTAAGTGCGCCACGATCCCGCATGACGGCCGTCATCGCCACCAATTGTGAGCACATCCACAGATGCACCGCGCGGGAGTGGGCCCCATCAAGTTAAATGACGAAGCTGTGGATACGTTCGTTAACACGGAATCATTTTTTCTATAAATTGTCTGTCTGTAAAAGGTCAACAAGGCCAGTTTGACTACTGTTTCCGTAGGAATTATGTCAAGCAAAAGTCAGTTTACCTTGTCGCTCTCATTGTGAGCATTGCTTGAGCGAGATTTTCCCCTTGTCATAATAGAGACCATATTCAAATTTTCTCTCAAAATGTAATATTGTTTGAGAAGCATGAGGGCGATATACTAACATAAATGACCAAGAGACTTTGATTTGTATGACTTATCAGTAATTATTTCAATATAGCAGTAAAACTGAAGTTGCTTCAACATTTGTTGCACGCCGTACGCTGAACACACCACAGCAGAAGAATGTTTCGCAATGTTATAAAAATAATCAGCGAACAATAAATTAATTATTTAATTAATAAAGCATATGAACTACAATTCGTTGCATTTCTGATGTGACGTGTACAATAAATGTTTCTGATTTTTAAATAGCATCTCCCTAAAGCACATAGACTTTCCTATCTACTACGGGAAACTGTTTCTATTTTTGGCAAATATCTCACAAAGTATCGAGTGCCTAATATTTGGGTGTTAACAGATGTATGTGATCATTTTCTTTTCAACGAGACTGAATGCACTGATTTTTAGGAGAATGGATATCTCACTCAAACGACCGTCAAAGCAGTACCACACTGGAATTCTTCCCTCGGTCGTCAAATGCCCAGCACCTCTTCCTGACCCCATTCTCCATCCTCACCCACATTAGTTAATTCTTGTAAACTGCCGGACAGAATGCTGACGCCAACTCGTATGCTAGTTGATAAAATAAAAATGTTTCGGGAATTAGCTGATTGTGGTTAGTTGACGGCCCGAATTTTCGAAGTCAAATGCTGATTATTTTATGCAGAAAGTCACTTCAAATCCGTTGACGAATTGACCAGCTGACGGGCGTCAGAGGATTAAAATCGGGTGTCACCTTTGGGAATGTAAACGATCCATACCCCGTGATGAAGTTACCAGCATTTCGTCACGAGAGGTCGGGTTGTTGCCTAATTGTACGTGTCGAATTCCCGAACCGCGAAAGCTCGCATGAAGAATTGCTATTGTATCGTGCAACCTTCAACCTTTCAACCCTCAAAGCTCTCATTGGATAGTTTTTAAGAAGAAGTGACACGTGTTTATTTTATAGTGTTCTTTTATGGAACACCTAATACACGGTCCATTTCACGGTCGTGGAGTGCGTTAAATGAGACCTAACTGTTATGATAACTTCGCTGACGGTCCCTCTAGGTCTATATCGTCTGTAGAAATTGTACTCCGGAGAGAAAAATATCACGAGCTCTACTATCCTCGGTCAGTAATCTATATATTTTTATTGCTATATCAGTCTGATTTCCGTTTAAATCGTTCAAAGAAAGTGAATTCTGAAAAAAACCCAAATGAAAAAACTAATATAACCTTGTGTGTGACAAAGGGAAAAGTTTAATTTGTGCTTCACCTGGTTAAATAACTACGTGAGTTGAAATGATGCATATGTGTAATTTTTTTAAAATATTTTTTGTCACAGTTTTCTTTTCTTCATTTTATCTTACACATCTACTCCAAGCAAAGAATTGTAAGAAACTTATGATTCATCTGAATAAAGTTGGTGATTTCCGGCGTAACTTTGTGGAATTTGCTATTCATTTTGCATAAAAGGTAACAACTTTGTTTTTTTCCACATTAGGTATTAATTTTGACGACCATGGATTCAACGGTTAACTTCATCATCAGGTAATACTTTTACCAGATGATGACATTAACCGTCGAAACCATGTTCGTCAAAATTAAAACCTAATGTGGAAAAAAACAAAGTTGTTACTTTTTATACAAAATACCTGAAGCTAACGTTGGCGCGCGAGGAATTTTCTTTCGATGGATTTTTATTTTCATCTAAACCTATTTGAGACACCATCGCTAATCTAAAAAAGTATCAAACCTTTTATTAGTACAATTAATTCATTTTGATAGACAAAGTACATTTTGTTAGGTCAAAATTATACCTATATTGCCATCTCTACTGCTTCTCTGCGTGTTTCCGTTTCGCTCAGTACATCTGCTTCTTCAATTCCAATAATTCTCCGTCGGCATCACCGGTTACAATGAGAAATCACTTAACCTCGATTGAAAGGCGGCCATGGGAATGACGTATGGCAACCGCGGATCAGAGGTTTCCGTATACTGTTTAGCAAGAACTATGCATCGATTTTCAGGCGACTATTTGCCCAAGTGGCGCAAATGAATTTTTTCCTTAACTTGCGTGTACGCGGGGTGAGACACAAGTTGCTTAATTACACGTCCATTTCCAGCGAATCTAACGGGGACCCAACCTGCGGTGAGCCCATCGAAAACTATTCAAATTGCCCCAGAATCGCCCTCCATCGCAATTCATCCTCTCCCCCCCCCCATTCTCGCCTCTGCCCTCTATAATCCTCTTCAACATTTTGTTGCCCCTCGAGTACGCTCCTAGGCAACTTTTTCTGACTCCAATTGGCCTCATTTTCTCCCCGAATATATCGACAAATTGTCCATTTGTCTCCTCTTCGCCCAATATGTCTTCCCTTTCCTCGCCCACATTTCTAAAGCCTCCAGTGTACGCTCATCTTCCTTTACCGGGGACCAAGTTTCGGAACCATATAACGCCATGCTTCATTCACCTATTTATTAGTATTAACTAATCCATTCTTTATGTCTTTCTCACGTCAATTCCCAGATTTTTGAAAATCTTCCTTTGCCTGACGGAATCCTTTGCTTTATGTCCTTACTACTATTTCCCCTTTCTCATCCAGTGTATTCCCGAGATATTTTCACTGTTCTAATTGCTCAATTTATGCCAACCGCTCTCAATGCCTTTATTCTTACCTTCCTGCTTCGGTTGAATCTCATTACCCATCTTACTATGGTCTATCACCATGCCAAGCTTTTCACAGTGCGTCTCTAACGCGCTCCTCATCTGCGGCAGTTCTTTGTCTATGTAACGAATTCTTGACCATTGGAAAATTGAACTGGCTTCATCACCTACCCTCCAACTCTCATCCCATTTTCAAGCACTACCTCTTACAGTTTCTTCCTTGCACACATTAAAATTCGAAGGAGGTAGTGGGAACTCTGGCCTCTATTGCCCTCCTATCGTCCCCTCCCTATCACTGCCCTTTCTGAGTCGTCATTCGCTACCCTTACCAGCGCCGTCTGATTCATGCGCAGATTTATAATGCTTCGTCAATCTCCCCAATCTACACCAAGCTTTCGAAATAACTGCTATTAATTAGTCATCTATATCAAACGCATACTTAAACTGTGAGAAGTAAACGAATACATCCTAGTCGTATTCTAGGTTTCTTTCTCTAACGTTCGCATGACTCCTAAAGCATCTCGCGTTCCTTTTCCTCTTATAAACAAAAAAATGGTCATCACGAGTGTAGTCGAGGGACCTTTTCTCAAGTCTTATATTAAATATCATCAAGAATACTTAACACTGAGAATATTCTTAGCTGCATGCGAAACTAGAATTTTGGTTCTATAGCCTATAGTTCTATGCTTTTGCTCCGCTCTCCTTTGGGATTGGAATTGAAAATAACTTGACGATATTTTTGGCCACACTTCCTCCTCTTAGATTTAGCTGATAAGTCCATCAATTACTGTTCTTTTCTCCTAGATAATTCTCTATTTAATTTAATACTTAGGAAATTCTGACGGTACATCATCTATTCTCACAGCCTTGTAGCATCTCATTTCCCGCAGTGCTCTTTTAATGTCGCTGTCCTTTATTACAGAGCCCATGAAAATCTTTTCAATGTCACTTTCTTGTTCTACTTTGAGGGCATTGCGCCCGCTCCCCTGCTCTGTACGATTCTCCGACGTATTTCTACAACCTTTCCTTTATCTCATTCGGTTCCGTTGCTAAAAAAGTATTCTAGCCTCGTATCGTTGAAATCGATCTTCCTCCGGGTATTCACTGCAATTTCCCAAAATAAAGCGTTACCTTTCCCCTTCTTCTGAAATAGCTTCGTATCATCTACCTTTACCCTTCACCATGCATTCTTTGCCATCATGGTTTCTCGTCTCTGCCATTCAGCTCTCCGCGCATTCTCTTTCCCAGCTTGGAGTTTACGTTCATCCCTTCCTTCTCTTTTGAATCCCTCTCATCATCTCTCCATGGTTTCCTTTTTCTGACAGATCCCACAGTCACCACAGTATTTACATCTTCCACATTTTTATACAAATTTTTGAACTCTTATACCGTTCCCATTCCCTTATTTAATTAAGAAATTTATGTGTCAACTCTAGGTATTCCTTACTGGTTACCCAAGTTTATATCCCACTCAAATGATCTCCGTCCTTTTTCTCCCTTTTGGCTATAATACTGCATTTATTTTCAACTAGGATCTTGACTGATGTATAAATATCGAAATCGTGGAAACTATGTCTGGATGTTCAATGGATCGTTCCGGAGGGCGCGTCGTCCGGCGGGCACGTCCGTGATCGACACGTTTCGTGAGATCATACGCGCTTACTTCATCTTGTTCCTACTTGTGGGAAGTTTTAACCTAGAAATTCATGTGACTGCGTTCGCTTGATAGTTTCTCAAGTTCACACCGCCTCGTGTTCACGCCGCCTTGTTTGTAGTCTAACACGCCAATGCGGTCCTCGTCAAGTCATTCCTTATTCATTCGTTCCTTGGAAGAGTCCACCATCAAATATTCGGATGACACGTGTTTCGGGCGAGTGTCCAATTCCGGTCGAGCCCCTCAAACGCCCGCCGAACAACCCCGCCCCGCCGAGTTAATGTCCGCCGCCGCCCCCCCCCCCTGGCACTTCGCGGCACCGAAGAATAATATGATAGATTGGCGGGCGGGGAACGGTTCCGTGGCACGCGAGGGATCGCAGCGGGAGGGGAGTGGTCACGGGCCCACCGATTGCGGGGGATGACACTGGGCCGCCCCGGGAATTGCCCCTCCATCGATGAGGCGGGAGGTGAAGGAGGCAGTGGGGGCTCGGGAAATCTGTCGTTGTCATTTTTTTCCCATTGGATAAATAAATACAATAAAGGTGTTGACGTACACTATATTTCAATACATAAAAACTTTTAAATTTCAATGTGTTATGAAGATTCTCCAGTAGTACTCGCCTCCTCCGTTTCACAGCATAATTGAAAGGATAGTTTTGTTGAATTTTCGTCAAGCATTCTGATGAGGCTTACAACTTATCATATTTTTAAGTTGCCAATTTAATCACAGATGTTACCGTACCGTGATAATATGCACAGCTATCATTAATTGAGTCCTTATACACTAAATGATATTTCGCATCTAGAAATTAAATCCACATTTTGAATGCCTTTTCTCTGTTGGATAAAATGATGAGAGATTAGCGCAGTGCTAAGGTATTTACTTCATTCAGTTTTTTATAAAATAACAAATTGAACGAGCACGAAGGAACGCCAAGAAAATAAAGAGTTTCAGAACTTCTTTCAGAGTTCTTTCATGTCAATTGAACTCAGCTAAACACTTCATGCCACGGTGTTCTTGCACAGAAACTATTATGAAATCCATCCCTGGGCACAGTATTATCCAACGTCCAATAGAAAAGGCATGCGAACAAAAAAGTACTAAGATTAAGTTTTCCTGAAGGCGAAATGTCCTAATACGATATTTAATCAATGCTTGCCATGCCATATGATTATGTAATGTTATCTTATGTGATTGAACATTTAATAGAGTTGTAGTCTTCATAGTTTACCACGGTCGCGGTGGAGTTAACTTCATTTAGGAACTCAGCATACAAGTGCTGCGGAGCAAACGTTTCCTGATCTACGGCGGTGGCTTCTTCGATAGTTGCTAGCGATGCGTGTCATTCTCATTTATTTAACGTCTTCTTACTTTTTGTAAAGACGATGGGGAAGTCAGGAAGAGGTTTTGAGAAATGCTAGTCAGGACTATTCCTCACGCGTCGCCGATCAATCGTTCGTGACCCAAAAAAAAATCTTCGCCACCAGTGCGTATGTCACTGGCGTCCCAAATGATTCAGTTTTGGAATATATCCCGGGGTAACGTCACATCCATCACTCTTGTCGACTTAAGGGTCTTCCGCAGCATTCTGGGTGGAGCGATCCCTCGGCCCAGGGGTGTCATTCTGTAATTCGTCGGTTCCGTACCGATCAGTTGGGCTTCCTAACCAACCGACCGGTTGAGATTCCGTACCGACTTGGACTCAGCCACCGACGGAGCCTATTTCAGCGATTTTGTATGCAAGTCGGTGACATTCCAGTCGGTTGGGTAACTCCTCCCACTCAATGTTCCCCCCTCCTCCCAATTTTCCGAGTGTTTCCGAAGCTGAGGGTCACATGCTGTATTCCCACCAATGGAAGACGATAGAAGAAACAAATGACTATCAGAAGCCGCCTAGTGCTCTCGGGGTTGAAAACCAACAACAGGAATCAACGATGTCGAAAGGAGAATGGTCGTATATTAATTTATGTGAATTTTGAGCGTTAGAATGTGTATTTGACAATTAAAATAAGTGCTTTATACTTAAAGCACATATCTAGTAGCGTCCGTGAGAATATGAAGTATCAATAAAAGATTTTGAGTGCTACGAGATTAAATGAAGTGTGCAAAGTGAGAATGAATCAGCTGTGATCGTTTGAATCCAGAAATAACTTTCAAAATTTTAATTTAACCTGTATATTGATTGATTATATGTATTAACTCGTTTGATTGAGATCCAACATTTAACAGCGTTTTGCATTTGGAATTTCTAGTTGCAGAAAAGGCATTACGTGTAGTACCTACCTATATAGTATTTAATCTTCCAAAGATTGATAGAATTGTTCGTTGAAATAAATTGAACAGTGGCGTGATATCGTAAAAAAAATCCGTGTATGTATTATATATTGTAGGAATGGTATTGAAATACTCTTGTAGGTATACAGTATAGTAGGTATATTATTCTATATTCGTGGTTTTAGGAAAGTGAAATTGCTGCGCGCTCGTGCCATGAAACATTTATCATGTAATTTCGTGGAGCAAAGTTGAATGTAAAATGAATTTAATGAGTGACAAATAAATACATATGGTGAAAGAAATTTAAGTTGAGTGTAGAAATAAGTAAATTTGCTATTAGCACTCTTGGTTATTGAACGTATACCTATTTGCAAGTAGTGTTGTCATCACACCATGGTGTTGTCCAACACATTGTTTCAACATTATTTGATGAATAATCCGAAATTTATTATGATAGAGTGATGATTTACAGTTCAATGCAAAAGATTCATAAAATATATCTCCTCAGCTACGAAAATAGAAGCAAACAAACATCAGTATAAATACGAACTTAATCGTTACCCTGGCCCAAAATTGGGGGATAACATAGGTAACGCTACCAGAATACGATACAAATATGCGAAATCGCCTAACTCCTGAAATCAGAAGCTATTTTAGTATGTATAATCTAGTTAAGTAAGTGACCCCATACACGATGTAAGATTAAAATATGAAAACTTTCAACGGGAATCATCCATTTAAGAATAGCCAAACCACAATAACAGGCATTCACCGCTGACAATTTTGGGCAATTATTATGAAAAATATTCCGGTGACAGTATGCTGAATAGCCTAAATATGGTGCTATTTACGTGCAATTGTTAGTGCCAAATAGTAAAACATTTTTAACAGCCAAGAGAATACAATGCAATACTACGGAATTCTAGTTGTGTAGAAGTTTCTCTTATAGATCATCACCTTTATGACCTTAAATTCATCGACTTTTGCATTTGCTCTCTTAAGATCAAATTACGTCGTTATTACATCCATGAATATATGTTTAATCATTATTACATGTATCAAATATCCCATTTCAGGCTAAAAATCCAAATTAATTATCGATTTGCTTTAGTGTTTCTCAAGCAAACCGACTGATTCTCCGCCGCACCGACAGCTCTTACGTGTCGGTGCGATCCACCGATTCGCACCGACTGGAGCTCGCCGGCTCACCGATCGGGTGCGTACAGGATCGCACGGTTGCTCTCTCTCGTCGGTGTGACGTCCCACCCGACGAAAGGCCTACCGTACCGATCGGTTTGGAGTTACAGAATGACACCGCAGGTAGCGTCCACCACCCCTGCAGGCGCGCCCCCTCCCCACGACCCCTCCTGGCGCCCCCACTGCTGTCCCCACGCGCTCCAAGTTTATCACGATACCCGGCATTGCCGCCTCGAAAGAGTCACCTCATTAAATATTTCTGACCCTATCTCTGATTTGAAATGGAGGCATAAATTGTCTTATGTCGTGCAAGGTCCAATTCTAAAGATTTTAGGCACCCTGAGGTGTCACCCGGATTGACACATAGAGCCTTCATGGCTTGTATAACAATATATGCCGCATGACTTATATTGTTACAGCTCTAACTTATCCAAAAGCTCACAGTTTTTTTCTGACTTATAATTTAAATAAATAATTTGTTATTATGAGTATGATCCGCAGTGAACAAGGATTTGGACCATATATAGTATAAATCCGAAAAGTCCAATTTCAACGTTTCCATAAAATGATGAAATCTCAATCAGTACGCGGAAATATATGATGCACCATTCTTAGGAGTTATAGAAATATAAATCGACTGTCAATCATTACTTAAGTGATCGAAAAAAGCAAGTGTAAAGAAAGGGAATAAATCTACCTTAAAGGGGGATCAAGGTGAAAAAATTTAATGTCGGCTGATCGTGAGAGCATTGCGCAAATGTGTGAGCCGTTGGGAGCAAAAGTTGTGTCAGTTTTGGCCACACTATAATTAGTTGTGCAAAGGCATTCCTCCACCTGAATTCTATTTTTTGCGTGAGTGATTTTAGGCTATCTTCAGTGTTTTTTCACTAGAAGGCAGCACTCAGACTTTAATTTTTTGTGTATTCCACTTTGAACACAATTTTCCAAAAAGTGACATTTTGTACCTACACCATTCTTGCTCTCAACGGCCCATGAGTAAAAACTTAACGAAAACATTTCAGGGCACTGATGATGTGTATGAAATTGAAGCGTCATTAGCGTTGTCTCAGAATACCTTTTATCTGGAGCAAATCCTCGATAAGTGTATTTCGTTTGACGCAATGTTTCCAATAGCCTTCTTTCGATAGCAGGCAAACGCGTTAAATTTAAATACATTAATTTTGTACAAACATTTCATAGTTGGGTCGTTTGCTTTGTAAAAATCAAACTTCTGAACTGTTAATTTCAGAAGAGAGGGAATTACACAACTTTAAACTAATATGTTTACCCCATTCGCGGCAGTTTTTCCGCCGAGCGATGCCGTGTTCTCACATCTCCATCTTCATCCGCAGGT
Source organism: Pyrrhosoma nymphula (assembly GCA_963573305.1). Taxonomy (NCBI): domain Eukaryota; kingdom Metazoa; phylum Arthropoda; class Insecta; order Odonata; family Coenagrionidae; genus Pyrrhosoma; species Pyrrhosoma nymphula. The sequence continues at coordinate 149,731,541 of OY754332.1, forward strand.
TGGACCACCACCTGATCAGCGTCCACAAGTACGTGGCGAACAAGTACCCGTGCGGCTTCTGCGACCACGGCTACTGCTGGCGGCCGAACCTCGTTCACCACCGCCTCCTCACCCACGGCATCTTCGCAGAGGGCGACGAGGCGCGGCACCACCAGCAGCTAGGAGTACTGGGCTACGCCTCCCCCGCCCCGGGCGACCATCACTCGCCCCTCCGCCGATACATCTGCGAGAACTGCGGCAAAGTGTTCAGCGACGCGTCCAACTTGCAGCGGCACATCCGCACGCACCACGCGGGCGCCCGCTCCCACGCGTGCGCCGAGTGCGGCAAGACGTTTGCCACGGCATCCGGACTCAAGCAGCATGCTCACATCCACTCGAGCGTGAAGCCATTCCGCTGCGAGGTGTGCCTCAAGGCGTACACGCAGTTCTCCAACCTATGCCGCCACAAGCGCATGCACGCCAACTGCCGCACCCGGGTGCAGTGCCAGAGCTGCCGGCAGGGCTTTAGCTCGCTCAACTCCCTCGCCAAGCACAAGCGCTTCTGCGAGGCGTCCGCCGACGACTCGGCCGGCGAGCCCTCGGCCGAGGACGCGCCGCCCCCGGGGGCGCCTCCGCCGCCCCCCGCCGCCGCCCCCCCGGCCATGAACAACCCCGCCCCCAATGCCTCACTGCTCCTCTACCCGCCCCGGCCCTTCCCCGCCCTGACGGCCTTCCCAATGTTCCCGGCACCACCGCACTACGCCAACCCCTTCCTCGCCTCCACGCTGCTCTTCGCGCCGCACAAAGGCCCCGCCTCGCGCGACGCCTCCGACGACGCCATGGGGTCGCCGCAGTACCCCCTGCTGCCACCACCCGCCCCCCTGCCACTGCGCCGCGCCAACGGCGACGGCCCCAAGGCGGCCAGTGACGAGGAGGCCGCGTGGGGCAAAACTGAAGGGCCGCCCTCACCGGAGGACGAGGGCCCTCGCGACCTGTCGTCGAGGGCGTCGCCGCCCCCGCCGCCCTCCGCCGGGCCCCCGGCAGAGCTGCCGTTGGACCTGCGCGTGGCCAAGCGCCGGTGGTCGGCCGGCGACAAGGCGGCGCCCAAGGACGGTCCCCCGGAGGCGGCGCCTCCCCCGCCCCCGCCCGCCAACGACAAGCTCAAGGAGGCCGCGCCTCCCATGGCCTACCCCCGGCCCATCCACCCCATCTTCCTCGAGGCCATGTACCGGCTGGAGCGGCCCGCCCAGTCCGTTTACCCCTCTTACGGCGGCCCCGTCGATGAAAGACTCTTGCCCTCGTCCTACGGGCCGCACCGCGGCGTGGCCTTCCCCTTCCTCGGGCCCCCGCCCCGGCCCTACGACCTCCTGCGGCCGCCGGCCCTGCCAAACTTCGGCAAGCCGTACCACGATGTGCTGGGCGTGGCGGCGGGAGGCGGGGCCGCGGGCGGGGGCGGCGGAGGCGGCGGCGGGAGCAAGGCCCGCGGCGACCGCTACTCGTGCCGTTTCTGCGGCAAGGTGTTCCCGCGCTCGGCCAACCTCACGCGGCACTTGCGAACGCACACGGGCGAGCAGCCGTACAAGTGCAAGTACTGCGAGCGCTCCTTCTCCATCTCGTCGAACCTGCAGCGCCACGTGCGCAACATCCACAACAAGGAGAAGCCGTTCAAGTGTCCGCTGTGCGACCGGTGCTTCGGCCAGCAGACCAACCTGGACCGCCACCTCAAGAAGCACGAGGCGGGCGAGGAGGACACGGAGGCGGGCGGGCCGAGCAACGGCGCCGACGGCCTCCGGCACGGCCCCGCCTCCCCCGAGAGCCCGGGCGCCAGCAGCAACGAGGACGCCTACTTCGACGAGATCCGCTCGTTCATGGGCAAGGTGACGTACGGCAACAGCGACTCCTCGCCGCTCGTGCCCTCCTCGCTGCCCTCGCCGCTCGCCACGCCCAATCACCTCTCGGCGCACCTCGGCGGGGCGGGCACCGTGGTCGCCGCGCCGCCCGCCGCGCCGCCCCTCGCCCACATGTACGCGCAGCAGCCTTACTCGGAGGACCCGGAGTCGGAGTTGAGCGGCGACGACTCCGGCGTCGCGTACGAGGTGCAACTGCAGGCGGGAGGGAGTCCGGCCAAGGGGCGGCCGGAAGAGGGCCGCTCACCGCACCCGCCGGCCACCGAGGCCATCCACGTGACCAGTTAGGAGCCGAATGGCGGCGAGGACGACGATGGTGCTGCCACCCAACCGCAAGCGTTTTATGACTCAAAGAGGAAGGTTCAACCTTCCGCCCAGTTGCACTAGTTTTAAACCCATTGGTTAATAATTTTAGGCAATTTTTATGAATTTTCTGACATCGTAATAGAAATCATTAGCACATGTTATACAACAGAATTATATCAGTATTAAAAACTCATGCTATCAGTAAATCAGACGACAGCTGGATAAGAGGGATCATCGTTTTAGTGATTTGTCCGTTCTTATTGAGTGCTCTTAAATCATGAGATATTTTTGTGCATTATTACGAAAATTAATCCTCCATCGGGTTCTAGTGTGTTGCTTCAACGCTGAACAAACGACTATGATGTGAGAGTGCAACATGATCGTGAGGCAACCAAGTTGAACGAACCAAGTCGTGGTCTTCAACTGAAGTGAGCCAAGAAACGCAATCGTCTTGATACAAGATGAAATGACCAGGTGCAGCATACGAATACCAAATAATTATTTTGCGGAACGAACAAATATTATTGTAGTGAACAGTTCGATAATAATATGGATATTCCTAAGTGAAATCATTCTTTAATAGGAACTGGTAAGTTGTGTAAATGTGGAAACGGTGCTTCGGGGTTAAATGCTAATCCAATGATCTCATCCAGGTACATGAAATGATTCTCATAGGGCAAGATAATTGTGTATTTAAACAACTGAAAGTAAAAGGTATCCCGTTTAACTGCTAATACCTTTCAATGGATGTGATTACTTGTCAAGGAAATGGTTGCGCGTATGTGTGGTATACTATTCAATGTGGTGAGATGAATGCCCCATTATTTTCTCCAGACCTTCAATTTCAAAGTGTACCCGGTAACCGGAGGGCAGTGCAATCAATACAGTGCTATTTCATATTTCTCTTTTAGGTTAAACTGTCTTCCGAAATACCTAATGAATGCAAAAATCTCTGTTTTACAAATATAATTAAAATGCTAGTAATCTCTTCCCAGCTATAAGGCTGAAATCTCAAAAGATAATAGTTGGACCCAATTCGAAATCGGCTCCTTGCTTGTCTTGATATTGAAGGGCAAAGCAAGCATGCATGCAACTCCGGCAGTCTTAAAACAATGATCCAAAGATATTGCTAAGCCACATATTTACGGGTGTTCCGGCCCTATCATAATCATAATATCCTTTGCTATGGCCTTCCTTTCTTCCGGCTGTCTTTTGAGAAACTATTCCGAGAAACTATTCCTGGACCATAAAATATTCTTTTGACTAGCAATTCATCCATCTCTATCGACATATGGTGATAAAATCAAAATTAACCTTGTTGTATGAGTGAATGTAAATATGTATTAGCATGGAATCTAATTTAAACGCTCTTTGAGTCTTTATTTGCCAAAGATAATGCCAGTGAAACTAAGTTATATTTTCCAAATTATTTAAATTACTGCTAACGAAAAAATGAAGAACAAACCCCACCAAAATGTTTAGCTGCACCATAAAAAAATCGTCCTTTTGTTATTCGCACAACTCATTATGGAGAAATTTCCTGATATAATGTTTTGGAATTCAATAATTCTTTTTTGGAAAGAAAAATTCATATACTAGAACAAGAATTATTGAAAGAATGGAAATGGTGACATGAGACAACTTGGTCTGAATATGGATGCTTGTTGCGGATCCTTCAATCATATTTTGCACCTGCAATTTGACTTCTTTTTTACGTGTTTCATTTTCATACTATGAAGACGAATGGCGTCAAATTCATAAGTAATCACGTTCTCAGATCCCACAAGAGTTCCATAATTACAATAACTTACTGCATAGTTTTACGGAGTGACAAGACTAATACAGTTTATGAACTGGACTGAAAAGGGATATTCCCTCGTAAGGTCAAACTTTTCTACAAGTGATTTATTAGGGAAAAACTTATTTTTGCAAGTGAAATTCAAAACAGAATTTATGAGAAGAAGATTCCTCAGATAACATCTTACGAGTTTCCGCGCCGAGAATTACAACGCATTACGTTCTAAATAAAGTCCTCTAGTGTCTTTATTCCTAAACGATTCTTGTATAAATGTTAAGGGGATGTAAAAAGAATCCTAATATTAACCTCACAAACTTGCAATTTTGAATATTTCCATCCATTTTTATAAAAAACTGTGCATTACAAAAGTGTAAATATTTTCCCCCTCTCAAGCGTGCTCCCACCGCTATGTTGTTTAATAATTAGCAGCACCAATGGAGGGCACGGATTATTACATTTTAATAAGATATGTATAAATTGGATTTTAAACTAAATAATAGGATGTTACTGCTTATCAAAGATAGCTACACTATGACATTTTCCAATGTGCATAACGCAGTTTGTTCGTAAATTTCAAATATGTGTTTGTTCCTTGCTTGAAAACATGAATATTAAAGACAATATGAAAATATTTTCCATTTTTTTCTCTCTATTGTCTACCCCACCTTGTTTGTACTATTAAAAATTCATGAATGTATAATTGAGAGACTACACCGTTTGGAATATTCATTGACCACCCTTCAGTTCTGCGATTCCACCATTATATGACTGGCGCAGTAATCCCCCTCGCTGACTCCGCTGCAAACGACGCCTCGGCTAAGGGGGCAGATGAAAGATCGCCCAAAATCCAGAGATTGCATTCAAGTGGCTGCAGCGGTAATCGTGGGCCATTGGGTGCACATTTGAATATTTTTTTAAGACGAAAAAAATAGTTTTTTTAAAATCACATTTAACAGAAGTGCTACTGTTAATACGAGTATCGTCGTGCGTAGTACGTACGTACTCGTATAAGTAAAGTAGGTACTCGTAGTACTCCAAAGTAATCGTACTTTGGAACGCATCGTACAGGCCGAAACGGACATGATAAAGGGATTACATAAAAAATGTTCTTCCTTTAATTATTGCATACTTATTTATTTGAATTTAATACACACAAATTTAAAATATGTTAGGATTTCAAGTAGTTTGCAGTCACTATTTACCAACGCAACACCGAAGAAACTGAAATAGAAACAAGACTTTTGAATGGAAACATGCTACTGGGCATTACAAAAAATCTTAAGAAACAAAGTTTTATAGAGATAGATTAAAGAAACAGTTTAAAAAACAATTATCAGGCCAGTAGTCCTATATGTCTCATAGATATGGGCAATCGGTAAAATACGGAGAAGAAATTTATTACTTTTGAAAATAAAATATTTAGGACAATATATAGACCAATAAAAGAAGAGGAACAGTGCCGAATTTGGAATAACAAGGAGCCAAGAGAACTCTACAAGGAAGCCGACATCGTGGCAGAAGCAAAACGTAGAAGCAGACTAAAATGTTCGGGCCATGTAAATAGAGGAGAGGACAGTTCGAAACTGAAAAACATAATGAATGGGAAACCAATAGGACACCACGAGGAAGACCACGAGGTGGAGCGCGAGCAGATGGGGGTGAGGGAGGTGAATGGGAGCATGCAGGGCAGGCCGGGTTGCGACGAGGCCAAATACCTCTCACGGTTTGAATGGCCACCTGTAAGTAAGTAGTAATTAATGCATTTTTTGACTAGATTTACTGTCGCGGTGCTCGAAATTTATCCGAAATTAAATTGAACTTCGATTTTTTTCGAACATTGGACTCGGCGTGACAGCTGCATACTGTTATTAACAATTATAACTAAAATAAATTTATTATGACGCGTTTAGAACACAATCTGTACACGTTATCGAATTATTCCGAAATATATACCATGTGCCATAAGGTTACGTGTTAAAATAGCATTGAATTGCCAAAACATCTATGTCGTAAGTTGCAATTTTTTCACTTCTTTCAATAGGTATCCCTAATTACAACGAGTATGCGAAGTTTCACGCAAATCGATGCATAAATGAACTTCGCTCCGACCACCTCGATTCCCACGGTCGTATTCCGGAGCAATTGAAATCGGAAACACACGGGAGCAGGAATTCAACCAAGAGGACGACATTTGGTTGCACGCCAAAGTACAAGAGGGGACCTAGTCGATGGCTTTTGCTGAGATGGAGAGAGGGGGGGGAGAGGGGGGAGGTGTGTGGGGGAGGAGGGCGGGCACCGCGCGTGGAGTGAGTGGCAGGGGGTCTCGAAGCGCCGAGCCAAATAAAGATGGAACTCAGCCATTTCGGGAACTTACGTATGGTCATGCAAGCGAAATTCTTCTCTAATAATGACGGAAACCTAATTCAAATTCTTTTACAATTTGAAACAGTTTTGAGAAGCATCATGGATATATATAAACGCTTACGATCCCAAAACTGTTTTGTTAATTACTGAAATTCTCAGTAATGAACAAAAAACACAAGTCTGAAGCTTGAACTTGGCTTATTTATTTCACGCCGCACAATGAAAACACCTTCACAACCGAATATGGTTTATCTATTTTATTAAAAATATAATGGCGAGTTCATTTACTACCGGAACGTTTTAAAATGGCGGATAAAACATATGCACTACACAACGTTACATTTATGACGTGATCTTCGGGTAAGAATTTAATTTTTTTTAATAATATCCGTTTGGGGCGCACGCCACACAGCCGTACCATATCCCATTGAAAAGAACTTATATATTTTGGGAAAGATCTCGATAATAAGTGCACTAAGTGGCTGATATTTTGGCATCATAAGAAATATAAGATCATTTTATTTATAATTGCAATTTTTCAAAATTTGACAATGTTTCCTTTTCTGACCCTTTGGGGTTGTGCGTTTCCCGGGAAGATGAGGGTTTCGTTCCAATTGAAATCCCCACGACTTCTTTAACCAGTCTCTGAATACACTTCTTTCTACTTAATTTGCTATTCGTCACTTCTATCTTGCTATTTTTTATTTTCTATTCGCCACTTCTGCTATCCGCCTGGTAGCCGCATTCCTTTCCGGGAAAACCCACCGGTCCTAAGAGTGCGTGAATGACGCACGCCGCCAGCCACTGCGGTTGGGATCTAGTACACGACCGCCTGCGATAAAAGGAGCCGACGGCAGAAAGAAAAAGCATACGGAAGGTTTGGTGAGTTTTTCGGCGTCGGAAAGTGTACCCACTAATCCTAGGAAGGACAAAAGCAATATGCTATTCTGCTCTCATTAGAGCCAAAGACTCTTTCCTCCTCTCTTTTGCATCCCACGGAGTGATTCCTCTAAAGCTAAAGAATAGGGAATTCGGAAATGATTTGACACCTTGAGCACGGCGCATCCTCTACACGGCTTTCAGAAGTAGTGTGCCGACACTTCGGCAGCAAAAAAGGTCTGGGCGAACCAGCGTACTATCTCTAGTGAGAGGTCAAAACAATTTGGCGAGCGATGGTCAGGGCTGGGCGGTTTTCCGGTGCATTGGTTCAGCGGTTCAGTTTTTCTCAGAACCAGCAGGCCGATTCAGATTTAGTATAAAAAAACCGGTGCACCAGGGAATCGGTTCTGAACCGGTGCACCGGGGAAGCTGTTCTGAACTGGCGCACCGGACAAGCGGTTCTGAACCGGTGCACCGGGGAATCGGTTCTGCATCGGTGCACCGGGCAAGCGGTTCTAAACCGGTGCACTGTGGATTCGGTTCTGCATCGGTGCATCGGCGAAGCAGTTCTGAAACACTGCCACATGAAACCCGAGCAGCGAATATTATCATAGGTAAATGGTATTGTAGTTGCATAAAAATAGCAGTACAGCTATTAAGTTGGTGAAAGACTCCGATAAATGAAAAGAGTTGTTGCACCCTAATATTTCATGCAGTCAACAGTTATAAATTATTCCGGAATGGTACCCTTAAAGAATATAGTGGTAGTCATGACTGCAGAATAAGGAAATGTAATGTATTTCCATAGAATTATTTTGCATTTAGCGTACTTACGCTAATTGCAAAATAATATTTCTAATATATAAATGCAAAAAAAATATTAGTAATAATAGCGTATTTATAAGTACGCTATATAAGTAATACATACGCTATATAGATATATAAGTGTGTATTGTATACTATATACCATGGGTACTAGCTATGTACACTTATATATGTGCGTGTTTATAAACACTAAACGGCAGACGATCGCCAAGCGAATCGGAATCAAGGTGGCCACTCGACGATTGACCACCTTCGTCGAGGGTGACGTGGGGAAGCGACCATTTCACCGCCGAAGGCGACAGAACGGTGTTCCGTAATCGCTCGGGGCGAGATTTCATTACCCGGCGACTCGAGATTCGTAATCGCTCGGGGCGAGAACTCGACCTCGAGTCACCCAAAAGCTAGTTGCCGCCGGCGACTCGTGGATACGTAATGGCCCTCGTGCCGGGCTCCGTCCGTGCCCGCGACCCGCCTCGCCTGACCTACGAACTTTGTTTTGGTCCAGCCTCGTCTCATTAGTAGTGACGTCGTGCTGTCAAACGTGGAACGAAAGAAGCTCAAGTGGCACAGCCGTGAGCTGTGATTCATTCATTGTGCACAGAAGAACTAAGTTTACGCTAAGGCAATCGATAATGTTGTTTGAACAACGAAACGCGTCGTGCTAAGTTAATAAACATCTGCGGAAATTTTGCAATGTCTTCCTTCAACAATAATGAGAATTTCATTCGGGCAGGTTTGTATTCGGCAGATCAACATTTAAGGTGCATTTTTTGACCTTTAAAAAATCCAATTTATAGATATGCATGCTACAGACCTGGCATAAAAACCATTGGCTCTCGCAAACATTCTCACTTATTACTGTTCAGTTTAGGAAAGCATACCCGCGTTATTAAAAAGTATCTTCTTCGAGGAAAAAAACACGACTTCAAAAAACAGGTTAAATAAAAATGTTGGCAAAAAATTTTTTGGATGACAGAAATCGCGGTTCACCAGAAAAAAACGGTTCAGGAGAAAGAACGGTTCAGGAGAAAGAACGGTTCAGTAAAAAACACCGGTTCAGGAGAAAACACCGGTTCAGTTGAAAAACCCGGTTCAGTATAAAAAAATCGGTTCAGAAGAAAACACCGGTTCAGAAGAAAAAACCTGTGCAGTAGAAAAAACCGGTGCGATCTATTGAACCGGTGCACCGTCGTCGCAAACTGTTTTTTCCGAACCGAGAATCGGTTCGGTATTCCGTGCACCTAGTCAGGAGGGCTATCCTTGTCCAGTGTCGCACCACTGGCCGCCGCCGTAGCCTCACCTGCTGGCCACGGATTCTGATCACATTCCTATCATCTAGCTGTCATGTTTCTCGCTACACATTTCAATTGTGAAAACGATAATAATGTATACAACGGCAGAATGAAAGTGACATATTTTAATTTCTATTACTCTGGCGATTTCAATTGTAAGTCATATTCAAAGACGATTAAAAAGTAAATATTAACCGTAAATTTGGTAGGCCGCAACCAGGAGAGCTCCGCTATCGACGAATGGCATTAAAATGAAATATACAGGCCTCAAGTACTGTTCCAAATGTGCACTGATATATTTTAGTTTACGTAAATAAATATCAGTGATGCATAGGAGAAGAAAATGGTGAGATAACTTGACTCCAATACAGGAAGAAGTGATGGGTCAAAATGACCCGTAGCAATCCTCCGAGGTGTGACATCAATTAAAAAATTAAGCAACAGCAATTACAGAATTTTCTTTCCACATTAGTAAAAATGCACAGTCACAAAATTTAAAAAGAATCTAATCACAAATACGATATGATCTTGAATAAATATGATCTTGAACACGTGTTATGGGACAAAATGACCGATGCCGTCCTTCTAGTCTTGACCCAAACAAATGATGATGGTGAAAAAGTGCTGATTGAATTTCTGCTCGTGTATATAAAACACTGGCTTCTGAAACTGCACTATATAAACTTATAAATCAGATCGATAGCAGGTCACAATGTTCCTGAGAACTAGATAGTACGTAATACCACCACTATACATAAAAACGGAGATATAGAAGATGCCAGCCATTCCTGACTTATCTCTCTCGAATTAATCTTGTAAAAGGTATTATAACTTATAATAATTAGTTCCATAATAGGGCATTTATACAGGGAAAAATTGTAGACAAACAACCAGCATGAATTTCCGGTGGTAGATCTTGCAGTACTCAAATGACTCTCTTCATTCACGGCATAATAATGACTGAACTCAAAAAAATGGCCCCCGAGATATATAAGTGCAGTTTCTATCGCTCCTATAGTGGGGAGGCGCATTTAGTAAAACCTAACTAGCAACCACCATGCTAGATTTCATATCGCAGTAGTACAGGTGGCATTTTGACCGGTGGACACTGTGTACGAGTGGGACCCTCTTTTCTGGACGCCATTTTGGAAAATGGCGGATGCAAATATTTGATTGTTTGTACGTTGCAAAATACTCAACCTAAAAACTTGATCTTGGTGTCAAATTATATGTTTTTGGGATCAAGGAATTCAAAAAAGTCTTTAATTTATTTTTTTTATTTTTAATTTTAAAATAAGAAAATTTAAATTTAATTTTAAAATAAGAAAAATTTTAACTAATTTACTTAATAGCAAAGGATTACTCGTGATGAACGTGATGTGATGGGTCTTAAGGAACAGTTCCAATTCTGTGATGTATTTTCTGCTACTCCTCATTTAATAAATATTTCAACCAAGAAAGTTGCTTCAAAAGATATCCAGAAAGATTTACTCACAACGTCTGAGAGAGGAAAGGTTGCTACCAAAGCTTTTATTAATGATTGAATGCAGCCTGATTCCAATGCAACAGTATTCGACACAATATCAAGACACAACTCAAAAACATTCAAAAGTTTAGGTAAAGTTGTTCCTGCAAAAGAAATAAAACAAAAATAATGTGCCTGACGCTTTACTATTACGAAGACCTGTTTCTGCCGATAGTGGCTGAAATGTTGATTTGAAACAGTTACTTCAATATGAATTGCATGATGTCCCACTGTCACTAGCAACATGTTGGTGCTCCAGCAGGACTCATTTGTGAAGTTAGTATTGCAGAATTTTCCTGAACACACTACGAGAATAGATGTTGTCTTTGATAGCTACAAAAATAGCTATATTAAATCAGCAACTAGGGCCAAACGCAAAAGCAAGAACACCGCCCTTGTAAGACGTGACATACAAGTTAGAAATGCTCCTTGTCACAGAATTGGGATGGATTTATTAATCTTCTTGAGAAGAAGAAAGCTCTAACTCACTTCCTCCCAAATCAGTTGATGGGTGTATCCTATAAAAAATTAAACCCAAACCAGGTTATAGTGACAACAGGTGGTTACGGACAGTGTGATAAAGCTACTCCCACACCTGGAATTCTGTCAGATTCATTATTTGCTAACCACGAAGAAGAAGATACGAGAATTTTCCTTCATGCAAGAGATGCAACTAATAATGGATACAGTCGGATTGTTGTGTAATGCAAAGATACAGATGTGCTAGTTATGTTAGTGAACATGTTTCAAGAAATTCACGCAGACGAAGTATGGATGTCCAAAGGATCATCATCACAGAAAATATTCGTCCCTGGGCATACAATATTCTCAGGTATACCAACTGATGTGCGAGAACCCCTTATTGGGTTTCACTCGATAACTGGTTGTGACACAACCAGACAGCCAAATGGTATTGGTAAGAAGACTGCATGGGAAGTTGACCTAAAAAATCCTCAATTGCTTGTTGGAACATTATCGAGCAGTGCAATTCAATCGGCTGAAGATATTTTCATTCGCATTTACTAGCGCTCTCGATACAATGCAGAAACTTCAAAATCATTCAATGAATTTTGGGAATTACAGTTTGGGAACAAATCACCAGAAATGCTTCCTCCTACATATGCTTCATTGAAGCTACACATCCAACGTGCACACTACCAAGCATTTGTGTGAAAAAAAACACTGGCGACGAAGCCACTGCTGCCTGATTTACTTGACTGCGGATGCTACAATGATAATGGTGAATTAAAACGTAAATTGATGGGAAAAGATCCATTTCCACCCACATACAAGCAGCTCGTGCAGTGCGGGTGCACTACAGACTGTGCTCGATCTAATTGTGTGTGCACAGTGAACATGTCTCAAAGTGTGTGGGTGTTCTGTTGGTTCGTGGGTCATCCACGCAGGGCTCCCCTCGGTAGTCATGGATAGGCCAAGGGACAAAAGACGGAACGCGAAACAAGCATTTCTTGCTAGGGTGTTTGCTACATCGAATCCTATTGACGAGGAAACGACGGAGCCGCAACCGGTCGTCCAGGGCCCGGTCCACCCGATACCATTGGAGAGCAGTGTAAGAACATATAATCAAACCAGGATGGTGAGGATGAAATAGTGTAACTCTTGAATGTATATTCTATCACACAGGGAAGTTAGGCCCCGCATAAAGTACATTTTTAATTGTGGTTTTCATGTTTGAGTAAGAAGAAATATCACTATCTTTGTTTCATAAAGGAAGATTGTAATAGTTGAAAAATAATAAAATGAAAGTTCATTTAATGCCATATATTGGTGTTAATTTTGAAAAATGGGATATGGATTGTATATATGTATAAATTAAAGACTTATTTGAATTCCTTGAATCCAAAAACATAATTTGACACCAAAATCAAGTTTTTAGGTTGAGCGGTTTCCGAAGTACGAACAATCAAATATTTGCACCCGCCATTTTCCAAAATGGCGTCCAGAAAAGAGTGTCTCACACGTACACAGTGTCCACCGGTCAAAATACCACCTGTACTACTGCGATATGAAATCTAGCATGGTGGTTGCTAGTTAGGTTTCAGGGTGAGCCAAATTTGTCATTTTGGCCATCTACCTCCTCACTACTAATGGTCAGAAGCCATATTTCATATGAAGTATTTACCATGTGCTTAAATTAATTTAACAAAAAAGTACATTTATTAAAATTGCTTCTAACTGCATGATAGTGCGTTTGGCGGTCAGTACATGTCTAGTTGGGTTACCCCCTGTCACGCACCCTTGAGGTGGCTTGCAGGGTACTACGTATGTGTAGATGCTATCGCGTATTTCAATTTTTCAAAAATTTTGTCAAAACTTCTTGATTGGAATCGCACTTTTCCTTATTTATCTGCTCCTAGTTGTAGTAGAGCAATGACGTATCATTTATGCTAAACATGAGATTTTTAAGACGAATGAATAAATTAGAATTGATTTTTCATTTCCTATCTTTGATTAATTCTGAAGTTCAAACGATTGTCAAATAACGCTTATCCAACACTCCGTCTCAAAACCGGCCGTAGCTTTTATTTTCATTGTGAGTAGGTCCTCACTATACTCAAAGTATTTCCCATTGCAATTCATAAATATGTTAAATAAAGATATTCTAGCGTTTACATATGTGTATGTATATATATATATAATGTCTTGGTAGAAAATCGCTCTCGGCGACGATACACATGCATAAATAAAACAGTGATACACTAAACAAACACAGAAACACGCAAAAAGGACACTCACAAAAGAAAACTTGTACGTTTCGACGTCAGGACGCCATCGTCAGCGGTAGAGGAATATATATATATATATATATATATATATATATATATATATATATATATATATATATATATATATATATATATATATATATAAAAGGAAAGGAAATAAATATAAAAGTATATGCTAGCAACAAGGCGTTGAGGTTGGGGAAGGATAGGAAAGTAAATCAGTGGACACTCACAGGCAGATGATCAATGACGACACCGGTGTCCACTGCTTAGGGGTAGCTTTCGGGCTAAGGACCCTTCTTCAGCTGGAGGAGATTCACTACTAAGGAGTGTCACACTGGAGTTAGAAGTTTAGGGTATGTCTTGGTACGGGGTTGGTTGTTGGGGAAAGGGGATTGGTTGGAAGGAAGTGCAGGGGGGGGGGTGGAGTGGGAGGGGAGGGAGCTAGCGAAGATTGAGTCCGGGAGGGCAGGTTGACTTTAAAATGGAAATATAAGAGAGCTCCCAGTGGCGGAGCTCCATTATGGGTATGTCGGGTGGGAGGGCGCGGATTATTTTAATATGAAAGCAGTTGTTGAAGGAGAGGTTATGCGAGTTAGCGTGCTCCGCTACATGCAACTGCAACTGTTGCATCACGCTGCTCCTGTGATTGTTTACCCGCATATTTAAAGGTGTGCTGGTGAGGCCAACGTAGAAAGCCTGGCAGTGCTTGCAGGTTATAAGATATATAACATTACTCGAGGAGCAGTTTCCCCGAGTAAGTATTTGATATGTGACATTCGTCACCGGAGTAGTGAAGAAACGGGAAGAGGTGTTGATTGGGCAAGTGAGGCAACGGGGTTTGTTGCAAGGGTGAGAGCCAATAGGGGAGAGATTGGTAACACTACTTGCAAGTGAAGTTTGACGGATCTCACGGATCCAGAGACTATTTTGTAGATTGGGAGGGCGATGAAAGGAGAGCACGGGAGGTCTTTGAATAAGGGAGGAAGTTGAGGGGGAAGAGGAGAGAATGGAGTGTGCTGATTTCAGAAGGCTTTTCAGTGAATCATCAAGACCTGGATGAAAGGTGGTCGCAAAGATAATAGAATCATCTATTGATATATTGTCCTCAGGATGAGGTACGAAGAGCGGTCTCTGAGAGGGTTCGGTCGCCTTAATGAGTTGTTCTCTCACCAAAGAGGGGGGGTAGCCACGACTCACGAAAGCTTTTTCCAGGTCTTCCAAGTATCGAAATAAGTAAGAATTTTCAGAACAGATTCGGCGACCTCGACGTGCCAAAGAGAATGGGAGAGAGCGTTTGCAGTGTTCGGGATGACAGCTGTCCCAATGCAAGTACTGCTGAAGGTTGGTGGGTTTTTTATGGACGGATGTGCTGAGTTTTCTATTTTGCAAATGAATATCTACATCGAGGAAAGTGATTGAAGAAGTGGAAGAGCGGTGAGTGAAAGAAAGAGTTGGATGGGAGTGAATCCTTTGAATAGAATCTTCAAGGGCTGAGCTTCCATGGATCCAAATGATGAAAATATCATCAATATAACGGAGCGAAATGAGGGGCTTGTGGGGGGAAGAAGATAAAAGATTTTTCTCCCATCGCCCGAGGAAGCTGGAGGCGTAAGAGGGGGCCATTCTCGTGCCCATAGCCGTGCCCCTTACTTGGAGGAAATGACGCCCTCCGAAAACAAAGCTGTTTTTGGTGAGAACCATCCTCATGAGTTTCAGAAGAAATCCGGTGGAGGGGCGCGAGCCATTGGGTCTACTGTTGAGAAGTTCCTTTGCAGCTGCCAGACCTTCATTATGGAGTATATTAGTGTAAAGGGAGCATACGTCAACAGTGAGGAGAATAGTATCAGGTGGGAGTGGAGAGGGGAGGGATTTTAGACGATTCAAAAAATGCTGTGTGTCTTGAACGAAAGACGGGAGGCGCCGGACAAATGGTTGGAGGTGGAAATCTACGAGAGCAGAAATTCTCTCAGAGGGCGAATCATAACTGGAGACTATGGGGCGGCCGGGAGCACCAGTTTTATGTATTTTAGGGAGTAAGTAGAAGGTGAGGGTGCGGGGATTACGGGGAATTAAGAGGGCGAGCTCTCTTTTAGAGAGGCCCTCCTTGGGGCCCTCAGACCGTAGCAGCTTAGAAATGGAGGTGATATGCTTAGCGGTACGGTCGGAAGTAAGGGGTTTATAAAAGGAGGTGTCACTGAGTTGACGATTGGCTTCCTCCTCGTATCTCTGGCGGTCCATGACTACCGTGGTAGAACCTTTGTCAGCGGGAAGAATTATAATTTTCTCATTTCGCCTTAATGAGACAAGGGCATGTAACTCGTCCCGCGAAATGTTCTTAGAGGACGGCAGGGAATTCACGAAATCTTGGGAAGATAGTTGGGAGGAAATATGATTGAGGTAGAGTTCAAGTGGATGGTTGGCAGGGAGGGCGGGTGGACAGTAACTGGAGGGTTCTTTAAATTTAGAGAGAGGATTCTGCGGTGGTAGGATATCGTCCTCCGTAGAATTGAGGGGAGAGTCTGTACCATGAGAGAAGTGGAATTTTAGTCGAATATTCCGCGCAAAGGAGTGAAAATCAGAGAGAAGGCGAAAGTGGTCCAGTTTAGAGGTGACACAGAAGGATAGTCCCTTGGCAAGAAGTGACGACTCTGAGGGGGAAAGAGTGTGGGAGGACAAATTGATCAAGGGTTCCTTTGAGGACTTCTCGCCGGGCTTGGACATCTGGTAACCACATGGGTGGGCAGCGCGACGTTTCTGAGGCCGTTGACTCTCAAACCGTTGGGGGGGAGGGGTGGGGAAACCCATTAGGTCTGCCAGGCAGGGTCTTTCTGCGAAGAGCGGTGCATCCGAGCTAAAGACTGCACCCAGGGAGAACGGGAGTGGGAGACCTAACCTTAAATGCTGGACGCACAGATTGGAGAGCTTCTTTTTAAGAGCTTGTGTACGCTTGCGTTTTTGGGAAGAAGCACGGGAAAAATAAATCTTGGTATCAATTCCTTTCAAGTAAAAAGTTTGTTTTAGATGATTCACTCTTCCGGAATGAAACTGCACCAGTGTGCGGTACTGAGTGAGGACTGCACGAGTAAATGAAATAGAAAAACTATATTGTAGAACTGTAAGCGAATGGCGGCAGTCGGGGTTCAAACCAGAGAGCGGTAAATGAACCGTGAGGCCGTTGGGAGGAATACCTAGGCTAAGACAAGAGGTGAGGAATTCAATGTGGCATGAAAGGGAAGTCAGCTCACTGAGGTGGTATTTCAACTGATAAGTTGGCTCCATTGTGACAAAAGAAAAAATGTGGGAATATAAAGATGATAAAGAATATTTAGAAGGTGTTCTAAACGAGATGACAAAGAATAAGATAGAAATGAGTAGTGATTGGAGAAAAGGAAAAAAATTGTATATAAATGTAAAAGGAAAGGAAATAAATATAAAAGTATATGCTAGCAACAAGGCGTTGAGGTTGGGGAAGGATAGGAAAGTAAATCAGTGGACACTCACAGGCAGATGATCAATGACGACAACGGTGTCCACTGCTTAGGGGTAGCTTTCGGGCTAAGGACCCTTCTTCAGCTATATATATATATATATATATATATATATATATATATATATATATATATATATATATATATATATATATATATATATATACACGAGTTCGTGGAAAATCACACACGCGATAATATAAATAAACTATGCCACAGGTGGGGCGGAATTAAATATAAACACATAAAAAAGATAGTGTGAGTGTTCTTTTTTATGTGTTTATATTTAATTCCGCCCCACCTGTGGCATAGTTTATATATATATATATATATATATATATATATATATATATATATATATATATATATATATATATATAAATAAACTATGCCACAAAAAAAAATATATATATATACCACCAAAAAAAATAAATATATATATATATATATATATATATATATATATACAATATGCCAAGAGGGTGGCCGATAAAAATATACAAACGGAAAAAATAACACTCACAAATTAAAACTTCCGATATTTCGAAGGACAGTAGCGTCCATCTTTCTCTAGGGAGAGAGTAAGAATCGAAACTAGTTCACATAAAAGGAGAAAAAATACAAAATACCTACGGCTGGGAGAAAGCAGACGATTCTTACTCTCTCCCTAGAGAAAGATGGACGCTACTGTCCTTCGAAATATCGGAAGTTTTAATTTGTGAGTGTTCTTTTTTCCGTTTGTATATTTTTATCGGCCACCCTCTTGGCATATTGTATATTTATCACCCGAGTGATTCTCCTAGAAGTTTTATATATATATATATATATATAAAACTTCTAGGAGAATCATACTCAATATATATATATATATATATATAAATTCATACATTCATAGGAAATGGAAATGGATAGGAACACATAAAAGGACGAACATATATAGCTATATTTATAACCATTCATTCATTCACTCAAACCGCTCACAGGCGTAAATAATATATAATTTCGTTCAAACAGAGGGTGAAAGAAAGAGGATAGGAAAAACACAAAATTGTGAAGTCCAATGGTGGTGCGAAGATGTTATGATGGCCGATTCACAGTGAAAAAAAATTCGACTAAGCCGGGAATCGAACCACGGACCTTTCGATGTCGCGCCGAATGCTATTTAAAATGATTTATTTGCTCAAGATATCCAATATTTACAAAGATGTTCTCATTCTCTGATATTATTACATATAAGGAACAATAAAAAAAATAAATATTTTCTTAGCTATCACAGGTACTACATGTATACAAATGAAGGTATTCTAAATATAAACAGTCATTACCTTTTTTTGTACATCAAAGCCGATTGTTTTAAAAGAGATTCCTACATAGAATTTTTCATTTTCTTAGATTGAATTGGAAGATTTACATACCAATAAAGTGAAAATATTTTCACCAATGAACACTTTTCATACATTAATCAAAAACAGTTTCACGATTGTTTTCTTAAATCTACATACATCTATACATTTTATTTTCAAAAGACATGTAGTAGCCATTGTTTTTCCTTATCCGTGAAAAGAATTTTTTTTGTCATCGTTTGGATTTTTTCAATTAAAACACATCTGGTATTTTTTTAGTAAATCTGTTTGTTGCAAATGTTGCAATTATTTCACTTAAAACAATATTTTTTTTGTTTGGAAAGAGTTTAAAATTTAACATTAAAAGCTTTTCATCTGAGATGAGGCCAACTCCAAAAGTGTCAAAGTCTTTGTAAATATTTTTTATTATCCGCCATTCTCTACAATAGGGTTCACAGCCTAGTATCTTATGTTTTATTTCATCCATCCTCCCGCACGCAGAGCACATAGGGTTATCCCCAAGTCTGAGGTCATACCTCATTTTATTTGTGATCGTACACCTGCTGCATACTTCGTACATGAAACTAATTTCCTTAACGCCATGTTTTATTCTGTCAAAGTTTCTCCAGATATTTGATTCGTTGATTCCGAGGTTTGTATTAAAATTTATTCTCATTTCCTCCTCCATAGATTTATTTTGTGGGATTTAATTTACCATTGACTGAGTATTTGTTTTTAATTTGAATGGCCTCATTTAAAGTATTTTTGAAATATCTAAGTTTTTTCGCACTTTCAAGCGCGTTTATCAAGAGTCTTTTCCTATCATAGTCTATTTCGTGTAGAATTTCAGCTACTTTTTTCGATTTAATATGTTTCCTTTCGTTTTCGCGTCGATAAGGTTGAGACCTCCTAGATTTGGGGGTGCGTATAGTTTCTTTCTTTCTACTTTTTTAGAAACCCGTTCCAGATGAACCCGTTTGTTAACTTGATTATTGTAGCGTTTTCCTTTTCAGGTATAGGCCACACGTGGGCAACGTACCATAGCAACGGGTATAGAATTTGGTTGATTAGTGTTATCTTAGCTAGAATTGGCATTTGATAGTCGGCAAAGTTATATAGATGTATTCTTAAAGTGACGATCGCCTTTTTCCAATTTTTTTTACAGTTTTGGAGAGATCGCTTTCCCACCAAAGTCCTAATATTTTTATTTCGTCTGCTGTCTCCCAGCCGTAGGTCTTTTGTATCTTTTCTCCTTTTATGTGAACTAGTTTCGATTTTTTCCTATTAATGATAAGGCCTACTGGTGCGAATCTGGTGAAGGTTTCATTTATTTTGTCCAATTCTTTTGCATCTTTTAAGAAGATGGTTATATCGTCCGCGTATGCAACTGTTGTATATTTTTTCCCACATCTCTTTATTCCTATTCCTTTATTTTTTATGTCTATAAGGATTGGTACAACGGCAATTGTGAAAACAATCATGGATAAGGGACATCCCTGCCTAACGGAGTTTTTAATAAAGAAGGTTTCCGAGATGTTGTTCCCTAGTTTTATACGGGAGTTGATATTTTTGTACACTGTTTTTATAATTTTTATCATTTCTGTTGGGAAGTTCATTTTTTTTAGGACCATGAATATCCATTCTGTTCTCATGTAATCAAAAGCCTTTTCTAGATGTATTGCTAACAGTGCCAAGGTGTTTTCTTCTTTTTTCGGTAAATTACTCAATACTATATCCCTGATTAGGACATTCGCGTCGATTGCATTTTTTCCCCTGCCCCTCCATATTGATTTTCATGTAGTATGTCGTTGGCAAGCTGTTCCATTTTTTTGCCATAACATGCGCATATATTTTATAATCTGTATTTAATAAAGATATTGGTCTAAAATCCTCTAGTTTCTTTGCACTTCGAGTTTTTGGAACGAGGGTTATGTTAGCAGTTTTCATACTCTCAGTTAGCTCGCCTTCTTTTGTGATGTTGTTTAAGATAATTACGTTTTTATGTGTCCCCAAAAGGTCAAGTAAAATTCGAATGGAAGTCCGTCACTCCCCGGGGCTTTCCCTTTCTTTAGCTTATGTTTTATGCTGTCTAATTCCTCCTCCGTTATCTTGGCTTTGAATTCTGACCTTGTTTTGTCGCTCACTTGCGGGAGATGGGGTATGGGAAGGGGGGCATCCCCCTCCCTCCCTTCCTCGTACCGCCCGTAGCGACTTGCAAAGTGCTCTTTTGTGTCCGCTAACAATTGTTCGTGTTGTTTTCCAGATGTTTTCTTCGTGTTAGGGAGTCTATCCACCCCTCCCCCTCCTGCGTTCTCTATCGTTCGCCTTACTGTGGATAACGTCACGAGATCCCATGTATTTTGATCGTCTCCTTTTTGCCATTGCCGTGGCGTTAGTTTTCTTAATTCTAATTTTAAGATTAACTGCTTAAGTTCTTTTATTTTTTCTTTAAAATTGGCTGGCTTATTTTGGGTTCCCATGACTTCAGTCAACGCATTCCTATATATTTATATTGTTTGGTTTTCGTATTTATAGTGTTTCTGCGTAAGATATATTATATTCCTAATTACGTTTGTTTTGAAGATATTTTCCCACCAGTATATGGGATCTGTATCTAATCTTTTGCTGTTTAGTTGTTTCAGTATTTCTTTTTCTATTTCTTGTACTATATGTGGGTGTTGTAAAATATTTGTGTCTAAGCGCCAATTTACTGTACTGGTATCTGTATTTTTGAGGTTTGTTTTCCTATTTGAGGAGGAAGTAAAGTCTACATCTATTTCAAGGATTAAAGCCTTGTGGTCCGAGATGGCGATTGGCATTGTTTTGAAAGATATGGTTTTGTTTTCTAAAGAACGTGATATTAAGAAGTAGTCAATTCTATTTCTTATCATTTTTCCTACTCTAGTATATTGTACCGATTGGTTTTCTAACTTCATCCCAATGTCTATTGCTTTAATATTATTAATTAATGTTTTCAGGGATTTGCAAATTTTATATTTAATATTATCTTCGTTGACGTCACTGTCCTCTCTCCTATAAATAGCGTTTAGGTCCCCACCTAAAATTGCGTTTCCCGCAAAGCCGACTACATACGGGAGGATGGTATTTGAAAAAAACTCATCTCTTTCTTTTCTTTTTTCGTGCCCTGATGGAGCATAAACATTTATAAAGCGAATGTTGTTTACCATGAGAGCGGTAATTCTCCCCGATTCATGATATTGTATGTTTCGGGATTTCAAAGAGATTTTAATCATGATCGCTGTACCTAGGGGGGAGTCACCGTGGTTAGTAATTATATTGTACCTCATGTCCTGCCATACAGGATCTTCTCTATATTCTTGTAGAAAGATAAGGTCTGCGTTTATATCTTTAAACATATTTTTAAGAATGTTTATCTTTACATGGTTAGTGATTCCAGCTATATTAATAGATACTAATTTTATGGTCATATTAAGAATAGAGAAACAATAAAATGAATTTACAGAACAAAGAATGTAGGTTATCACAAAGGGAGAAAGGGGAAGCCAAAAGGTATTTGTTATTCCCTCTTTTATTTATTTTTTTTCCTTTTTTTTTAAGGTCTAAAGCTATTTTAAAATTTTTGATTTTCTTGAGACTTTAAATATAGTTCTGCTTTCTCACGGTTTTTGCTGCTTCTGAGTCCCATCTTCTTTAGCGATTGTTCCAACTTCCTTTTTTGCATATGGTTGATGTTTTTGATCCTCTCCTCCGCTCCTTTCATGGCCATGTCTTCTTCGTCCGTATTGAAACAGGGGCGGGATTCTTTTTGTGTCCAGAACTTTCCTTGCGAGGTTTCCGCTATCTCCGTATCTGAAAAGAAACTGAGGTTTGTGGGGGGTTCAGGGTCGTAGGATTGTTGAGTTTCCATCGTCACCTCCTCCGTATGGCTGCCCCCTCCCTCCCCTTCCCTGGATGTTTTCTTCTTTTTTGCCCCATTTTTTTGCCCCTTGCCCATTCCACCCATCTCAGCTACATCGGCCCCTGCTTGAGCAGTATCGGCCCCATTTTCTTTCGTTTCTTCCCGCAACGCATTCAGCTCCACCTCCTCCGTCTGGCTGCCCCCTCCCTCCCCCATCCCTGGACGTTTTCTTCTTTTTTGCCCCATTATTTTGTGTAGAGGCCCCCTTACCCATTCCACCCATCTGAGCTGCATCGGCCCCTGCTTGAGCTGCATTTTCTTTCATTTCTGCCTCCAACTCCTTTAGCTCCGTCTCCGGCGTAATGAAGGACGGTGTGGCCGCGTCATCCGCTTCCTTCGGGTGTTGATCATTTTCGGCTGTCGTTTGTTTATTCGGCGACTCACAGAGTCGGTCAGGCACTACTTTTTCGTTCTTCTTGCTGCGTCTCCTTCTCTTCCGTTTCTCCGGTTTCCCGGCCTCCCACTCCCCGGAAGTCTCACTCCCTCCCGTCTCCTCCTCGGCGCTCTCTATGACGATCCTATCCACAATTTGGGCTGGGCATGATGTTGGCTCCACCTCCATTGCTGCAGCCTCCTCACGGTTTGCAATTTCTGCAGCACTTTCCTCATCTTCTCTTGGGTCCGTCGTTCGCTGCTTTAGGGCGTCTGAGTATTGTGTGTTTCCTATGATTTGGGGGCATTTGATTCAAACATGGTCGTATTGACCACATTTTGAGCACGTAATCTTTTGGTTCTTATAATAAACTAATGCTCTCTCCCCAGCAATGGGAATATAACTCGGGATATCGCACTCGAGAGTCATCCAGTAGGACCTGGTCCCCGTGCTCACCGGGTAGTAACACGAGCCCCAGGTGTTCCTCTGATGGCTCATAATTTTTCCATATTTCCCCAGCTCTCTCTCCACATCGTTTTTATCGACTTCAAAGGGAAGAAGACATACTTTTACCAGAGTTGAACGTTTGGTGGCATCCTCAACCGTGGCTTTTCCCTCCGGCTTGTCTTTGGAGGGAAACGGGAGATCGCCACTCACCATTTCTAAAGATCTGGCGTGCACCAATTCATTAAGAACTTTCACGAACACCACTTTCCTTGAGGCTCCAAATTGT
Source organism: Pyrrhosoma nymphula (assembly GCA_963573305.1). Classification (NCBI taxonomy): domain Eukaryota; kingdom Metazoa; phylum Arthropoda; class Insecta; order Odonata; family Coenagrionidae; genus Pyrrhosoma; species Pyrrhosoma nymphula. The sequence goes on from OY754332.1 coordinate 149,755,043, forward strand.
ATTCCGTACACCTCTTCAATTTCCAGCCTGAGGTTTGAATGAATGAGATCATGCACCTCAAAGGCCAGAGGCGATCTTCTCAAATCGATGGTAATCCTCAGTGTGTTCTTCCGCTCAACCGGCATGTCGGGAGCAAAGAAACACAAGAAAATCACACGCACGAAAAACACACGTAACTACGCGTGCCTAGGGGAACCTAGGCACGCAAATGCACAAAGGGAACCTAGGCACGCAAATGCACAAAGTTCGCTAGCTTTGCGCGAAACACCGGGAACGTAGAGAGAACGACCCCGGCGATCGAGAAGTTCTCGACCGCCGGCTTGATAACCTCGTAAGACTCAGCTGCGCTCAGAAGGACGTGCTCAGACCACCGAGCTACCTAGCCTTGTAAGAATCACTGGAATCGGCGGGGGTTTATATGACCAAACACCCCCAAGACTAGCCTGTAAAGTTCACCGAGAGATGGCGACAGGGCGTTTCCACCCACCGGCAGAGAATGAATTACGAACACAGAAGAGGAAAGGAAAGCTTGACTCAGGCACACAGACGGTGGTAAAGATACAGAACAGGCGTTTCGGGGCACGCAGAGCCCAAGAAGTAGGAATGAGCCATTCCGGCCATACAACCATTCATTCATTCACTCAAACCGCTCACAGGCGTAAATAATAAATAATTTCGTTCAAACAGACTTCACAATTGTGTGTGTATATATATATATATATATATATAATATATATATATATATATATATAATTATATATATATATATATATATATATATATATATATAATTATATATGGGTCATTCCACCTCAATTCAACAAACGTTTGTCCCTTAGGGTCTCAGATTTTGATAAAAATTGGTGTATGGGTACAATATTGAATGCCCTAAAACCGTTTTGCGAAAAAAAAATTATTGAGTGAATTATGCATATTTTAATTTTTTCGCATTTTTAGCAAAAATCCGAGCCTTAAATCATATTATCACTTATATCTCCGCTTGTAATTGTCATAAAACAATAATTAATAGCTTTTATTAAAGCTAAATCTTTATTGAATGCAAATATATCAATAAAAATTATTTTCTTCTATACCCTATTGTTGTAAATTACTAATGTTTAAAAAATTGTTAATAAACTTTTCTCAAATACTCCATCTCAGAATCGGCCGAAACATTTTTTCCGTAAACTAAACATATATAGCTAACTATTCCAAAAATAAAATTTAGTGGCAATTCATAAATGCGTTTTTTATAAGTATTGAAACATTTACAATTTTCTCTCGCGCGGCCCGTGTTTAAAAAATTGAAATAAATCCGATGTACTTGCGAAAAGATTTCATCAGGCAGTTAGTATACCAGGCATTAGGGAGTTTCATTCAGCAATACCCGAATCAAATGAAGTGGTTATAATGAAGAGACTCTCTTCGTCCAGCAAGGGTCGAGGATTCAGCTGTAGTTGCAGGCAGAAGTATCAGGATCCTCAAATAAAATATTTCGGAGAGGACCCCTTCCTACAAGGTAGGACATCATATGTTTTCGGAAAGTATGCTAACTTAGCCATTTTACATTTGTTATAAATACAAGAATTTTGCTTTCTCGTTAGTTTTCAATCGATTGTGTCGAAGTAGTTAGAAAAAACTTCGCGCAAAGAAAGTGGGGCTCAATGGTTAATTTCTCTGCAAACATCCATTTAACAGAACAAATAACAATTGTTGTTAACATTCATAGTTTATAATATATTTTTATCTCATATAGCCACGACCTTGAGCAATTAGGGAAATGTTTAGGCTTGCATCACGTGTCTGCTGCATGTATTCCAAATGGGAAGCTGACGGGCCGCGCGAGAGAAAATTGTAAATGTTTAAATATTTATAAAAAACGCATTTATGAATTTACACTAAATTTTATTTTTTGACTAGTTAGCTGAATATGTTTAAATTATGGAAAAAAAGTGTCGGCCGATTCTGAGATGCTGTATTTGAGAAATGTTTATTAACAATTTTTTAAACACGGGCCGCGCGAGAGAAAATTGTAAATGTTTAAATATTTACAAAAAGCGTATTTATGAATTTCCACTAAATTTTATTTTTGGAATAGTTAGCTAGATATGTTTACATTACGGAAAAAAAGTTTCGGACGATTCTGAGATGGAGTATTTGAGAAAAGTTTAGTAACAATTTTTTAAACACGGGCCGCGCGAGAGAAAATTGTAAATGTTTCAATACTTATAAAAAACGCATTTATGAATTGCCACTACATTTTATTTTTGGAATAGTTAGCTATATATGTTTAGTTTACGGAAAAAATGTTTCGGCCGATTCTGAGATGGAGTATTTGAGAAAAGTTTATTAACAATTTTTTAAACATTAGTAATTTACAACAATAGGGTATAGAAGAAAATAATTTTTTATTGATATATTTGCATTCAATAAAGATTTAGCTTTAATAAAAGCTATTAACTATTGTTTTATGACAATTACAAGCGGAGATATAAGTGATAATATGATTTAAGGCTCGGATTTTTGCTAAAAATGCGAAAAAATTAAAATATGCATAATTCACTCAATAATTTTTTTTTCGCAAAACGGTTTTAGGGCATTCAATATTGTACCCATACACCAATTTTTATCAAAATCTGAGACCCTAAGGGACAAACGTTTGTTGAATTGAGGTGGAATGACCCATATATAATTATATATATATATATATATATATATATATATATATATATATATATATATATATATATATATATATATATATATATATATATATATACTCATCATTCGAAACATGACGCTCAAAGGCGCGAATAAATTCATACATTCATAGGAAATGGAAATGGATAGGAACACGTAAAAGGACGAACACAGGGTTTGGTGGGGAAGATGAAAATGAGTCAAATCCAGACAGAAAAATTTTTTTTTTCGCATCCCGGCTAAGGTGAAATTTTTTCTGTCTGGATTTGACTCATTTTCATCTTCCCCACCAAACCCTGTGTTCGTCCTTTTATGTGTTCCTATCCATTTCCATTTCCTATGAATGTATAAATATATATATCCCGTCTGGCGCCGCGGGCTTTGCCCAGGAGCACTCATTTAAAGTTGAGGAGTGAACAAATAAAAACGTAGAGAATAAAATAGTGACGAATAGCAACAAAAGAGAAGAAAATGTACGAATAAATACGTAACATCCAAATGCTGATAGACGACACAACTTTTGCCGAGTGAAATCTTAAAATAGAATCCAGTTTAAAAAAGAACTAATGGGTGTGGTTGTTGGTACCAAAAGACTACAAGGTACTGAAGATTAAGGGAGAAAATATGTTTAGTGAAAACACTAAGAAGCAGAAAATACCAACTAATAGGACACATTCTGAGACATAGCAGTCTACTAAAAACAATAATGGAAATTGAAATGACGGGGAAGGATTGATGAGGATGTCCAAGGATGAAATATGCAAGGAAATTGATTTGAGGCGTTAAGTTCATGCGTGCAATATGGGTTTACCTTTGTGCTCGACAGAGAAAGTGTGCAAAAGCTGCAATGCTTTATTAGTTCCAAGATATAATGAAGACATAACAATTAAGAGACCATCATCAGAACGTCCAGCCCGAGAATTCTAATGAGTCAGAGTCCTCATTTAGAATAGACAGAGCTCGATATGGTAAGAATATCTCACTTCATGACCACGGATTTAATACCCCAAAGAATCCAGCACTAGAGGCCCGTTATCGCTTTTAATTGAGGGTCAAGAAAAGAAACCACATAGAATTGCTGAGACATTAGTGAAGCCGTGTGCTATGGACATGGTTGAGTTGATGCATGGTAAAGAAGCCAAAGAGAAAATTGACAAAATTTCATAACCAAATAATACTATTTATGGTCGGATTCGATAAATGTCAAGGAACATAAGTGAACAGGTAGTGGAGGAAGTCATGAAAAGTCATCCATGAATTAGTTTTCACTTGGATGAATCAACTGATCTCTCAAACTACATCCGCTCCATGTTTTTGCTCGATATATGCATCAGAATGAAATGTAAGAGGAATTTCTTTTTTTTAAACTCTTGAAAGTAACAAAATAAGGCAATGTACATTATGAATGTGATGAATGATTTTTTTAATTCAAATAGTCTTCCATGGGAATTAGTAGGATTAGTAGTAGTGTAATGACGGTTCTCCCGCTATGTTGGGGAAAAAATCAGGTTTCACCGCTCTATTTAGAGAAATCAACCCAAATATTTTTACGATCCATTGTATCTTTCACCGTCTTCGCATCTGAATCACTTCCACATAGTTAGAAACTCATTTTGGATGTCGTTGTTCAAGGTGTGAATTTAAAAAAGCATTTAGTTACCGTTGGAATAAATCTTTCTGTGAATAAGTTGGAGAAGAACATACCGTGCTGCCTTATACAGAACTACGATGGATATCCAGAGGAAATCTTTTACGTAGGGTTTTTGAACTAAGAAATTTAAATGAAAATATTTTACTCGTAAAAGAATTAGCTTTAGCTCTATATTTCATAGATTCGAATTTTTTTCATTTCTTGATTTTAAATCCCTTCAGATCCGGCATATAAACTAAAGCCGGAAGTTCATGATAGCATTATATTGCGTTTGAATATTTTGAGAGAGGCTGTTGCAAGAATAATTCCTCCTGATCAAATTAGTGAAGTTTGGATACGTAATTATCCTTTTCATATCGATTTAGAAAACATCAGTGACAACGACACAGTGTTTCAAGCTTTGATATTCGTTATAACCAGAAACTCCGCATTGATTTCCAATCCAATCAATGAAGTTACAAAATATTTGGTGTGCCCTTGGAGAAGAATATCCGGTTATCACTAAACGTGTTTAAAGGGCTATAATTTCATTCAAAACAACTTATCTATTTGAATCAGGATTCTCACTCCTGTTTTCAATGAAGTCTAAAACAAGGAACAAACTGGAGCCTGAACATGATATGCAGGTATCTATTTCAAAAACTTTACCAAGAATAACACTGCTCGTGAATAAGAAACAAAGGTGACTTATCTTTTACCACATGTAAACAAATATTTTACAATTTTATGATTATAATTGTTTTTTTTACCGAATAAAGCTTTTATGAAAGCTTAATAACCGTTAATTTTTTGTATTGTGAATGTGCATGTTAAACTTTAGAATTTATTTCTTATTATAATGAACAGGGGGCACGGAATAATTCACTTAAGTTCAAGGGGGTACGGGTAACAAAAAGGTTGGGAACCTCTGCTCTAGAACACTCATCCAACTAACTGGCCGACGCTAGATGCTAAACAAATGCCTGCAGAACTCAAATCTCCTGCAAGCCACCCACTCTGATGTGGAGTAATGCAACCCTGAACGGTTGACGGGAGCCCGGCCATGACCACCGAGATGCAGTATATCTCGGTGGTCATGGCCGGGCTACCTCGTTTCTTTCTAACATGCATCTCCAAAGAATTTCCATTTAGGTGTGATTTGTCTCATCATTGAGCAATACCACAGTGTAATGTAATATGCATGTATTTAAGTAAGTATGATTACTCTATGGCAATACATTTTCAAAACTAAATATGATAAATATTGGCGAGAATCATTCAATTGTCATTGCCTCCAAGACTGTTTCGCAAAATGAGGGAGTGTATAGTGGACGTGAAGCGTTTTTCGTGAAATGGGCGCCTTCCGCCAGGCGCATCCGTCGTCGGGGCGCGAGGCTCTTCCATGTCACGCTCGCCCCCCCCCCCCCCAGTCGCATGCGGCCCGGCCATCAGCAGCGGCCAGACTTTTATTGGGCCGGATCACGCGCGCCCGGGCCGCCGTAATCGCCCCAATTGGCGGCGGGGATGAGCGCTAATGGCGCCCACCCCCGCCCGGAAGTCGCTTCTTGTGGCGGTGCGGGGGTTTGGGGGGCGGCCCTGCCACTTGATGGGTCGCGAGAGGAGCCGTCACCGGGGGCAATTGCGCTGACCCCGGGGTCAGGGCAGAGAGGATTTGCGGGGTTGGGCACCTCTCTCAGTTGGACTCACGGAACCACACACGCTAGGCACAAGTTCTCCCTTTTCAAAACCACAGAATGACGATGCAAGCATAGCTAGAATTGAACAGAACTGAATGACGAAAGAAGTCACATTTATTTTAGAAAAATTAGGCATCACTAAGATTTCAAGATCAGGGGGAGTATTTTATCAGTAAAATGTTGATATAAATACCTTCGATGTAGGTATATGCAGTAATATTTGGCAGACCAAATATATATACCTACTGTTTCAGCGCAGCGGAGGCTTGGTCAGGTATGAATGATTCCTTTAAATTATTCGAATTAGCAAAAAAAGGGATCAATTTTTATACTGAACTGAATTTTTCAGTAGGCTATCTCGTCATCTACAGCGGAAATATTTAAATGATTGCTAGAGTGTTCTTATATTTAAATATCAGATTCCTACTGATGTTTTGAACTTTTTCGATTATCCCATCGAGTACCTAATGCAAAGGAAACCTAGACTACACTTCATCTGCAGGCGGTGGCGTGGAGGGCCTCCTGAAAACAATCCAAACAGCATGAGGAATTCTATAGAGCTGAGAAAACTCGGCTATCGTGATGTTATTCCTTTGCAATTGAAATTGGATGCTCATCTCGTAATATACCTAATCGGAAAATGCAAACCAAACCTTAGGAAATGTGCACTTCCTGTCAAAGCAGTATCTTCATTTCTTCATCATTTATTAAACAATAAATTGTAGCAATAATGCTTTTAAAAATTTCTGCTGATATTGAACATATTTTGCAAAATGCTATAGTGCTTTTATTGGAATCCAGTGTAACAAAGGCCACCAAATGGATGGAAATGGGTCGTCTGAATTTGGTAATTATTTATTTCTGCGTTTAATGCTTTTACATTTTGTGCTTGATTTTGGGTTATTATAATTCCTCCTTACCTTACCAGAATTTAATCTATAGCATACTAATAGTTAGTACACAATAAACTGTTATTTTACTCGTATTTAGGTAACTGAGCCAGCGCAAACAATGCAGCTCTAAGTTTTTTATGCTTCGATGAGTCACACCAATATTTTTCAGCGTGATTTTCTCTATTTCTCATATATTTCAAAATTAGCTTTTTCAATTACGACGTAAATCCATTTTATGCGTAAGTTTTAGAAAATTTTACTAACTACTACACAAATGATTTCATTCACGAGAAATTATTTTAACTGATCCCATCATTACTCGATTTATGCGATGAGCTCCATTTTTCTGGTGTTTTTTTTCTCTTCTAGCACCTCTCCATGTAAATGTAAAGTTCATTTCCAATCAATTTTTAATGTTTACATTACCTATCTGAAGTAAAACCAGTATTTAAGGTATGCAATGCTTTCATTGATAATAAAAGTTTCACCATTCTGTGTGCATCTTAAAGAAACCAAAAGTCGAGAAATTGAAAATGATTACCCTTATAATAAGAAGGCAATGAAATATTTCTAGTATAACCAAGCAAACAATTAGCTGTGCAAGCGAACAAGTAGCTAATATTGCAAATCGTATGAATCCCCTCCGCCACCGCAAAAAGACTATACAGTCACCCAGGGTTGAACTCTCCGAATAAGCCTCTCGGGTTTTTATTATTAAAGGTTATCTACCGGTTAAGGAAGGCTTACTTGGAAAACACTATCTCTACCAGTCATCCACAGTCGCAGCCCCGCTTCACCTTCTTCCCGCTCTCCCCGCTTCACCTTCTTCAGCTCGGCGCACATCCTACCTCTCATCTACCTCACAACCACGAAGCCCCTTTCTCTTCCCCGCCCACCCTCCCGTCTGCCACGACCTTCAGCAAGCCCCTCATCACCCAATCAGCCTCCTCCTCATCTCCTCCAACGGTCTACTCTTCTCACACAGCACTTACTCGTTCGTCTTTCTTTCCGTCCATCTAACTGTTTCCGTTCTACTCCACACCCACTTCTCTGCACTCGCATCACTCTCACAGTGTGCTCACAGGTCTCTCTCAACCGTCCAACACTGCACTCCACACTAGATTCGTTGACAATCGTTTTATTACATAAGGTTCCACGATCAGTTCTCTCTTATGAGTGAACGCTTCTTTCGCTAGTGTAATTTAATTGTGTTTACCTACTCCAGTTTGTGTCCGTCCACGATTATGATCAGCATTTCTTTCTTAGTCCTAAAAAAGAGTCATTATCTTAGTTCCTCGTGATTGATCTTCATGCCATATTTCCTGCATTGAAATTCTTATGCGCGTACCAAGGACTGCAACCCTTAGAATGGCTCGACAACTAACGCCTTGACATCAGCGACTCTAATCGACGTAATAAGCTAACCTACTCTTTTTCTTATTACTTACCATGTATCTCATCCCTTGACATAAATATTGAAGTGGGAATGCGACAACGGGCACTTTTGCCTCACCTTCCGAACCACTGTCTCTTCCCCAGCTGATTTGTCATTTCCTCACTTGCACCGACTAACTCATCATTTAAAAGTGTTCAACGAGTTTCCTTTCCCTTCAGTGTACTTTCACATTCACTAGTATCTCCACTCTTCCAACTCTGCCTTCTCAAAATCTAGCAAACAAGCACAAGCGTCTTTCACTCAAGGTTCTTTTTCATAAGCGTTCTCATAACTGCTTTCGTGTCCAAGATTGCTTTACCTTTCCTAAACCAGGACTGGTTGTTAACTGGGTACTCCTTTCCTTTCGTTGCCAACCTTCTGTTAATTCAGACTAAATGCAACATTTGCCACGAGTTAAATCAAACTTACTGTTCCATAGTCTTCACATTCTGACGCATTCTTCTTTTTCAGGATGGGGATCAAAACTTCATCCACAAAGTCCTCTGACCATACTCATAGTTCCTACAAGTTAGCTTATAAAATCGCCGTCTTCCAATATTTCCGAAATTCCTCGGGGTAGCTATGTGGGGATGTCATCTTCTCCCGCAGCTTATCTCGTATACATTTCCCCTTGAGCCCTCTCCGTTTCGCTGTCTGGTATCACTGAGCCGAAGATTTCGTTCTCAATACATAAGTTCAGATACCTATTATCCCCACCATAGATCTTCTCCGTATTCCCTCCACCAGTCCTGAGTCTCTTCTGCTTCGATTTCTCTCCCCCCTATCTCGCCCGTAATATTTGGTTTCGTATGCCCTGCCGCCCGATATCATCATCACCACCATTTAGCGTGTAGCGCACCCATTTCCCCCACTCCGTCTCCATTTCTTGCCACTCTCTCCTCCACCACGCTTCCTTGGCCCTTCTTGTTTCACGCCTAAGTCTGTTGTTTATTTCCCCATGTCTGCACAATACCGTCATCAAAATTTTCCACTTATCTTACAAATCTTCCAAATCATATCCTCTGTTATCCCAGGCTTTTTAGTCCTTACACCGACAACAACCTTTCATTTCTCTGCTGCTTTTAATATTCCCATTTTTACGATTCCCCATTCTTTCTCATTGTTTCACAACTCATTATATTTGTTAAGACCAAAGTCAACATTTTCCTAGCATTCTCTTGGCCCCGATTTAAGATCCCGCGGTCCATTTCTTCATCCTCCTTCCTTTCCAGTCTTATGAGTCTTAAATTGTATTTCGCGATTACTAAATTAGTCCTAAATTAAATATTTATCCAATGATTGATGTATAATCACGTGTCACCAACAGCGTAAAATAGTGTAAATCGAGGCCAAACCGTGCGAGTATTTCGTCCGTGGGTTCTAATGAAATCTCACTGATCATTCAGCAACGTACTATCAATTCGAGATATATTTTACGGCAAAATTGTTTTCAAGCGAAAGAAAATCGAATTCCAACGTGTTCTCGAGAACCAAGTCGATTATTCGATTTGCCCGGCCTAAAAGAGTAGGACGGGAGCATTTGATCATCGAAGGACGAAAGGACGAAACATTCAGTGGACTGACGGGGTGTGGAGGTGTCTTGCTCTGTCAAACTGTTCGAGATAGCATCTCTTTTGACTTTCCACTTTTCCCCCCGTTATATGGGTCGTGCGTGGCTTCAATAATATCCTTCGTGTCACCCTGAGCCCGCATGACAATGTTTTCAAATAATTTAACTTACCCTTATACGAATAAATTCTTCGCGGGTTTCCCACCAGGTGAGTTGTTCAGCCAAAGCCGACGTTTCGATGGCTACCTTTGCCATCGTCCTGTCCAGGGCATTGAGTCCACTCAACGCTCAACGCCCTGAAGACGGTGGCAAGGTTAGCCATCGAAACGTCGGCTGTTGTTGAACAACTCACTTGGTGGGAAACCCGCGAAGAATTCATTCACATTGTGCGCCAGGAAAGCACCAAGTCTTACATTACCCTTATACGCTTAAGGGAATGTGTATAACAATTCAGGATCATTAATTCGTAATATAATAATTACATGCATACGTACATTAAAACCTCATTTGGTTATGGTATGTCATTAATGTTTCTAATTTATAATCAAATCTTACGGAGACATGCATGTCAGTTCTCAGGCTAACTATCACAAGAATATAACAACATTGTTGCCAAGTCTTAAGACATCCCTGACAGCTCAGCCACAATAAATTATACATATATATTTATAAAAAACCTGGGTAGCGTGGTGGTCTGCGCACTGGTCCGGTAAGTCATAGGTCCGTGGTCCTGGTGGAATACACGAGCATTCGGCAAAGGTATTCCAGTTTTCAATGTTTCCTACATTTCATTCATTCCTCGCATCGTGCCCTCCTCCTCTTCACCACTCTGATTGCCACGCGCAATGGCGTCAGAACGCTCGCAGTATACTCGAGAACTGTAGGTATTCTTTATGCTACTGTGTATAAGAGCATTGCTCTGATGTTATCGTTTTCACACAAGTATTTCTTTTATCTTACAAAGTCACGGATTTAACGAAGGCGAGGCACTAAAGCTAACTTAAGTGCCCGTTGCCATTTACGTTTTTCGTTGAGTTCTCATTCATTTTCCGTTTACGTCGGAAGTGTTTAAAGGAATATTTACCGAGTACACTCTAATAGAAAAAAGAGAAAAAGAACTAATTAACTCACCTACGCTCTTCGAATTCCTCGCTTGATCCATCCATCCTAAGTGGTCATCCAACTCAGGCCACTCTGATCCATAGACACCGCTGCGAAAATATTCCCACGGCGGAAAACAATAAAAATGTACCAAAATGAGAGATGAGGGAACTGTTAGAATGTCCTCAATGACGGATGTCCATCCACATTCTCGGAGTCCCATATGGTTTGCAGTAAGCGTCCCCGATCACATTCCAAGCGAAATCATTTCTCCACCCGAATGGGCTTACATTGCCCATCATGGGCCCATCCATCCACGTACAGGTTTAGATACGCACCGAAGAAAATCGCCCGTCAGAATGAGTGCTTCGTGTGCTCGACTACGGGTGGCGTATCCGTCGAGTTGAACGTAGACGTCCAATATTAGAGGGCCTGATAAATATTAGAGTTGAACGCGGAGACAGAGGGCGCTGGCCGGGTCGAATTGGCCCAGCGGGGCGAGCTGATGACTAGCCGCTGCCAGTGACGCCCTGACCGCCGCGCCGCAGAGACCCGGGTTGCCTTATTGCCTTGAGAGGTTAAGTCAAACTCCACACTCGGTGGGTGAAAATAATCATTCGGATATATCCGGACGTCGCTGCAAAAGGTGTTAAGGAGTTTGAGCGAGAGGTTTCTTTAGTCATTATAGAGACCAATATGAATTTCGAACGGCAATATATCTACTGATAGTGGGTGTAGAAATATGGAATAGGTGGAAGCAATACATCGAAGAACTCTACCTTGGGCCGAGACCATTGGAAGGCAGTCCGAAAATATGAAAGCCGAGGTGGACGAGGATGACCGGGGCCCAGACATACTGAGAAGCGAATTCTACAGAGCAGTAAAAGATCTAACGAATAACGAACGTGCCTGGCGAAGGCAACATAAACGGAGCAATCATCAAGACGCATGAAAGTAAAGCAAAGGACAACCTGTTCGAAATAATCAAAGATAGCTACGAGAGCGGGTGGACTAGAGGAGGACTTATGATTGCGATACCGAAGAATACAAGGACGGATAAATGTGAGGAGCACAGAACCTTGAGTCTGGTGTCACATGCGTCAAAAATTCTTACGCAAATAATAAGCGGAAGGATGGAAAGGAAAATTGAAGATAACCTCTCGGAAAAGCAATTTAGATTTAGAAAAAGTCTTCAACGACGTTGAGTGAATGAAGATGTTGAGTCTGGTGGAAAACCTCAGAATGGATTACAGAGACAGAAGAATTATGTACGAAATATATAACAAGCAAGTCGTACCATGCAAATGAGAGACGGAAGAGAAATAGATGCTAAAATTAACAAAGGAGTTGGACAAGGATGCAACCTCTTCAACATATGCTCGGAGGAGGCAATAAGAGAAGCACAAGAAATGGTTTTGAACGGAATTAATGTTAACGGAGAAGAAATAAACATGCTCCGCTTTGCTGAGGACATCGCGTCATAGCAGAAAATAGTGATGATCTTCAAAGATCACTGAACGCAATGGATCAAGTTCTTCAAAATATAACATGAAAATAATGAAGAAGACGACCGAAACCCTAGTCTGCGGAAGAGAGAAGATGAAGTCAGAAGTCACACTAAGAGGAGAGAAATGAGAGCAAGGGTATTCCTTCACCGACCTCGGAAACACCATCACGTGGAACAGAAGAAGTACAACTGACATCAAGCTCAGACTAGCCCACGATAAGAAAGCGTTCATGATTAAAAGTCGACTACTGTTTTCAAAGACGATAGGACTACGAACGAGGAAACATTATGTGAAAACATTTGTGTGGAGCATCGCACTCTATGGATCGGAAACATGGACCAAAGGAAAAGCAGACCAGAAAAGGTTAGAAGCATTCAAAACCTGGTTTTGGAGGAGGATGCCGAAGATCAAATGAACGGATAAAATAAGAAATGAAGAAGTTGTCAGAAGAGTGGAAGAGAAAAAGATCATACATGGAACACTATACAGAAAAGGAGAACCAGATGGATGGGGCACACCCTGAGGCACATTGGGTGTGTGGGGAATATAATTGAAGGGAAAATAGAGGGAAAAGTACCAAGAGAAAGGCCAAGAGATAAATACATGACGAAACAAAGAGGAGTACATAAGGAGAACTACCAGTGAGTACCTCCATCCTTTCTTATCTAACTAAGCATTTGAGAGGGAAGGATGGAGGGCTGCAGTCAACCAACCTTAAGATTGAACGACCAGTTCCAATATGAATCTTACTTCAACATTTAAGCAGTTGTAAGAACCACGGAGTAAATATAGAAATTTTGATTACCTAAATTTGTTTTTATGACTGAAATTCTGTAATTAACTAAATGCACACAATTGAGGCTTTAAATCGATTTATTTATTTCACGCTAGGACGCTGAAAACGCCTTCACAGCCGAAGATTTATTTGCAATTAGATACTTATTAAAACGATGGGTATTAAATTTATTTTTCATTGATAAAACACGCGAACTACTCGCCGTTACATTTCTAACGCGATATGTTCGTGATGGCTTACTCATTTCTACGAATATCTCTTTGAAGTGCACACAACCATGTCCAATGAAAAATGGATTCTATTTTATGCTAATGTCTCAAAAAGTAGCACTATCAATGCCTCATGTTTTATGCCACAAGTAAAGTTTCTTAACTTTTTTTCTTTATAATGATTGAATTTCATGCTAAGTGATATCTCGCTATAACTACGAAAAATAAAAATGCTTAAATATCTCACGTAAAGACTTCGTGGCGTGGGCGTTTAAGGCAATGATTATCTCCATCTGGGTGAGTGGACTGTCAATAATAATATAATCTACCCTACATTCGTGTAAGCTCCCCGGGAGCTGCCATAGGAGAGTGCCGCAGAAAGTAAGTGCGCTAGCAGTGTTTCTATTTATGCGAATAAATAAAGTGTTTACTACACATTTAGTTATGTTGTCCTTACGGTGTTTTCCCGTGGTTCTAACATAGTCACGAAGGTTGCAACAGAAAAGGATTATTTAAGCCTTTTCGTCCTGGGATACATCACCCTTATTTTATTATCCAAACATTTTACTTATTTAAATTCCTTGCGAACATCCTTACGCCGCCGAAACAATCGTGGTTTTCCGTCAGGGGTTCAGGGCCCAGGGTTCGCAGGGTAAACCTCAAGAGTCGGTGGAGAGTACCCCTTCTCATCCTACCCCAATCCCGCCTCAATAAAAAGTCACAAAACTCGTTAGAATGGTCCAAATCCGTCGTTTCTCCACGCATGTAAATGTCGAGTTCTTGACTTTCACCTGGCGGCAACAAATTGACAACATGCAGGATAAGATAGGGCAGCCAATAGACGGAGGAAGCTATTTCGTAATGAAATATCTTCGTCTGATAGCAGCAGAATACACACTCAAAAATGGAATTTGCAAATTATTTTTTTTAACTGCATAGGAAAACTCACCGTACCGAAAAATCTGCGAAATACCATTCTTATTGCTGTGGGACTAAAACCTGACTTTTGCGTATTTTTCAGCGTATCATGCGTGACATTTTAGTAAGCGATACTCTTCGTGCGAAACTAAGCAGTTTTTTTTATTTTTTCGCACGTGTTGCGGAGCGTTTTTCAAATAGGTAACTAACAGGCAAATCAAACGACATCATTGCATCCATCCTGACATAATTACCGATTCTGTAAGTTATGTGTTGGTATAAGGTGGGTTAGCAATCGTGCAACTTCTGTTGAGTCTCCTGATCATTAAAATCCAAAGCTCCAGCGCCATCATTTTTATGCGCCCTCATTTCTCTGTTCAAAGTCCCAATACCTTCTTCCATTTACATTTCCTTACCCTTCCACTTCGTTTTCTTCTCCATTATCCTGGCAATACTCATCTAAGAAACAGACCAGTCTCAGAAAACCAAAACTCTATTGAACTTTGAGACTATATCTCCTGAGATATATTGCATTGTTTCCAATGAAGACAAGTGAATTTTTTTTATTTATTTCATCAACCTGAATACAGCCTCGAGGACCATTTTACATCAGGCGTTGTAACAGTAACATAGGACAACAAACGCAACCATGTCCTGGGAGGAGAAAAATCCTACCCAGACGGGACTCGAACCCACGACCTTTGGCAGGCGAGGACGTTACCTTGAGAAGTTAACGCGACTTGCTGCAAATTTTCTCAGAGATTGCATCCCAAATTGACTCATTTCTAAATGTCCTACAACTGGATGCTCCAGTTATGAAACTAACTTCAAAACATTCAATTCTAAAATACCATCTGAGATATAATACGTCTTTGCGAAAAAGAAAGTATGGAGCTCAATCCGCCAAGCGTTGCCGGTTGGCTGATTAACAACTTCAGCGCGATATTGTTTTATAGTACGTATGGAGTCTCATTGGTATGCGATATGTAATTTCAAAGTGTTACTTTTTCACATGTTAATGAGAAATTTAAATTTCAGAGGCACAGTCCCAAATCCGTATACAGCAGCACGAATTCGCTTATTAAATTGAGTGCATTATTACCTCGGGAAATTGAACGTGCGGGACAAGAAGGCAATGCCGATGGAGAGAAACTGGCTTGTCCGTCAAGCACAAATGCTTTTGAAATTGAAAAATGTCGAGGGACAGTCCCGAAGAAACAGGCGATCGCTGCCTTGGAAATAAAATAGCCTGGAAAGATCTCAAACAACGGCAATTCCTGACGGAACAGTCTTACTGGATGTATAAAGGATTTAAGGTTTTCCCGGTGAATAATATAAGTGAAAGTTTCTCGGGTTTCACACCGGGTAAGACTATTTAAACGTATCAACGTTTCGATGGTTGACTCAGCCATCGTCATCAGGATAATGAGTTGAGCGAGGATGCTGGCGGTTATATATAGCCGCAGATACCCCATTGTTGAGGGAGCCGTTATGCGTTCTTTGAATTTCGTCAATTACTGGGCGCCAAGTCCTACTTAAGTTGAAGCCGTTGTCTCTATTGATGCTATTTTGCTCTATCTGTATCAATATCGCTTCTTTCGCTATTCTTTCCCAATATTTGGACACCCGGAAAAGTAGTGTGGAATTTGGGAAAAATCTGGTCTTACTGAATGATTTGAGAATTTGAGCTATTTTACAAATATTTTACAATTCTTTTGTTCAATTTAGTTCTCACACGAGTTCAGTAGAATCATACTAAAATTCTATTTACGTCCAGGTAGTTAGCTTTGCACCCGATGTATTTTAGTACTGTAGATTACGGAAACCAGAGTTTGTGAGAGTCTATGAGGAAGAATCGGAAGATAAAGTTTTCCACCGTTTGTTTCGCCAAAAAATAAATAGAATTTCCCTTGGTGCGGCTGAGTCCGGCTCTGGCCGCCGGCATCTCGGGGTACGGTGACACCACTACTGCATTGATACGCCTCAGACGCATAAATATGGAAGGAATTACGCGTAAAAGATCTAAGACTTGCGACCTTAATTAAAGTTTTAGCATTAACGACGACTACGAACTCGTCACCATATTTTTGTAAGAAGATATGAAAACATTTATAATTTGCCTTCCAATCGGCTATTTCATTTGCGAAGGCTTGTCATGTCGGAAACCTCTTTCTCTTATCTCTTTCGGAAATCTCGTATTTAAAACATTTTTCTGTATTAAATCGCAAACTGTTACATCTTTAGTCATTATTTTGTTATATTGCTTCTTTGTCCTGCCCCCGACAACAGGCAAATGCCTTAGGGGTCACCTAAAGCTCCCGTAAACTATTTTTGTATGTGATCACGAAATTCTTGATCATGTCGAGGGGCAAAAAATTAGTTTTATAACATTATTATATTTTAGCGACAATTTGTTCTCAGTAGAGCCTTCTACCTCATAAAAATAAATTAGAAGTCTTCGGTGAGAAAAGGTACCCCAAAAAAATTCCACAAGGTTATTTTTGGAAAATTCCCAGATAATCCGGACTTCGCAAAATCCGGACAACCCCTCGTGCCATGGAGTCCGGATCAGCGGGGGTCTGTTCTATTGATCTGCATAATATAAAATTGTAACGCTTTTTATGCTTGTAGCAAAGATATTTTGCTTGAGCGAATACATTGAAGCGCCACACTGCAAAGATTGAAACACGTCATTGATGTGGGAAAGGGATAAGATATGGGAGAGGATAACTATAAGGCGGCATGTGGTGTAATGCTGCAAGGGAGAGAAAGCTCTGTAGGATATCAAATCATAATAGGAATAGATAAAATTCAAGCAAAATTACAAACGAATTTGAGAACAAAGAAATAAATAGGTTTGATAGGCTCATCCATAACATTTATTCACGAAAAGTTTGTCAAAAAGACTTCGCGCAGTCAATTTTGACCATCCACCCAAAAAAAAGGAAAGCTGCAGACTGGAATAGGTATTAATGTTTTCAAACTTAGCTAATTTAATTGAAAGAAACATTAAAATAATAATAATTTTCAAGATATAATTTCTATTTACTATTTTATTAATTACCAAATCGCTTGAGATTTCACATTCGGCAAAAAAGCCCTCTGGCTCACTTGGATCTCTCCTGCATCTTCAGTCTGCGGGTTTTCTACTATTTCATCTCGAGGTTTTTGAACAGTCATTCTCATAATCGTGGAGTGCTCGAATCTTGGATTGTTAGAAAAACTAAACCTTATAAGGCTTTCTATCTCCCCTTCCTTGGGTTGCTCTTTATATCTTCTGCCTCTCTTTACGTCATCCAAAATGTCTATTTGCTTCATTCCTCTGCCATACTTACCCAACACCAAAGCATGCAGTTACCACTTGATTTTCCCTCCATCCACTTCTGCTGCCTCGTCTGAATATCCTTTCACCTATTTCCAAATGTAACATGCCCACATCTGTTTGTCTTCCTTACCATGAAGCTTACAAAACATATCGATACATCTAAAATAAAATGCTCATTTATCAGACTAGGACAACTTAAATATATTTTAATATCGCCAAAGTGCGCGGGCCTTATATACCCCGGCCTGGCTCCAAGGAGCGGGGGGGGGAGGGGTTAGTCTGAAGTCGGCAGACGTCGGGTCTAATGCCGGGCCGGTCCACTTTAGACTACTCCAGCCGGGCCCCTTTGGATGAGGCTGCCACGGCTCATAGTTATGGAATGACCAATTTTAATATATGGGTAAATTTCTTTGAATTCCCAAATATTCTTTGTATTCTAAGGCCTGCATTTAGATTTTAGCTAGAGTTTACGATACCAAATGTTTACTTTATAATGAATAACTTGTAAAATGACGTGAAAAACTGATTAATGAGTTATTATAATGATTTTAAAGGCATCAAACATTTCTTAAGAGGGTACTAAATGGTGCCGTGTTGATCTCGACTTCGTCGATATTTTGGTACTTTTCAATGTTTAATATCTTTATGAATAGTTGAGTCCCCAAAACAAAACTTTTACTGGTTATTCCTCATATAAAGGACTGTAAATGGGCCAAAGTTCAAATTTTTATTTTAATGCCTAACAAAGATAACGGACATTAAACTTTGGAAATTTTGAAAAATCAAGAAATTTAAAAACATTTAATTAAAAAAATCACTTAAGTCCACAGCTTAAAATTCTACAAACTTAAAGCGTGGCTTTATACATTTCAATTTAAAAAAATGCAAACATTAAGTATCTTGCCTTTCTATATTAAAAAATTGTTAAAATTGATTTTTTTAGTTAAGTGATGAAAACTTTGAAGCAATATTTGGACCCTTAGACTTAATTTTAGGTCGATACATCACCCTACCTTTATTTAAGTTTATTATTTACTGAATCGATTTCTTTTTGTTTGATTGTTCTAGGATACACAGAATTGGAGATATTTCCTTTAACTGCAGAACACTGAAATCGCCTAAAATCGGTGTTTCGTTAGCATAAAAATGGCCACTCTCAGGAAAAAAAATAAAAAAATAAAATAATGACATATTTGTATTCACAATAAATGGTAATTTGTATGGTAAAAATATAAAAAAATATTAAAAATTATCAAACAACCACCTCTGGACCACTATATATGGATTGACCCGTATACATGCATATTCACGTTCGTAACATTTGCGCGAGTAAGTTACGTCTTCATTTAAATGTAAACAAACGTGTGACAATTGGAAAACATCTTGTTTATTCTCATTAATATTGGCTTTATATTCATTTAATGTGGCAACATAGGTTTCAATTAATTAATGCATGAAAACTGTTACCGTGATTGAATGAATGGCACGTTTCCATAAACTATCACGGCATTGATATTTAAAAGTTAGTTCTCGCAAACACATTACGCACGGAAATGGCCGTATGTATACAACTTTCAAGAAACGCATTTAGCATTTGAGAGTTGGATATGACGTAGGTAGTTGCTTGATAGACATATCGTAGAAAGATGTGGGGTTGACCGTAGGTAGATCCTAAAATGAAGATGATTCTATACAGTCCGGAGATACCTTCTACCTTCAGTCCATGAGTAAACTATTTTTTTGCAGGTTGAAGCAATCGCGACACGATTTTGCAGCGCATCTGACATTCAAAAAAGGTAAGTTAATGAGTGCTAGACGCGCTGCAGCAGCGCCTTCGCGGTAGCTGCAGCGCTACCGCGCAGCGCATCAGATGCGCATCTGCAGCATTTTGTGTTTACTGGGGTAGCACACTACGTAATCTTCGGTATGAATCTGTCCTAAAATAAACGAGACTAACACCAAATTGACGATAAAAAAACAATACTCATTGTGGACGTTTCAATGACTAATAGATGAATGGTCTCTCTCCAAGAAAGAAAGGTTTATTTGTATTGTGAGATATATTTGTACGGTTGAAGAAAACATTCAGAGGTTAATTTATCAGTTAAAATTCTTTCGTTTGACACATCCTACAATTTATCCTCAAAGGTGGAGGACCGTCTATTTGCGTTCTCCCCTTGTTGTAATGTTCCAAACTCCTTTCATACTTCCATTCTTTCTTACCAAGTCTCTCCATTAACCGTGGAAACTCGCTAGGTGTCAAACTTAGTACTAACAATGGAGGAAGAATAACAATCTCCATATCCGTGAGGTTTGAAATGTTGGGATCGTTCAAGAATTTCGCTATAACCTCATTCACTTTGATAATCTGATCATCACTGGTTTCCAACCCCTACTGAACACTCGCTATTCATCACTATGAATGAATGCTGTGATGAGCTTGGTGCTACTTATATTGTAAATCTCATTGCACAGAATATTTCTTTTGCAGCTGCATCACCTGCGAACAGTTTCGCAAACAAGTTTCAACACGCATATAAGTGGATCTTAATTTCATTCATGGAGTTGAGAAGGCCTCCTCGCATGACCTTTTCTATTAATTTTATGATGACCCCACGCAAGGGTGTTTATCCCATCCTCGCACACGTAACGTTTATCGTCGCTAGCGCTCAAAGCGGTTTTGGTTCTTTCCACAGTGCGCAGCTGATGCTTCTGTGATCTTATCAGAAACATCTTCCTATAAGAGGGGGCTTTCTCACGCAAACATGAGACGTAATCATCAAATGTTAATGATCTATCAATCGCAACTTTTTTTACACCTTTGGCTCGTTTCCCCTCAACTCTATCTTGTACACGATGAGAATAAAGTTTGCTCCTGAGTCCTGCAAAGTGAGTCATAATTTGACCTCCACACTCATCTTTCATCTTACCGATCACTTTCGCGTTCACTGGCGAGTAACAAGGGTGACCCTTAGAGTAATGGGAAGCATCATATGATGAGAGATCGGAGACCTTGTCATTGTAAAAGTCTAAGGTTTTAACTTCAATTACATATCTATCGGTTTCCATGCACATCAGACGTTAATTTTCGCCATACTTTGCTTTAAGATTTTCATATAGAAATCGTGCATTAGTATTTTCGAAAGGTCTAAAACTGCCTGTGGATGGAGGGATGGATAACGAAGAACCAGAAGGATAACAAAGAACGAAATGGATAACGAAGACCAAGAAGGCTCGCTCAAGATGAAAAAACATCACCGCTGCTATATAGGACAAGACAAAATTCACGAGCGTGAGACACATTCAGCGAGATCGCATGCAAAAGCGAGCGAGATATGGCAGTCACTGGAGAAGATCGCTCCTTCGCTTTACGTAAACAATGGATATTTCAATTATTAATTTGCTATTTTCATTGTTTGTTTTAATCAGAGGTTTTTGCGGATGATTTTGGAGTAAGGTGAGCCAGTAGCAGCGCCCTGCCAGTAGCGATATACATCGAGATATTGCTTCAACAGACTTCGATGGATTCGTAAATGCAAAAACATCGAATGGAGGCATTTTTCCACGCACTAATAATTATTATTGTGATGACTAATGATAATCCGGGTTGAGATTCGATTTTGCTCATCGTGATGCATGGGAAAGATCCTTTCTGAGGTGTGTAGATTTCGGTGAATAGTGTGAAAAGGATTTAGCCACCTAGCTATCTCTCTCACGCAAACAATAGCCGGGAACAATAAAGTTGTCATATTTGACAAGTTGACAGACAAAGTCTCTCCGTCGCACAGTGGGCTGAAATCGAAAAAAAGCGGAAAAAAAGTCTTTTTTCCATTATGAATACTTTTACTACTTTTGCATTGCAACACAATGAAATAAAACCAGGCTATCACCTGAGATTAGTTTTAACCACTTTTATCAAAATCAATTCCCTTTTGATATGATACCTCAAAACCTTGATTACGCTCGGCTGCATTTGCAGTGCGCTCCTCGGCGTCAAACTTGAATTCTATTGATGTTAATTGCCGCAACAATGGATAACAAATATGTAAACATTTCATGCACCATTGTTTGCATGAAACTGTCTTATTTTTGTTTAATTATGGAAAAACTGTGTTTTGTCAATCAGAGAGGCAGTAGCTTTATTTTTTTGTGGGAGTATATTTCGTTGACAAAGTAAACTCTTGCTTTGTTTTTCCTGAAGGGATTTCATAAAGAGTTCCAGGAGGAATCTGGTTTCATAGCCTTCCCCAAGTTTTCAGTAATTTTAGCATGAAAGAATATTTTGCACAAAGTAGCACATCTTGCCAGCACGGGCTACTTTGTTTACTGCTGCAACTGCCGTGCGACGCCCCACGCAGAAGACATTCCTTCCATTGACTTCCTTCATCGTTCTACGGGTGTCAGTTTACTTCTGATTTAAAGTGACTGTTTTCCGTCTTCATTCGGAGATGTATTGTGTGACACATCCAGAACTCTTCGATGTCTTTAAGGAGAACGGATGGAAGACCAACTAGAAGTTGGAGAAGTACTTGGAGTCAAGGGCGGCTCCCGACCAGAGGTTCGGGGGGGTACCAGCGCAGTGGCTCTTGGGGTTTGGAATGCCCCCCAGGAAAAGGGGGGTTCGTGGATCTCATCCCGGAAATTCGTAACAAACTATGTGCAAAATGGCGCGTTATAAGTGGTTTGGAAACAAAAGTTTGCCTTTTAAAGTCTTTACTAAATGAATATTTCCCTTTTGAATTGCCACCTAGTCTCGACTAATTCCAAAATGATTTTGATTTACATTCGCATTCAGCTTGTGGATTTAAAAACAGTGTTCTTTTATATAAAATTTAACTGGATTTAAAATAAAATAACCAAAACTTCAATAACAAAAAAGGAACAAAATATTTTAGGCTTTTAACCTGTCTATGACAGAGAAATACACATCGAGGTTTTTGGGATGGGCATTAGGGCGGATCGGAAAAATCGATTTTCCGCGGAGAAACTTGGCCTTCTGGAAAAAGTTGTCAAAGTGACTAAAAATAAAACCAGAAAAATTTGGGACCTCTAGGTCAACCCTTGACCCTCGCGCCGTGGCCATTTATGGGGAGGGGGGCTGAAAATGGAAAAAGTCAAGTTTTTATAGCGGTTCCCCATAGATTTTGCAGAGTTGCGATCCTGTAGGCCAAAATTTCGTCCATTTGGACGTATCTGCAACCGTTAAGCCACAAAATGTCTATTTTGAGTGCGCGGCCGCGCGTAATTATGCAGCAGACGCGAGGTAACAAACTCAGGTAAAAAAATATGTATACATTGTCAGCGCCGAATACCCGCCTAAAACCACTCGAGGCAATTTAGAAATGTTATATTGATTTCAAATAATTCTTCCGTAATTGTTATGCCATGGACATTATGCTTAACTATCTAATATTAGTTAGACCAACGACGGAAGACGCATACATGATGAGTTTTGCTGCATTCGCGGCGAGCGGGCAGCAGACGCGAGCCGGAGGGAGGCGCGTGCGGCCTGCTGACCGTTGCGCTGCGACGCGTCACGACGCTACGTGGGCGTTAGTAATGTGTTCACTCTATGGAATTACATAAATTAAGAATATAAAAAACATATTCGTACTGAAATTCTGGAGAACACTACATAATACATGACCAAACCTCCAGAAGTTAACCAATGTATTATAAAAGTGGTCAGTAACCATTCAAAGAAAAAAAAACAGTGCCATACACTCATAAAGAGATGGTTGCGCTAATTTGGGATCTCGTCAAAGATTAAAAGAGAAATATACTATATCAAGTAAGAGAGTATGCTCTGCTGCGACTTGCGCACCTTTACCTGTCATGCACGAGAGACATATAAGCTCACATCAGTCTACGCGAGGAGAATCACAGCACTCGAGGAGCACACAAGCCACATTTCTGCATTGTGCCAGCAGTAGCGTGGAATGGTGATGCTCCCATTGCAAATTTCCACCCATTTATACCCATCCCAAAATTTCCTCCCCTCTAAGGCTAACCAACTGTTAATATTCCCAGTCCACCATATTCACCTTGACCTCGGTAGAAAAACCTCCAGTGGCTGGCAGGGCAGTCCAGAATGAGGTTTCGACCAAAACCCAAACTGTGCCGACAAAATTTCATTTTACACTGGAAACCTGACAAATTGGCACTCATAGAATTTTGTCATTGATTGAAAGTTTCATGGGCAGTTGGTAGATTCTTGATTTGTGGGTAAGTAATTCAGCTTAATGTTGTAAAATATACTTGCATATTTTAGTCAAAGATTGAGAAAACTTGTTTCATGCTGCATTCTCGTTTTTCACTCAATCTTGGAAAAGGTATTATGTACTACATACTAGGAGGTCGTTGGCCGTGATAAAATCATATTCCTTCTCTGGCAACACTACAGGATGAGGAAAATAAAATAACAGGCAACATAGGAAAGTTTGTCTTGTATTGAAAATAAAAAGGAAGGTTATTACAACTGTCACACAAAAATATATAAATTCAAGGAAATTAGAGTAGCACTGCGCACTTTTACGTAGACCACAAGTCAAATGTCACCAATGGACTATGCCTTCTCATCGACGGCCATTTGTCAGGCATTTAAGGAATGAATGTATTATCCATGTACCTAATAACTCAGGTAAAAGATGTTTTGATCACAGAGTTTAAGAAAACAAAATTCAATAAAATTCATAAATAAATGCCCTGATAACTATAACTAAATGAACAGACATAATGATGCCACTCCAATGCAATGAAAAATACAACCCTTAAAAAAAGCTCCCAGATATTCCTTGCACACCTACACAGATGAAAATGTTCTTAAATTAAAAAAATAATAATTTATGAACTCAACTAGGAATGCCCGTCAGTTTCAAAGCCATTATTAAAACTAGAATACTTGAGATTGAATTGGATCAGTTTCATCCTTAGAAGTTTCCCCTGCCATTTATATTTTGAGTTAGGACATATCTGGATATTGAAATCTTATAGGAATAGCAGATGGCTCGTAGATAAAACTATACATTTGATCTTTTACAAATTCATGCTTGTCTTTTGGTTCCGGATAGGTGGATGCTAGCCCTGTGGATTAAATAAAACAAAATTGGTTAAGCATTTAGAAAAATGTATCACAATTGTACAGCAAAACTTGGCAAAAACTATACATTGATAAGCACGCCTACAAGTATAGCTTTGGACACAGTTCTAGAGCATAACAAATTCCAAAATTTTTGCCAGGACTCAGAGCCCAGCCTCTCTTATCAATAACTCAAAGTGCAAGAACTTACTGAGCTTTTTACAGGCAACCTTAACATCAAGCTCAAAATGTCATTCCAGTCTCTAAGCATAAAATATACATCTTATTTATGGCTCATTTTGATGTTTGAAGAACTTCTCATGTCCAGAACTAAAGGGATTACTAAGAACAATTTATTAAATCCTCCAAAATAGACTCACCATAAGAAGAGGATATTGCACTAAGGCATACCATAAAATATACAATATTTTTATTATCAAATTTATTTTAATTTTGTAAAATAAGAAACAAACACCTACCAATGTCCACATATTTCAAAGTCCCTTTCATATCCAATGCAAAGAACATACATATCCATCCACTCTTTAAAGCAGCAAAAAGCTTGAACACAAAATTATTTAGGTCTTCTAATCCATTACTAACATGCCACCAAATCAAGCTCATACTCACAATTCCAGCAATATATATATATATTAAACATTCATCTACACAAGGTGAAAGAATGTTAATGTAAGATGTTAGTCTAACAGATCCATTTAATCACTCCCAAAAGTTTAATAACTCATCACAGTATAGCTGAGGGTGTTATAAATTTATCTCTAAAACAACAGGGGCTGACTCGAGAGCCAAAAAATACAGAACACAGCACTTAATTTGTACTAGCTCTTTCAGATGAATTGGCTCTTGCAAATGAATTACCGCTTTGAATTTATTATTCACATCTGAGTGAAATTCGGCATGAAATAAATGTTCGTGAAAGCATAAAACAATTTGCTCTATTCCAATAAGGCCATTGAACAATTAATATTCTCATACTATTAACACTACAGCTAATGCATTATAAAATTCATATTTAAAAGAACAATAGTCCAGCTTTCCTGAGATATATATTTCCTTCACACCCTACACCTAAATCCTATTGTGTGATTACATTACCGACTATTCACACCCTTTATAAAAACAGTTACTAGCTTAAAGTTATCATCTCCAGAGTCTCTTATAAGTAAGTAGATACAACAACAAAATTTCTAAATACAAATATTTGACAACATATCTTATATTTCATATATTATAATTAAAACTAAGTAATTCATTGACAAAATATTGAGAATAGAAATTGCATGCCCACATGTAGTCTTTCACATTCACATATTTAATCATGTGATTTAGAAGTACATGCCTACACGTAGCATGACCAAATCTTTAAATGCATAAGACAAACCAAACATACAATAGGTACATAAGAATTAAAAAAATATTTTATAGCATTTAATCCATGAAAAAATCATATGAGCAATAATTATATCATAAAATAACGAGTACACACTCTCTACACTCAACACTGATTTCATTGACTTTCCCACACTAAGTATGCTCCTGTAATGTAACAAAGTTTTGCAATAGAAAATTCTATGAAATTTCATAGAAGGAACAATATCGGCACTTGTCCATGTGAGTTTTACCTCTCTTTAGGAACCAAATTCAAAGTGCATAGGATGATTAACTAATACACCAAAGCAAAGGAAAAGGAGAGATGATATTAACCTATAATATCATATTTTGCAATATGTATCTCAGGCATATGTGGCACAAAAAACCAAGGTATCTACATATTACTGAATGACAAAAAAACACAAAAGAACAGCGACTTTAGTTTTTAACCCTCCATTGGTGCGCCGGTCTTCAGAATGCCGTTAGTCGTTCTGGGTCTGACATACCCATGTTAAATTTTCAACGGTATCTGTCATTTTTTAGAGGAGTTGATGAAAATATTTCATCACTTTTTTTTAGAAATGTTCCTTATTATAATAATTCTCAACATATGTACATTGGAAACAAGAAAAATTCCCAAGTAGAATTCCCATTCTTGTGAAAAAAGTACTATAGTTAGCCACGCTGGGTCTGGCAGGACCAAGTTCGAGCAACCAAGAAAAGTAACAACATCCACTACAATATCCTATCTCAACTAAACTCTTCCAAAACTCGCACAGGCAAGCAGTATGGAAAGAGATGTCCTTGAGTCATTAAAACAAAGTATCAACCATTAGAGCCCATGGATCTGAATGATGGGATGCAAAAAATATTTAATGTACTTAGTCCTGCTGGGTCTGCCAGGCCCAAGTTGGAGCAGTCAAGGAAAAAAGACTCAACTCCTCTAATGTATTTTCTCAGCTCAACTCGTTGAAAGTTATGCACAGAATGAAGAGCAGTGCGGAGAGAGGTGTCCTCGAGGAATTAGAGCAAAGTCTCAACCATTCAGGAGTTATCTAACTGAGATGAACCAATGGGTCTACCCAGACCCATACGCAACTAACTGAGGGCTTACGCTCAAACTTTTCTGGTGGTAACATGACCTTATCTTGGGAACTGCTTATAGTGAATATATTTGGAAATATACTGAGTTAATTTGCTGATCAACACTATTGCATAGGAGAACTAAAGAAGGTGGTTATCCATCAACAGCTCACTCTACCAAAATTTCTTACAAATAATAATATCACTTGGCCTGAAACTGCATATTTCCAATGAGCACAGTCAAGTTTTGAGACAGTGTACTTTGCTTCTGATTCCACCATTTAGTGGAGAGATCCAGACCCCTTTCTGACACAAATTTGCATGAAACTCGGAGCACATATATAATGAATGTATCAATAAAAGCATAAGCTAACATAGCAATGGTATATGATTCAAAAAGTTAGTCTTAACGGAAAGAGGAGGATAAAAGAGTGGAGAGCTGGAGAAATGTAGGCGAGTAGAAGATTGGCAAGAGTAATTTGGATAGTGAGGGCAACAAAAACGTAATACAGGAATGTTTGAAGGAGGCAGCAAAAGAGGATGGTTGTGATGCATTGAGGGGTGATGAGGTGATGACGGGGGCTACGGCAGGGAATATGCTGGGTTAACACAGAAGAGGTAGGAATGGGATTTGGGATGACGGCAAGATGGAAAATCTGAATATAGCTTAAGAGAGATTTAACACAGGAAAGATAATTTTTTCACAGAAGTCAATTAAATACCCTGAGATACAGAAATGGCATATGCCAGGGATTGTTCCACCAACTCATAGAATACCTACCAATTGCTATGGTGGCTAGAATAGTTTAGCACCAACTCTGAGATAATAGTATCTGGTGAACTTTAAAGAACATGAATGTGTATTGGCAATGAGGCACAGCTTTTGGTTTATTTAACCCTACTACAGCAAGAACATACCAGATAGGGTGCCCTAAGAATTTCAAGGACATTTAGATTAAGTTCTTAAAGCTGCATTTCTTAGATGCTTAAAAATCAATCTATGTATTTATTTATTCGGCAAAGTTCTTTTTTAAGATATCATAAACTTCATGGAAACAGGCTAAGAAAAATAATGCACATGGGCTCAGTTTTGAACACAAAGACGAACTAACAAATTTTAATGTAAATGTATAAAACTCAAATTGATACATAGGTATATGTATTGGTTTTCATGCATGCACAAAGTCCACAACACAATGCTCAATTAAAATCTATTGATATGAGTAGAAGTTAAATGCTCAGGTGCATGCAATTATGTGCTTAATGCCGTCTAACCCAAAGCCAAACAATATGGCAATAAGTTATAAGCAATACATTTAATTCAATGAGATCTTTCATAACAAGATTATCAAAAATAGGTGGAAATTGATATGCTTTTTGGCTGGGATATGTGGCAGAATACTATGTCTCTTGACTCCCGAAAGAACGGAAAATGTAAATTGTTATTATGCAGAGTCTAGACGATTCATTTCTGAATTAGAGTCCCTAAATTTCTCCTAAGTGAATTCAAGACTGGACTGAACCAAGCACTATCAATTTCGTTAGAGGAGGCACATTTGAAAACCATTGCATGAAACCATCAAATCCTTTTCGTGTGAAAAGCTAAATGCTGTAATATGAACCTTTGTGTCTACCTACCTTTTAAATTTTTATTTTAATGTATTTCATTTAAATTTATCCACCTGTTATTGTTTCTTCAAACAAATTATTAGAGTGACATAATATGTGAAAGAATAGTTATAAGAGTAAGCATGTGCATTACTATACTGAGCTGACTAAAGTACATTCATATTTATTATAGTCATACAGAGCACATACTTTCCCCAAGCTGTTTCAAAGACATATTTTCTTGAGGAATCAAAAAAGGACAGTTATTTGAAACTGCAGGTTCTATCTTTATGGTTCCACTTTTTCATTAAAAACAAATTTTGCACATCACTAAGAAGTCTCCAGAACAGTATTTCAAATAACATCTTTCATGCATCATAAAATTTAAATAAAAAACATCAAATAGACCATGAGACATCTTCAGTCATAACAAAAGGTCTAAAATGCAGTGAATACAGTGGATGTAGCCCATGCAAGACTTACAAAGCTGAGAGTTGGCCTTTGTAGCTTGTGTAACATGGTCCTCTTTTCAGCCAGAAAAGTCAGAAATTACATAAATTGCAAGGTTCACATTGAATGGTTCACGACTGATTCATTCGATTCCCATTCGATGATTACAATGGTTTTTTGAGCTTAACTTTTTCAAATTTATATTGTTTTACGAATAATTTGTTAAACTATCTTTCATGTGATTTCCCTATTTGTTTGCTTGTTTCACAGTTTGATGACATACGTTATAGTTTTTATTTTGTTCAAAAGTTGTAAATTTTACTCGGTGGAAGGACATCATATTGGTAGTAAAACAAATCTTATTTTACTATCAATTGTTCATTTTTTTCCAACCATAGAGTAAGAAATTTCAAAACTGCTATTAAGTAGAAACTTTATTTCCTCTATTTGTACTTTTTAAGAATTACTCCCATGATGGTTATCTTTGTCTATTGCATTTCACTTTGAAAGCATTGAAACCAACTGTAATACTCAAGTTATGCCATTAACATTCCCCAAAAATAGTTAGGAAACAAGATGTGATCCAAAACAGAACTAGACATTGGGGTTTCAAGGCCAACATAGCAAGGCAAGCTGAATTCCTGCTGGAATCCACCTCGCAAAATCCAGTGCGCAAGCCAAAATCCAACTGGATCAATCCAGTGGGAAAGTTGGAATCCAGCCTAAATCCAACTGCTTTTTTTAAACGATTTCAACTGGATTCCGGCTGTTTGAAATCCTGGATTCCAGCTTGATTCCAGCCAGAATCCAGGCATATAAGAAAAAAAAATAAAAAAAAATATGGCCTGTGTGGGATTTGAACCTGAGTCACACAATCATCTCAGGATAACAACCCAACACCTTACCCATAGGCCAACAGCTCTCATTTATATGTGGTAAAATGAGGCTATTTCTTCCAAAAATTAGATTTAATGCACGCAATAACTGACAGTAATTTGCACTGACAACGCTAATATAATACTAACACTCCTGCACTATATTAACACCTACTTCACATATTTCGCTATGCTACATATGCTCCCTTATATTAACCTTTCATATTCTTCATTAACCCTTTTCCTTTCCAATACCATTCCCTAAAACCTGTGGAGTGCATTTCTTTCTCAATGCCATGGACCCTTTGATGGGTTTACCCAGCTGGAATCAAGCTTGCCAATTCCAGCTGGAATCAAACATATAGTATGCAAGCCGAAATCCAGCTGGAATCAAGCTGGCTAATTCCAGCTGGAATCAAGACCCTGAATCAAGCCGAAATCCAGCTGGAAACAAGCTTGCCAATTCTAGCTGGAATCCAGCTTGCGTGCTATGTGGGGGCACTAACTGTTTTACTCTCAAATTATGGCATGGCCTCTAAAATGCTTCTCCACGATTTAAGTCATTTTTGACCCATATTATTCTTTACATTACTCCCGAGGGTCTAGTTTACATGCAAAAACAATCACTGTTTAGATTCACCAGGTCAGCCTTCATTTTTTGGGAGGAAACTAGTACAGCAATCGTAAATTGAGATACCTATATATGTACTTGGAAGGAGTCCCCTTCTTGCCTGAAATGTTTGCGAGGGAAATTTGCACACTAAGTTCTTATTGTGCCAACAATTGACACTTCATAAATACCAAGCATGGTATGAATCATTTACTAGAATGCATAAATCATCAACGTAAGCCAAAATACCCCATTGAAAGTTGTTAAAAAATACTAAGTGTGGGATTTCCTTGGTTTTCCTCTCATTGCTAGAAATATTTTGTCATTAATTTCAACCATATTGTATTTTTATCATAAAATAATTTTTTAATAATAAATACACCACCACAAGAGCCACGTAAGAAAGCATGGCATGCGCACTGGTGTGATATCACTGTTCCAGTGTAGAACCCCGCTAGATGGTGTTTTTCCATCCTGGAATAGGGAATAGTGTGACAGTAAAATTTTGGACCCTGAGATGAAAAAAATTGCCTCCTTCATTTGAGTAAGGAACTGAAGTTGTACAGTTTTTTTTCAGACCTCATTCAATGAATGGGATGGAAAAGACCAACTAACTAATGCTGAAAAAAAAACCAGTTGAAACTCCAGCTACACAAAACCTTAAGAGCTTGAGCCTTATGCACCAACTTTGTTTTCCTCCTTAGCTTTCCCCAACGCCTGCATTGGATTTACCCAACATGGGCTCCATACTCAGATTCTGCAACCAGATTCTACACCCAGATACTACGCACGATGCCCACAACTTAGGTGATACCCCCAGGCTGATAACCCTTTGGCTGCTGGCCACCGCCACATGGCATGGCAGAACATGATGCTAACGGGTGGCAAAATGCCAACTCCAGTCAAATCATATGCATAATCTTGGCCGGCATAAAGTCTTCTGTGCCTAGAATGCATTGTGACTTGTCATGCCTTTTTTATTGGTTCAACTTTCTATTTTTTTTTTTCATAATGTTTTTTTTTAACTTTCCATGAATCACGTTTCTCATGAAAAGAACAAGGCACCTAGGGCGCACTGAGTGAGCCTAAAGACGCATCATCGGCAGTAAGCACACACCCACGTTCCAATGTGAAGCTCCACATCCAGCTTCAGCACTTTTGTCCAACATCTAAGCCCTTCTACTTTCAAGCCTTATGCCATGGGCGTAACCAATAGGGCGTAACCAATAGGGGGGCGTAATAGGGGGCGATCGCCCAATGATGGAGAAAAAGCTCAATTTTAATATCCTACGTTCAAATTTTGATAAATGCAAATCAAGCGTGCGTAATCGGTTTTGACGTGTTGTAGGTAAAGTCTTTATTAAAGGTACGTTTTCCAAGGTACGACTGTGACGATCATCACTGGTAAGAGTCACCGAAGGGAGTGGCACAAATACTAATCGCCCCCCCCAAGAGCCCATACCCTTGTACACCCATAAGGTGTACTTCCAGAAGTGAACTGTTCACACCAGTTTACCTTTCCAATCACCCCTAATCCCTTTCTCCCTTCCCCTACTAAGCAGCAGGAGTGCTAGCATACTCAACATTGCCCTAGCTTCTCCCCTGACAACCACAACCATGAAAGCTTCTCTCATCTCCATCCCTCACATCTGTACCCATTGTTCATTTACCTGGCAATTTTCCTGATCCTTCCACAACTCACTGCAGACGTAACTTCCAGAACTAAAAATTCAATTTCTAACTGGCAACACAATATAATTTGCAATCAGGTCATATTTTGTGCACCTAATGTTTCATACTTATTGGATTCGTAGATACCTTTTGGTGAATGCAGCCCTAAAATTAAATATGTACTGAAGTTTCTTCTGTACTTTTTCGTACTGAATCACAATTCTGTTTCACAACGTGGCAAGGCTCGATTTTGCTGAACTAGGAGAGTGATTTAGGGTTTGTCATCTCAAAATTTACACGAAAGCTTTCTCTGAGCTCTCCGTCATCAATCAATTTCCACTAGAGGGTGATTGTTGCACACATGAGCGGGTGCCATTCACAACACCACTGCAAAAAGATGTTGTAACAGTTTATATTCTTTGGAGCTAATCCTGGAAAAGTGTGCACAATGCATCATCCAACCAGCTTGGCAGACTCAACTTACCCACCAGGAAAGAAATACTTCAAATTGCTAGCAGAAGACAGAGTGTTTCGGCTGAGCCATTGTGGCACCCATTTTAAACACTTTCTGATATTTAGTGCACCTGAGATATCTACGTTACGCTACATGCACATACGTTGATAAACACATGCTAAACTAAAATGGCAAGTTTTCCACAATAAATGATTTAAACATGTAAAAAAGGAAAAAATACATTTTACAATTGCATGACTATAAGTAAAAAAAACGAAATTTTTACTAATGAAAATTTTGAGTTTCCATCACCTACACAAATATCATGTAATAATGATATAACCCATGGGACACATAAAGTAAATTTGAAAAAAAAATCATCCCACCCACATGTAAGGATTGCATTCCTGGTCACATGAAACCATAGTTAGATCACAACTTAAAAATCAAATGTACCTTAATAGAGGTACCGAGGGTACCTTATTTAAGTATCTATTTATTTTGGAAAAAAATAATATAAAAAACTGAATGCTCTATTGCAAATTCATTAAAGAAAAACAAAACTATATGGATCATCAAATTTTATTTATCTATCTCATAACTTCAAACTCCAATTGAATGTGAAAATAGGTAGTTATACATACACTCTAAAAGTAGTACGTAGCACAGAACATGTAGGTAGGCATTCCACCTACTGTATAAAAAGTATTCAGGTCCCTCAGTACACACATCTCCCTCAGAATAAAATACAAATCCAAACAAAACAAATATTACACCTGGCAGAGCAAAGGGGTAAGGCCCTCTAAAGATTAAAATGCTAGAATGCCACAAAATAAAAATCATGCATACAGGGATCAACTTGAGCAATTATTATGTGTTAAAAGTAATGGTAGCAACATATCTTTTCAAGAATCAGTCATTAACCAATGCAAAAATCAAAAAGCAAACAACAGTGCTTTAACTACGTAGTCACTAGATGTGGCTAATCAGCGATTTCACATTTAACTGAACAGCCAGGAACTAATATGCTCCATATTTGAAGGTCATAATAAAATGAATAGGAAATCTTTTTCTCCAAAAAGTGTTAAAAGTGGTAATTTTAATTAGTTCCACTGCCAAAAATATTAGCATCCTTCCAACTTATCCCGTCTTTGTACAAAATTTAAGAACTTGTACAAACAAAATTTTAAAACCGATTTCAGAAATTTTAACACTTTAAATTAAAAATAAAATCTGGTAAAAATCGCACACAAACCAAAAACTTGAGACATTTTCACCTCATCACCTCCGATCGGGTAAACTATATAAATCTTCCCAGCACAAAGAAGTCATGCAAGCAAGCAAATATGCTCTCAAAAACAAGTAAACAGAATTATTCATCCATGTAAGGCAATAGTGTGCCAACAAAAAACATATCAAACAATCTTTTACAAAGATAATATCTCACCATAAATCTATGGATATATAGGCAAGCAATAAACCACACTCCTGCTCTTAAGAGTGGGGCCACTTGTAAACGGGCGGAAGAGCAGATGTATACTCATAATTAAAAAGCTGCTTTTTGATGAATTCCAACTTGTCCTTAGGCTCTGGATATGTCGATGCATGGCCTGAAAATATCAATAATACACACACACATGTGCCCAAACCCACAACCCACATGCATCTGTTAGAAAATTCCTTACACTAACAATGTAAGAGAAGGTACACCTTAGCCTAGTATTCAGGACATAGATAAGACCTAGATAGGGCCTCAATCTTCGCGCAGGATACTTTCCCGAAAATACCGTGACCGTTTATAAATTTTAAGGCAAACATCAAGATCTTTCAGCCATGAGGTATTTTATACCCATATAATAAAAAAAAATCCTGAATGATAGCTTTCATGATCCTTAAATACAACTTATGTGCAGAAACTGACTACATTTTTGCTCTAATAAGTAATAACATCAATATTCATACTATCTACAAATAGCTCTGCACAGGAATAGTTAGCTGAATGAGTTAGTCTAAGTTTCGCAAAATCACAGAAAGGAGACGACATTAGGGAGTGAGGAGTAAAGATGAATACGCAAATCCTTATGTCCCATGAGAAACGTCAATACAAAGAGTGTATCAGGAAGTGAGACAGTGAATAAACTGTGAAGATTCAGACATGAAGTGATCTGAGGGTTCATTCATTGTGAGAGAGAGGTGTAATTTGGTAGATCAAGAAAAATGATAACCTTATTACTTCATTTTGATATTGATGAAGGCAGTGAAATTACAAAAATAAGATTTAATAATTGACTGGATGACCACATTTTACAAGAAGCCTCGGTGGAAAGGAAAGCATTTATTAAAATTCAAACAAATCTAGCATGGCAGGTGACTGAAATGTCAGTTAAAGTGAAGGAGTACATAGTAACATTAACCTGGATAAGATGATGCTCAAAGAGCAACTTCTTGCTTGCTAAGAGCTTAGAGCAAGATGGGGTGAGTCACAAAAAGGTTTGTTAAGGTTTGCGAGTTTGTGAGAGACAGTGTGAACCACAAGGGTTGAATGAAGAAACTCACAACGAGAAAAGAGTGAGTCAGAGGGGATGGCTGAACCGATTAAATGAGGGTGAAATTTGGTATAGGAGAAATATGAACCAAACGTGCAGTTATTTAGCAAGTATCAATTCACAAAGGAAGGGGCTTATTTTATTCTCCTCCAGAAATGTTTCATTAAAATTTTCAGGGCCTTTCATAACTATGCCACTCTAGGTGTCACTCATAAATGTATCAGCCATGGAAGCACATAGGAGTGGAAGTCTTCCAGATGGTGCTACAATGATATAGAAAGGGAAGAGCTGGAGGAAACTATGTGTATGAGTCATACACTCACAAAAAAGGTCAGCAGACCGTCATTTAGCTTGAGATATTAACCTAAATATTCAGAAAGATACTGTAGTAAAAAATAACTATTACAAAATTACTGATGAATGGTGCCATGAGAGAACAAGTTATTAAAATGTTCAATGACCAAAACTTCAATTGCAGTGCACCACAAAGGAATAACCTTTCATAAAATCTTGGAATATTCAATGCCAATTACCAGATAGCTCATTTTTTTATATATGGCTAAAGAATTGCTACGGAAAAATGAATGCATGTAATACAGAAA
Source organism: Pyrrhosoma nymphula (assembly GCA_963573305.1). Taxonomy (NCBI): domain Eukaryota; kingdom Metazoa; phylum Arthropoda; class Insecta; order Odonata; family Coenagrionidae; genus Pyrrhosoma; species Pyrrhosoma nymphula. The sequence goes on from OY754332.1 coordinate 149,791,194, forward strand.
AATTAAGATTTGAGAGACATGCATGCTTCAGTTTCAAATACGTATGTGTACGTCATTCCAGTTTTTAATGGAAGCAAACTTGACCCTAAAATCCTTTCACAAATATTCCATGAGGGTTTCTTAGTATCCCTGTCAACCCCTGTTCAAGTATCCCCATACCACATTACGCAAACATTTACATGCTTTCTAGAAAAGCAATAGTTATGAATGTTTGTAATTAATTAAGGCTATTCATTTTCTTTTTCTCTCGTTAAGCATATTTCCTCAAATATACTGATGAAAAACTCAGTTTCTATTGCACAATAGATGTCTAAAAATGAGGTATAATGCACGTTAATTTGCATATCAACAGGTATTTGCATACGCCTTCCACTTTGGTTGTATCAGAAACCAAATGAAACCAAGTAAATTTGTTGAATTACTAACCATTGCCTAAAAACTCACCATCTCACCTATTAAGCATTATTTACGAAAACAAGATATCATAATATAGGGAAAGAAGATATTTTCAAGGCACAAGCTATCAAAAGCAGGGTGAGCCAGATTTTAATCAAAGTCTTAAGGCCATCAGCAGACAGGCAAAGCTGTATATTTACATTTGTAGAATAAACATTTAGTAAAACAAGCAATTTTGCATAAAGCATAGACATCCCCCAGTTCAAAAGCATAATTTTCAGCTAATTTATGAGCAATGAGCATTGCTACTGATACATGCCCATCCCAAATTTAACCCTTTCGCGACGGGGATGGGGAAAATTTTTTTCCTTTCCCAGTACGGAGCATTCACTATGCTAGGATCTTCACCAGTACCTATTTCCCAAACTTGGGTCGGGGGCCAGAGGGGTGTTGAACCTTTTACTCGGCCACCGGGCTGAGATAATCTCCGCTCATTTCCACTTGGGATGTCCATTACGGCATGCGGTCAACTATTTCTTCATGCGATGGTTTTGTTAAAAACATTGTTGCTACAGCCTCGATATTTATTTAATCGGAAATGAATTATTCTTGTTTTACAATGACTGCAGCTTTTAAACAAAATTCAATCGTTATTATTAAGCTCTCTAGCAACAAAAATCGTATCAATGGTAAAGATTCCTTTACACACAAACTACGTTAAAAATAACAGTAGAACTCAGTTTTAAATTTTTTGTTGTGTAGCTAAACATAAGCAATGCACTTATAATGCTCAATTTGTCAATAACACAAACACCTTTAAGTTTGTTATTCCACTACACCAGCAAGCAACTGACCGCGGACCCCTGCTGTGAGTGGGGCGCGCACTGCGAGGAAGGGTCAAGGTAATCCTCTCCCGTGAACCGAACAAGGGTAATAACGGCGTCCCGAGAAGAAGTCCTTTATAACACACCTTTTAGGCTTGCTTAGGGCTAGCTTAGCGGCACGACGTGCTATCACGTCATTCGTTCGTTTGCGTCGAAAAATTTACGCCGCTCTATCACGTCGTTCGTAGCGAAAGGGTTAAATGGGTATCTTTTAAAAAGTTTCACACAGTAATTTTCCTCAACTATTAAAATAATTTCAAATCTGACTTCAAAATATATTATTTTCTAATTACAGTAAAACCTCGATTTTACACACCTTCAATTTACGTTACTCTCAATTTTGCATGGCAACATTAAGGTCCGGCCAGAATGCATAGGGTATTTCTTGAGACCCTACGATAAAATTTTCCTCATTTTTACATAGTTTTGCAATACTTTTTACTAATTGTAAGCAAAGCTATTGAATAGGACAGCCAAACCCGACTTTTTAACAAGCATATCAAACTATATGTACTCCATTTTCCTGCCACATGTGCAGAAAATAAGGCACTATATGCTCACTCTTCCAAAATACGTAACATTATTTTGATAGTTATTACAACTATGTCATGATCCATGCCAAAATAAAATGCCCTATATTTAAAGACTTTTTTTAGTTTTGCCTGGTTTTACCATAGTAAGGGGTATGGTATTACAAAGTCTTATATGGCGATGATATGACATTCGAAATATTGCAATCAAAACGATACACTGTATATGTCTGCATAATGCCCTTCACTTTTAGCCAAATATCAGTAGTCAAAACGGGGACAGGGAGCTATTCTTGAGCATGAAAAGAGAAAACTACTCAGGAATACCATAGGCTAATGGTCCAAAATAAAGGAGGAAAATAGGTAGTAATACTCTATTAGAACTCATATCAGTAAAAAACTAACTATATTTTGAATAATTGATGCAAAGTTTTGTATTATTTAATTAGTCTTGCTTCATGTCGATGTTGTTAAGGAGGTTACAGTGTTACAGCCGTATGGCAACTCCGTAGAGACTTTATGCAACCCACAACACACTTGTGTTCCACATATTTTTCTGATCCAACTGATGTAGGTACCTGTTGAAATGGGCAAGCAACTTTGCGCATATTTTCAACAATAGTTCTAAGAATTTACGACCTATTTTTATCATCTCGTTAATTTTCCAACACAATCTTTCTTTCGACCTACAACCCATACTTCAATCGGGTCTTGAATGTTTTTCCCCACAATACATCTGCAGATATTAAAAAAAAATGACAGACATTGTTTTTTATTTAAAGAAGATTCATACGAAGGAAATTCGTGGTACGAGATTAAACATGTATAGAAATCAGGTATCAATTTCCAAAAATAGGGATGAAAATTTAGGGGGGAGGGTTATATTCAGAGGTGGGCTATATTTGGAGGAGGGCTATATTCAGACAAAAATGGAAGATAGAAACCCCAGTACTCTTCGTAACAATAATACAGGAAATGAATAACAAAACTTGGGGAAGAGCTGGGTAGTACAGACCATCTGGGGTCAAATTTGTTCTCAGTAGAGAGCGTCAGGGATGATGACTTTAGCCTGTGTGTGGAGTCAGTTGCCTTTGCATAAAAGATTTTCAAGCGATTATTGTGGGGAAAAAAAGTGCATCATATATGCTGTGAAATACGGTAATTCAAATTCAATTCACTCATCAAAACAACTTAATATGACTCATGGCTTGATTTAAAATACAATAAAAAGACCTGAAAATGTCATTACATCAGGCATTTTTATCAAACTTTGAATTTACGCACTTTGATTTTACATACTTTCTCTTTTTTGGCCCCTCCAATAATATAAAATCAAGGTTTTACTTTATTTACTAGTCCTTATCCATTGCTTCGTTTTCTCCTTTCTCTGCCCAACAACATTTATTTTTCTCACACCCACTTATTAAATAGGTTATGCAAATTACTTAAAGCAGTGAAAACTTCAATAGATCAAAGTTCACTTGATCTTGTAAAGGAGATTTAATACCAACAAAATCAAATCCTAGCACACGTAGCAGAGCTTCACGTATGACTATCTGTGCTGGGCAAAACACTCAAAATACTCATCTGATCAGTAAAAGTACTTACAAAATAGCCGCAAATATCAAGGATGAGTGCCAAATTTCACAGAGGAAAAACCATTAGCCTTGACCGGGACTCGAAACCGGATATCTAGCAGAGTCAGGGGCGGCTCTAGACCAGAGGTTCTTGTGGAGTATGGCATTATGATCGATAGTCAAGCAGCTTTAAAAGCTCTCACTTCCCCATGGTGCAAATCAAGACTACTGCTGGAATGTCGGGAAGCACTGGACTCCCTCAGCAGGCAGAGCAAGGTCGAACTTTTCTGGGTCCCTGGTCACACAGGTATAACCGGAAACGAGATAGCAGATGAACTGGCTAAGGAAGGCTCGAATGCGATCCCAGTTGGACCAGAGCCTTTCATCCCTATTGCACCCTCTTTAGGGATCGCGAAGATCAAAGAGTGGAACTTAGCTCAACACTCAGAGATCTGGAAAAATGTTCAGGGGCTTAGGCAAGCCAAGCTCCTAATAAAAGGACTCAAACCGGGACTATCAAGAAAGCTTCTCTCACTAGATAGAAGACAACTTCGTACGATAGTGGGACTGCTTACTGGACACTATCTGGTTATGAGGCACCTTCATCTCCTGAGAATCACAGACTCGGCGAAATGCAGATGGTGCGAGGAAGAGGACGAAACAACATCACACGTACTCTGCAAGTGTCCCGCCTTGATGAGGACTAGAGTTAGGCATCTGGGCTCACCAGTTTTGGAACTAGATGAAGTCAGTGGTATCCCCGTGGAGGACATGTTATCCTTTAGCAGGGCGACTGGACTCTATGGGTGACCACATATATGGTGGTTAGCACAATGGACCATTAGGTCTAAGTGCCCTAGGTCCTCGTTGAGGAACTCCACCAAATTTTCTAATCTAATCTAATCTAATGGCATTATGATATTCTATTGTTCTAATAAAGTTGATGGTTGCTACATGAGGTGGCATGGTTGTGGTATCCTACGTAATACGGTGTGTCCAGGGTGATACGGTGTGTGATTATTAATCAGTAAATGGAGTGTCAGGAGAACACGACAGTTCTTACCAGAGGGGACCATAGAATTTCCGTACGCCTAGAGTACCAGTGGCTCTTAAGATATGGAAAAGGGGGTTTCATGGGTCTCATCCCGGAAATTCGTAACAAACTATGCGAAAAATGGCACGTTATAAGTGGTTTAGAAGCATAAGTTTGCCTTTTCAGAAGAGCAAATTTATAATAAATGCATACTTCCCTTTTAGATTACAATCAAGTTTCGACTAATTCCAAAATTATTTTGATTTACATTCCAATTTAGCTTGTGGTTTTGCAAACCATTCTAGTTTATATAAAATTTAACTGGATTTTAAAGTAAAATAACCAAAACTTCAACAACAAAATAATTTAGGCTTTTAATTTAAGGTCTATGACAAAGAAATACACCGGGTTTTTGGGAGGGGGGGCCTTTGGGGCCGCCAATGCGCCGAGTCAAAAAATTCACAGGGGAGAAGGACTCCTCAGAATCTCAACTGCCCAATGCACTTAGTGCGATACTGAAGGATATGGGTATGAGTCCCTGTCAAGACGAATGGTTTTTACTCTGTGCAATTTCACACTTACGTGCAATTACGGATGAATCTATAAAGGTAATACTGCAGCTCACCCTGGTATCCTCAAAATTTATCAAGGATGTGTAAACTAATGGCAATGATGGAGTACTCTCATTCCTCTTGCAGTACTAGAAGCATTAGTGATGCTTGAGTCCCTTGCCCTTCCTCCTGAACTCATTCGTACAATTTTTGAGTAAATGGACACGCATACCTCATCATTTGGTCCCATCCACTCTTAACCATTGAGACACTGTGTAAGATCAGGTTTTAAGCAATTATCACTAACTGAACAATAATCCTTGGGAATAGATATGAGTACTATAACATTCAAATTACAAGTGGTCATAACATTGTTAGTAAAATTATGTGTAGTATGACACATTCAATCTTTAAATACACTCGGCACCAAAATGAAAGTAATCAGCAATACAATTTCGCAAGGAAATAAAATATAAAATGGGAGCCATTGGAAGAGTTTGAATCATCTATGCTAATATCCTCCAAGAAAATCCATTACACTGAATTAAAATCGGCTTTGCACATTTCTAAAGAGATAGCAAATTGTGGAGAGAACAGCCGGGATTTTCAAATTTACCTTCTTTTTCAGGTCTTCTACGATTATATTTTCTAATTTCATTGCTTGCACATCTCAATCCTATCTCTGACTTTCTACTGCATTTCTTTTCCAATCAACCATGACAGTAACTGTGTTTTGTAACTACATAGCTTGAAAACCTAAAAAAATGAATGGCAATAATGGACTTTTTAAGTGCAATAGTGTAATGTAATCACAGCCCCTGGTACTATATTGTAGCACCCAGTGCTACATTACATCATCCTCATTCATTAAAGGCTACCACAAGGGTTAGGGGGCCAATATGGCTAGCTAGTACTACATTACTAGATGATATGTAAGATGCATGACCATATTAGAAGCACCCATATTTACCGATGGTAAACTAAAGATAAGATTACCTTATTAATTAATATATTATGTTTGCACACAAGACTGAGGAGATTTTTTAAACATTTTTTTTAGAAAAAATGAATCCTAAACAGAAATTGAAATACATAGCTCTTCCTCCATAGGAATTCAAAATAGTATTGGAAGCTTTCAAACATCTATTATGTAATACATCAGTGAAGCATGTGCAGTGGTTGGAAAAATAATAACACAATTTATCAGCATCCAAGTGCAATCAATGAGAAATCCTCCTCTGAGAGCACCTCTGATAGCACAGCAAAAATGAGGAAGCCGGTCATTATCAGAAATATTCTAACTTAGCACGAACAAATATAGTATATACTAATCACAAAAATATGGAAATTAACTCTGTCCAGTACTTCAGGGACACCTCCCTCGTATGACTCATATTCCCTCCACTTCTTTCATTCTACTAATTACTCAAATTGAGCGATTAGCCACAGAAACTAAGCTCATAAAACACTGAAAACACATGATTGTAACTTGAAAATGTTTCTTAATTTAAAATAACGAAATATTTGTGAGAAGTGGATTCATTATTTGGATGCAAATCTCAGGCTTGCTAGTGAATTTGTCAATGAAATCAGCAGGGGACTCTCATTGTAAGCAGGAAGTAGAGATAGACATGAAGCAGAAACATTTGTGCTGGATGCGGATACATTTGTAATTGAAACTGAAAGCTTACAATGCTATTTCCTGGCTTTCAAACTCTGAGATTCAAGCTATTTTCCCAATTAGTCAGCATTCCTAGATTAATGGTAACCCTCATAGCATTGACTTCAACTAGCATACAATGAAACACCCATGTTATTATTTTTGGGGATGACAGTAGTATCAATAACTTTCCTGAGTGGGAGTAGTCTACATTCAAGGGATTTGGGTTACATCTACAAAAATGACCTGAAAAATAAAACCATAAAACAGAACATCTCAATATTGGGGATACCACTCCAGCTTCTAGATTTCCCAGCACTACAATTTACTCCAGTCCATTTGAAGTACACAAAGAGCATATGCATGCAACTCAACCTAATTACAGCCATGCCTTGTTTAGCACAAATTTGATGAGTTCAATTTGGCAAGAGAACCAATCAGGCTGCAGGAGAAAAACTGCCCACAACCTCTTAGATCTTCCTCGCCACAACAATGATATACGTAGTTGGAATCATAGTTAGCGCACCAAATTTTGCACTTGCTTCAAATACCGGAAGAGTTATTAGTAAAATATTAAATTATTCAAATAGACATTTGTCCACGTTTTGCTATTATATCCTTCACATGAAAGATCTGCGCTAGCCCATTATGAGTTCCTACCATCCTGTAGTGCAAATACTATGGCTCACCAGCCATTCAAATCACAGTAAAGAATGCCTAACTGCTTGTCTCAGATCTTGCGTTCATGTAATACAGCATTCTCATTCAACACATTCATATTAACTTCGTTGCCATTCAGAACAATCCAGAGGTGATTTTGAGATTATAGAGTAGGAACTTTATCGGGTCTGAGTTATTTATGTGCGCACTGCCTTTGAATGTGATATTCACTATAAACACCCAGAATAAACACCAATGAGAATGATTTGAGGAGGTTCCGCCGCGACTGTGTGAGTCAAAACAAATACTTAATTCCACATTTCTTATATTTTGTCCAAAAAATCCTGCTTTCACTTAAGAAATGCATTACCTATAGAAACCCAAAAGTAATGAACAAAATTTTCAGATTATTCCACGAATGTATCTTAAATGAGCACTTTTTTCCAGCCATAGGAACTGCAGTGCCATTTCCTACGAACTACCGCATTTTGACTTCAATTATGGCAGTAATTCCCTAATAATTAAAAAAATAAGGTGGTAAGATGCCTATGTTACATTTTTATTCAATTTCTCTGGATAATTTCCTTCTTATAAATAGTTTTCCGCAAAAATGGCATTTATATTTTATGGAAAAATACTATTTTTCCCTGTGTTTCTCTCAAACTCCCATTGAACACCATGTAATTTCAAGTTCAATTAGAGAGTAATATAGCATGGAAAGGTATTAGTTTGTTGTTCATATCAGATAGAGGACAACTTTTTCTACAAGTAGACAGAATATTATTAATAAAATGACATTTAAGTCATTTTACGGTGGAACCACCTTAAATGGTGTCAAGCTTTTATGGCATATACTACAAGATTTTCTAGGTATTGTGGCATATGCATCCACATCTCCCTCAGGTTAACAAGCTATTATGTATTTCACTTCAATTTGAGCAAGGCCTCGTTGGCTTGCATTCCTTCTACTAAATGAGGCATGACTGCAATAGAGGCAAAGGACAAAGCAAATAAAGGCAAGCATGTTCACATATTGACCAAAACAACCAAGGACAATTATGCCTAAGACATATCACAGCCATTTTCAGCCATATATTTTCTACATATTGAAATTGAGAAAAATAAAATAAAAACTATTCCAAGTCACTTAACAAAAACTTAATTAAGGACAAGTAAAATAATAAACATAAAATTTAGTTCTCACCTTTATTGTACGCGTATTCAGCAATTTTGGTGGCTATATGCAGGGAGCACTCGGTGATTTTATTCAAATTAGGATAGAGTCGGCCTTCTTTTAGTTCTTCCTCTGTCACCAGTAGAGACAGAGCCTGTAAACAAGAAATATATTCAGCATAAACCCTTCCCAGCAAGTTTAGGCCACATATGAAACAACATAAAATACTACCACTGCTTAAAATTGCCAATTTGAAAATATTAACACTCTCCAGAAAATAGGAGTACAGAAATAGCTAAATAATCATCTTCCAAATAACATGAGACAACCATCATTCCAAGACTAACAACCTGATTAATACTAGCACTACTGCTAACTTGTTTTTATCTGAAGCCTCCAACTGGTTTTCTGCTAACGGTCTGGTTCTAAATAATGACAAAACTCAGTCACTGGTCTTCTCATTAAGTAGCACAACTATTCCCCCGTGCACCACCAAGTTACTCGGATTTGAACTCGACCAAAAATTGACTTGGGAGCCACATGCAGTAGGCACACTTGGAAAATTGTCTAAGGCAGTTTACATGAAACGTAAACTTAAATATATGATTCCAAAAGAGTACCTTATTCATGTATACTATGCCTTATATCATTGCCACATTAATTATGGTGTCGAACTATGGGGCCACTCACCATCCACAAATAGTTTATTTAGGATGCAAAAAAAGGCAGTCAGGATAATTTAATTTTCACACCCAAGAGATCACTGCAAGCCTCTTTTCTGCGAGTTGGCTATTATGACTCTGCATAGCCTGTATATATACAAGTGCCTATGCAATGTAAAAGAAAATCTTAGCTCCTTTCAGAAAAGGTCAAACTTTCACACCCACTATACCAGGAACAGTGATGCCCTAGATATGCCCCTTATTGTAGACTAGCCAAATACAGCAATTCTTTTAATATTTTAAAAATATGTCTTTTCAATAGATTGCCGCCAGAGGCAAAAGATGTGTGTGTGCCAAAATTTAAAGAAGTTATCCGTAACTGGTTAACGAAAAAAGCATTTTACTCTGTGAATGAGTTTTTTTAATTGTGAAATTGTGTTGTCCTTCGTAGATGTATAATCTTTTGTCTTGTCATATGTATTTTGAGTATTTGTGTATTTACATGTTTTATGTAACTATTTGTATATGTAATTTAAGTCACTTAACTTATGTATTTCTTATGTATATGATGAAAACTATTGCAAATCCAATTTGTTTAATGTCTGATAAAATTATTATTATTATTACTTCAGCCCTAAGCCATGGCCAAATTGAGTATTTTAACTGCATTCACTGTCAGACTGTATATTTAACTACAATGCACTTCAAATGACTCCCAGTTGCCAGATTCATGATGTTTTGACCGAGTAAAGGGTTGTCCTGTGCTTAATATGGATTACATAATTGGGTTTCTGCCAAACTGGAACTGCAATTTACATGAATTTTTGTTAGATTTACAGTATAAACAGCGTATAAAGGACTTAAATAGGTATGTACTAGAAACTTGAATTAATAGTTGCTGTTGCTTCTGTATACATATTAGGAAAAAGAGAGTGTACCTAGGAAGGCTGCAAAATTATGGAAACTTTTTGATCTATGAACTCGAAAAGAATTGCAGTGACTGTCAAAATCTAGCCATGAATACGGAAGTTGTCTAAACCTGATTAGCAACTGTGAAATCCAAGTTAAAGTCCTGCCAAAGCTGCAAGGTAATTCTTTCACAGTGAATTAGCACACTTTGGTGGTGCATATTAAATTCAAAGCCCCAAGAACCGCAAGAGAGAATTAAGTAAAGAATCAAAAGTGAACAAAAATGGGGAGTGACTCATAATTGTCATGCGATGAAACTTTGACTTAACTACTCTATGCACCATTCATTGATGTAACAATGGGACAAAAAATATAAAATTTGTGGATGCAATATCAAGAATATAAAATTCAGTGGTAACATTCATGTAGAATTTTAAAATAAAGTACAAAGTCAGATGATTGTATCTTCATCAATATCTATTTCTTTTTTGCACACACAACAGGAGAGCACAGCCATGAAATAGGTATTTTGATACTAAAGTATGACACATACCTTAGCAGCAATGAGAAACACCTCATCATGTATGTGGTGGATTCCTGTACATATCACACCAAGAGCAACACCTGGGAAGATGTATGCATTATTTCCTTGTCCAGGGTTGAAGGTCTTTCCATTGAATTCTACAGCTGGGAATGGTGAACCGCTGGCAAAAATGCAAGTACCCTGTGGGCAATAAAAATATAAAATATGAGCAGTTGGCTAAATAAAATTTGCCAACAAGTATGAAAATAATTAAATCAAGATTGGTTAAAAATGAAACTATTTTCAAGGTGAGAAGATAATATATTCCGCCAAAACCCACTAGGCACGACGTACACATCTCAGACATGCCTCAAGAGTAGTCACAAGTGTCTCTCAGTACCTTACAGATACATTCTCAAAAATATCAGAGGAACCTTTGAGATACCCTTGAGGCAGCACTAAGCCTTTGTCAAGGTTACAAAGACATTTCACAAGATGCCTCAATGGTCTCCAAGAAGCCTTTAAATATCTTGAAAATTCTGTTAAATTCTGTCTTAACCCCACAAGCGCAAAGGACATTTCATTAAATCCCATCCCAGCAGCAGGAGGAGATTTAAATTACTATTAAATTATAAATATTAGATTTAAAAGTCTAAAATCTTATAAGTACTAAAGATATTATACTGTGGAGAAAGACATTTCTTCACAGAATACAGTAAACTGATTGAGTTAAAGATGCAATTTCTGACCCAAAAAAATTATTACATTCAGAAGTTCAGGGACCATACTGGGTACGCATGATGGCGGCATACAGTGATTTAATCGCGCGTACTGGGTACGCAGGGCGGTGCTGAGGGGTTAAATATACCCTCATCATTTCAATTGGCTTCATATTCTATTGGCATTTTTAATAAAATTTAAATTATTTTAAGAAAATGTAGGTATAGGTGACTTCATTCACTTGGCTCATGGTCCATAACAAGAGTATCTCTTTTCAAAGGCTAGAGTTAGTGTACCTCAAGGGATTAAGAGTAATGTAGGCAGTATGTCATGTACATAGTTTTTACTTATTAGAGATCTTCAGACCATCCAGATATCTATTCAGATATCCAGTCTTCAGGAGAATAGAGCATATTACCAAGCCCATTGCACATACATCCATTCATCAAGCACAAGGAAAACAGGCTTGCAATTATGAACTGGTTCAAAGTGTAGAGCCTGCATGCAGCTTGGGTCTGGGATATTGAGTGTAATCATGCAGCCTGAGCTACAGTTGGGCATTGGCTTCAAATTGTTAACCCATGTGATAACACATTTACGATATGCACAAAAAATATAGACATGTGACCAGCACTTATGGAGAAAAGAACACTTCAGTAATGTGTCACAATCAAAGTGAAAACTTATATAAGACAGTCTCAAGACATGACTGCACTTTCTTTACAATACCACTCTTTAAAAAATAAGGACAAATTTAATGAAAGAAGAACACAAGACAAAATTCTCATTCAATAAAGAAGTTGAAAGTAAATCATACATTGGTATACTTGTAGGCATCTTCTGCAGTGCATTCTGCCTTATCTGTGGGGTTGCTCAATGCAAAAATCACTGGATTTTTAGAGAATGTTGCCATCTTCTGCAAAATCTTATGGGTAAATGCTCCACCAACAGCTGCTGCACCTATTAGTTAGAACAGTTATAATTAGAAACAGACTTTTGCTTAACATTCTAACTAAATGTTGACACCTTTTTTATTATCAAAATAACAATTTATTACTATAAGGCCCAATTTTATAATGTCTGGTTAGCATTAATCTCAGGATAACATACCCTTTACATTAACTTGGTGTTAACTAAGAGTTCAGGTTTTTTGTATTAGGTACATCAGGCCATCAGCTAGTTGGCATGAGTGTTATCAATTAGAGAACACAATAACTTTGGTTTTAATACCAATGTAAGCGGCGCTGCGTCGCCTCTGAGGAACAGGACATGAGACCGGACGTTCTTTGAGACGGCTCATGGTATTTCTATGCCTAGACGTAGGCACTTGTAATAAGTGCCTTCGTGGGAGCTATGCAGACGTCGGCAACTTGGCAGAAAGCTGGGTGGACAAGTGAGTAAGGCGAAGGTGACGACGCCGTCCGCAGGAAGTCAGTCGGTGATGTGTGCTTAAGACCGAAGGTTGAAGCGGGCGTACGCGCGTCGCAATGTGTAACGCAAAACCAATAAATATCTTCAGTAAATGACTCGTTCCTCTATCTTTTTGGAGTGTCACCCAACGAAGGAAAACCCGCGCTAACACCAACAATGTAAATATTTAAAAAGAGTTTTTAAAATTAGGAGTAATAAGTGAGTTAATAATACAAGGACAAACATATATATTCTGTAATTATAACTCAAACTACCATGTGTATTAAATGCTCCCGTGACATGTTCACAATATCCCCAAGAACACACATACACTTCGCATATGCAACCGAAATTGGTAAACACATTCTATACGGTGTGCTGCTACATAATGCTATCTTAAGTTTTTCACCATTCACCAGCCTGTTTATATGAAACATGCATGAGAGGCAAATTGCACCAGTTTACCAGAGGGTTACAAATTTTATTTTACTCCCAGATCAACGTGAAATTGTGAACAGGCATATGACATTTCATCTTGGAATGGAAAATTGGCCACCCGTAATCCATTGAGAAATTACAAAAAAAATGTCCTTTAAGATCTTCTCATTGAATCTCAACAACATCAACTCTAGAACTCTTAAGTTGGAGCTCCTAAGTAAATGCACTGTAGTACAATTCATACAAAGAATCGGATTGGTGGAGGCCAGATTACTGGCTTTTCACCCTGAGAAACCAGGTTCAAATCCTAGAGATGGTGCAAGTTTTGTACAGATATCCTGATTCCTACTTGGGTGATACATGGAAATCTCTCAGTGCAGGCCTTAACACTTTGAGGACCGCCCTGAATATGGATCCCCAGGGGACAAAAAAAAGAAAAAATTTAATACGGCATTTAAACACACTTCTTTAACACACTTCAAGACGCACACGCTGCATCCGCGGGTCCTGGCGGGCGCACGCCAGGACGCAGCGTGTGCGTCCTCGGTCCTGAACGTGTTAACCTGTCAAATGGGATGTTAAACTGTGGACCCCTACTCATGCTGATCATGGGTTTCTCTCAACCCTTGCCCCATTCCCCTTTTAATCCTCCCCTTACCAACTAACCCAATGATCCTTCATGAGACAGACTAGGTAAGTCATCAGTCGCCTCCTCAAATAACCACCCAACATCTTAAGGAAGAAAACACATCACCACCACAACATTCACCACCACACCAATAAGGTAGGGAGAGTAGATATTAGTGCCGAGAGTGAAGTCAAATACCTGGGCACCTCCAAAACCTCAGACCTGATGATGAATTTGTAGTGCTGCATTACAGCAAATTGGCTTTATCAAGCCAATACATACTAGAAGGTTACTTGGATGAAAAAAGAAAGATGTTACTTAGTTAAAGAAAGAAGAAACTTCAAATAGTTTCCACATCCACAGTTTTATTGACACGACCGACGAAACTTCGACACCTTGAGAATGGTGGTTATCCATTGAAACCTGGGCTGGTCATGTCAATAAAACAGTGTGGATAAATACTATTTGAAGTTTCTTCTTTCTTTATGAAAGATTTACACAAGTTCAGGCCTGAAACTATTTGTTTAGTAGATGTTACTTAGCTCTCATCAGGCCTCCTCTACAGTGAGCATTCGAGATATCCTGTACAGAAGGATTTCATAGGCAAGCAAAACAATATAGGTATGTGCATACAAAACCACAGACTCTGAGAAAAACTTCTACGAGCAAATCGTGTGTGTAACGCAGCTGATGGAAAAACTTGCTGAGATTACTAGAGAAATTCAGATAAGTCACAGGGAGACACCAAGGATACCTACACCCCCACACCACATGTCAAAAACAAATGGAAATGGCGAAATACACTGAAATTTTTGATATTATGACAGGAATTTCTTTTAAGCTAATGAAATAATAGTAAATTTGAAGTTCTATCTTGACAACAAGAAATAGTAAATTTTTATGAATAAATACACTCACTAGTGGTTAACACTTTCAACGCGGCGGAATTTTTTTCGAGTTTTGCCAGTGACTGAAATTAAATGGCCTTTAAAAAGGCAAAGCGAGCTTGGACGACAATTGTCATCCGCAGTCACCGGATAGCACCCGGCGGACGACAATTGTCATCAGTCAGCGTTCAACGTGTTAACAAAGGAATTTAGTCCTCTACTGTGGACATTCATTGACATAGTAAGGGATTTTCATGGCTACAGCAAAATGTGCTTTGAAATGGTTATACTTTTGCATTGCCATAACTAAGGAGTTAATACCATATGCCCAAATGAAAAAATATTTAAATTTAAATTCCTTTCATTTCTCAAAACAATCACCAATGCATACTTTTTCAACCAATATGCACTTACAACAGAGTCACAGTTTTTTAATATGTTTTGAAAACTTCACATTAATCTTTTGGATGCTAAAAAAATAACAAAAAATTGTCTGATTAATTTAACTATATCCAAGTTATTTTCCCAAAAAATGTAAAATATTTTATGCAATACTAGTGAGAACATGTAAATGGAACTTGGGACTTAATATGAAATATCTGGGAAATTTTGAGTAACTAAAGGATTTCATATGAACTGCTATAGTTAGCCCCTTAGCTCTCGGAAATGTACACACACATTTTCTTAGGTGGCTTTGGAGAAAATTAGTCTGCATATTTGAGTCACCTTTGCCCCTCTTCCAATCTCTCTCTCCAAGTTCTATGGCCCAATCTTCCCAAGGAATGATAGAAAGCTCACACTTTCTTATCATTCCTCATCACTCATTTCCAATATGATTAGGAAAGGACGCATGACAATCCAAGACCACTCACCCAGCTGGCAGAAAAAGGTCGACCCAGAATATAAACATCCACTAGCTATAACTTCCTTGCCTGCACCAGAAGGGGAGGTGAATACTTCCCACACACACTGGTAGCAAAAAATGTCTGATGGGTAAAAAACATGTTCCAAACTGCCCATAGAGTATCATTGTATTAAACATGTAAACTCACGCTAATTTATCACCAATTAGTCTTGAAATTCACCAACATCTCTCGAAAGGATAAAAGCCATTTCTTTCAAACAAAATTTTATAGAGTAAAAACTAAAAAAACAGCCCAATTTCACAAGGACACTTACCAATTAATACAGTAGGTTTTAGAGCCTCCACCGCCTCTTCGAGAGTCTTCACTGGAGAATGATCTTTGGCAAACTGCTGCTTTTGTCCTGTAAAAGAAAGCAACAAACATTGATATCCAGGATGAGCTTATAAAAAGCACAACCTGAAAGCTGCTGTGGTGAGCAAGAACGTGGCTCACATGGAAATCATGCCAGCCTCACTCAAGATATTCGAATGCCTCACATTCAGCTCTTTTTCCTGTGCACCTTGCACTTTGCCAGAGAGATCAAGAAAATTGCAAACAATGGGTTTACTTGGGAATGACCAGAGACACTGCCTGGCTTTAAATACTCCAACCAGAATACTGCATCGATCAGGTGCAGTGATGCCGCTTTAAAAAATGCACAGCTTTTTTCTTACTTAAAAACAAAATGTATTTAGTTGCTCACAATGCTGTAATATGGCAGATTCAAAAGAATACCTATAAACATAAATCCATTAAAACTTGTATGCTGAAATCATGGCAGCAAGAGCTCAATTCTGGGATTGAGCCACAAGAAGTGGCAGCTAGGGTTTTCCCAAAAAATCAAGTCTTCAAATTTTTAACACCCCTCCCCAATTCAATGCCAAATGACTATAAGACTCCTTGTCTTGCAGAATACTACCTCTCTGTATCAACAAGCGGCCGCGGCAAATGACATTTTATTTTTTCTACAAACACCCTTTTTTGGTAAGCAATAAAGATGAGGGGAGTCAGATATTTACAAATTCAAAGGTTCCCTGATTGGGATTGAATGGAAAAATTGCATTAGACACTTTGCATTGGTTTCTTGCCAGAAAAATGAGCACATTGTGCATTCTGGAAAATAAATTTCTTATTTTTATTCTTTACCAATAAATCACATAAGTGGGAGACCCCCATCTCTCAAAACAGTTAGTTGGAGTTCCTCACCCTTGTACTCATTTTGTACTAATGTAAGCTTCACCAGTTTACTGTGGCTCATTGTATTTAGCCCTGCTAAAAGAAACTCTGTCTCCCTCTCACCTCCTTCCCCATATCAAATGAGTAATAGCTGCGTTATAGGTCCATTCCATGACAAATAGCTAGGTACCTTGCCTCATAGTAGTTTTTGCTGACCAAAGAGCCCACCAATTACATGTTACACAACAACATGTAAGCATTGCGGAGAGGCATTCAAGACAGAAAGGAGTCAGAACGCCAACGATTCCACTCCAATCTTGTGTGTGTGAGTATATGAGTGTACTTTTAGCCAGTGTAACTTTAGTCGTTTACACTGTACACTTCAATGCCACCCCTACATTTACATGATCCACCACGAACTGCCAATCCAAGAGACGTCTCTTCAGTACATCAAGAGACATCTCATACAGCACAAACACACTGCACTTGGTTTTACAAAGTGGCTTTTTTATCACATCAATAATCATATTTTCTTAACCCTAATATGCCAATTGAATA
Source organism: Pyrrhosoma nymphula (assembly GCA_963573305.1). Classification (NCBI taxonomy): domain Eukaryota; kingdom Metazoa; phylum Arthropoda; class Insecta; order Odonata; family Coenagrionidae; genus Pyrrhosoma; species Pyrrhosoma nymphula. The sequence continues at coordinate 149,808,475 of OY754332.1, forward strand.
AGATCAGTGCTACTAACAGAAATTCATAAGTACCAACCTGATATTCCCCCTTCGGGACGATTTTTTACAATCAGACCTCGTGAATCAACCAACCAAATTTTGGAAAGAGCTTCTTCCTTAGAAAGGCCCTCTGTAGTCATTGCCATTACACACAAATTAGCAATTCCAATTGATGCCTGTAGAAAAATAATTTTATTACTTAGGAGATGCAGCATTTCCAGATTTACAGCTTCAGAATGGTAGGATGACAGTATTTCAGTTAGGATTATGACATTACAGTGGTGTACATGTAGGACATGACACATTCAGTTTGACAAGATGTCTGGGGAAAATATTATTACAGCAAAATAGAATGCCTCAATAACTGGAATGGCATACCATATTGACAATGAACCCCAATAGAGAAATGAGTAAGCAAGGTTTCCTAGCTTTTCCAAAGAATTATCAGGCAAAGTTGTTCTATGCCTATTATGTCTCTGTATTTTATGCTGTTCAAGGGGTTACACAGCAACGGTACCCAGTAAACACAAAATGCTGTAGATGCGCATCTGATGCGCTGCGCGGTAGCACTGCAGCTATCACGAAGGCGCTTCTGCAGCGCGCCTAGCACTCCTAAACTTCCCTTTTTTGAATGTCGAATGCGCTCTTAATGGGTGTCAGGAGCGCTGCACAAGCGAGTCAACAGCGCTGCACAAGCGTGTCATGATCGCTTCAACCTGCAAAAAATAGTTTACTCAAGTACTGAAGGTAGATGGTGTCTCCGGACTGCATAGACTCAACTTCATTTTCGCATCTACCTACGGTCAACCTCACATCAATCTACGTGAAGCCTATCATGCAACTACCTATGCCATTTACAACTCTCAACTGACAGATGTGTTTCTTGAAAGTTGTATATATACGGCCATTCCCGTGCGTAAATGTGTTTGCGAGAACTAACTTTTAAATATCAATGCCGTGATAGTTTATGGAAACGTACCATCCAAGCACGATATCAGTTTGCAGGCATTAATTAATTGAAACCTATGTTGCCACATTAAATGAAAATAAAGCCAATATTAATAAGAATAAACAAGATGTTTTCCAAATGCACACGTTTGTTTACATTTCAATGAAGACGTAACTTACTCCCACAAATGTTACGAACGTGAATATGCATGTACACGGGTCAAATCCATATATAGTGGTCCAGAGGTGGTTGCTTGATAGTTTTTAATATTTTTTTATATTTTTACCATACTAACTACCATTTATTGTGAATACAAATATGTCAATATTTTATTTTTTTTAATTTTATTTTCCTGATAGTGGCCATTTTTATGTTAACGAAACACCGATTTTAGGTGATTTCAGTGTTCTGCAGTCAAAGCAAATATCTCCAATTCTGTGTATCCTAGAACAATCAAACAAAAACCAATCGATTCAGTAAATAATGAACTTAAATACAGGTTGGGTGATGTATCGACCTAAAATTAAGTCTAGAGTCCAAATATTGCTTCAAAGTTTTCATCACTTAACTAAAAAAATCAATTTTTACAATTTTTTTACATAGGAAGGCAAGATACTTAATGTTTGTAATTTTTTTATTTGAAAGGTATAAAGCCATGCTTTAAGTTTGTAGAATTTTAAGCTGTGGACTTCAGTGGTTTTTTTATTAAATTTTTTTAAAGTTCTTGATTTTTCAAATTTTCCAAAGTTTAGTGCCCATTATCTTTGTTGGGCATAAAAATAAAAATTTGAAATTTGGCCCATTTACAGTCCTTTAGATGAGGAATAACCAGTAAAAATTTATTTAGTGGACTCAACTATTTATAAAGATATTAAACATTGAAAAGTACCAAAATATCGACGAAGTCGACATCAACACGGCACCATTTAGTACCCTCATAAGTAATGCTTGATGCCTTTAAAATCAATATCATAACTCATCAATCAGTTTTTCACCTCATTATTCAAGTTATTCATTATAAAGTAAACATTTGGTATCGTAAACTTAAGCTAAAACGTAAATGCAGGCCTTAGAATACAAGGAATATTTGGGAATTCAAAGAAACTTACCCATATATTAAATTTGGTCATTCCATAACGAAATACCAATTGTTTACTTTAAAATGAATACCATACAATTGTATGGTAAAAATATTAAAAATCACCAAGCAACAAATTTAACTTTTTCTGGACCACTTAATATGGATTGACCCATACTCAATGTTACGAATGTGGAAATGAGAAAACTGATGAATTTACTAATAAAAGCATAACAATAATTTAGTGTACAACGGATATTAATTACACAAAGCTATCAATGAAGTGTTGTTACTGGCAGAACCCAAGTCTCTCCAATTCGTGTCAAAGCTTTCCCATTTATGCCAAATTTCCGGTCTAAGAATGAACCACAGGCTAAACATGTTACTATATATCAATAATATATTTCATTAAATAAAAAAACAAAGGATACACATAGTAAATGTTTAAATAATGAGTATTCATATCTTCCTCTTTCGATTGAGACTTTCACCATCCCCCCTTATTCAAAAGACTACCTGCAGCGCTGTGGCAGTGCGTCCGCAACTTGCGGCTACTACACTTCAAACACGAGCAGTGAATGCGCATTAGATGCGTTTCTCGATAATTCGCTCTATGAGAGCGCTGCTGAGACGCTGCTGACGCGCTTCAAATGACATGTGCTGCACTTGCAGCGCTGACATCCTTGTGAAGCGCTGCTGCAGCCATGTGTGTTTACTGGGTAACCTAGCTATGCATTTTTTTGTAAGTTTCCATTTAAATGACTCAATACAAAATAGTATTGCTTTCATAAAAACATCGAGTAGAGCAAAGATCATCACAAGTTGAATTCATTACTGTAAGTAAGAGCCCAGAATTGAAGCAAAGAACAGAGACAAACTGAAATAATTGAAAAAATCCATGTTGAACTTTCTTTCATAACTATGTTTTCCCGTGGCTTTAATTTTAGTACATTTTCATTGAATGAAAGAGAGTCAGACAAATTTAGTGCTCCTAATATATGGAAAAAGGCATCTAACTTGTTCTTTACAAGCTAACTCTAAAACGGCTGGTGTCCTAACACCCCCCGCCACACGCCTATTGAGGCGGCTTGCGGGGTAGTATGTAGATGTAGATGTAGATGTAACTCAAAAGGGATATTCATGAAAACTGAAAAAATTGCATGGTTCATCAAGAAAAAACCTACAGTTCAGTATACAGTCACTTATATGAATATATTAAATTGGACATACCTACATACAAATTCAATTCACATACACACAAATTTTCCATTGTGGGGCATTTATTAAGGAAGTAAAAAATTATGCTAATAAGGCAATCTTAAAGTTTACCAAGTTCACAGAATACAATTAGATGAGCAATAAGAGAGTGAAGTTTCCAATCAAAAGTATTGATAGTAAAAAAATATTGAGACTCAATAAGCCTCTAACCTATTCAGACGTGGACGATTCAAATGGCCCCTTGCATTGTGAGACACAGGAAGGTGGGGGACCACCCCCAAGGGTATTATAAATAGACTTAGATTTATAACTATTGAGATATAGAAAGGGATGACCACCCAACCAGACCCAACCTAACACAAGCCCTGCCTCAGACTACCTCTATTTTAAAATAAAAAATCATTCATACTGACCTCCCCAGCACCTTGAAACAAAATAGTGTGGTCAGAGAGACGAGTTTTGGTGATTCTTAAAGAGGCTAAAAGTCCAGCAAGAGCAACGGATGCTGTTCCCTGGATGTCATCATTGAAGGTGCAATACTGATTCCGGTACTTGTCCAAAAATCTGAAAGCATTGTGATTTCCAAAGTCCTCAAACTGAATGAGGGTGTTTTGTCCATATCGCTTCACTACCGCTTCCATGAATTCATCAATGAAGTCATCATAATCTTTTCCAGTGACTCTCTTTTGACGTAAACCAATATAAAGTGGATCCTTAAGCAGCTCCTGAAGCAAAGCCAATGAGTGACAAAAATTAGGCACTTTCACAAAATTTGAATTTATATTATGTACTATATATTAGGTATATTAAACAATTACATTAAAATTAGAACAAGATTTAATACATATGATACTGCCACCATAACGTACACCACAACTTTGCCCATAATAAGCTCTTTTCTTACAAGACTACCACACAACTACCACTTCAAAAAAGAAAACCCCATATTATACGATTTAAGTTTTTCCCGGTGAATAATATTTAGGTATTCTTCTCGGGCTCTGCACCCCTTGGTAATTGACTCTTCATATTGGCCGACGTTTCGGAAAATGACTTGTTTTCCATTTTCAAAGCGTGTTACTCTCTCTCTGTATTTTTTCCAAATCGTCGGCCAATATGAAGCCAATTACCAAGGGGTGCAGAGCCCGAGAAGAATACCAAAACCCCGTATTAATTTAAAAATGGGTCTAGATACAAATGCACTTTCAACATGGATGATGCTTCTTTTTCTATTGCTACCTCAGGCATTCAAATATTATCAACATTGCCCTCTGGCAGGCAGCAGACTACAACTTTCTTCATGCCCCATCCTCGACACGTTAAGACCTATGGACAGACGTGAAATATTCCATTATGGCCATGGCGGTCCAATGGGACAACCCAGCATTTTTCCAAGTTAACCCACAACATGGCCAGAGGACTGCTTCTAAAGCACGTCAAACAGTATATGAACAGTGGTCCACTAGAGCCCCAAGGAGCACCACGGACAGAAGAGGTTTGAGGGTTGAAGAAAAAAACCATAAAAATTTCAATATTTTTCTCTGGTGTAATGAAATTGAAAAGTACAGTAAAACCCCCATACAACGAACACCCATACAGCGAAATTTTAAGAAAAACTCCCTATTTCGAAGTCATTGACCCGGTCCCGGACCCTTCCAATGGACAATGCACGCAAAAAAACCTCCCGTAACGAACCTCTCTAACTACGAAAACTCCGTACATCGAAGTCTGCGCTTGGGCCCAACACATAAAAAGTGCCCCTCTAGAACGAATTATTGAGAAATAAACGTAGCATTCTTCATTTACTGGTAATTTTTCCGTAGACATTTACGTAATAAGCAGGAAGTAAAACCGCAGCGGGGAGTACCGCGTCTTAACCCTTCCGCTCCGGGCTTCGAAAATGTTCCCATCCGAGACCTACAGAGCAGAGGGCATGAAGGAAACTTGACGCTCTGGCTCCGTGAAGGCTCGTTTACACGTTTCTTATGGTGGGAACCGTCAACTCTGACCGTTCCCACAATAAGAACCGTGCAAGGGAAGCCAAAGCTCAGCTCCGCGTTACCTGAGCCGGGTGATAGTTGGGTGGATGAGTAATGCACCAAGAGGGGAGGGGGGAATATCAGTGCCAGCAGGCCAGCCGTAACCCAATACAGAAAGGTAATCTGAGAATTCTGAGGGCCTATTCTCTAACTCCAAGCATCGGAGCTTTCTGGCGGAGAGATGATTCAATAAGCTACTTGCTCCCATCGGTATTCTCTATCATGGAAGCTACCGGAGAAAGTGCAAGCAGAAGCTACCGGTAGCTTATTAGGCTCCCACCCGTATTCTGTAAATGTCACGAAGCTACTTCCGTAGCCCCAATTAGCTCCTACGGTAACCTCACGAAGCGCGGCTTCCGAATACCCTGCTTAAATATTGGTCATTTTATAACGCTTATCTATCTATAATTATCCAACGTACGGGTATGTTTCTTACATTTACTAAATGCGGATTCCTTGCACTTTCACTGGGTTACTTTGTCATTTTCACCATTTGCAGGATTTTTCACAAAACAGACATTAACTGGAGTGACGGAAAGCCATATTTACCTTCGATAAGTAAAGTGATTCCAATCCATAATGGGATACTTAATGGGCCGTGGTATCATGTATCACCTTCGCATTTCTTTTGAAAGCTTCATCTTCGTATATTATTTAAATTATTTGAAGCAACTAGTAATTGACGAAAGCAAATAGCACGAATAATATTGAATCGTATCATCGACATGAACCCTAATTCCCGAATATATTTACGAACAATCTTATTTCAATTGATCAAAACAGCCAAGATGGACGTCATGTTTACGTATTCACGAGATTGTTCACGAGATTATGTGAGCAAAAATAAAACATTTTAGAAATTTGCTCGCATGATTTTTAATGCGTGGAATTTTTCGCTAAACACGATGCATGAACATCTTCACCGTCTAAAACGGCCTTTTCAGGTTTCACCAGTTTTATCCACGGAAAAACATTGAGACGAGCTTTCCCATTGGTTCTAAGAATGACGTCACCAGAAATGAAGTTTCCGCGGATTTGGTTTTAAAACGTTCACATACCCGCCTTTCGCCAAACCTCTCTCCATTTCCTATTACGTTCTTGAGAAAGCTCCCGCGAGTTAGAGAATACGGTTGGTAGCCAATTATGGTAGCTTATTCGAAGCTACTGCATCGGTAGCTTCGAGATAGAAAATAGCCCCCCTGATCTGATCTTGACAGAGTATCTTTCTGTATTGGGTTACGGCTGGCTGGCACTGACTGGTATTCCCCCCCTCCCTTCTTGGTGCATTACTCATCCACCCCTCTCACTCATCCACCCCACCTCATTTGCGAAGGTGCAGGTGGTGAGGATGGAGCTCAATTTTCCTTTTTTAAATCGTATCAGATAACTTTTCCGTATTGGGTTAGATTCCCGGGACCCCGTGAATGGGAGGAGCTCCATGTTTTCCTCGAAAATGGTTTCAAATTACCTTTCGGTATCGGATTTTATTTTGGGAGAGGCAGGTGGACGGTTATCGTAAGACTGTCCACCTGCCTGTAGACCGTGTTCATTCCCGTCGGCGATAAATTTTTTCATGTTATTTTCTTTGTTTTTCCTTCGTGGAATTCTATGTTAACATCTAATTTTTACTATTCTATTCAAAGTTTATTTTTAACGAGTGGAAATATTATTTTCCCGAATATCATAGGGCTTATTTTTTTTTCTTTCCCGCGAAGTCAACGTAATTTCTTTGTTTCCCCATTCTTTCACCACGCAAACTTCATTTGCAAGACCGCCTGTTGATATCATAATTGTATAATAGACAAAATAATTGTTACATCATTATTTATAAGACCCTCGATCAAAGATCCCCGTTTTCTTGTTTTGTCGTGCATTGTAAAAAGGAGGGGAAAATGTGATCGGCTTATCTACTAATTTCTGTAATCGAATCACCATTTCACGATCTAAAGACAGAAATAAATACATTGTAATAAGGCTCGTTGAGAAAGGCTCGTGTTATAAATGGCGAGAGTGACCTCTTGCAGAAAATTTTCATTATTGTATAATTATGGTATCAACCGGAGGTCTTGCAAATGAAGGAACAAATCAAGTTTGCGTGGTGAAAGAATGGGGAAACAAAAACATTGCGCGGGAAAGAAAAAAAATAAGCCCTATGGTATTCTCGAAAAAAAATATTTCCACTCGTTGAAAAAAAACTTTGAATAAAAACGTAAAAATTAGATTTTAACATAGAATTCCACGACGAAAAAACAAAGAAAATAAGCATGAAAAATTTGTCGCCGACGGGAATCGAACACGGTCCCTCCGCACCGCAGACCCGTACGCTGATCAATGGACCACACTACCCATGTTGCCGGAGGCTGATAAATAGTTTTTATAACATCTATAAATGTTTAAACGCCTTTTTTGTTTAAACTATTGGATTTATACGCCCATATGTGGGGTGATTCGTGAAAAGCATTCTGAGTTCTATATGCATACGAATTTTCACCAAGATCTGCGACCCGTTTATCGGACACTCCCCTTGTTAGGAGGGCGAAGTATTCAAAACTTCATTGGTTGGTGTTCAACCAATGAGAGCCAATTTTTATCTACTCTGTCCCCATCCCAAAGGGAAATCTGGAGTAACTTCTCCACTCTATCCAAATATTGCTATTGCCGTCTTAACCTTGATGGATGTGGTCTGTTAACCGGCAAGTGGTGCGTTTGCTCGAGATCGCCCTAATATTTGCTCGATTGCTTGAGGATACCTTTTTTCCCAGAAATCGCAGCCGAAAATGAGGGTGCGCCTCTTACACGAATTTTTTGATCTGCCAGCCTTCGAGCCTAGGTCACGATGTAGGCGGCGGGCGGCAGGGCGGTAGTGGCCACGAAACGAGCAGTGATTCGACCTAAGATAAGTTTATTACATTCGACATAAGATAAGTTTGTATGTTCATTTACGTATCACTCTCCCAGTTTCCGGTTGGACTGCGCACTGTTCTCCTGACTGCTTTTGGCCTGCGCCTAGCGCCAGGGGGAGCGTGCGAGGTCCTGATTTGTTCTGGGACGAGTGCTGCATGCCTGATGTGGAATCACCCCGTGCCACACACCCTGGTGGTGGCTTGCACGGTACATCGTAGATGTAGATGACGCTCAGAATCAGAAATGGAAGTACATACTGTCAGAAGACAACGTTCTCGGTCGAAATTTTGCCACAGAATGAGTAGAACGGCACAAGAAAAATTTAATATCTGGGATTGGCGGCGAGCGGCACCTATGCTGCTCACGTCTATCATGGCTGGGTTCGAGTGTGTTCCATGTCAAACATTAGGAACATAAAACTCAGCGTTGCCACTCTATCGCTCGCCTACCGCCGCGCCGCTCGTATCGTGGCCGAGGCAAGTCCCTGGAGAGCTGAGTGACCTTGGTGCTTAGCGTGAGTCATCAAGGGGAGGGTATCATTCGCTCGCTTGTTTACGGGGGACTCAGTTCCCTAATAACTTTAAAAACTTGTTGTATGACAAGGCAAGGGTGTGGGGTGCAATTGGGGAACAGCGATTGGCCGCGCGACAAGTGCAAGCACTGGAATTTTCCACCCCCCTAACTTACTCATTTTCTGTCACCGGACAACTTTGAGTGACTCAACTGTATGCACCTGCCTTAAGCTCAACTGAGAGAATTCTGTGAATATTAACGTTTGTGCATGCGTCAACATAGGTCAGTGTTGTTCTAAAAAACAAGGGCAAAAAGTTGTGGTCTTTCACGGTAGTTGAAAAAATTAAAGTGCTTTAAGTCATCAAAGACGCTGGGGAAGTAGGAAACCGCGCTGCCGGACTAAGGCATGATGTGCCGGAATCGTGCATTAGAAGATGGAGGAAGGATAAGGTTGCACTATTCCATACCAATAGGGACAGAAGGTCTTTTCGGGGAAAATCTACGAGCTGTGACAGGACATGCGCGCGCGTGCCGCCGTACTGCGACGCCCGTTTCACTAGTAAGTCAGCCGTTTTTATGTAAATCATGAATTTTTTTTATTTTGTCATTCATTGAAGATTTTTGTTGAACCATATTGAAATAATAAATGCTTTAAATTCCATAGACAGTTATGATTTCTTTCAAAGTTTGATTTTTTTCAAGTTTTGATGTCGTATCTACGCCTTATCGTTCGTTTTTTACGCGGCTGACGCTTGGGTATTTTGCATTTAACGTGTTTGCATTCCCACTCGTCAACGTTTACAGCAAAATATAATTTGTTGAAGTTAACCACGTTTTAAAAGGCGACTTACAGCGACTATGACTTGTGCATTAGGAAAGCGGTGGGGGGATTCGGATTTATAAATCAGAGCTCGGTGCGAATGTCCGCACTTGCCACCTAAATACGAATTGTAGCGAGGTCGAATTTGTTTTGTTTTAATGAATATCAATTACTCCACTCATTCCAAAGGACAATAAACAATGCAAGCATTGTAGGGCTAAGGCTACAAGTGAATACTTGCCTCCGAGGTCCATACATGCCTATGAAAAATACCGCGTAAATTATAAGAGAATATCGCAAGCGGCTTTGATAATGGCCGAAAATTCGAAGTTAGGCCCGCAACACCTCGCAATAGGAGAAAAAAAGCCCCAAAATTATTTCTTCAACTTCGAAGCATAAAAAGAGGGGTGCGCCTCTTACACGCGTTAACGGCATCGTCAATGCATTATCATCTGAGATTGCCATTGTGACCTCAGTGCATTGCTGACTGCCACGTTTTTACTCGTGGTAACTAACTCGCCCCACCTAAATTCCATCGTCATTTATCGATATCTAGTATATTCTGGTCACGAACATAGATATTTACCGGTATTTCAATGGGATTCCAACAGTGCGTTTTATTTCGGAAGTCTAAATGGCAATATGTGCTCTTTCAAGCAAAATTGCTGCATAAAACTGCCAATTGATATTGACTTAAATTATTGACTCTAAGAATAATATCGACTAGATACTCAGAAAAATTATGGAGCACTTTAAAATACGTAATCCTTAGTCATTAATTTTGGCGCTCCTTTACTTTCAGACCGTAACTAAAGTAAGCGATGAGGCGTAGAGCAGAATCGACGAAAAAAACAATAATTTCAATTAGAAATACGCAGATTGAAATTAACGCGGTGATAGCCACGGTATTTGATGGTAAACAATAAAAATTGTTTATCATCACTCTTGGTGAAGTGGTTTTAATGGTGAATAAAGCAATATTGTGATATTTACTCGACTTGCATCGTAAAGCTCGCAGAACACTTGGATGTCCCTGTGGAGACGCAACCCGCACACCACCTCCATACATCGAAAACCCCCTACATCGAAGTCATGATTTCGGTCCCAACAAATTCGTTGTATGGGGGTTTTACTGTATTTCAATTTTAATCATTACACACAATTTTGTACCCTTTTAAGCACAGTTCTCTGTTTAAAAATATTTCAACACTGCAATAAAATTTTAATCACCATTCATATAAATTGATTAAAGTTATTTTTTTTGGTACACGACAAATAAGTCAAGGCAAAAATGGGGATTTCCTTCACAGCCTTCACAAGAAGTAGTTATGTACTTATGGCACCCTATAGCACGTATATCATACCTTTCTTCTTCTTTTCATAACAGCCCTTGCAATATTTTCTAGACCCTAAGTCCATTGTACCTTTTGAATCTTTCACAAAAATAGGCTCAATAAATGAGGAAATAAGTGGTAGAAGTCATTCGAAGAAAGCATTCAGAATTCAGATTGCGCATTTGGCTGACAGACTGCAGCATTGTAAAACAAACACTGAGGCTGTGGATCAAATATTTCAAACACAGTTTTTCTTAAAAACCTTAAGTATATTTTCCTATTCAATAGAATGCATTCTTCTTACGGAAATTAGAAGAATGATGGTCAATTGAATCCTATGTAAAAAGATATACTACTTATGAAGACTTATGCAATACGTAGCTAGGGAAGTCTATATTTCAGTAACAGCATCAGATAAAATATTGGTACTTCATAGAAGCTATGTGTACTTTAATTTTCAGATTTTTTAAAGTGAATAACTAGACCCAAGGTCAAAGTCACATAAACTATCTTGGTATGGTGTCCCTTTCCTTGGGTGATATATATTCATCCTTTGAATGATATGGAGTGACTTCTAGGGTGTCAAAAATCACGATAAGTTTACTTAGGAGGTTTTCAAACATCTAAGATTCTTCATTATTCCGTTCTCCTTTATTACTCGACAATATTTTACAAGTAAGAAGAGCATGAGAAGCATTCAGAATTTCATCCATATGATTTTCCACAACCCAATACTCCATGGCAGAGCAGGGTGGCTATTGATATCCCATTTTTAAACTCCCTGACTTTTCCCTGATGGATTCACCACCCAGATAGCATGTAAGCTTACGTCCAGCTTTACTTTCCCTTGCAATGTCAAGCTTGGCATGTCAAGCTTGTGAAGCTTGATTTAAGTTTGAATCAAGCTTCGCAATCCGCCAAGACTATCCTTAGGAAAATTTACTTTAGAAATTTCTAAAGTAACTTTAAAATTTTAAAGTTTTTTAAGGTTAACTTTTGAATTGAAAAGTTTTTCTAAAGTCACGAATCCAAGTTAAAGTTTTCTAATATTTTTTCTAAAGTTTTGCGCGTATCCTAAAGTTTTCCTAGTTTATTTCTAGGGCTTTAGATGCATTCTAAAGTTTCTGATTAATATATTAATGGTCAGAAAATCAGAAATCCATTCAAGTTATGAAGGCTAGAGTTTTAATGAGAAGATACTATTTAATAGGTTGATCAAGTGAAAAGGTGGAAGGCTACGGAATTCCGTCAATTTTTACTTTATACTGGACCAGTTGCGTTGCAAGATATGATACTGCCAGATTTTGAGGATACATATAATAACTTCCTCAGTTTACACATAGCAGTAACAATTCATTTGAGCCCGAGATATTGTGTTCAGCATCAAAGCAATGCTAGAGAACTTCTAGTGCATTTTGTTAAATCTGTGAAAAATATTTATGGCCACGAGTTTCTCACTCACAACTTTCATGGTCTGGTACATCTGGCTGATGATGTATCTGTGTTCGGTCCTCTGGACAATTGTAGTGCCTTCCGATTTGAGGGACCCCATCTTCTCAATTGTGGTCTGAAACTTACTTGAAAAGTGGTCTTATTTATCCTTGGAAACCTTGAAATATCTTTGAATTTTGTACTTGATTTATTTCGACACCGGTATTTTTTTTTAAGTTTTCTTATACTGCGCAGTAACAAGCAAGGATCAACCGACCCTTTAAAGCACGTATACCCGGCGAAACCTCTACGAGGCGAAAACTTTTAAGGAATTCGAAACATATGCTGGAAACCTGGACGAAAACGGGTTTTGAAACGACCGCGAGGCACTGCGCAGAACAAAAGCAGAACGATATCTTGTAAGCGCACGGGAGGCTTGGAACCACATGGGATAACAACAGATAACAACATGTGTAGTGTGCAGCCAAGGAAAAAGTTCTGGCAATCGGTCAGGGAAATTGCAATTTCCCTGACCGATTGCCAAAAGGTCACGTATTATTGGAATATTTTATTTCTGCTGAATTAAATTTTCGTCAAAACTCAGAAAATGTTAAAAGCTGAAATCAATACATTAAATGCTACAATGTACATCTTAATGAAAAAACACACCGAGGAGGGTCCATTCATGCCCCCGAATGCTCTGGCAAAGCGAAGGACACTACTAACTCAACCGCTACCCGAAAGATGCTGACATTTTTCGAAGATTTTTTTCAGAATAGTCTTAAGAAGTCTTCAATTAATAAATACTCTGTACAAATATCTCGGTGCACAATTTCGTGAAACCAATTAAAATGACTACTTTATGTGAAATTTTGCCGGAAAAAACGTCCGCCATTTAGTGACGTAATAGCACCCAAATATCGACCATAATCTCTTCAACTTATGCATAGGACAGGAAAAGTACCATTATTACAAATGGTATTGCTTTTTATTTCATTAAAATCCTTCCAGGACTCTACTATCTGCTTCACTTTTAAGATTTTCAAAGAAAAATCAAAACTGATGTTTTTTTTGGAATGTTGGTCATGTTTAAGCCTCGAGGCACAGTCTAAACAAACAGTCTTCTCACTTAGGGGGATTTCGGGTAACCGCTGCACACCCAAGGTATTAGAGTCAGTTGAGTATTAGTAAAGACAACTTTTGATCATATTTGTGATTGCTTCCTTTACATTTAATAAATATAATTTTTTTTTTGATTAAGAAATAGTAAACATATTATTATTAGTTTCATTGAATATTGTAGTTCATTTGACTCGTAAGGTCACCGACCGCCGTGGGCCGTGTGTGGAGTAGTTCCCGAGATCCATGCGGTTGAGGTAGCCATATTGTGAGAGAGGTGTATTTTCTGAGATATTTACCGGCTTGGTGAATGTTTTAGAGCTTATATATTTCATAGATTATATTTACAGAGTTTATATTTTTTTTCATAGATTATTTTTATATAGTTAAAGAGTTTTTATATACACAAATTTTATATTTTTTATACCTCTGAAGCAATATTGCTATATCTATCGGGTGGTGAGGGTATTACTCAGAATGCCATCCAAATGTCGTGGGGGCTATGTGTGTTGTGCCGTGGGGTGCAAAAATTCTACACATGATGTGGGGATAAGTTTGTATCGCGTCCCAAAAGACACGGAGCAAGGTCGGTTGTGGCTGGAGAGGGCAGGTAGAACTGACCTCCTGCAATTCGAGCCAGAGAAATGGTATAAGTGTTACCGGCTTTGCGGTAAACATTTTGACGCCTCTCAGTTTTTTGTTTCTGGGAGGCTGGTGTGGAAAGCCAAGCCTACAATTTTTGAAGGTGAGATCTCAAAACTGTATAATTTTGAGGTAAAGGTGAGCTTTCGTCCCGCACGGTCAACATTTTTTTTTGGAAAACCTAGGAAACTTACGATATTGAATGTGATACCTATGAGTAGAGGAAGGTTGCGCATTTGTAAAAATGTGGGAACCATACCCGTGTGACCAGTAGTTTTTGAGATATAGACGTTTGAAAATGACCAATTTTTCGACTTTTTCGTCCGTTTTCGACGCCATGTTTGGAGGTTTTCACGAACAACCGGTAGAGGGATAAGACTAATTTCACTTCTACTATATTCCTTTACCCCACCCCCCCAACAAGCTTACGGGTCTATGGAGTGAAACAGGGGTGCTGGGGTGGGACGGTACGCGGGCCCGATTTGGGCATTTTCAAAAGTGAAAAACGCATTTTCGTGAATTAATACAGCGAAAAACGCAGTTTTCGCGGGAATGGTAAAGTGGAAATGGGCATTTCTGGGAGTGGAGGAAATTTCAAAATGCTGATTTGTACTGCATTTCCGTCTTTTGTTAAACCGAAAAACGAATTTCCCTTCCATTCCTTTGCCCTGAACCCACCCCTCCAATACACTTGGGGGGCGTATTATTTTAAGAATAGAATCCCTCTCGCTCATTGGTGATTATTGGTGGGCATTGGTAGAAGGCTAAAATGTTATTCTGCGTATTATTTTATGAATAGAATCCCTCACGCTTATTGGTGATTTTCGGTGCGCATAGATAGAAGGCTAAAATGTTATTCTGCGTATTATTTTAAGAATAGAATCCCTCTCGTTCATTGGTGATTATTCGTGGGCATTAGTAGAAGGCTAAAATGTTATTCTGCGTATTATTTTAAGAATGGAATCCCTCACGCTTATTGGTAAAAATTCGTGGGCATTGGTAGAAGGCTAAATTGTTATTCTGCGTATTGTGTCTGGTATAAAATTCGTCAGATGACAAGGTTATTATAAGTGGGCTTTTGTTAGAGGCTAAGTAAATAGTATTGTTGACGCAGTTCTCTCGGGTAGTGTGGAAGGGGGAAATTAATTGTCAATAATTGGAAGTTGATTGTTGAAAAGTCAACCGGTATTCATTCGCCAACGAGAGTTGAGAAGCTTGTTGGCGTTAATCATTTTCTTGCATGTGTGGTGTACGGTCGCCATGAGTTGTCAATCGTGTACGCACACACCAATGTCTGCGATCCAGACTTTCGTTTCGCCTGAGTCAGACTTGGAATTCCTCGAAAGTCACGGGTGTTTTTTCGCTGCGGGAACTCGCAATCCTCCATTTAAAGTGATACGTGAAATGTTATTAGTGCAGTGGAATGAATGCGAGTGAAAAGGAAGTGTAAATCCTTCATTTGAAGTGAAATGTGCAATGTTTACTGCGGTGGAATGAATGGAATTGCATTGTAGTAAATGGCTGTTGCGGTGCGAGTTTGAGTGGAAGGCGGGAAGAAATAGTGTAGGAGAAGTGTGCATATGCTAGAGAACCAACTGCTCGATCGCTGCGCCACGTACAGTGGATAAGAGGAAACGGCATTTTTTCACAAGATGGCGGAGAGGAAAAAACGCACTTATCAGGTTTGAAAGTTTCCCATTCCTAAAGTAGTTGATGCATTGTTGTGTTGAAAGTATTTTACAAATGCGCAGGGTTTGCTTTATAAGTGATGTGAATTTGGTTCCGATATCTCTATTGTAAGTGGGTGAAATTCGCGAAAACGCTGGCGGGACGAAAGCTCACCTTTACCAATTTTGATAATACCTATTTCCTTGAGAGTCATATATATGTTTTCTTGTATCTAGTTTTGCATTTGTAGTGATCAATGGATTTACTTTCAGATCGGACGTACGACCTGATCCGTCCCTGTGCTGATCCTCCTGTCCCAGGTAGGGCGTTTATTTAAATCTAATTAAAAAATTACTGTAAAAATTTATACTAAATCGTGAAATCGCCAATCCCTAGATGGCCCTTAGCTTGTAAATATTCAGAGGGATGAATTTAGCTATTAACCAAAGTATTTAGTATGTATTTACGTGAGACATAATATATATTTTTCATTCATGTAATACGTGTAACACCTTAAGCGCTCTAAAGTTCCATCAATTTTTTGTAACGTTGGATTACATATGGACGATGGCTTCCCTTAAAAATCTGTCAAATGAATGGTATTAATCTTCAGATGAATACCATGTGTGTCCTGAGTCTACTATCTAGTACATTGAATAAAGGCAAAATATTATGATGCAAGACTATGACTTACTTGGCAAGGACTCAACCGGTTTAAGATTTAAAAAATGACTGTAGAAAGTGATGTTGTTGACTACCCTCTCCCCCTACATATTTTGTTGACATTAATGAACTTCTTTATACCTATTTGTGTAACTGATTCAAAATTCTGAATAAAGCGGCTCACCTAAGTGAGTGTATTTTGCTGTCAATTAATTCAGTGTGTACTTAAATCTTATTAAAGAAATTTTTTATTACTTTTTCAGAAGTGGGATCTGAGGTCATTGAGGAACCTGATGGTGAATCGAAAGGTGAGTAATCCATACTTTAACGTACTTCTTCTATTTGTCTATCAACAGTTAAAAAATGGTCATTGTTTACACAGTGGATGTCACTATGAGTGTATTTTTCATTTCACATGTGTCAATAAGCTAGAGTACCTAAGTTAATAACATGATCATTTGAATGGATCAGAGGCAGCTGTTTAACTCTAAACATATTTTCAGTGGTTTAAATTATCGTGGTTGGTTGGGAAAATTGGTATCAACATAGGTAATTGCATTGTTTTATCTTTCTTCCAGAAGATAAGTCTGACCTTGTATCAGAGATGCTGATTGTTGGAGGTACAGAGAGTGAGGAAGTGGCTGAAGGGTCTTCTGCAGTAAATAATACTGGTTTCATGGAATCAATTTTTCAAGAAGGCAGCATTGCTTTGGTTTCTTCGACACCAAAAAGAGGTAAATTGGCTTCAGAGAGCGATTGTTGTGATTAAATAATTGTCTCATTATGTAACTTAGAATGACTTAGTTCTCAGCATACATGACCTAATGGTTCTGATTTATTTCATTTTCAGGCAATTCAAGGTTTAGGTACAAGGCAGATGAACTGACACCCAGGAGAATCGCACTTAGAAGTAGTTTAAAATGATCCCGTGTTATGGTATGCAAACTTCGTAAGAAATATCAAGGTTTGCGTAATAACAAAACATCTGTGGATGTTCTGGGGAAAATGAAAAGAGCTTTGTCACCAGCAGCTATCTCATTGATCAGCCGTAACATGAGTCTTTGCAGTAGGAGTAAGTTTGGCCGGAGGTGGACTGCTTTGGATAAAGTAACTGCTTTATCCTTAGCATTCCACAGCCGGAAATCTTACAAGGCCCTTAGCCAACTTTTCATGTTGCCTGCTGTATCTAGCCTGAGTAGGTGGTTGAGTGGCTTCAAGTTGACAGCAGGCCTTTCATACCCAATTTTGAAAGGACTGCAAGCCGTAGCTAGTAAATTAGACGATAAGGATAAAGTGTGTGTTTTAAATGTTGATGAAATTAGTATTAAAAGAAGTTTATTTTATGACAGAAGTAGTGATAGAATCATAGGTTTAGTTGATAGTGGCAAAGGTGTTGTTGGGAACACCACTGCTTCATGTGCTTTGGTCCTAATGGCCAGAGGCTTATGCAAGCATTGTAAACAGCCAATTGACTTCATGTTTGGTTCTGGAGCTTGCGATGTGGAAGCTGTCTTTAGTCTGCTCACTGAGGGAATAATGGAAATGACCAAGGCTGGTTATTCTGTTGTTGCCTCAGTATGCGACCAAGGCAGCAACTTCATCCAACTTCAGAACAAGCTCGGTGTCACATGTGAGAAGCCTTATTACCATGTAGAGGGACTGAAGGTACTTTTCATGTACGATTATTGTCACCTCATAAAAGCTACTCGAAACAACCTGCTCAGATATCATGGTAGTTTAGACTGTGCTCGAGGCTTAAGCCTCGAGGTTTAAGACGGATCCGTATACAAGTAATGGGTAGGACCTAAGAAAAATGACTTACTATTTCATAATAAGTAATCATTTGTGAGTATAAATGCCATGTTTCAAGTCTTTATCTAAAACAAAAATCAATTTTGGATTTTGTCCAGCTTTTTTCGATTTCCGACCACTGTGCGCCGTCGCAACGGTCGTTTAATTGTCTACAACATTTCCCTACACACAAGGTTTTCCTACAGCAGGTTATTGAATTACGCATACAACAGTTTTGCATTATATGGTGAGTCCCCTGAACCATTGCGAGCGTTGGGACGACCCAGGCGAGCGAGCTATATTCCTTCCGCGGCCGCGTATCAGCGACCGTGTATCGTATTTCCGTGGCCGTGTATGTTTCCTTCGGTAAAATTGCAAATTGACAATGTCTAATTCTTCAAGCAAGAGGTAGCGCGTCGTGGTAGTTCTGGGAAGTTGAGGATTACCTTCTGAAAAGGCATCGAAGGGAAAGTTAATGGCCAATTTACTGGCGGAATCCGGCACAGGTATCACTATGGTGCGCGAAAAATACAAACCAAAGTAAAGTTGTTGGACTTGATCAATATCGGATGGTGCGAGTGACCTTCAGAAGCGAATAACAATTTAATTAACGTGAATCAGGGAACAAAAAAATGTAAAATATTGGGCTAAAAAAACGTAAGCGTGCTACACTGAGAGCGAGGACAACAGGAGGCAATTAGCAACGGTAGCATTATGTTCAGGAATATCATATTTGAGGTGGTTTGTGACCTGTCTAAATTGCTTCGAGAGGGAGCTTAAGCGGGCCTTTCAATAATTACGTCAAGCATGAAAGGTGGGGAGGGGAGGAGGGCTCTTCTTACTGTCTCACGAAGGGGGGTATGGGTATCGAAGATGATCTTGCATAGGACTTTGTTTACACCTGAGATCGTACTTGTATTACCATTTTAATAATCATCGTCTCGTATTTTTAGAACTGCAAGCAATTATTTACTACGAGCTAGTGTGCTCGAGTCACCTCTCAACCAGAGTCTCGGAAGTTAAAAAAAAAAAAAAAAAACGCGAGGTAAAATTTTCCAAACAACATAACCTCGGATTCCTTGCGATGAGCGTAATACATTGTGACCATGGATTTTAACACTACTAGGCAAATATCGCAATACGGATATACAAAAGGGATACATTTTACGTCTGATTCACAACTAATAAGATTCACCACTGAATGTCCCACGAATTGATGGGGCTTATTAATAAGCACCATGCATAATAATAAGCATATTTCCATGCACGTCAGCGACGGACATTAGTTTTAGTTGGTGAAATGTTTTGGTGAAACAAATGGCGGGAATGACTGGCCGATAAACATAATGGTAGAAAAATAACGAGAACTTCCTATCCCAGTTTCTCCCCGACTGTTACGAGAATACCCTGGCAATTCCCTGACTTTTCCAGAAATTCAAAATTGCCTGACAATTCCAGGTTTTCCCTGACGATCGCCACCCTGCAGAGATATGTTCGTCATTCTAGACAGGAGTATGAACTATGTTTTTAAAAAAACTGTTCTACCAATCACATTAGGAATGAATGATAGGATTAAGGTAGTAATCGGTGGCGGCGGCGGCCGGGTAAAGTCCTCGCCTGACAAACCGAAGGTCGCGGGTTCGAATCCCGCCTGGGTATTACACCTCCCCCGGGCATGGTTGCGTGTGTTCGTCCATATAATAAATACTAAGTAATTGGCTTTGGCTGTTTAGTATGTAGAAATTATTATTATTATTATTAAAAACGTGATTTTACTTGAAATAAGCAGGTATCCACAATACACTAAATGTCCTCACCGCATTATTAGTTCCTACATCCAAGGTGATGGGTAGGCACTGATGAGGCTTAATACCAGCCAGAGCGGTGTACAAGGCTAGTTTCCCCACTGGAATGCCCATTCCATAGGCACCTAAATCCCCAAGGCCAAGAATCCTTTCACCATCAGTCACTACTATGGCTCTAACATCAGCTTCAGGCCTGTAAAATAAAGTTTCAAGCATGCTATAAATTAAGGATATTACAGAAGAACTAGCTACTCAGTGCTAGCCCTAAATATTGGGGATCATTTAAAAAAATTGCAAAATCAATGCAAACTGTCGAAGAAAAAGGGTTTAGAAGGCACTAATTGTATTCAAGAGAGGGATGCTAATCGTCAATCATAATTCTATAAGTCTCAGCCTGGTGCGAAGCCAAGTTAAATTAGAGCATTATCACTTAGGTAATACGAACTTACCAGTTGCGCAAAATATCATAAATGTGCCCTTTATCATAGATGGTGATGAAAAGACCACGAGGCCGCCGGTATATTAAACCAAATTTCTGACAAGCAAGGCCAACGGTGGGAGTGTATACGATTGGCATAAGTTTCTCCACATTTTCAGATAGCAGTCTGTAAAAGAGTTTTTCATTTCTATCCTGAAATATAAAAATAAATGGAATAATTAAAACAAATATTAAAAAATGTCTACCGCTCAAAAAAAAACAGATTTGTTATGTAAGCATAGATTTATCTAAAAATTACAAAGAGATTTTTCCCCATCCCCCTCCCTCCCTACTTCTCACTTCCTACCAGCCAGCTCCTCCGATTACCCACCCCCTCCTTTCCCCAAGCGGCTGATTTTTATGCATCCAGGAGTGAGAAGTCAATTGTTATTTCATCATCATCATATAAAGATACATTAAGAATTAAAATTGAAAAGTGCTAAATAAATCTATAGTAGGGAATAGTGCAAATTATTTTATTTTCAGAATGGTTTGAATTATTTTGAAAAAAAAACGCTAACAAGAAAGTCATTTTAATAAGTCCTACCTGCAATGCAACCAAGTATATGTACTTGTTCAGATCCTCCTGATACCTCTCCACGCTGATTCGGCACAATTCAAGCTGCTCATCTTGTGTTTTAAATCTCGGGGGGATTAAACCATGTATTCCTAAGATTTGCCTCTCCTCAAGTGTAAACGCCATCCCCTGGAATAATGAGAGGGCAAGAGGAAAGAATCAGTATTCATTTCAGGCCAGTAAGATGCCTATCACTTACAGATAGCAATATCAATATAATGTAACAAAAATTATATTTATTTAAAAACTAAAGAAGCTGGATGGATAGTAATTGCAATAAAAACTCTTCCAAATATAACTACGCTACAACATGCATTCTTAATGAAAACAGTAATATCTATGTATTGCAATGAATAAAAAAATATTAATTCAAAATAAGAGCTTGTGGTACTGCCTGCTACAGAAACCATATGCTCTGGAAATTATTTAATGTCTTTCCAGTTGATGTTAAATGCTCTTGATATTTAGTTTAGCAAGCTGTGTAAATATGACCACTAATTTTGCAATACATCTTTACCTTCTCCTCTATAATTCTACACAGAACACTACCTAACATGATAATATTAATATTCTATTCCATGTTTATCATACAATAAATCTTAGGATTCCAATGATAAGATTAATCATGACTGAGATTTGAACAAGGGCGGTTTAATGTCCCTCAGCACAGACTTTGAGAGAAGAAGATGAGTTATCAAGATGAAAAGAAGATGAGCTACCATTTGAGATGTGGGTGTGGGGAAGGATGGCCTAAAATAAATTTATTGATTGGTTATTAAGGGAGTTGACTGACAACCTGAGGTTATGCACCATCAAGGGTGCGTGGGTAATTTTTCCAGGGAGCATATGAATGGGGAATGGAGGAAGGGTGGGGAGTAATCTGGCATCAGCCATGGCCTGCTCTCAACGAAAGCCATAGAGGGGACTATGGTTTAACGTCCTATCTGACGGACGGATAACTGAATGTGAAGTGCTCCCCACACAGTATGAGATATGGATTTCCAGGTAAAAATCTCTGCAATCACTGGAATTCAAAACCAGACCCTCATGATGATGAGTATTCTAGCCACCGGACCAACTCAATCCCTCATGGACTCTAAGAAAGTCAAATGATGATGTGGTGAGCATTACAGTTGAGGGAGGAAAGTCTGCATCATGCCTCCCAAAGAAGTTTGGGAGGCAGGATGGAGAAATTAAAGAGCGACCAGGGAATTCCATACACTCCACGGCATGAAGCCATGGTAACTTAAAAGGAATTACCTGCATAGGAAAACATGAGCGTGAGAAATACAGGGAAGAAAAAATAATTCACCTATTATGATTCAAAACCTAATAGCATGATATCATGTAAAGCACTTCAACTGATGAAGCCAACGAGACTTACAGTTTAGGTGTATGATTATTCACTAACAATTTTAGCAAGGGGTGAGTAAATCCAGTTGAGGAAAAGCAAGGAAAATATTTCAAAAATGGTGGGTAAAGTTATGCAACACGAGGTTTGAAATAGTGGAAGGAAATGGATGTTTAACGGTGAAATGTTGAAATAATTTCGACTTAATCATAGCCTTATTTTGAATGACAAAATATCTATAACTAAATATGTATCTTTAAGCCTTATTTTCTAAATAACTCATTTAAATGACAAATTAATAACAAGCTTTGAAATACGAAAAGCATGCAACTTGGAAAGGGAACTGGCTTTTAGAAACACAATCATATACCCTTACCTAACTTTAACTTTTAACCTAGGTTTAGGGTGGAAAGCCATTGAATGTTTTACTGGTGAATTTTCAAAAATTCTTCTACTTCCGCAGTTATAGTAATACATCGTCAATCCCCACACTTTTCCAGGTGTTGAGGATAGCGGTGGCGCATTTCCTCAACGACCCACTAATTGCAAGTATTCCCTCGCCAAGAATATTACGACCGCTCAGCACCAAGGAAGTACGCCAACGTCGCCGTTGCCTATACTGCAGGAACTGCAAAGGAGAATGCCCCGCCCAAGCCAGCGACCGCCCTCCATACAGCCTGTCCCCTGGCAGAGCCATGAGTTTCGTGGAAAGACAAGCCTACAGCAAGCCGTCAACCGATCCTGCCACTCCAATGTTTTTCATTTTGCGGTCAAAATTATTCATCCAACCTAGGGAATAGGAGAGCCCTTGAAACTCGATTTCAAGAGGGGCTACTTCCTCTGGTAGAAGGGGGACTAAGAGAATAATATCGACGTAGTAGTTTGGCATGGGCCTTGCACATTAATAACTCAATGGGCTTTTGCGTTTCCCCTCTGCCCTGGGTCTGAATAACCACCTTTGCACGACTCACATTTCGGTAGGTCCACGCGGCCGCAAAATTACCACTTGACGGACTCGGAATCCCATTTGACGAACACTCAACAACGCACGATCCTCTGGGCCGCCGTTATCAGACAAGACCGGTAAGAATGGCAGACGGGCGCCAACATACCCATTTCAAATCAAGAATTTGCCAAAATAATCATTTAAAATAAAAAAAACTACAATGAAAATGATCATATAGTAAGGTTTACAAGATTAAATAGCGTCCACTTCATCTAGCAACTTGATTGATTACGAATTGCGAAATTAAAAATATACCCACTTAAAAGGGCGACTTCACTTAAAAATTAGCGTCAGGCAAGGCAGCATCGGGTCCGATGACCAAGAAATACGTCCGAGCACGGTTATCCCAGACACATGAGGCCTGCTAGCATTAAAAAAGTCCCACCCTTAGACTAAGCTCACACATTACCAAGCAAGCCGCCGCAATGACTCGTGTCATGGCCGTAAGTTTCAATCCATTCGAGCCCACTCTGCGCCCTTCTCCCCTGCATGGATTCGGCAAAACTTCCCAAAGAACGCTTTCGATAAATCTAGGGCAACAGTGAGCAAGAGTCGCCTTGTGGGCGGATGGTCCCGGCGGACCCGGCCGTCACTGGTCACCCGGGTGCGGCTGCGAGCGGGCCGCGGTGCGAAGGCGTGCAGCGAGGTGTGTGCGTGATGGGACAGAAGAATGCAGAGACCACGCCATCGTGAGCGGCCAGGCCGTCGCAGAGGAGGTCGAGGCGGGCGCGGCAAGGCTGCAGCGAGGCACCGCCACGCTCCCACTCCGTGTCCATGACTCTCGCTGCGCCCCAATCGATGGCTGCCGAGCGCAGCACGTGGCTAGCGGGCCCCTCCCCTCCCCTACCCAACCCCCCCCTCGCCACTGCTCCCCAAAACGGCGGCGCGCCGTGCCAGTTGCCGCCTTCGAGGTACCGACTGCGCGGTAATGTGCCACGCTCAAGCTGGAATGGGCTACTGGGGGCACACGGCAGTGATGTCCGGGACGATTCTTTGAAAGTGGGCGCACAGATCCTTCGCTCATGCATATTGAAATGCCTAGGACACGATTAGGAGTGACAGAATGGCATATTAACCTTGGTCATTTGATGGTATTTTAAGGTTATATTCCAAAATTAATAACCGACCAAAAGGCACGAGCGACATCTGTTTGAAACGAGATTATTTTCATTATTTGAATTATCTCTACGGAAATAAAATAATATTAAAACCAAAAGGAAACTTTGTTTCGAAATCAGAAGAAATACCGACCCTTAATTTTCCAGTAGGCTCAATGATAGAAAATTTTCCTTTGATTTTCAATTTTTCGCCGAGTGAACTGCGTAAAAAAATATTTTTAATATTGCAAGCGTTCTAACAATACTATCCACACAAAATGACTTCAAGATACATTACGTGAAATCTCAAATGTTAAAAAAAGACATGACCTTTTCCAAGCAGAAATGTAAATTTTACTTTAACAAGTTAAACTCGTTTATCGACCCTCGATCACTGCAAGACCAGCCAAATTACCGAAAGCATTTGCTCAGCAGTCACGGACATGGCAATAGTTACGGCGACTGAATATTGCCTGGAGACTTGTGAAGGTAAGGAAACTTTATTTTAAAGCCAAGAGAACTAGAACGCATCTTTGGCAGGCTCCTCGAAACCCCACACAAAGGAGTCGAAGGGTGCGCGCCTCAACAGACATCGACTGAACCGTGTACCATGCAGCGCATATAAATCCGCATAGTTAGGAATATTGACTGGATTTCCAAAGTCCTCCGACGGATGAATTTGCATGCATCCGAAATCAATCTAGAAATGCGACTACGTGGAGATACCCCACATCAGTTCCCGGCTTTCAGACCGCGCGTCGGGGCCCTCCATAATAATCAAAGCCTCTAGAAATCGGATAAATAGCTTTTCACTCGGACACTCGTGGCCGTTGGTTAACACCTACTAGGGCCGTATGCAGATACGAAACTGTCACTTTCCCTACGCGCTAAAGGGTGGCTGCAGTAGGTAGGTGCAGTCATCGATGTGGCACTTTCCCCTCTACTAATTGTTGTCGTCTCAAACGTCTCGACGACCGAACCCTCCCGACACCGTACGAAGAAGGGGTGTCGACTAGATCGCTGTAATTTTCATACTTACGTCATGCTTCCGTGACGTTTCGTGTGACGTTTTACACCATATTTACTGTCCACAATGCATTGCGCCGATCAGTGCCGATTGAGCAACATTGGACGAGCTACACATATGACCTGACTCAAAAAGACTGGATGCTATAGATATGTGTCACATTTCCTTTTAACGAAAATGTTTAACTATTGCTCCAAGATGACTGACAATCTTCAATAGATCAAATAGTATTTCGTTACATTTTAAGATATGGGAAATAGTTTTCAAAAAGTTCAAAATACCATTATCATGCAGATTTCTTTCTGTAAAATTAAATTTGCTCAATGCATTATAACCATAAATTAAACCTATAGCAGAAATTATTCCATAAAAGAAAATGTGGAAAGAGCTAAGTCTAATCCTTAACCCTGCTTTTCTAAAAGTTAGTGGACAATTCCCCAATGCGCTGTAAATGTTCATCGCATTTGGAAACATATTTTTCATAGCAATATTCATCTGAAACCATGAAATTCTAGCCTCTTAAATGGACCTTGGGTTAATGATTCAAGACCAGTGATATTAACATATACATGAATAAAGAATTGATGAATGGTTAATGATACATGGTAAACCTCGAAACCTATGATTGAGTGAAAAGGCGTTTAATATTAAAAAGATCTTGCGACAAATAAGTAAAATTGGAGCATACTAGGATGCCAAGGGGTGTCAGAAAATGCCACAGATAACTAAGATGGTGAATGGGCTTGTATAGCCTGCTTTTTCATGAAAAATACAGGGTACTCAACCCAAAAGGTAATGCTATATAAGGTAAGGTTGTGCATTGTTCCATGTCACCGCATTGAAACTTCTATAGATAATTCGACATTCTATTATATTTCTTTCAAAAGAAATCTTTGAAAGCATATGCAATATTACTAAGAATAAATTTAATTAAAATATGAAGTTATTTTCCATATACATTCTGTAGCGCGGAATGATAAGGCGTTTCTTCGTTGATAGAAGATGTTCATTGTACAGCTCTTCTTACAAGACTGTCTTGAGTGACAGGAGAAGCGGCTTTTATATTGGTGGCGAAGATGGAAGAATTGTCTGGAACACCACACCAGAATTCTATAGAATCATCTAGAAATGTTCCGAAAAAATCGGAAAAAAATGTTTGCCGGCACCGAGAGCTGAACACTGGCCGCCCACATTAGAGGCGAGAGCACTAAGCCAACACGTCATGTGTAGTGGCGATACGCGGAGTATCGCCACAATTCCATATTGGAGTTATTCAATATTCGGAAATTACTCGGACGTTTCATTATAACAGGCATATATAATGTAATAAATGGATATCGCCAGACTGAAAAAACGTAAGGTTAAACACATTTGGATCGCTAACATCAACAGACGTCAAGAAAAAATTGCCAGAATCCAGAGGCGATCGACGCATTTCCGCCATCTTGGCTCAGAAATCCATCCCTTTACAGCTATAGGGTGCCCCAGACCACCCTATAACTTATCGGGAAGGGATCGGGTTACGAAAGCTTATTTGAAGGGAGAGTTGACCCGACAACCGTATAGTGACGACAAAGAAATCGGTGTCGGCTCGGTTCACCCTGCTTCTGACGTCATATCGGCACAGTTAGCTCTATAGGGACGTCTCTGCATACGGCCCCTAGAATCATTAACTTTCAAAATGAAAATGAAATTACATTCACCAGGGGGAGGTTTAACGACACTGGTTTCGTTAATCATCACGCCCAGCGGATAGGCGGTACGCACAGGTCAGAAAAATCGATCAGGCGAAAGTCGGATTAAACTCAGATCAACACTTGCTTAGGTTTGAACCGACAAGAAATACGGCTTGAGAGCAGCATCCAATTTTTTCCAGTTCAGGAGGCGGAAGCAAGCATATGAGAATCAGGCAGCATGAGATGGTATTACTTATTCTACTTTTTATACTTAATGAATTGGAAATTTAGCCAAACTTAACGGTCGGCCAATCCCTGGGGTGATATAGGAACACAAAGAACAAGAATAGATTTAAAAGGAATATTTTTGTGGAGATATTTCAATCATTTCCCCTGTGACGTTGCAGTGATTTTTGCGCTGATACGTAAACGAAGTGGGCACCGATGACATTTCTTGTCGGCGGCAACCCACCATTCTTCATCACCGCGACGGCGGCTTAGCCGCGTCGACCCACACGAAGGTTCTCCAGAGGCTATAGGGCTTTAATATTAGAAAAATACAAATGTTTTCACCGGACATTGAAAAACTGACAAAAGACGATAGTTTAAAGGTGACGTCACATCGCATAGAACATTGAAATATAAGGCTAATGATCCCAGTATGGCCACATGCACGTAACCTAAGGTGTGGGAGAAGACAGGAGAACTTTGAGCCACCGTCATCATTCGTAGTGACGGGTCGGACGAGCAACGAGGCCACGGAACCACCGCAGCGGGTGTGGTGACCACCGCTCATCTATAACAGAGAGTTATGGGGACGTTATGCGTAAAATATGAAAGTTGCCCGTATTCGAATTCTGCTTCCACTGCAGTTGTATGAGCCGCTAGCCGCGCCAACGTGTGACGAATGACTCACGCTGGTTCTCCAAATGTTGCGAGGAGGAGTCGCTCGGTTCCAAAAGCAAGAGCATTCACGGGCAATTGAAGCCATCCATGTATCCATTAGGCCAAATCACATCGCTACAACTGGATCCAGCTCGCTAACCGGCTGGTGTCAGGTCTAACATGTGTTAAGTATGTACCACCACTCCCTCGCAGGAAGGAATAATACGGGCTGATAAAATTTGGATTAGAATCAGATTAGTCATCATGTAAAGGATCTGATATTGCCGAAACATTTCCTACGCCACGTCGTCCACACGTATGCATCTTACCCGTGACCGCGCAGAACCTGAGATTAACAGCTGTAAGTGATTGAATATGGTTTCAGGCACTCCCAACTGCCAAGGGTATATCGCTCCAATTAGCATAACGCTCTAACTCGAAAAACAAACATGACGTCCATGACGACGTTGGCGGCGAGTGGCACTCAAACCCTATTCGAACTCGGCTCCACGGTCACGAGGGTTATTTTAGTAACTTTCCTGCCGATCGTTTCTGGGGTAAAAATAGAGAATTTGAGTCACAGTCAATCGGGATATCCGAATCGTGCAAATCATGTAACTGTCTACCGATATGTATATTTTCTATCCCTTCCGCCTGAATTTTCTGAATCCAATCCGCTAGCAAGTGAATCAATTCTTCGATTCGGATTCGAAAAGTGACAAATCAACCCCTTACACGCCGGCGTGTTGCAAACCTGCTGCTACCGAGGATGGTCCAAGGATAATGAATACCGGGCGGTGTATCACCACTTGACTCCAACCAGGGTAGGGAGAAAAACTGCGAATGATCTTTTGGAAATCCCATTCCAATTCAATACAGTGTGCAACGCATCTCCTAACTTAATAACATAGACCGACTACTACTTAATTCCGTAAAAGCGAATGAAGTTTTTTATTCATGAACTCTCTCAGCAGGCAACCAGCGCTCTAGTTAGCGGAGCTTCGAATAGTCTCTCCATTTCTCAATGAGCCTTCATCAAATAAAAAAATTCACAATGAAGACCATTGAAGATAAAAGAGTTGCACCAGGATTGACAACAGTGTACATCAGAACATTCCGGGAAAGAAGAAACAGGCGCATAGTCGCGGAAGCTCACAAGCAGGGCAAGGGCACTATTGATCACGGCGACACATCTCGGTGAATGTTCGTGACCTTTGTTTCGTAGTCTGGAAATAGAAGACTAAAGTAAAGATTTTCAATGATTTTGCCAGCAGAGGTATTCAAGCGTGCATGCATGTTGAAGTATTGCAAGGATGTACTCAGTTCACTGCAAAGGGAGATAGTCCATTAGTGCTACAGACAACACATGCCAACCTCGAATGGCTAAGTTTCGCTGAATTGAGCAACTTACATTGATTCTTCATCAATAGGGATGTTGCTAGAGAAACCTCCAGAATAGAGAAACAAAATATGTACCGGGAAATAACGGCTGCAAAATGTGCCTCAAAGCGATAAATGAAGATTTGTTGAACATACTTTTGAGCTCGTAACATTCAACTATACTTTAGCAAAGGACACTCACATGTCACTTGGCATGTGCCATGTGAGTGTCCTTTGAAATCTCACAAAGAAATCAATTGTTAAGGTTCCGAAAAAAAGTCTCTCATACTCATTAACTATACCCCACTACTTCCGATTCCACGAAATTCTGAAATGCAGGATTTATGATCAGCTCAAATGGGTAAGAAAAGTAAAAATATACTTGCAGTCTCTAAGTGCAATAATTTATGTCCCCATCTTGAGAACATCGATTACTTAAACCTTTACAAAGCTAAAGTCAAAAATTATCTCTTAAAACATCCCTATTATTTCTTTAAAGTTTATTTGCTGAAACTAACTGGATATTTTTCTACTCAAACCCATATTTTCTATGTCAATCCGGTTGTTATACATATTTTATCTTAACCTATACATGTAAATTGTGCATACTCTTTGTAGATACTTAGAAGATTGTACATGTAAGGTGATCATATATGTGTTTTATTGCATTTATCTAATTGTAAGTAGTATTCTTCCACATCTCTCTCTATTGACCCTATTGTACTATAAAATTTTCACAAGCCAAGATGACTTATTTGATATAACAGGGAATTTTAAATATGTACTGTAATTTTCATTTGACTAGCCCTATGTTTGTAAACAGCAAACCAACTGGGCCAATAAAGTGTTATTATATTATTATTATTTCTGTCTCTAAGAAAAACAATTTCTAAGTACAAGTGGCGTGCTTTCTATGTAAGAAACATTAAAAAAATACCAGTCTAGGTATTAAAAAAGTTTACTTGAAATCGTCTGCTCCCCGTCTAACTTTTAATTATTCTACACAGCTACTTCGTACTACCATAGAGTACCTTCTCCTACCTGTGACCTTCATACTACCATACTACATTACCGTATGGGAGTACATGCTTACTCTATAGTAGGTACCACTTAGGTTATCTGACCTAGAGAGTAGGGCACTTAAAATTCAGAGTCGGCAACTATTTCGAAACCTTTGCACCAAGCAGTAAAAACACAATGCAGGATGAAGATGATTCACGGTGTATCGGAGAAAGGCGTCTTCTTAAGTTCTTACTTTTTGACAATAACCTTCTCATTTCCAGCGAAAGACTGTTCACAGATCCTATGTGGTCGGGGCACTGCAGAACTAAACCCTGACATGATAGGAACAGCCATTATACCCGAAGCGGGGCTCCAAACCTTCCCGTTGCAAGGACAGTGAATTCCTTTCACGATTGCCATCGCGGTCTGTTCTATTGCCGCAGTTTCCCAATTTTAGCGTGGATAAGAGTGGAGTCAATATTCGAAAAAAACGAGTTTGACAGAATACTCCAAAGCCTATATTTATAAGTGTTATTCAAAATTATTCCATGAACTAATTAATGAGGTTTCACGAAAACCCGCCGTTCGTTTTTAGCGATTAAACGATTAAAAAGAAAAGTCCTCGTTTATTCGTAAGTTTCTAGTAATATCTAGTGTTTAAAAGTTTGGATAGAAAGACAAATATACGAGAATATTTGCCGTTAAATTTCAATGATTTGTAAAAGTATCTATACATTTCTGAAGTGAACACTTCTCTTGGGAGGGTCTACTCTAACGCATGCTCTCGGCTTGATTTCCATGGGAGTAAACGCAAAAGCGTGACACTCGAAGCGTTAAATTTTAAGCGTTCCGTTCCCACTATCTATAGCACATACGAATATAGTACGGCGAAGAGAAGAGAAAGAGAATGCGCGCCCTATATATATATAGTACGTACGAATATGTTAGGCTTAGGAGAGTGTGTGCTATAGCTATTGCCGCGAAGCGAACATAGTAAAATTGACGAAATATCTGTAAAATCATCCAATAATTTTTTCCAAATTTGTTCATACTTTTGAGAAGCTTGTTTCAAATCCGTTTTATGCCAAATTATAGCAAAAGTAATCTCTTCGCCACGTAAGGAATTTAATGTTTTGCATTGACACAATTAAATATATGATTATAACAATTTTTGCTATAATTTTAAAGTAATGAAAAAAGTAAAAAAATCTTAAATTTCCAATTATTACCGTATACAAAAATTGGTTCGCGGATTCTCGGCGAAGACTATGATAAAATACCATTAATAATAAGCGGAGACTTTTATGTTGATTTTGGAAAAGGTAATGCCCAGCCATTGCTAGATTTCTTTAAAAATGAATTAGGTTTGACAATGAATAACAATAGAAACGACGCAACAACTAAAGGTGGAACGACAATAGATGCTGTATTTTCTAGATGTATACATAATATTAAATCACATATTTTTGCATCCCATTTTAGTTATCATAAGCCAATAATTACTTTAATTAAATATTGTAATAATGATTTAAATAATTTGTCAATTGAGGAACAATAAAAATATAAAAATGAATAAAAAATGAAAAATAAAAAATTTTATGCAAATTTAATTATGCTTTTTCATCTTAAATAAACCTGCCATATTTTACTTTAATATACACCATCAATCAAAATTTATTAGTTGAAGTTTTCACTTCTATCTACCGTCCCAAGACGGTAACAATTTTTTTTAGACTAGCACACATCCTACAAAAAATTATAAACCACCAAAAACATTATTAGAAATATAATGACAAATAATCAACAATCAATTAAGGTTAATAACATGGCGTAACAAAATACATCTTCCAGTTGTTAATAAAACAAATAGTTAAAAATATAAACAATTGCGGCTGTGAAGTCAACAAATACGTCAAATAATTTTTGATCGCTTCTATTATTAAGCCAACGAATCTTGAGCAATGGGTTTTTGCAGATATAAGTTCAAATGCAAACTAAAGACTAAATATTTTGAATGTGCATGAAAAATTACAAAAATCAATGTTTTTTCCAATTTTGGCGGCAAACTATAAAAATACCTCAACGTTTTCTACAGCATTAAAAAACTAATCTCAGAGATTGTTAGTCAACAAACAAGCTCAAGTTATAAAATAATAAAATTGTTTTTTTAACAACATATTCAATTATTTGCGTTTAACGCTTGGCTGATAAAGCTAAAAATGGCCTAATGCCAACAGAGAATAACAAAAATCCAATTCCTGATGAGTTATTGCAAACTGTAAGTCGCAATTTTAAACCTGATTCCAGAAACAAATCTTGCAGAAAATTGGAAATAAAGAGTTCATTTATGTGATAAAGTGTTCAAATAGTTCATAAATAAACATGATGATTACTGAATATAGCAATAATAACAAGTACTTAGTAGATTTTTCAATTCTGGGTAATGTAGAGAGTGAAGCGGAAAGTACTGCACAAGAAGTTATCAACCTTAAAGAAATGTTTGAGCCAGATAATGATGAGGAAGAAAACGTTGATGATTTCAATGTCGATAGCAACGATCATACAGAAATTGAATAGGTAACCTCTGCAGACTCCGGTGTCTTTGAAAAGAAATAAATGAAATTAAATCACGAAATATCATTTTTTAAATAATAAAATCCGATTTTTATTTTAAAACCTTCCTTATGCCTACTATTTACTAATATGAATACAGCAAGTAAAAAATAATCATAAACATTTCTAAGTAACTAAAATTCACCCCCATTTGAAAACTTATCTACGCTTTAATCATCTTCTTCAGTATAATTGCAAATTTAATTCTACGGCAAATATCCGTACAAAAAAATTAAGTCATTTCAGCATATAAATTGACGGAGATTGCAATTTATTTATTAATTAACACATCACCACGGCTGGCCGGCAAGCCACTTCTCCAGCGATTGAATTTTACTTTAAAATGTTTTCAAGAACTCTGTTCCACTTCTATTTTTGCAACTTCAAACACTAATAAAAAAGATTTTGAAATTTAATTATTTCAACCATTCCCATAAACGATAATTTGTTTATATATAAACGTTGAAAACTCAAATAGTTAAATAACTGTGTAAAAAAACAAATTTAAATATTAATTAATTGTAGCCATTTAATTGTTAATAATATCTTAAACTATTTTTTTATTTATTTAAAACACGTGGAGATTTTAAAAGAATTTGCTGAAACAAAATTTAAGAAAAAATGTCTATCGTAATGTTTCCACGCACAATCAAAAGTTCGCATTGAAAGCAACTTTTACAAAAATGTGTTGCCTCGTGATTCGTTCGATTTACAAAAGTTCTGTTATTGAAATTTTGCTGATTTATCATTTAAAGTTTAATACGTTATTTTTCGGTGGTTTTTAATTTTGTGCATGTTTTGTGGCAGTCCAAGAAAATATATACTCCTATAAGTCTGAAATTTAATGACGAATTTACTCATATATTTGTACTTTACGTAAACTTTTAAACAGGATTTGCGAACAAACGAAAACCATTCTTTCTATTCGTTTAATAACTAAAAAATTACCCAGCGTATTTTGGTCAAAGCTCTGAAATGAGTTTGTGGAGTAATTAATATTACATTTTTAAACATTTAGACCTTGGCACAAACATTCATTCAAAATCATAATTTCAATCTACTATAAGGAGGTTGGTTTCAAATTTAGACAGCAAAAACACCGGACATACGTAAAATCCTCCCAAACATCCATATGCTGATTGAGAACATGTCCGGGAAAATGAGGATTGTAGGCAGCCCTAGGCGGATACCTAGTCAAGTCTGGGAAAGCTGTACATACTAGTTGTAACTGGTGAGCCAAATTACGTACTTATTCTGAGCACAAAGCGTTTTTTCGTCAAAGTAATCCATCATTTGCCATTGCAACCTCATCTTTGGAGAGAGGAGTACATTCACGCACTCCTCACCGAATGGAAGAACTGGCGCGCGGGAGGAAGAGCTACGAGTCGAGCAGTCGGGACTGATCGGGGCGCAATCCAATGATGGGCGGCACACTTTGCCCACATTCAAGTTAGACCGCCCCTTCGCCCCCGCGGTCACCAACGGAGTGGGACCGGGTCGCTCCACCATCAGACACATTCTGTCCCGCACAGAAACAAAAATGCCACCTTACACCTTCTCATTACGCTGTTTTCAACTTTAAAGTTACTATTTACGAAAATCAAGGATTTGTGGATGATAGTTTTGAGGTTGAATGTAGAGAGAAGCAGTTCTTCAAAAACATCAGTAATAAGGCATGAGTATCAACAAAGTCCAAATGTTGCCGCATCCACAAATTTAATTCAGGACTATTTTTTTCGTAAATGATAATTTGGTTTTTAGTCTTCATGACCAAATGTATACGGCACTCGATTCACCTAAAAATAAAAATCATGCTTCGTCAATACACAATGAAATTGCAGAAACATAAAATTGAATGGCGAGTGAATAAGAGAGTAGAGCTGAATGAACAGGCATATCAATGATAGCAGCACCTTCAGCACACGAAATTCTTCATGTCGAAACTCCTGTTGGATATTTGACGCCTTTCATATTCCCTATCTGCCTTTGATTTTATGGCAGACTTAAGAATCCATTGTAAACTAATGGGCCCGTCGAAACGATGAATAGTCGTAGACACAAAGGATGATTTTCCGCCATGGTATTCTGATTAAGTGTAGAGGTACTAAAAAGGTCATTTTTATGCATCACTTTCTTTCCGCTCTTGATTTACGGCCATTAAATTACATTTAAAACTACAATTTAAGGGTCACAAAATACGCTGACAAAAGGGAATATTCACTTGATGAAGATATTAATGTCACTAATTTATCAATTAATTTTGACTATGATAATTTATGAAAGAATGGTGAGTAAAAATTAAATTAACCTCTGGAAATTGTAGAGCAACAAATGTTGACAATTACATTTACAGATCTTTGTGATTGTTATGTTATCTGGATAAGCAATTATTTCCCATATCTCCACGAGTAGAACACACACCATTTTTGACGAGATTTATATCATCAGCGAGGAACTTTTTCGACGCACTCATCACTCAAAGAATTGAACGCAAAGGAGAACAAAATTGATAATTATCCTTTCGCAGCGTAGGAGAAGCGCGGTTAAACTAATTGACAACAAAATTTGGAGTGATCACAACCCTACTGTCCAGTAAAAATAGAGAACCGGGAATAGCCTTTTAGAATTTACTTTAATTATGCCCATTACCATAGAAATGTACGATTAGATATATTTCATGAAAATTTCGGGTCTTGTGGATTGCTCCCCTCCGCCTCTCTCTCGCTCTCTCTTGGTGATTCGAATAAACCGAATTCAGGTGAGGCCAATGTGGTGATAGATCGCAATTAGCGCCAATCTAGTCGAGGTGGTATCCAAACCAACGACAGGTCACATTACGCGCACATTCTATCACTATCTCGTTCTCCGAATCTTAGCGATGGAAATTAACCCTGACAATCGCTTTCGGCGATACCTATCCTTTCTCCTATTTATTTTTTACTAATCCAAGATACTATCATTATTCCATCTTCTAATGAACACTGCGGCGCTAACAATCTCATTTCAAGGCCTAGCTGGCCTTCGCTTCCCCCCAGTGCTTACCCTA
Organism: Pyrrhosoma nymphula; assembly: GCA_963573305.1. Lineage (NCBI taxonomy): Eukaryota > Metazoa > Arthropoda > Insecta > Odonata > Coenagrionidae > Pyrrhosoma > Pyrrhosoma nymphula. The sequence goes on from OY754332.1 coordinate 149,844,587, forward strand.
TTTCGCGCTGCCGAGATTTACGGGAGCCCAGCGGTCATCACACACTTCGCAATCGCTCTCCACACAACCCAAAACGAACTCTCCTTGCATCTATAGAGCATACATACCCACCGTATCCGTCCAATCTCCTGCTCCAAATCTCATTACGTTCAATCACTGAGCTTCCAGCCTCCTTTTTTTCACGCATTGGTGATCGTTTCCACGCACAGCTAGCCTTTATTTAACTTTCTAATGCGTTCACTCATTGCGTGGAACCCGCTGCTATTTTCAAACTGCTCTGTCCAGGACGTTTTTTTCGCCCTATTTGTGTCTAATCTACGATTGTGATCCAGCTCGACTACTTCTGATTCCTTTCCCCTAGCCTCACCTTTACACTGTGACATTTACTTCTTCCACAAATTTTCACACGGTAGCACCTGAATTTACAGAGTAGTTAATCATTTTGTTACTCTTGAACAAGCCAGCCTTAGCTAAAAGGTGACTTAAAAATGTAATGAAGGTACGGAGAAGAAGTAACTAACGCGTTCCGAATTTTTCAAGTAAGAGTGTGAGTGAATTAAGTGAGGCAGGGGAGAAGACAAAGAGATCATCCAAGAGGACCACCACGAGTATCCTGGCTGCCCGCCAACCAATGGACATAAAATGCCCTGATTGTGTGCTAAAATGTATTCTAGCAGTAGGCCCCCTGATGAAAACCAAAGGAACCGCAGAGAGCCGTTTGGTTGAGCAAGAATCGGCCGTTTTCATAATTACCTCCGCCGACAAAGTGACAAAAGACACCGAATCGTGGCAATAAACGCGATTTCGGGGGCACGCCTTCCAAAGGTTAAATGCCTCACTCCTAATCTCAACTCTTTCCAGGATCATGAGTTTGAAATGGATACGGAAAACGGGTGCTATGCGGCAGAGCAACTAAGTTGAACGTAATTGAAAAGCCGAGGATAACGGAAAAGAGATTTCAAACCCCTACATTCAATAAACTCTAAATCATGTTAACACCGGAATCATGTAAAACAAGTAAAAAATAAACATGACAGCCTTACACCATCTGCTCTCTTCAAGCAGAGAGGCTCTGTTCGAATATTATTGAGAATAAATGCCTCGGCATTATGTTGAAGGATGCTGTCTACAAGAAAGACACTCAAATGTGAAAGACACTAGACTTTATTAATATTAGGCCAGATTGAAATACCTAAAATAACTGAGACCGAAAACATTGCCAATCGTCCGGCTCGAACATAACCTCTCGACTGACGTACCGCTCCACAGCGCGCAGGCTGCCTACATAACACACAGCGCGCAGGCTGCCAACATAACACTCGGGAGTCAGGGTTGCCAGATGAGTCGAGACCAAAGTCGCAGGGAGAGCGTGTTCTAAGTAACAGAGAGCCTAATAAACGGTTTCAGGCTTTCCTGATGAATAGTCTGGATGAAGGCTTCTAGGGTTTCCATCCGGGTGATTGGGTCCATGACCGACGTTTCGGCAGCGTACACTCCTACCGTCATCAGGGTGACGAGTCTTGTTTTCCTTGACAGAGCCTTGTTGGTCTGGCCTTTCAAATTGAATCACTATAGACTACTTCCAAGCTTCGTTTGAGCATATCATCCGGTTTGGCGAGGGAAACCTTCATCAAAATACACGAATACTCAAATTTAAAGTAATGGAACTATTCACCGACCAGAAAATAAACGCCAAATCATATAACGGGCTCACGGAAGGACAGATATTCTCATTTCAGTCAAGTGTCCCCCACCACTTCACTTGCATACTAATACGAAAATAATGCGTGGAAAAGCTTGCATCTTATCGGGTAATTAGTAGGAAATTTAAAAAAAATCTCTGCTCCCAATCGTATCCCCCTGGAGACGAGAGGAGAACGGGTGGACTGCCCACCTCACTCACGTGGAAGATTGGGGGTCAGGGTACGCGAGGGACAGACCGTTTAAGGGGACATCTCACAAGTCATCAGATCCAACTCCCTTTCGTTTGGAACGTTCCGTCAGATCTTTCCAGACTACCCAACCACTCAGAATTCCAATCGCTCAGATTTTAACTCACCCTCTCATGTTACTGAGCGAACGAAAAATCCCCGCCATCTATACAAATAGATTATCAAGAGGGGAGAAATCGATTATAATGTATTTTCCAGCGATGGATAATCAAGCAATTTGGAATGGATGGACACTTCCTGGCAGACCACGGGGGGAACGGAATCAATCTTAGGGTCACGCATTCGAATCCCACCTGGGTTCGAATCCCACCCACAACCAGACAGGGTAGAACATCATATTAGAACCCCACTATATTTCTAGGTCCGACATAAACGACAAATTAAGAGAAATATTTTGCCGAACGGATAGGTATGGGAATTCGTTTTTCCCCCGAACAATAAGGGACTTTAATAAATGATAGGCGTAATTTTACTAGAGCGTTTCCTTTTTATATTTAAACGGCTGGTGTCCTAACACCCCCCGCCACACGCCTATTGAGGCGGCTTGCGGGGTAGTATGTAGATGGGTGGATTTTTTTACCGATCGGGGCAACACTATTATACTCCCACATTTGCACATGAATGGCGATTATTAAACATGTGGAACGAAACTTTCCGTAAGCATTTCGGGAATTGGAAACATCAAATGAACATAACTACTCACAAGCCACCCGTCCATACGTCATCTGGAAAACCAAATTGCAACACACTGCCGATTATTTTTGGTAAATGAGAAGATGAAAACGGCGAGTTAACTTCATAAATTGATTATCCACTCCACTATCAATGTTAATATACATGTGATTATTAATGTTTGTATATTAATTTATTTCTAAGAGCACAGTTAACAAATTACCCGAGTTAGCTATGCAGTTGAGCTTAGCCAAGACCAGCGATACATACATGTATATCTCGGTGGTCTTGGCTTAGCCCGACATGAGAATAATACGTTTTAGAATCGCTGTCCTATCCAAAAGACGCGTTTTAAGGTGGCTAGAGCGGTAATCAACAATGACCGGGGCCCATACATACTGTGAAGCGAATTCGACAGAACAGTGAACGATCTAAAGAATAACAAAGCGCTTGGTGCAGAAACATCAACGGAGAAATCATCAAGGCACTTGGGAGCAAAGCTAAGGTCAACTTGTGCCAAATAATCAAAGAGAGCCACGAAAGTGGAAGACTACCGGAGGACTTTATGTGGAGTGTATTGATTGCAATACCGAAGAATACAAGGACAGATAAATGTGAGGAGCACAGAACCTTGAGTCTGGGGTCACATGCGTCAAAAATACTTACGTGAATAATAAGCCGAAGGATGGAAAGGAAAATTGAAGATAACCTCTCGGAAAACCAATTTGGATTTAGGAAGAACAGAGGAGCCAGGGAGGCCATACTCTGCCTGAGAGTAATAGTAGGGAAGACGATACATGTGAACAAGCCACTACAGCCTTCGACAACGTTGAGTGGGACAAGATGTTCGGGCCGTTGGAAAAACTCGGAATGGATTACTACGACAGAAGAATAACCTACCAACTATACAAGAAGTAATCTCGTCACAGTGCGAATGAGAGAGAGACGAAAAATAGAAGCTAAAATTAACAAAGGAGTTAGACAAGGATGCAACCTCTCACCAGTACTGCTCAACATATACTCGGGAGGAGGCAATAAGAGAAGCGCAAGAAATGGGAAAGAAGGGGAATTCAAATTAACAGAGAAGATATAAACATGCTCCGCTTTTCAAACGATATTGCAGTCATAGTAGGCAATCGTGATGATCTTCAAAGAACACTGAACACAATGGACAAAGTTCGAGAACATGAAGGCAGAAGTCACACTAAGAGGAGAGAAATGAGAGCAAGGGGATTCCTTCACCGACCTCGGAAACACCATCACGTGGAACAGAAGAAGTACAACTGACATCAAGCTCAGACTAGCCCAAGATAAGAACTCGTTCATGTTGAAAAGACAACTAATGTGTTCAAAGACGATAGGACTAGAAACAAGAAAACTGTGCGTAAAAGCATTCGTGTGGGGCGTGGATCACTCTATGGACCGGAAGCATGGACCATTGGAAAAGCAGACCAGAAAAGGTTAGAAGCATTCGAAACCTAGTTTTGGAGGAGGATGCCGAAGATCAAATGAACGGATAAAATAAGAAATGAAGAAGTTGTCAGAAGAGTGGAAGAGAAAAAGATCATACATGGAACACTATACAGAAAAGGAGAACCAGATGGATGGGGCACACCCTGAGGCACATTGGGTGTGTGGGGAATATAATTGAAGGGAAAATAGAGGGAAAAGTACCAAGAGAAAGGCCAAGAGATAAATACATAAACCAAATGAAGAGGAAAGTACTCAAGAACTATCAGGGAGAAAGGGCACTAGCATTATAGAGGAAAGGATGGAGGGCTAGCCAATCTTAGGATGAACATATATCCCTGGGCCACTTTTCACTTGAGTGCATTTGTTTACGCGTTGGAGCTCACCATACAAGTGGTGTTTAGTTAGTCAATAGTAATGGAAATGATGCAAGAATTTTATTTTAAATTTCTTTCCTTATTTAAAACATGTTATGACTGGAGTTATGAGACTGGAGAACTTGATCTTATGACTAGAGTTTTCGGCGCGGTATTCGAAATTTAAACGGAATTATATTGAAATGTTGTTTTGGAATATTAGACTCCACATGACACCTGGACATTTGTTAGCAAGAATTATAATAATGAGCGTATACTTTCGAGTTTAGAAGAAAATCTGTACAAATGCAATCGAATCATTACAAAATACGTCATGTGCCATAAGCCCACGAGTTAAAAGAGCATTAAATTGCCAACAACCAAATCGATATGATGTGATTTTTTTGCTATATCTATAAATATCACTAATGAGAGCACATTTGCAAAGTTTTACCCAAATCTGTAAAGAAACAAAAATCACTCCAACCACCTTAAAATTTTATACGGCTTCACAAGTTCCCAGCAACACGAAAAATTTCCGCGTTCCGACCCTTCCCCCCTTCCCCCCCCCCGCCATACCGCCCTAACCCCTTTGCCCTTTCCAGGCAAGCAAGTAAGTCTTCAAGGTCAACGCTCATGACAGCGTCTCCTCTCACCCCATAAGTCGCATCACCTGGTCGTGAAATCGCAAAAACTGGAACTGGTGTCGCCATATCTGCGATAAATCGCCCAATTTGGCAAGCCTGCTTGGAGCACGCACTATGCAACTAAAGCACAGATTTAACACATACACAAAAAAATTGTTACCGTCTTGGGACGGTAGATAGAAGTGAAAACTTCAACTAATAAATTTTGATTGATGGTGTATATTAAAGTAAAATATGGCAGGTTTATTTAAGATGAAAAAGCATAATTAATTTTGCATAAAATTTTTTATTTTTCATTTTTTATTCATTTTTATATTTTTATTGTTCCTCAATTGACAAATTATTTAAATCATTATTACAATATTTAATTAAAGTAATTATTGGCTTATGATAACTAAAATGGGATACAAAAATATGTGATTTAATATTATGTATATATCTAGAAAATACAGCATCTATTGTCGTTCCACCTTTAGTTGTTGCGTCGTTTCTATTGTTATTCATTCATTCATTCATTACAGTAATCTACCGGTTAAAGGTAGGTTGTGATGAAAGTCAGAGAATATCCGACGAACTCTTACACGTGCCGTGCCCTTTCTACCTCTAGTATTTCTTTCTTCATCTCAGCATAAGTCCTACCTTTCTTCATCCCGTCCATAAAACCAATTCTCTTCATTCCCCTTCCCCGCTTACCCAACATCCTACCCTCTATCACGGCCTTCAGCAAACCATCGTCCCTCATTACCCCTTCCAGCCACCTACTCTGTCTTCCCCTAATCTCATCTATAAGTTTCCTCTCCTCGCCCACCATGTCAAGCACTTCCTCATTTGTCCTCCTTTCCGTCCAACGCACCTTCTCCATCCTCCTCCACACCCACATCTCGAAAGCCTTCAGCCTAGTTTCGTCTTCCTTTCTCAAGGTCCACGTTTCCGCCCCGCTAGTGAAGAGCATGATATGGAGTGTGGCACTCCATATCAAGCTCTTCACTAGCCTCTTTTTTACATCCTTACTTAAGGTCCCCGTCATCAGCTCCCTTCTATTATTGAACGCTTCCTTCGCTAGCGCTATTCTCCTCCTAATGTCTTTGCTGCTATGTCCTGTTTCTTCTAGCGTACTACCCAAGTAATTAAATTGTTTCACTTGCTCCAGTTTGTGACTTCCTACTCTTATCACCAGCTTCGCTTTCTTTGTCCTACAGAATCTCATTACTTTTGTTTTCCTATTATTTATCTTCATCCCGTATTTCTCACACTGTTCTTCCAGAGCATCTACTAAAGTTTGCAATCCTCTCGATGACCGACTGACCAACGCCTGGTCGTCTGCGAATCTAACCGACTTTATCCACTGGCCTCCTACTTTCATTTCCACATCTAGCTCATCCCATGCCTCTCTTACCATTTCCTCAGCATAGATATTAAAAAGTAAAGGTGACAACGGAAACCCTTGCCGTACCCCGCGACCTATAACTGCCCACCCTGATTCACCTTCAGCTACCCTTACCTGAGCCCTCTGCCCCATATATAAGTTTAGGATGAGTCTCCTGTCACGCCAATGTATTCTTATTTTCCCCAGTATCTGCATCAGTTTCTCCCAGTTTACTCTGTCAAACGCCTTTTCGAAATCTACAAAGCAAGCGAAAACATCCTGATTATGCTCTATGTTTCTATCTATAAGTGTCCTCATTACCGCAATCGCGTCTCTGGTTGCCCTCCCGCTCCTGAACCCAAATTGGTCATCGCCTAAATAGCACTTGGCTCTGCTCTCCAACCTTCAACTTAGTACTCTAAGCAACACTTTTGCCGCGTGCAAAATTAAACTGATAGTTCTATACTCCTCGCATTCTGACGATTTCTTCTTCGGAATAGGTATTAATACTGTTTTCACGAAATCCTCTGGCCACACTCCTTCCTCGTAGATCCTGCGAATAAGTTCGAAAAACGATTTTCTCCCCTTACTACCTAGATTCTTCAGGAGCTCCGAAGGTAGGTTATCGGTTCCCACGGCTTTTCTACCCTTCATCTCTCTTAATGCCCTCTCTATTTAGATGTCAAGTAACTCTTGTCCGAGGTTATCCTTATCTATTGTTCCTTCGTCCTCTAGATCTAGGCTAAGGGGTCTATTCTCGCTGTCATATAGCTCCTCTACGTATTCTCTCCATCTTTCTTGGATATCTTCCTGTTCGATTAATATCTTCCCTGTTTTGTCCTTAACCTTTGGTATCGTTTGACCTCTCTTACCACCCGATAACGTTTTCACCTTGGCGTACAAAGCGCCCACTTCCCCATCCTCCTGCATCTTTTCCATTTCCTCACATTGTCCCTTCCACCAGTTTTCTTTTGCCCAATTGGTCACTCGCCTGAGTTTATTATTCAATTCCTTGTACTTCCTCTTGCCTACGTCAGTGTTCACGTTTTTCCATATCCTTCTCTCCTCCATTTTCTTTATCATTTCTTCTGTAACTCACTGCTTCTTAACCCTCTTCTTTTCCACCGTTCCTATTGTTTTCTCTGCCGCTCCTGCGATGCCTGTTTTTATAACCTCCCATCTTTTCTCTATGGTTCCCATCCGCTTCTCTTCACCTACGTTCTTTTCTACCAGCTCTCGGTATTCCCTCCTTTTCAACACTTTCAATGCTTCAAGGTTCCACCTCTTTATCTTCCTACCTTTACAAAGCCTTTTGAATCTAACTTCACACTTCATCATCACCAAATTATGAACCGAGTCCGCATCCGCCCCTGGATAGCAACGAGAGTTTTTTACACTGTTCCTATATCTCTGCCTCACCATTATATAATCAATTTGGTATCTCCCAGTATCACCCGGCATTTTCCATGTGTACCAACGCCTGGGGTGATGTTTAAACCAAGTGTTTGTTACTACTAATTTATTTCTTCTACAAAATTCAACTTCCTTTTCACCACGATCATTTCTTCTTCCTAGCCCAAACCCTCCTACTTCTAATCCGTCCCTCTCTTCCCCCACCACTGCATTCCAGTCACCCATCACTATCAGGTTTTTCTTCCCCGGTACTTCTCTAATTATTTCTTCTACTTGCTCGTACACCTCTTCCACCTCTTCCTCCCTATGGTTGCTCGTAGGCATGTATACCTGGACCAGTACGAAATTCGTCGGCCGTACTTTTATTTCTACCACTAGTATCCTGTCGCTCACCTGTTCAATGTTTTACCACCCTCAGTCCCAACTTTCTGTTTAGTACCATGCCTCTCATCTCCCTCACTATAGATTACCCTGTAGCTATCACTCTAATAGTCCCCGCTATCCTTCCATCTCACCTCGCACAATCCCAAAGCATCTAATTTTCCTTTTTCCATTTCCTGCTTAATATTTTCAAGCTTCCCGGCCCTCATCATGGTCCTTACGTTTCAAGTTCCTATTTTTACCACTGTTTTCCTCCTGCTCTTCCTCTTTTTCTTCTTCTTCTCCCTCCTATCCCTTGTATCCGCCGATGATGATGCTGCTGTGCAAGGATTTCGTGTGTTGACGACCGCGGAGGCCTTGCCTCCCCCGCTGCCGGGCACGACACCCGCCCTAGTGGACGGCGTCCCGTAGTTGCCAGGAATCAATTCTCTTTGAATGACTTTCATTTTCTGGGAAGAGATAGTTGTGAGGTATCCCACGCGACTCAACGGTATTTTTAACGTGACACCATCACGGAACTACCTTTCGTCTGGCTCCTACCCTTCGACCTATCTGGCATGGGTGGCCCTACCAGGAGCAATGTACTTGCTCCCGCCAGTCCAACTCTAGGGGTCATTGGAACGCACAAGCCCTTCCACCACGTCAAGGTCGTAGTTCAAGGGAAGGTGTTATTCATTGTCAAACCTAATTCATTTTCAAAGAAATCTAGCAATGGTTGGGCATTACCTTTTCCAAAATCAACATTAAAGTCTCCGCTTATTATTAATGGTATTTTATCATAGTCTTCGCCGAGAATCCGCGAACCAATTTTTGTTTACGGTAATAATTGGAAATTTAAGATTTTTTTACTTTTTTCATTACTTTAAAATTATAGCAAAAATTGTTATAATCATATATTTAATTGTGTCAATGCAAAACATTAAATTCCTTACGTGGCGAAGAGATTACTTTTGCTATAATTTGGCATAAAAAGGATTTGAAACAAGCTTCTCAAAAGCATGAACAAATTTGGAAAAAAATATTGGATGATTTTACAGATATTTCGTCAATTTTACTATGTTCGCTTCGCGGCAATAGCTATAGCACACACTCTCCTAAGCCTAACATATTCGTATGTACTATATATATATATATAGGCCGCGCATTCTCTTTCACTTCTCTTCGCCGTACTATATTCGTATGTGCTATAGATAGTGGGAACGGAACGTTTAAGATTTAACGCTTCGAGTGTCATGCTTTCGCGTTTACTCCCATGGAAATAAAGCCGAGAGCATGCGTAGAGTAGACCCTCCCAAGAGAAGTTTTCACTTCAAAAACTGATAGCACCCACATTCACCATCTCACACTTGTTTTGCTTGTTAGCACATAACTTGAAATTTTCAGAATACAGGTACTGCGTAAGTGATATGCCAAAGAGTTTCATCTCTAATAACAAGTTCCCCGACAGTTTCATCCCTGTAATATATATATACATACATATATATATATATATATATATATATATATATATATATATATATATATATATATATATATATATATATATATATATATATATATATATATATATATATATATATATATATATATATATATATATATAATGAATGGTATATATATATATATATACCATTCATTCATTCACTCAAACCGCTCACAGGCGTAAATAATAAATATTTCGTTCAAACAGGTGGTGAAAGAAAGAGGATAGGAAACACATAAAATGTGATGACACAATGGTGATGTGAAGATGGAATGATGGCCGATTCCAAGTGAAATAAATTCTTCTAGACTGGGAATTGAACCACGGACCTTCCGATTTCGCGCCGGATGCTCTGACCACTAAGCTATCTAGACTACTAAAGAAACACTGGAATCGGCGGGGGGTTTATATGAATCAAACACCCCCAAGATTAGCCCGTAAAAGTCGCCGAGAGATGGCGCGAAATTATATATATATATATATATATATATATAAATAAACTTTGCCACAGGTGGGGCGGAATTAAATATAGAAACACAAAAAAGAAGAACACTCACACACTATACGTTCTGATATTTCGGCACGTTGCCTTTCTCACAGAAGGAAGGATACAGAATGATGGACCGGCAGGGGACAAGGGGTAGAGTGAGGTAGGAGGAGAGGGAGGAGAAAGGGGTAAGAAAGGGGAGAAGAGGGGGGGGCGGGAGGGGGTCAGAAGAGGAGAGCGGGGTGAGGGGGGGAGAAGAGGGGAAGAGGCGGGAGAGGGTCGGAGAAGGAGGAAGGGATGTGGGAGGGAGGAAAGGGGAGGGGCGGGAGGGGATAAAAGGAGGAGAAAGGGGAGAGGAGAAGGGGCGGTAGGGGTCAGTGAGCCCGATTTAATCCGGGGGGATTATAGGCAGAATAAAGCCAGATACAAGCCAATTCTAATGTACGTAATTGAAGGGGAGAGGCAGAGGGAGGGAGGGAAGACAATATGCCTGCTCGGAAACATTTGTCAAAGCTGACATTGTGGGAGGAAGCATGGATCGGGACGGGGAAGGAGGCATTGGGCGAGGACGGCTTACAACTGGCTCGGTGGCCGGTCAATCTAACACTTAAGGCGTTAGTGGTGAGACCAATGTAATAGGAATCGCAAAGGTTGCAAAGGAGGATGTACACGATGTTGTGGGAAGTGCATGACCGAGAGGGGACGGAAGGAAGTGGGTGGGAGAGGAATTTAGCGGGGAGGGGGTCGGTAATAAGAATAGGGCACGTTTTGCATCTCGCGCGATGGCAGGGGTTGGGTGGGGTTTTAGAGCTAATATAAGGTTTAGTCAGCGGTTTGGTGGTTTTAAGGATGCTGGAGAGGTTAGGGGGACGCCTGAAGGTGAGAGAGGGACATTCGGGGAATGTGTTTTTGGTGGTGAGATTATCAGAGAGGAGTGGGAAAAGGTTTTTAATGATTTTTTTGAGGGCATGGACGCCTGGGAAGTAGGTGGTACAGAGGGAGAGGTTGTAATTCTCCTTATTTTGGGTTGGTTTAGGAGGAAAGGGTTTTTTGAGAATTCGTTTATTGAGAAGAGTCTCAGGATATCCTCGTCGGAGAAGGGATTGGTGCAAAGAGGAAAGGAATTTATCAAGGGAATCGGGGTTATTACATATGCGAAAACCTCGTGTAGAAAGAGAGTAGGGGAGGGATCTAATCTTTCTCACTGTCTTATCACTCCTTTCACCACTGTTCCACTCCTTTGTAATTTTTCTCCTTTCCACTCCCTCCCTTGCTCTCTTCCTCTATCCATTAACCTTTATATCCTTAACATGCCCGCTCCTAATCTCACCAAAATCTGGCTTATCAATTTTAAAAAATATTCCTTTAAATTAGCTCAGTACACTTGCCATGTAGAATTTTTGTCCTCCTGTCTTTCCCTGGGCATAATTCCGAACGGCTTAATCATCAAAATTCCCACTTCAGGCATGCCTCCTTCTATTCACCCGTTTTTTCAAGCTCACTCGTATCAAATCTCGTACAATCTATGTCTTTTAGTTCTCGCCCAATACAAATCTCTTGTGTCCCAATACCATTCCAACATTCAATCCCTCATCCATATCATCAGCCTATACAATTCGGAATTACTGTCCACAATCCAGAGATTTCTTACCTCTTCCTTACGCTCCCTTAATTTTAGACGCCAAAAAGCTTTCAAAAAACTGTCCTCCTTGTGTATTTCCTACCTTCATCATGGACTCTCCTTGCCGCTAAACATTGCGGCCCCAACCCCACCGAACCCTCCATTATATTCCTCAAAGACCGACCTAGCAGGCATTTTTCAACTCGCCCGTCCACCCCCTCCCACCTCCCGGTTTTTCCCACAGCGCGTACCTTCTTCCAAAGACCCTCAAACCCCCCCCTCTCGCCCGCCGAAGACGCCTACGATCCCACAAAACAAGAAGTCATAAACCTCTCTTCTTCTTCCCTTACCCCTTCCGAAATCTCTGTTTTGAGCAAAGGTCTTTCGTTTTCGCCGACACCTAAGGTTAATCCTGTCAAACTTCTCACAGACACCCTCAATTTTTGCCGAAAATTAAAATGGAAATTCTTTTGGGAATCCCAGCGCTCCCAACTGCCACTTCCCGATACTTCTTCTCAAAATTCTGTACATCCCGCCCTGACCATTTTCAAACCGCCCTCTTCACATGAACCCAAACCTTTGCTTTCCAATCATCCCTTAGAAGTGTTCACGAACCTCCTTTTCTCCAAAATTGCTGATCCATCCTTCCTCACTTCCTTAAAGCCCGCATCTAACCTATCCTCGTCGGAAATCAAAGCCTTAAAAGACCTTTCTCACAATCCCAACATAGTCATCACACCTTCTGACAATAAGCAAAAGCAAAGGTGGTGCAAGATAATAAGCAAAAAATCAATGGAGGGGGGCTCTTTGGTGCAGTCTTCGGAAAATAATAATATTTGCCATTTACTATTTATGCATCTAAAAAAAGTGAACTTCTTTAGAGGTCCGTTCTGATCTCTTAATTGCGGGTTGACGTGCACTCACAGTTGTTTTTAGCTCTGCGTGAAACAATTATATTTTAAACGCTCGAACAAAACGCTCAAAATATAGCCAGCAAAAGGTGATTAGAAAAATTATCTCCCGAATATCTCCGAAAATGATATCGCATTTCTCTGCGCTCCGAATGGCAAAAGCCGTGAATTAATTAGCGCTCTATAGAAAACTACTTAACGTGAGGTCCCTTAAATATCTTCCCAGCTTCCTATATCATCACCACGCGTGCCAGTAAAACCACATAACAAACGTGTCGGTGTGTCAAGGTTAGGTTTTGTGACAAAAAATTACTAATCGGTTTCGGAGTATCGTGTGACATGGAGAGTGCGAAAAAGGTAACTTTATTCCAAGAATTTGACTGAATGATTAATCTTTGATTTAGAATTAAGTTACATTTTATTCGAATTTCGACTGTCGCGTGATGCTCAAACCCGTATGATCAATCATTTGGTCTAAAATGTTGACCTTGGTGCATCGGTTCCAGTCTTCCATGAGTCCCGCAGTTGGAGCCACCCCCTCCCCTCGCACCACACTCCTCCCTCACTCCACCAACGTCCCTACGACCCGCGCTCATTTCCATACACGCAGCCCTACCAACCTAACCGAGTATTTTCTTCAAATTTTGGGGATATCGAGGCTGGATCATGCATGAGGGTAGGACATAGACTTAGTGTTTGCTGCAAATATGTATACTTATAATGACTATACTCTTCCTTAAATTAGCGTAGATTTGTGGCAAATATTTTCGTATAGACTCACTTGAAACCATTTGAAATAGTATTTGCTTTTAATTTCGTGCGGGTTCCAAGTCAAAGCGACGTCAATGAATCAAAAAGCTCAAAATAAAATACCTGCACCTACTAAATTAACAGGTATGTGGCATCAAGGTACCAGTGTCCTTATAAGGTGTGAGAATAAAATCGGGCCTATCATTTTCTTAGTCGACGGGAGGGGGTGGCTCCAACTGCGGGACTCATGGAAGACTGGAACCGATGCACCAAGGTCAACATTTTAGACCAAATGATTGATCATACGGGTTTGAGCATCACGCGACAGTCGAAATTCGAATAAAATGTAACTTAATTCTAAATCAAAGATTAATCATTCAGTCAAATTCTTGGAATAAAGTTACCTTTTTCGCACTCTCCATGTCACACGATACTCCGAAACCGATTAGTAATTTTTTGTCACAAAACCTAACCTTGACACACCGACACGTTTGTTATGTGGTTTTACTGGCACGCGTGGTGATGATATAGGAAGCTGGGAAGATATTTAAGGGACCTCACGTTAAGTAGTTTTCTATAGAGCGCTAATTAATTCACGGCTTTTGCCATTCGGAGCGCAGAGAAATGCGATATCATTTTCGGAGATATTCGGGAGATAATTTTTCTAATCACCTTTTGCTGGCTATATTTTGAGCGTTTTGTTCGAGCGTTTAAAATATAATTGTTTCACGCAGAGCTAAAAACAACTGTGAGTGCACGTCAACCCGCAATTAAGAGATCAGAACGGACCTCTAAAGAAGTTCACTTTTTTTAGATGCATAAATAGTAAATGGCAAATATTATTATTTTCCGAAGACTGCACCAAAGAGCCCCCCTCCATTGATTTTTTGCTTATTATCTTGCACCACCTTTGCTTTTGCTTATTATCTTGCACCACCTTTGCTTTTGCTTATTATCTTGCACCACCTGACAGCTTTGGTTTGAATGGAACTTTTTAAATTTTGTTCGATTCAAAAGAAAGTTCAGAGTCATGCCAGTATGAAAATTTTAGCATAGCAGCATAGACTAGTGACATTAATGAAAATGGTTTCGAGTCATAATTTATGACTATGTGTAACGAAACGGGGATTATCCAAAGCGTTTTTGGATAAATTTGAATTACATCGCTAAAAAAGGGATTTTAGATAATTTTGAAGAAATGGATTGTTTGTGGCACTATCCTGCGTCTCTCTCTAAATAAAATCAACTCTTGCGACCATTAGTTCTAAGTGGCAATAATTAGCTCAACATTCTTTTCGAGGCGGTATCCAAACCCACCGCGTTTGATTACCTAAGTCAAAGCCGGCCCCGGTAGCGGCGCGCCGCGGCGGGGTGAAGTCCTCGCCTGCTAATCTGAAGGTCACGGGTTCGAGTAGCACCTGGATTTGTTTTTCGCATGCCCAGGGCATGGGTGTTTCTGTCAAGTTCTAGTGGTTCGACCCCTGAGAAACCTGACGGGTCAAAAAAGGCTAATCGGGAGCGCAGGGACTTATGCACCAACAGAATTGTCCGAGTAAGCAAAAAAGGGTGTAAATTGCGATACAGTAAAAAAGGAAATAGACAGTTAACAAAACAATAACACAATGACAACAAAAGACTAAAGCATTTGCGGTCCCCGTTGTAGGCATATTCCTCTGCAGGGCGCGATGACATTCACTGTGTAGGTGGTAGCAGTATAACAAACAAATAAATGCTGACGGGAGAGGCTGAGGTCCGGCATTTGCCCTTACGGACAGCGCTGGAGAGGCCATTATACGTCTGACCAAGCCAACTCACATTAAATCACTATATAGCGATGGAAATTAACCCTGACAATCGCTTTCGGCGATACCTATCCTTTCTCCTATTTATTTTTTAATAATCCAAGATACTATCATTATTCCATCTTCTAATGAACACTGCGGCGCTAACAATCTCATTTCAAGGCCTAGCTGGCCTTCGCTTCCCCCCAGTGCTTACCCTATTTCGCGCTGCCGAGATTTACGGGAGCCCAGCGGTCATCACACAATTCGCAATCGCTCTCCACACAACCCAAACTAGGCTTGTGCGATGAGTCGATTAATCGAAGTCATCGACGATGATTTTAGTCATCGCGGTGCGATGACTGTAATCGATGACGATTAATGTCATCGACCATCGATGTCGATGAGTCGATGAATCATCGATGTCGATGAGAAACATCGATGTCGATGAGTCGATGCGAATCATCGATGTCGATGAGTCGATGAGAATCATCGATGCCGATGAGTCGATGAGAATCATCGATCCCGATGAGTCGATGAGTTGATGCGAATCATTGATGTCGATGAGTCGATGAGAACCATCGATGAGGATGATCGATGGGACGATGAAAATTATAGGTTTTGTGTCGCCCGTCCGTCCCGTGCCGCCGCCGGTGACCGCTATGACGTTTCCTCCTTTGTCTCCCCCGGCACCTTCCTTGTTCTATTGCGCAACGCCTACTTACTGAAAAAAGCCGGCGGCGTTGAGATCCAGCCCACGTGGGCCGCACAGGGATTGGAGTACGTCGACTCTAGCAGACTATATCTCGGGGAAGGTAAGTGAGGGGACGGAGTTTCTGCCCATGAGCACATTGGCGCTCCACCACTTGGCCTCGATGTTGTCGTCTGCTACTAGAATGTCGCCGTTTTATAACATTGAGTGTCGAAACTGTGGTCCAGTCTAGACGTGTTGTAGCTTGTTTTCCAGTGTCAGTCTCCCTACGCTGCATTCAGTTGATCCCGGCTAGGAAAATCGCGGTCATGTTTTCCGCAAAATCCAAGGCGAAGGAGCACAGGCTGAAGAGCGGAAATCTTTAGACGGGCTATTTGCGAAGAGGCGCCGCACCAGTGATGGTGTTGTTCGTGCTGCTGACACGAGAAACGCTACCTCTGCTGACGACCCCTTCCTGGCGGAGCTCCAAAAGTACGAGGATGTCCCAGCTCTATCAAAATCTTTGGACGTCCTACATTGGTATAGGGACAGGAAGGATGTATATCCCCGCGTTCAGAAGTACGCGAGGAAATACCTCTGTATTCCTGCCACTTCAACAGCATCAGAGCGGTTCTTCAGCGATGCAGGAAACGTTGTGTTGGACGCCCGACATCTACTCACCGACGAAAATGCGGAAATAAGAAGTATTTTATACCACAATAAAGAGTTGTTGCTAAAATTGTAACTTGGTGATTGTTTCTCTCTTTCATAAATAGGCCTTGTTTTACTCAATTACGGTTGACCCAATTCAATCTTCACTTAATAGCCACACCAAACTGCCAACCGAGACATCTGCACAGTAGGGATGGCCTTAACTGTGACTTTATTGTCACCGCCTTAAATGTGACTGTTTCGTTACAATAATTGTGATTATAAAATGTGATTGCGATCACATTTTAGAATTGACACGGCATGGAAATGACAATCGCAATCACATATTAGGGGACTGGCCATGTCGGTACGTCAGCATTCCAGTAGTTCCACTGCACAATAAAAGAGAAAGACTCTTCGATCAAGTGATAAAAAAATACTGTTTATTATAAACTTTTGGAGATATATACCTATACGTATATATATGACTGAGAAATTCAACCCTCCTCCTTAAATGGTAACTTGAAATGAAATTATAAAAATGATAAACTTATTTCACATTTGTTTTCAAGAAACGCCTCAAACTGTATAAACAATTTAACATTTACATATAGAGGTTCTACTGGCAAAAAATAAAAATTTTAAGTAGGTAATTGCACAAAACTTTGGCACATAAATAAATGTTACTTTTGGTTTGAGACTAGGAGATTTCCGTTTCTTACGTAATATCACAAAGTAATAAAGAATTAAACAAACAATTAAGAAGAAAACATGCCCTACGCCAATGTCACTCTTTTTCCATGTATTTGGAATTCGCATTTAAAAAGTGAATGGCGTTCACTTTATCATCACCCTATTTCTTCTTGAGGATGACCGACAGTCTGTGGTTACACACACACTTTTGGCTGCCTTGAGTAATTGGCGTACGCAAAATTCGCATTCCTCATACATGGCAGGGATCATGGTGATCGAAATGCGATGCCTACCAGGGATTTCATAATTCGGCAACGCCACTTCCATTAATTCTTTAAACCCAACATCTTCCACAATGCTGAATGGCTGCAAAGCAATTATGAATAATCCAAGTAGCTTCTGTTCAATGTACTGCTTTCTTTTGAGAGAGAGCATTTAGGAACCAAAAGAAGGAATTGTTAATTGGCGTAGAACTGTGGTCGAAGAAGACGGACTTGGGACGGCGGCTGGCATTTGAAGGGAGCTATCATTACTTGTTGATGGAGTAGCTCTATCCATCGAAGTTACACAATCTCCGACATCTTCTGGCGGTGGATCGTCTTCACAGGATAGTGTAACATTCTGCAATAAGCATATTGAAATTTAGCAATATCTACGTACTTCGACTCACGGAGAATAGGACAATTTAAATACAGTAGATATTAGGAAAAATTAATGGAAAATATCTCAAATGAGATACAAATTGTTTTAAATAGATGCATGATGGAAATCAATGAGAACATTTTATTCAACTACCCCGTCAAATGATTTCAGAATTGTTCCACATTTCAAATCAATGTTTACGGTAGATTATATGAGTCAAGTTACGTATTATTATACGAGTATGTCACGAACATGTAATTATGCTTCACGTACAGTTTCATATATCACTAATTTTTCTTCTTTTTTTCCATTCATTTGAACGCCTTATCTCAAATGTATATATAAAGTATAAACACCCCAGCTTTTGCGCCTTGAGGACGATGGCAGGGCCACAGTGGGATGTTTGGAATTCATGTTTTTCGTCAAGTTTGCGGTAGACGATACAGAAGTAGCGATCACGTTCAATCACAGTTAATACGCAGTAGCAGTGGTAGCATTGTATTCGTTGGTTGCACTAGTGCAGTTGGTAGCAGCCTGAGCTAAATCGGCTAAATTCACCGAATTCACAGTCACAGTGATTTCGATTATTTAGTCACAGGCTGTGATTGCTAATTTTCAGTATCGGTGATTCAATCACAGCGATATATCGCTCATCACTACTGCACAGTTCATCGAGAGTCATCGATCATCGATATTCATCGATCATCGGCATTCATCGATCATCGAAATTCATCGATCATCGAAATTCATCGATCATCGAAATTCATCGATCATTGAAATTCACCGATCTTCGAAATTCATCGATCACCGAAATTCATCGATCATCGATTCATCGATCATCGATGACAGCCATCGTCATCGAAACATTTCGATGAAATTTTTTCATCGAAAATCGATGACCAAAATCGGTCATCGCACAAGCCTAACCCAAAACGAACTCTCCTTGCATCTATAGAGCATACATACCCACCGTATCCGTCCAATCTCCTGCTCCAAATCTCATTACGTTCAATCACTGAGCTTCCAGCCTCCTTTTTTTTCACGCATTGGTGATCGTTTCCACGCACAGCTAGCCTTTATTTAACTTTCTAATGCGTTCACTCATTGCGTGGAACCCGCTGCTATTTTCAAACTGCTCTGTCCAGGACGTTTTTTTCGCCCTATTTGTGTCTAATCTACGATTGTGATCCAGCTCGACTACTTCTGATTCCTTTCCCCTAGCCTCACGTTTACACTGTGACATTTTCTTCTTCCACAAATTTTCACATATTATAACGTCTGAATTTCCAGACTAGCTAATGATCTTGACATATATTCTCCATATTTCTTCGTTTGTAGTTCATGTTTCCAGGAAGAGGGGCGATATCAGAATGAAAAAATAATTTATAACCCCGTAGGAGGAATTTTCTTTTAAAATTTTCCGTATTCAATACTTCATTTACAGCAGACCTAATAACTGAGACTGATGTTTTTTTTAACAGCTCTGAGATTTTTCTACCAAGACGTTCTTGGTCTTCTTGGGCCAACTGTTTTGGGGTACTCTAGTTTAATGTGCTCCAAGGGCTTGGGCCAATTGGCAGGTACTGTCTGCCCCTTGCAGACAGGAGCAAAAGCACCCGAACGAATAGGAGGATCATTCTATGCTTTTTCCTTGCAGAATGAGGTTTAGAATATCGAATGTTTCACGACGTCTCATTGCATGGCCAAAGTAAGGCAGTTTTATAATTTTCATGGCATATATGTAGGCATGTATATTCTTTCCAGCTTCATTCTGTCCAAGATATGTTAGTGATATGGCCTATTAAATTTATCTTCAGCATATGTCTATGGACCTACATTTTGAACGCTTTGATACTATCAAAGAAGCATCAGTATGAGGCCTAAGCCAGTCAGCAATCCGCATCAAAAGATGGAGAAAACATATAAAAGCTCTCGTTATTAGCTCGGATATGTTTGGATCCTGCTCCCATAACATTTTCTTCACAAGCATGAAGGTAGTTCTCATTTGTTCAGTTCGGGTTCTGATTTACACAGAATTGCCCCAGTCATCACCGAGCAGTAGCCGGAGATGTATTCAAAGAAAAATAATTTGAGCCGGATCACTGAACCCTACGGCCCCTTATGCACAAGCCTGAGGTTGTAGGGTCAATCGCAAACACTTCCAATCTTAACCTCGATTACCGAAGAGAACTTTAAATGTGGCGTCAATATCTAGCGCAAGATTCGATTTCATTCTGCGAATATATAACCTTCAAATTAAAAAAAAATACAATCCATTGATATTCGTAAATGAATGTTGTATTTGCTCAGAACGCATTTTCCGCTGCGTTTTCACCGCAATTCGGTAGCGACCTCGCATCAGTGCGGAAGCATTCCTTTTCAACTTTCGTGTTTATTGCAGTTTTATTTTTATTTTTAGTCGCTTTTAAGATAGACGTATACCATCTTGTGAACTATCATCCGCAGCAAAAGCGTTAAGTGTTCAGGACAGGCGGAGGGATTGGTATCGGTCGGATAACCGGGAAAACGGAGATGGGTGGAGAGGCGCTCGACTTCGGAAATTAACCTGCTCTAAACGAACGTGACCCACGGTTTAACGTCCCGTACGGTGGACGGAGTACCTACTGCACTCGAAGTGCCCTCCACCTGGTAGGAGGGAGAGATCCTACGAAACACTTGTACCTCTGCCAGGATTCGAACCCGGGTCCCTGAGAATTTCCGTCTCCTCCCTAGGTGCACCAAAATGTAACGGGAGAAGGCACAGATGGGGGAATGGGCGAGCGTTACCGGGGACGCAGGAGGGGGAAGCGCCCCCCCGAGGGCGGCGGCCGACAGAGCACCGGAGGGCCATTTCGTTCGGCCCAAAAACCGACCCTGGCTCACATTCGTGGTCCGTGGCCAGGTCGTTGCAGCCCTATGATCGGAGGAGGACCGTGCGCCCCCCAGGGGGAAGTGCGGCCCTTGCTGACCAGGCGAGGGGCGCCGGGTGGGAGGGACAGGACAGGGAGGGAGGAAGAGGTCGACTGCTCCGACACCTAGTTAACACTCCGTGACCCTCGCTCGAATTCCGAACCTCGAGCTCCAGGCGACCCGCCCCCATGCTACGGGTGACCAACGGTCCTAGGCGACAATTCAGTGTAGTTTACAAGTTCAATCTTGAAGTTAAAATCAAATAAATCAGTTGTTTTAAATGGTTTTTGAATCGAAATAATGTTTCCATGTTTTCCAATGACTTAGGCTCCGGCAACAATTGACTGCAGCCCACGCCAATATCCCAATAAAATATCGCCGTGGACGCAGGTTTTTGCTCCAATAATCTACCAAGTTAAATTCGCTGACTACACAACAATTGGAAACGGGGTATTAGGGAAAAATCATAAAGTGCGGGACACAACCTTCGAGGCAAATGTGAGCCTAACATCACCCTTCGAGGGGTGATGTTAGGCTCACATTTGCCTCGAGGGGTGATCTTCTGACGAAATGGGTTCCCTCCAATTATCAGTTCAATGGTTCCCAACAGTCCTGAAGGCCTCACATCCGGGCTTGGCGGAGGGAAGGCTCCCATCGACGGAGCCATATCACTAGGGCCAACGAACAATGGATATGCATTTACATCTCCCGGGGATCAATAGTGTTCCCCAAGGAGTCTATATACAGGAGGCTCCTGAAGATGGCGGTATTATCATATTTCTGCTGTCATTTCCCGAGCTTTTTAATGGTTTCTTAGATTGCCCGAACCGTGGCGCTGGAGAGCTGAGCGGTCTATCCATTCCTGATTTTTCAATTGCCGGTAGTGAAAATGTTTGTGTGCAATTCGCTTAAAATCGGCATAAGAAATTAGCGGTGGTGTTAAAAGCGGTATTTATAAGTTTTTAAGGCTTAGGAAATGAGGCCTAACCGTCGCTGCTGTGTACCTGGGTGCAACGGAGGCTATGATAAGCCTAAAAAGGAAAACAAGCTGTTCGGCTTACGAAACCGAAGCCTTTTCAAAGCGAAGGTTAGTAAGTTTGCTTAAGTGTTGTGTGAATCCTGACATTTTCATAGATTTTGAATATTGATGAAGTAGTGTAGATTACTCGAGTTTTTCCAGGGTCAATGTGTACTGAATATTGCAATATTGCGTTGTTGTGGTTGAACCGGAAGGGATACTTAAGGGGTTACGTAGAAACTCTCTGTCACCTGTGTCATTATTTTTCTGCACGGACAATATAGAACTTGTCCATGAGCCAAGCTGTATTCATTTTTACCTGGCAATCCCTTATTTACATTGTTCCAATATCTATCCACCTGGGCACTTGTATCTAGTGCTACAATATGTTTTCAACAATACTTAGGCCCGGTTTTTCCATCTCCCGACAACATAAGTTATCGGACAGAAAAGGCTATTCGACGGATAATCGTTTGAAACGGGTTTTCCACCTTCCGACAATGACTTTTTTGCCGACAAATTTCCCGAGAACGTATCCGGAGCCTTTACCGTCCGATAATGAGGTATCGTGAGGATAAGCCTTAGCAACGGTGATCTGTTTACAAACAAAGAAAATACGCATTCACAATCATCACATGGTATTACGATAATGGACGGTATTTTATATAATCTGGCATTTTTCGAAGATGATGATGATGGAGAAGTAGTAGAATATCTGAATAATATAAGACGCCCTTATGTGATTCGAACCAGAGTAATTCATGTTTTGTTTAGTAAGTAACTTGCTTTGTTTTCTAAAGTATCTTTTTACTTTAGGGCCAAGAGAATAAGTAACCGCCCATCTTCTGGGGATTAATTGGCGGTTCTCTTCAGCTTTCGTACTTCCATTCTTGCTTAATCAACCTGAAAACATACCTCTCTGTTTCTTTTTTCGTTTTTTGATAAGCAACATTATTACATAGGTAATATTTTAAATGCTATTAGTACAAATGCCTCTCATAAAATGCAAAGTAAACGCATTAGCCGAAGACATGCAGCCACTTTTCGCTAACAACTTATTGTTTTATCACGAGAATGTTTACGTTCTACCACTCGCGAGAGTACTGCATTGTCAGCCAATCAGTTCGCGATTTCTCTTTCACCCGTAAATGTAAGCGGCATTGTTATTGGTCAGGTATTTATCGATAGCATAAGTATCCCGCCGACAAAAAAGGTAACATAAACAGTTCCCTAATTTTGTCGGTTAGATAGACTTTTCCACCGGACAATTGTTGGCAACTTTATCGAGAGTTGGAAAAACCGGGCCTTAGTAGCAGATCTCAGTACAGCCTTGCTCCTTGGAATCATTTTAAACCTTAATTGTGCTCTTGCAATATGTATAGCTGATATCGTAGTCTTGCCTCTATAATTTTTGTTTATTGCTCATTCATTATTATTTTGAATTGTCATCTCTTAGGCATATTCTTTCAAGTGACACACTAGGAATACTTGAGCAAGAAAATATGTCTTCACATCTTTTTGGTGGCCTTGCTGACTGCAATCATTGAGCCAACTTGATACTTTTAATGACATGTCTTATCCAAGTTTTTCGATACCGGTGGAAGAATAGTTAATTCTGTGTATGTAGTAGTCTGGATAAAAATGTGCTGAAACTGAAAAAAACTTAACTGTAATATTATCAGAGCGTCCATAAACGTTTTATGCTAAGTATATGCATAAAGATTTCATTCACAATAGCTCATTGTATACGGATAAGTACCTGATTTTCGAGTTACTCACATTTATGAACCACCTGTCAAGTTTTGTGCAGTGAAGTTAATTTTACTTGGAAGTAAAGTAGTAGTTGTATAGAGCATCTACACATTGTTTTTTCTGCCTCTCTACGACGGCCAATCAAATGGAATTCATCGATAATGGGAGGGCCATATCTATCGCTCAAACAAATATTGTGTATTATAAGGCATATGCAATCACTGTAGGTACCGGTAGAATAACAAGTCGGTAGTCTGTTTTCCGTGACTCAGATTCCTTGCACGATTTTTAAAAATTCCTCGAGCGAATTTGAAGGTTGGGCTTTCGAGCGCGCGCCTTATTGAAAGTTCCTTTTTTCGGTTGATTCGAGACGGGCGTTTATCGGTTGGCCAGAGTAAAGCTTAACGAGGGTCTGGTTGCGTATTAATCGTTGCAAATTCCCCATATGGTTCATTTTACGAAAAATATTCCACATAACATGAACTGTTGCCGTGCATTTCCATACAATTTTCAGGTCGCTCTTACCGTCAGCGCCGCGAGTGGCGACTTAGGTGAAACTATTAAAATGCTCAGGTATTGGCAGCACTCCTTGCGGCAAACTGGGCAATCCTGTATGTAGTATCCCTGGTGTTCCCATTGAATTCCGAGAGGCAACGTGGGACGCCGGCGAGTCGTTGCGAGGATCGCCACCCAGCCCACATGCAGCGCCCATTCCGAGGAACCAACTCGAGGCACTCGCTGGCGAGGGTGCTTCCCGCGCCACACCTCAGAGGGCGGCCTCCACGCGACGACGACGACGACGGTGCCTTCACCATCGATGATGATGACTCTGCCAACCGCCCCCCGCATGTCCCCGGACATGCCCCTCATTTTGCACTCAATATTTAACGCTCTTCAGGATTAATTCATGCATTCCCATAATTTTATATCTTAAGATTTTAATTCTCCTTATCATAGGTTTAGGAAAACCGCGGAAGCCAGCACGATAACACGAACCTGGGCATCCCAAAGTTCGCGGGCTCGAATCCATTCCTTCGCATAAGTCACATTTGTTTTGTAGGATTAAGGCCTTAGGTTAGGTGGTGTGCAATATGACTTTATAAGCCGCGGCCTACTCCTACTTCGAATTCTGCTCGTCATGAATTGGAAAACATTTTACAACATCAATACGATTCCGAGTACCCTAGTGATAAGGGTCCTCAAAAGTCCCCGTTTATAACCCAACTGCCCTCATTTTCCGTGAAAGAGAGTCGACAGAGCTGCGACCCCACCTCGATCTCCAATCCACGACAAATGGTGGACGCGTACATTTTCTCACGAGACAAACTGATGAAAGTATTTCCGGTCGAAAGCACGAAATGACTAGTGAAAAAATAATTCGCCTGGGCTGGGATCCAAACCCAGATCCTCGGGATTCGCGACTGGTGCTTCAACCAATTGTGCCACCCACGACGCCTCCTACGCCTGATTGAAGCACCCGGAGCGGATTTGGGAGGGGGCAGAGTGGGACAAACTGCACACCGTTAGTTATTTGACGAAATCTAGGTGCTAGAAGTTCCTCATTTGGTTAATATTCTCCCTCTGGAGCGCACACCCATAATCTATATCCCATGCGTAAAACAGCTTATATGTATTTACAGGCAAATTGCTCGAAAAGTAGTTCGGCAAGGGGTTGAAATTTTGATATCATTGGAAAAATGAGAGGTTTTTCTTTAAAATGAGACCAAATTCATCAAGTTCAAGGTTAAGTGATTTTTCGCTCACCCTACCTTAAAAGTCCAAATAAAATATTCGAACAGGTGCATTCAGAGGGTCGGCGTCACAGCCAAACATTCTTATCTGTCCGACGCAGGATATAAATACGAAAAATATAGGGTCAGAAGCTAAATATAGCCTTAATGTTTTTTTATATTATTTTTACCCTGTGAATAAAAAACCCACTCGTCAAGAACACGACTTGCATGAGGATGTAGCCGCAAGTTAAGGGCAAACCAAGCAATGACGGAAAACAGCTTCCCTGAAAATAGATGAATTTCCAGAGGGGTCAACCAAAACTCACAGCTATAAAAAAATTAAAAGAACACGAATGGAGAGATTTGGAATCAATGGAAATATGGCGTAGCAGAAGAATGATTTACATCAAGTGGACAGGGATCCAAGTGCGAAACTCCGCGAGGAGTTGGGAAGTAAATAAGTTCAACGGAAACTCTGAGAAGAAGAAAATATAAACTTACTGGACCTATTCTGAGACTTCCGCAGCCTCCACAAAACCTACACTAGAGGAAAAATAACAGGGAAGAATCGCCAAAAGGACCGAGGATGAAATACACCAAGTAAGTTATGAGGTGAGTTTATTACGGAATTAAGGAGAAAGAAAAGGTACGCTGATCAAATGATGAAATGGAAAGCTGCCGCAAACATATCTTCCCATAAATGAACACTGATTATGCATCAAAGTTAAACTAGCGTCGTAGTTCATTTACCAACCTCATTTTTATTTCCCAATTACGATGGGGAGATCATAAGATATACGTAAATAAAAATACCAATTGTTGGACCAATCAGTTCATATAAAACATGACTCAATCGCAGGGGCAGCTTAAGGTTTGGGCAACCAGCCAGGGCGCGGCTGCAGGTTGGCGCCAGGCTGAGATCTAACCGTAAAAAATTAAGATTCAAATGCATTTGAAACATAATATTACAATTATCAATGATAACAATATAATGAAGAAGACGTTTGGGATTATATTCGCGCCACAAGTTAAAAGGGCCAATGTCTCCCCTCCAAAGCCGGAGGCTTCTTTCAGGGTTAAAGTAAGCCTCCGGTTCCATAGTTTCAAGCTCAAATATGTGGAAGTTGAATTTCGCAAATGAAAAAGGAACTTGGTTTCCTTACACTTGGAACTTGGTTTCCTTATAGACATTTCCTTTTCAGACATTTCCTCGTGTTTGCGCTCTTGTTCAACATGTATTGTGGCACTCTACGTCACTTATGCCCCGTGAATGATTGCGTAAGTGCCCGCAGAGACAGCCCTGCCCAGAAAGGTTTACATCAACTAACTATAAAAGAGGCTCCTCAATGACTTTGTTGCGTTTGGCATTGTGTTATAATTGTTATTAAACTTGTCAAGTATTGAAGTAGGCTACAGTCTTCTGCAGATTCAAGTATCGTCTTTATTCCATTATGCAAAAAGTTTCATTTGAAACGAAGGCAATAACGATGTGAATTGTTGTTGATGGGTAATAATTTATTGTGTTTTCATACTCTCTTGGTGATTTATTGTTACTTTATTATAGCCATTGAGACTCATAGATTTCAGCAGATTCTAAAAGACTATTTAAGCATTTATTCGAAAAATTGTCAGTTTAACAAATAAAAAGTAGTTAATTACTAACATTTTCATACGTAGCGTGCAATGTAAAATTCATTTTAAGAAGAAAATTCAAAGTTGAAGGCATCGAAACTCCATCCAATGTTTTTAAGAATCGAGAATTCAAAATTATTGCCATGGCTCATTTCGCAGGTGTTCAAGAGAAACAAGAGTGAACTATGATGTCCATCTGGCAACACCGCAACTCTCGATGGTCAGCTGTAAAGGCCGTTTTACACGATGAAAGATTTTGTACAAACGAATGTACGTGAGATAGTACGTTTGTCTCAACGAAATTGGAACAGGTTCTATTTCCCGTGCAGGCATTGAGACATTCGCACAAGGGTTCATACAATTTGCCGCTTTACACGATACATTTTGCCTCATGCAAGAGTTCACGGGAGAGTTTGTACAAACAAATGTACCGTGTAAAACGGCCTTTAGACTGACTGCATGCAATCGCTCGCTTGGTCACGAGTCGAAGAGAGTGAGCTCAATCGAAGGCGAACGGATCCCTATGCGTTCGAACGAAAGGCAAGTTATAAATTCGACCCACAGACCCTCTTTATGTGGGCGAGCATTTGCTAGTTACAGGCCGATTGAAGCAGCACGAAAGTTCATTTCAGACGAATGGCAAGGATATGAGGCGTTTTCGTCGCATTTCGCGGCTCAAGGTGAACTACATGGAGCACGGTCTCCCGATGGAGAGCTGCCCCGAGACCGGTTCACTCAAATTAACTAGATCTTGGCGAGCAGATCTCCGGAATGAACGCCCATCACCGCTGGCCACCGAAGTAGGCCAACGATTCGCGCGCACGGCGGCCGAAGGAGGACGCCCCCTCCCACCCCCTGTCCGTTGGCCTCCCGCGCCGGCGGACACGCTTCGAGACCAGTTGCTCACATCCCGTTCCCACTTCCACCGTACGCACCAGCGTAACCAACCCTTATGCATTCCCACAACACGGCGAGCATTTGGGACACCGGACAGAAAGATTTAATTCGAAAAATAAATTAAATATAAAGGAAAACTGTGAGCTTCGTTAAAAACTGCTACGAGCGGACAAAGAGTGTATCACTGCTTTTAGAGAGATTAGGTTGGGAACCACTTGAGACTCGGAGGCTAGGCTTAGGGTGCTTGAGAAATTCCAAACAGATGTGTTTCAGTGTAACACAGAATATCATTTTGACGCCGCACTTCATCTCTTGGACGGACAGGATAAAATAAGAGAGATACATTGCCGAACAAATACGTAAAAAAAATTCGTTCTTACCACGAACACAAAGTGACCATAATAAAATCTGAGATCCACTGAAAACACTCCCGAAATACACTTGACATTTTCACCTCCCTATAACAGATCTTTATGCGGCTGGTGTCTAAACACCCCCTGCCACACGCCCATGCGGCGGCTCGCAGGGTAATATATAGATGTAGATGTAGACAACTTGGGAGTTAAAGTCGCAATGCTACGCTGGCCTCTCCAGGCATTGTAACGAACAAACAAAAAGCAAGCAGTTGTGGTAGATTATAAATGAAACTGTCTGCCCTTCTTATATGTACATGCATTTCGAGGTATCAGCCAAGAAAAAAGGCCGTTGATCATGGTATACGGTGTGCTCCAGAGAGACATTATCATAAGAATGAGGACTTACTGATACACAAAACGCGTTATAAAGATAACGGCGAGTATTTTGTACGTTTTCTTGATTATTAAAAAAAAAGATTTGACACATCAAACTAGTTTTTATAAAATCATAAAAACATACCTTCGTTTGTGACTGCGTTTTCAGCGATCGGCGTGAAAGAAATAAATCAAGTCACAGTCTCTAATATGAATACCAAATAAATTACCTCGGAGTTCTTTCATAAAAACTAAGTTTTGGCGTTATTAACAGATCTGTATTTAGATCATACTTCTTATAACTACTTGAATTACAATGCAGATGTGCAATGCAGATGCAGAGGTACAATGCAAAAGTGAGAAAACCGTTAAGACGTCAGACAGTATGCCACGCCAAGATGAAAAAACTCCGTAGAGATTTGTCCACTGGTGATCAAAACTTAATAATTGAAAAATACAAATTGTCTAAAGCCACTACACAGGAAGCATTTCGGATTGCATTCATGGATTTTAAAAGAAAAACATCAGTAGAACAGTTACAGGATAACCCAAAAGCATTTTGGTCATACGTAAGAGAAGTTCAAGGCAATAGATCAACAGTTATTCCTACGAAAAGGGCGAATTAATAACAAGCAGTTCGGACAAAGCCAACTTATTAAATTCCTACTTTCAAAGTGTGTTCACCAAGTTATCACAGATTACATCCGTAAAGGTAAATGATCACTTCCAGCAAAAGATGTCGCCTGTCGATATTTGCACTCACGGAATAGAAAACTTATTAAAATCGTTAAGTACAAATTAATCCCCAGGTCCTGAAGAAATTCCTGCCCGCGTGTATAGAGAATTAGCTTGTGAAATAGCACCCTACTTGCAGAATATATTTAGTAAATCCATCAACGAACACAAACTACCCATGGAGTGGAAAATTGCAAATGTCACTCACATATTCAATAGCGGTGATAAGGAACAGCCATCGAACTACAGACCGATATCTCTCACATCTATCTCTTGCAAAGTCCTTGAACATATAATTGTACGTTCAGTAATGAGACACCTCGATATGCAGAACTTGCTAACAAAAACGCAACACGGACTCAGAAAGGGAAGATCTTGCGAAACTCAATTAGCACTTTTTGCCCACGATATTTTAGTCTCGGTGAACATAACGTTCCAGTTGATGCAATTTTTCTTGACTTTAAAAATGCATTTGATAAAGCTTCCCACAGTAAGCTACCCATGCAATTAAAATCCTACTGTTTAGACGACGACGTAATTTCCTGGATAAGAGAATTCTTAAGCAATCGCGTGCAAAGTGTTGTATTAGACGGAGCTATCTCTAATGAAGTAAAAGTCACATCAGGTGTCCCACAGGGAAGTGTCATATGCCCACATTTGTTCCTTTTGTACATAAACGACATCAGTGAAACAGTTGAAAGTAAGCTTAGATTATTTGCAGACAATGCAGTGGTGTATAGAGAAATTTGTAGCCTTAATGATAAGCAAGCGCTAACTAAGGACCTCGAGGCAATACGGGAGTGGTGCGATGCGTGGCAGCTAGAATTAAACCTGAAAAAATGCGTTGTTGTGAATTTTTGGAAACGGAAAAACGCTCCTTGTAACAGCTATTGAATAAACAACAGCAAATTAGAGACTGTAGAATCTGATAAATACCTCGGAGTTATACTAACTAATGATCTCTCGTGGAGTAAACATATTCGAGAAATTACCGGTCAATCTAATCGTAAATTGGGATTTGTTAAAAGAGTACTTGGCAAGTGCGACGATAAAGTTAGAGAAATCAGCTACTTCTCCCTCGTTAGACCCCACTTGGAATATGCTGCCAGTATTTGGGATCCTTATGAGATAGGCTTGGAAACTGAGTTAAAACGCGTGCAGCGAAGATCGGCAAGACACGTTAAAGGCCGTAATGATAATGTCGTTAGTGTTACTCACCTTTTGCAGCAACTGGGATGGGAAAAGCTTTCACAATGTCGATTAAAATTTAGACTCAATCTATTATGTAAGTTCCAAATCGGTGTATTTTCTGACGACGCTGATTATATTTTCCGAAATCCGACATACTACGGTAGATCAGATCATGAGAATAAAATTAGGCAACTAAGCCGACAGATTTGAAATGTCATTCTTCCCACGAAATATAAGGGACCATAACAGCGGCCAATGAGACTTTTATCTAAGTTTCTCGATAGGTAGTGTAGCTCTTAGTAGTAGTACTCCCTAATACGTGAATCCTTATCTGTTACCTAGTACTAGCAGCACGCCGTGCATGTTTTCTACGTAAGTATTGAGTCTCTGTCCATTTGTGTAGTTGCAAAATACATATATATTAACGGTCCCTCTCCATTGTGATAATACCAGTAGTGTAGCGCATGCTTGTGAGGCTTCGCCTCGTGACAAGCATTAGCGATTTATGCTAATGCATAATTAGTCGTAGTTACACTAACTTTAGGGTATAGTGCAATGCATGTTGATGAATACTCACCCCCTGCCACACACCCCTGAGGTGGCTTACACGGCATTTTGTAGATGTATTTTTTTTTAATTCGAACGTGGTCTCCATTATGACTAGAGAAAAATCTCGCTCAAACAACCTTAATTTCAAGCGACATTAGATTCCCAGCAAAGATGAGACCAAAAAGTCTCACGATTGCGAGAATTCTAATTTGGAATGGTTGGAAAAGCAAATGACACTCTACTCTGTTTCATAACCAAAATAATAGCAGATCATACTTAATTTTGTTTGTTTTATTTGATTTTCGTGCTTCATCTTTCCAGTCCCCCTTTCCGCGACGCCAGTGAGAACCGCTGTAAGGGATTAGCGTTACGGACAAGTCGTTACGCGCGTGCATTCCCACTGGGCTTAAGTGCTTGCGCCGGTGGTTGGACCTGGGCATCACCTGACTGGACGGCATATCCGATTGGCAATCGACTCCAGAGAGCTGTCGGGGGCCTAGACGGTCGGAGGCCCGGCGGCACACCCCACGGCAGGACGTGGAGGGCCCGCCTTCGAGCCCCCTCAGCAACACCAGCGGTCACAGCCGACATTCACGCGGCACGGCAAAAGCGATTGCCGCGTGAATGCATACGGAGCGCCGCGGGTTCAATGATCTCAATCCTCACTGATCAGACCCACCTCCGGGAGGACAACTAAGTCACCGGGGCAACGGTAGAATCCACGTTAAATTTCGCTAGCCATACTTAATTTCCCTCAAATTCAGCAAGTTGCATCGCAATCTTTGTCTTTGGACCAGCGTCACGCCCGCGTAAGGGCTAAGACGGGCTATGGTACGAGGCAAGGTCGTCACACTAACCGGTCTTCTCTGTCGTAATCATTGGTGATGGAAACTGATACGTCAAGGGTTGAAAACATCCTGAGTGATCGTGCGGGAAAATATGGACGCATACATTAATTACTATACTACGTATAAGATTTTGAACTATCATAACGTTCCTCCGTTACCGTGTAAACTTCTCTTTGGCTGATTGAATTTATATTCTAAGGGTTTTAAACAGACAATCTAAGGTAGCGGCTGTCGTCACCAATATGTTTAACATTTTTTTTTCGATCACATGGTCGCACACGCGCTAGTTGTCCGTTCCACTTTGCGAGTATTGCCCCCGACTCATGCGGACTGTAGTAATTGGTATACACTGAGGCGGTGTACTTAAATTGGAACTCGTGCAAGGCCTTCATTGAATATAATGACTGGGAACTATGCGGTTTTCCACATCCCGTTATTAAGAGTAATAGTACGTAGGTGCACGAGGGTCTACGCTCTTGCGATGTTTTATTTTGGTTTTGACTCATCCCGTGTTTGGTGGAGACGAGCGTGCACACTCGACTCATTTGGTTCTCGTGGTCTAATCTGACAATATTGAGAAATGTAAAGTAACTTTTTTCGTTCCACATAAAATTTATTATACACACGATCAAGGTATCTACGCTCCACGTCATTATCAGGCAAAGAAGAAAACACAAGAGCATCGGCAGCCATCGGGATCCAGCTATGTACGGTCTCGTTTATTTCTGTACAAAATTACCAGATGACGAGGTACTACGTCAAAATATATATCGTATCTTTATTAATATTATGAGGAACAGCAAAAGTCTTGCTTTCATTTCAATACGTATGTACAACAATTTCCATAAAATTACACGTGAATAAAAGCATTTCAATTGAGAGTCGGGTCCATAAAGCTAGTGCGATGTCCACAAGTGGCATTCCCCTCTCCCTTATTTAGGACCCTATGCATTAGACCCAGATCCTTAATTTTTTCCAAAAAGGCTTTTACCTTTCTTATTTTTTTAAATATTGCATCTATTGTTACACTTGATTCGGTGCTTCCTTAATGTTACGGTCCCCGTAATTTAACCTTTATTGTAACATCATAACTTTGATATAAACATTTAATACAGCATCAAAAGTAATTTCTCATCCCAAGGATTTCCTTCACGCAAGGCAGGACTCAAGATCATGGCAAGCACACAAACACAGTCGGTTCTTCGCAGCGGTTGGTGGCCGCTAATTTATCCTCTGCTTCCGGCCTAGGGCCGCTGACAGAGTGTTTCAATTAAGTCATTTTCTAGTGGAGTTGTGCCCGTGCCTCTTGCCATTTCTCGCCACTAAGCGGGCAGTCATTCAACAGTTTGTGTGTGAGCAGGCGTAGACGGGCATTTCCTTAGCTCAAGTGTAAATAAATGACAGCGTCATAACAAATGGTATTCTGGAACTGCTGAACCAGTCGTCAGAAAGTACGCTTTCCTTTTCCTTGCAACTTTCCTTTCACGTTGCACCACTAGATGCTTCCGTTGATAAACAGTTTCATTTCGTGTTCATTTTCGCAAATCCGAATGCGAAGTTAATGCCTCTTTCTTGGAAGAATACTACGGCAAACCATCGGTAAAAAAAATGTAAATATTTTGATCCAGAAAATACGATAGGAATACAACGATAACACGTGGCTTAACGAATTCGGAATGACGGTCCGCCCGCCACCAGAAAAGCCGTTGACACATGTCAGTTTATTGATGGTGACCGTAGATATGGAGTGGCTAATTTCTTTTTAGGTGCAGAAAGTTAACAGTTGATGGGCGATACGCACTTATTCGTTGCTGCTTTCCCATCGGAGATGGTGATTTTGACGATAGGTGATGCTAATTTGTAATTTTGGCTCTAGTAATGAGGAAGTATCCTTAATATATTGTGCATAAACTTTATGGCGCGTAGGTAGATTAGTAATAAATTAAATTTCGTGGGGAAAAATGTACAAATCAACCAAATGCGCTATCTTTACAAACCGGGTTTCAATGCTTAAGCACCATCAGGTGATTTTAAAACGCGCAGCAGTTCCCTTGTCTACTAAGGGAGGTTGAGGAAATAGGTCCTTGGGCGGGAATCCTCTCGGCTGTCGTTGAGTAAGCAATTCCCTCACTCCTTCTCATCCGCAAATTTATTTCCTTCCCCCCCCCCCCACCTTTTCCACTTACTGATTAGTTAGTTAGAGAAATGTTGCATGTTTAAATCACACCTTATTATGATGCTTAAGAATTGAAACGCGAGTCGTGAGGATTGTGTGTAACAGAGCGAGGCTTATTAAAGTTTCCACGTAAAAATAATTTTAGAGATGGAATGTACCACAAAATTTCAGAAAATCGTGTTTTATTTATATTGGCAATGCAAATTCATGTCTTTATTGGTTGTAAATATTTATAAAGACAAATTTTAAGCTAATGATCTCAACTATTTATTCTACAAACTTTTATTCTCATTTTCTCCCAACATGACAAGGGTATGGGAGGAAGAGGGGACTAGATAAGAGTCTCAATCTCACACCACGCGAATTAAGTCATCCATCTTTCTATTCACCTATCTGCCCCTCACCGCTCCCCCTCCTCTAGCCACTACGATCCACAGCCAATTTGCTCGACAAAATAGCCACGTGTAAGGGCACGGACCCTTGGGGTCCGTCGAGGGTCAATTAAGGGAACGGCACTTGATAAAAAGACATTTAATACGGAATCCAAATACATCCACTCAATAGTTGCGCTCGCCACTCACGGCGTCTCACCCGTGCACACCCTCTTAACCACCACACCGACTCCCCGCCGACATCCTCTCTCCCCGCCATCCGCCGACCGCCTCAACACAGCAGGGTTATCTCAATGGCTCAGATGAGCTGGGACCGCTCTGCTCTGCAACTCCCCACAGGCGGCTGCCCACTCCTATCTTAAGGACGCCTTATCTGAATGCGGTCACTAACCACTGCGGGCCACCCATGAGAAGGGAACCAGCTGCACCACTCTACACCAGGATATTCACTTACGCATGTTGAGTTCTACATCGCTCACGCATTCCATTCGCATTTCCACGTGAATATTATCTTACCATTCAATTTATTACCTCACAAACAGCACTACCATAAAATTTCTCTTCAAATATTCGTCAACAGGTAACACAAAATAACATTTTGCATCATTAGTAGTCATTCATGCGAAGATTGGTTCAATGCAGAATCAGCTCTCCACTCCACTCTCTCCTCTCCGCTTCATCCACTCTTCATTCCTCCGTATAATTACTTACTTTGGTGTCCTTCATGATTTGTTCAATGTATTCCATTCTTG
This sequence comes from Pyrrhosoma nymphula, assembly GCA_963573305.1. Lineage (NCBI taxonomy): Eukaryota > Metazoa > Arthropoda > Insecta > Odonata > Coenagrionidae > Pyrrhosoma > Pyrrhosoma nymphula. The sequence continues at coordinate 149,879,870 of OY754332.1, forward strand.
GTCTTCCTCTATAATTATTCCCACTTTTATTTCTCCTTCCAATATTGTTTTCCTTAGGCTGTTGTGTCTCCAAATGTCCAATAAGTTTTCCTCTCCTTCTTCTCAAAGTGTTCTCACTTCTTCATGCTTCTTTCCTCTCCTGCTCTTCGTACAACTTCTTCGTTTGTGATTCTCTCCGTCCGTTTAATCTTCATCAGTCTTCGGTAAAACCACATCTCCTTTGCTTCCAATTTCCTTGCTCTGATACGATTATTTTCCAGGCTTCACTGTCATAGAAGAGCATGCTCCAAATATACGTTTTAACAAAGTACTTCCTAACTTCCTGGCTTGTGTTACCAGCTGTCAGCAGACTCATCTTCTGACAGAATGCCTTCTATGCTTGAGCTATTCTGCTCACAATGTCTTTCTAGCTTCTTCCATCGCTGGCGATCCTCCTTCCCAGATAATGAAATACTTCCACTAGCGCGAGCTTTTGCTGCCCATGTTTAACGGTGATTCTGTCTTCTAAATTTCTTCCACAAACCATAACCTTGGTTTTCTTCACATTAATCTTCAGGTTGTATTTCTTCAGAGATTTGTCCATACAGTTCAGCATTCTCGTCAGATGTTCTTTCTTCTCAGCAGAAATTGCTATGTCATCAGCAAAACGTGCCATACTGATTTTTTCTTCATGCACTTGTATCCCTGTTTTTAATTTAAAAAAATTTAATTATCAGCTTTTATATATTGAAGATGATTGGTGAAAACACGCATCCTTGTTCTCCTTTCCTCACTTCTCCTTCCTCTGCATTTCTACCAATTTGAATCACTGCCAGCTGCTCTTCATACACCTTGCATATTGCTCTTCTGTCATTCAATGACACTCCTATGCTCTTCAGCGTAGTCCACATGGTCAAATGATTTCTCAAGGTCTATGAAGCAAATATATGTTGGGTGGTCCTTAATGAATCATCTTATCTATGATAAGTCTCCGGACCAAAATAGCTTCCCTCGTTCCCCTACTTTTCTTGAATCCGAATTGGTCTTCGTCCAGGAATTCTTTCATCTTCTGTTCTATCCTCCTCTAGATGATTCTGGTCAGAATTTCCGATGCATGTGCTGTAACGCTAATTGTTCTCAAGTATTCCCATCTCTCGGTTCTTTTCTTCTTAGGGATAGGAACTGTTAGATCCTTTTTAAAGTCGGTAAATATTTTACTAAAAGTCAGAAAGCCAGCTTTTAAGCTGAAGTTATTGATGTAGGTAAGATTTCGTGGGGAAATTTGAAATGTTTTTTACCACATTACTTAAAGCACCATACGATGTCTACCAAGTGGTTTATTGAAAAGATTATTTCCGCCCATCTTTTACTACCACAATTTCTGAATCTCATCTTCGAATTCTCCAAACAAGTATCTGGTTCCAAAAGTAATATCAAAATTAAAGAAAACGGAGGTAGGTCACCAGGGCAGAGAAACAAAAAAAGGAACTCTTTGGACCGATTCACTGATTTCACGATCGTGTTTTGCTCTCTTGGGTAGCTTCGCGAGCCAGAAAATGGCAAAACCCCGTTCCTTTTAATAACAACCCATAAAATGGCGCACATTAGTTTATATTGATGCCACAATAAAGACCAGGAACAACGGAATGACAGGAGGTGGCAAAAAAGGCAAACAAGAGGAGCTGAGAAAATAAAAGGGTTGTTAGCTTAAAAAAATCAGAAAGAGCGTTCATTCAACACCTGTGGCGTCCAAAAGCGCGGATACATAAATGGAACACAATGATAAGTGCATATTCTCATTAAGCACTCGTTATGCGCTCTTCGCAAGGTGTTCGGCGGTCAGAGGGCGAGCACCAGGCGCGAATCGTTCGCTCGAACCCTAGCACGCGGTGCCCTGTAGTGCGGCCCCTGCAGCCAAGTGGCGAGCGGACCAAATACCGGCCGCGGAGAATTTTTGGCACCGCACTTGTCGCCACCCACCCGTTATAGGAACCAGGATCGGTAATTAAAAAGTTAAAATCATCTAACTCTACGGGATTACCATTTTCATGAAAATTAATTACTATAATTATTAATGTCCCGAGAATTGTCAAAAAATGTTTCAATAGTTTTTTTTACGGTGGATTAGGAGCTATCTAAGTGATTAGAGTACCTAAGAAGTGTTTGCAGAAGAAGTAGGATGGAAAGGAAGAAGGATTTAAGGCTTTCCCGGCGTCTGGTGATGTTGAAAGTATTTCGGGCTTCCCACCGGATCAAACTCTCCATCTCTGCCGACATGTCGATGTACGTGTTGCCCTGAGGTCGATGGACACGACACGTACTACACCCCGAAACGTCGGCAAAGATGGAGAGTTGGATCCGGTGGGATGGAAAGCGTTAAGAATGAGTTTGTGATGAAAGAATGTGGGTTGAATGCTCGAGTAACGGACAAATATATGAAAGGAGTGTTCTTCGTTGGTCTGACGACGCTGAGAGAATGGGTGAGATTCGTATAACTAGACTGATATACGATAGCAGAGTAAATGATGTGAGAGCAAATAGTAGACCGCGAAAGGTGAATGCGGTGGAAGATACTGCAGAGGAGGAATGTTAGACAGCGAGCATGAAGCAATTCACGAATGTAAAGCAATCCAGGGAGGTAAGCAAGGATAGGGCATTCTGGCGTAAATTATTTAATGACAGCCACTTTTATAGACCTAACAACAGTAAGTACATTATTTGACTTTTCCGACCCCATAAGGGAATGCCATGATGGATACGTATGCATGAATTAATTAATTACGGTGACACCTTTTCTAAAATTGCAAAACAAAACCGGTGGTGCACACGTTTACGGCGTGCGGCGTGAAACAAAGGAAGTAAAAGTCTCAAGCATGTATTGTCAGCCAATAACTGGGAAGTTCAGTCATCAAATCAAAGTTTTAGCGCCATAAAATTAGTGTGCACTCAATGCTTCCTTCACCTTCAGTGCAAAATTAAATTTTAATATATTGTTTATCATGACTAGAGAAAAATATCGTCCGACCTGCTATCGGATTTCGTCCTCTCAAAAAAGAGATTGGCGCAAATCTGAGGCTAGGTGGGTCGCGCGACGGCCGCGACATCAAGGGCGAACACGAGGTGCGATTGTGAGATCGGAATCTACGATTCGTGAAGCGGGGGTTGAGAATGGGAGGCGGGAGGGGAGGGTGGAGGGGAGGGCGGAGGGTGGAAGGGGGGGGGAGAGAGCGGATTCGGCTGCCAAGAGATAATGACCCCGAAATACAAAGGCGCGCTCAAGCACTCCGACACGGCTGCATTGCGAAACCCCCGCGCGGGCGGGTGGGCACGGGGAGGGGGAAGCACGGGGAGGGGGACGCAACGATGGCAAGAAAAAACGGGTGGAACGACAAGAGGGGGCTTCATCGTCACGAGTAAGATGAAATAAATAAATGGAGTGTTTGAGAGTGAAACTAGGTCTGTGCACACCTTTCTAACCTTTAACTCATCGCAAATCATATAAACACCCGTGAGTTGCGAACATTCCACAGAGGCGGGACTCGAACTCGCGACCTCAAATATCGCAGATAAGAACCGCATCACTCCTTCACCGAGGCCGGCAGCGCAATTGGGTAAGTTGACGAGGAACAATGAGAAAGCACGGGACGACGACGAGTGAAGAAGGCGGCAGAATGATCCCAAATCCTAGCGCTCTTCAACCTGCGCACACCTGCGGGTCGGCGAAATCAGGAGAAATATTTCTCAGATCGGCCGACGGCTCAGACATGAGTAATAACTAATGCAGGTGACATTCCTTTGTTAAACCCGATGCTGCAACGAGACATTCTTTGGCTGGCGCGAAAATTTAAATTTTTCTTGTTTAGAAAGTTCGACGTGAGTGGCTGCCTCGTGACGGCAGGGAATTCGCGTGGACCACCGGTTGAAGAACTTAGAGCCGTCTGCACCCTCCTGCCCCAAATAGCCCCGGGACCACACGACGCTCCCCCCTGGCTCGCGGGGCAGCACGGAGGCGGGTAGACAAGGGAGTAGACATTGTAAGGGAGGCAAAGGGTGGAATGGTAGAATATAAAGGAGAGGAGATGAGGAGGAGGGATGGGTGCAACATGGTAGTGACACGTGTGGGAGGAGAGAGAGAGAGAGAGAGAGAGGACAGCGGGGGTTAAATACGTCTAGCGAGGCAGCGCCGATAAGGGCGTACGGCAAGGAGCGTTGGGACAACAGCCATGATAAGGGATGGAAAAGGGAATTGGAAGTGGAAAATTACGAAGGTAAATGATATGTTTAAGTGTCTTAATTGTCTCGCTCTGTGCCTGTTGCAGTCACTAATGATGCATGAAAAAACAGGTGATTTTTGTTTATTTCAGTTTGTCCATGTATCTCTTTCTGTGTCTTTTCTATAAGTTCCAGATATTTGGTGCGGGGTTGAATAATGTCCTCCGTGTTACACTGACACACGCGTGATTTGGATTTTTCAAGTGGTCTAGGCCTAGCGTGTATAGCTCCAGACCCCCCCCCCGACCCTCGCCTGCTCGCTACATTCTCTCTTCGCTAGCAGCAACTTTTGACAAAGCGCGCAGCTTTCCTTTGTATCCAGTTTACTTTGCGTATTTAATCTTCCTGCTTAGGGTTCGAAATGCTCAATCGTGGCGTGATCAAGATGTGGCTTAAATAGAGCGAAGCAACACTGCCTATTGCACCTTTATTCAAGTCATTTGATACAATTTCCGAGTCCCTGAAATACTTGAAAGGATTTGTACCAAGTGTTTATTTTCATCACGATAAACGTTGTTAAGTGCAAAAACGTAACGCTTGATTCCATCAACTTAAAATATGGAGGTAGATGGCAGAAGGGCAGGGAATGAAGCACAGAAATGGCAATTTTTCACAAGATAAAATATATTTCGACCATGGTTTCGATGCACTGCATCATCGTCAGGTCATGATGCAGTGCATCGAGACCATGGCCGTATTAAATTTTATCAAGTGGAAAGTTACCATTTCTGTGCTCCATTAAGCTGAAATTCCACCATATCACGCCTGATGCTCCTCTTTTTGTATAAGGGCAGGGATACAGATACATTGGGAGAGAGAAGGGGGGTAATTATGGAGAAGGGGGGTATTATATTGGAGTTAATTATGGCGTATTCATGAATAAGAAAAATATTTATTAATTTTCTAAAAAAATTATTTGCACAAAGCGTACTTCCGAAACAAAAACTTACCGCACCCAACGATACCGTAAATCGGTGAAACGTGTCGTACAAATAAAAGTTGGCAGAAAAGCACTAAGTATTTCAATTAATCATGTATACAAACATAAATAACTTCTACGAAGTGAAGCCTGCCACTGTCAAGTTTACTCACTCATGGCGTTTGGGTTGAGGAGAGATCGGGGTTGCGGGAAACAGGAGTAAAATACTTTGAGGAGAAAAAGTGGAGGAGTAATGAAAGTCAAACGAACGATATAAACTCCATAATCACCATAAATATAATGTTATTTCCTAACAACACTTTCGTAATTGAGAAATTAAAACTAAAACCACAAAAATACCCTTTCACTGAGTCTAAACAACGCTGATTTTGGTGTCATAAGTGGGGACTTGAACTTTTTCCCGCAGTAATACAATTATTACGAAATCACATCAAATTCGCACGACTCACGTGAGTCTTTACGAGATATAAACTCGCTCCTGTCAATGTTCACCGCGATGACCGAAACGTATGCACAGGAGTGAAAATTCCTTTGCTTTTATAGACAATTTGGATTTATCTGTGCTTTAAATTTACTCGTCAATTGCTCTCTTCTTGAATTTTAGGCACATGCATCAAATGGGGAAATAGATACGAATGCAGCGGACGAAGTCAAATTCCAGAGACTAACGATTTTTTCGCACGGATAGTGGGGAAAGCATCCGCTGAATATTTTCGGCACTGCGTCAAAAGATCGGGATCCGTCACGCGGATGGCTGGAAGGATCGTGGACGGCAAATGCGAGGTGAATACCTCACTCTCGCTAAGCGGACCAATAGCATATGGGGAAAGAAGGATTCAGTCCACGAGCTCAGTGGAAGTACAAAGGGAAGCCAAAGCGATTGGTTGAAAACTACCACGAGTCAACAGGGAGCGCGGCAATAATAATTATGACTGGGTTGAGAGCCGCTAGAGACTCGAAGGTTACACGCTAGGCTTACATTACTAGAGAAATCCTTATCTATAGACTTTCACGTCGACGCGGTGGATATTAATTCCCCCCCCCCCACACATGTAGGACAGACAAAAGCGATAAAAAAGAGAGACAAATCACCGTCGAACAGGTTTAAGGATTCCTCCTTCTCGCGAACCAATTGTGATTGCTGAAAAAACAGGGGACCGCTAATCCGTCAGCACCCATCTAACTTTTTTCCTTCCCTCTTCCACCCTTTACGCCCTTCCCTTTCATGGCTGGTGCCCTAAAACCCCCTGCCACATGTTCTTGTGGCGTCTCGCAGAGTACATATAAATCGGAGTGGTGGACAGCTATTTGTGTCGATTGCCTTGTGGAACCAAAAACCGCACACGCTTGACTTGATTAGGCCTTTCGCCGGATTTCAAAATATTCTCTTTGAAATGACCCACTCTCTTCACTCCAATTCTCAAATCTAAAATCCTCGTTGAAAAAAACACCCAACGTTCTTTAATCAACAACGGGTATGCTCAAATCATACACTCGATACTCTTGCGAGTAATCGATATGTGCGACATCACTTTGCAGGTCCCAGCATCTCGTGTGTTGGGAGTCGATTCCTCGATTGCAGAGCCTTCCCCGATGGAGATCCACTTGGGATGTCTGAGTGATCCTTACGGTAGCAATTCCCCTCGTCGATAAAACATCAATTTCATTTTTTATCGACATGGGAGCCAAAACCGACAAATTTTGAAAATATTCGCGCACCAATTCAAACGTCGTCCGAGTGTTTCATAACATACTCAGCGTCACCAGTGTCCACATGAAGGGTTGCCACCCCTGTCCGACCCAGACGCAGAGGTCAAGCGATATGACGAGAGAAGGGTTATTTGAAGGGTCTCGCGGGAGACCCTCACGAGCGCCCGGCATATTCCCATGATTAACGGTAGATATGCTTTCAATGAGGTTGGTGGGAAGGTCCACCTTACTTGAGATTAGCACAATCCATTTAATATACGCCTTAAACAATATTTTTTATCGATTTCGATACGTCCCATTTCATTTTGTAAACGCCTACCGTTGAGATTCCACCTCTTAACAGAGAGGTATCCTCTCAAAACATTTCGCATAAAAGAAACTGCGCTCTGGGATCTGAGTAAAATGTTCCACTCATGGGAATGAGTCTTCTTTCAATGAATTGACTTTAAAGCCCGCGTTTGCGATTTCAATGAACCTAAAGTTGGCGCTGGGTTCAGAGCAACGATTTCCCGAGCTAGTGTTTCACGCGCTTTGAATCGGAGGCTCCGATCTACGACCCGCCAAGTCTCTCTTCAATTAGGCGGACATAGATTTTCAATTCACCCAGGAGTGTTAACTTCAAAGAACAGTTTTTTCCACTGGTGAACATTTTTTGTCACAAATATTAGGGAAAAGTCGCTTAAAGCAAACCGTCATTCAGGTTAAAAAGTTTGAAGATAAATCCTAATTATTCTCAAGCTTCAATTATTGTAGGTAAATTTTACAACACATAAGATCCTTTAGGCTACAAAAGGTTGAAAACTTTTTACTTTGTATCCATACTAAATTATACACTTCGTATTTTTTTCTACAGTTTCAATTAGCGGTGCAACGCGTTTCGCCGATCTACGGCATCATCCGGGTACAAATTCTCAGTTTGTTTTGTGTATTGACCGTTGTTATGTTGTCTTCGTCACGGGGTGGGTTTGAGTGATGGGGAGGAGGTGATTATACAGTTGGCTTGGAATTGTGGGCCGGCGGCGGACAGGTGACTCGAATGGTTGATTTTTCTCATGGTTAGTTTCTCGGAAAGGAGAGTGGGGGGAGGACTGCGGAAACAATTGCTCATTACTAAGACCGTGTTAGGGTCTGCCAAGTGCCTTCTCACCTCGATTTGCTCGAGAGCATCCATTCTTGGAGATGATGTGTAAAATTTCAGGAACAAAATCGCTTTAGTGATTGCATTCCATGAGGTGGTGCTTAGCAAAGAGGGAGCTGGGATCCATATTTTTGTGACACCTAACGTGTTCCTTGGAGGGTATCATGAAGTTTCTACGTGTCTGACCAGCATACGAAGTTTACAACTATTGCAATTAAGTTTATAAATGCCTGACTTGAGAAGTCTTTCTTGTCTGTCTTTACCATTAACTAGGAGCTCGGAAAGGGTTAAGAGTGGGTAAAATGCTGCTTTAAGTAAGGTAGGCAGGCGATTGTAAATCTAGTATGGATACTAATAATTTCTACTATGTAAAGCCTAAAGCCATAGAGTGTATGCTTTTTGCTTTTGTTTACACCTTATTAATGCCGCCTCACTCGAGCTTGAATAATTCTTCATGCATCAACTTTGATTTCAATTTCATATAAACCAGGTTTGACGTCAATCGTAAGGAACACATAATGATAATTTTTATCGGAAGCGGGTAAGCGGGGAAGATAAAGAAAAATGATTGGCTGTATGGAATGGACTAAAAGATGCACGACGGAAGTACGCCGAACTGGAGAATGAAATATTGCAAGTAGACAAGGGCCTGCGACTGTAAAAGAATAGTATATGTGATCTTCCTTCCATGTAAACTTACCTTAACCGGTAGATCACCTCTGATGAAAAACATATTTAGCATATGAAAACGACAAACCTCAAAACAAGGTATTTAGCGGCATAGAGAACCAAGGGCATCTACCGTCAAAACTGGTACATTCTTTTAAATACTTAAGAAATGATTTGAGCAAGTTTTTAGTAATTAAATTATCTAAAAATATTTTTCTTCATTAATATCAAAGCTCTGTTTATATTTGAGCCAATTTACATATTGTTCCATTTTATTCCAACAAAAAACATCGCTGCGCAATATTATTGTTCGCAGCTCAACGTAATGAGTTAACCTTCAGTGAATGCTACCCGCTAAGGAGAGACATGAATGTATGTACGAAATTCAAAATACACAGTGGAAGAAAGAATCATTCTCCTGGAATGAGAACCATCCTCCCCGGCGACGCGTATAGTGAAGTCAACACCTCAACTACCGCGGATTTTCATCTCTTAGACCTCCCTATTCATTTCATAGACAAAATGTGGTACGATGGAGACCATTAGTCATTGGAATATCAAACGTTGCGAGTGGTAGTCGACTCCACATGCATCCCCGAATGCACCTCCAGCACCAACCCCCTCCCATCCCCCTCCCCTCCAATTATCCTTCTCTCCGACGGCCACCTCCGCCGATAACTCCGGAAGTATCCGGAGAGGCGCGCTGCATTCGTATCCTCCGATCTTAGAGTATATAGTTCAACAGAGGTGGCGTGACGAATTTCAGGTGAAGCCACGGTGAAAGTTGTCCGCCATATTGAGTACCTTAATAATTCTATGCCTCCGATTCGGTAGTCGAAAAAAGTGCCTCCGGTTCGCAGAACAGCCTTAAATCCTTTGGCTTTGCGGTTGTCAGTTGTCAGATTGCCACGGAAAGTAATTTGAGAGCGGCTAGCGCACCATTTTCTAGAATACCGCTAATGACGAGGGTGAAAACTGGTGAAAAAATACTCGGGTACGTGTAAAAAAAATAGGGCAATGATCCGCCAAGATGGATTCCTGCTCAGTCACAGCAGTGAAGAATCGTACGGTCCGCTTCAATTCGGTGGGTTGATCTTCATCGCCTCCTAAGGCCCGAGACATCTTTGTTGCAAATTGTGATCAATTACTGATTTTGTTTAACAACACTACACCCTACTAATACAGGAAAAGGTAACGAAAAGCTTCAAGGAGTATCAAACATTTTAAATTAATGACGCGACAGAAAGAACATAAATTAGCCTCTTCGTTTAACTTGGGCAGTATATATGCATTGTTAAAGACGGTGTCCTTTAAAAAGGACGCATGGCCTCAAAGAGGCTATTCGTCCATGCGCCGTTGTCCCCGTCTGCAAGTGGCAGAGAGTAAGTGCTGAAGGAGCCAATTATAGTCGTCGAAGCACGTGAAACGGAAGACGTAGGTGCAACGAGAAAAACATTTCAAACGGGATGGATGGAGATATCCGGTCCGGAATGCTTCCTCTTCCGTCTCGCCCTATGCGGTCGCGCGTCCTCTCAAACCCTCCAAAGGCCACACTCGATATGCCCATTATGGCTCGCTAAAAAAAACCTTTCCATGCATTCTACTAAAATATTCTCCTTCCAGCGCACTACTTGAAAAAACAGGTGTACGAGTTTATTTTCCCCAGCTCCGAGAGCATACGGAGTCTCCCACGACTCCGGGAGTGAGTGTCTCTCTCTTCTCTCAGCCAGTTCACTGGTGCACATCTAGCCAGGTCTGTTTTTAGAAAACAGTTTCGGATCTTACGCACCTATCGTGCGTTGATTATCGGCCAAAAGGAGCTTTACATTAGCTTGCCGATATAAATGGTTTCTTTCTTTTCTGATCGATTTGATATACTTTCGTTTCCTTTCCGATAAACTGACGGATTTTCTCTTCAAAAGTGAAGTCCCACCATATCGAAGTGTCATCCCCAGAGCGCTGCCCACTGGACTTCCTATCGTGTTCACTTTGGCGAGGGTTCCGAATGCATTCGTCGCGCCATTCTCGCGGGCCCAGCGTTGCCCCGCAGGCGCAAGAGAGAGAGCGCGCGCCGCGGGGAGAGCGACGTCTCCGAGCTCATCTTCGGCCGACCCCCCCGGGGGCGAACACGCAATCGATACGCGTTTATACGACCGGCAGTCGCTCTTGTGCGAGCCGCGGAAAAGGCTGATTCAAGGTCATTCAAGGTTAGCGAGATTCTGTAATTGTTTCAAAACCCGACTCGGGACTGTAGGATTGACTCAAACTATTGACGGAGCTCAACTCTTCTTGAGTTCTGCAGTAAAAATCTACATACAAGATGCCCTTCCCTGCAAATCATTTAAATTACGGTTTCAGCGCATTGCTTGAAAACGATCCTGTCTTCATCCGATTCTGTTCTCCGAATGTCGACTACATACTGAGTAAACGACTAAACACTGCATCGCACATACCATCTACAAGATTATCGCACTTCACGTTTATCCTCATATTCACGTCCAGCTCAAGACCTAAAAGCCCTCGCGTATGAATTGGGCAATGCCTCTATCATTCGGACCAGCATTGACAAATACCTGAAACGCTTCTATCACGAGGGATGTGGCTTTTTTCGCCCTTTACCCCAATAACAAACAATAGTTGGTTGTTTTTTTGGCGGAGGCGACCGACAGCTAAGGTCATTCACGCCATTAAAGATACACAGGTAGTTTGGTTTCTATTATTATTGAGTAAGGCTATTATTGGGTGCGTATTTATTACCGGTAAGGGTAGGTTTAAATGGAAATCAGTAAAAATCCTCAGGATTTTTACAAGTGGAGGCCCCGATTAACCTATAATGTTTCTATCTTCATCTCAGAGTACGTCCTTCTTAATCCCGTCCATAAAATCTCTATGTTCTCTTCCCCTTCCCCGCTTCCCCAACACCCTTCCCTCTATCACCGCCTTAACCAACACTTTGCATCTCAGTACCTCTTCCAACCACATGCCCTGCCTTCCCCTTATCTCTTCCAGAAATTTCCTTTCGTCACCAACCACGTCAAGCACTCCCACGTTTGTCTTCCGTTCCATCCACGGCACCTTCTCCATCCTCCTCCACACCCACATCTCGAACGCCTGCAGCTTATTCCCGTCTCCTCTCCTCAGAATCCACGTTTCTACCCCGTACAGCGCTACACTACATACCATGCACTCTTCACCAGCCTCTTCTTCATATCGTCACCCATGGTCCCCGTCATCAGCTCCCTCCTATCGCTAACGCTTGGAAGGGATATTTGGGGAATGGCGGAGGGAAACCTGGCATCGGCATAACTTTTTAACGAAAAACGCCAAGGGGACCACAATTTAACGTCCAATTCGACGGACGGCGTAAAACACTTCGAGTGCACTCCACGTGGCACACAAGATGGGATAGAGATTCCGCTCAAAATTCTCCGCTCCTGCCGCCATTGAAACCCCAGCCATCGAGATGGACAGTCATTACTCCAGCCACCACAGCAATTGTACATTAAACAAACGTCAACTGCCTCATTATAAATGTATCCCCAGAGGATAAGAATGTTTAGCATATCTTTTGGTCCCGCATCGCTTAATGAGCCAACTAGCATAACGACGTTACGGTATCGAAAAATGAAGAGCACCTCTAATAACTGAAGACTAACTATTGGTATTAACGAAAATGGACTGATATGGATTGGAGATTTTGTACCCGACCACAGATTAAGAAAAGTTAAGGATGGTGTACGGTTTGAAGCGGTTAAGGTGGCATCGAATGTGTCACAAGGAAGGGTCAACGGGACACTTATGCTCCTCATAACATAAACACCTGCGAAAACCGGTAATTTAGAATTTTTCCTTTGACATGGTGATACATAAGAATATAAACTCTACAAAAGATGACGCCTGACTCACAAAGGATTTGGAAAATATTTCAAAGTGATTGAATAAAAAGATTGAGGCTTTAATTATTATAATATCTTCTTAGGTCTTGATTATTAGGTCTTGAAATAAAATCGTAACGAATGGAGTCATGAGGTTATGGATCAAAGGTATCTGAAGGAGCACTCGATGCAGAAAAAGAGAGAGAGGCGTATTTAAGGAAAGCCAGGCAACAAGTAAAACATTTCAGATTTTCATTCAACTCAAACCTCTCTTGGGTCGCAAAAATTAGAAGAATAGCGGATCAGCTCTGAAAATAAAAACTTGGGTTGATTCAACGGGTCGTGGATGAATATTTATGACGTTATCTAAACAGGACCACAGTTTATGATGTGCAACTCAATAGAATATATAACAGAGCGTACATTACTCAGGTACATTATTGGAGCCTAATCAATAGAACGCTAAAAATATGCATCCCACATAAACATTTAAATGCCAGTGGGGTCATTTAAAGAGACATTTAAAGAAACTTAAGAGACATAAGAAACATTTAAATGTCAGTGGGGTCATTTAAAGAGGATATTAGAGCCTAAGAAATTAAAGAAACAAAATTTGTAATAAAAAAGAATACTTTTGGTTAATTATTGCATTCATAATTCGTCCGACGGTGTTCATCAACGCTGTCTGTGCAAGCCTCCGCAATTTATCCTGATAACTAGAAGCCCAAAACAGTTCAGCAGATTTGCTTAAAGTCACATTAGAACGTACAGGTGAGAGTGATATACCATTTGGGACATAAATTTATCGCACGTAACTTAGTATGACATGAACGTAATTGGAATACTTTCTTCAGGGTATGGTAACGGATGTTTACCAGGCAGACATAAATGAATATGATCAATTGATACAACGTGTAATTTGATATCCTATAACCAAGCGCTCACTGCACAACTAATTATTTGTCACGCTCGAGCACAAACTTCACGTTGCCGAGTCTAATACAACGTTCTTAGTAACACTTGGTGTTGTTATTCGAGCGAGCATGATCCCCGCCACCAGCCGTCGTGACCGGAGCATAGTCCCCCGAAGGTGGCCGCCCGCCACATGGCTAGCGCACCGGAAGTGCGGGTCAGCACCACGGATGGAGAGGTGCTCCAAGGAGGGGTTAACCCTGGAGTCGTCGTCACGCCAGGAGCATAGAGTCAGGTGCACGGTCGCCCCCATCATCATTACACCCCGACTAGGGATTGGCAGAGACACAAGTTCACCGTTGTTCTCCACCGTCGACGGAGCGTCGCATCGTCGTGCCCTCGGCGGCGTCTTTCGTCAAGAGCAGCCGCCGAGAGCTCTTCTCCTCCCCTCTACCCTACCCTCCACTCCCACCCTAATAGTCTTACCTGCAAGTAGGAGGCGCCCATTCGGCCAGGAGAGACCCACAAGCTGATCCTAGCATGCCCATCCTTCGCTCTCCCTCGCAACCTTACGGCCTCCCCTCTTCGATAGCCTTCAACAATTCATCCCTTCCGATCACTGGCTCCATCACCCGGCCTCATTACCTCCTCCTGCTATTTCCTGACCACCACCTCTTCGTCGGTCTTCCTTTCCGTCCGTCGAACTTTCACCAACCTCCAGCTGACCCGAGCCTCATTCATTCTCACCCTCTCTCCCAATAGGGAGCCTCCACATTAAGCCACTGCTCACTTCAAACTACAAACTGCCCTTTTCATTTTTTCATTAAATCTTTGCCCAGCACTTTCATTAAATCTTTGCCCACTTCATTCAGCACAGCTTTCTTCCAAAGACACTATTAATACCTCAAATTTGGGCTAATACGTTATCCAAGTGATTAAATTGCTCCACCCGTACTAGTCCATGCCCCACCACTTTTCTGTTTAGCTGCCTTCTGAGCCCATAAAGGTCTTACTAATTGTTTTGCATCTTCAGTCCAGATCTTTTGCACTGGGTGAGAAAAGCGTCTCAATAACCGCAACCCCTTGGCTGAGTAGCCAGGCAACTTCTTACTTTTAAAAACCTAACCGCCTTCCATCCCCAGCGCTCTTCACACATTTTCCCCGCATACATGTCGAGGAGAGAACTGGCGATAATGGGCAAATATCCCATTGCCCCTCCCATTCGTCCCACCCGCTACTCCCATTTGCACAGCCAGGTGCACAGCCAGCCAGGTGTCACACAGGCGCATGGGTTCACGCCTCCAGAGCGGCCCTCCGTCAATTAGAGGCGCCCCTCCGTCAGAGCCTCAAGCACACACTCGAGGCGGTCGAGTGAGTGCTCGAGGAGGCTTTTCTCGCCTCGAGGTAACCACGAGGGATCGCAACCGGATTACGAAACGAATGCATTGGCAAAACTATGCGGCGTCAATTTGAGACGTGAGACAGGGCGAGGAAACGGTCGGATGGTGGACCAAGCACTCACTGCTCACGACCCACTCTGCGACGGAAGACGGAGAGACGAAAAGACGAAAAAGACCTGCATTCACTTGATTATTATCATTAATTAATTGCAACAAAACCAACGTCAATCTAGCCTAATTATTTCGGAATTTACGTAAATATGCTCACAGTAT
Source organism: Pyrrhosoma nymphula (assembly GCA_963573305.1). Taxonomy (NCBI): domain Eukaryota; kingdom Metazoa; phylum Arthropoda; class Insecta; order Odonata; family Coenagrionidae; genus Pyrrhosoma; species Pyrrhosoma nymphula. The sequence continues at coordinate 149,895,038 of OY754332.1, forward strand.
TGCCGGTAGAATAGGGGTTTGCGCAAAATCTTAACAAATGAAATTCAACTATTAACGTTTATTCTAAAATAAGGATCGCAGTGGGTACATTTTTTCGAACTTGAAATTGGCACCATTAACATCTTATCAATTCTACGATTAACTCATATCAAAGATGGTGTAACATTTAAAATCGAATACCTTTTTTGCTAAACGCGATACAACCATGGTAAAATTTTCTAGTAATCCGTGATGGGTTATTCCGGTAGCTGCTAGTAGGCGAAATTGTCCGTTGCAAGGAGCACAGACACTAGCGGTTGACTCTTTTTCTTTTGCTTATCACCGGAAAAATGATTTCCCTCGGACGCAAGGACATCGAGGACAAATGCCGTTTCAGCAGTCCGCAAATGTGAAACTGCCGCATTCATCAGAAAACACCAAGGCTCGTTGAGTAATTATATTATTATTATTATTATCACTATGCGCCATTTACGGTAAGTGTTTGACGGAGCATTGCCATCCTCCTATTACCCTCTCCAGAATTGCATCAATTTACCCTCCTATGATCTCTCTGCTCAGCAGAGTCACCTCACCTGTACTCTTGACACCCGAAAATGAGCATTTCCCCCCTCCCTCGTCCTCATCATTCTCCCTCCCTCACCTTCACCATCCCATACTCGAAAGAGGCGCGAAAAGGAGATTAGAGTGAAACGCGTTTGAATTGAAGATCCCTCCCGATGGCACCCAATCGGGATTCCTCCGATTAATCTCCACACCACCACCTCTCCATTCAAGTAGTAGTATTTTTGTTTAACGTGCTTCGACGGCTAAGGTCATTTCGCAGTTACTGTCTGCCACGCGCAGACAGGGGCAACAGCACTCGGGCGAATCGGAGGATCACCCCTCCAAACTCGAGCCGAGCCCAACGATGCTTAACTTCGGTAACTGATCGGGAACCGGTGTTTCCACCGTGGCAGGCCGTTGCCCAGCCCCTCCATTCAAACCCTCGGGGTGGGAAGCCAGTACACTCTAGCCAACACACCAACCTCGCTAAACCAGATAAATTAAAGTAAAACATGGCAAACAATTTTACGCATAAAACCCCACTAAAACTGAGCAATCATTAATTGGTTACTCCACGTTCCTGGTGATTTGCCCGCTTCAGCGTCACCGTTGATATCTCACGCAAAAACTTATCACCTTGCTAAGAGTCGCATTTCATCGCCACTATTTGACTTAAAATGGATATCACTGGGCCCAAAGTAATCAATCAAAGATTAATCTAGTCTTGATTCCATCAGTGCAGATTCCACGAAGCTTTCCATCGGTGCAGTTCTCGGAAAAGCCCACAATCTTTGTGTCGCGTCACTAGCACATCTTTTGATAAGTGTACAAAAGGAAGAATCAAAAACGCATGGTACCTGTCTATCTCACTTGCTCCGTGAATCACAACTTTAGGAATCATTGCGAGCATAAGGAACCATTCATAAAGAGTGACGTATGAATATCCTAAGGAGTCATGTTTCCAAAATGTTTCAATGCTTGATACTGCATCGTTTTGATGTGACTTGTAAATCGCTCCGAAACGTTGACTGCTCCATTGGCCATTATCGGCAGTTTCCCAAGGGTGTGCGAAGGGTTTGAGTTTATATCTCGTATTGAGCGACCCAGTTCGCTTTTTTTTACCACTTATTGTTAAACCAGAAGACTCATTCGGGAATTAAACCTAGGTATAGATTATTCCCATCCTCCTCATCTGTAAACTTTCTCCTCTATCTTGACTCACTCTATCCTAATCTCCTCGCGGTATTTTCGTCTTTCATTTAACCAAGGAAGTTTGAGCGAGATTTTCCTCTAGTAATGATAGAGACTAACCGAATTTCATCTTTTAATTTCGAATAAGTCTTAAGAAGCACGCAGTGAAATAGTAATACGAATGATTCACACTTTTTTAATGGCTTAACTTCTCAGTAATTAGCTTACTCTGGGTGTCCACTGAATTCCAGCTATTGAATTCCTTGACTCATCCAGGTTTTCCGGGTCAAAGTTCGATTTTTCCAGGGATAACTTAAGGTAATTTGAGCAAAATATCACTTCACCTAGAATTTGATCACGTCGACCTCATTTTAAAGAAAAAACTCTCACCTTTCGAATGATATTAAAATATTAACCCCTTGCCGAACTACTTCTAGAGCAATTTGCCGCAAAATATAAGCTTTATTACGTGGGATAGATGACGGCTGTGCGCGCCGGAGGGATAGAATATTGAAAAAAATTGGATTTTATAACACCTAGACTTCGTCAAAAAAGCTAACGGTGTGTAGTTTGTATGTTTTTTCAACTACTTATAAAAATTAATCTTTTACTCACCGCAGTATTTTTTACAGAATTGCAAAAAATCTTGTCTAGCCGTATGTGTCTATTTAGCCGTACAGCGCACAGTGGTCGGAAATCGGAAAAAGCTGGCCAAAAGTCCAAAATGGCTTTTTTTGTGATATGAAGTTGAAACTTCGCATGGAAACTCAGAAATGATTCATGTATCTGGAATAGCACTTCATTTGGCATAGTTCTTACCCGTTATTGAGATACAGAGGCTCAAACATGACCAAATTTCCAGAAAAATGCCCGTCTTCAGTTTTCTCGTAAAATCTTCCGACTAAAGTTGATGGTGAAGTTAAAAGAGGATTTTTATGGAATAAAAAACGATATTATCTGTTAACATGGTACTTTTGCTTTACAATTCCGTAGTTATAAAGAATAGCTATGATACAATATTGCTCTGCCGTTACAAAATGGCGGACGCTGTTTTTAGACAAAATTTTACATTTAGTAGGAGATTCAAATGGATTTTTGGCAAAGTCACGTGAAGTTACTTACATCAGAGCATTATTTGAAGACTTCTCAAGGTTTATATGCAGTTAACTTTGAAAAAAGTTTGCGACGCCGGAAATAAATTTGATTTTTCGATCGCGCGTCGAGGCTCGGGTCCGCGCGCCGGGAGCTGGATTTGCCGCGACGCGGTAAGGTTATTGAAGTGGTATGGATTTTAACGCTCAGCATTCACCGTTTTTTAAGCTGTGCTTGTGGGCAACGATCCCCAAAGAGTCTATAATGAAGGCACGGGAGGATTTTCAGTCGAGGTAAGTGCACGCGTACTCGAAGTTAAGTTAGTTTTCTTTAGATACGTTCGATAACTATGTCTTATATTGAAAGCGTTCAAACCTTGAAAAAGTGAGTATTTTCCCTCAGAAACATACAGAAAGACGTTATTAGGAGTAGTAATCGGCTAACCTCGGGTTCTATCAATGAAAACTCTATTTTTCGAACATTTACGCAGGCTTCTCCGTCATTCAATGAGAAATGCCTCCTCACGAGGTTACACGACTAGACATTCATAAAATAATAATGGAATCGGGGAAGAAATCAGTGACCCAGAAAAAAGAAATTTTGCTGGACTTTTTATCACGAAAGTTAAATTTAAGACAAAACGCTGACGCTCTGAAATCTCTCAGTGATTTCCTACAGAAGCGCATTTTATGGCCATACCTAAAGAGATGGACGGAGAGTTCCCGGAACAATGAAAGATTTATGTCACGATACCAAAAGTGGCTCGCGGATGCTATTACTTTTCCAGAATTTGTAATTCAACACCTGCCCGGTACTTCTACAAGCGCCGGTTTGTATTTTTACATATTAATCCTTTTCCAATAGTTCAGCGCAATAATTATCCAACCTTTAGCCTTGTGTGACAAAATTTCATAATTTATTTACCAGGCACTTTCGGACGTCCAGAAAAAGAATTTCACACTTCAAGTGGTAGATCTCGAAGAAGAAAAATTCAATTCTTAAAAACTTCTTCCACTACTTTTGAGCTTGTTCTTGCAGCATCTATGAGTTTGAGAGAGGCAGGAGATACTGCAGCAGCTAAGCTAGTTACGGAAATAACAACAACGACACCTACTCGGGCGAAGAGAGTTCTTTCCAAGTGGAGGAAGAGTGATAATATCCAAACTGAGATGACAGTTGAGGAGGCACTGTCATTGATAATTTCCTCTGAGTTGACCAATAGTTAATATACGAGTCTCTCCGTAGCACAGCTTTGAGCCATGGCCACGAATTATATCCGAGCTATGACAGAATAGTGACAGCAAAAATGGCAGCTTACCCTGAAGGAGTAACAACAACTGAGACCATGTGCGAAGTCAACATTCAAGCTCTTTTGAATCACACTGCATCGCGAATCCTGGCCTTCGTATCCACCACTCAAGTATTCAAAGATGTAATAAAATGCACGTTAATATGCAAGTACGGCTTTGACGGAAGTTCGGGCCACTCTCAATATAAACAAATGTGGCAACAAGTGGATGCATCGGACGAGTTCTTATTCATGAGCACCCTAGTACCTCTTCGTCTTAATAATGCTGCTACAGGTAAAGACTCAATTTTTTCTAGTTTTCTCTTGGTTAGTTAGATTCATCTCGAACCTATTGATAAATAATTTAACTTGTCTCACTGGCACTATTCATATTTCGGCTCTTTTTATTTTAGGTGACATTATCTGGGAAAATCCTCGGCCGTCATCTACACGGTTTTGTCGTCCCATCCGCTTTCAGTGGACAAAAGAAACTAAAGACATTACAAAGGCAGAAAGAAATTATATTCAGAAGCAGATTGATGACCTAAAGGATTTCCACTCTGGAATTTACTCTATCAACTTCTGTTTACTACTGACAATGTTCAACGGAAAGGTAATGCTTATGTTGATTTATAATTGAATAGGAATAAACGTTTATGCCAACATGAAAACAAAACAAATCTTTTAGGTACGCAACGCATTGACCGAGAGCGGAAGTATGAGGTGCTACATCTGCGGAGCAAAAGCGTCGGAGATGAATAACTTAATGGATATGAAAGGTCGTGCAGCTGATGTAGATAATTATTCTTTTGGTTTGTCTACGCTGCACTGCCACATAAGGTTTTTTGAATGTATATTACATATATCGTATCGGGTGGAGTTTAAACGGTGGCAGGTGAGAAATCATTAAAATTTAAGTTTAAAAAATTATTATTTTGAAAAAGATAGTAAGTAAATTATTCAAAAACATCTTTACAGGCACGTGGAAGTTTTAAATTACTACTTACTAAGAAAAAGGCATTGGTGCAGAAGTTATTAAGAGAAAATATGGGCTTAATTGTTGATGTGCCCCGACCTGGATCGGGTAATACCAATGATGGAAATACGGCTCGGCGTTTTTTCGATTCTCCAAAATTGGCAGCAAGACTTACAGGTAATGTTCCATTTCGCATTATCAGTGCAGTAGAAGCAGGGTTCGAATGAATTTACAATCAATTGCGTCATACGATCATTTTTCAAAACTCGATATGGAGTTGGCTTATTAAATTAATAACGTCTGTATCGTAGTTAATGCATATGTTTTGATTTTGCATTCTAGGAATTAACGAAGATCTCATTAAAAGATTTTCAGTTATCTTGAAAGCAATTTCTAGCGGCCTACAACTGAACGATGTGGCATTTGCTCAGTATTGCCTGAAAACTGCCGAACTCTACGTGGAGCTGTATCCCTGGTACTGTATGCCTCCCACGGTGTATAAGGTCCTCCTGCATGGAAGTGAGATTTCTAAAGATGCAATACTTCCGTTAGGTGAGCTCTCGGAAGAGGCACTGGAGGCCAGAAATAAAGACACTAGAAAATTCCGCGAGCGATTTACTAGGAAGCACTCCAGGGTGGCCACCAACGAGGATCTTTTCAAGAGGCTATTACTTACATCGGATCCTTTACTTTCCTCCTCCACACATTTAATGCCGAAGAAAAGAAGGAGAATGTCAAAAGAATTGAGAGACTTATTAATAGTGGACGAAAAAGAAGAGGAACTATTTGATTCAAATAGTAGTAGTGATGAGTATTCGTCCGACGACTAAAGAAATAATTTCATTTTCTTTTCCATTAATGTTAATGAAATAAATATTTGAGGGAGTTTGTGCCTTCAACTGCAGTCATGTATGGATTCTTTCTAACATCCTTAATGTTGTGACTCTTTGAAGTTAAAACTTCTCTCTGTGCATTGCATTTATTTATTTCATTTACGGATATGTTCCTTTGTTATTTTATTTAAATGTAATTGAGTTGCACTATTAACATCTTACGTGATCACTTTTTGTACTTTTTTTGCCTTTTGTTAATACATTCTTTTTTGACCTTATGCTTTGTTGGAGTGTTTCATCGTTATCACTAAAATTGGTTTCAATATTCAATTGTTGCTACAGCCGTTACCAAGTTATACTAAAAGGGGTTAACTTCCTTTATTCAAATCTCAGAATTACATAAATTTGGCAATACAATCCTTTAAATCTCCTCCATTTCCAAAAATGTAAGCATGTGTATGTGTACCTTTGGTGGACAATAATTTCCCAGAAAATGCCCGGTAGAGACCGTTAAAGGCTCCGCGATGTCATAAAACGACCATTTTCGCACACGAGTCCTGAGGGTTAAGGATGGGGGAGAAGGGATACCAGCTGGTGTCTTTCTGGGAGGTCTTTCTGTATGTGTCTGAGGGAAAATACTCACTTTTTCAAGGTTTGAACGCTTTCAATATAAGACATAGTTATCGAACGTATCTAAAGAAAACTAACTTAACTTCGAGTACGCGTGCACTTACCTCGACTGAAAATCCTCCCGTGCCTTCATTATAGACTCTTTGGGGATCGTTGCCCACAAGCACAGCTTAAAAAACGGTGAATGCTGAGCGTTAAAATCCATACCACTTCAATAACCTTACCGCGTCGCGGCAAATCCAGCTCCCGGCGCGCGGACCCGAGCCTCGACGCGCGATCGAAAAATCAAATTTATTTCCGGCGTCGCAAACTTTTTTCAAAGTTAACTGCATATAAACCTTGAGAAGTCTTCAAATAATGCTCTGATGTAAGTAACTTCACGTGACTTTGCCAAAAATCCATTTGAATCTCCTACTAAATGTAAAATTTTGTCTAAAAACAGCGTCCGCCATTTTGTAACGGCAGAGCAATATTGTATCATAGCTATTCTTTATAACTACGGAATTGTAAAGCAAAAGTACCATGTTAACAGATAATATCGTTTTTTATTCCATAAAAATCCTCTTTTAACTTCACCATCAACTTTAGTCGGAAGATTTTACGAGAAAACTGAAGACGGGCATTTTTCTGGAAATTTGGTCATGTTTGAGCCTCTGTATCTCAATAACGGGTAAGAACTATGCCAAATGAAGTGCTATTCCAGATACATGAATCATTTCTGAGTTTCCATGCGAAGTTTCAACTTCATATCTCAAAAAAAGCCATTTTGGACTTTTGGCCAGCTTTTTCCGATTTCCGACCACTGTGCAGCGTGAAAAAATGAGTCAAATTAGATATTTATGTGGATATATTTATTCAATTACAGAGAATTTTGGTCATATGTAACTATATTTTTGCTCCATTAATATTACAATATTTTCTTCATACTTCTTACAGACGCTGAAATTCAAATATAAAATTCGAATATGGTCTCCATGATGACCATGTGGAACTATCTCGCTCAAACTGCCTTCAGTCATTTTATATTCAATCGCGCAACTTGTAAATCAAAATGAGATGCTGTAAGGACCTAGTGTGTAAATATTTTTCATATTGCATCTAATAATTAATTGGAATAGGTGGGTTAGTTGTAATTTCTAGATGAACAACAAATTTATCATTTCAAAATGTAGAAGAGAACTATATACTTTTATATTCCTCGCATTATTGCATTCATCATGCCACATGCATTCTACCTTGTTGTGCAAATTTGCAATTTTTATCCGTTTTTCCCTCTTCATTGCTTTACCCAGAGCTCTTCCATTGTGATTTAATGATTAAGTGAAGCCATCTTCAATGTCAGCGAAGTCATGGAAACCAGGCTGGCTAAATCTTCATTAAACTCAAATAAAAACGACTTTTATAACCCCCCATCTTCTTACTTGCAGCTGATATATCTTCCTCGTCCACTTACCGTATAAATTTGAAAAAGGATCCACGACAACAGGAAGACATGTCTGGTTATTACCCAAGTACCTCCGTACGATTCGCAGTGGTAACGAAGTTGCGTACTTTGGTGCGTGCGAGTGCTTACATTGCACAAGATAGAATACATTTCAGCGAGGATAGGACGACAGAAAACAGAAGAAAAAATTGGCTGGGCTGTCGGCCTAGCTTAATACTCAGCTTATTTTGCTAAAAGCTTATCGTCGAATTGTGGCACAAAATGTTCATTCAATCATCCACACTACTATTTCCAATCGTTAACTTTGGCAAGAGTTTACGAATCGGCTTCACCGTCGCCTCTCAGGAGCTTATCGTGATCTGCTCACCGATATTCCTGAGAATGGACAGCCGCAATTTCTCGATCTAGTCTAGTGCCCCGTGCCACACACCATAGTGGTGGCTTACACGGTGCTTCGTAGATGTAGTACTATCGTGAATATTACTTGAATTTTTATCTTTAGGTACGTGAGGAAAAGAGCAATTGTGTCGATTTCTTTTTGGTGAACCACCAAATATGTAATTCTGAAGTAGGACAACGTACTCCATCGCTTTGTAGTCGCTTATTTACCTAACCCTGTCCAAGACAATTGCGCAGTTGACAGAAATGCAGCCAATTTGTAAACACGTCCAATGCCGTTTAGGGAAGGGAATCACGAGCTAACTACACATATTTGAGGTTTAAACGTCACTTGTATGTTTCAAGGCGTACCTACACTAAAAACGCTTTTACAACCGAAGGTTTTGTGGCAATTTTGTGAAATGTATACATTGAATAATAAATTAATCTTTAAAAACAATTGATAATAGTACGAACTTCTCCTTTATTCCGCAATTCGTGCATCAGTATGTCCTAATTTTTTATACATCTCTCTGGAGAGCACAGCATACCTACTTACGAAGTGAGATATATAGCTGATATGTGGTATCATTAAAAAGATGCAATCTTTTTCATTGTCATGAGGTCATTAATTGAATGCTACGAGTAGTGACAATATCACTCAAACTGCACTAAATAAAGCTAACTCAGGCTCCAAGTTAAACCACATACTCTGTCGTGACATAGCTGAATTTTTTTTTTCCAAATACGAAAAATAAAATGCGGATCCGATCCCTGCGAGAGAAATTCGATCGAAAGAGTCGTCATTTTGGAATAAACTAGGCAGGAGCTGACGTTCTGGCCAACTTAGGAGGCAACTCCAGGAGACAAATACGAAGCGTTTGTCACACAATTTGCTACTCAAGGGTAGACGCTGACATATGCCATTAATAATCTTCCACTTCTTGGTCGATCAGCCTATTTTCGAGCCATTGTTATATCTCTACTCATAATCAATGTTCCGAGCGAGGGAAGCCACAAAATCATCAACCCGAACCACGTGCCTGAGTGAGCGCTGCTGTCACAAGGTACCTATGTAATCACGTATTCAAAGATCAGCCTAGCAACAAACTGCACGTGCCTGCCCATTGAGCTTACTCGCTGATAACGTCTACATGCATGAAAATCATATTCATACGCAAACATCAGTGTTCTTCAAGAATTTACATCAAGTGTGCACCTAAAAGAAGGAAATAGACTGCGCGTCAACGCCACGAAAAAAACTTGCGTCGCTTTCCTTCGAAAACATTTCTCGGAACCCGGCATTCAGCGAGAGTGGCTTCCAAATCCCAGGTACGAGATCCGACGGCGACGACCTCGAAAAGCCTGAATATATATATTTGTCTGAATCCTAGCGAAACGTCACCCTAACTTTCATTTCTGTCAGATGCTTTCCTTACGATCGCAATTTTCGGAAACGAGGCTCTTGACGAGCCGTTTACGGGGGATATCGACCTCCAAATGTTCTAGGTCACACCGTGGACGGTGTGGTCACGCGTGGACGGCTTAGGCCGGCAATTCGCGTCCGCTGCCCACGCGATCCACGACGCACATCACGGAGACCGACTCATCTCACGGCAAAATTACGCGGCATTCCGTGTGAAAAGACAGTTATCTCACATCTGTTGACCCGATGTGTTACCTCTCTCCCTTTCCCTATTCCCTCCATTCCATAATGGTTTGTGTCCTAACATCGCTACACGCCTACTAGTAGATGGCGCCTCGCAAAATAGTATGCAGATGAAGAAATCGTGACTGGTAGGCGTGGTTCTTGTTGGGTGGGTCGGGCCTAAAGCGCACACGATCGGTACGTGAGATCTCAACTGCAATCCGCCGCAACCCCTCTCGGCTCTATCCTCATTTAATTTAAAAAATGCGAAGCGTTTTTCTGGGTGTCCGAGCTTCGCGGGAAACAGCCGGTGGCACAGGGAAAGTAGAGGTCTCCGTTACCTCGACTATGTAATGGGGCGGGTCTCTCTGATCGCCTGTTATATCCAGCCCTCGGCTATTCTGAAGTGTAAGTAGTACATCATCGTGAGAAGCAAACATTCGACAAACACTTAGGTCTCCTTTTGCGTGTTAACCGCCAGGTTAACGGCAGACGGCATGCCACCAATTACGTTGAGGAGAAGGAATGACTTTTAGCTGTTTCGTGGCACTTCAGCGGTAGGACAGGGAAACTCAGGAGGAATCCTGTTTCATTCTTGGGATTACACAAGTAGGAAAATAAATGAATTCAATCCTTTCTAGCGTAACTTTGTGGAAGTCCATTTTCAAATAATGACGAGGCCAACTATGTTTAAATCCACAGAGTATTTTATCGGTACAAGTAGTTTCAACGGTACGGCGTCATCATCAGGTACTGTTTGAAACTAGTCGAACCTGATGATGACGCCGTAGCGTTGAAACTAGTTGTGCCGATAAAATACTCCGTGGATTTAAACATAGTTGGCCTTGTCATTATTTTTTATAGGAAAATAAATAAATTTATGAGTAAACGGCGTGAGAAACACGGAGAGTGTTTCATTCCTTACACTAGATTTTAGGAATTACATTTATTTCTTATTCGTAGCAAATGACACTATTCATTGAACTCTTCCACGACTTCATTTCGGCAGCATAACGCGTTTCACCACGCCGAGGGTAAGTAATGCGCAAACGAAACAGGCTTCAAGCATGAACTTCTCGAGGTAGTTTGAGCCATCACTTTGCATAAAATTCAATGAATTTGGCCTCGTTTAAAAGAAAAAAATGCCATCCCCTTCAAATGACATCAAAATTTCGGCCACTTAATCCACAACTTTTAGAGATATATTCCACAAAACATGGAATCCGTTTTCCATGGGGTACCTACGGCTGAGCGCTTCAGAGAGACGTTCTCAAACAAATGAAAATTATGCAAAAATAGAGCCAACGGTAAGTAGTTCGAACGTTTTCTCAATACATTTTTATTAATTAATGCCCAAATCACCGCGACACGATTAATAAAAACTTCGGCTAATGCGGCATTTTCAACGCACGGCGTGAAAGAAATGAGTCAACTCAAAGCCTCAAACATGTCTCCACTCGTGGAGAAAACCGGCACAAGTCGAAAACCACAGTTTGGAGAAAATCCCATTTACAGATTTAACCAAAGCTCAATTGAATATCACTTATCTCCGTAAAATACACTCTCTTTAATTGGCCGGACACGTGAATTACACTTGTGACACTCCTCCACATAAAAATATACCACTTTTTCCTTTTGATTATGACATAAGCGAACAATGGCAATTTTTTTTAGTTATGCCCGTTTTCTTTCAAAGTAGCGATGTATATTTAGCTAATTACTGAGAAGTTAGGTCATAAAAAAACAACTTTTTGCACTATTAATATCACTATTTTACTTCATGCTTCAACCAACTGCTAAAATTTTAAAATTCGAATACGGTCTCTGCTTAGACTGAAGAAACATCTCGCTCGAACTAGCGAGACGGTGGAGAGGCGGTGCGAGCACCGCGGTGTTTTCTCCTACAGCAACCGAGGGGGGGCACGTAGTGGGGGGGAGTGGGAGGAGGCTGGAGGAGGCGGGAGAGGGCCATTGGAGGTGGCTTCGAAGTTTGGACAGAAGGGGGTGAGTGGGAGTGTTATGGAACAATCGTTGCAGAATTTTATACTGTTCGAAAGTTAATGTTTACAGATTTAAATGCCTCCCAAAGCGTTCATTTTGAGACCTATATTCCGCCCACGAATTAGCTTTATAATTGTGATATAAGATAACAGAATGTGACGTTTAAGTCACGCTTACAATTAGTAGAGTAAACAGCATACGTGTCTCACGTTATGGTTTACTATCAACCGTTCTGTGGCTAGAAAGCATTCCAGCCAGGTGTAATGCAAAAAATCGCAATTCACAAAATAGAATGTTAGCTATTCCGTTATAGTAGTTCTTAAATCAAATAACTAAATAGCTACCTAGTTATTCTATTTAAATAACAATTCTAAAGCCAAATATAGCTACATTTCTGCGTATGGCGTTCTGACGACGTATCGACACAGCATTTCCCGAAGGATGAGGGTTTATTTCTTCAATCAACAAATTCCTTAATTTTATTTTTACATTGAAGCCATTGTGCCGTAAATCAGAATCATGAATTTTGCGCTTAATGCAGCCAAGCACTCTCTTCCCTTCACACATAGTCTCCCCAAAGAAACGCTGGGCGTCAATTATACATTCCCCTTGCCGTAAAGTTTTTCACCCGCTATTTGAAGCAAGGAAAATTCCTCACTGACGGTGATTTTGTTCGACGTGCGATACACCTCTCGATCATAAAATCCCGCCTGTTGCCGAGAACAAAATAAATACACGACAGAGACTAGCCATGGGGGACTTGGACGAGGGAGCGGGCGATGGTGGGAACGTTTCCTCCCAGAAAACTTTCAGTATAATATCTTAGTCTAAGGCCCGGTTTTACAATATAAGGTTAAATATTTCCTCGGTATGATATGTGAACACTGTCTCTCCAATCCATAACGCTCACGTAAACAAACCGATAGTCTAATATATCGACTTCATAAAACCAAACCCAAATATAAATTCTAATGGCTTCGTAAGATAACGGTTAAATTTAAACACACATTATCAAACCAGGCCTAAATGCTTTCCTTTGCGCATAGCTATACCGTCTAAATTTTCAGCTAGATCGAGCAATATTTATAGGTTATTAATTAAAGTCCCAGAGACTCGCGATCGTCACTAAACGAGTTGTATTCATGATAATAGTGAGAATTCATGATAATAGAGGGAAATCCATCTTATTAACATTGCGCCTCAATAATTTCTCCCACCATATTAAGTGAGCGTAAGGTATACATACACTCGTATCATACGACTTTGGACTGACATCCCAACCCTGGGGTAACCCTCGATCAGCAATTTCCGCGAAAATACTGTTTTTTTCGGGTCTGAAATGGTACTTCCTCAATTTTCTTTCTACTACCTGCAGAGTCATTCATAGGCAAAATTTCTCCAGCACATAATGATAAATAATTATTTGATGGAAGCATATTATTGACCATCTAATTGACGAAGATTGCTCTTAAACGGCGCCAATCCACTTAGTTCGTATTTTCAGGAATACGACCTATTATCAAAACGAACGATGTCAGGGGTAACTTTGTGAAATTGTTCCACGATGAAAAAGGACAAACTTTGTAAATTTCACTATTTAGATTCTATATTCCTAAATAGTGAAATTTGCAAAGTTTGTCCTTTTACCACGACCTATTATATCACCAATAAAGCAGTAAGAGATTGGAATAGACAAGGGTGCCACCCACGACTCGGAATGGTGGACACATGCACTCACAGTTAGGAGCCAGACACCTGCGAGCATCTCGTAATATCGCACATCCTTTCCGAAAAGAAGGATTCTGCGATATTTCGATGCATGTACTGGTTCAGCCGGTTTTTACCGCTTCACCTTCTAGTGCCGGCCAATTTTGTGTACTCCGAAATCATGCTTGTATTCAGCCTGAGCTTTCAGCAATGAAGACACCACAATATTTTGCTACAACTATAATGGATCAAAATTCCAGCAGTTTGTGCGCGCGGAAAACTTATATAGGGCCGCTTCTGAGCGACAACAAGCGCGTTCTATTTTTGCAAACAACGACAAATGAGAATTCTCCCCAGTGCAACTGCACAAAAACAACGGAATGCCCGTACAAATGGTTTGCCAGTTCCATGTGAGTCGTATTAAAACCATTTTATACCTTGAAAAGTCAAGATTTACAACAAAACATTTTCACATCGACACGTACGTGGCGATCTAAAAATGCGGAGGAGAACAACTACCCAAGTTTTGCGGAACCGGCAGACTAGTGGTTTATGACAGGTGTTCCTCGTGGATGCAATCCGTGTGGCTGCTGCTGTAAGAGTCACACGCTTCGAGTCAATCGTTTCTCAACCCGTGTCAATCCGCTATACCAACCGTTGCGACATCCGTCTTACTTAGTGATGCGGTCAATGTACATCCATGCACGTGGAGACTTGGAAGATGGAATCCCCTGCAGGTAATGAGGACGGTGAGCAGACCTAATTTCTTCCCGACGAGAGAGGCAAGTTGCAGACGGGTGCGCGCCCCCGCAACTCACACGCCCGTGTCGTCTGTGCGGGCTCAGCAGCGTCCGCGCGGGCTCAGCAGCGTCCGCGCGCCTCCGCGCGCCTCCCGACAACTCGACGCGTGACTCGCTCCCGCACCGCAACGAGGAGCCACGCGAGACAATTGCCCTCTCTCGCATGACCAAGCACCAAGGAGGATTTCTGCATCCGTCGTGCTCTACTGGTCACGACTGCCTGGGGTGTACCGCACTATTAGAACTTAAAAGCTCTATGATTTCGTGTTTTGCCGGCGAATCATTGGGGTGAACATCTTTCGGGTTACCCTCTCCGTTTCCTCCAACGTTTCGACGGGCGAGTCGCATATCGGAACGTTGGAAGAATTGAAAAGCAATGAAGACACCACAATATTTCCTAGAACTATAGTGGACCAAAACTCCAGCAGTTTGTGTGCCCGGAAAAGTTATATTGGACCGCTTCCGAGACAACTAGCACATTTTACTTTTGCAAACAACCATTAATGAGAATTTTCCCCAGTGAAACTTCACAAAGACAGAATCCGCGTACTAAGTGTTTGCCAATTCCATGTGAGTCGTATAAAAACCATTTTATACCTTCGAAAGTCAAGAAAAGCCAAAATTGGAAACATGACCCGGTGGGAATCTCGAGAGATGTCCACGCAAACTCGGACACGCGTCGAAGGGCACACCCAGAGAGTTATTAAGGTACAGGTTATTGAACAATATACTCCAAGGGCACACCCATCACCAAGGTGAGATACAAACTCGCGACTTTTGAGTTGCCAGGTGGTCATGCTAGAGACGAGACGGCCTATACCGGTAATATTATTTAACTTTCTTGATCAATAATTATTATCTTATTCGCTATATATTTCTGTGTCTGCAGAAATAGTCTAATCACATGGATCCGTCGTAACTTAATTGTTGAGTACGTTACTTAAGGCATTCACGGTGAGAAAGAAAGTCAATGACACTTTCTCATGGAGCCAATGTACTCGCAGTCAGTATTAAGAGTTATTTACACCGAATTAGAACTTTTCACCTCGTCCGGAGGATACATGTTTTGCTTAATATATAAAAATATGACTCGAAAAAGTAATTGGAAATTCACAACGCTGAATGCTCACCATTGAACAGGGATACAACGTGTAGAGTAGATTTTTTCGGGATCATTGGTGCTCCCAAAAATTAATGAAAATAACAGCCACTTGGCGAGCTATGGATCCAGCCATTCCACGCCGTCACAAATCCGGGCTCCGATGCCAAGAAAAAACGTACTATTTGACGCAAGAAATACCAAAGTATAACTTGCATTTGTTTACACGAAGAATTATAGCAATATTTTTGATTCTTAGGTGGATTTTCGAATCCATCAGTACAATACCGAATTCACCTAATTTCAATACAACTTCAAAGGCAATCGGGCTGGTGGGGAGGCTATTGTTGACGGCTTCCCATCCCGAAGGCCTGAGTTTGATTCCCGGAGTGGAAGAGGGTTATTTTAAAGGGGAATTCAAAGTGCTATTGGGGTGCCTTGTGGAGAGCACTGCAAATGCAAAACTCCGTCTGTCGAATGGGAAATAGAACTGAGGATCTCTAGGCGCCTTTCGTTAAGTGTAGGACAATGCAAACAGTTTTCCCCCACCCCTTCATTCCCAAAATAATCCCTCCCCCACCAATCCACCGATTCATTTTTCCTTAATGTTTAACACCGATGCCACTCAATGGATCCAAATATTCAGTTGGAATAGAAAAAGGTGCTAATCCAGGACCCAACCACTATGTACTTTTTGCCAGCAATTCATGCAGGCTAATTACTCAAAAACCGCGCAGCCCGAGTCGTTAATGGCAGAACGCTTTGGTGAGGAACATCAGCTGAATTGACATATAAGAGTTGCTCCTTTATCTTACACTCAACCACTAACCTAATGAGGTTCGCCTTGAATTGAGATGGCCATGATGGTGTAACTGGCAAACACACCTGACCGGCAATTGGGAGATCCTGGTTCGAGTCCCGATCAATTCAAATAATTTTTTCATGGCGAATATCACCGTCTTTGGTGTATAACTTGGCACCCGTGCGCGTACCATATCATTTGTGCCATCGCAATGATTGGAAAACCTAATGAGAGAGTAATACAACGTATCCAATCCCGATAATGCTACGTGTAGCCACGTCCTTAGTATCCCTGTGGCTTCTGTATCATCAGAAGCAATCTAATTTCGTTCGATTGTAATGCATTCAAAAATGTAATTAATTAGACTTTGAACGCGCCATAGTATTCATCGTCTGGAATACAAATCTGGGATCCATTCTATATAACATTCGCATTTATTTTTTCTTAATTTACATCTTAAGTTTCTATGGACATGCACAATTCTTGGGGGATTCCAATCTTGACTAAAATAGCAATTCTTCTGCTCCTCGAGCATACCGCCGGATTTTGGAAACTCCAATTCCATAAGAAAGTCCAGTTACCAAACATTTTAGAGTGCATTTCAGGCTTGATAAATCAGGTTTTTTTTATTTCCAAATATATGTAAAAACAGATGCTTACACACTCGATCTAAAGCAAATTTGATTCAAGTCTCTCCCTCAGGTGCGTTTCGAGGATCGGAGTCAAGGAAAGAGCGGATTACACCCAATTTAACACAATATAGTGATTTTTAATGAAAATATCGTTATCTAAATAATCTTGTTGCCTTCCTCGACAACTATTTTTTTTTAATCTTCTGATATTTCTATTTCAAACCTGAAAGTTCAGGGAAAGATATTTGGCGACCGTATAAGATTAAGGTATGAATAACAATTACTCTAACCATATCCCTTCGACCAAAACTGACTGTCACATTGCCCTTGCCAGCACTAATTTCATGTCGGCTGTAAAGTATAACCATAGACGGCTTGGAAATGAGGTTGGTTTCCAAAACGTTTCCATTTCACTACCTTTTGCCTGGGCAGATTACCTTGGTTGGCCGTGAGCGTTAACATCATCGACCAAGCATGCCATAGCCAGGGGTGGCTCAAGGAAATATTTTCACCCGGGCAAGGTCGCTTTTCGGCGCCCCTTCCCTCTTAACTCTTCTTCCTCGCCGAAATTCTTTTGAGGCTATCATATTCAAAATTTTATGAATAGCCATTCCTTTTAAACCATACCACTATTAGTAATAAACACATTATTTGATTGCACAGATATTTAAAACCCTTCTGAAACTTCAATAAGATTAGACCTAGAGCTGGCGCCCCAGGAAATCGCCCGTCTCCCACGGGGACTCTAATTGGAGCCCATTAAGTGTGGAGCATTTATCTCCACAAAGATAAATGCTCCTTGATAAAACTGCTTACAAAAAGATGCAATGCTAAGCAATTTGCATATACGGTCCTTTTTCTGCCGATGATAGCTTTCAACGCGCCCTCCTGAGTTCCCCAAAATTCACATTCGGAAAGAAAGCAAACGGCTGCTCGGAAAGGCTCGAAGACAATATTCAGCTGATATTTTCCAAGCTTTACGGTCAAACACAGAATATTACGTACATCTAAAAAGAGCGCTGCATCCAGCACAGCAGTGTCTTACGTTCTTCCATTATCTTTGAAAAGTTCCCACTAGTATTTGGCTTTTTACTTTAATCCAAGAGGTTCTTTGGTCCATTGCTGATTTGGCACATGAGGTAGGCTTCAAAGAAAAGGTAAAAGTGATTATCAATCAGATAAAGAATTCTATTGGTACAAATCTGTCGGCGATTAAAAAAAAATCCGCAAATCGCCGCTAATGGCTCACAGATGACAGCCAGTCCTTTGAGTTTCCTGGGAATTGCTATTACGACATTTATCGCAATAACACCTTTGGTGATGAGAAGAACTTTAAAGTGCGAGTATATCATAATCATTAAGACTAAATATTCATTCACGCTGCGCTCAGGTGTGATTTCACCATTCCGTATATTACGAATCTCCATACGCACACGATTCTTTCAAAACATGCAACATCTTCTTCAAGCAAAACAATTATTTTTGTAACAATAACTCAGTATGCTACGACGGAACCGTAGGTTTTCTGATGCATCCACAGACTGTATTAATTCATGCTCTGAACGAGATGAATTATTTCATTCTCTATCCATCGCAAGCGCGCCCTCTGCCAAGCTAAACCATACTTACTCTAACTCGCCTTTGTATAAAAGATATCCAAGACTATAAATATCACGACGAGAAAGGTAAACTCAAAAAGTGCCTTCTTAGCTCTCTTCTATCATAGCCCACCAACGGTCTTCACTGTCGGATGCGAGGGAAGGAATTTCACTTGCACATTCCCACGAGAGCTTCATGATCAAACTGCGAATGAAATTACAGAAGCCGAGTGGAACGAGGCAAACCCGTGTTTTCCGCACGACCGGACTTCAGCCGGTCGACCAGGTTGAAGAGCAGCATCCGCTTCGAACTCGAATGCTTCGTAGGAAAACAAGAAGACAGCAAGGTAATCACGAGGATAATACTGAATAATGATGACTACGTATTTTTCAAACCATTAGTCATACATCTGAATCTTTCTGGTGACAGCGTCTTTCCCCTACGAACGAGTCTCGATGCTTGAACACTTCAAGGTCATAAAAAAGGCGATTTACCCCAACTCCTAAAAATATGCAACAATCACGATCGCAATTTTTTCGCGGTCGTTTAAATCCCACAAATGTCCATCATCATCAAGAACTGACGCTCATTCTATAACAAAATACATAAAGCACCCGAAAAATTTGCATACAACAATTAATGATACATTATTTTTATTTAATGCTAATAATTGATGCATCTATTGTATTGGTCACAAAAATACTACACTAAGCAGCAAGCACAAGTTTACATAAAAAGCAAGAGTTCTTCAACGAGTAAATATCACCCCGCATGCAGCCACAAGGCCCGGAGTGGGGGAATATCGGAAGTTGACATCCGGTGAAGAAATTTTAAATTTCAAGTATTTTATCACCGTAGAAGGATATATTAAAGTTTTACGACTCATCTCAGGGGTAAACTTTTATCTGAAGCATGTCAATGATAATGTCATTTCCTTTTAAAGAAAATATACACTGAAAAAAAGAGGCTCATACGCAAGTAATCATTCACAAACATTTGGCCGTAATTAGCTTTGGAAACCGTAGCTATGTCCTTGATATGCACGATACATTTAAAGGAGAGTTGATTTGTACAGTGAATAGTCCCCGTGAAGTGCTTTTGAATTCCCGGGTAAAATAAAAATTACGGTGGACCCGGCTACCCGGCGTGTTGCACGTAGGGAGCATCTCTAGGGAGAAAATTTTTAAGTGTTCGCTTAAATAAAAAATGCTCAAGGAGGAAGGGTTTTACACGACATGGATGAAATAATTTAGAATTGACAGGACACCGGAACCACCATTAATCAGACGAATCATGGGGTAAATATTAGTAACACAAGCACTCGCTCACCTTGTTGAGCCTGGGGTCCCTAATGTGATCGATTCCCCTTGTCATCGCAGGGCACACCGCCTCTCCAGACGATGAATGGCATGGTCTCTGCCCAAGCCTATCGAAGGTTTTCTCGGACATCCTGCTTGCTACACGAAGCGATGCAAACTCACAGGCGACCACCCTTGGAGCAAGCTTTCGTCCGCCTCTTCTGCAAAGAAAACGGAGGGGTTGAGACAAAAAAGAAACTGAACACTGCGCATGTTCGCGGAAGCGCAGCGTTGCCACACTTCCTTGGAGGGGCGAACGGAGCGAACTTTTCATTTCGTATGATTTGGCGGAGAAATAAACGTACGGTATTTCCAACTAAATATTCCACAGTTCCATGACACTTTATCTATAAATTATTCCCCGTGAAAGCGATATCATTTTCTGGGTAAGGTTTCCCATATGGACATCTTACACGTTCGGCTCCGTAAATGCACATTATTGACTAGATTAGGTATAGAAAGTTTATTCACCGATGTCCTTAGAGCAAGAGTTCATCCACTTCACTTCGTAAGGAAGATTAATTCAAGTTTATGAGGCCAATAACGACCCTTGCAAAAAAGTAACGTACGTTATACGAATAAACTAAATTTAACCTCAATGCCGTGATTTCAAAATGAGCGCACTTGAACGCGCCAATCGCATCTATACTGTTTGATGACTGACCGTGTTACCGAGCCGGTGTCGTAAACATCACAACTTGTGAAGACAATTAAGGGTAACATTTTGACATATATTAGCTTGAATTCCATTTTTTAGATACGTATATTACATACTCATGCACCTCACTAAGAATTAAGGAAACTCATGCGTGAAACAGTGACTTGCATTTCGTTCACCGTCACTGTACCTAGATTTCGCATCTTGTAGCAATTCAAGATATTTTTCCTCTTCTACCATTGTACCATATAATTTTACCGTATTTGTGTTTGGCCATGCACGTAATTCGTGTATTATCTGGTATAACTGCGGAATGCGCTTCATTTTAGACGGCCACTCGGCCGTAGCATCGAGAATGTCTAGTTGCCACTACCAATACCTAGTTGCCACTGAATTTCACTGAAATAAGAGACATGGAACATTCCACCTTAAAAGAGGGAGTTATTTTTCATTTATTGCTAAAATTATTCGCAAGTGTCAGTTTTACAGCTCTCTTCACCGACAGCTATAAGGGATTACGGAATATGAAATTTCGTCATCTGCATCTCATCGCACGATATATAATTCCACACCAATTGAAATGACCTCGAGGGGCAAATCAGGAGAAGAGCTCGCGACCAACAAGTGGTCTCGTGATCAAGATACCTATAAGAGAGTACGTGATTACAAGATTAGCAGGCACTGATACGAAAGCTAACGGAATGACATTACGGTTATCACTGACTGCAATTCTTCGCTCTAGGATATTATGCAATAAATGTGGAGTAAACTATCAGCAAGGAGGACTTAAAGGATGAATACGTTATCCGTGGACACTCAATAAAGGGTAAAATATAGAGCCAACATTGACTCAAGGAATACAGTTGGAATAACCATGATTTCAGTTTATGTAAAGAAATATTTGTTTTAACCTTTAATGCATATTTAGCGGAGCAGTTTGATCACTTTGGCTCGTTTTCTGTACACTTTAATGGCATTGCTCATGATCTCCATACGATAGAGTCTTGGTTCAGGTAATACCTCACATTCACATTTCTTCTGAATACCTAGGCAATTTTATATCGTTATAATTTTGTAACTTTCACATCAAAATTTACTGTAAGCATTAACTGTTCACTAATCACTCTTTATTAGGTCATGTAGTTCACTCTTTAGAGAATATAACGTTGCAATAGTTGCTCTGTTGAGTTCCTTATCTGTCATCTAGATCAAATATTCCCTCTTAGTCCCAAAATATTGGCATAAAATCTGTTCAACATTTCTCATGCTCTTTCCTGAGCCCCTCGCCATAAGGTTATTGTAACTACATAAATTTATTTGGATAAATTTTACCAATTTCATGATAAATAATACTTGAAAATCTCTCTTCAGCTCCTTTGCACTATATTTAAGAAAAACGATCGGTGAGTGAGTCTGTTAGGTATTCAATAAATTTCATAAATATATATCTTCAGCATTGCTTGGCATGGTGCAGAAAAATTCAGTGCTTCAGTTGCCCATCACTTTATTAAAGAGATTGTCCAATAGCAGAGAGAAAAAGAGATGCTACGCATCCACAGGATCGTGACTCAATGCTAACAAATAATCTCCAACATGAATAAATTCAGTGACTTTAAAATTAAATCACCCAACTCTCCATCACTCTTGACATTAACGAAGTGAGTCATTCTCAACTAATTCAATATACAAACCTCATATCTCAAATAATTTACTAGAATTATGCCTTATATTCTGTAGTCAAAGTTGGTTTGCATTCGACCTCTCTGACAATGTTTCCCTTGATGTCCAAATCGTCTATTACAAGTTTATCTGTCATTACATTTTTGAGCAGTAATGGGTTTATTGAGAGTTCGAGAGTAAAACAAAACTCTAGAGAATTTCAATTGCTAGCACCCCAGTCTCAATACAGTCCCAAACTTATATATGTACGTATATATGATAGTGTGTGTATCCAGTTGTACCTACAAGCCTTCTTGATTCAAAAAATTAGTTCATAATGTGAATTAGTGTAACAATATAGTGCCTGTAACGAGGTATTAATATGCTTAGATTGATCATTCCAGATTTATTGAGTTGACAGATGTTCAGAAGTAGCTGTGCAAGATCACAGTAAAGCATTTTAAGCATCAGATTAGTTCTTCTCCGGTTTCCCATTGGGTTAGGCCCTCCATGATCGCTGACGTTTCGGCAGAAGACTCCTCGAGTCTTCTGCCGAATGAAAGTCTTCTACCGAAACGTCGGCAATCATGGAGAGCCTAACCCAATGGGAAACCGGAGAAGAACTAATCAGTATCATTCGCCGGGAAATCCTGAAACCATACATTAAAAGCTTCAGCTCAACGTGGCTGCATGATGACTGCCGTGGCTATATCATAACAACTTGACACCATGTTTCCAAGATAAGTGAGAAAAGCTTCATGTTTTTGACTAAGGACCCACCCCACTGGAATCCACAGCAAGCGTGTGCCATAATGCCGGGAGAGGAATCACTTTTGTCCTGTTAATTTAAAAAAGTGTTTGTAAAGGAAGGTGTTATTCTTTGAATTCTTAAAATTGTTGGGAATACATTGAGTAAAGTCTGGTAATTAAATTCACCTGTATGCAAATCTTCATTCTCTCACTTTTGTAATCTGATTGTGTATACACTAAAGTGGGGCTTTTATAATTCCGTCATAAGTATACTAAGGGTCTTTCTAAAAGACACTGAGTGAAGGGGCTCTCCATTTTTAGCTGGCCTATGTTAACTACCTAATACATGAAATTTCCTTTTTACTTCACCTAGCATGGCTTGGGAAATGTACTATTACTCAAAACTAGCTTTATAACACTGCCTTCAAGTCAGTTACATGAAAGGTCATTTACTATAATTTTTAATCATAGGCATGATGTAGTGAATGGCTCCATAATCTGACAATGTGCTTAGCAATAGTCTCTTATTCAATTTAATCATTGGAAGCATGTCAATAACTCCCTACTAACCTCCAAACGCTCTACTGACTGCAATCAGATCTTAACCCTTTTGCTGATGTGAACGTAGGAGCTACATTCACCCGGTGGACTGATGTGAACGTAGCTCCTACGTTCTGTTGGCAAGGTCATTCCTACCCACCGTTCACTTTTTTGCAGCCCAGGGGCTGGGAAGTCTCCGCAGGACGACCGCAGCGAAAGGGTTAATATGGTGTTTAGTCCACTCAGCCTCAATGGGCTCCACATCTGGGGGAATGGTTCAAGGACTAGAATGTTAGGTGTGATTAGAGTTGCCACAAGCATCACCCAAAGTTGACATTAGAAACCCCCAGATAGTAGCCAGAGTAGCTACTATTGCCCCCTAGTATCGTGATTAAGCATCCACACTTAAAAATTTTTAAGCTGATAGTTTTTTGGCATACTTCATTCCTCAAGCCTCCTAATTACACTTTCGCAGTTATCCAATCATAACACATTTCCCTTGAGATTAAACATTCTCAGGTAATATTTAGTTCTTGCTGCTGAAAGAAACTCTGTGAGAAGAACTTAAGATCATGGTAATTGTCTTATGGAAAACATTTGGCAACACCATGCAATAAGATATTAAATATCTCTTTTCACTAAGGAGCACCTGCAATGAGTAGAACCAATCATTGCCTACTTGAGTTAGTCTGTAATGATGATAATTATTACTGCCAGCACAATCCACGTGGAACAGGCTGTCTGCTAAAGCCACTTTCATTAAGTTATTAATGCTGTAATCTTTATAATTTTTGAAGATGAATACAGCAATTTATTCTATCCAGGTTCTGTTATTTAAGGTACATTTGGGAATAAGATGTTGAAAATAGCTCTTATATGTTCTATCTTGAAGGCAATGAAAATTTACAAATTTGTACTATCAGGGTTGCTACAGACCTCGAGAACCTGGAAAAGTCGGGGAAATTGAAAATGGCTCTGGAATAGTCAGGGAAAATGAGAACTTAACTGGAAATTTGCTTTCCCAAGTCAAAATCTGTTTGTTTTCAATAAGTGAGCAGGACCATTTTTGGCACTTTCTGTGTGTTGGCTTAGTGATTTTAGTACCTTGCCCTAAATGAGGCACTGGAGCTTTTATTTGGTCTTTACCAATTAATTATATGCACCTATAATGAAATTTCAGGTCCTATTTTGTACACTCAGGCTGAGGATGATGGAATATTTGTTTCTCCTCAGATTGTACATGCACAGGTAATTCCTTGCTAGCCACTCCCAAGTCATAATAACCTCCAGCATGAGTCAGTAAAATGTAAAAGACGGAGCAACAGCATCTCTGGTCCATTTAGTGCCCATATTTCCCTTTTTGTGGGAGTATTAGGTTTCAAATGTCTGAGGAAATATGATTTTATCATAAAAAGTGAAAAAAAATTAAAAATAAAATTCAAATAAAAAAAATTTCTTCAGTCATTTCAAGTCGAGAAAAAAAAATATTCACATGGTGAAGAAATTTTTTCATTGACAGGCCAAGGTACACAGGAAATACAGGAATTGTTAATGATTAAAATGGAAGGGAATTCGTAACTTCCTGAAAAAGTTACAATGAATCGAGGTAGTTGAACTAAAGTTGTATTTGTACATGCGTCAGAATATTTTTCATTCTTTGTGAAATGTCTATTCTGAATGTGCTCTTATGAGAACTGACCTACTTCCTGTTAAATCACAAACGTGCCTTTGTCATCATCATCATTGCTGGTCATCAATCATGATGGTTTGTTTGACTTGGTTTTCCACTCTATGCTTCTTTGAACATATTCCCTTCACCTATACATATTTCTTTTTTCCTCATCATTCATTATTTGCTCCATGTATCTCAGCGAAGGTCTTACTCTGTTTCTGGCTATCTTCATTAGACACTTGCATCTTGGAATTTGCTGAAGTAGGTTGTCCTTCCTCTTCTTTTGAGTTCTTATGAGATTTCAATCATCTCCAACTCCTCTCAGTGCCTCTTCATTAATTGATTGATAAATCCAATTGTAGTTCCAATTGTAAATCCTTCCATGTATAAAATCCTCAGGGATGATTTTTTTTAACAGCTACTATTAATTTGTTCTTAATTCTAATAGTGGTTCTCCTCATTCATTCTATTTTCTTAATTCGTTTCACAAAGAACAACTTGAGTGTAGTGAGTGTTGCTCTACTGACCACGATGGTGTCCACATTCACTCATGTGATGAAGGGCCGCTACCCTTTTTTCTGATATTCCCCATGACTCCCTATGTGATGAGTATAGATGATTATTTTTCAACTCACCTGGAGGCTGACTGCCATACGTCACCCGGTGGACACCGTTAAGTGTAGCCCCGAGTGTGCCTTCATCCTGATGTGAATGTCGTGAACGAAATAGACTTACTTGACATATTTCCTTTAATCACTTTGGGGACGTAGGGCCGCAACAAAAGACCTCCACCAGACTCAATTCTGGGCCATGCATTTGATCTCCTTCCACGCTTTGTCCTCTTCTTTGATCTCATTTTCCATATTACTCTACGTCTCCCCCTTCTCCTACTCCCCTGCGAATTCCAGTCCAATGCTTGCTCGCTAATATTTTCATTTGGCCTTCTCAACCCATGCCCAATTCATCCAAATGTTCTGTTCTTTATTATTTCTCCAATCGGGGTCTGATTACATTTGAGCCACAGATCTGCGTTTGTTATAGTTTCTGGCCAATAAATTTTGTAATTTGTTTTAGTGGTTTTGGAGACTTCCATGTTTGGTATCCTTACAGAAGAACTGATTTTACATTACTTACAAAAATTCTTAACTTTGTTCTTTTTAAGTAATTTTTGTGACCGCCAAATTGGCTGCAATTGTGCAAACACACACTCTTTGCCTTTTTTAATTCTCTGTTGCACATATTCATATGTTCCGCTTTTCTCTGAGAAAAAGCTCCCCAAAAACTGGAAATGATCAACACGCTCAATTCTATTGCCATTAACAAACAAATCTTCATTATTCCTGTGATTGATTCTCATTTCCTTTGTTTTACTAGCATTTATCTTCAGGCCAACCTTACTACCCTCTGTTTGCAGTTCTTCCAATTCCTCTTTCATATCAGAAAATGTATGCGATAACGAGCACAAATCGTCCATGTAGTCAATATCCTCCAGTCTTTGAGTCATTCCCCATTGTATACCTCTAACTCTCCTACAGACCCTTTTCATAACTCCATCCAACACCATCAAAACCAGTACGGGCAAGAGCAGACAACCCTGTCTAACCCCTTTTTTGATCCTGAAAGAACTTGTGAGTCTCTTGGCATTCTTAACCTTCATAGTTTGCTTTAATTATATTTATTATTTTCTGAGGAACTCCAAATCTCTCCAGAGCCTTCCATATTGATTCCCTACTAATGGAATGGAATGCCTTTTCAAAGTCCACGAAGGACAAATAGAGGGGAGACTGGTACTCGGCACTCTGTTCAATAGTGTGTTATCCATATCAGCACATGAGCAATCCTCTCTAAACCTCGCTTGCTCTCTTCTTAGCTTTGTGTCTACTATACCTTTAATTCTATTTAGTACAATTCTGGTTAAAATCTTAACTCGGTACTGATTGCAAGTACCCCTCCAGTTATTACATATATGTAGTTTGGTCACCCTTTTTGGCTATTTTTACCAGCAGTCCATTCTTCCAGTCTCTAGGTATAGCTTCCTCCTCCCATATTTTAACCAGCAGCCCATGTAAGATATTTGCTGTAGTCCCCGGATTTATTTTTAACACCTCCGGTGGTATGTTATCCACACCAGGGGACTTTCCATTTTTAAATTCCTTAATAGCTTGAGCAACCTCATCCTTAGAGGGTGGTACTGTACTTACGCAAAAGTCTTCTTCTATTCTATTGTCTTGGCTGCCCTCTTCTTTCCATTCTTCTTCCATGTTTCTATTCAGTAGTTCTTCAAAGACTTCTCTCCATCTTTCCAGCTGTTGTCCGTTTCCCATCACCAGTTTCTTATTCCTCACTGCTTTCTTGCCATCTGGTTAGTGGGTACAAACCACCTAGAAACGAATCTCCTTTGGCATCAAGCCCGCACTTATTACCAGGGTCGATGAGTGTGCGAGGTTAGGAAAGAATTGAAGGATGGAGTGGGCAGGGTAGGGGAATGAGGAAGCACTCCACCTCAAAGTCACAAAGAGGCTAAGGGGCTGACGAGCGGCAAAACAAAACCTTTAATCTCAGGGGTTGGCTTCGTTGGATCCTATTAATGAGGAAACAACTGAGTGGCAGCCGGTCGTCCAGGGCCCGGCCCACCTGATAAGGTTTCTTGCCAATACACTTTCTGTTTGCTATTGTTCTGATATTTTGGTAAACTTCTCTTTTGTTTCTTGCTTCTGCAGCTTCTTTTGCCTCTGAAGCCAAGTTCTCTATCCATTTCCTCTTATTACTCCTGAAACTTTTTTTCATTTCTCTATGCTTAATACTGTATGCTTCATTTGCTATTCTTTTCTCCTCGCCATCCTCTGCTTCGTTCTTCTTTCCCTTTAGATTCCTTTTCTTTTAGAAGTTTCTTCTGAAATCCATGGTTTCTTCTTCTTCTTATAGCCTCTTTACTAGTTTCAGTCATTATATCCCTGACTTTAGACCACTTCTCTTCAATGCCTGCATTTTTCAACTCCAATAAATTAAATCTGTTTTGTAATTGGATACTACTATTGTTTTATCTCCTTCTGCCAGTCTTCCCACATTGTACTTTTTTTCCCTTGTTTCTAATTGTGCTTTGTGTGATGCAACCTTAAGTCTGACATCGGCTGTAACAAGATTGTGATCACTTCCACAGTTCACCCCTCTCCTGTTCCTTGTATCTAAAAGTGATCTTCTCCACTTTCTACTTAGGTATAGAAAAATTTGTACAATCTGGTTGGCCACTAAACCATTCGGTGAAATCCACGTCATCTTATGACTTAATTTGTGCGGGAATAAATTACCACCAATTCATGATCTCTGCAGAAGTTGACGAATCTATTGCCATTTTCGTTCATTTCCCCAATTCCATGTTTCCCCATGGTTTTCTCCACTCCAGTATTATCTGTTCCAACCATGGCATTTAGATCACCCGTCACAATGATTATGTCTTACTTCTTTGGTAGGTGCGTAGCATTGTAGTATAGATATACTTCTTACCTTGGATTTAAATCTTGCTAGAATTATTCTATCCGATATTGGCCTCCAGTCTAGTACTTCATCTTTTGCTTTACCGATGATCAGCAGTGCCACGCCTGCTTGCCTCTCATCGTTTTAATTTTCCTTCCCTGAGTATATCAACGTGTTTCTCTCTTGTGTTCTTGTGTTCTTATTTCCCCAAATCTATTCCATCTAGTTTCACTAAGGCCAAGAATATCTATTTCATAATCCTTTAATTCCCTTTCTAAAACTTTCCGAGTGCCTGCATCATTCATTGTTCTCACACTCCATAAACCGATTCGTATCCTGAATTTCATGCCAGATGTCTGTGCCAAAAAACCGGTCCGGCTTGTTTCATTTGTTGCAGTTTCTGTAATAAAAGTGAATTTAAGAGGAAGCTGGTTATTAGCCTACGTCCTCCGACCCTGCTGGTGGGGCTACCACCTGCGTTCACAGGCTACCAGTTTTCTTTTAGGGTTGTCTCCCTTAGCCTTTGAGATCCACACTCTTATCTACAAGGCAGCAGTTACCCCTCTATTTATCCAAGCAGGAGTCGCCTCTTTTGCTAGATCCGCCAATGGACCCCTTTTTTGCCTTCACTGCCGTTGAGGTCTGCACCGTAACCCTGGCAAGGGGCTAGTTTTGGTCCACCCCGGGTATTTTATTTCCCCGGTTTATCTGGTGAGCATTCCCCTATCCGCCACCTGGGGAGGCGCCCAATGGGAGACTAGCCACCACTGCACACGAGGAACGAAATAGAGTTTGGTTCTATTTTGGTATTTCAATGTTGATACATGGATACGTTAGTGGTATTGAATTAAACCCTCAAGCATGAATTGTGCAAGTATTTTATCTATGATTTGTACATTGTTCCCTAATATCCAAGATTTCGTGCATATACTAACTTGAATATTTTTAGCACCCAAGTGGCTCTTTGAAATTATTCCAATAACATTGTTATTATTTCTTATTCAATAGACTATCTACTTCTTTACCACGTTTAATTAACTTCTTTCTACCACATGGTTCAGAAACTTGATTATTTCGTACCTTAGTGGAAAAGCATTTTGTATGATATTCCTGAAATATGAATGTGACCGGAAACTATTTTTGTACAATGTTAAATTTGTGGCCTCTATAATTTAAGAAAATTTCAAGCGCTGTGTGGAAGTATACATTGGTTCAATTAACGGTCCTCGAAAAGGGAGCTATGTGAAGTAATATACATGAATCAACATGAGGAAAAATCCTCCTGTTCCAACTCAGTCCAAGCATGCACCAGTGGTACAACAGCCGATGCGATTTGAATTTGTCCTCAGGCCACGCAGACTTTGAAATATGATCGGGTACTTAATGTCCATGGACATCTTAAATGAAACATTTCTGCATAATCTTCACACCTACTGTTCATTTTGTACCTAAAAATTACATGCAATTCTGTTAAGAAACATCAACTTCAATGATTTACACGTAAACAGCATTGTTTGTGATTCTATGTAGTCATTAGAAAACCACAACTGCGATGGCATTTATACAATGGGTTTAAAGACAGTGGAGATGCTTTTATTGAAGGATAATATTTTATCTCGCCTTCAAGTTTCGGTGTTAGCTAGAGAGAAATGCAGAAATAAGCTCTCCTTGAACTGTAGCCACTTCTGCCATTGGTAGGTACACTGGGGGCCGAGGTTTAGCGCTAGTGGTCATAACCCATTAGTTAGATTTGGATTTTTGTTTACTAAAATTTTTACAACCAACCTCTTTTTCATGTATTTCACTATGATGCATAATTCTATTACCATATGGTGTGCATGCGTTAATGAGTTTTCTCTTATCCTTGCTCTTTCTTTAAAATACCAGCTTACGCTAGAATTGATATTTTAACCTTGAAAAAGGAAAATGTTTGCCTGGAAAACCTGGAAAAGTACTGGAATTTCATATTTTCTGGTCTGTAGCAACCCTATGTATTTGAATAAAACTCAAACAGCTCAGCTTGTCAAGAACTAGTACACTGCTCATTCAATAATGGCATTTCTTACCAGTTAAAAGCTGTGTAAAACCCGGGTTCACACATGTGGAACTGGTGCATTTTCAGTTCCATGTTCTCCCAATTACATGTAAACTCATGTATCGCTTGTGAACCTGAAAAGCCTTCCAAATATACCTATATATGGAGCCACCATTGCCTGAAAGTACCCACCAGTCATAATTAGGATTCAGACATTTTACAATTGGTATGACCTGCTACGTTTACTGCTACACCTAAATTTTAAATTTTTTGATGTTACATACAAGCTATGGCACCAAATTTGTTCTCATACTTGGTATCCTCACCAGTATTCAGGCAAACTAAATGCCGTAGCCAGAGAGTAAGTAAAAGTGACTTTTTAAACTGCCAATAAGCAGATTCTCCTCTCGAGCACTAACCACTTCTCAATGGAGTCAAGATGCTCACTGGGTCGCGCATGAAGAATATTCTTTGGTTGTAGAGGTTCTAGGGTTGTGGTAGTTTGTACATGGCTGCTGCACTGCGAGAGCCAATAAACTATAATAAATCGCCCATTATAAATGTTATTAGAACAGGAGTTACACCTTGTTGTAGGACTATGGTATTGCTACCATTTGTGCAGTGTTTAACTATCCACTAGAGCCTGCAGTTGCCGTGGCAACAATTTACAGTTCATTTGCAACAGTAATGGCAGTCACTGCCCTCTCTTATCCTGCTCTCTTATCCTACTATCTAACCCATTGGATTCAAACTAGGAGCATAATACTTCTTAAGGATCACCATGCAATACAAAAGTTCTGTCAGTATTTTTCCTGTCCGTGTAGCAATTAAATGCTTTCACATTACATAATCTTAAGCTAATACATGATACCATTTCGTATTTTAAAGGAAGCATATGATGAATGAAACTTCTTTTTTTTTTTAATATTATAAAGACACACAGCTGTCTCTCTGACTGTTCAACTCACAGTAATTGGATTGACACATCCCAAAGAAATTTGAGACAGCTACTATTTAAAACAAGTTCTTTGAGTCTTCAAGCATGTTTATATTTTTCTATTACTATGCTGATACTAATTGGATCTTTAATAACACTAATTGAATCTTTGACTTGGGGATAGGAGTATTGGTTTTTATTGGGTGTGATGACAACTAGGGTTATTTTGCTCCACCCTCAGACAATTTTTTTTACAAAGAATTACCCTAAAAAAGTAATTTCTGAAATTAAAAAAGCATAAATTATAACTTTTGTAGATGACCAGAGGTCTTAAAATATCCAAGA
Source organism: Pyrrhosoma nymphula (assembly GCA_963573305.1). Lineage (NCBI taxonomy): Eukaryota > Metazoa > Arthropoda > Insecta > Odonata > Coenagrionidae > Pyrrhosoma > Pyrrhosoma nymphula. Next base: position 149,927,129 of record OY754332.1, read on the forward strand.
ACTCAGGAAAGTTTGTCAGTATCATCCCCTTGAATTAGTCAACTGTGATACTGAAATTTTCCCCATTAGACTCCGCAATACTTGATGCATTCAGTGAGGTGTCTAATACTTAGAGGGCAATCACAACCTCGGAAACTGGAGGTATTTTACCTCCTGAGAAAGGTATGAATGGGTAAGGCCACAATTCCCTATCCTCAGACGATTTACTGAAACTTCCTCTCTTGGAGTGCTTCTGCAGGATGAAAGCCACGCCCATGCTATATTGGCTTCACACATCTTGATTTTATTGTTCAGAATCATCCACCATTGTTTGGTGATTTAAGTACTATGGAACATAGCTGTATTTTACATTGGTGCAAACCTACATATTTCCTGCCACCCTAGAAGTCCTACAGACCTATGCAGTGAGAGTTGGGAGAAAGAGATATTCCCTCCTCGAAAAGAAGGTTTCAGGGTTACCCCGAGGAATTGCAATATGGCTAAGTTACTACGTTAATCCTGAACTCCTAAAATTAAACTGAAGGAAGCAGATGACACTTCTTGGGAAATTGCTATGCTAAGCATGGTGAAAAGAAATCACTTGGTCCTAATCCACTTAGGCTCTTCGTTTCCAGTTGATTTCAGCACCTATGCATCATTACCAAGGTAACATGGCCAATGCTGCCCTGATAATGATGCATAGATTTTGAAATTGACGGGAAATAAAGAACTTAAGTGGAATAGTACCAAGTGATTTCTTTTTCCCATGCTTATCCTAAAACTAAGAAATTTAAAGTAAAGATTTACAATTCATTTGAAGTCATGAGTAACTTCCAAAGACTTAAATCATTTGATATCATGAAATCACAATTTCAATCCTAAACTTAGGATAGCACACCACAAGAAACTGATAGTTTCTGCTGTCAGATGTTGGAACTGATGCATTATTAAGGTATATAAGTAGACACAGCTGTTTCAAAATAGAAATTTGCATGCAATTTCTAATGTAGGAGTACTATCTCTACCTTTATTCCTTCATAATACCACATGAAATTTGAGCTTTACATGGCCGGACTTGTTTTTGATTTATTTTATTATTAAACGATTGTGTAACATTTCATACTTGGCATAAATCCTCTGGCCCACCTTGGCCATCTGCTCATACTTTCATTGGGTAATCTATCAATTGATTGATAAATTTTAAGGAGTCATCTATATACTTAAGGAGTCATCTATATACAGGGTTACTACAGACCTGAGATATGAAATTCCCAAGCTTTTCCTGGTTTCCCAGGCAATTTTCCCAGGTCATCACAACACATTAACACATGTACTATGGTGGAATGAAGTTTACCAACAAAAGGAGCGCTGCCACTATCGCTGTGGGGGAAAACCAGCTTCCTCTCCGATGGCATATTCCACCTCATCCAACACGAGGGAAATTCAAACACGCAACGTGGTGGACTAGTCGCCCAAGTTGGTGATGGATTATCGGTGGCTTGCCTCCCCCAAGCATTACTCGTGCTGGCCACCAAATTGAGGTGCATTAGATAACTTTGTATTCATTTGATACATTATATTTCCCACTCTCATCCCTGGTGAAAATAAACCATGTCAGACAGTGTGACAGAAACGTGAACACAGTGTGCTTAGAATGTGGCAAGAGCATAATTACAGTGTGAATACAGTGTGCCAAAAGCGTAAATTGGGACTCAAAAACGTACTGAAAGCATGATAGACAGTGTGAGGACACCATGTACACAGTGTGAGGACAGTGTGTGTACACTGTGACTAATACCCTTCTACAGTGTGCAGCACATTGTTGTCACACTGTGCATCACGTTTTAAAGGGAGCACACAGTGTTCATACACTGTGACTAATAAACTTGTACAGTGTGCGGCACATTGTTGTCACACCGTCTGTCACGGTTTATTTTTACCGGGGATTCCCTCCCTACTTAGGGGCATAATTAATTGCTACACCAAATAAGAGCTCCATTGCTTCATTCAGTAAAGGTACTAAAAACCTGTCCACATGCCAACAGACAGTGCCTAGAAATGGTACTCCTCACTTCCTGAAAACAAACAGATTTTGACTTTGAAAAGCAAATTTCCAGGATAATTTCCCACGACTTTTCCAGGCCCCTTTTCAATTTCCATGACTAATCCAGGTTTCCAGGCCTGTAGCAACCCTGTATGTTATCTCCCCAATCTTGGAGTGCTTGAAAAACTTAGCTTTACTGTAATGTATGAAAATGAATGAATGTAATGTATGAAAAATGAATAAATATGATTGGCTAACATTCGCGCCACTTCCTCGGGTATCAAGACCCTGGATGTACGAGGCAGTCTGGGAAACCGGCTGGGTCGTGGCAGTCAATGTGTTCCTCTCACATAACGCAGTTCGCTGTTGTTTTTATTAACCGATTCCTCAATGCCTGTACGTTACAATTGGCGACGAGGTGTGTATTTTCGTAGCCTACCTTAAAGTAATTTCAATCCGTGTGTGCAATGCAATCAGTTTGATTGTACGCGGTTAGTTTTTTTTTACGAAAATTAGAACGGAAGGAAGTTGTATGTCCATTACCACGCGCCACGTGTTGGACTCAAAATCTGAACATTTTGATGTCTGAACATGAAACGGTGAATATTAGGCCGTTATTCATTATGAAAACGGAGCAATTATGTCAGGTATTATTGGCGGAATCGGTGAATTCGATAACTGCGTGGAAAGTTGGGACTCTTATATTGAGCGTTTTGAACTATTCGTGGACTGCAATAATGTAGCAGATGGGAAAAAAGTGAGCACACTACGAACTGTCGTAGGTGTGAAAACCTATAGTTTATTGCGGGATTTGTGTACGCCTGCAAAACCGTCTTCAAAAACTTTAAACGAGTTAGTGAAGTTGATTCAGGAACACTTGTATCCTAAGCCATCGTTCATTGCCGAGCGATATAAGTTTAGTAAGAGGAATCAGCATGATGGCGAATCCGTAGCAGAGTACATCGCCAGCCTCAAAAAGTTATCCACCTACTGCGAGTTTGGCGCGGCTCTTAATGATTACCTCAGAGACCGATTGGTGAGCGGTATCAGAAGCGAATCAACCAAGCAGAGATTACTGGGAGAGGCAGCCCTAACCTACGACCAGGCAGTGAAAATCGTCTGCTCAGTGGAGGCGGCGGAGAAGGATGCAGCGACACTGACGGTCAACGGCAGCAGCGGCTGAGTCCAGCGGATGGCAGTGCAACAACGTCCACAGACGAAGGATGGGTGCGGCGTAAGCCGGAGCTCAAGATTTGAGAGAGTGCAGTGTTTGTGCTGTGGGCAGTATGGCCATTATAGAAAGCAGTGCAAGTTGTTTGGTGTTGTGTGCCATAAATGTGGTAAAAGAAATCACATTTCTAAAGTGTGTAAGTCAGTAGAATCTGGTAAGACACCAGACTATCAGTGTTCTAAGTTCAAGAAAAATGGGCCTAATCTGTCTAAATTTCAGAATAAAAGGTATGCAAATAATGGGCAACACAATTTTGTGAGTGATGACCACTCTAATGTGAGTAATTCCAAAAATATCACGGGTAACGACCACTTCGAAAATTATGTTGAAGATGTACAGCATTTATTCAATGTGTGTGAAAGAGTAACAGAAGGAACTAAGGTTGGCCCTATTAAAATTAAGGTTTTAGTTCAAGGTCGGGAAACAACTTTTGAAGTTGACACGGGAGCCAGTGTCACTGTTTGTAGTGACCATTTTTACAAAAATAATTTCAGTACTTGTACATTGTTGCCTTGTGATCTCACTCTGCGTTCGTACACTAATGAGCCTATTTTACCTGTAGGAAAGGTAACGGTCGATGTTTGCTATGAAAATATGCATTATAGAAATTTGGATTTCTATGTTATTAAGGGAGGCTCACATCCATTAATGGGTCGTGAGTGGCTCAAGATACTTGGAGTTGACATTTCATTTAAGAGTAACTTGTGTGCTATTGATAAACCTATCAGTAATGACACTAATGTTGATTTAATGAAATCAGAGTTATTCAGTCAATTTCCTGAAGTATTTACTGAAAAATTAGGGCAGTATAAGGGAGAATCTGTAAGGCTTAACCTGAAGGAAAATGCTAGGCCAAGGTACTTCAAACCACGACCAATACCCTTTTCTTTAAAAGGTAAAGTCGAAAAAGAGCTCCAATGCTTAATAGATGAACCCATTCTAATCCCTGTAAATAGTTCTGAGTGGGGAACACCAATTCTGCCTGTTTTAAAAAAGAATGGCGACATAAGGATATGTGGTGATTTTAAGGTTACCTTAAATCAGTATTTGGAAATAGATAAATACCCTATCCCTAGAATTGAAGATTTATTTGCTAATTTACAGCAGGGAGTAAGTTTTAGCAAATTAGATTCGAGCCAAGCTTATATGCAATTAGAGTTAGACGAAAACTCTCAAAAACTATGTACAATCAGTACGCGCATAAGGGTCTTTTTTCTTATTGCCGAATGCCCTATGGAATCTCGTCAGCCCCTGGAATATTCCAAAGGGTAATTGAGCAAGCCTTGCAAAACTTAGAAGGTATCTCACTATTCATGGATGATGTTCTTATCACTGCTCCTGATAACGAAACTCATTTTCGTAGATTGCAAGAAGTATGCAAGCGCTTTAGTGAAAAAGGCTTTTCAGTCAGAAAAGACAAATGCACGTTTTTTGCGGACCAGGTAGAATACCTAGGGTTTATCATAGACAAAGAGGGACTGCACACCTCTCAGTCTAAAATATCATCCATAGTTAATGCACCTATTCCTAAGACTGTCACTGAAGTCAAAGCATTTATTGGTTTAATTAATTATTATGGAAAGTTCATCAGTAACATGTCAACAATCTTGAGACCATTATATAATTTGTTAAGAAAGGGTGTGTCATTTAAATTTGATGAAGAGTGTATTCCATCTTTTAACCATGTCAAGGAAGTGTTAACTAGAGCCCCTGTTTTAGCTCATTATGATCCTAGTTTACCTATAAAACTAGCTGTTGATGCAAGCTCTATGGGTGTCGGTTGTGCATTAAGCATCATGACCAATGAAGGTGTGGAAAAACCGGTTGCATTCCACTCCAGAATGCTATCTCAGGCAGAATGTAAATACTCACAGATAGACAAAGAAGCCTTAGCAGTTGTGTATGGTGTAAAAAATTCAACCAATATTTGTATGGTCATAAGTTCACAATATGCACGGATCACAAACCTTTACTTAGCATTTTTGGGCCAAAGAAAGGGTTACCCATTTTTGCTGCAAGTAGACTTCAAAGATATGCCCTGTTTCTGTCTGGATATACTTTTGATGTTCATTATGTAAAGTCAGAAAAGCATGGAAATGCAGATGCTTTGTCACGTTTACCATTAACAACTACACATATGTATAGTAACAATGATCCAGAATGGAAGGGTACCTATTTACATTGCATTGCTGAAAGTTCAGTTCCTTTAACTTTTGAAAATGTTCAAACTGAAACCAGAAATGATCTTATCTTGAAGAAAGTGTATAACTATGTCATGCATGGTTGGCCAAATTTTATGTCGGAAGAGAATGGTGAGTTATTGCCATACTTCCAAAGGAAGGATGAGCTCACGGTAGAGCTTGGAGTCATAATGTGGGGATATAAAGTTGTTGTACCCAGAAAAATGCGTAGCTATGTGTTGAATGAGTTGCATGCAAGTCACTTAGGAATAGTGAAAATGAAGTCCATTGCAAGATCATATATTTGGTGGCCAAATATAGATGAAAATATTGAGTCATTAGCGAACAGTTGTTCTTCTTGCCTCATGGAGAGATCTAACCCAAGTAAAAGTCATTTACATGTTTGGCACTATCCATATATGCCTTGGGAAAGACTGCATTTAGATTATTTGGGACCTTTGCATGGCAAGATGTACTTAGTAATTGTTGATGCATATACTAAGTGGTTAGAAGTGTTTGAAGTAAGCTCTACTAGTGCTAAGTTAGCTGTTGAGAAGCTGAGAGAGCTATTTTCTAGACCAGTCACAGTTCATAGTGATAATGGACCTCCATTCACATCATTGGAATTTAAGAACTTTATGCAACAAAATGGTATTAGACATACATTTTCACCTGCTTATCATCCTCAGTCCAACGGACAAGCTGAGAATTCAGTAAAATATGCAAAGCTAAAATTAGACTAGCTTTCCAGGAAAATGTAGATATAAAAGTACATAGCCTTAAATAGAATGCTTTTCGATTATAGAAACTCAATTCATTCTACAACAAACGAGTCACCGGCAAAATTGATGTTCAACAGACCATTAAGGTCTAGACTGGATCTTTTGAGACCCAAAGTAGCCAGAACCGTTCAACTTAAACAGGAAAAACAGAAGGAGTATTTTGGTGGGAAAAAGGGTAGAATTCTCCAAACAAATCAACCTGTGTTAGTGAGGGATTACCGTAGTAAAAACAAGTGGATCGAGGGTGTCGTTCTGCAACAACTGAGTAGCGTTATATTTTCTGTTATGGTCAAATCAGGGCAAATTTGGGACAGGCATATTGATCAGCTGATTGCCCTTGACAGTAATATTGTTAATAAGAGTCAGCTGTCCTCACGACCACATGAGCCTGTTGTTGGCGAGGCATGTGTCCCTGCTACTCCAATCAAGGTTGGCGATTCCCATGTCATGAAATCACCCGACAGTCTGACTACCTCTCTACACCCACCTCCTCAAAATAGTGCTATGCCTTTACCCACACCTAGTCCGTCTCTGCCACCACCTTCCCCTGTCAGAAATCGTTATCCTACTCGTACAAGAAAACCAGTAGAGAGATTAAACTTATAAGTAAAAATGTTTGTGATTTTTTTGTATATTATGATTGAGTGTATTATTTCGTTTTGTTGTGAGGATAGAAATGTTTATTTAAAGAAAGAGTTCTTGTTTGTTTTCTTATTGAGTGGATCCACATCTTATGATTGCAATATGAATAACTTGTGATATTTTTCATCCAGGTGTATTTTTTCATGTATCAGATATTTGTGTGAAGATCCAGAACTTGTTAAAAAATTTTGAGGGAGGAATGTAATGTATGAAAATGAATGAATGTAATGTATGAAAAATGAATAAATATGATTGCTAACATTCGCGCCACTTCCTCGGGTATCAAGACCCTGGATGTACGAGGCAGTCTGGGAAACCGGCTGGGTCGTGTCAGTCAATGTGTTCCTCTCACATAGCGCAGTTTGCTACTTTTACTTGTATGACTGTAGGCTTTCCCGGTGAATGAAGAGTTCTCACGTTTCACAGAAATCTCCAGAATTCTAAGAAGATGCGACATTGGAACCATCCATCAACCCAACCTCCAAATCCTGGCACCAATTGGTTAAAGCCAAAGATGCAGTTGGACTCAAAACACCTGGAGTCTACAGCGGCATGCCCTGTGAGTGTGGTGAACTCTACATTGGAGAGACATGCCGAGCAATAGATACCAGAATCAAAGAACACCGCAGGCACCTCCGTTTAGGTCAACTGGACAAGTCGGCAATAGCCGAGCATAGTATCCTGGAAAACCACTCCATCAAAGGTGAAGAGACTAGACTCCTATGCAAATCCCAAGGCTAATGGGATTACATCATAAAGGAGGTTATACAGATCCAACTTCACAGAAATAATTTCAACAGAGGCATCGGCTGCAGGCTCAGCAAAGACCTGGGATTATTTCACCAGACAGAGAGCCGAAGGACATGACAGGAAGAGTCAGCGCCAAAGAAAAACAGAACGGAACCAATCACTGATTACCTGACCACTGGATGCAGTGAATATTTACCAGAAAAGTGGGAAAATTGGTATTGGGTTCTTGGATCCGTGAATACGATGGATTAGTCCCTCATCAAAACGTTGGAAGTTACGGAGAACCTGACCCAGGGTGTAACCCGAGAGCTCTTCATCTACTTATACTTCTCATTTTCACACACATCTCATTTTTTGTCCTTTCCCTGTTTCAACTCTTTTCACCCGTTCCCTCCAATCTTTGGGGCTGATATCATCACACACACCCCCCCCCTCATGTCCTAAAGGTGACTCATTGGCTGGTACGTAGATGGAAATAATGCACTAGGCCTTCGTTAGGTTTCCCTCATGCCCAAAATATCTAATGCCTCTCCTTATGTATTCTAAAATTTCTAATAATTCCTTTCCTCTTCAATGCTTCCCCAAAACTCTTCCTCCAGCGCCCTATTCAACACTCCATTACCTCTTCATCATGTTCTCCATTGACTTGTGCTGATATGTACTTCTTTTGCATATCCTCCTCCGGTTCCCATTCATTAATTACAAAGTGTGAAGATCTAATTCATCCTCATGGCAGAAGGCAATGGAGCCGTTCATCAAAATGGATCTTCTGTGCAACTGCTACTATATTTCGTTACACTTTTTCCTCTCGTGCTTGATCTATGCTGCAGTCCTTTGGCTGACTGGCTAATTAAGCCTGTCTTCACATAGTCCATAATTGCAAAGAAATCTTTAAGAGTGAGATAACTGTCTCCACTTGGGAAGTTGTTGGGGATTGACATGTTTCATTGCCCCCTCATTGTCGATAAAAACGCTGGCAGAGGTGGGATTTTTTTAATTTCAATTTATTACTTCTCAAAATTTAACTTTCTAATTGGTAAAATAAATCTCTTTTTCAAGAGAGAGAAGAGACAGTATTCTCACATTTAAAAATTTGTTTGTACATTATGGAATGTGTGAAGTTTTGCAGTTGAACAATAGACCTCAGTTCACAATTAAGTTTAAGAACTTTGCTCAGAAGCATAATAACATCCATTTAACAAGCTCACCACAATACAGTCAGTCTAATGGTGTAGGTGGTGGAGGCAACTGTAAAATTTGCCAAGTCATTGATAACAAAAAATGAAGATTTCAGGGAATAACTCCACCATATCGCTCCTTTGGAAACTGGATTTTCACCCAGTGGATAGTTGTTATAATCTAAAATTGAAATCTAAGTCACCGAATCTGTCCAGTGTTCTTCATAAGTATGCCATACCAAAATTTAAAACAGAGAAAGAGAATATGAATGTCAACCATATGTTTATTGTAGTAAGAGACATGGATCTGTTGATCTTCCAAAATTAAGGAGAGACGATAAAGAGTGGTTGGTTTACAAGAGATTATGTTAGTACATATAATAATACAACTGGATGAATTTCCAAGGTCCTATCTCATTAACACTTTCAGTGCGGATGACTGCTTAAGCGGTCATGCCGCCTCCTAGCCCATGGCGAGCGACTGCTTAAGCAGTCATGGGGACTAGATTTAAAAAACTTTTCGCCACTGACTATAAACTCCAAAATAACGCTCGCACTGAAAGTGTTAAGACTTCAAGTGGAGTTGCCAGGAAAACTAGGTGGCATTAAATTATGGTCCCTTGTTTAATTTGAGAAAGAGATCATTGTTCCACTGCTGAGGTAGTTCAGCAATAAAATTGTTGCTCAAGAAGAAGTGCCTTATCATGTTGAAAGTGCACCACCAGTGACAGAAACTCCTGTTGTGAAAAGGTTTGAGAAACGTCCAGTATGTCTTAAAGAATATGTATTTGATCACGTTTATATACATCACACCATCCCCTTTCAGGGTAGGCAGATTCTTAAGAGCTTCAGAGACTCAGAGAGCAATAATTTCCTATCCCTGCATACCTATTTCACTTAAGTTACACTCATACAGTGCTTCCTATACACACTCTTATTCTTAAGACCGCTAATACTCCTCCTCTTCAGAGTCTCTTCCATCACAGTAACCCATGACTTTCTCTGTATACCCCTTCTTCTCAAACCTTTAACCCCTTGATCACACGTCTGTTTCATTATTTGACTCTCATCCATTCTCTCATTATGACCAAACCAACAAATCATGCTTCTTTCATGTATGTATCAATTACTCACTCATGTATGTACCAATTACTTTCTCACAGAAGATCTCCTTCTACCTATGGGAACTCATGAATTTCACTGTCCCTTAAAAGTTGATATAGCACAGAGAAAGGAAGATGAGTTAACAGAAGACTATGACGAAGCTTGAATCTGAGAAAAAAAGTAATGGATGATAGAGAAATGCAAAAATAAAGCTATCAGAAAGAGGTAGTAGATTGGATATAATGAACAAGGAAGCCATGAATCTTGAGCTTAAGGACAGAATAGGAGAAGTACAATATGACTAGAAAAACATCACATGCAAAGCTCACAACTGAATCTCAAGTTTTGAAGAGGTTGAAAGAGTATAAAGCATTACTAGCTGTGAATTGTTGAAAATTCTCAATGTGACAGTTTTTTGTGCCGGTGGTATCACACCAGAGAGTAGGACAAACAAATGCACTTAGAAAAGTACCTATGAAGTACTTTGACAAGTTGGAAAGGGGATTCTATGACTATGGAGATTAGATTAGAGATGTGTAATTATAGTATTCAACAACAGTAGTATTTTTTTACAAATTTTGTACAAATTAGTACAAATTTTGTATTCAAAATGTTAAATAACAACAATATATGTATATGTATCCATAAAAATCCTTCCTTAGGCCTACAACCTTGATGTGGTGGATTGTGCATTCCATTGACCTCTAGGGCTGGTCTGGTGGGAGTGATAATTTTTGTCCCTGGTAGGGCCACCTTGCCAAATAGGTCTAAGGGTAGGACTCAGACAAAACGTAGTTTATGTGATGGTGTCAGGTTAAAAATATCGTTGGGCATGGCAATGGGAAGACCCCTTCCCAAATATTAAATTCCCTAAACAAGGAAGTACATTCATTCATATAGGTATTCTACCAGCTGACTGGTAGGTTTTTGGACAGTCCTTATCTTAACAGCCCAAATCCAGGTAAATTGTCCCACTTTCCCTCCGATAGTGGTCCCACCATTAGATCCCTCTTGAATTCCTCATGTCGTCTACCTCTTCTTATTTCGTCCAGAATTCCTATCCTCTTCCACACTCCCTCTCCAGTGTTTTCTCATCTACTCCCATCTTCAACATAAACCCTCTCCTTTTCAAACATCCTCCATCACTCTGCCTACCTTCTCCAAACCGATGACACCAGCTTCCTCTCCCCTTCAACCATGTCCGATACCTCCTCGTTCGTCCTCCTTGCCACACAGCTCACCCTCTCCATCCTTCTCCAAATTCACATCTCAAATGCCTCAAGTCTATGCACATCCTCCCTTTGCAATGACTAAGTTTCCGACCCATACAGCGCCACACTCCACATTCAAGTTTTCACCAGTCTTTTATTTACATCTCTTCTCAGACCCCCCTTATCAATTCTCTCGTCTTTGCAAATGCTTCTTTAGCCAGAACAATTTTACGTCTTATGTCCCTACCAGACAAAGCCATTGTCCTCCAAAATACTACCTAGATGCGTAAACTGGTCAAACCAGCTCTATTTTGTGCCCTCCCACTCTTAATTTCAGGCCCACCTACTTCACTAGTGGAAGAATCTGTGTTGAAACCATCTTGAAATGGCTGCCTTGAATCTATCTTGAAGTTGTGTTGACATTTGAAACATGAATCCAACACAGTCTCTGTTGAGACTCGCTTGAAAATCTCTCTTGAAATTATCTATTGAGACTCTCTGTAAATTCTCTGTTGAGACTCCCTTGAAACTCCCCTGCCCTCTCAAAATAAAAAAATGAAAGTTTACATTTCAAATACTTTGAATATTACGCTATGGCACATTAATTATATCACATTGCCCTAGCCTACCTTACTACTTAGATCTATCTCGTACTCGGTGTTAATTAATTGAAGCCTATATGGCCACCTAGTGTGAAGATAAATGCAATATTACTGAGAATAAACAAGATAACTTCCAATTCCCTCATGTTTGTTCACGTTTCAATCAAGACGCAACTTTGTGGAAATGTTGAAAGGAGAAAATTGCTGAATGTACCAATATACAGAGAAATAATATAATGTATAACGGTAATTAATTACACAAAGCTCTCAGTGAAGTGTTTACTGTCTGAACTAAAGTCCCTCCAATTCGTTTGCAAGCTTCTCATTTTTGCCAAAATTTCGGACGGAGGATGAACCACGGGCTAAAAATACCGGGCAGATGCTTCTTTAAATTCGCTGGCAATTAATAATGGAGCTTGGTTATGAACCACAAATAGAGAATAATTTCCTTTATACTAACAAGTGGTAGTCTGGTAGTTTTCAAGTCTGATTTTATTTCTGTGTAAAGTTCACCCATAGCTGTACGATAATGGGCAGTGATGGGAAGTAATTGATTACAAGTAATCCGATTACCGGTAACCATTACATTCGATTTACTTTTACTACTTAAATCGTTACATTTTTTCAAATTGTATTTTCACTCGTAATAAACTCCAGGGGTAATCGTTACATTTTTGTAATCATTTCCCTCGGGGTAATTTTTAATCGGCGTGTAATTGTGGTCATTGATAATGTGGATAATTGTGCTACATGACTACATAAGCAGTGGTTCACAATCAGTTACTCAGACTATTTGTTTCAACCACTATCCTCTTCAGCTTATTCTGAAGCCGCATCTCCACAAGAAACATTTTCCGCTAAATATCACACGATTTACATTAACGTTTTATCACAACCACAGTCCCTAATTTAAGGACCTTGATCGCAACCAAGCTTCTAGATATCAAGGTTGACAGCAGATTTACCGGCTGGTATACCAGTACCGGTTGAGAATCGCAACCAAGTAAGCGTTCAGGTTTAATTTATCGCTTTGGAGCATATCGCCTGATATATGTTGTCACACCGATGTAGCGGGCCACCATATACAGGTCAGTTAAGCCTGAGTTATTCTGGATAGGAATTTTTATTAAATTTCTTGTTACTGAATGGGTCATTGAGCACAATAGCAAGAAAGCCCTCGGACTGAAACAACAATTGGGGATTTCTTCTCATAAGTCGTCACGACACCAATGCCTTGTCCTCTTCTCCACATCCATCGCTGCCCGCGGGAATGTATCGCCCAATATCCGGAACCTGATGTGCAGAAGCCAAACCAATACGATCCCGATATCCGCTAGTTATTTTCCACTATGCCATGTCCTCTCTGTCCTGCAGTGACATGTACATATTAATCAAATACTTTCAAAACTAACACTAACCACTAACACTTTCCACTCTTGGTGTTGAGCCTTGGACTCGACGTACATACATAGCAGAGTAAAAACTGATCCTCTCAGGATTTGCTGCATATTGTCCATTTCTAAGGAACTCAACATTTCGCTACTCATACTGTGAGCGTCGTAGTTATTTTTCCCCTAACAGCACAGTACATGGAGTGAAACATTGAGTTCATCAGAAATGGACAATATGCAGCAAATCCCGAAAGGAATAGTTTTTTACTAATAAAAGAAGCTGTGAGAACCTTCATACCAAAATTAATATCCGGTGTGGGGAGAACATTCACAAGGAGATAAGGAGACTGGAATGTCTTTGAAGAAAAAAAGAAGTAAACTTCTCCCTTCACTTGCTTCTCCGGACTACGCTCAGTACAAGAAGAAAAACATCGAGTTCCTTAGAAATGGACAATATGTGCACTGCAAATGCCAAAAGTAAAACTTTTTATTGATAAAAGAAGCTGCAAAACTTCATACCAAAATTACATAACAGAGTATTGAATCCTGGCAACTACGGGAATCAGCCCAATAGGGTTGGTGTTGTACCCAATGATGTAGGAGGCAAGGCCTCCATGGTTGCCATCGCACGAAACCCTTACACATCAATAACTAACTGCTGATATATGGATTAATTAATCTCCTTACTTGTAATTACGACTAAGGAGAAGACCAAGAAGGAGATGAGGATAGATGCGATGAAAATGGAAACTTGGAATGTTAGTACATACTATGAAGAGGGCAGGGAAGCTAGAAAATATTGAACAGGGAATAGGAAAGGGGAAAATAGATGTCTTGGGACTGTATGAGGTGAGATACAGGAATATGAGGGACTACTGGAGTGATAGTTATGGGGTAATTTATAGTGGAGGAAATGTGAGTCTACATAAGGTAGCTATGGTAATTAATGTACAGTTGGGGAAGGGGGTAGAAAACATGGGAGCATGTGAGCAATAGGATATTAGTGATTGAAATAAAAGCACACCCAATCAATTTTGTAGTGGTCCAGGTGTACATACCTACAACGGGGGAGAACTAATCATAGGTAGGATGAGGTGGATGGACAGTACAAACAACTAGAAGAGATAATTAGAGAAGTGCGAGGTAAGATAAACTTAAAAATGATTGGAAAGCAGTAGTAGTAGAGATGGGCCACTCTGAAAATTATGTACCTCGGTAATTTTCGTAAATTACCGTGGTATTTTTCGTAATTTACCGCGTCCCTTGTAAATTACCGTAATTTTCTAGATATAATTCACCTATGTTTGAGATAATTTTTCATACAAATAAATTCCCAACGTGTTCTATTAAGCAAAGTTCACATTTCCTACGTGTTTAATAATAAATTGAGACATGCACAACTCATTTTTGGAATATTTTACTTAAATTATAACATTATAAGATTAAAGCTTTAGAATATTCTTCTTGAAAATTTCTCATACTTTGACAAAAGAAAGCCAGATTGTGTGTTGCTGCCGTAGTTCTTTTTACAATGTTAAAAATTTCTAATACATTAATGTTGTATAAGGTATGGTCTTAACATGGTTATTCCCTTCCTATTGGTATTGGCTTTCTTATTTAACGATAAATTAGCTGTTTATCAAAACTAAAACATACAGGAAAATTATGGTAATTTTTGAAAATTACCATAATTTACCGTGGTAATTTACCTCAGATGAAAAGTATGGTAATGTTCCCATCTCTAATTAGTATAAGGGGCAGGGAGGGATGAATATGTGAAGTGGGAAAGAATAGGTTCAGGATGAGAAATCACCACAGTGAGAATTAGGAAGTTGAATTTTGTAGGCGAAATAAATTAATCCTAACAGGCACTTCATTTAAACATCACTTAATTGGTACATATGGGAAGTGCCAAGGGATATATGGAGTTATCAAATAGATCATATATCATGGTCCAGCAGAAGCTTTATGAACATTGTCAAAAACTTGCACAGCTTTCCGAGGTAGTTGCAGACTCAGATTGTAATTTACTGCATATGAAGTGTGATGCTAGATTCAAAAGGTTAAGTGAAATAGGAGGATGAAGAGATAGAACATGGAAGCATTGAAAGGGATGAAAAGGGGAGAATATCAGGAGCTAGTGGACAGGAGCACGGGTAAAGCAGAGGAACTATTCATACAATTGATGACCACCAATCCCTGCAGAACTGTCTTAACAGACTAGAGGCCTGGTGCAAATCTAATTATTTAACTTTAAATCTAAAAAAGTGCTACTCTGTGTCATTTACTCGGAAGAAAAATATTGAGTCCTTACAGTATAGCCTATCTGATCATTCCCTGGCTCAATTAACAAACATTAAAGATTTAGGAATTGTATTTGACTCTCATTTAACTTTTAATCAACACTATACTTATATTAAATCCAATCATTTAAAATGCTTGGATTTATTTTCCGTCACTGTAAAAACTTTAACCGTATTGAACCATTTAAGCTGCTATTTAATTCATTGGTTAGGTCACTGTGTGAATATTGCTCCACAGTGTGGTCTCCATATTATATAAACTTCACATCAATTTAATTGAAAGTGTGCAAAGGAAATTTGTTCGCAAAATTGCTTTTAAATTCAATTTTTATAGAACTCCTTATAGCTATCATGAAACCCTTCCCTTACTAAATCTTCCCTCTTTACGTAATCATCGGAAAGTTAATAACATAATATTCCTTTACACATTAATGAATAATATGATTGATTCTTCAGATCTATTAAGTTCCATAAACATTAGAGTCCCACAACATAACACAAGGTTCAACCCACTTTTTGATATCAAATACCATGCAAATAATTATGCCTACTACTCACCCATTTCTCAGATTTTGAGAGATGCCAATAGCTGTGACAACATTGACCTATTTAACATCTCATTATCCTCTCTCAAAAATGTACTAACAAAACTACCAGAAGATTTTGAGACATTACATTTCTAGTAAAGTCACCTGTTTTTGTCTGTTAAATGTCACCTGTTAATTGATTTCATTATTGAAATTGTTCTATCCGTCATACTCTGTCTGTTGATTTTTACCTCAATTCTTTGTATAATTTTATGTATTCAGTTTTTTTTGTATTTCATTGTAACTATTCTTATATGTATTTACACATGCAAAAGGGCTCTGCCCGTGAATAAATAAATACATAAATAAATAAATTGGAACGATTATATAGGAATATAGAGGACAGAAGGAAGTGGAAAAGCATCAAAATAGAAATAGGAGATACATATAAGGAATCAAATAATAAACTCAAGCAAGTAACGACTAGGGCGAAGAAAAACTGGTGGAGAGGACAGTGTGAGGAAATGGAAAAGCTACAGAAAAAAGGGGATATGTGGGTGCACTATGTATTCAAGTGAAAATGTTGTCAGGCAGTAGGTAAGGGCAAAACATACCTAAAGTTAAGGACAAAACAGGGATGATATTAATCGAACAGGAAGATATCCAGCATAGGTGTAGATAATACGTGGAAGAACTATGCCAGTGAGTATGATGAGATGACAGTGGTAATTGACATGTGAAACTATATATAGACATTGAAAGAACAGTAGAAAAGAATAACCTTGGACCAGTAATAATCGACAGTGAAATAGAAAATGCACTTAAAGAGATGAAGGCAAGAAAACCTATGAGAGTAGATAACACCCCTTAAGAGTCGCTAAAGAACCTAGGAAATAGCAGGAGACGAACGTTTCTTAGAAATAATTTGTAGTATCTATGAGGAAGGAATATGGTCAGAAAACTTTGTGAAAACAGCTTTCATCCCAAAAAAGAGGAAAACCTCAGAATATGAATATTTTAGAACAGCAGAAGATTTTTATGTCACCTACAGCAAAAGTTATACCCAGAATCATAAAAGGTTCAAGACTAGAACCAATTACTGCTTGGGTGATGACCGGTTTGGGTTCAGGAAGGGAACGGCAACTCTGGGTAGGATTGTGGTAATGAGAACACCTATACACGTATAGAAAAGAACATATAGAGTATAGTCAGGATATTTTTGTTTGCTTTGTTGATTTCAAACAGGAATTTGACTAAGTTAACTACTTTTAATGAAGGGAAAATTAATGAAGATACTCATGAAAATAGAAGTAGATGAGAGAGATAGGACTCTGATTCAAAAGATGTACATGGCATGGGCCACAAAAGTGAGGATGGCTGATGGAGAATCAGGGTGGGCAGTTATGGGTCACATGGTAAGGCAAGGTCATTGCCACCTTTGCTTTTTAACATTTACGCCGAGGAAATGGTAAGAGAAGCTTGGGGATAGCTAGATAGGGACTAACAGTAGGAGGAAAGCCGATTAAGTCAGTCAGATTCACTGATGATCAGGCAGTTAGTCAATCATCCAAGAGATTGCATGCATTGGTGGAGGCATTATAAAATCAGTACGTGAAGTGTGGAATGAAGATAAATCATAAGAAAATGAAAGTAATGAGATGTTATGGGACAAAGAAAGCAAGGCTGGTCGTAAAAGTAGGAGGGCACAAACTGTAGCAAGTGGAAAAAATTAATTTCATTGGTTGTACACAGGAAGGAAATGGGCATAGTAGCAGGGACATTAGAAGGAGAATTAGCTTGTGAAGGATGCAATAGGTGGGAGCTGATGATGGGGGCCTTGTGTACAAATGTAAAGAAAAGGTTGGCAAAGATTTGAAAATGGAGTGTAGCATTGTACAGTGCAGAAAAATGGACTCTGAGAAAAGTGGACGAAAATAGATTGCAGGCTTTTGAGATGTGGGCCTTGAGGAAAAAGGAGTTTTGAGTTGACAGAAAGGAAGTACTTGATATGGTGGGTGAAGAGAGGAAACTTCTGGAGGAGATAAGTAGAAGAGCATGTGGTTGGATTGGATAATGAGAAGAGGAGGGCCATGTTGGAGGGGAGGATGTTGAGTAGGCGGGCAAGTGGAAGAAAGAGGATAGGCTTTATGGACGGGATGAAAAGAGGTAGGATGTATGCTGAGATAAAGAAGGAAATCGTATTAGGGAATAGGTTCCTGCACTGGTAATTACCGTGACGATTCTCTCTTCCATTTTAATCTACCTCAACTGTTACATCATCTTGATGGTAATAATAATCGATGAAAGATTCAGGGAACAAACAGCAATTGCATACATAAAGTCAGGGCATGGCACACAAACACGTTGTGGCAGGCCTCTAGCGTTAACATGAATATTTCATTCAAAAGTCGGACTGGACGCAATGTATGATATAATTCGTTGTCTTGGGCGTGACTTCATGGAATCAACTTAACATAATGAAAAGTAAAGAAAACTTTGTAACTCCACATAAATATTTAACGTACGACCTAGGCTTCGACGCGGCACGTCATCATCTGTTGATGCTCACCAGATGATGACGTGCCACGTCGAAACCTAGGTCGTACGTTAAATATTTATGTGGAGTTACAAAGTTTTCTTTACTTTTCATTATACAAGGTATGATGGTATAAATCACATTATAAATAAATGGGACTTTCAAGAAGATATCAATTGGATGGATGTAAAATAAAACTACCCTAGTATGTATTGTGAAAAATGTTTTATCACACTGTCTCATTGTCTTATTTGTTTTTGAAATGTCATTTTTATAAATAATTAAATTATTTATTAATTATTCATAAATAAATATGTACCTCTTTACATTTAAGATTTCATTTGAGGTTTCTCTTTCCTTTACATTTTGCTCAGTAAAAATGTTGAAATTGAATTTCAAATGCTATGATTTATCCCAAAACGTTTTACATGCCAATGCCAAGCATCCTCAACTGAGGACAAGCTGTATTTAAACAATAACATATTCTAAATGGCAAATACTAACACATATTTTCAAATTCACTCGTACCCAAAGCCTATAGAAAATGACTTAAGCAAACATAGCTTAAAAAATAACTTGGTCATTAATGGGTTAAGCAGCACATGGAAACCACCTCACCTGGATGACAATGTCTGAATCAGCAATTGAAAAGTTGGTAAATGATAACCTACCCTGGTAAGAAACCTGTGAAAAAACCCTAAAAGCCTTCATTACAGAAATAGCAGTTAGAATTTTTTTCCAATACGAAACCTGATGAGCACTGCAAACTATTATTCATTAAAGGAGATATTCTGGCTGAAATGTATCTATGGATACAAGAATCTTTGGCATCCAGTAAGGCAGAAGTTTCAAGTTTATTGTTATCTTCTTTCTCTTAGCCTTTTCCTAAGTTGAAAGACAGGGTGGGCATTTCCTTCTTTTAGTCTCCTCCTCCATTCCTTCCAGTACAGGGCATCCCCTGGACTTCACCCTCTCCCTCTCTCGCCCCTCCACTAACTTGTCCGTCCACATGAGCTTCCCCCTCACCACTGGCCATGCCACTTGCTTTCCAATATACTCCTCGCTACTCCACTCAATGTGGCCAACCAACCTCAGCCTGCACTCCTGCACTTTCTTTCCTATTGGTCCAACCTTGACTGACCCTCTGTTATCAGCCTACGAGTTCATTGTTAGATATAAGAGGTAAGAAATCCACAACTATCAAACCAGGATGGCAGTCAGTGACTTTTGCCGCTTATTGACTATTATGACTATAGTCTCCCCTGGGGCTGGAATTGACATTGGTGAGTCTATAAACCTCGTTTTTCTTGACTGTTGACAATTTTAGCAACGTAGAAAACCAAGCACTTGGTTTAGGTGAGCAGTACTGCATATTATGAAAATTTATGTAAAATAGTAAGTAATACATATTACAAAAAATAAGAGACCGAAGTTGCTTGTTTGAAAGTCCTCATAACCCAAACTGTCGACCATCATGAAAAATGAGGCTTATAGTCTCACCAATGTTGATGAAGGCTGCAGGGAAGACAATAGACATTAGTCGGCAGGCAACAAGTGTTACATACTTGTCCCCCAGAGCATACAGCCGTATTGCATTGACGTATCTTTTTTAGAAATTCAGAGAGCAATGAGCAAACATCTTGTAAGTTATAAAAAATATTCCACTCCATGGCTTGCTAAGCTAAAAGATAAGCTATTAAGATTTTTAAGGTACCTGCATTACTTTTAAACGACTACTTTCATTAAAACATATATTTGGAGCATGCTCTCATATAGCAGTGAAGACTGGACAATAACAGCAGCTGAGCGAAGGAGATTAGAAGCAATGGAGATGTGTTTTTACCAAAGAATGATGAAGATTAAATAGACAGAGAGAATCAGTAATGAAGAAGTTTTACGAAGAGCAGGAGAGAAAAGAAGCATAATGAGCACTCTGCAAAGAAGGAGATACAAAACTTATTGGACACATTTTGCAACACAACAGCCAAATGAAAGCAATATTGCACGGGGAAATAAATGGCAAGAATTATAGAGGAAGACCAAGAATGGAATACACTAAGCAAATAATGAAGGACGTCAAAGTAAGCAATTATACGGAGGAATGAAGCAGAGAGGAGAGTGCAATGGACGAGCTGCTGCGTCTCTTTGGATTGATTACTACAGATGATGAACCACTTTTACATGCTTAATGACTTATTTGAAACAGATTACTATGAAGTAAATCATGCAGATATGTTGTAAGGGATGGTGGTAAAAAACACCATTGAAGGAAGCAAGGAAAAGCCTCCTCAATTACATTTATTAGGAAATAGGATGGACTCAGACTGTGTGGTAATGAATATAAGTGACTTAGACAATGCCTCTTGTACGTGGGTTTGCAAGTCATAAGACAGCAATCTGACAGAAACTGTGTAGTAATGAATATAAGTGACTTAGACAGAACTGTGTAGTAATGAATATAAGTGACTGAAACAATTCCTCTTTTATGCAGGCTTCCAAGTCATAAGACAGCAATCTGATAGAAACTGTGTAGTAATGAATATAAGTGGCTTAGACAGGACTGGGTAGTAATGAATATAAGTGACTTAGACTATGCCTTTTGTATGCAGGCTTCCAAATCGTAAGACAGCAACCTGACAGCAAAATCATCTAAAGGAGTGGTTCTGCTGGTCTGCAGGCATATGTCAGTTTATCCTTAATATTTTCTATATTCTCCCATTTTTTTATTTATACACCAAAGTGGTATATCATCATGAATTATTTTGATCATAAAAAGCAAACTTTGGATTCTCACAGTCATTAATACAGGCAGCCCTTACTCACCCCAATGCAGGGCCCTGCAAAGGGCCCTTCACCTTCTGACCCCCTAAGTCAATCCTCCTCTTCGGAGAAATCCCCTACAGAAGTGCCCCCTTGGGGGACACTGATGTTACCCTTCCCTTGGTAGGCCCATCTCAGGTGGCCTCCATAACCCCATCCTTGGGGGGCCCTAAAGTGAGGCCCTCCTCCCAACCTTCACTGGCTGGCCCTATCTCGGGGAAGGTCAATTTCCAAAAACCCCTCCCCGACTCTGAAGAGTAGTCTCTATCATCAGGAAGCTCTCCCTCCACAATAAAGGAGGGCTCGGGCCATGGACTGCCCCACAAGGAGGAACATGTGGACTCAGACGCCTCCAAAAACACAGTGGGGAGTGTGGCATCTAAGATGCAAGGTCTCTCTACTCTCTGTAAGTGCAGCGGGGCAGCTAGGAAGAGGAGGCAGAAGAGACAGCAAGCCCTGGCTACCAGAAATAATAGGGGACCCCCATCAGGAAAGAGTGGAACTCTATCGCAGATCCCTGACAAGGGCCGGGTGGGGGAACGGCCCAATGAAAGACCTGGGAAGAGGGCAAGGACCCCTGGTGACACGCCCAAAGCCCAAGACGGCCAAGACCACCAAGGTCGGGCGCTCATACGCAGAGACAACAAAAGGTGGCAAGAAGATGGCCATTATCCCCTCAAGCTACCCTGAGACAACTATGTCTCATGGTTAGTACGAGAAAATTGACCATAAAATCACTATGGTCTGGGATACCATCCCCCATGAACAGGAAGTGCCTATCTTTGAAGGGACTCGCCTGCTCAATGGGATGATGGAAATACTATATGCCAACACCTTTACAGTAGACTGGCTAAAGGACATGGCACCCAAACTGGAAGAGATTGAGGGAGTCTCCTTCCAGGTAGTAGATTCTGACTCCCTCATCAAAAGGAAGCGGCTGATGGTTTGGGTCCCTGGACTGACTCGGCTAAGCACCGGGGACCTCATCAACTGAATTATGAAGGTCAACCCGGGTCTAAGGACTGACCTATGGAGGGTGTACGATCAAAGCGAGACTCAAAAGGGCACTCACTTCATCTTAGGTGTGGACAAGCCCTCTGTGGAAAGGATCTCGAGCCTGACTTTTATCAAATCTGTCAGTCTACAAAGGGTCGACTACAACCTGCTGGGGAGGGTGGAGCAGAGGATGGACACAGCCAAAGAGCTGGAAAAATCCGATGTGGAGCCCTCCACGGGAGAAAATGAGGCAGCAGGGCATGAAAGGAAGTCGGAGTGATGGTGGAGCTGACCTTCCTCCAAATCAACCTACAGCATTATAGAGCTGCCTCGGGGGTTCTGCAGAGGAACCTCTCTGAAGGTAAGTTAATGGTAGCCCTGATTCAGGAACCCTGGATTTACAAGGGCAAAATTAGAAGACTAAGAGGGACACAAGGCAGGGTGTTTCAATGTACTACATCTTAAATACCTAGATCCTGCATATTTATAAAAGGGGTGGATGCTAGACCCTTTGCACAATTATGCTCCAGAGATCTTACAGCGGTTGTACTGTCCTTTAAAGATCAGGAGAAATGGACAGAGAATGTGGTCTGCTCCACACATCTTCCATATGACTCTCCAGAACCTCCACCATCTCGTGAACTGGAGGAACTGGTAAAAGAATGTGGCGTTAGGAACTGGAACCTACTGGTTGGATGTGACACCAACTCCAGTTACACTGTGTGAGGGAGTTCGGATGTCAATCCCTGAGGAAGATCCCTCCTGGAATTCTTAGTGACCACCAAACTGTTTTTGCTCAATAAAGGATCACAACCGACCTTTATCAACAGAGTTAGGAAGGAAGTGATAGACATCACGCTATGCACTAAAGGCTTGGCCCATAGGATCAATGGTTGGAAGGTGTCAAAGGAGGTAACCCTATCTGATCACCAGAACATCAAATTTACTATCAGGGAGGGTGAAAACTCTACAACAACATACAGGAATCCCAAGACAATTAACTGGAATTCCTACATGAAAGAACTTGAAGGGGCTCTTGCAAAGGCACCTAGAATCAGGTTCACCTGCGAGGAAGAGATTGAAACTTCTGTGGAATACCTCCAGGATCCTGTTTTCTCAGCCTACAAGAAAAGCTGCCTCCTCAAAACCAAGAAAGGAAATCATCAACCTCCCTGGTGGGGAGCTGAACTTGAAAGCCTTCAGAAACTGACCAAAAGGCTTTTCAATAAAGCACAGCGAACAGCAAAGCCTGAACATTGGTCCCTCTATAAGGAAGCCCAGCGCAGATACAAATCGACGATCAAACGTTCAAAAACGATTACATGGAAGACCTTTAGCATAAATATTGAAGGGGTCCCCGAGACCACAAGACTCCATAAAATCCTCTCCGAGGACTCTGAAGCCGGAGTGGGGGCTCTGTTGCTTCCCTCGGGGGACTATACATCCTCCGACAAGGAGACATTAAAAGTCCTCTTGGAGACCCATTTCCCTGGCTCAAGCGAGGTACTTGAGATGCACTATACTAGTCCTCCCACCCATCCTGGTAGGACGGACTGGAGATTGGCCTCTTTTATCATTACGTATGAAGCAACTAACTGGGCTGTGTCCAGTTTTGCCCCGTACAAACCAGCAGGGGAGGATGGAATTTTCCCTGCCCTACTGCAGCAGGGGAGGGAGCAACTAATACTCCCTCTTTTACATATACATCGGTCCTGTCTGGCATATGGCTGTCCCAAAAGCTTGGAGGTCAACAAAGGTGGTGTTCATTCCCAAACCTGGGAAGGGGGACTACACAAAAGCTAATTCCTATAGGGGAATCAGTCTTATGTCCTTTTGCTTAACACCATTAGAAAAAATAATAGAGAGATATATCAGGGATGGACGTCTGAAAGAACATCCTTTGCATCTGAACCAACATGCTTACCAAAGGTAAGCTTTTTGGCATGCAAGTCTGTGGAATCGGCTCTCCAAAATCTGGTGTCCCGGATCGAGAGAGGGCTTGATCACATACTATACAACATGGGACCTTTTCTGGATATTGAAGGAGCCTTTAATAATACTACCTTCAATCACATCTGCGGGGCATCAGAGAAGCACAGAGTTCATGCCCACATCGTGAGATGGATCAGGTGCATGCTAGCCCCGTGCACCATCACTGCCATACTAAGAGCATGCTCAAGCAGATGGCAATGTAAAGGGGTTGCCCTCAGGGAGGGGTCCTATCACCTCTACTATGGAAATTAGTGGTCAACAGCCTCATAACTCGGCTGAACAATGTTGGCCTCTATACACAAGGGTATGCAGATGACCTAGTCATCCTCATTTCTGAGAAGTATCTGGACACGATTTCTGGACTCATGCAGCGGACCCTAGACACGACTCAGGACTGGTGCCTGAGCACAGGGCTAACAGTGAATCCAGATACGACTGTTCTGGTGCTTTTCACGAAAAATAGGAAAAGAGAGGGTCTAACTCTAATTTTAGGTTCTAGGTTGAATGGGTCCTTCAAAGGTCCATGTAGTGGTGGAAGGACAAGCTAGAGCCACCACCTACCGCCTCATATATATGGGCCAATGGTATGGTAAGGGAAGTCTCTCTGGCCATAGACAAATATTGACAGAGAAGACATCTTCACATGAGAGAAAAGAAAAAATTATAAGAAGACAGCAAGATGAAGAATTATTTCAGAAATATTTCAGTTTTTCATCAAATTTCAGAAAAGACAGGAGAGCAGGATAATTGGAAAATACAGAGCAAGAGATGGAAGAAGGGAAGTTAATTTGTGCCAGATCAAATAGAAGGACAGAAGGGAATACACTTAAGTGATAATTAAAGACCAAATAATATGAGAGGGAACGATAGTCACCTTTCAGAAACTACTATTTAACCCAAAATTAGAGAAGAGGATAGTTATGGAGTAAAAATAATCACATGATACTATTGGTTAAGATCAAAGGAGACCCAAAAATTTCAAGTTTAAAACAGGTGTACATACTTTCCAGGGGACTAATGCATACAAAACAGCTTGAAGGAGTAATTTAGTTAGTCCCATGAGAGACCTAATAGTGATTTAAAACTGGAACACAGTAGTCGCCCAATTAAGGCGTAGAAAAATGGCCAGGGACTACTGTTTAGAGACAGGAAGTGTACTTGGTGAAAATAATAGCATTTTGTACAAAAAATACTCTGAAAAAATACAATGCAGACTATAATCTTAACTTAAAATTCATTTAAGGCTGAAAAGGCTAAGGAGAAGGAGAGTAAAAGATAAGCAAAAGCTATTAAGAAGGAAGGTATAAATGTAGGTAGCAGAAGCTTCAACAGGAGAGTAAAGCTAGTCATACCTGGAGTTACAGGAGGACGCATTTCCAAGGGCTGATATAGGAAAAGTAGCTGAAAGGTTGGAATATTTAAAAACAATGACAAAAAGATAATGAGTGTGGTAGAGGAAATAAATAGTAGGTTAGAATGGATCGATAAGCTGATGATAATTAGTAAATGACAATACAATTCATTAATCAAGTGTTCTACCAACAAAGTCAACAACAAACCAATGACTATCCTAACAACAACAACGCAATGACAGTCCTGCCTATAGTTTCACAGACTTTGGGGAATAATTTACAATGTTTCCCTCACGGAGCTCTCTATTCTTCAATTATATATCCCTCATAAAATCTGCACATCTCTGCTATCCTTCATTCCATCCATTCCTATTCTCTTCCTCCCGCTACCACGCTGGGCCAAAATTCTCTCCTCTTTCGCCCCCTTCAACATGCTACTTCCCCTCAACACACCCTCCGGCTATTATTGCTGCTACAGACTAACTTATTTCTCATATGAGCCACCTTTCCTTCCCTACCATATCTAGTACTTCCTCATTTGTCTTGCTCTCCATCCAGCTTACCCTTTCCATACTTCTCCACATCCACATCTTAAAAGCCTTCAATGCCTTAGCACACATTCCCCTTCAACAATTCCCACCTATTCATAATTGCTCCTTTTGTTAATGATGTCCAGCTCTACAGTAAGGTAATTCCTATCATTTTTTTTATTTTACTGCTTATATGGTAAATATCAATCTCATTTATTTTACTCATCCAGATAAAGAAACTTCTTCTACTCTCAACACATAGCTTAAAATGCCCATAATTACTGATAGAGCAACACCAAGCTTCACTGAAAGTTCACTGAATGGAGTTTAAGGCACTAATTTCACCTTTTATACATCTACTCTTTAGCTCTTCTATAAGATGGTCAAACACTATAAATTTGGCTTGTTCACAAAGCTCAAACATGAGTTTTTAAAACTCTTGGCACACATCAAATACACATCATAATTGATTTTTTCCTTACAATGCTGGGTATTTTAAGCCTTTAAATGGTGTCACAAAAAAACGAACAACAATAACTACAAATACGTTTCTTACATTTATAGAAAGCCCTGCCCTTCTCCCCTTCTTTGGTTTAATCAGAGGAAAAATTTGATTGAAAGTGCTTCTTATTTTTTTAATCACTGTTTTTGAGGAAATTAAAAAAATACCATAGCTCAATCATTTGAAAAAACTCAATATTTACTGAAAAATCATTCTATATAGATTGTATTCACTTGTGTTTGCTTTGTAGTGTTCATATAAGAAATAAAAACATTTTGAAATGCTCAAATAGACTTTTGGGGTAAGAAAAAAACAAATAATTAGCATAAATTTGTGTAGTTTTTCCTCGAGTGGTATAATTTGTATCATGGATTTAAACAGAATAGAAATTTTCCACTCACTACATTGATATGATGTGTCCATCTGCTTGGCTTTTCTTGTGTGCTTACAACCTTTTTGTGAACACACTTTGCAAATCCTTTGAGGTTGTTTTTTCCTGGAGGAAGAATTTTTTCCCACAAAATGCCTTGCCCTTGAAAGTCAATTAAGCTGCACTCCACTAAGGGATCCCTGCATATTGTTTAATGAACTGTGTGAATTTCTTCCCTTTTACCTGGTTGTAAAGGTATGCTGCATTTACAAGGCCCATGAGCAGCATGTGAAACAATAATTTTCACCACCATCTAATGCTGTAATGGTCAAATGCTCCATAAAATATTCTCTGATCTGACAGATCTATACCAATTTTTTTCTTGTTAAAAGCTATTATGCATCCTGGCTTTGTTTTTTGTCTACCTCTTGTATTTGTGAATGATACCATCCATGTCTACAGCATGTCTAGTGACATGTAGACATCATGTTTTTCTTTCCGACATGCTGCTAACAAATTCTTACTCCTTTTCAATATGAGTCCTACTCATTTCAATTTCTGAAATCAATGGGCCGTTTCAATTTCTGTGATCCAGAGCCGTTATTTCTCTTTCTAATTCACTTGCATGTGTAGGGCCAGTATAGAATCAGTCTGTGTACAGAGTACTCTCCCATTTCAACCCCTCATTGGCTGTAAAAGGTCATACTTATAACCTTTTCCAGCCAAAAAGCAGTTGCCTTTCCCACAATACACTTCAAAATTCCAAATGAAACCTGTATCTGACTCTGACAGCACATACAACTTTATGATGTAGTTGTTACGTTTTAGGGCATGTACTTTTATTTCTTGAAGGGAAGATGGTCCCGAAATGTGCACATGTACTCATCAATTGTGATATCCTCTCGCGGCTGATTCGCTTCTGACATCAGGGGTACAGACTTTCAAGAAAAGGGCGAACTTTGTATAAAGGGTCATGCCCGGGATCCCCTTATTTTATGAATAAGCTATTGCTGTTTAAGTGAAAGTTAGAGAGTATTGCAAGAAATATACCACGGCTCATCACGTACGTTTGGGCAAAAATTACACGACAACGCAGGATTGGATGACGCAGTGATCCTTAATTGCCGGTTTCTGGCTTACTCATTTGAAAATGTTGCTTACATACATCAGCGCAAATATTTTTTATATCGCCAATTCTAACAGATTTTCACTTATCCATTCTACTTTGAGGTGATATTTCATCATTACTTCTCATCTTTCTCAAACACTGACGGGCGTAGAGACTGTCTGCTCGGTCAAAGGAACGACATCGCTGTCAACAAAATATTCAAAAAGATTATCAAAGTACTGTCTTGGTCGAGTTCTGAGAATCAGTAATACCTGTGTCTCCAACCATCAAGTTTGAACTTGATTCACGCTCAACCACCTTTCATCAACGTCAATTCTTCGTCCAACAGGTTGATCCCAGCCTCGAACTCTTGGACTACCTCTAATTCTGGCTCTTCCTATATTTCTTGCTCTGCCTTTACCCCTCATAAGAATTTAGCAAGAGTAATCTCGAGGTCTATTGGAATCAGAAATGCTAATCTCATCTCCAGATCCACTCTCTGAAAGACAAGCAACTGCTGTGAAACACAACTATTAAAAATCGTAAATCGCAAAGAGAGACATGAGAAACCTACCCACCTGAATGATCAGAACATTCCTGTATAGCGTAGTCAGCATCGTTTTCAGAGTTCTCTGCAATAAGTAGTACAATTTCATCAGCATTGCCACCATACAATTCCCAAGTAAATTCTTTCGCAATTTCTGAGTTCGACAGATCACGACGAACTATGCTGATCCACGCGGCCAATCCCAGGTGGTTATACCCAAATCGTGACACGCACTAGTGGAAGGACTTTGGAAAAATGTCAGTATCCATAGGTCATCCAGAAGATATTACTTAAACAACGTGGTCTAGCACGCGGTATCGCGGCAGCACAGCGTACACATGGGGGACATTCCCGATCGACGCCATGTAAACTTTGTAATGCGGAGTGCGCGCAGCGGCCATGTTCCGAGAGTATGTTTTACAACGGAATGTTAAAAACAATAATATAAATAGACAAAAATTCAATTCCTCCTTGCTTAGGTACTTAGCAAACGTATGGCTGGGATACGGCTGGATCTACTAACGGAGAAACACTTATATTTGCAAGCATCTTTATACAACAAATTCGTATTGGGCCTTCAGCAAAATGTACGCAATGGACTTAAAAATGCTGTTGCAGCATCAATCGCGCTCATTCAAGCTCTTGTATAGCAAGCTTTTGGCCATTTTCCACAAATACCCACTAAACGCCAATTGCTGCTTTTTCATTTTCAACACAGGATCAACAGCAGCGAGATATTCCGTACGTGCTAAGAGCAAGAAAGCCATTTTAAATTATAATGTTAAACTTTGAAGTAGTAGGTGCGTATACTGAAGGTTTTAAATTTGTGGGCAACGTGAAAAATAAAATTAAAGTCGCATAAAAATCGATGCAAACCAAAAGGGGGGAAAATAGCAGTAGGCTATAGCTTATCTATAGATAAGTATATAGATGAAGGCAAGCAGAGGAGGCAGAATAATTTGATGGGAAAGCAGTGGAAATAATCCGGAAGTTTAACATGTACCTATATTAATATAACCGTTAGCTTT
The DNA here is from genome assembly GCA_963573305.1 of Pyrrhosoma nymphula. Taxonomy (NCBI): domain Eukaryota; kingdom Metazoa; phylum Arthropoda; class Insecta; order Odonata; family Coenagrionidae; genus Pyrrhosoma; species Pyrrhosoma nymphula. The sequence goes on from OY754332.1 coordinate 149,956,834, forward strand.
GGATGAGCAGAGAATAGAGTGGGAAAAACGTCGGCGGTTTTTTAGATTAGCGGCGACGGTCGGTTAGAGGCTGTGGTAAATTAGTCTCTGCAATCGAAGGATGTTCACTGCATCACAGGTGGGATTTAGGGATGCAATTACCCAGGACATGAACCCCGCGCCCCTGATATATCTCGTGTTTTTACCCTGATCATAAAGTAAATCTATCACATACCTACCTTTAAACCAAAGTTAACGTGGCAATTAGCGATATTTTTAGTAGGTATATTAAATTAAATAGTTTTCTTTACTGTAGCTGATATCACAGATTTTAACGCATGTAAAAATACTACAGCTCATAAGAGAGGGATTTACCCGGAATAACCCGGAGGGGGTTGAAAACTACATTGAGGGATAGGTGGATGCTCTTTCCGCCGCGAAGGCAAAAACTTTTTTTGGTACAAAGATGGGCTCTTTGGGTTCTGTCAGGAACAAGGAAAAACATTTCATTGGAGCCAACAGAGAACTAGAATACGTGGACAATAGATGACAGAGCAGTATGATTGTGAGCATACGCCGACACACTAATACAGAAAATTATCGCAAAGTAGAATGTATCTCGGTCCATTATTAGAGAAGGAAAAAGCATTGAGGAACAAGGACAAAACGCAGAATCCAAAAGATCTCACTGAATACCCATATTATTTGAATAATAATGTATTTCCTATTCCCACTTACCTTCCATGAGTCGAGATGGGCATGTGTCTGCATATAATATGGATGAATGCACCTGGCAAGGACGCAAACCGTTGAATTGGTTCAAATCGATTGTATTTTAGTGAGTAAACAATTTATAAATCATGTAAAATACTGCGAGAGCTATTCCAGCATGAATACCGACAGTAACGCCTACTACTGAAGGATGTGGAACACAGAATAGGTAGCCAATCAAAGTACATACCAATGTCGTACAAAACTCGAGATGATGTAAGCATTCGAGGATCTAATGCTTGAAGATTGAATGCCTATTTAATACAGTGGAAGAAGTGCGTTAAAGCAGAAGAATGTACAAACATTTGAACACAGGGGGAGGACAGCAGCTGTATAAAACGATATTAAATATGGTAGAGGTAATTACGCATGGAAGGCCAGTCAATGCTAAATGCACTCATTTTTTGCATTTTCATGTCTGGGTTTTCCACATGTCAATCCAGATTCAGCAGTTTAAGCTTTCAGCATAGCTTTTTTCATAACCTCGAAGTTTTCAATTGAGAATTTTCTTAGCCAATTAATTTTCTTAAAAGCCGGTGGAAATTAATTCATTCAGCAGAATGACGGACACAGGACTCCTCCATTTTTCCACTCAGTCATTTTTTGCACCCAACACAACGCTCGCATCGATCTATGAATCTCCCTTTTTCACAATACTTAAGTGCAAGCATAGAGTAAGGTATTACTCTGTGTGGTACAAGTCATTCAGAAGTGTGTTGCCTCAAGTTTGTCCGTTGAAAAAATGATTATTTGAAAAAGCACAGATGAAAATCCGGAGAGGGACGCTGATTCATCGCGACCGACCAACTTGAAGGAGTTGATGGTGCAGGGGGGACCTTGGGGGAGGAGAGGGGCGGGGGAGCGCGCGCCCCCGCGGAGGAAGACGGACGCCCCCACCATTTGAGCAAGCCCGTCGCGCAACATCTGCCGCCGCCGGCCCCCAAAGCGGGGGCAGGAGGAGACTGGCAGCGGGAGATGGGATGAAGCTGATATATATTCGAACACGTGCTGCAGCCAAAACCTACCGCCGCCGGCACCCCCGCTCAGGACGAGGATCCCATTGAAGAGGCTGCAACGGCCGGGATCACCACATTTCAAGGTTAAGGACGTCCAAGATTGACCACATCACGCATTCTGCAGAGTGAAACCGTCTGCGCCTTAAAAACCTTATCGCCGCCTTAGGTCATCTCGTCAGGGTTAAAACATGTAGGAATCGAATACACCGGTATCTTCCTGATCTCCAATTTCTGACAATTACAAGAGAAGAAACTCAAAATATAATTTACATTCCATAACTTCATCTCTTAGCGAGGATAGTATTACTGAAGTAATTAGTTGAGCTCACTAGGGGGTCTTTCACTTGCCAAAATGTCAAAATGTGGGCTTAAATTCCGTACTTCGCGGTTCTTCGAGGATGCAAAGTAAATATATACGAGAGCTAACTAAGAGCTTTTTTTGTACACCTAGTCTCTTTAGTTCTGTTGGTCTTTTAGCTGCGGGGGCGCATTGAAAACCCGAATGAATGTACGAATCTCTGTCCAAGGCTACGACTCGTAATAATATATATACATTCTAAATAGTGAAAATATTAATGATAGTCCCAGAGCGGTCTGTGTGATTTTTTGCAGCTGAATATCATAGATTGAGGAAAGTGCATTTTGATTATTTTCAATAAGTTTCCGTTAATTATGGGCTGCTCTCTGTCCCACAATATAAAATTAATTTAAAAAATTCACAAAAACCTTAATTCCAGTGGATACAAATTGGAAGACCTCAGGGACATATGTGATTGGTGGAAAAATGTTTTAATGCTTGTGATTATGCCACTGGTAAAGGCAAAGAAAATGTAAGCCTGGTTACATGTTCTCTGGTTGGGGTGGTTGGAGCGATTTTAGCCTATGTACATACCTACTGATTGGCATGAAATGTTGCATATGTATTCTTATTAGAGATTTCTTTATATAAAAGTGAAAAATATTGCACACTACCGATTTGTTTTTTTTTTCTTTCAATTCGATGCTAATTTAACACGTCGCCTTATGGCACACGCCTATTTCGTAATAATTCGATTCCATATGAATAGACGATTTCTCTTCAACGCGTAATAATACATTGCATATTATTATAATGGTTGATAATAAAAAATCAAGGTGTCACGCTGCGTCAAAAATTTGAAAAAAACATATTTTTAAAATGTTCGCCTAAATTTCGAATTCCGCGCAAAAAAATTCAAGTCATAGCATGATTTAATTCAGGCAAAATTGTAAAGTATTATCCTTGAATAGGTAATTTCCATTGCTGCACGTATGGTAAATTCCCCCTGAAAAAACAGATGTACCTACTCACATGAATTTTGTACCTAGAATTTCATCCAACTTACTTGAAAAATTAATACAATGTGCACTAAATGACTCATGAATTCCGCAACAGCCACGTTAACCGAAATTAATTAATTTTCCCATTGACAACGCTCGCATCAACTAACCGACTGTCTGATATTATATACTAGACCCGAACTATCAGTTAAAATGTAGTTAACAAAAGGCTACGGCATCTTGCGGTTAACGTTAACCAGACGTTATGAAAATGGGCCGTAGATTGCTAAGGATGAAAGTCTTTTTAAAAAACAATGGTCTATAGTCATGTATGTACAAGTCATTTACATAAAATTGCCGGATGTGACATCTCATCAGATTAGGGTCGGATTAACGTCGTTTTGCTACTTTCCATGGGTCTGGGGATTATGGAATACCTTATAATTACCATTTCTCTATTCTCCCAGGAATTACGGGGGCACCCACCTCCCTCCCCCGCGCCTCCCCTCAAGCACCACCAGCACCAAGCATACACCAGCGAGATCGCAGAGTTCCGCCTGCGGGACATTTTGTCTCCTAAAATGAGATCTCGACAGTAGGATGACAGCATGGAAGCTTAATTTTTTTTCCACGAGAAATCTTCGGAAATTTGACATCAAGGAAGGCTAGATTCAGAGAAATTAAGATCAAAATCCAATGTGAAAATTGGATTTTTTTTTATGGGAACCTAGACGGGGTTCAAGAACTGTCGCCTCATTTCAAAATAATATCCCGTAGTACTTGCTCCAGTTCCCCTTGACTTTGGTCTTATGTTTGAGCTGCTCAAAAATGCAGAGTGAGCAAAGCAAAAATGAGCAAAAGGAGTCTCTGCATTCAAGTGTTTATTTTGCTGAACTCGTGAGTGAGAAAAAGTTTCCGGTGTCTTTGGTGTTGCTCATAAAATGTAATTTAGTTTATTTGCTGAAATAAAGGATGGTGACGATTCGTCATTCATCAATCCATGGGATTCATATATTTGGAATGAAAAATGTAAGGCTCAAAATCTGAATCGCATAACGAATTCTAAGCAAGAGCGACCGAAATCCAACACTCGAATCCCGCCGGAAAATATCTGGAAATGTCCATTAGCAGCACGTCACCTGCGTGGCAAAGAAGAAAGCGATCCTATTACAGGTGCTGGAGAGACAAGCGATACAGCCGGCAGCATACCGCGAACTAACTGATAGTTTCCCCATTCATTCATGTCGCTAATGCAAGGACGTGTGACGTCTTTTATTGTGCGCGTAAATGTTCATAGGAGGCTCGGGAGGGCCGCAAAATTTCCATCGGCCTCGGCTAGGGCGGGTACGAACATGGAACTGCCGCGTCTGCAAGCAGAGGTGGGTGCCAGCGAGAGCGCCTGGCGATCGACGGGTGGGCCCCGTGGAGAGGACGCTTCTCCAATGTCAATGGGTTCCCATATCAATATTTCTAAATATTGGGATTCCAAAATCACCATTTTGGAACGGCAAATACCAATATCCTGTATTGGATATAGGTTGTCGGAAAAACCAATATTTGTAATTGGAATATTGTATATTGAAGTACCAATATTTGCAATTGGAATATTGAATATTGTATAACCAAAGTTTAATTCCACCATTATTCATAGCAATAACTGGGGAAAAGAAGCTTACATTGCTTTCCTTGTTTTATTAACAGACTTTTACATAGTTAACACAGACATTACAATTGTCCAAACACTTCTTTCTTCTCCGTGCTTCCTTTGATGTCAAAGTTTGTGAGAAAGTTTCTCATCACACCTGCCAAAAGTTTGAAGTCAGAAAGACTTATAAACATTGGCGGTGAGGTACTCACCGTTACCAGAAATTCATTAACAATAGAACATGCTGGAAAGCTAATTATTTGTGCTAGTAATGTGAAATACATGCCTGTGCCATCCTGATTGTTTATTTGAGCAGCAATTTTGTTTCTGCAGCATTTGCAAACCATTGTAAGCCAGATAATTTTACATGTTTTTGTAGCTATGTTCACTATTTTCCAATAAACTAATATTTCATTTTTTTATTTATTTCCAATATTACAATATTTCCGATATTCCAATATGCCAATATTTTCCAATATTCAATATTCCAACATAGGTTATTGATGTTGGTCTATTTTCAACGCTTTAAGATATTGGATATTGATATTGGGATTCAAATACCGCCCAGGCCTACCCGTGGATGTCGACTCGCGGGACCCCATATGCAGCAGGAGACGGCCGCCGGTTGAGCGCATTCCTCACACAAGCCGCCTCTCCTTGCAAAATCCACCCACGCGACGCCAAGCGACACTGAGTGACGCGTGAACCAGCATGGGAATGATTTCAAATGCGGTTCCACTTGCTGCCCTCGCGACGCCACCCCACACAAAATCCAAAAATCCCCAACACGCTGTCTAAAAATCCAGACGCGACAAAAGAGAGACGGGCGGAGCGTGGGATGCGAGACTTTCCCTCACAACGGTCAGCAGTTTTGAATTTGGTACAGCGGAGCAGAGTGCAGCTGGGACCTCATGTGCAAGAAAAGACGCGACTGTATTCCACCGTATACTAAGACCTGAACGAAACAAGGAGTCATCATGAGGAACCACTTGGGGATAAAATAACTGATAAGAATTCGGATATCAGGAAAATGGAAAACCAGGCATGGGGGGATATGCAAGGACTCGACCATTTCTTCGTCACGGTGATCATCGGAAGCCAACTTACATCTTTCACGATCTCAAATACAAACAAACGACCGTTATCTCAGTCTGTAGAGCAGTAAGAAAAACCCTTCATTTGGAAGTTTTTTTCCAGAAGTCCGAAAATTTTTCCATCACCCCCTAAATTCATCAATAATGAGTGAGAAGTAGTGTTGACATAGGCGGATTGAGGGGGGGGGGCGTGCCCCCCCCCCCCCCAGACGCTTAAAAAATGGACAAGATTTTTAATACGGTCCCGTTATAATTACGTTCGTTTTGTTTTGTGTATTACGGAGCCTCATTCATTTTAGCCTTAACCACAAGTCAAGAAGACAGATTTGCCGGTCATTGGTCATTCGCTAGTCAGCGCTCGAAAAAAAAAAACGTCGCCCAATTGGGAAGGGGGCTCGTGGGGGGGGGGGGACCGTGAATGGCATTAACGCTTGCGAGTACGAACCATCCCTGATCGCAACTCGGTGACATTCTATCCGTCTCAGGTTCTTTCCTTCCCCTCCGTGCCTGTGCGTGTCTATGGAAATATGTGCAAACAGCTAAACCCTGAGCTCCAGAGCTCAAACCGGTTGGGGAAAGCGGGCTGACTCGGCTCGCTTCTCAGATCCATCTGGCCAGCCCGTTCCGTTTACCATACGGAACTGAGCTGCTCATATCGATCTGAGATCGATTTGTAAACGTAGTGATGGTTTCCCATCTAACCTGGCTTCTTAGCTTTGTTGTGCACTTCAAAACACCCGGGCTTCGTCTGCTTGCTGCTAAAAAATCAGCTCGTGAGAATATCTGCGGCGGCAGAATGCGAGGCAAGACCGCCCATCAGTCGGACGCCTCGTTCGCTGATTTCTGCCGCTGTTGCTCCGCCGCCTTGCTAGGCACCCTTTGAATAGATCGCTACATTGTCGCAACTACTAGTGTTGTGTGCTCCTTTTCTCTGGGATTTTATCTGGGACGAAGACCGCGAAGTTGACGATGAGGAGGACGAAGACAATGTTTTTAGGGACGCAGTATATAAGGACGGCGACGTCAATGTATTAAAATTAAATTACGATCGGTGAATGAGCGTAGGCGCGCGTGAGAGACGACGCATCGTCTCTTTACTATTATTATAGCTGATGAGACCACAGATGTTTCTGTTTGTGAGCAACTGACCATTTGTATTCGCTATTTCGATGTAGATAAGAATGAAATCCAAGAAGACTTTCTCATGTATGTCGAAGTTGATAAACTTACTGGTGAAATCATTGCTCAGCATATTTTGAAGGTGATCGAAAACCTTAACCTGGATATGACATTGTGCCAGGGCCAAGCATACGATGGAGGAGCCAACATGGGTGGTAAAATAAAAGGTGTTCAGGAATGCATATCTAACATTTAGCCTTTAGCCTTTTATACTCATCGTGCAAGCCACCGACTCAACTTAGCTATCAGTACTGCCTGCACCGTACCCAGCATAAGAAATGCCGTAGGGGATATCTCAAGTGTAGCAACTTTCTTTCGTGAGTCGGCTCAACGAATAAACCTCCTCATGGAAGAAATGAAAGTTCATCTGCAAAAAAAAAAATATAGTTTAAAAAATGTGTGAGACCAGAAGATGGGTGGAAAGACATGAAGCTGTTTTGACATTTTTGGACGTCTTGCCATGTCTTCCTGGAATTTTGCAAAAAATGGCTGAAGAAGGGGTTAGAAGTGCTACACCTGTATTTTCACTGCTCCAAGCTATCATGTCGTCGGAATTTCTTGTAAGCTTGGTAATCCTCGCTTATATTTTAGGAATCACGCTGCCTTTATCTCGATCATTACAAGCCATTGAAATTGATATACTTTCTGCAGTTCAGCTTATCAATACGACCACAGCCAGTCTGCAGAGGCAACGTGAAACCATGGAAGAAGATGTAAGACATTGTGTCAAAAATGAACGTTAGTGAAGTACTGGACATCTTCAGCAGGAAACATAAAAGAAAACTGCCGTTATTATATATGTAACTAATTAATATTTACATATTAGTAATCTTTATATCAAAATAAAAAGTATATTTCGTACATTAATTGTTGTTTGTTGTTTTTTAATCCCAAATATGAGAAGACCGTTTGCCCATCAGACACTTGCGCCCCCCCCCCCAAAGAAAAACCCTGGATCCGCCCCTGAGTGTTGATATAATTCCGTTTGAGATGGGTTGATCCGCTGAACTATTTTCATTCGGGCAAGGTCGAATTTCGCTTCACCTTGATTACGTTAAGAATTTCGCGCAGGGCGGAATTCCCAGAATCCATACAAAAATATTTTAACGTGGATGATTAGTCCATTGGGATATTTCCAAAGACTTTCAGTGAGACATTTTATTTATTGTCAATATGAAAACATACAAAAAATTGATGAAATTCTCAATGAAAAAATTTGACTTGACTGGGATTCAAAGCCAGACCCCCTAATTGCTGGGTCAAACCCGTTGGTTTATCAGGCTAACACTAGTGTCCAAGAATTAAGAAATCTGGGTTCGAACCCCGTTCAAGTCAATTTTAATAGCAAATTCGATCCCATTGGCGTACCTATATCATTGAACTCGTGCACATGGCTACGTACCATGTCATCTGCGCATTTCGCAACGAAATTGGTGGTAAATCCACACAAAAACATTTTTTGAAAGTTTTTAAATAAAAAGCATTGCAATGCTATCAAGAGTCATAGATCCGTGATTGTAGCAAGAGAATAAAATGAATGCTCGATCAGGTTAAACTACGCTACTTTCAAAGAAAAATACAGCACGGATTTTATCGTCTCGATCCAAGATACCTAATCTAAATGTTAAATTTGCGAAGCGGTATCCAATATTTTTGTTCGGAGGTTTTACTTGTAACTGAAAGCGTTCTTAATAGACAAAGAGTATTTTCTGCAGAAGGGAGATTCGATGTCCAAACGTATAAGAATTGACCATACCCCATCCGTTTTTTGCATAATCATAGGCGTAATAGAGAAACTACGTAGTAATTTCAATGAGGCGATATATCTAATACTATTTCGAGATATCGCGATATAATTGTGAGGCGAATCAGAAAATACGTGTTCCTTTAAAATAAAATACCTCCTAGACTAACCTAAGTATAGGACTGCTATTGTTTTATATGTGGTAAATACAACGCTGTTAACAATTAAAAAAAAATACATTTTACTTTTCATGTCTTATACATATTTTTACCTGACAATTATCTTTTAATTTTTGTTTTTCACCTTTGTTTGTCACGGACCCGATTTATTCGGAAGTAAAATAACAATTTATGTATAAATTATTGCTAAATGATAAGTTGTCACCGATAATATATAAGTAATCTCGCCTGAAAGTGTATTAGCCCAAGAGAAAAAAGGTAACGTACTGGCGCGACTCGAATGAACGCACGTTATCATTTCTTATTCCCCCATCGCAATGTAGAAGCACGCATTGTCACAAGCTTAGTGATTTACGTAAAAGTTAGGTATAGTTAAATACCAATTTACTCAGCATTATTATCAGTAGTGGCCACAGAATTATTAGTCATTTTGCTCCTCGTTGAATCGGTCAAATTATGCGCGTATCAAGATGACTTTGGGTTGGCAAATCAAATGTTACCAATAATTGCAAGCATTGCGCTATTATTGGTCCCATATTCTCTGCACGCCGAAGGTCGAGAGAAGTGAGATTGGGCTCAGTTTGATTTTAAGAATTGGAATTTCTGGATTCCATTGTGACTGAGTGATGCTAATCATTCTCTCATATTTAATGCACAGAAAAAGGCACAATTAGCCTTATAATTTATCAGAGCTGCTTTTGATGCTCCGATGATGTATTTAAAACAAGCTTTTTGAAAAAAAAAATTAGCGAGGTATGTTGCCATCTTCCGCGTTTAATGCCTTAACTCTGCTGCCCTTACTTTTCAAAGCTTCTACAATTGGCCACCTACCTACCACATTTCGTCCTATTGAACAGAGATATTTCTGGTTCTCTCGCGATGAATATCATTGATGTTAATTTTAAAGGGACGTATTGCTGATGCATCGATAAGATTTTCGTTGTACACTCACTTTTTCACAAATCCCAATGAAAACGTTCACCTCCATCAGCACCTTACCTTATGAAATAGCCCTTCTCAAAGTTAATGTACACATATCACGAACACGTCTATGCCTATGTCCTGCTACTTTCCTAGAGGGCTAACGTGCGCAAGGATGTAAAGGAAACATTTCCACCTCGTCTGGTCTTTCCATCTTTCTGATGACGGAATACCATTCGGCATGAATGTATGCGTTCATTGGTATTTTTTTCTCAGGCCGACACCAATTTTCCCTCTTTAGCGCAACCCAGAGCCCTTAACTCACGCGTGGACGCTGTGTGTCTTCGGACCGCGCTGCTTGCCATGGGATAGGGCGAAATGGTGGAGGGCTGCACTATATACCAATCCTAGGATTGGTGTACTATGATGACGGTATTTTTTCATTCTGACTGAATTGGAGCATAAAGGTTAAAAACGAAAATTACAAGCAGATATTAAGATAAATATTATTTGAAAAATAAAATATGAATTCATAATAAACGGCGCTTTATTTACGCCACGAGAAACTTAAAACAAGCCCATGACTAGTGTAGGAGATATTTTACGTTCAAGAGAATTCTTCTCGTCGATTCTAGAGTTTTCTGCGACGTTCTACGCGAGGAGATTTTTAAGGATCTTAACCTTCTAACGTTCCCCTGCATTTATATATTTTTTTTCAATCATGTACATTTAGGAGCAATATTCTGCACTCGATCTTATAGCAAATGTTCATTGTCATGATACAAGACGGAAAAATGATTCTACAACTCACTTCCTTAGTTCCTTTTAGTAACTCACTTCCTTAATTCAGTACGGTTACAGATAGAACAGTTCCTCAATTCAAGCTTTACTCAAGAAGTCCGAAATATGCAGAAGTGGTGTTCTGAAACTCCTTGCCTAATAAATTTAAAAACATTAATTCTCTTTTAATTATTAAGAACAAGCTAAACAATTATCTGATAGAAAACGCCTTTTATTCGGTGGATGAATTTCTTGACTTTGAGTAATTGAATTAACTGGACACTATGCATTTTTTATGTGCACTCTGTACATATTTCTTATTTTTATACTTGTTATACTTATGTAGGTATCTATATTTTTTACTCTGCATATCTGACTGACTTGCCCTATACATGTAAGCACAAGTTCTGGAGTGAATAAAGAATTTGATATGTGACGGCAATCGGGCATATGTCCGATTGCCGTCCATTGGCAAAAACAGTTTCTCCAGCCACCCCAGCTGGCGCCTTCAGAACCCTTCTGATTGGGTGGACTGAACAAGTAGATTAGAGAAACAGACATCATATTATTAGAAATCTTGCACGAACCACACAGCACGGGTAGCCGTTGGAGAATCGTCAAGTCGCCACGCAATGACGGGGAGTGGGGCATGTGTGCCCGCCATCACCTTTGCTTTTTAACGTTCGTCCTGAAGAAGAAGTTTGAGATGTATGGGAGGATGTGAAGGAGGGAACAAAGATAGGAGGGGAGCTGATGAAGTTACTCAGATTCGCAGATGACCAAGCGTTAGTTCGCCTGTCAGCCAAGGGGTTTCAGTTAATTATGAGAGCATTAACGGTACAGTGTGAAAGGCATTGGATGAAGAAAAAGCACGAGAAGACGAGGCGATGAGATTTTCTAGATGTGAGAATGTGTGAGTGAATGTAATGAGGGTGGGAAGACATGAAACGGAGTAGGTGGAGAACGGCTTACGTTACAGTGGAGTATTTGGGAGAAGAATGGGTTAAGAGGGAGGGATATCAGGTGTTCAAATTGTTCTAGCTAGGGTAGAATTTTCGTATATACGGAAATTGGAGAGGCGGTTGGTGTAAGGTCAAATATGGACCGTGTTGCTGTATGGGTTGGAAACTTGGTCACTGCGGAAGGAAGAAATGAGCACCGGAAAATGATGACAAAAATAGAAACTCCAAATGTCTCTTTTACTCGCCGACCGGTCGTAGCGACACATCAATTAATAAATTGACAACTCCGTCAATTTTATAGCTACAATAATATGTTTTTTTTTTAACGTGAATTAATTTTCCGAAGAAATTAAGTCTCCAATAATGTTTAAGGAAATAATTAAAGTCATCAAAGTAATTATCAACAAGGAGTGGATTTTAACAGCTAAATGCACGTGCCTATTATAATTTTTATTTTTTGTCAGTTTCTAATGATAAATGCAAAGAATATACGGAAGGCTTAAACATTAAAATTCGTTTTTATGAAACAAAAACGTTTATATTTCTTCATTTAATTACATTTTTTCTTTCTTTTAAATGACTTATCGGAGTCGTTATAAGTTACCTGTAATTTCTTATCATCGTCGCTATAACGTTTAACGCTTGGTTTGGAAAAACTGAAAACGGCCTAATGCCTGCAAAGAATAGGGAAAGCTCACATTCAAGGTATTTTATGACTGTAAATTATGTCGGGGTATTTCTATTGGTTCATCACAAAAACCGAAATACCTTGTTTTCGGTAAGAAGTGATCAAAAATTAGTTCAAAAATACTATACAGCCGCCATTGCCATTATTTTTTACCGAATTTGGCACACTTATTTATTACTGCAAAAAGTATTTTTACGAAATTTCGTCAATTATATCGATTTTTTTGCTATGATATCAATGAAATTTAAACACGTAATTTTTCGGCGGTTTTTAATTTTTTAGTCTATGCGCTAGTCTAGAAACTTTATAAATCTCTAAAAATCAATGACAATTAATCACAAGTCTACTAATTTTTTTTCCATTAAAACTTTTAAATGGGAGATATGACAAGAAATGTATGGAAAAAACGACAATTATTAAAAAAAATTGTTTACTTACTAAAAACGCACCATGCAGATTTTCGTCAAACCTCGGATATGGGTTCCTGGAGTAAATTGGAATATATTTTGAACAAAATGGGACCGTGGAGCATACTTCAATATGTTTTTTGCTTAGTTTGACTCCACTATGAAATGGAAGACAAACGAGGATGGTACATGGATGGAATATGGTGTGGGAGTAAATGGCATCGGTGGAGGAGAATCGAAGAGAGCAGCAAAGGTGGATGAAGGACGTGTTGAGAAGTGAGGGCACGTGTGATAAGACTCGTCAAGCGCACAAGAGGAAAGAAAAGGATGAGAGTTGTGGACGGCATTTGGATGGCAAGAGGCTGAGGGTGTGGGGGGGAGTGTGTGGAAGACTTGATGGCGGGACAGTTATGTCCAGGAAAGTGAAAAGATGACCGGAGAAGTGGAATTCAGGGTGGGGATTCTTCAAAATTCTTACTTATAATTTACCAATCAGCTAATACAAAAATCCTGAATGCTATATGTAATTTGGCACTCGACCGTAGACGTGACGCCGCCGCGCAGATCCATTGCTGTCCGGCCTCGCGCTGCGTCGCCATCTTACCCGCATGCTCCTGCATCAGAACTTTCCTCCAAAACACTATGCATGTTAATATTTTTTATCCTCCGTTATGTCGAGTATCTCATTAACCTTCACTGTGAACAACGTCAGCTTTGAATATTTCAAGAAATGGGAAGAATGGAAGAGAAGGATTTTTTCAACAAGTGCCGCCAACTATCGCAGTCTTGAAGAACGGTGATCAATCAGCATTACATCCAGACTATTTTTCTGTCTTTGTTATGATAATTAGGTGCGATTACGAACTATTCCCGGACTCTGGAAGTTCCCGAAGTTGCAAAGACGTATGGATTATGAACGGAGAAGCGTGGTGGAGCACACCGAAAATACCCGAAGTGCGGTGGCGAGGTGGTGAGGGTAGATAATATTCCAGCTACTGACGAAAGAGGTGATTGGCTCCACTTATCCATTTACTATCTTAATCCGCAAAATGTGATAATGCAAATACAAGAGCCAAAGGAAAAGAAGACAGTCTGTTGGATTATAAAGATGGGAATTCATCGTCGCCAAGAAATTACGCCATTTTCGCTTAACCACAGCACACAGTGGTCCCAAATCGAAAAAGCTGGCCAAAAGTCACTTTTTTAACTTCCTACGAGGAAGTTCGGAAGGTTTCATTCTTATTCTACAGTATATGGTTCACAATATAGGCTAGGTATACAATATATACAATGGTCATTGTACTGCTCATAGTAATCTGTGGAATCCGTCAAACATTCGGGGTAAATACGCCTGTCGCGCCAACTCCGTCCATTTCAGAGAACCTTCTTAGAACAAAGCGCTCGGGCAGTAAAATTACTACACGTCAATTGGTACTTTTAAGCATCATCGACTGATGATTTGGCTTCCTTCAAGTTTTTTAACCTTAATAAAAATTTTTAAACATTAAGCTACATTTAAACATGTCGCGGAACTCATTGCACGAAATGTTACTGCATTCCCAATTTCACACCCTAAGACAGTAAAGTTTTCCTTAGTTCATGTGCAAATGTCGATAACTTGCTCCGAGAATGTTTTGTTTTATTTCATACTTTGAATAATGCAGTAAACCCTTACTACGTGTACACGAAATATTCTAATAAGCCATCGTAGATAGTCCCTTCTGACAAGTAAACCAAAATATTAGCTGAATGAGAGAGTCAAGCAGATGAAAAAAGAGATCAGGCGGGATTCACAAAAGGTACCAATGCTTGATAATGATTGCGTGGAGTAAAATCACGTTGTTCGCGATAAACATGACAAAAGTGCCCTCAAATAAAAATAATGCCCTTAATAAAACGGACGTTAGCAGCTAAAAGTGCGACACTTTCAAAGAGAGCAAGGTTCGAGCATGGCATGCACCGGTCAGTGCAGTGGATGCATTCATAATCAGCAAAATTGTTACCAGTTAAAACCAACTCACCAGGACCTGTTTAAAATTGCGGAAAGTTAAATCACGAAAATAAATCAATGCCTCACAGCCATACATGAGAGAATACATGCGCAATGAAGTTTAGAAATGGAGTTCCGCCCTAAAAAATACTAGAAGTGTGTCGAAGAACAATATGACCACGAAGATATGCCCGCAAATTTCAACGAGGTAGAAAAAGATAACGCGACGTAGATGTGGATATTCTAGGTCCCGGATATTTATATGGCGAGATGAACAAAACATACACGGAAAGCACAACGAAAAAAACAGCGACATTAGCAGGTATTCTTCCAGAGTTACTTAATAATATCGACAAAACGCAGAGTAAGATTTTCGCTCTCGCTCGTAGGAACTTACAGGTCGGATTTAGGCAACAAGCATAATTTAATGGAGTGGTTGGCATTAATATGTCGTTGAATCGCATATAATTAAATCGCGAAAAACTAAAATTTTCTATTACAATGAGCTGCTAAGGTAATAAGTAACTTCTGTTTTCGTTATGAGGGGAATACAAAAGAGAGAAACATTATTCCTATAAAACATAGAATCTTCAACTTATTTTGCAGTCGATAAATATATCTTGGGAGATCCTAACTCCAAGTCACTGATCCGTAAATATACTTTAAGGCTGGGAAAAGGTTGGGCTTAAAACCTACATGTATTCGTAGATTGATACATTCACATCAATTTTAACGTGGGAAGAGCAACACACAAAAGTTTGTTTTATTATAATATCAGTTTCCAATCCTTGCTATTAACCTATTCGTGTGATTATGTTCGATTACAGCGGCTCCAAACCTCGGGAAGACTAGTTCCGTGGTGGCTCTTGGTGGTTTGGGGGTGGATCACCTTAATCCGTGGCTTAGGAGTACGCGGGGAAGTTGAGTAATGGTGGAAGTGCGGTGAGCATATTTGCATATAGGGAAGGGGGTCCAACCGATTGGGGATACTCTCACGGCACATGACATACGCAGACCGAAAAGGGGTACCAATATCAAACCAAGGGTTACACAGATCAAAAAAAGTTTTTTGTCTTCCGCACCCCTTGGCCGCCCATTTCCCTAGACAAGCACCCCAACAGATGGGTTCACTGCAATATCATGTCTGTTTACCATACCAACGCCATTATTAATTTTTTCGCGGACCCATAAACCACTAAGTGCGTACCACAGGGTTATCTCCAAGGGTACCTACAAGGGTATTCGTGCCCCAGGCTAGGGACCGCGATTCTATGCTACCCGTGTTCAGTAGCATGCAGCTCGTCAGGAGGGGGGGGGGGGGTGGAAGGGCTTTCGCAGAGAGCCTCTGGCTCGAATGTTTTGCTCTCATCGCTCCGATGGGCTCTTTTGATTGAACCGAACAATCGATAATGCAAATAGAGGATATAAACCTCTAATTGCGCGATTTGTATCCTATATCAAAATAATAAGAGCCAATCATTTGAATTGAAATGCACCCCACGTACGGCCTATCACAACTTCGAGAGGAGAGAAATGTCACCTGCCAACTAAGGACACTGCCCTACTCCACGTCCTACTCCGCGGCTGGCCTCTCAAGGTAGTTCCACCGTCAAATGACTTAAATGTCATTTTTTTCATATCATGTCTACTTGTAAAAAAACTTATCCTCTATCTGATATGAACAACAAAATAATACCTTTCCACGCTATTTTATTCTATAATTGAACTTGAAATTACATTGTGTTCAATGGGGGAATGAGAGAAACACGGGGAAAAATAGTATTTTTCCATAAAATATAAATGCCATTTTCGCGGAAAACTATTTATATGAAGGAAATAATCTAGAGAAATAAAACAAAAATAAAATGTCGGCATCTTACCACCTAAATTTTTTAGTTATTAGGGAATTACTGCCGTAATTGAAGTCAAAATGCGGTAATTCGTAGGAAATGGCGCTGCAGTCGGCTGCTATGGCTAGAAAAAAGTGCTCATTTAAAATACATTCATGTAATAATTTGCATTTTCTCTACTTTACTTTTGGTTTTCAGAAGTTAACGCATTTTATAAGCGAAAGCAAGATTTTTTGGACTAAATATAAAAAAAATGCGGAATTTAGTATTTGTTTTGAGTCACAGAGTCGCGGCGGAACCTTAAAAGCACGACTCGTAAAGCTGCGGGCCGCATCGTGTCAACATTTCCACGGAGGAGTCGTGGAGCCAGTGGGCTCGGAAGACGAAAGATCTAACGCTTTCCCGGCACATAGTGGAAGGTATTTCGGGCTTCCCACCGGATCCAACTCTCCATCTCTGCCGATGTCCATCGGAAGGGGCATCGTGCCCTGATGACGACGGGCGAAATTGAAACGTCGGCAGAGTACGGTGGGAAGGCCAAACAACCGGGCTCGGGAGACGTTTCCACGGCATCTCGGCCCAGAGTGGGTGGCCGACGCGAGCACCGCTCACTTCCGCTATATACATTCCCGTCACTTTTCCCTCATTTTTTAAGACCAAGGGAATTGGAATATGATTTTCGACGTGGACGAAAGTCCAACATCTCGGTTGGCCAGCTTCTGTCACATTGAAGTGGGCTTCACTTCTTCGAGCATAATTATGACAATGAAATGGTGTACTACACCCAACGTTTGAATCATCTTTCGGGGATAATTCCCAAAATAAACGTCCTACGTACATCAATATGAATTTGCTATGCCAAACATGTCATTACTACCGTTTACGCCAACATATTCCTCATAATATTGCATTGGAACGCACCATCCAGCGGTTATCCGTGCATTACTAACTATTATTAGAATACATGTGTACCTCATATCAATAGTTAAATTTAAGTTATGACTAGTAATTTACCGGGAATTGATTACCTCAAGTTATCTTATTCTCAGTTACAATTTCGACGTTTCACTCAAAGTATTCTAAGGCCCCTCTTCCTGCCATTCTCATACTCCACGCATGCGACCAACAGCGTCCTTTCCAGCACATTCCAACCTCCTCGTTCGGAACGAATAACAATGATTTCTTTTATAAACACGCGAATATCACTTCCGCACGTCATATTTTTCCGCCACCCCTTTTGGAACGCGCGGCATCTCCCCGTCGAGGCTTATCGCCGAGCGGAGCAGGTCTCCGTGATTTTCATCCGCGGTACTCCCCGAGTTATCACTTGATTCACACTCCTCCAGATTACCTATCGGGGGGGGGGGGAGAATTTTTTCGGCGATTGATAAGGGGCCGTATGGGTTTGGGGAGGCACACCTCGACTCAGCAAACGCCCACTCGAGCGCCGACGAGCAACGTCGCCCTGTGCAATCAAATGAGCACACAAGTCGCGCTGCGCGAGGCATCCACATTTCCGGACGTGATGCGCGGGGTATTGCCCAACACTTAGGAACCCAGCTGAGAAAAAAATCACGCCGGAACCAAATTACTGGAATATTACCGTCAATAAACACAACGAAGTTTCTACGGCTTTCGTGCCCTTATTATTATTATCATCTCTATCCTCACGACAGGTTCCTCATGGTCATGAGAAGAGCATATCAAGATCACTCCTCGAAAACATTTCAATAAATAGTGTTCGAATCAGTTGTGATTCATCTTTCAGCATTGGGTCAGTATTGGGGTCAATCGCACTCAGTACTCGTCATTATTTCACACCCGATTATGGTTTCGAAAGTCAAGGTCAGCTGAAATACTGACAACTACCGCAGAAACCACTGTCGGAACTCTCTTGAGTAAAGGAGTGTGGAAAACGCTAGGTATTAATTTACTGAGTATGAGCTCCACCTAGTTAAGCCGGAAACCTCCGCTTTTATTCGTCATGTTCCCTAATCACAAAATTGCAGAATCCACGATAACTTTCTCCAAACACGGAATGATCCGCACTTCTCACCCACCGTGCACACTCGGGGTTCATGTGCATGTGTGGGAGGCCGCTCCCTCCACGTCTCTCGCCACACCTCGCAACGACTCAGACCCGAGGGTGACCGCCTCCACGGTGCCCGCACACCTTTAACCATGGTCCAGCAGGTCGGGGAACGTAGGCGTCATTGTCCATATCATCAACATACACGTGCTAAAAGCAGTGAACGTGTGAGCACATGGCGGCGAGAGGGGCGGCGGGAGTACGTCGTATAATTTGGCATCCATAGCACTGTTTTCTGGAGGGCCAGCGCTATCTCAATTCTCCATCTGACTTCGCTGGTGGGGGGAAGTGGATCGACCAACTTTCTCACGGGGCAATCTTGCCGCAGTTAGTGGCTCTGCGCTAAGTAACGGAGAAGACAAGAATCGAGAAGGAACAGGAGCGGCCAGGGTGTCATGGGGACAGACGAAAGCTGCGTCGAACAGTCCTCATTTGTGCATTGAGCGTCGCAGATTTCCTTCCTCGACGGTGACCGGGAATTCAAAGGACTCGTCGTCTCAAATTCGGGGTTGTTGAGATGCACCTACTGGAGATATGACGATTCCAGCTCTACCGTAGACTGTGGATATTGGCTGGAATGATCCATTCTTCTCTTCGTTAAACCATGTTTGCTAGTTCTTTCCACAGTTTATGTCAACATTCATTCGTGAATTTTCATGAAAACAGTATAATTCTGGAGTTGACGGAGCCAATGGAGATCTGTATGCTTGACTCTCTGAATCTGACGGTCTTGACAAACTGTACATCCTCAGCGGCGGCGATGTTAACATTTCAGCCCCAATAAAATGCGATTAAAATCTATCAAGGCTATTTTCATGCAATATTTGTTTAAAAAACTACTTAAGCTTTTGTAAAAAAAACCTTGAATGCATATTCTACCGTCATTAACCAGGAATTCATGCTTTAAAGAAAATAAGGAACGAAAATGGTTTACTTGCTCTTCCATTTAATGAATGCACCGAATAGACTGCACAACGTCATTACATATCACTTTCCGGCACAACCGTTGTTCCCGGAAAGCCCCGCCAGCCACGGAAATGGGGATGGCACGGTTTCAGCCAGTGCCGACGGAAAAAAATGCACCAAATTCCACGTATGAAAGATAGCGCTTATCTATCACAGTTTTTCATTTTACGCCGTCAAGTAGCATATTTAACCCCACAGATATAAAATGATTATGAATGCGTCAGGTTGATCAGCGGTAATTTAAATAGATCTGCGTTATTTTTTTAGTCTCTGAGAAATAAAATTATAATAGAATTACGGTATCCTATGGCATTTACGTGGTT
The DNA here is from genome assembly GCA_963573305.1 of Pyrrhosoma nymphula. Lineage (NCBI taxonomy): Eukaryota > Metazoa > Arthropoda > Insecta > Odonata > Coenagrionidae > Pyrrhosoma > Pyrrhosoma nymphula. The sequence goes on from OY754332.1 coordinate 149,976,716, forward strand.
ATTTTATTAGTGTTAAATCTCACTGAGGACTAATGGAAAACCCCTTCAATAAAATACCAAGATATGTGGTTTAAGCAGACCTTTGATGGCCCACATTGTCCTTCATTGAAATGCATATCTTTTTGTTTTTTACGCGGAGAGAAGTCTTGAGACGCAGCAACGGCACCAATGCTCCAAAAAACACTCCGATCTGATATCATTCCAAAGCGGAAAGTGCCATCAGCCAATGAGCTGAACATGAAGCAATCGGCGAGTCAAGGAATCCATCGATTATCGAAAACTAGAACGGTTATAAAGAAATCCGTCATGCACTTATTAAAAATTGCACCACTTAATTACATATTACGTGAATACGCTAAAAATGAGCTTGAGTGCAATGAAATAAATATTTATAAAACTACCAACTAAAATAGATACTTCGTAGTTCGCAATTCGACTTGGAAGACTATTTATACACCAAGAGAATTCTATGATTGACATGTTAAGTTACAGTTCCCATGATAATGAAAGAAATAATTGAAATCTCCAGAGTAAAATAATGGGTGCCAAGTACGGGAGAAGACCAAAGCATTGCAAATACGTCATACCTTCAACTATTTCCGAATAGTAGCACAGGAGAGGGAAAAATGAGAGAAAAAGAGTCCAGCTTCTTTGGACGTTTCAAACCGTTGGGCCCTTCTTCAGCGCTGGAGATTATAGTCTTCAATGATGCACCCCATTACTCTAGAGGGGGCGACCAGCCCAAAACACCCCCTTAATCTTGAATCTATCATATTCCTCTCCTTTCTTTTCCCCTCCAGTCAAGATTTCATATTATATCTCGTAAGGGAGCAGCCCGTTCATTCATGTCAAAGTATTATGGGTACCTGGTATTGCTATCGCAAGTCGAATTGTACGTACTTAAAACTCTTTCAGGTATTGTGTGTACAAAGAGCATTGGTAGGATTCATTGACGTTTCTTCACAATCGTCGGGAAACGGTGTCCCACGTATCGAAAGAAATTTCACCAGTGAAGCACGGTTGTTCACCTAAGTGAGCGAGGTTGAGAAAGATACCCCACAGAAGAGGATCACCTATGAAATAGCACGCGGTACGCGGTTGAGAAAACCGCCCTATATTGTTGACTCTATCGTGTCGCCAGAGTCGCCGAATCTTACAATCGTACGGCAAAGAATGTCCTTTATGTGCTGTCTTTATGATTAGCGAATAAGAAGAATTATTTGGTTTATCTCTCATAAATTTCTTCGTTGAAACTGGTAATTTTTTATCGTAAATCCGGAGAAATATTTACGGACCGAAGAGTGAGGATGAAATATGGATAATCAGTAAAAAATAAAAACCATATCTCCTATATTTTTGGAATGTGCGAGTTTCGAATCCTGGTAGGAATCCTGGTAGGGTGAGGGAGCTAATGGGAGACGTGAAATCAGTAGTCATATCTCAGGTGTAGGCCATAGAAAACTCCAAAACGCCGTCAAAACACGAAAATATACCGAAAATTAGTCCAATTTGAAGGTATCTCAAGAGCCGGTCCCCGCACGTAAAAACGTTTTGTCTAACTGAACGGAATTAGTGTTCCATATGAACTAAGACCAAACAGCCAACGAATACCTCGGTCGTCTCTTTTTGCCTTTCATATAAATAAGACCCTTGTGTCTTACTGCACGAAACCGAAAAAGGCAGTTATTTTGTTGTCGACAATGCATGATGACAACGCAATCGATTAAGGAACCGGGCCAGAGCAAAAACCCGCAATTGTAGCATTTTACAATAGAACGAAAATTGGCGTAGATGTCCTCGACCAAATGTGTGCCAAGTACAATGTTGCTCGTAACACGAGACGCTGGCCATTGGTCATATTTTTCGATCTGATCAACATCTCAGGGGTAAATGCTTTGTGTATTTTTAAGTTCAAAAACGCCGAAGCAAGGCCGATGCCTAGAAGAGTGTTCATTCAGCGTGTTTCCTGGGAGCTTATCAAACCACAGATCCTCGTCAGAATGAAGAATGCCGCCATTCCAGTGCAGATGAAGAACAGGGGGATGGAACTTGGACAATGTAAACGGACACCCTAATCATCCTCAGGGCAATAGAGTTGGCCGCTGCTTTTTGTGTACGAAGGCAAAAGATAAGTCAACAAGGAAAAACTGTGAAAAGTGTGGACACAAAGTATGTGGTGAGCATTCTTCAGTCATTTGTTTGACATGTTTTGAGTCTTGTGTAGAGTGAATTTTCTTGCCAAAACTAATCACTTATCCACCACTAGTTGTTTGATTAAATTGTGAAATTAATACTTTTTTCCTCAAGCTGGGCATCAATTTACGTTACAACGTAGTATAGTGGTGACAGAAACATAGACCGCGCGCCGGGCTGTCTGGCACCACTGGGGCAGTGGCTGGCGAGAGCTCTCCGAGGCCGCGCGCCGGGCTGTCCGGCGCCGCGCCGAGACCAATGTTCGCCACAAATATATGTTCATATTTTGTACATTTCAACCTTGTTTCACCCGCCATTCCATTTTTAGGAGATAAAATTGCTTTCAACACAATTTCACTAGGATGCTATGAAACGCAGATTATTTCTAAATGTGTAACAAAATCTTTTCTACCTTGTTTATCTGTACCACGAACAAATATTTCATTTTATTTTTATATTTTTGTGCTGGCAATAAAATTTACTTATCAGTGGTGATTTCTTATTTACTAATTACCCTGGAATATATTTAAGTTACATTGTCCTAAAGTTGCCGGAAATATTTAGACTTAAACTTGTCAAAAAACGTATGTTACTTATTTATTTATTTGCCAGCAAATTTTCTTTGAAAAGAGCAGATAAAAGAAATAAGCAAAGTGTTGGATAGCTAAGGAACACATGCAGCAATAAAAATAGTAAACTATTTAAATAGTTTTTTGTAGATTTTCGCAGCTCATTGTTTATGGTATTCAGGCTTTTGGTTCTGCGATTAATTATTCTTAAAATCCCGACGAAGCCGGCAGCATACCAAGGAGAAGCTGTTGCTTAATACTAAATAATTAATCGCAGAACCAAAAGCCTGAATACCATATTGAAATACTTTAATTATAGAAACAAATTACGTCATGGGCTACAATAGTAGACCACACGCCTATCCGTGATAACAAGGCATGCGCCTACTGCATGGTTAAGTAGCATTCCGAGAATGATAGGTATGGGCAGGCATTCAAACAGCAAGAATTTCCACCACACGAAGAGTTCACTGATTGTGAGAAATATACTTAGTTTAACAGCCACCGCATGTCACTAAAACATTTAAGTTTTCCTGGGAATGGCAGACACCGGGATTGAATGCACGATGAACTTAAATGCACGATATAATTTTTTCTGTTCACACACCCGAGTCGCAACTGGGGTACAGCAACGAGCAACCAAGTCATCAAAAGCTTTGGAGGCTAAACTTCATCTCAGACCGGAGCGCGAGGAGCCAAAGAAAACACGATGAGATTCGCAGCTCGGTCGACCTCGACACTCTCCTTGATCGTGGCGTTAAAGGATTCAGCGGTGGAAGCCAACCACCGAGCGAGCGGCGTGCTGATCCAGGCGTCCTTAGGCCGCGGCGGCCTTATGGGAATTCATAGTAGTGTCACGCCGGCAATGCAAGGATCGGATGAGCGCGCGAATATGTCCGACAAGGAGGCCACGGCAAGGCATAAAGGCGGAGCACCGAAAACATGGCCACCAAGCAGGAGTACTGCGTCATTCTGTCTTGCCGGTTCGGCGAATGGCACGCTTGCTTTCGAAAGACCGGTGTGATGGGGGCCAACCGCCGATTACACGACCGGTCAGTGACTAATCTTTCTTCGGATGAAATCAGTTGGGCAGTCCTGTTCAAACGGATGGAATACGAACTCCGCTAAAAACTCCTGTTGATCCGGATTGAGTGTTTTGCCGCAATGAGGTAGGCTTCGTGCGTGAGATAACGTGGGCGCGAGAGGTGAGAATACCCGAAATAATTCTCGCGAAAGAGACCTCGCTCGCGACGCCAGCCTCACGAGGGAAGTGAACTCACCGCAGCAAGTGAAGCATCTCGGCGGCGGCGGTGTCGTCCCTCGGGGCTTCGTTAAGCGGCAGCTGTGCACCAAGTGGTCTCTCCGGAGGGCAGGGCGTGAGTGATCTGAGGGCGGCGGCGGGGCGAGGGGGACGAGAGGTGGCTGAAACAGCCGAAACGAGCCCCCCCCCCTCCCCACACTCCTCCACTTCCCGTCCCCTCCGGATGCTCCCCGCCAGAATCAGCTGGCCTTGCCGCCAGGTAGTCGAGCGCCGACAGTGTTACGCGCCGTAGCTATCTACGCTGCCCCTACCCCCCAGGAGCTGCCGGCGTGGTTTGTTTTGTGTGAGGTCCTCGACGTTTGGCGCGACGGGAGACCCCCTTCCTCCCCTCCGTCCCCCCCCCCCTCCACCCGAGACACCGCTCTCCGAGGGCTAACTGTTTGAGAGTCAACTCCCACGGCGTAAGAGGAAGTGTGACACCTCAACAGAAAACAAGACTGATGCTGTTCCCTTGTTTTGACCACAGGAGACGAGAATACCTCTGTGCGACCATAGGGTACGACAGCTCATGAATTGCGCCAACGGTCATACCGAGTGGATCAGTCATGTAGGCAATGCTATGAAAAATAGGACTAATAACGGCCTTACCTTGGCCCCATGATGGATATATCCCCCCCCGCAGCTTCCCCATTCCTTGCGCGATGCGTTTTGAAAGAGGGGACATTTGAGATGGAGATAACAAACAATTCGTTTCATCCCATCTCGAAGATGGGATTTAGGTTAATGAGCGCTATCCAGAGCCTTCCCTGATTGGAGATAGTTCGCTAGGTAATATTTTATTTAACATTTATTAGTGCAAATCAACTCCCCTTTTCTTTCTTTTAAATACTCCTTTTATTTTTTTTCTTACAGTTTATCAGCTTTATCTATTAGTAGGCTTTCGCAGGTTTTTCACTTTTCGCAGGTTTTTATTATGTGTGGGTGATTTCCGTCTGTGGATTTTTTCGTTAAGGATATCAAGTCCTTCTTCATTACCTTTTTCCCACAATCGAGTATATCTTTCTACATTGTTTATACACGTTTCTTCATTATAAAATATTAATGGTCATTTTTTTATCTTTTTCTATAACTTTAATAGTCAAATTGTAATTGTTTCATAGATGTATTTGACGAAGGGTTAGATGGAAGAAGGGACCCAGTAAACACGAAATGCTGCAGATGCGCATCTGATGCGCTGCGCGGTAGCGCTGCAGCTATCACGAAGGCGCTTCTGCAGCGCGCCTAGCACTCCTAAATTTCCCTTTTTTGAATGTCGAATGCGCTGCTAACGGGTGTCAGGAGCGCTGCACAAGCGCGTCAGGAGCGCTGCATAAGCGCTGCACAAACGTGTCACGATCGCTTCAACCTGCAAAAAATAGTTTACTCAAGGACCGAAAGTAGATGGTTTCTCCGGACTGCATAGACTCAACTTCATTTTCGCATCTACCTACGGTCTACCTCACATCCTATCTATCTGCCTACCACGCAACTACCTACGCCATATCCAACTAACAACTGCTAGATCTGTTTCTTGAAAGTTGTATATATACGACCATTCCCGTGCGTAAATGTGTTTGCGAGAAATAACATTTAAATATCAATGCCGTGATAGTTTATGGAAACGTACCATCCAATCACGATATCAGTTTTCAGGCATTAATTAACTGAAACCTATGTTGCCACATTAAATGAAAGTAAAGCAAATATTAATAATAATAAACAAGATGTTTTCCAAATGCACACGTTTGTTTACATTTCAATGAAGACGTAACTTACTCGCGCAAATGTTACGAACGTGAATATGCAAGTATACGGGTCAATCCATATATAGTGGTCCAGAGGTGGTTGCTTGATGATTTTTAATATTTTTTTATATTTTTACCATACAAACTACCATTTATTGTGAATACAAATATGTCATTATTTTATTTTTTTTATTTTTTTCCTGAGAGTGGCCATTTTTATGCTAACGAAACACCGATTTTAGGCGATTTCAGTGTTCTGCAGTTAAAGGAAATATCTCCAATTCTGTGTATCCTAGAACAATCAAACAAAAAGCAATCGATTCAGTAAATAATAAACTTAAATAAAGGTCGGGTACTCTTAATATATTATAAGTAACTCTTAATATATAAAAAGTAAATAATAAACTTAAATAAAGGTCGGGTAACTTAAATAAAGGTCGGGTCGGGTACCGACCTAAAATTAAGTCTATGGTCCTAATATTGCTTCAAAGTTTTCATCACTTAACTAAAAAATCAATTTTTACAATTTTTTGCATAGGAAGGCAGGATACTTAATGCTTGTAATTTTTTTATTTGAAAGGTATAAAGCCATGCTTTAAGTTTGCAGAATTTTAAGCTGTTTACTTCAGTGGTTTTTTTATTAAATATTTTTAAATTTCTTGATTTTTCAAATTTTCCAAAGTTTAATGCCCATTATCTTTGTTGGGCATAAAAATAAAAATTTGAAATTTGGCCCATTTACAGTCCTTTAGATGAGGAATAACCAGTAAAAATTTATTTAGTGGACTCAACTATTTATAAAGATATTAAACATTGAAAAGTACCAAAATATCGACGAAGTTGACATCAACACGGCACCATTTAGTACCCTCTTAAGCAGGGGCGGATTAAGGGGGGGGGGGCTACCGCCCCCCCTCCCCCCGTAATTCCCGGGAAAATAGAAAAATGGTAATCATCAAGGTGGTTCTCCGATGCAAGTTTTTATTTCACCAGCTCAATGCACAATGTTTAAAGATAATTGGAAAATATCTAAAAGCCACTTGTCTGAACAGACACAGTATCCTATAGTTGTTCGCAATTGTACTTTAGTAGGCCTTTTGATGAACAGTGTTGTGAAAGCTTTGGTGCCGTAACGGAATAGTTATAAGCTATTATACTATGTATGCAGACCTATATACACCTTTTTAATATGTATGCAGAGAACAGTGCCGCGAGTTTGGCAGTTGAGCCGTAGTGAGTCTGCGAGAGGGGAATACAGTCTCCACGCCCTCCTACAGCATTGCCTATTATTATGCGACACCCTCTGCTCTCGTGCTCGTCGCGACATGTCAGTTGCCCGGCTGTAGCGAGTGTATTGTTTCAGTTGTAGTGAGTGACAAGTTCAAGAGTTCTTCACATATTTAGGACCCTGCGTCCTTTTTCCTTTATTCTGTGATATACCTGACGTGCAGATCAACCTTTCTGCCAGAGATGGTAATTTCAGTCGGTTAATTACAAAGACATAACTTATTGGCGCTTTCTCGCGCTCGCCATTAGGGTCGGAAGGCCGGCTTCAAGCTCGGGCCCACATTAGCCTCCATTGCTATTTATCTGATTTTTGATCAAGGAATTGAACACCCACCTATTGGACTTTCATCTTCATTGTGTTATCATAGAAATGCTGTCAGAGGTCCACCCACCGTAGTTTTGTCCCCTCTCCTTTTGATAGCAGTAAAATTGAGGACTCTCTAAGCAAAATAATTTTCAAGTATTACGCTACAGGGTGAGAAAAAGATGCTTATAATGTTTTTTGCAACTCGTCGATCGATCGTCGCAGAAGGAATAGTTAAGGTTTACTTTTGTTTACAGGCGTCTTCTTCTAGTAGGCCTGGTACAAAGCGGAAAACTAATAGTTCCTCTGCGGACCTTCGAAGCTTTTTCTCTCGCGAGAATTTCTTTTAATTTTCCAAGGGAAGTCCACCCGGACCTCTATTTTGTTGAGATGTATTGCATACCCCCCAGGCGCCGCGTGAAGTAGTGAACCGCCCTCCCCCCCCAAAACAACGACCTTAATCCGCCCCTGCTCTTAAGTAATGCTTGATGCCTTTTAATCATTATCATAACCCATTAATCAGTTTTTCACCTCATTTTACAAGTTATTAATTATAAAGTTAACTTTTGGTATAGTAAACTTAAGCTAAAATGTAAATGCAGGCCTTACAATACTAAGAATATTTGGGAATTCAAAGAAAATTACCCATATATTAAACTTGGTCATTCCATAACTATATACCAAATGTTTACTTTATAATGAATACCATACAATTGTACCTATGGTAAACATAATAAAAATCACCAAACAACAAATTTAACTTTTTCTGGACCACTTAATATGGATTGACCCATACTCAATGTTACGAATGTGGAAATGAGAAAACTGATGAATGTACCAATAAAAGCATAACGATAATTTAGTGTACAACGGAAATTAATTACACAAAGCTATCAATGAAGTGTTGTTACTGGCAGAACCCAAGTCTCTCCGATTCGTGTCAAAGCTTTCACATTTATGCCAAATTTTCGGTCTAAGAATGAACCACAGGCTAAACATGTTACTATATATCAAGGATATATTTCATTTAATAAAAAAACAAAGGATACACATAGTAAATGTTTAAAGAATGTGTATTCATATCTTCCTCTTTCGATTGAGACTTTCAACATCTCCCCTTATTCAAAAGACTACCTGCAGCGCTGTGGCAGTGCGTCCGCAACTTGCGGATGCTGCACTTCAAACACGAGCAGCGAATGCGCATTATATGCTTTTCTCGATAATTCGCTCAATGAGAGCGCTGCTGAGACGCTGCTGACGCGCTTCAGTTGACATGTGCTGCACTTGCAGCGCTGACATCCTTGTGAAGCGCTGCTGCAGCCATGTGTGTTTACTGGGGACTGTCCCAGTCTCAATCTCGACCTAATAAAGTCGCATTATTATTATAGTTCCGTAGTCATAACACTAACCTGTGTACTTACTTTAGGCGCATAGCTGCTGGCCTTGCATGCTTCTCTATCTCCGCGTAAAAAGCTATACATTTCGCATGGCTTCCAGTGGCGGCGTTGGAGTTTGATCAATTGTGTTCCTGATTCCTAAACAAGCCATTCTTTGTAAATGATTGAGTTTGTTCCTGGTACATTTCTGCCGCCGTCTTCTCCACCTTACTACAAAACATAATAGGAGGCAGGGTCGTACTATCATACTGTTTATCCAACATGGTGATAAGCCACCAATTTTTCCCGCAGACTCTACGACATGCCCACAAAGTGGAACATGCCTCCCTCGTTCTTTTCTCCAGGTGTTCTCACCAGTTCAGTTTCAAATCCACGGTCACTCCCGGACATTTCACAGTGGATGAGAGCTTCAAGGGCTCTCTCTTTACATTTACAAGCCATTTGTGTACACTTATCATTGCGGACTCCTCATCACTGTATTTCATAATACTGTCTAACACATCTAAATCACATTCGTGCATCAACAGACATAGCCTTCGCTCATTGGCGGTTTATTTCACGGATCTCATGGATATTAGCGAATGTCATGCATTGGCGGATTTGAGGGATCTTCAAAGACTTCGAGATAGTCTTTCAAACTGGTCGACAATATTGTTGCTTCATTGGTCGACGACAACGACGATGCTGTTGCATGACATGCTTATGCCGTACGTAAAGTATTTACGTAGAGAATTCTCATCCAGTGATAAGAACTCCAGTGAAAGGTGTTACCTGCCCTGAAGAGGCGAAAGCCTACACCAGGGTCCACATCTGCGTTGTTATATCTGTCTTGTTATTTTGTTTTGTTATTTTTCTTCTTCTACTTCCTGTATATTGTTTGCAAATGTGGAATAAAGTACTTTTTGAACTTGAACTTGAACTTTTATACTTTTGCACAAATGTCGTTTTTCATTATCTCTAATTGGAATTGTAATAACTCTGGCCAATTGGAAAGGTTTCCCTTCTCCCCCGGACTCTTAGGGTTGCCATATCTGCTTCTCTGGAAATGAGGACAATTGGGTAAAAAATGAGGACTTTTGAGGACTCCCTGAAATGACAGGTTCATACCAAATCTCTTTGTATTACCTACCTACAATTTTTTTAATGTATGGATTTCCAGGTAATTGTAAATTTTGATTAATAAGTAGCTCCAAATCCTACGGTTACATCGCACTGTGCATCCTAAGGCCCTAATGCCAAGACAGAGCAACATCCATGCAAAAGGCCAGTTTCCGTACCACAATGTTTTGGATGTTTGGATGGTAAATTACCATCTATCTACCACAGCCATACCACCTTATTACCTATCTATTTACAGCAGCTTGCACAACTTGCTAATTTAACCTTGGATCAGGATAGGGAGGTTTCAAATTTTTAGGTCTGAATTGCCGCACAATTATGAATTTCTTTCTCCCGGACGATGAAGAATGCTTTCTGAAAAATGTGGACATGTCTGAGAACACGAGGGTCGTTGCCATGCCTTGATCCGACCCTCAGTTGATGCTTCACCAACTCGAGTGTTTAACCAATATGAGTGTTCGCAGTGGTAGATGGTACACTGGAAATGGAAAATTTTCGAATTCCAAAATCGTTTATTATCGATTATCTCGCTGGTCTCCAATTGAACTTGGTTTGAACCGAAAACTTGCGAACAAATTAATAATATTTCGAAATAGTTTACGGACAATCAATTTTGAACTAAAATTGAGGACATGTCCGTAAAGTCATTTTTTTCAACATTCTACAAGGAAGGTCGGTAAGCTGTTTTCGTATTCTACTGTTTTTGGCACACAATATAGCATACTACGATGGTCATTTTACTTCTCATAGTAATCCGTGAAACGCGTCAAACGGGACATTCGGGGTAAATACGTCTTTCGCGCGAACTCCTTCGATTTTACAAAAAAAATCATTTAAGAAATCTCTCGGAAAACATGTGTATGTATGTTCATACACATGTTGTCCGAGAGGTTTCTGAAATTAATGAAAAAATTAAAGAAACAATATGATTGACGAACGACTGAGGATTGTGAGATAAGTTGCAGCTAACATTTTGCAGGACATCCAGAGTCAAGTGTTAATTACTAACACATACCCACCTGGTGATAACTTCCTATAGGACGCGAATAGTGTTCCTCCAACCCTTACACTGTTGCTATAGGAGGTGTTCTTGAAAAACACAAAGAGTCGAGGAAACGAGAAAGGAATGTATCGCGATTGCAACTGCCATAACATCTGTGCTACGACCGCGGATTTCTGTGCTCAGTATTGAGTAATCTACCTCCACCTTCGCAGAATATTTGCATCTAAAACCGTGGTTGACCATCTCGCAAGTTAGGGATTTTCTTCATTACACTTCTAAGACCTAGATTTACAAATGTACTCTATGGTCCATGCTATACCGCGGTCGCAGTATAACACCGTGCGATCCACGTTCAATCTAGTCCATTGTTTTTATTTGGAGCGTCACGTTGACCGACAGCGGCCGTCATATGTCTGTTACCAGTTACCAATCAAGGTATTCAGCTAACTACATTCAGAAACCGACGACCAATCTCTTTATTGTCCTGTATTTCAATCCAAACATATCTCGGCTTATCGTACATTAGTTTGAATTTGGCGCCGATCGCTACGTCTCCGTTGAGATACTCGTAGTATCATCGTAATATCTCATCGGAGGCGCTGCAATCGACGCCAAATTCAAACTAATGTACGCGAAGCCGCGATATGTTTGGCTTGCAAATACAGGACTATATGATAATTGGTCATCAGAGACTGAATGTAATTTGCTATAAAACGTGATTTATAACTGGTAAATGACCAATGACGGCCGCTGTCTGTCAAGAAGACGCACCAAATGCAGACAATGTGCTAGAATGAACGTGGATCGCACGCTGTCATACCGCGACCGCGGTTACAATGGACCAAAGAGGACATTTTTAAATCCAGGCCTGTGAAGTGTAATGAAAGAAATCCCTAACTTGCGAGATGGTTAAGCAAGTTTTTTGATGCAAATGTTCTGTGAAGTAGGAGGGAGAGGCAATATGAAAGTTTCAGGTAAATTCCGGAATTTCGTAAGAAAACCGCACATCACTCTTTTCCCTTTTTCTATGGTTGTATATTATCAATATAGCTGTATGTAGTGTTAATATACATAAATGGTAAGTAAATGTAATTATCTAAATATACCTTAGGGTTATGTACACTCATTTTTTTCAAATATTTGCATGCATGCTTTATACCGTGTACCGAACCGAAACAAGTTGACCACAAGTCATTTTTCCAACTTTCTTGAAGGAAGGTCGCTATAAGCTGTTTTCGTATTCTACAGTTTATGGCCCACAATATAGAATACTACGATGGCCATTTTACTTCTCATAGTAATCCGTGAAACGCGTCAACTTACATATTAGCAGTTTGACTATCCACTCGGTCCATTTGGGATGTCATGAATTTGAATTTGGGAAAGTATTATCTCCGAGGTGAGTGCATTACCGTCGATGAGCAGTTTTTTGGAATAAGAGGCTGTTGTCATTTTCGGTAATTTTTCCGTCAAGAAATAACGGAATGAAGATTTTTTGGGCCAACGATTCTTTTACAGGGTATCCTCTTCAAGGCCTTGCACATTTTGATAAAGAAAACGGGGCAAGAGCACTCCCATTTTATGATAGGGAATGGTATAGGAAGTGTGTTGTCATTATGGGAGCAAACGTAAAGGTACTTCTAATAATTTATAACCTCAACCTGGCTCAAAACTTGACAAAATAATGGTTGAACGATGGCGGGGACTCTTCTGAAAAATAAAAAAACACGTACCGGTGAGTTTTCTTCCTAATCACTCTTGTGCCAAGTGTTCATTGATTTTTGGATTCGCCATTTTTCATTGAACCTCCAAGTGAAATGAATACCCTCTTGAAATGAAATGTTAATGTGAGCCATATGAATTTTATTTTCTGAGTTGTTTTTGTTATATATATATATAATTTACTTGTATTAATTTATTTATTTTAAAATGCCCAATGTAAAAGGCCTACTGGCTGTTTTTGTGGTGAACTTAAATAAATAAATTATGCAAATTTGAATTCGAGAGTGGCAGTTGATGCTGTTGTTGAATCCTGTTAAAAGGAAATGGTCACCATGTTGAAGAAGTCTGCCAGATAGAGGTGCACTCACATACACACATTGAACACTATAACGACGCACCTAGAGCCATTTGGGCTATTTTTGGCATTCGTTCCTTCACTCTATTCACAAGGGACTTTGAATAAATTTGCCCTTTCATGACTTTTCGTCCCTTTCTAAGGACTTTCCGTTAGTGAAGTCTCATCTGCCGTGCGCCTTTTTTATGAAATAATTTGTTTTTCCTAGAACGATGGCATTAGCCATTTTGGCTAACGTGATTTTACTCTGGACGTGAAAGTATCCTAGCCGTTTTTGTGTTTTCCAGTCTTCATAACAAGTCAAAGAAAAGAGGCAAATACACAATTGAAGTTGTTAAGCAATTATTAGTGTTTATTTATACAGTTATTGTTATCTTTTTGCCTTTAGAACTGTTTTGATCGCCTGGCGATTTTTTTCTGAACGGCAGAAATCAAGAGATAAAAGCGTGAGCTGAGTCCTTGTCACCATAGAAGATGACATCAAATGATGTTTGCACTTGTTGTATACATTTAGAACTCATATGCATGACCGGCGCATGTACGCTGCGTCAGCCCTGCGCAGGGCGGACTAGGACTGATGGCGCTCATTGTCAGTATCAAGGCCCGGCTGGCTTTTCGTCCGTCCCGTACTCCAGCGCTTCGTCGGATTTTTCCGCTCGACGGATCGAAGTATGCTCGCATTGGAACTCAATGTATGTGTTGTTCAGAGTGGTTGTTTTCTACAAGCATCGAGCATGGCAGGGCGCAAGTGGCATGCCGCGGAAGAGATCCTCGCTGGGCTAAATAATATTCCCGAAGATGAGTCAGAGGCATCATATTTAGAAGAAGGAGAATTTGACCCAGACTATAAGATACCTGAAGACATTCAGGAATTAGAAGAGAATTCGAGTTGTGAAGAAAGTGACGTGAATGAGGGTATGTCGATAAGAAACTTTAGTTATTCTTATGAATCAGCTTGATTCATTGAATTGGTGATAGGATCGTAGTAATAGTATTGGACAACAAAATCAGTGTAATATATACATTTCTTGTTCATTATAAATTTCATTTGAGATAAAAAATTTGAACTGAAACCCTGAACATTAATATATCATTTGAACGTTTAAAAATTTCACCATAGGCAAACGGCAGAAGCACGGCATGATCAGCACGTTGCGTTCCACGTGGAGGAAAAACGAGGGCTTCAAGAGGGCGCTAATTTCAAGAGGGCGTTCAATTTTGTGCTAATCCTGAAAGTCAGACATGTTATCCAAGCACGACGGATGGGAGCAGAGTCCGTGGCATAGTACGACGAGGATATTATGCTGCTGAACGGGATGCAGGTGCTGATGGGAAAAGTGGTGAAGTTGAAGATGTGGCAGATGAACTTGTTGCTCCTGATGGTACAACTTGGCGTGATGTTACTGCGCAGCAGCAGCGGCTGGCAGACGCGGTCACGAAAACATTCTGCGAGAGATTCCCGGGCCTACGCCTTATGCTAAGAGAAATGTAAGTGAAAAGAGTGCTGTTAGCGCTTGGCGCCTATTTTTTGACAAGGTGATCTTGGATCACATAAAAAAATGCACTGAAATGGAGGCACGTCGGCAATCCAGCAATGAGAATTGGTCTCTTGAAAGAAGTGAACTAGAGGCCTACATAGGACTGCTGCACGCTCGTGGTGTACAAGGCTTGCGAAATGCCCCGTTTTCCGATTTGTGGTCTAGATCTTGGAGATTACCAATTTGCACAGTCACTATGCCAAGGGATAGATTCAAGGAAATCTCACGTTATCTAAGATTCGACGAAAAGTCATGTAGATCTGAGCGCCTGCAAGTAGATAAATTTGCGCTATTTTCTTCCGTGTGGAATCTATTAATTGAAAATTGCATTTCTGCTTACAAACCTGGATCTTTCATTACTGTAGACGAGCAGTTATTTCCATCTAAAGCTAGGTGCCCTTTTACACAATTTATGCCAGCCAAACCTGATAAGTATGGGCAAAAATTTTGGCTTGCAGTTGATGTTGACACCAAGTGCATCGTAAATGGCTTACCGTATCTTGGGAAATGTGACGAACGCGACTCCGGGGAAAGGCTGTCTGATTTTGTTGTAATGAAGCTCATGCGGCCACTGTTAGGAAAAGGCAGGAACGTAACAACCGATAGTTATTTTACGTCGCTACAGGTAGCAAGAGAGCTGAAAGAGAATCAGACAACAATTGTTGGGAGGGTGAATAAGGCAAGAAGGGAGATTCTGCATGTAATAAAGTGGGCTAAATACGAACATTATGATTGCAAATTTTACAATAATAAGGACGCTTCCCTGACAGTATACCAGGGAAAGAAAAAGAAGCATGTTATTATCTTGAGCACCATGCATCCATCGATTCATGTAGGCCAAAATCATTTTTAAAAACTCCAGAAATAGTACAAATGTACAATGACACAAAGTGCGGAGTGGATGTAGTTGATGCGGTGGCAAAAGTGTGAAGGCGAGTTCTAGAAGGTGCACAGCTTCTAGAACACTCTTGACTTGAGTGCAATCAACGCCCATGTCATCTGCAAAAGTGTCATCGGTAGCCGGATCTCGCGAAGGGAATTTCTCCGAAAACTGTCCGAGGAGCTAACTGCAAAGTGCAAGGCAAGAAATTACAATTCGTACGAACCAGAAAGTGACGATTCTGATTTAGATGCTAATGACAGAAGTGCGGGAAAATGATCTTTTTGCCAACTACGCCATAACTGTAAAAAATAACCGCAGCGCCGGAAAGTGTAAAAGGTGTAAGAAACGACTGTGCGGTAAGTGTACAGCCAATACTAATCTTTTGTGTGAAAATGCTCTGTGTAGTGTCAATAGGAACATTTGGGAAAGCATTTATCAATCTATGCAGTACCCAAAAAAAATTACTAACCGGTCCAAAAATCTATTTTATAGTGCAACTTTATTTTTTGTTTAGTGCAGCCATTGATTATTCCAGGTTCAGTTTCCAAATATCACGTTTTTATGTGTTGAAAAAGCGATTCAGTTGTGAAATTTGGAGTACTAAGTGTTTCATACTTCATTTAGTTTTGTAAAGGCCTTGAGTTACTTATTGTACAATTTTCCTTTTCTTTTGTTTTTATAATCAATAATGTGGAGAATTTATCATTGCTTTATCAAAAATCAGAGAAATAAATATGTTCATACCTACCATCGGAATCTGTTTTCATGCCATCACCAAATAAATGTACCTTGGATTGATCGGCTTGAAAGAGGGTAGGACATAGTCCTTATTGCATGAAGAGCCTAAGTAACATTTTGTGACGAAATTCTTCAAATTCATAGAGTTGAATTCTTAACGGCGACGCATTACTGGGTTGTCTGCTATTCCGGCAATGTGGGTATGTCAGAAAAATTTTTGTTTTGTTAATATAATATATTCACAAAATAAATTTTAAAAATTGCTAATTTATAATCATAAAGATATCCGAAAAAGTATAACCCGTGTCTGGTTTTGTTTTAAATCTATAAACTAATTGTGCGATCCGATAAACTCAAAATAGCCTAAATGGCAAAGTCCCGTCTTTCTAGTTTTAAAATATGCTTGCCTGTTAATAGATAATTTGGTTGAATGCCAAGGCCAGGAAGTTCCTGCAGTTATTATTTTTATAGTGATCTTATTGTGATTTTTTTGACCGGAAATATTTAGAATTTACATTTTCCCTGGAGTTCTAAGCGTACTAACATAGTGTCGACACTCGTCTCAAAATTAATTCAACATAGTGTAAACTTAAACTTATTTAACGTAATTGTGGTCATTAAAGTTCTTGGCCAGAGGCAATGTAATCTCAAGTAAAAATTTCTCCATTGAAACTCAACTGATTCTGGACTAATACTCCACTTGTCCGCGAAAAATTGTTGTGCACTGGCATCCTCAGTCCCTTGTGAAAAACTATTTTCTAGAGCAGGTAATATCCTCACGGAACGCAGATATATTTAGAATTCTGCGAAAGGTCAACAACATTTATTCCTAAGTATTCCTACCATTCCCAACCGTGTTCCATGACAATTATCTTAAAAGATTCATGATTTAACTAAAATTTCAATAGATATTGTAATGTTAAATTTTGGCAGTTTATGAAGTAATTTGAAATAAAAATGGTGGTGTAGTACTCTTGTGTAAATTGCTTTAAGCCACTTACCGGAGAATATCCTGAGAGTAAAATATTTTAATGAGAGATTTTGTAACGTTCTTCCCGGGAGCGCTCAAGAAAGGGGTCGACGATATACCGGGCGCCAGTGTGGTTAACTTGGATTCTTCCGCCCACACTCGGAAGAGGGATAGGGTAGAGGGTAGGAAAAATAAAACTTTAGTTATGTGATTCTCTCAGAGTAGGTGGCGTCGGGCAACTACTCGTTGGCTCGAGCACCTGTTCATCACCGAGAATCAGGGGAAGTTAGGACAAAGGACAGGGTGATGAAAGGGATAATGGAGGAAAGGAAAAAGAACGGAAAAATACTCAGGCTATCGCCGATCCTAAATGCCAAAAACCCAAACGACGGAGTCCCAACCGACCTAACCGGACACCAAGAGTAACTCGAGAAAAACCGCTCAAGCACGCGGCTAGCGACCAACTGGCCTCTCACCCGTCACTCTCTCACCTTCGCACAAGAGGGGCTGGAGGGGGTAGCTACCTCTCCTCCAACAACAGCGGCCTCCGCGTCTATCCACGGAAACAACACAAAAAAAGAAAAAGAAGCAGTGGGCGCACCCGAGCGCTAGCATAAAAACGTTACAATTTTAGTGTAAGGTTACATCCATGATGGAATGGATGAAATTTTTAATCAAAAACAGAAATTGTTTAAAAAAATTCATCCATTAATTTCATTCGCATAGTACTGCTGTGATGATTAGCTTTTCTTGCATGCAGTAGCTGGTTCAATCAGCTTCTAAAAAAATGAATATCAACTCATGTGATAAACAATCAATTCATGGTAATGATCCCCACTTGAGGAATTCATTGCTTACCTTCTTTAGCACACAAGAAGGCCTCCACCCCGGCTTCAATAATTAATTATTCTTTTCAATGCATGTAAAAAGAAATACGCCGTCCTAATTCGAGGAAGTTAATAGTCTTTTTTCGGTAAACTAATGCCAGCTCCTCGCATGGGAGAGAGTCGTCGATCGGTTTGCTCACGGAAAGATATCGTTTAAGATGACTCATCTCAGCCAAAAATGAAGATAGAAAAAATATTTAGCAAGATAATACAAAAAATTAAATTTTTTTATATTTTTGTTCCAATATAGCTATTCATATTTCTCTTCCAAATTAAAAAAATTATTTAAAAATATTTTTTTAAGGAGAAACATTTTATCAATTTCGCTTACCACCTTGAAAATTGGAAGCAATTGCCATAAACTTTGGCAGAAAAGAAGGATAAAAGTCTTTAAACAGCTAAGAAAAATTTTAAACAAAAAAAAACAGCTAAGCTTCTTTTCCATTATTGCTTTTTATGGCGTTTTCGTGGTAACTGCGAAACGCTTTTGAAAAACTTTCTGCGTTGCCATGGCTCGCTAACTAAGGCGTTGCGACCAATGTCCAAAGGACAAAAAAAAAATTTGAATCACCTCCCCCCCACCTCTTGCAGAAGTTACGCAGGTTCCTCATGAAAAATCCAGTGTATTTATGGCATTTACATTTTTAATGATACTTTTTTATGAGCTAAAACGTGTGCCTGCCTTTATGCGTTAGTATTCGGCTTACAGCTGAAGCCAAAGTGATCCTGACACCAACTCAGAAACACTCATTTGTCAGAGAAAATTGCTGAAAAAAGTTTATATTTTTTTCCAGTTAGCTTTCTCTCACTCATGACCTTTCTTTTTGGAAAATTGTTTTCATTCCAAACTATTTGGAGCCAATATCTTCTGGTGCATCTGCGCTTATCAGCACTGAGGTGGCGACAATTACTCCTCCGTTACAGGAGGCGTCTCCAGGTCGAAGGACCTTCGACCTTAGGACGCCTCCTGTAACGGAGGAGAAACTGTCGTCCTATAAACAGTGACACACGCAGCTGCACCTGAAGAAACTAGAGCCAACATACCAAGCCACTGCGGAAGACTTGCCTTCACCCATTCCTAGTTATTAGGTATTTTTAGGGTTATTCGGTAAGGTCAAGACTATTTTATCCGAAATCACGTCTTTCCGAACACTTTTGACCAATACATCATGAATTGTGCTCCATGCCTATTCCCGTGACCTTATGTTCTCAACAAAAGTCCGCGCGTCATTTTCAGTGAAGCACATAGATGCATAAGGGAAAGGGAAATCACAGGAAAGAAGGAAATTTACTGGTCCAGTAAGTTTCCTTCCAGCCAACTTGACAGAGTCCCTGTAAAGTAATTCCAAGAACAACTTTCTTTCAAAAATATTCAGTCAAGAATGTTTACTTCAGTATTTGATTGTTTGCAATGATAAATAGTTGTAGAATTTCTTAGTTTAAATATCACGCTCGTGATTGACTGGATGTGTGATGGAGCCTGAGGAAAAACGACTTAAATTGAATACCAGTAATTGATCAGTACGTATCTCTTTAATTCAAGAAAGATTGGCATTTTAGTCACAATTTTTACTCAGTACGTAGACATCTTATACCATCGAATAGATTTTTATAAACATTTCGTCCTACGAGTAATTGACTAAGTGGCGCGACATCTATTGGAGTTTAAGGTAAATGATCGCGAAGAGATCTCTTAGTCGAAAGTTGTTTTCACTCCCCCCTCTTCATTTTGCTTGTTTCGCACGAATCTTTATGCACTCAAAGTGCAAAGAATGCAAAATATATGTAAAAGAATCTTAACCCTTAAGTAGTGGCGCTGGCGTATGGAGTGCACTATTTGAATAAAAAGTAACCAAACTCCTACAAAATCGTCACGGCATCGGCTGAATGTGCCGTATGAGGCATCCTTGTACAATGCATACACAACGTTTTCATTACTAATTTCGTTTCGTCTCGTCCTTTGATAAATCATTTTTAACCGAGGTACCTTCTGGCACACTCTGTGCACCACGTGACCACTTAAAGGATTCAAATTTCATAGAGCGGAGAATGTTAGAATGTCTCGAATTCAAGAATTTGTAATACATTGTAACTTATCCACTGGCGGAGACATCTGGATATCCTTAATTCTTATGTCAGTCTTAGGCTGTGGCATTAGCCGTTGGAAGTATTGTGGTATATCGCGAAGAACTTCCTTGATTCTGGTGGCCAATGTAAGATATTTTTATATTTTTATGAAGCAGATCGATATGCTATTTATAACACCATATTATGCTTATTAATTTTTTTTATTTTAGCCCTCATTATTCAGCTAAATACGTTCCTTAGTACCAACGGTATAAATTTACCTGTATCGAGCGCTACACGTTTGAAATTCAAGTGCCGATGGACTAGTTTACAAATCATGTAAGTTGAATTTATTTTCCACGATACCAAAGGAAATTTTCCTTTTATGAGATTTCTATTTCATAATATTATAATACATAGTATGTATTTGAGCAGACTTTTTGTTTAGCGTAGATGTTTTTTTAATTATCGTAAATTATGAAACCTAATGAAACGGCTTTCAGAATCAGAATAAGAACAGCTATTCGAGGAAGAACATGGCTCAAAATCTGAATTACATGCTTCGTCGGAAGAAGATGATCATCCTGACGACGGAATTCATGACGTTTACTCAGGGAAGGATAATACAACTTTACTTCATGTCATTCATTAAAAATATTTCCCAGTGTTAAGAAGAGGGGCCAAGGTGTTGAAGATGAGTTTTCCGATTTTTAAAAAATCATAGATTCTGATATAATTGAAATAATAGTGCATCACACTAATCAGGAAATACAAGGGAAACGCTCAACTCAAACTTATTCTAGGGAAAGAGATATGAAATATAAAATAAAGTGAAATTCAAGCTGTTATTGGTCTTTTATAACTAACTGGAGTAAAAAAATCCAATCATAAAAATTTCCATGAACTGTGGACGAACAAAGGAAAAGGCCTAGAAATATGTCGCGCTGTTATGACACACAAACAATTTTTGGTAATATAGTCCAGTACAAGATTTGGCGACAAAAGCAAGAGACACGAAAGAAGATAGATGGATAAGCTGGCGCGAATAAAATCTGTACTTGAAAGACTTAAAAACAACTGTAAAGATTCATATTCATGAGGTGAATTTTTAACAGTGGACGAAAAATAGGAGCCTTTCAGAGGACAATGTAGTTATATACAGTATATTCCAAGTAAATCGGTGAAGTATGGGTTTAAGAAAAGTGGAGGAGAAAAAGGTATTCTAAAAAACCATAAGATGACGCATCGAATTTCCCCCTAGACCACACTCCAACTTGAATGATGAAACACAAGTAACTGTTGCAACACTCCCAAGGTGTGTGGGTGACTCATAAAAACCACAAGACGACGTATCGACACTCCCCCTTGACAAAACTCCCAGCTTAAATGATGAAACACAAGTATCCGTTGCAACACTCCCCAGGTGTGAGCATGACTCATGAAAACCACAGGTTGACGTATCGACACTCCCCCTTGAACTAACTCCCAGCTTAAATGATGAAACACAAGTATCCGTTGCAACACTCCTCAGGTGTGAGCGTGACTCGTGAAAACAACAGGTTGACGTATCGACACTCCCCCTTGAACTAACTCCCAGCTTAAATGATGAAACACAAGTATCCGTTGCAACACTCCTCAGGTGTGAGCGTGACTCGTGAAAACAATAGGTTGACGTATCGGCAATCCCCTTTGACAAAACTCCCAGCTTGAATGATGAAACACAAGTATCCGTTGTAACAATCCCCAGGTGTGTGCGTGACTCATAAAAACCACAAGTTGACGTATCGAAACACCCCCTTGACCAAAATTCCAGCTTGAATGATGTAACAAAAGTATCCGATGCACCACTCCTCAGGTGTGAGCGTGACTCATTAAAACCACAGGTTGACGTATCGACACTACCCCTTGACCAAACTCCCAGCTTGAATGATGAACAACAAGTATCCGTTGCAACACTCCCCAGGCGCGTGCGTGACTCATGAAAAACACAAAATAACGTATCGACTATCCCCCTTGACCAAACTCCCAGCTAGAATGATGAAACACAAATAACTGTTGCAATGCTCCCCACGTGTTTACGTGACTCATTAAAACCACAGGTTGACGTATCGACACTCCCCCTTGACCAAACTTCCAGCTTGAATGATGTAACAGAAGTATCCGATGCACCACTCCTCAGGTGTGAGCGTGACTCATTAAAACCACAGGTTGAGGCATCGACACTCCTCCTTGACCAAACTCCCTGCTTGAATGATGAAACACAAGTACCCGTTGCAACACTCCCAAGGTGTGTGGGTGACTCCTAAAAACCACAAGATGACGTATCGACACTCCCCTTTTACAAAACTTCAAGGTTAAATGATAAAACCCAAGTATCCTTTGCAACGCTCCCCAGGTGTGAGCGTGACTCATGAAAGCCGCAGGTTGACAAATCGACACTCCCCCTTGACCAAACTCCCAGCTTGAATGATGAAACTCAAGTATCCGTTGTAAAACTCCCCAGGTGTGTGCGTGACTCATGAAAACCACAAGATGACGTATCGAGACTCTCCCTTGACAAAACTCCCAGCTTAAATGATAAACCACAGGTACCCGTTGCAACACTCCCCAGGTGTGTTCGTGACTCATTATAGCCACAGGTTGACGTATCAAAACTCTCCCTGGACCAAACTCCCAGCTTGAATGATAAAACACAAGTATCCGTTGCAACACTCCCCAGGTGTGAGCGTGACTCAAGAAAACAACAGGTTGACGTATCGACACTCCCCCTTGACCAAACTCCCAGCTTGAATGATGAAACACAAGTATCCGTTGCAACACTCCCCAGGTGTGAGCGTGACTCATGAAAACCAGAAGTTGACGTATCGAACCTCCCCCTTGACCAAACTCCCAGCTTGAATGATGAATCAAAAGTATCCTATGCAACGCTCCCCAGGTGTGTGCGTGACTCATTAAAATAACAGGTTGACGTATCGACGCACCCCATTCACAACCCTCCAAGCTTGAATGATGAAACACAAGTAACTGTTGGAACGCTACCCACGTGTGTGCGTGACTCATTAAAACCACAGGTTTACGTATAGACCCTCCCCCTTGACCAAACTCCCAGCTTGAATGATGAAACACAAGTATCCGAAGTAACACTCTCCAGGTGTGTGCGTGACTCATAAAAACCACAGGGGTTCGTGTCGACACTCCCCAATGACCTAACTCCCAGCCTAAATGATGAAACGCAAGTATCCGTTGCAACAATCACCAGTTGTGAGCGTGACTCATGAAAACAACAGGTAGACGTATCGACACTCCCCCTTGCCCAAACTCCTATCTTAAAGGATGAAACTCAATTATCCGATGCAACACTCCCTAGGTGTGTGCGCGACTCATTAAAACCAGAAGTTGACGTATCAAAACTCCCCGTTAACCAAACACCCAGCTTCAAGGATGAAACACAAGTATCCTTTTAAACGCTCCCCAGCTGTGTGCGTGACTCATTAAAACCACGGGTTTACGTATCGACTCTCCCCCTCGACCAAACTCCCAGCTTGAATGATGAAACACAAGTTAATGCGGGAACGATACCTAAGTGTGTGCGTGACTCATTAAAACAACGGGTAGACGTATCGACACTGCCCTTGACCAAACTCCCAGCTTAAATGATGAAACACAAGTAACTGTTGCAACGCTCTCAAGGTGTGTGGGTGACTTAAGAAAATCACAGGTTGACGTATCGAAACTCCTCCTTGACCAAACTCCCAGCTTGAGTGATGACAAACAAGTATCCGTTACAACGCTCCCCAGGTGTGAGCGTGACTCATGAAAAACACCGGCTGACGTATCGACACTCCCCCTTCACCAAACTCCCAACTTAAATGATGAAACACAAGTATCCGTTGCAACGCTCTCCACGTGTGTGCGTGATTCTTTAAAACCACAGGTTGACGTATCGACACTTCCCCTTGACCAAACTCCCAGCTTGAATGTTGAAACACAAGTACTTGTGTTTCATCATTCATGCTGGAAGTTTGGTCTAGGGGGAGTTTCGATACGTCAACTTGTGCTTTTCATGAGTCAAGCACACACATGGGAGGCGTTGAAACATTTACTTGTGTTTCATCATTCAAGCTGGGGGTTTGGTCAAGGGGAAGTTTCGATTTGTCAACTTGTGGTTTTCATGGGTCACGCACACACCTGGGGAGTGTTGCAACGGATACTTGTGTTTCATCACTCATGCTGGGAGTTTGGTCAATGGAGAGTTTCGATACGTCAACTTGTGGTTTTCTTGAGTCACGTACACACCTGGGGAGTGTTGCAACGGATACTTTTGTGTTATCATTCAAGCTGGGAGTTTGGTCAAGGGGGAGTTTCGATACGTCAACTTGTGGTTTTTATGAGTCACGCACACACCTGGGGAGCGTTGCAACAGTTACTTGAGTTTCATCATTCAAGCTGGGTGTTTGGTCAAGGGGGAGTTTCGATACGTCAACTTGTGGTTTTCATGAGTCTTGCTCACACCTGGAGTGCGTTGCAACGGCTACTTGTGGTTTATCATTCAAGCTGGCAGTTTGGTCAAGGAGGAGTTTCGATACGTCAACTTGTGGTTTTCATGAGTAACGCACACACCTGGGGAGTGATGCAACGGATACTTCTGTTTCATCATTCAAGCTGGGAGTTTGGTCAAGGGGGAGTTTAGATACGTCAACTTGTGGTTTTCATGAGTAACGCACACACCTGGGGAGTGATGCAACGGATACTTGTGTTTCATCATTCAAGCTTGGAGTTTGGTCAAGGGGGAGGTCGGAAACGTCAACTTGTGGTTTTCATGAGTCGCGCTCACACCAGGGGAGCGTAGCAACAGTTACTTGTGTTTCATCATTCAAGGTGGGAATTTGGTCAAAGGGGAAGTTTCCATGAGTAAACTTGTGGTTTTCATGAGTCACGCACACACCTGGGGAGTGTTGCAACGGATACTTGTGTTTCAACATTCAAGCTGGGAGTTTGGTCAAGAGGGAGTTTCGATACGTCAACTTGTGGTTTTCATGAGTCACGCTCACACCTTGGGAGCGTTGCAACGTATACTTGTGGTTTATCATTCAAGGTGGGAGTTTGGTCATGGGTGAGTTTCGATACGTCAACTTTTTGTTGTCATGAGTCACACACACACCTGGGGAGTGATGCAAAGGATACTTGTGTTTAATCATTCAAGCTGGAAGTTTGGTCAAGTGGGAGTTTCGAAACGTCAACTTGTGGTTTTTATGAGTCACGCTCACACCTGGGGAGCGTGGCAACAGTTACTTGTGTTTCATCATTCAAGCTGAGAGTTTGATCAAAGTGGAAGTTTCGATGCGTCAACTTGAGGTTTTCATGAGTCACGCACACACCTGGGGAGTGTTGCAACGGATACTAGTGTTTCATTATTCAAGCTGGGAGTGTGGTAAAAGGGGGAGATTCGATACGTCAACATGTGGTTTTTTCATGAGTCACGTACACATCTTGAGAGTGTTGCAACGGATACTTGTGTTTCATCACTCATGCTGGGAGTTTGGTCAAGGGAGAGTTTCGATACGTCAACTTGTGGTTTTCTTGAGTCACGTACACACCTGGGGAGTGTTGCAACGGATACTTTAGTGTTATCATTCAAGCTGGGAGTTTGGTCAAGGGGGAGTTTCGATATGTCAACTTGTGGTTTTCATGAGTCACGCACACACCTGGGGAGCGTTACAACAGCTACTTGTGTTTCATCATTCAAGCTGGGAGTTTCTTCAAGGAGGAGTTTCGATACGTCAACTTGTGGTTTTCATGAGTCTTGCTCAAACCTGGAGAGCGTTGCAACGGATACTTGTGGTTCATCATTCAAGCTGGGAGTTTGGTCATGGGGGAGTTTCGATACGTCAACTTGTGGTTTTCATGAATCACGCTCACACCTGGGGAGCGTAGCAACAGTTACTTGTGTTACATCATTCAAGGTGGTAGTTTGGTCAAAGGGGAAGTTTCGATACGTCAACTTGTGGTTTTCATGAGTCACGCACACACCTAGGGAGTGATCCAACGGATACTTGTGTTTCATCATTCAAGCTCGGAGTTTGGTCACGATGGAGTTTCGAAACGTCAACTTGTGGTTTTCATG
Source organism: Pyrrhosoma nymphula (assembly GCA_963573305.1). Lineage (NCBI taxonomy): Eukaryota > Metazoa > Arthropoda > Insecta > Odonata > Coenagrionidae > Pyrrhosoma > Pyrrhosoma nymphula. Next base: position 150,002,917 of record OY754332.1, read on the forward strand.
AATCACGCTCACACCTGGGGAGCGTAGCAACAGTTACTTGTGTTTCATCATTCAAGGTGGGAGTTTGGTCAAAGGGGAAGTTTCGATGAGTCAACTTGTGGTTTTCATGAGTCACGCACATCCCTGGGGAGTGTTGTAACGGATGCTTGTGTTTCAACATTCAAGCTCGGAGTTTGGTCAAAAGGGAGTTTAGAGTCAATTTGTGGTTGTTTTGAGTCACGCTCACACCTGTGAGCGTTGCAACAGTTACTTGTGTTTCATCATTCAAGCTGGGAGTTTGGTCAAGGGGGAGTTACGATACGTCAACTTGTGGTTTTCATGAGTCACGCACACGCCTGGGGTGTGATGCAACGGATACTTGTGTTTTATCATTCAAGCTGGGAGTTTGGTCAAGGGGGAGTTTCGATACGTCAACTAGTGGTTTTCATGAGTCACGCTCACACCTGGGGAGCGTTGCAACGGATACTTGTGGTTCATCATTCAAGCTGGGAGTTTGGTCATGGGGGAGATTCGATACGTCAACTTGTGGTTTTCATGATTCACGCTCACACATGGGGAGCGTGGCAACAGTTACTTGTGTTTCATCATTCAAGCTGAGAGTTTGGACAAAGGGGAAGTTTCGATGCGTCAACTGGTGGTTTTCATGAGTCACGCACTCACCTGGGGAGTGTTGCAACGGATACTTGTGTTTCATCACTCATGCTGGGAGTTTTGCCAAGGGAGAGTTTCGATACGTCAACTTGTGGTTATCTTGAGTCACGTACACACCTGGGGAGTGTTGCAACGGATACTTGTTTTTCATAATTCAAGCTGGGAGTATGGTCAAGGGGGAATTTCGAAACGTGAACTTGTGGTTTTCTTGAGTAACAGTCACACCTGGGGAGCGTTGCAACGGATACTTGTGTTTCATCATTCATGCAGGATGTTTGGTCTAGGGGGAGTTTCGATACGTCAACTTGTGGTTTTCATGAGTCACGCACACACATGGGAGGCGTTGAAACATTTACTTGTGTTTCATCATTCAAGCTGGGGGTTTGGTGAAGGGGAAGTTTCGATTTGTCAACTTGTGGTTTTCATGAGTCACGCACACACCTGGAGAGTGTTGCAACAGTTACTTTTATTTCATCATTCAAGCTGGGAATGTGACCAAGGTGGAGATTCGATACGTCAACATGTGGTTTTTACATGAGTCACGTACACATCTGGAGAGTGTTGCAACGGATACTTGTGTTTCATCACTCATGCTGGGAGTTTGGTCAAGGGGGAGTTTCGATACGTCAAGTTGTGGTTTTCATGAGTCACGCACACACCTGGGGACCGTTGCAACAGTTACTTGTGTTTCATCATTCAAGCTGGGAGTTTGGTCAAGGGGGAGTTTCGATACGTCAACTTGTGGTTTTCATGAGTCTATCTCACACCTGGAGAGCGTTGCAACGGATACTTGTGGTTCATCATTCAAGCTGGGAGTTTGGTCATGGGGGAGTTTCGATACGTCAACTTGTGGTTTTCATGAGTCTTGCTCACACCTGGAGAGCGTTGCAACGGATACTTGTGGTTCATCATTCAAGCTGGGAGTTTGGTCATGGGGGAGTTTCGATACGTCAACTTGTGGTTTTTTGAGTCGCACACACAACTGGGGAGTGATGCAACGGATACTTGTGTTTAATAATTCAAGCTGGAATTTTGGTCAATTGGGAGTTTTGAAACGTCAACTTGTGGTTTTTATGAGTCACGCTCACACCTGGTGAGCGTGGCAACAGTTACTTGTGTTTTATCATTAAAGCTGAGAGTTTGGTCAAAGGAGAAGTTTCGATTCGTCAACTTGTGGTTTTCATGAGTCACGTACACACCTGGGGAGTGTTGCAACGTAGTGTTATCATTCAAGCTGGGAGTTTGGTCAAGGGGGAGTTTCGATACGTCATCTTGTGGTTTTTCTGAGTCACGCACACACCTGGGGAGCGTAGCAACAGTTACTTGTGTTTCATCATTCAAGGTGGGAGTTTGTTCAAAGTGGAAGTTTCCATGAGTCAACTTGTGGTTTTCATGAGTCACGCACACACCTGGGGAGTTTTGCAACGGATACTTGTGTTTCAACATTCAAGCTGGGAGTTTGGTCAAGGGGGAGTTTCGATACGTCAACTTGTGGTTTTCATGAGTCACGTTCACACCTGGGGAGCGTTGCAACGGATACTTGTGGTTCATCATTCAAGCTGGGAGTGATGTATAAGGGGGAGATTCGATACGTCAACATGTGGTTTTTTCATGAGTCACGTACGCACTTTGAGAGTGTTGCAACGGATACCTTTTTTTCATAGTTCAAGCTGGGAGTTTGGTCAAGGGGGAATTTCGAAACGTCAACTTGTGGTTTTCTTGAAAAACGCTCACACATGGGAGGCGTTGAAACATTTACTTGTGTTTCATCATTCAAGCTGGGGGTTTGGTCAAGGGGAAGTTTCGATTTGTCAACTTTTGGTTTTCATGAGCCACGCACACACCTGGGGAGTGTTGCAACGGATACTTGTGTTTAATCATTCAAGCTGGAAGTTTGGTCAAGTGGGAGTTTCGAAACGTCAACTTGTGGTTTTTATGAGTCACGCTCACACCTGGGGAGCGTGGCAACAGTTACTTGTGTTTCATCATTCAAGCTGAGAGTTTGATCAAAGTGGAAGTTTCGATTTGTCAACTTGAGGTTTTCATGAGTCACGCACACACCTGGGGAGTGTTGCAACGGATACTAGTGTTTCATCATTCAAGCTGGGAGTGTGGTAAAAGGGGGAGATTCGATACGTCAACATGTGGTTTTTTCATGAGTCACGTACACATCTTGAGAGTGTTGCAACGGATACTTGTGTTTCATCACTCATGCTGGCAGTTTGGTCAAGGGAGAGTTTCGATACGTCAACTTGTGGTTTTCTTGAGTCACGTACACACCTGGGGAGTGCTGCAACGGATACTTTTGTGTTATCATTCAAGCTGGGAGTTTGGTCAAGGGGGAGTTTCGATATGTCAACTTGTGGTTTTCATGAGTCACGCACACACCTGGGGAGCGTTACAACAGTTACTTGTGTTTCATCATTCAAGCTGGGAGTTTCTTCAAGGGGGAGTTTCGATACGTCAACTTGTGGTTTTCATGAGTCTTGCTCAAACCTGGAGAGCGTTGCAACGGATACTTGTGGTTCATCATTCAAGCTGGGAGTTTGGTCATGGGGGAGTTTCGATAAGTCAACTTGTGGTTTTCATGAATCACGCTCACACCTGGGGAGCGTAGCAACAGTTACTTGTGTTACGTCATTCAAGGTGGTAGTTTGGTCAAAGGGGAAGTTTCGATACGTCAACTTGTGGTTTTCATTAGTCACGCACACACCTAGGGAGTGATCCAACGGATACTTGTGTTTCATCATTCAAGCTCGGAGTTTGGTCACGATGGAGTTTCGAAACGTCAACTTGTGGTTTTCATGAATCACGCTCACACCTGGGGAGCGTAGCAACAGTTACTTGTGTTTCATCATTCAAGGTGGGAGTTTGGTCAAAGGGGAAGTTTCGATGAGTCAACTTGTGGTTTTCATGATTCACGCACATCCCTGGGGAGTGGTGTAACGGGTACTTGTGTTTCAACATTCAAGCTCGGAGTTTGGTCAAAAGGGAGTTTAGAGACAATTTGTGGTTGTTATGAGTCACGCTCACACCTGTGGAGCGTTGCAACAGTTACTTGTGTTTCATCATTCAAGCTGGGAGTTTGGTTAAGGAAGAGTTACGATACGTCAACTTGTGGTTTTCATGAGTCACGCACACGCCTGAGGTGTGATGCAACGGATACTTGTGTTTTATCATTCAAGCTGGGAGTTTGGTCAAGGGGGAGTTTCGATACGTCAACTAGTGGTTTTCATGAGTCACGCTCACACTCGGGGAGCGTTGCAACGGATATTTGTGGTTCATCATTCAAGCTGGGAGTTTGGTCATGGGGGAGATTCGATACGTCAACTTGTGGTTTTCATGATTCACGCTCACACCTGGGGAGCGTGGCAACAGTTACTTGTGTTTCATCATTCAAGCTGAGAGTTTGGACAAAGGGGAAGTTTCGATGCGTCAACTGGTGGTTTTCATGAGTCACGCACTCACCTGGGGAGTGTTGCAACGGATACTTGTGTTTCATCACTCATGCTGGGAGTTTTGCCAAGGGAGAGTTTCGATACGTCAACTTATGGTTTTCTTGAGTCACGTACACACCTGGGATGTGTTGGAACAGATACTGGTTTTTCATAATTCAAATTGGGAGTATGGTCAAGGGGGAATTTCGAAACGTGAACTTGTGGTTTTCTTGAGTAACAGTCACACCTGGGGAGCGTTGCAACGGATACTTGTTTTCATCATTCATGCCGGATGTTTGGTCTAGGGGGAGTTTCGATACGTCAACTTGTGGTTTTCATGAGTCACGCACACACATGGGAGGCGTTGAAACATTTACTTGTGTTTCATCATTAAAGCTGGGGGTTTGGTGAAGGGGAAGTTTCGATTTGTCAACTTGTGGTTTTCATGAGTCACGCACACACCTGGGGAGTGTTGCAACAGTTACTTTTATTTCATCATTCAAGCTGGGAGTTTGGTCATGGGGGAGTTTCGATACGTCAACTTGTGGTTTTTTGAGTCGCACACACAACTGGGGAGTGATGCAACGGATACTTGTGTTTAATAATTCAAGCTGGAATTTTGGTCAATTGGGAGTTTTGAAACGTCAACTTGTGGTTTTTATGAGTCACGCTCACACCTGGTGAGCGTGGCAACAGTTACTTGTGTTTTATCATTCAAGCTGAGAGTTTGGTCAAAGGAGAAGTTTCGATGCGTCAACTTGTGGTTTTCATGAGTCACGCACACACCTGGGGAGTGTTGCAACGGATACTTGTGTTTCATCACTCATGCTGGGAGTTTGGTCAAGGGAGAGTTTCCATACGTCAACTTGTGGTTTTCTTGAGTCACGTACACACCTGGGGAGTGTTGCAACGGATACTTTTGTGTTATCATTCAAGCTGGGAGTTTGGTCAAGGGGGAGTTTCGATACGTCAACTTGTGGTTTTTCTGAGTCACGCACACACCTGGGGAGCGTAGCAACAGTTACTTGTGTTTCATCATTCAAGGTGGGAGTTTGTTCAAAGGGGAAGTTTCCATGAGTCAACTTGTGGTTTTCATGAGTCACGCACACACCTGGGGAGTTTTGCAACGGATACTTGTGTTTCAACATTCAAGCTGGGAGTTTGGTCAAGGGGGAATTTCGATACGTCAACTTGTGTTTTCATGAGTCACGTTCACACCTGGGGAGCGTTGCAACGGATACTTGTGGTTCATCATTCAAGCTGGGAGTGATGTATAAGGGGGAGATTTGATACGTCAACATGTGGTTTTTTCATGAGTCACGTACACACTTTGAGAGTGTTGCAACGGATACCTTTTTTTCATAGTTCAAGCTGGGAGTTTGGTCAAGGGGGAATTTCGAAACGTCAACTTGTGGTTTTCTTGAAGAACGCTCACACATGGGAGGCGTTGAAACATTTACTTGTGTTTCATCATTCAAGCTGGGGGTTTGGTCAAGGGGAAGTTTCGATTTGTCAACTTTTGGTTTTCATGAGCCACGCACACACCTGGGGAGTGTTGCAACGGATACTTGTGTTTCATCATTCAAGCTGGGAGTGATGTATAAGGGGGAGATTCGATACGTCAACATGTGGTTTTTTCATGAGTCACGTACACACTTTGAGAGTGTTGCAACGGATACTTGTGTTTCATCACTCATGCTGGGAGTTTGGTCAAGGGAGAGTTTCGATACGTCAACTTGTGGTTTTCTTGAGTCACGTACACACCTGGGGAGTGTTGCAACGGATACTTTTGTGTTATCCATCAAGCTGAGAGTTTGGTCAAGGGGGAGTTTCGATATGTCAACTTGTGGTTTTCATGAGTCACGCACACACCTGGGGAACGTTACAACAGTTACTTGTGTTTCATCATTCAAGCTGGGAGTTTCGTCAAGGGGGAGTTTCCATACGTCAAATTGTGGTTTACATGAGTCTTGCTCACACCTGGAGAGCGTTGCAATGGATACTTGTGGTTCATCATTCAAGCTGGGAGTTTGGTCATGGGGGAGTTTCGTTACGTCAACTTGTGGTTTTCATGAATCACGCTCACACCTGAAGAGCGTAGCAACAGTTACTTGTGTTTCATCATTCATGGTGGTAGTTTGGTCAAAGGGGAGGTTTCGATACGTCAACTTTTGGTTTTCGTGAGTCACGCACACACCTAGGGAGTGATGCAACGGATACTTGTGTTTCATCATTCAAGCTTGGAGTTTGGTCAAGGGGGAGTTTCGAAACGTCAACTTGTTGTTTTCATGAGTCACGCTCACACCAGGGGAGCATAGCAACAGTTACTTGTGTTTCATCATTCAAGGTGGGAATATGGTCAAAGGGGAAGTTTCCATGAGTCAACTTGTGGTTTTCATGAGTCACGCACACACCTTGGGAGCGTTGCAACGGATACTTGTGGTTTATCAATCAAGGTGGGAGTTTGGTCATGGGGGAGTTTCGATACGTCAACTTGTGGTTTTTTGAGTCGCACACACAACTGGGGAGTGATGCAACGGATACTTGTGTTTAATAATTCAAGCTGGAATTTTGGTCAATTGGGAGTTTTGAAACGTCAACTTGTGGTTTTTATGAGTCACGCTCACACCTGGTGAGCGTGGCAACAGTTACTTGTGTTTTATCATTCAAGCTGAGAGTTTGGTCAAAGGAGAAGTTTCGATGCGTCAACTTGTGGTTTTCATGAGTCACGCACACACCTGGGGAGTGTTGCAACGGATACTTGTGTTTCATCACTCATGCTGGGAGTTTGGTCAAGGGAGAGTTTCCATACGTCAACTTGTGGTTTTCTTGAGTCACGTACACACCTGGGGAGTGTTGCAACGGATACTTTTGTGTTATCATTCAAGCTGGGAGTTTGGTCAAGGGGGAGTTTCGATACGTCAACTTGTGGTTTTTCTGAGTCACGCACACACCTGGGGAGCGTAGCAACAGTTACTTGTGTTTCATCATTTAAGGTGGGAGTTTGTTCAAAGGGGAAGTTTCCATGAGTCAACTTGTGGTTTTCATGAGTCACGCGTACACCTGGGGAGTTTTGCAACGGATACTTGTGTTTCAACATTCAAGCTGGGAGTTTGGTCAAGGGGGAGTTTCGATACGTCAACTTGTGGTTTTCATGAGTCACGTTCACACCTGGGGAGCGTTGCAACGGATACTTGTGGTTCATCATTCAAGCTGGGAGTGATGTATAAGGGGGAGATTCGATACGTCAACATGTGGTTTTTTCATGAGTCACGTACACACTTTGAGAGTGTTGCAACGGATACCTTTTTTTCATAGTTCAAGCTGGGAGTTTGGTCAAGGGGGAATTTCGAAACGTCAACTTGTGGTTTTCTTGAAAAACGCTCACACATGGGAGGCGTTGAAACATTTACTTGTGTTTCATCATTCAAGCTGGGGGTTTGGTCAAGGGGAAGTTTCGATTTGTCAACTTTTGGTTTTCATGAGCCACGCACACACCTGGGGAGTGTTGCAACGGATACTTGTGTTTCATCATTCAAGCTGGGAGTGATGTATAAGGGGGAGATTCGATACGTCAACATGTGGTTTTTTCATGAGTCACGTACACACTTTGAGAGTGTTGCAACGGATACTTGTGTTTCATCACTCATGCTGGGAGTTTGGTCAAGGGAGAGTTTCGATACGTCAACTTGTGGTTTTCTTGAGTCACGTACACACCTGGGGAGTGTTGCAACGGATTTTTTTGTGTTATCCATCAAGCTGAGAGTTTGGTCAAGGGGGAGTTTCGATATGTCAACTTGTGGTTTTCATGAGTCACGCACACACCTGGGGAACGTTACAACAGTTACTTGTGTTTCATCATTCAAGCTGGGAGTTTCGTCAAGGGGGAGTTTCCATACGTCAAATTGTGGTTTACATGAGTCTTGCTCACACCTGGAGAGCGTTGCAATGGATACTTGTGGTTCATCATTCAAGCTGGGAGTTTGGTCATGGGGGAGTTTCGTTACGTCAACTTGTGGTTTTCATGAATCACGATCACACCTGAAGAGCGTAGCAACAGTTACTTGTGTTTCATCATTCAAGGTGGTAGTTTGGTCAAAGGGGAGGTTTCGATACGTCAACTATTGGTTTTCGTGAGTCACGCACACACCTAGGGAGTGATGCAACGGATACTTGTGTTTCATCATTCAAGCTTGGAGTTTGGTCAAGGGGGAGTTTCGAAACGTCAACTTGTTGTTTTCATGAGTCACGCTCACACCAGGGGAGCGTAGCAGCAGTTACTTGTGTTTCATCATTCAAGGTGGGAATATGGTCAAAGGGGAAGTTTCCATGAGTCAACTTGTGGTTTTCATGAGTCACGCACACACCTGGGGAGTGTTGCAACGGATACTTGTGTTTCAACATTCAAGCTGGGAGTTTGGTCAAGGGGGAGTTTCGATACGTCAAATTTTGGTTTTCATGAGTCACGCTCACACCTTGGGAGCGTTGCAACGGATACTTGTGGTTTATCATTCAAGGTGGGAGTTTGGTCATGGGTGAGTTTCGATACGTCAACTTTTTGTTGTCATGAGTCACACAAACACCTGGGGAGTGATGCAACGGATACTTGTGTTTAATCATTCAAGCTGGAAGTTTGGTCAAGTGGGAGTTTCGAAACGTCAACTTGTGGTTTTTATGAGTCACGCTCACACCTGGGGAGCGTGGCAACAGTTACTTGTGTTTCATCATTCAAGCTGAGAGTTTGATCAAAGTGGAAGTTTCGATGCGTCAACTTGAGGTTTTCATTAGTCACGCACACACCTGGGGAGTGTTGCAACGGATACTAGTGTTTCATCATTCAAGCTGGGAGTGTGGTAAAAGGGGGAGATTCGATACGTCAACATGTGGTTTTTTCATGAGTCACGTACACATCTTGAGAGTGTTGCAACGGATACTTGTGTTTCATCACTCATGCTGGCAGTTTGGTCAAGGGAGAGTTTCGATACGTCAACTTGTGGTTTTCTTGAGTCACGTTCACACCTGGAGAGCGTTGCAACGGATACTTGTGGTTCATCATTCAAGCTGGGAGTTTGGTCATGGGGGAGTTTCGATACGTCAACTTGTGGTTTTTTGAGTCGCACACACAACTGGGGAGTGATGCAACGGATACTTGTGTTTAATAATTCAAGCTGGAATTTTGGTCAATTGGGAGTTTTGAAACGTCAACTTGTGGTTTTTATGAGTCACGCTCACACCTGGTGAGCGTGGCAACAGTTACTTGTGTTTTATCATTAAAGCTGAGAGTTTGGTCAAAGGAGAAGTTTCGATTCGTCAACTTGTGGTTTTCATGAGTCACGTACACACCTGGGGAGTGTTGCAACGTAGTGTTATCATTCAAGCTGGGAGTTTGGTCAAGGGGGAGTTTCGATACGTCATCTTGTGGTTTTTCTGAGTCACGCACACACCTGGGGAGCGTAGCAACAGTTACTTGTGTTTCATCATTCAAGGTGGGAGTTTGTTCAAAGTGGAAGTTTCCATGAGTCAACTTGTGGTTTTCATGAGTCACGCACACACCTGGGGAGTTTTGCAACGGATACTTGTGTTTCAACATTCAAGCTGGGAGTTTGGTCAAGGGGGAGTTTCGATACGTCAACTTGTGGTTTTCATGAGTCACGTTCACACCTGGGGAGCGTTGCAACGGATACTTGTGGTTCATCATTCAAGCTGGGAGTGATGTATAAGGGGGAGATTCGATACGTCAACATGTGGTTTTTTCATGAGTCACGTACGCACTTTGAGAGTGTTGCAACGGATACCTTTTTTTCATAGTTCAAGCTGGGAGTTTGGTCAAGGGGGAATTTCGAAACGTCAACTTGTGGTTTTCTTGAAAAACGCTCACACATGGGAGGCGTTGAAACATTTACTTGTGTTTCATCATTCAAGCTGGGGGTTTGGTCAAGGGGAAGTTTCGATTTGTCAACTTTTGGTTTTCATGAGCCACGCACACACCTGGGGAGTGTTGCAACGGATACTTGTGTTTAATCATTCAAGCTGGAAGTTTGGTCAAGTGGGAGTTTCGAAACGTCAACTTGTGGTTTTTATGAGTCACGCTCACACCTGGGGAGCGTGGCAACAGTTACTTGTGTTTCATCATTCAAGCTGAGAGTTTGATCAAAGTGGAAGTTTCGATTTGTCAACTTGAGGTTTTCATGAGTCACGCACACACCTGGGGAGTGTTGCAACGGATACTAGTGTTTCATCATTCAAGCTGGGAGTGTGGTAAAAGGGGGAGATTCGATACGTCAACATGTGGTTTTTTCATGAGTCACGTACACATCTTGAGAGTGTTGCAACGGATACTTGTGTTTCATCACTCATGCTGGCAGTTTGGTCAAGGGAGAGTTTCGATACGTCAACTTGTGGTTTTCTTGAGTCACGTACACACCTGGGGAGTGCTGCAACGGATACTTTTGTGTTATCATTCAAGCTGGGAGTTTGGTCAAGGGGGAGTTTCGATATGTCAACTTGTGGTTTTCATGAGTCACGCACACACCTGGGGAGCGTTACAACAGTTACTTGTGTTTCATCATTCAAGCTGGGAGTTTCTTCAAGGGGGAGTTTCGATACGTCAACTTGTGGTTTTCATGAGTCTTGCTCAAACCTGGAGAGCGTTGCAACGGATACTTGTGGTTCATCATTCAAGCTGGGAGTTTGGTCATGGGGGAGTTTCGATAAGTCAACTTGTGGTTTTCATGAATCACGCTCACACCTGGGGAGCGTAGCAACAGTTACTTGTGTTACGTCATTCAAGGTGGTAGTTTGGTCAAAGGGGAAGTTTCGATACGTCAACTTGTGGTTTTCATTAGTCACGCACACACCTAGGGAGTGATCCAACGGATACTTGTGTTTCATCATTCAAGCTCGGAGTTTGGTCACGATGGAGTTTCGAAACGTCAACTTGTGGTTTTCATGAATCACGCTCACACCTGGGGAGCGTAGCAACAGTTACTTGTGTTTCATCATTCAAGGTGGGAGTTTGGTCAAAGGGGAAGTTTCGATGAGTCAACTTGTGGTTTTCATGATTCACGCACATCCCTGGGGAGTGGTGTAACGGGTACTTGTGTTTCAACATTCAAGCTCGGAGTTTGGTCAAAAGGGAGTTTAGAGACAATTTGTGGTTGTTATGAGTCACGCTCACACCTGTGGAGCGTTGCAACAGTTACTTGTGTTTCATCATTCAAGCTGGGAGTTTGGTTAAGGAAGAGTTACGATACGTCAACTTGTGGTTTTCATGAGTCACGCACACGCCTGAGGTGTGATGCAACGGATACTTGTGTTTTATCATTCAAGCTGGGAGTTTGGTCAAGGGGGAGTTTCGATACGTCAACTAGTGGTTTTCATGAGTCACGCTCACACTCGGGGAGCGTTGCAACGGATATTTGTGGTTCATCATTCAAGCTGGGAGTTTGGTCATGGGGGAGATTCGATACGTCAACTTGTGGTTTTCATGATTCACGCTCACACCTGGGGAGCGTGGCAACAGTTACTTGTGTTTCATCATTCAAGCTGAGAGTTTGGACAAAGGGGAAGTTTCGATGCGTCAACTGGTGGTTTTCATGAGTCACGCACTCACCTGGGGAGTGTTGCAACGGATACTTGTGTTTCATCACTCATGCTGGGAGTTTTGCCAAGGGAGAGTTTCGATACGTCAACTTATGGTTTTCTTGAGTCACGTACACACCTGGGATGTGTTGGAACAGATACTGGTTTTTCATAATTCAAATTGGGAGTATGGTCAAGGGGGAATTTCGAAACGTGAACTTGTGGTTTTCTTGAGTAACAGTCACACCTGGGGAGCGTTGCAACGGATACTTGTTTTCATCATTCATGCCGGATGTTTGGTCTAGGGGGAGTTTCGATACGTCAACTTGTGGTTTTCATGAGTCACGCACACACATGGGAGGCGTTGAAACATTTACTTGTGTTTCATCATTAAAGCTGGGGGTTTGGTGAAGGGGAAGTTTCGATTTGTCAACTTGTGGTTTTCATGAGTCACGCACACACCTGGGGAGTGTTGCAACAGTTACTTTTATTTCATCATTCAAGCTGGGAGTTTGGTCATGGGGGAGTTTCGATACGTCAACTTGTGGTTTTTTGAGTCGCACACACAACTGGGGAGTGATGCAACGGATACTTGTGTTTAATAATTCAAGCTGGAATTTTGGTCAATTGGGAGTTTTGAAACGTCAACTTGTGGTTTTTATGAGTCACGCTCACACCTGGTGAGCGTGGCAACAGTTACTTGTGTTTTATCATTCAAGCTGAGAGTTTGGTCAAAGGAGAAGTTTCGATGCGTCAACTTGTGGTTTTCATGAGTCACGCACACACCTGGGGAGTGTTGCAACGGATACTTGTGTTTCATCACTCATGCTGGGAGTTTGGTCAAGGGAGAGTTTCCATACGTCAACTTGTGGTTTTCTTGAGTCACGTACACACCTGGGGAGTGTTGCAACGGATACTTTTGTGTTATCATTCAAGCTGGGAGTTTGGTCAAGGGGGAGTTTCGATACGTCAACTTGTGGTTTTTCTGAGTCACGCACACACCTGGGGAGCGTAGCAACAGTTACTTGTGTTTCATCATTCAAGGTGGGAGTTTGTTCAAAGGGGAAGTTTCCATGAGTCAACTTGTGGTTTTCATGAGTCACGCACACACCTGGGGAGTTTTGCAACGGATACTTGTGTTTCAACATTCAAGCTGGGAGTTTGGTCAAGGGGGAATTTCGATACGTCAACTTGTGTTTTCATGAGTCACGTTCACACCTGGGGAGCGTTGCAACGGATACTTGTGGTTCATCATTCAAGCTGGGAGTGATGTATAAGGGGGAGATTTGATACGTCAACATGTGGTTTTTTCATGAGTCACGTACACACTTTGAGAGTGTTGCAACGGATACCTTTTTTTCATAGTTCAAGCTGGGAGTTTGGTCAAGGGGGAATTTCGAAACGTCAACTTGTGGTTTTCTTGAAGAACGCTCACACATGGGAGGCGTTGAAACATTTACTTGTGTTTCATCATTCAAGCTGGGGGTTTGGTCAAGGGGAAGTTTCGATTTGTCAACTTTTGGTTTTCATGAGCCACGCACACACCTGGGGAGTGTTGCAACGGATACTTGTGTTTCATCATTCAAGCTGGGAGTGATGTATAAGGGGGAGATTCGATACGTCAACATGTGGTTTTTTCATGAGTCACGTACACACTTTGAGAGTGTTGCAACGGATACTTGTGTTTCATCACTCATGCTGGGAGTTTGGTCAAGGGAGAGTTTCGATACGTCAACTTGTGGTTTTCTTGAGTCACGTACACACCTGGGGAGTGTTGCAACGGATACTTTTGTGTTATCCATCAAGCTGAGAGTTTGGTCAAGGGGGAGTTTCGATATGTCAACTTGTGGTTTTCATGAGTCACGCACACACCTGGGGAACGTTACAACAGTTACTTGTGTTTCATCATTCAAGCTGGGAGTTTCGTCAAGGGGGAGTTTCCATACGTCAAATTGTGGTTTACATGAGTCTTGCTCACACCTGGAGAGCGTTGCAATGGATACTTGTGGTTCATCATTCAAGCTGGGAGTTTGGTCATGGGGGAGTTTCGTTACGTCAACTTGTGGTTTTCATGAATCACGCTCACACCTGAAGAGCGTAGCAACAGTTACTTGTGTTTCATCATTCATGGTGGTAGTTTGGTCAAAGGGGAGGTTTCGATACGTCAACTTTTGGTTTTCGTGAGTCACGCACACACCTAGGGAGTGATGCAACGGATACTTGTGTTTCATCATTCAAGCTTGGAGTTTGGTCAAGGGGGAGTTTCGAAACGTCAACTTGTTGTTTTCATGAGTCACGCTCACACCAGGGGAGCATAGCAACAGTTACTTGTGTTTCATCATTCAAGGTGGGAATATGGTCAAAGGGGAAGTTTCCATGAGTCAACTTGTGGTTTTCATGAGTCACGCACACACCTTGGGAGCGTTGCAACGGATACTTGTGGTTTATCAATCAAGGTGGGAGTTTGGTCATGGGGGAGTTTCGATACGTCAACTTGTGGTTTTTTGAGTCGCACACACAACTGGGGAGTGATGCAACGGATACTTGTGTTTAATAATTCAAGCTGGAATTTTGGTCAATTGGGAGTTTTGAAACGTCAACTTGTGGTTTTTATGAGTCACGCTCACACCTGGTGAGCGTGGCAACAGTTACTTGTGTTTTATCATTCAAGCTGAGAGTTTGGTCAAAGGAGAAGTTTCGATGCGTCAACTTGTGGTTTTCATGAGTCACGCACACACCTGGGGAGTGTTGCAACGGATACTTGTGTTTCATCACTCATGCTGGGAGTTTGGTCAAGGGAGAGTTTCCATACGTCAACTTGTGGTTTTCTTGAGTCACGTACACACCTGGGGAGTGTTGCAACGGATACTTTTGTGTTATCATTCAAGCTGGGAGTTTGGTCAAGGGGGAGTTTCGATACGTCAACTTGTGGTTTTTCTGAGTCACGCACACACCTGGGGAGCGTAGCAACAGTTACTTGTGTTTCATCATTTAAGGTGGGAGTTTGTTCAAAGGGGAAGTTTCCATGAGTCAACTTGTGGTTTTCATGAGTCACGCGTACACCTGGGGAGTTTTGCAACGGATACTTGTGTTTCAACATTCAAGCTGGGAGTTTGGTCAAGGGGGAGTTTCGATACGTCAACTTGTGGTTTTCATGAGTCACGTTCACACCTGGGGAGCGTTGCAACGGATACTTGTGGTTCATCATTCAAGCTGGGAGTGATGTATAAGGGGGAGATTCGATACGTCAACATGTGGTTTTTTCATGAGTCACGTACACACTTTGAGAGTGTTGCAACGGATACCTTTTTTTCATAGTTCAAGCTGGGAGTTTGGTCAAGGGGGAATTTCGAAACGTCAACTTGTGGTTTTCTTGAAAAACGCTCACACATGGGAGGCGTTGAAACATTTACTTGTGTTTCATCATTCAAGCTGGGGGTTTGGTCAAGGGGAAGTTTCGATTTGTCAACTTTTGGTTTTCATGAGCCACGCACACACCTGGGGAGTGTTGCAACGGATACTTGTGTTTCATCATTCAAGCTGGGAGTGATGTATAAGGGGGAGATTCGATACGTCAACATGTGGTTTTTTCATGAGTCACGTACACACTTTGAGAGTGTTGCAACGGATACTTGTGTTTCATCACTCATGCTGGGAGTTTGGTCAAGGGAGAGTTTCGATACGTCAACTTGTGGTTTTCTTGAGTCACGTACACACCTGGGGAGTGTTGCAACGGATTTTTTTGTGTTATCCATCAAGCTGAGAGTTTGGTCAAGGGGGAGTTTCGATATGTCAACTTGTGGTTTTCATGAGTCACGCACACACCTGGGGAACGTTACAACAGTTACTTGTGTTTCATCATTCAAGCTGGGAGTTTCGTCAAGGGGGAGTTTCCATACGTCAAATTGTGGTTTACATGAGTCTTGCTCACACCTGGAGAGCGTTGCAATGGATACTTGTGGTTCATCATTCAAGCTGGGAGTTTGGTCATGGGGGAGTTTCGTTACGTCAACTTGTGGTTTTCATGAATCACGATCACACCTGAAGAGCGTAGCAACAGTTACTTGTGTTTCATCATTCAAGGTGGTAGTTTGGTCAAAGGGGAGGTTTCGATACGTCAACTATTGGTTTTCGTGAGTCACGCACACACCTAGGGAGTGATGCAACGGATACTTGTGTTTCATCATTCAAGCTTGGAGTTTGGTCAAGGGGGAGTTTCGAAACGTCAACTTGTTGTTTTCATGAGTCACGCTCACACCAGGGGAGCGTAGCAGCAGTTACTTGTGTTTCATCATTCAAGGTGGGAATATGGTCAAAGGGGAAGTTTCCATGAGTCAACTTGTGGTTTTCATGAGTCACGCACACACCTGGGGAGTGTTGCAACGGATACTTGTGTTTCAACATTCAAGCTGGGAGTTTGGTCAAGGGGGAGTTTCGATACGTCAAATTTTGGTTTTCATGAGTCACGCTCACACCTTGGGAGCGTTGCAACGGATACTTGTGGTTTATCATTCAAGGTGGGAGTTTGGTCATGGGTGAGTTTCGATACGTCAACTTTTTGTTGTCATGAGTCACACAAACACCTGGGGAGTGATGCAACGGATACTTGTGTTTAATCATTCAAGCTGGAAGTTTGGTCAAGTGGGAGTTTCGAAACGTCAACTTGTGGTTTTTATGAGTCACGCTCACACCTGGGGAGCGTGGCAACAGTTACTTGTGTTTCATCATTCAAGCTGAGAGTTTGATCAAAGTGGAAGTTTCGATGCGTCAACTTGAGGTTTTCATTAGTCACGCACACACCTGGGGAGTGTTGCAACGGATACTAGTGTTTCATCATTCAAGCTGGGAGTGTGGTAAAAGGGGGAGATTCGATACGTCAACATGTGGTTTTTTCATGAGTCACGTACACATCTTGAGAGTGTTGCAACGGATACTTGTGTTTCATCACTCATGCTGGCAGTTTGGTCAAGGGAGAGTTTCGATACGTCAACTTGTGGTTTTCTTGAGTCACGTTCACACCTGGGGAGTGCTGCAACGGATACTTTTGTGTTATCATTCAAGCTGGGAGTTTGGTCAAGGGGGAGTTTCGATATGTCAACTTGTGGTTTTCATGAGTCACGCACACACCTGAGGAGCGTTACAACAGTTACTTGTGTTTCATCATTCAAGCTGGGAGTTTCTTCAAGGGGGAGTTTCGATACGTCAATTTGTGGTTTTCATGAGTCTTGCTCAAACCTGGAGAGCGTTGCAACGGATACTTGTGGTTCATCATTCAAGCTGGGAGTTTGGTCATGGGGGAGTTTCGATAAGTCAACTTGTGGTTTTCATGAATCACGCTCACACCTGGGGAGCGTAGCAACAGTTACTTGTGTTACATCATTCAAGGTGGTAGTTTGGTCAAAGGGGAAGTTTCGATACGTCAACTTGTGGTTTTCATGAGTCACGCACATACCTAGGGAGTGATCCAACGGATACTTGTGTTTCATCATTCAAGCTCGGAGTTTGGTCACGATGGAGTTTCGAAACGTCAACTTGTGGTTTTCATGAATCACGCTCACACCTGGGGAGCGTAGCAACAGTTACTTGTGTTTCATCATTCAAGGTGGGAGTTTGGTCAAAGGGGAAGTTTCGATGAGTCAACTTGTGGTTTTTATGAGTCACGCACATCCCTGGGGAGTGTTGTAACGGATACTTGTGTTTCAACATTCAAGCTCGGAGTTTGGTCATAAGGGAGTTTAGAGACAATTTGTGGTTGTAATGAGTCACGCTCACACCTGTGGAGCGTTGCAACAGTTACTTGTGTTTCATCATTCAAGCTGGGAGTTTGGTCAAGGAGGAGTTGCGATACGTCAACTTGTGGTTTTCATGAGTCACGCACACGCCTGGGGTGTGATGCAACGGATACTTGTGTTTTATCATTCAAGCTGGGAGTTTGGTCAAGGGGGAGTTTCGATACGTCAACTAGTGGTTTTCATGAGTCACGCTCACACCTGGGGAGCTTTGCAACGGATACTTGTGGTTCATCATTCAAGCTGGGAGTTTGGTCATGGGGGAGATTCGATACGTCAACTTGTGGTTTTCATGATTCACGCTCACACCTGGGGAGCGTGGCAACATTTACTTGTGTTTCATCATTCAAGCTGAGAGTTTGGAAAAAGGGGAAGTTTCGATGCGTCAACTGGTGGTTTTCATGAGTCACGCACTCACCTGGGGAGTGTTGCAACGGATACTTGTGTTTCATCACTCATGCTGGGAGTTTTGCCAAGGGAGAGTTTCGATACGTCAACTTGTGGTTTTCTTGAGTCACGTACACACCTGGGGAGTGTTGGAACGGATACTTGTTTCTCATAATTCAAGCTGGGAGTATGGTCAAGGGGGAATTTCGAAACGTGAACTTGTGGTTTTCTTGAGTAACAGTCACACCTGGGGAGCGTTGCAACGGATACTTGTGTTTCATCATTCATGCAGGATGTTTGGTCTAGGGGGAGTTTCGATACGTCAACTTGTGGTTTTCATGAGTCACGCACACAAATGGGAGGCGTTGAAACATTTACTTGTGTTTCATCATTAAAGCTGGGGGTTTGGTGAAGGGGAAGTTTCGATTTGTCAACTTGTGGTTCTCATGAGTCACGCACACACCTGGGGAGTGTTGCAACAGTTACTTTTATTTCATCATTCAAGCTGGGAGTGTGACCAAGGTGGAGATTCGATACGTCAACATGTGGTTTTTACATGAGTCACGTACACATCTGTAGAGTGTTGCAACGGATACTTGTGTTTCATCACTCATGCTGGGAGTTTGGTCAAGGGGGAGTTTCGATATGTCAAGTTGTGGTTTTCATGAGTCACGCACACACCTGGGGAGCGTTGCAACAGTTACTTGTGTTTCATCATTCAAGCTGGGAGTTTGGTCAAGGGGGAGTTTCGATACGTCAACTTGTGGTTTTCATGAGTCTTGCTCACACCTGGAGAGCGTTGCAACGGATACTTGTGGTTCATCATTCAAGCTGGGAGTTTGGTCATGGGGGAGTTTCGATACGTCAACTTGTGGTTTTTTGAGTCGCACACACAACTGGGGAGTGATGCAACGGATACTTGTGTTTAATAATTCAAGCTGGAATTTTGGTCAATTGGGATTTTGAAACGTCAACTTGTGGTTTTTATGAGTCACGCTCACACCTGGTGAGCGTGGCAACAGTTACTTGTGTTTTATCATTCAAGCTGAGAGTATGGTCAAAGGGGAAGTTTCGATGCGTCAACTTGTGGTTTTCATGAGTCACGCACACACCTGGGGAGTGTTGCAACGGATACTTGTGTTTCATCACTCATGCTGGGAGTTTGGTCAAGGGAGAGTTTCGATACGTCAACTTGTGGTTTGCTTGAGTCACGTACACACCTGGGGAGTGTTGCAACGGATACTTTTGTGTTATCATTCAAGCTGGGAGTTTGGTCAAGGGGGAGTTTCGATACGTCGACTTGTGGTTTTTCTGAGTCACGCACACACCTGGGGAGCGTAGCAACAGTTACTTGTGTTTCATCATTCAAGGTGGGAGTTTGATCAAAGGGGAAGTTTCCATGAGTCAACTTGTGGTTTTCATGAGTCACGCTCACACCTGGGGAGTTTTGCAACGAATACTTGTGTTTCAACATTCAAGCTGGGAGTTTGGTCAAGGGGGAGTTTCGATACGTCAACTTGTGGTTTTCATGAGTCACGTTCACACCTGGGGAGCGTTGCAACGGATACTTGTGGTTCATCATTCAAGCTGGGAGTTTAGTCATGGGGGAGTTTCGATACGTCAACTTGTGGTTTTCATGAGTCACGCACACACCTGGGGAGTGTTGCAACAGTTACTTTTATTTCATCATTCAAGCTGGGAGTTTGGTCATGGGGGAGTTTCGATACGTCAACTTGTGGTTTTTTGAGTCGCACACACAACTGGGGAGTGATGCAACGGATACTTGTGTTTAATAATTCAAGCTGGAATTTTGGTCAATTGGGAGTTTTGAAACGTCAACTTGTGGTTTTTATGAGTCACGCTCACACCTGGTGAGCGTGGCAACAGTTACTTGTGTTTTATCATTCAAGCTGAGAGTTTGGTCAAAGGAGAAGTTTCGATGCGTCAACTTGTGGTTTTCATGAGTCACGCACACACCTGGGGAGTGTTGCAACGGATACTTGTGTTTCATCACTCATGCTGGGAGTTTGGTCAAGGGAGAGTTTCCATACGTCAACTTGTGGTTTTCTTGAGTCACGTACACACCTGGGGAGTGTTGCAACGGATACTTTTGTGTTATCATTCAAGCTGGGAGTTTGGTCAAGGGGGAGTTTCGATACGTCAACTTGTGGTTTTTCTGAGTCACGCACACACCTGGGGAGCGTAGCAACAGTTACTTGTGTTTCATCATTCAAGGTGGGAGTTTGTTCAAAGGGGAAGTTTCCATGAGTCAACTTGTGGTTTTCATGAGTCACGCACACACCTGGGGAGTTTTGCAACGGATACTTGTGTTTCAACATTCAAGCTGGGAGTTTGGTCAAGGGGGAATTTCGATACGTCAACTTGTGTTTTCATGAGTCACGTTCACACCTGGGGAGCGTTGCAACGGATACTTGTGGTTCATCATTCAAGCTGGGAGTGATGTATAAGGGGGAGATTTGATACGTCAACATGTGGTTTTTTCATGAGTCACGTACACACTTTGAGAGTGTTGCAACGGATACCTTTTTTTCATAGTTCAAGCTGGGAGTTTGGTCAAGGGGGAATTTCGAAACGTCAACTTGTGGTTTTCTTGAAGAACGCTCACACATGGGAGGCGTTGAAACATTTACTTGTGTTTCATCATTCAAGCTGGGGGTTTGGTCAAGGGGAAGTTTCGATTTGTCAACTTTTGGTTTTCATGAGCCACGCACACACCTGGGGAGTGTTGCAACGGATACTTGTGTTTCATCATTCAAGCTGGGAGTGATGTATAAGGGGGAGATTCGATACGTCAACATGTGGTTTTTTCATGAGTCACGTACACACTTTGAGAGTGTTGCAACGGATACTTGTGTTTCATCACTCATGCTGGGAGTTTGGTCAAGGGAGAGTTTCGATACGTCAACTTGTGGTTTTCTTGAGTCACGTACTCACCTGGGGAGTGTTGCAACGGATACTTTTGTGTTATCCATCAAGCTGAGAGTTTGGTCAAGGGGGAGTTTCGATATGTCAACTTGTGGTTTTCATGAGTCACGCACACACCTGGGGAACGTTACAACAGTTACTTGTGTTTCATCATTCAAGCTGGGAGTTTCGTCAAGGGGGAGTTTCCATACGTCAAATTGTGGTTTACAGGAGTCTTGCTCACACCTGGAGAGCGTTGCAATGGATACTTGTGGTTCATCATTCAAGCTGGGAGTTTGGTCATGGGGGAGTTTCGTTACGTCAACTTGTGGTTTTCATGAATCACGCTCACACCTGAAGAGCGTAGCAACAGTTACTTGTGTTTCATCATTCATGGTGGTAGTTTGGTCAAAGGGGAGGTTTCGATACGTCAACTTTTGGTTTTCGTGAGTCACGCACACACCTAGGGAGTGATGCAACGGATACTTGTGTTTCATCATTCAAGCTTGGAGTTTGGTCAAGGGGGAGTTTCGAAACGTCAACTTGTTGTTTTCATGAGTCACGCTCACACCAGGGGAGCATAGCAACAGTTACTTGTGTTTCATCATTCAAGGTGGGAATATGGTCAAAGGGGAAGTTTCCATGAGTCAACTTGTGGTTTTCATGAGTCACGCACACACCTTGGGAGCGTTGCAACGGATACTTGTGGTTTATCAATCAAGGTGGGAGTTTGGTCATGGGGGAGTTTCGATACGTCAACTTGTGGTTTTTTGAGTCGCACACACAACTGGGGAGTGATGCAACGGATACTTGTGTTTAATAATTCAAGCTGGAATTTTGGTCAATTGGGAGTTTTGAAACGTCAACTTGTGGTTTTTATGAGTCACGCTCACACCTGGTGAGCGTGGCAACAGTTACTTGTGTTTTATCATTCAAGCTGAGAGTTTGGTCAAAGGAGAAGTTTCGATGCGTCAACTTGTGGTTTTCATGAGTCACGCACACACCTGGGGAGTGTTGCAACGGATACTTGTGTTTCATCACTCATGCTGGGAGTTTGGTCAAGGGAGAGTTTCCATACGTCAACTTGTGGTTTTCTTGAGTCACGTACACACCTGGGGAGTGTTGCAACGGATACTTTTGTGTTATCATTCAAGCTGGGAGTTTGGTCAAGGGGGAGTTTCGATACGTCAACTTGTGGTTTTTCTGAGTCACGCACACACCTGGGGAGCGTAGCAACAGTTACTTGTGTTTCATCATTTAAGGTGGGAGTTTGTTCAAAGGGGAAGTTTCCATGAGTCAACTTGTGGTTTTCATGAGTCACGCGTACACCTGGGGAGTTTTGCAACGGATACTTGTGTTTCAACATTCAAGCTGGGAGTTTGGTCAAGGGGGAGTTTCGATACGTCAACTTGTGGTTTTCATGAGTCACGTTCACACCTGGGGAGCGTTGCAACGGATACTTGTGGTTCATCATTCAAGCTGGGAGTGATGTATAAGGGGGAGATTCGATACGTCAACATGTGGTTTTTTCATGAGTCACGTACACACTTTGAGAGTGTTGCAACGGATACCTTTTTTTCATAGTTCAAGCTGGGAGTTTGGTCAAGGGGGAATTTCGAAACGTCAACTTGTGGTTTTCTTGAAAAACGCTCACACATGGGAGGCGTTGAAACATTTACTTGTGTTTCATCATTCAAGCTGGGGGTTTGGTCAAGGGGAAGTTTCGATTTGTCAACTTTTGGTTTTCATGAGCCACGCACACACCTGGGGAGTGTTGCAACGGATACTTGTGTTTCATCATTCAAGCTGGGAGTGATGTATAAGGGGGAGATTCGATACGTCAACATGTGGTTTTTTCATGAGTCACGTACACACTTTGAGAGTGTTGCAACGGATACTTGTGTTTCATCACTCATGCTGGGAGTTTGGTCAAGGGAGAGTTTCGATACGTCAACTTGTGGTTTTCTTGAGTCACGTACACACCTGGGGAGTGTTGCAACGGATTTTTTTGTGTTATCCATCAAGCTGAGAGTTTGGTCAAGGGGGAGTTTCGATATGTCAACTTGTGGTTTTCATGAGTCACGCACACACCTGGGGAACGTTACAACAGTTACTTGTGTTTCATCATTCAAGCTGGGAGTTTCGTCAAGGGGGAGTTTCCATACGTCAAATTGTGGTTTACATGAGTCTTGCTCACACCTGGAGAGCGTTGCAATGGATACTTGTGGTTCATCATTCAAGCTGGGAGTTTGGTCATGGGGGAGTTTCGTTACGTCAACTTGTGGTTTTCATGAATCACGATCACACCTGAAGAGCGTAGCAACAGTTACTTGTGTTTCATCATTCAAGGTGGTAGTTTGGTCAAAGGGGAGGTTTCGATACGTCAACTATTGGTTTTCGTGAGTCACGCACACACCTAGGGAGTGATGCAACGGATACTTGTGTTTCATCATTCAAGCTTGGAGTTTGGTCAAGGGGGAGTTTCGAAACGTCAACTTGTTGTTTTCATGAGTCACGCTCACACCAGGGGAGCGTAGCAGCAGTTACTTGTGTTTCATCATTCAAGGTGGGAATATGGTCAAAGGGGAAGTTTCCATGAGTCAACTTGTGGTTTTCATGAGTCACGCACACACCTGGGGAGTGTTGCAACGGATACTTGTGTTTCAACATTCAAGCTGGGAGTTTGGTCAAGGGGGAGTTTCGATACGTCAAATTTTGGTTTTCATGAGTCACGCTCACACCTTGGGAGCGTTGCAACGGATACTTGTGGTTTATCATTCAAGGTGGGAGTTTGGTCATGGGTGAGTTTCGATACGTCAACTTTTTGTTGTCATGAGTCACACAAACACCTGGGGAGTGATGCAACGGATACTTGTGTTTAATCATTCAAGCTGGAAGTTTGGTCAAGTGGGAGTTTCGAAACGTCAACTTGTGGTTTTTATGAGTCACGCTCACACCTGGGGAGCGTGGCAACAGTTACTTGTGTTTCATCATTCAAGCTGAGAGTTTGATCAAAGTGGAAGTTTCGATGCGTCAACTTGAGGTTTTCATTAGTCACGCACACACCTGGGGAGTGTTGCAACGGATACTAGTGTTTCATCATTCAAGCTGGGAGTGTGGTAAAAGGGGGAGATTCGATACGTCAACATGTGGTTTTTTCATGAGTCACGTACACATCTTGAGAGTGTTGCAACGGATACTTGTGTTTCATCACTCATGCTGGCAGTTTGGTCAAGGGAGAGTTTCGATACGTCAACTTGTGGTTTTCTTGAGTCACGTTCACACCTGGGGAGTGCTGCAACGGATACTTTTGTGTTATCATTCAAGCTGGGAGTTTGGTCAAGGGGGAGTTTCGATATGTCAACTTGTGGTTTTCATGAGTCACGCACACACCTGAGGAGCGTTACAACAGTTACTTGTGTTTCATCATTCAAGCTGGGAGTTTCTTCAAGGGGGAGTTTCGATACGTCAATTTGTGGTTTTCATGAGTCTTGCTCAAACCTGGAGAGCGTTGCAACGGATACTTGTGGTTCATCATTCAAGCTGGGAGTTTGGTCATGGGGGAGTTTCGATAAGTCAACTTGTGGTTTTCATGAATCACGCTCACACCTGGGGAGCGTAGCAACAGTTACTTGTGTTACATCATTCAAGGTGGTAGTTTGGTCAAAGGGGAAGTTTCGATACGTCAACTTGTGGTTTTCATGAGTCACGCACATACCTAGGGAGTGATCCAACGGATACTTGTGTTTCATCATTCAAGCTCGGAGTTTGGTCACGATGGAGTTTCGAAACGTCAACTTGTGGTTTTCATGAATCACGCTCACACCTGGGGAGCGTAGCAACAGTTACTTGTGTTTCATCATTCAAGGTGGGAGTTTGGTCAAAGGGGAAGTTTCGATGAGTCAACTTGTGGTTTTTATGAGTCACGCACATCCCTGGGGAGTGTTGTAACGGATACTTGTGTTTCAACATTCAAGCTCGGAGTTTGGTCATAAGGGAGTTTAGAGACAATTTGTGGTTGTAATGAGTCACGCTCACACCTGTGGAGCGTTGCAACAGTTACTTGTGTTTCATCATTCAAGCTGGGAGTTTGGTCAAGGAGGAGTTGCGATACGTCAACTTGTGGTTTTCATGAGTCACGCACACGCCTGGGGTGTGATGCAACGGATACTTGTGTTTTATCATTCAAGCTGGGAGTTTGGTCAAGGGGGAGTTTCGATACGTCAACTAGTGGTTTTCATGAGTCACGCTCACACCTGGGGAGCTTTGCAACGGATACTTGTGGTTCATCATTCAAGCTGGGAGTTTGGTCATGGGGGAGATTCGATACGTCAACTTGTGGTTTTCATGATTCACGCTCACACCTGGGGAGCGTGGCAACATTTACTTGTGTTTCATCATTCAAGCTGAGAGTTTGGAAAAAGGGGAAGTTTCGATGCGTCAACTGGTGGTTTTCATGAGTCACGCACTCACCTGGGGAGTGTTGCAACGGATACTTGTGTTTCATCACTCATGCTGGGAGTTTTGCCAAGGGAGAGTTTCGATACGTCAACTTGTGGTTTTCTTGAGTCACGTACACACCTGGGGAGTGTTGGAACGGATACTTGTTTCTCATAATTCAAGCTGGGAGTATGGTCAAGGGGGAATTTCGAAACGTGAACTTGTGGTTTTCTTGAGTAACAGTCACACCTGGGGAGCGTTGCAACGGATACTTGTGTTTCATCATTCATGCAGGATGTTTGGTCTAGGGGGAGTTTCGATGCGTCAACTTGTGGTTTTCATGAGTCACGCACACAAATGGGAGGCGTTGAAACATTTACTTGTGTTTCATCATTAAAGCTGGGGGTTTGGTGAAGGGGAAGTTTCGATTTGTCAACTTGTGGTTCTCATGAGTCACGCACACACCTGGGGAGTGTTGCAACAGTTACTTTTATTTCATCATTCAAGCTGGGAGTGTGACCAAGGTGGAGATTCGATACGTCAACATGTGGTTTTTACATGAGTCACGTACACATCTGTAGAGTGTTGCAACGGATACTTGTGTTTCATCACTCATGCTGGGAGTTTGGTCAAGGGGGAGTTTCGATATGTCAAGTTGTGGTTTTCATGAGTCACGCACACACCTGGGGAGCGTTGCAACAGTTACTTGTGTTTCATCATTCAAGCTGGGAGTTTGGTCAAGGGGGAGTTTCGATACGTCAACTTGTGGTTTTCATGAGTCTTGCTCACACCTGGAGAGCGTTGCAACGGATACTTGTGGTTCATCATTCAAGCTGGGAGTTTGGTCATGGGGGAGTTTCGATACGTCAACTTGTGGTTTTTTGAGTCGCACACACAACTGGGGAGTGATGCAACGGATACTTGTGTTTAATAATTCAAGCTGGAATTTTGGTCAATTGGGATTTTGAAACGTCAACTTGTGGTTTTTATGAGTCACGCTCACACCTGGTGAGCGTGGCAACAGTTACTTGTGTTTTATCATTCAAGCTGAGAGTATGGTCAAAGGGGAAGTTTCGATGCGTCAACTTGTGGTTTTCATGAGTCACGCACACACCTGGGGAGTGTTGCAACGGATACTTGTGTTTCATCACTCATGCTGGGAGTTTGGTCAAGGGAGAGTTTCGATACGTCAACTTGTGGTTTGCTTGAGTCACGTACACACCTGGGGAGTGTTGCAACGGATACTTTTGTGTTATCATTCAAGCTGGGAGTTTGGTCAAGGGGGAGTTTCGATACGTCGACTTGTGGTTTTTCTGAGTCACGCACACACCTGGGGAGCGTAGCAACAGTTACTTGTGTTTCATCATTCAAGGTGGGAGTTTGATCAAAGGGGAAGTTTCCATGAGTCAACTTGTGGTTTTCATGAGTCACGCTCACACCTGGGGAGTTTTGCAACGAATACTTGTGTTTCAACATTCAAGCTGGGAGTTTGGTCAAGGGGGAGTTTCGATACGTCAACTTGTGGTTTTCATGAGTCACGTTCACACCTGGGGAGCGTTGCAACGGATACTTGTGGTTCATCATTCAAGCTGGGAGTTTAGTCATGGGGGAGTTTCGATACGTCAACTTGTGGTTTTCATGAGTCACGTACATACCTGGGGAGTGTTGCAACGGATACCTTTTTTTCATAGTTCAAGCTGGGAGTTTGGTCAAGGGGGAATTTCGAAACGTCAACTTGTGGTTTTCTTGAAAAACGCTCACACATGGGAGGCGTTGAAACATTTACTTGTGTTTCATCATTCAAGCTGGGGGTTTGGTCAAGGGGAAGTTTTGATTTGTCAACTTTTGGTTTTCATGAGCCACGCACACACCTGGGGAGTGTTGCAACGGATACTTGTGTTTCATCATTCAAGCTGGGAGTGATGTATAAGGGGGAGATTCGATACGTCAACATGTGGTTTTTTCATGAGTCACGTACACACTTTGAGAGTGTTGCAACGGATACTTGTGTTTCATCACTCATGCTGGGAGTTTGGTCAAAGGAGAGTTTCGATACGTCAACTTGTGGTTTTCTTGAGTCACGTACACACCTGGGGAGTGTTGCAACGGATACTTTTGTGTTCACCATCAAGCTGGGAGTTTGGTCAAGGGGGAGTTTCGATATGTCAACTTGTGGTTTTCATGATTCACGCACACACCTGGGGAGCGTTACAACAGTTACTTGTGTTTCATCATTCAAGCTGGGAGTTTCGTCAAGGGGGAGTTTCGATACGTCAAATTGTGGTTTTCATGAGTCTTGCTCACACCTGGAGAGCGTTGCAATGGATACTTGTGTTACATCATTCAAGCTTGGAGTGTGGTCAAAGGGGAGATTCGATTCGTCAACTTGTGGTTTTCATGAGTCACGCACACACCTGGGAGGCGTTGCAACAGTTACTTTTATTTCATTATTCAAGCTGGGAGTGTGGCCAAGGTGGAGATTCGATACGTCAACATGTGGTTTTTACATGAGTCACGTACACATCTGGAGAGTGTTGCAACGGATACTTGTGTTTCATCACTCATGCTGGGAGTTTGGTCAAGGGGGAATTTCGATACGTCAACTTTTGGTTTTCATGAGTCACGCTCTTACCTGGGGAGCGTTGCAACAGTTACTTGTGTTTCATCATTCAAGCTGGGAGTTTGGTCAAGGGGGAGTTTCGATACGTCAACCTGTGGTTTTCATGAGTCTTGCTCACACCTGAAGAGCGTTGCAACGGATACTTGTGGTTAATCATTCAAGCTGGGAGTTTGGTCATGGGGGAGTTTCGATACGTCAACTTGTGGTTTTCATGAGTCACGCTCACACCTGGGGAGCGTTGCAACGGATACTTGTTGTTCATCATTCAAGCTGGGAGTTTGGTCATGGGGGAGTTTCGATACGTCAAGTAGTGGTTTTTTGAGTCACACACAAAACTGGGGAGTGATGCAACGGATACTTGTGTTTAATAATTCAAGCTAGAATTTTGGTCAATTGGGAGTTTCGAAACGTCAACTTGCGTCTTTAATGAGTCACATTCACACCTGGTGAGCGTGGCAACAGTTACTTGTGTTTCATCATTCAAGCTGAGAGTTTGGTCAAAGGGGAAGTTTCGATGCGTCAACTTGTGGTTTTCATGAGTCTTGCTCACACCTGGAGAGCGTTGCAACGGATACTTGTGGTTCATAATTCAAGCTGGGAGTTTGGTCATGGGGGAGTTTCGATACGTCAACTTGTGGTTTTCATGAATCACGCTCACACCTGGGGAGCGTAGCAACAGTTACTTGTGTTTCATCATTCAAGGTGGTAGTTTGGTCAAAGGGGAAGTTTCGATACGTCAACTTGTGGTTTTCATGAGTAACGCACACACCTGGGGTGTGATGCAACGGATACTTGTGTTTTATCATTCAAGCTGGGAGTTTGGTCAAGGGGGAGTTTCGATACGTCAACTAGTGGTTTTCATGAGTCACGCTCACACCTGGGGAGCGTTGCAACGGATACTTGTGGTTCATCATTCAAGCTGGGAATTTGGTCATGGGGGAGATTCGATACGTCAACTTGTGGTTTTCATGATTCACGCTCACACCTGGGGAGCGTGGCAACAGTTACTTGTGTTTCATCATTCAAGCAGAGAATTTGGACAAAGGGGAAGTTTCGATGCGTCAACTGGTGGTTTTCATGAGTCACGCACTCACCTGGGGAGTGTTGCAACGGATACTTGTGTTTCATCACTCATGCTGGGAGTTTTGCCAAGGGAGAGTTTCGATACGTCAACTTGTGGTTTTCTTGAGTCACGTACACACCTGGGGAGTGTTGCAACGGATACTTGTTTTTCATAATTCAAGCTAGGAGTATGGTCAAGGGGGAATTTCGAAACGTGAACTTGTGGTTTTCTTGAGTAACAGTCACACCTGGGGAGCGTTGCAACGGATACTTGTGTTTCATCATTCATGCAGGATGTTTGGTCTAGGGGGAGTTTCGATACGTCAACTTGTGGTTTTCATGAGTCACGCACACACATGGGAGGCGTTGAAACATTTACTTGTGTTTCATCATTCAAGCTGGGGGTTTGGTCATGGGGGAGTTTCGATACGTCAACTTGTGGTTTTAATGAGTCACGCTCACACCTGGGGAGCGTTGCAACGGATACTTGTTGTTCATCATTCAAGCTGGGAGTTTGGTCATGGGGGAGTTTCGATACGTCAACTAGTGGTTTTTTGAGTCACACACAAAACTGGGGAGTGATGCAACGGATACTTGTGTTTAATAATTCAAGCTAGAATTTTGGTCAATTGGGAGTTTCGAAACGTCAACTTGCGTCTTTAATGAGTCACATTCACACCTGGTGAGCGTGGCAACAGTTACTTGTGTTTCATCATTCAAGCTGAGAGTTTGGTCAAAGGGGAAGTTTCGATGCGTCAACTTGTGGTTTTCATGAGTCTTGCTCACACCTGGAGAGCGTTGCAACGGATACTTGTGGTTCATCATTCAAGCTGGGAGTTTGGTCATGGGGGAGTTTCGATACGTCAACTTGTGGTTTTCATGAATCACGCTCACACCTGGGGAGCGTAGCAACAGTTACTTGTGTTTCATCATTCAAGGTGGTAGTTTGGTCAAAGGGGAAGTTTCGATACGTCAACTTGTGGTTTTCATGAGTCACGCTCACACCTGGGGAGCGTTGCAACGGATACTTGTGGTTCATCATTCAAGCTGGGAGTTTGGTCATGGGGGAGATTCGATACGTCAACTTGTGGTTTTCATGATTCACGCTCACACCTGGGGAGCGTGGTACAGTTACTTGTGTTTCATCATTCAAGCAGAGAATTTGGACAAAGGGGAAGTTTCGATGCGTCAACTGGTGGTTTTCATGAGTCACGCTCACACCTGGGGAGCGTTGCAACGGATATTTGTGGTTCATCATTCAAGCTGGGAGTTTGGTCATGGGGGAGATTCGATACGTCAACTTGTGGTTTTCATGATTCACGCTCACACCTGGGGAGCGTGGTACAGTTACTTGTGTTTCATCATTCAAGCAGAGAATTTGGACAAAGGGGAAGTTTCGATGCAACAACTGGTGGTTTTCATGAGTCACGCACTCACCTGGGGTGTGT
The DNA here is from genome assembly GCA_963573305.1 of Pyrrhosoma nymphula. Taxonomy (NCBI): domain Eukaryota; kingdom Metazoa; phylum Arthropoda; class Insecta; order Odonata; family Coenagrionidae; genus Pyrrhosoma; species Pyrrhosoma nymphula. The sequence continues at coordinate 150,033,257 of OY754332.1, forward strand.
TGCAACGGATACTTGTGTTTCATCACTCATGCTGGGAGTTTTGCCAAGGGAGAGTTTCGTTACGTCAACTTGTGGTTTTCTTGAGTCACGTACACACCTGGGGAGTGTTGCAACGGATACTTGTTTTTCATAATTCAAGCTAGGAGTATGGTCAAGGGGGAATTTCGAAACGTGAACTTGTGGTTTTCTTGAGTAACAGTCACACCTGGGGAGCGTTGCAACGGATAACTGTGTTTCATCATTCATGCAGGATGTTTGATCTAGGGGGAGTTTCGATACGTCAACTTGTGGTTTTCATGAGTCACGCACACACATGGGAGGCGTTGAAACATTTACTTGTGTTTCATCATTCAAGCTGGGGGTTTGGTGAAGGGGAAGTTTCGATTTGTCAACTTGTGGTTTTCATGAGTCACGCACACACCTGGGGAGTGTTGCAACAGTTACTTTTATTTCATCATTCAAGCTGGGAGTGTGACCAAGGTGGAGATTCGATACGTCAACATGTGGTTTTTACTTGAGTCACGTACACATCTGGAGAGTGTTGCAACGGATACTTGTGTTTCATCACTCATGCTGGGAGTTTGGTCAAGGGGGAGTTTCGATACGTCAAGTTGTTGTTTTCATGAGTCACGCACACACCTGTGGACCGTTGCAACAGTTACTTGTGTTTAATCATTCAAGCTGGGAGTTTGGTCAAGGGGGAGTTTCGATACGTCAACTTGTGGTTTTCATGAGTCTTGCTCTAACCTGGAGAGCGTTGCAACGGATACTTGTGGTTCAACATTCAAGCTGGGAGTTTGGTCATGGGGGAGTTTCGATACGTCAACTTGTGGTTTTTTGAGTCGCACACACAACTGGGGAGTGATGCAACGGATACTTGTGTTTAATAATTCAAGCTGGAATTTTGGTCAATTGGGAGTTTTGAAACGTCAACTTGTGGTTTTTATGAGTCACGCTCACACCTGGTGAGCGTGGCAACAGTTACTTGTGTTTTATCATTCAAGCTGAGAGTTTGGTCAAAGGGGAAGTGTCGATGCGTCAACTTGTGGTTTTCATGAGTCACGCACACACCTGGGGAGTGTTGCAACGGATACTTGTGTTTCATCACTCATGCTGGGAGTTTGGTCAAGGGAGAGTTTCCATACGTCACTTTGTGGTTTTCTTGAGTCACGTACACACCTGGGGAGTGTTGCAACGGATACTTTTGTGTTATCATTCAAGCTGGGAGTTTGGTCAAGGGGGAGTTTCAATACGTCAGCTTGTGGTTTTTCTGAGTCACGCACACACCTGGGGAGCGTAGCAATAGTTACTTGTGTTTCATCATTCAAGGTGGGAGTTTGTTCAAAGGGGAAGTTTCCATGAGTCAACTTGTGGTTTTCATGAGTCACGTACACACCTGGGGAGTTTTGCAACGGATACTTGTGTTTCAACATTCAAGCTGGGAGTTTGGTCAAGGGGGAGTTTCGATACGTCAACTTGTGGTTTTCATGAGTCACGTTCACACCTGGGGAGCGTTGCAACGGATACTTGTGGTTCATCATTCAAGCTGGGAGTGATGTATAAGGGGGAGATTCGATACGTCAACATGTGGTTTTTTCATGAGTCACGTACACACTTTGAGAGTGTTGCAACGGATACCTTTTTTCATAGTTCAAGCTGGGAGTTTGGTCAAGAGGGAATTTCGAAACGTCAACTTGTGGTTTTCTTGATAAACGCTCACACATGGGAGGCGTTGAAACATTTACTTGTGTTTCATCATTCAAGCTGGGGGTTTGGTCAAGGGGAAGTTTCGATTTGTCAACTTTTGGTTTTCATGAGCCACGCACACACCTGGGGAGTGTTGCAACGGATACTTGTGTTTCATCATTCAAGCTGGGAGTGATGTATAAGGGGGAGATTCGATACGTCAACATGTGGTTTTTTCATGAGTCACGTACACACATTGAGAGTGTTGCAACGGATACTTGTGTTTCATCACTCATGCTGGGAGTTTGGTCAAGGGAGAGTTTCGATACGTCAACTTGTGGTTTTCTTGAGTCACGTACACACCTGGGGAGTGTTGCAACGGATACTTTTGTGTTATCCATCAAGCTGGGAGTTTGGTCAAGGGGGAGTTTCGATATGTCAACTTGTGGTTTTCATGAGTCACGCACACACCTGGGGAGCGTCACAACAGTTACTTGTGTTTCATCATTCAAGCTGGGAGTTTCGTCAAGGGGGAGTTTCGATACGTCAAATTGTGGTTTTCATGAGTCTTGCTCACACCTGGAGAGCGTTGCAATGGATACTTGTGGTTCATCATTCAAGCTGGGAGTTTGGTCATGGGGGAGTTTCGATACGTCAACTTGTGGTTTTCATGAATCACGCTCACACCTGAAGAGCGTAGCAACAGTTACTTGTGTTTCATCATTCAAGGTGGTAGTTTGGTCAAAGGGGAAGTTTCAATACGTCAACTTTTGGTTTTCATGAGTCACGCACACACCTAGGGAGTGATCCAACGGATATTTGTGTTTCATCATTCAAGCTCGGAGTTTGGTCACGTTGGAGTTTCGAAACGTCAACTTGTAGTTTTCATGAATCACGCTCACACCTGGGGAGCGTAGCAACAGTTACATGTGTTTCATCATTCAAGGTGGGAGTTTGGTCAAAGGGGAAGTTTCGATGAGTCAACTTGTGGTTTTCATGAGTCACGCACACACCTGGGGAGTGGTGCAACGGATACGTGTGTTTCAACATTCAAGCTGGGAGTTTGGTCAAATGGGAGTTTAGAGTAAATTTGTGGTTGTTATGAGTCACGCTCACATCTGTGGAGCGTTGCAACAGTTACTTGTGTTTCATCGTTCAAGCTAGGATTTTGGTCAAGGAGGAGTTTCGATACGTCAACTTGTGGTTTTCATGAGTCACGCACACACCTGGGGAATGATGCAACGGATACTTGTGGTTCATCATTCAAGCTGGGAGTTTGGTCATGGGGGAGATTCGATACGTCAACTTGTGGTTTTCATGATTCACGCTCACACCTGGGGAGCGTGGCAACAGGTACTTGTGTTTAATCATTCAAGCTGAGAGTTTGGACAATGGGGAAGTTTCGATGCGTCAACTGGAGGTTTTCATGAGTCACGCACTCACCTGGGGAGTGTTGCCACGGATACTTGTGTTTCATCACTCAGGCTGGGAGTTTTGCCAAGGGAGAGTATCGATACGTCAACTTGTGGTTTTCTTGAGTCACGTACGCACCTGGGGAGTGTTGCAACGGATACTTGTTTTTCATGATTCAAGCTGGGAGTATGGTCCAGGGGGAATTTCGAAACGTGAACTTGTGGTTTTCTTGAGTAACAGTCACACCTGGGGAGCGTTGCAACGGATACTTGTGTTTCATCATTGATGCAGGATGTTTGGTCTAGGGGGAGTTTCGATACGTCAACTTGTGGTTTTCATGAGTCTTGCTCACACCTGAAGAGCGTTGCAACGGATACTTAAGGTTAATCATTCAAGCTGGTAGTTTGGTCATGGGGGAGTTTCGATACGTCAACTTGTTGTTTTCATGAGTCACGCTCACACCTGGGGAGCGTTGCAACGGATACTTTTGTTTATCAGTCAAGCTGGCAGTTTGGTCATGGGGGAGTTTCGATACGTCAACTAGTTGTTTTTTGAGTCACACACAAAATTAGGGAGTGATGCAACGGATACTTGTGTTTAATAATTCAAGCTAGAATTTTGGTCAATTGGGAGTTTCGAAACGTCAACTTGCGTCTTTAATGAGTCACGCACACACCTAGGAGTATGGCAACAGTTACTTGTGTTTCATCATTCAAGCTGAGAGTTTGGTCAAAGGGGAAGTTTCGATGCGTCAACTTGTGGTTTTCATGAGTAACAGTCACACCTGGGGAGCGTAGCAACGGATACTTGTGTTTCATCATTCATGCTGGATGTTTGGTCTAGGGGGAGTTTCGATACGTCAACTTGTGGTTTTCATGAGTCACGCACGCACATGGGAGGCGTTGAAACATTTACTTGTGTTTTATCATTCAAGCTAGGGGTTTGGTGAACGGGAAATTTCGATTTGTCAACTTGTGGTTTTCATGAGTCACGCACACACCTGGGGAGTGTTGCAACGGATACTTATGTTTCATCATTCAAGCTTGGAGTGTGGTCAAGGGGGAGATTTGATTCGTCAACTTGTGGTTTTCATGAGTCACGCACACACCTGGGAGGCATTGCAACAGTTACTTTTATTTCATCATTCAAGCTGGGAGTGTGGCCAAGGTGGAGATTCGATACGTCAACATGTGGTTTTTACATGAGTCACGTACACATCTGGAGAGTGTTGCAACGGATACTTGTGTTTCATCACTCATGCTGGGAGTTTGGTCAAGGGGGAGTTTCGATACGTCAAGTTGTGGTTTTCATGAGTCACGCACACAAATGGGGAGCGTTGCAACAGTTACTTGTGTTTCATCATTCAAGCTGGAGGTTTGGTCAAGGGGGAGTTTCGATACGTCAACTTGTGGTTTTCATGAGTCTTGCTCACACCTGGAGAGCGTTGCAACGGATACTTGTGGTTCATCATTCAAGCTGGGAGTTTGGTCATGGGGGAGTTTCGATACGTCAACTTGTGGTTTTTTGAGTCGCACGCACAACTGGGGAGTGATGCAACGGATACTTGTGTTTAATAATTCAAGCTGGAATTTTGGTCAATTGGTAGTTTTGAAACGTCAACTTGTGGTTTTCTTGAGTCACGTACACACCTGAGGAGTGTTGCAACGCATACTTTTGTGTTATCATTCAAGCTGGGAGTTTGGTCAAGGGGGAGTTTCGATACGTCAACTTGTGGTTTTTCTGTGTCACGCACACACATGGGGAGCGTAGCAACAGTTACTTGTGTTTCATCATTCAAGGTGGGAGTTTGTTCAAAGGAGAAGTTTCCATGAGTCAACTTGTGGTTTTCATGAGTCACGCACACACCTGGGGAGTTTTGCAACGGATACTTGTGTTTCATCATTCAAGCTGGGAGTTTGGTCAAGGGGGAGTTTCGATACGTCAACTTGTGGTTTTCATGAGTCACGCTCACACCTGGGGAGCGTTGCAACGGATACTTGTGGTTCATCATTCAAGCTGGGAGTTTGGTCTTGGGGGAGTTTCGATACGTCAACTTGTGGTTTTCATGAGTCACACACACACCTGGGGAGTGTTGCAACGGATACTTGTGTTTAATCATTCAAGCTGGAAGTTTGGTCAAGTGGGAGTTTCGAAACGTCAACTTGTGGTTTTTATGAGTCACGCTCACACCTGGGGAGCGTGGCAACAGTTACTTGTTTTTCATCATTCAAGCTTGGAGTATGGTCAAGGGGGAGATTCGATTCGTCAACTTGTGGTTTTCATGAGTCACGCACACACCTGGAAGGCGTTGCAACAGTTACTTTTATTTCATTATCAAGCTGGGAGTGTGGCCAAGGTGGAGATTCGATACGTCAACATGTGGTTTTTACATGAGTAACGTACACATCTGGAGAGTGTTGCAACGGATACTTGTGTTTCATCACTCATGCTGGGAGTTTGGTAAAGGGGGAGTTTCGATACGTCAACTTGTGGTTTTCATGAGTTACGCACTTACCTGGGGAGCGTTGCAACAGTTACTTGCGTTTCATCATTCAAGCTGGGAGTTTGGTCAAGGGGGAGTTTCGATACGTCAACTTGTGGTTTTCATGAGTCTTCCTCACACCTGGAGAGCGTTGCAACGGATACTTGTGGTTAATCATTCAAGCTGGGAGTTTGGTCATGGGGGAGTTTCGATACGTTGCAACGCTCACATCTGTGGAGCGTTGCAACAGTTACTTGTGTTTCATCATTCAAGCTAGGATTTTGGTCAAGGAGGAGTTTCGATACGTCAACTTGTGGTTTTCATGACTCACGCACACAACTGGATAGAGCGATGCAACGGATACATGTGGTTCATCATTCAAGCTGGGAGTTTGGTCATGGGGGAGATTCGATACGTCAACTAGTGGTTTTCATGAGTCACGCTCACACCTGGAGAGCGATGCAACGGATACATGTGGTTCATCATTCAAGCTGGGAGTTTGGTCATGGGGGAGATTCGATACGTCAACTTGTGGTTTTCATGATTCACGCTCACACCTGGGGAGCGTGGCAACAGTTACTTGTGTTTCATCATTCAAGCTGAGAGTTTGGACAAAGGGAAGTTTCGATGCGTCAACTGGAGGTTTTCATGAGTCACGCACTCACCTGGGGAGTGTTGCAACGGATACTTGTGTTTCATCACTCATGCTGGGAGTTTTGCCAAGGGAGAGTTTCGATACGTCAACTTGTGGTTTTCTTGAGTCACGTACACACCTGGGTAGTGTTGCAACGGATACTTGTTTTTCATGATTCAAGCTGGGAGTTTGGTCCAGGGGAAATTTCGAAACGTGAACTTGTGGTTTTCTTGAGATACAGTCACACCTGGGGAGCGTTGCAACGGATACTTGTGTTTCATCATTCATGCAGGATGTTTGGTCTAGGGGGAGTTTCGATACGTCAACTTGTGTTTTTCATGAGTCATGCACACACATGGGAGGCGTTGAAACATTTACTTGTGTTTCATCATTCAAGCTGGGGGTTTGGTCAAGGGGAAGTTTCGATTTGTCAACTTGTGGTTTTCATGAGTCACGCACACACCTGGGGAGTGTTGCAACGGATACTTGTGTTTCATCATTCAAGCTTGGAGTATGGTCAAGGGGGAGATTCGATTCGTCAACTTGTGGTTTTCATGAGTCACGCACACACCTGGGAGGCGTTGCAACAGTTACTTTTATTTCATCATTCAAGCTGGGAGTGCGGCCAAGGTGGAGATTCGATACGTCAACATGTGGATTTTACATGAGTCACGTACACATCTGGAGAGTGTTGCAACGGATACTTGTGTTTCATCACTCATGCTGGGAGTTTGGTAAAGGGGGAGTTTCGATACGTCAACTTGTGGTTTTCATGAGTCACGCACTTACCCGGGGAGCGTTGCAACAGTTACTTGTGTTTCATCTTTCAAGCTGGGAGTTTGGTCAAGGGGGAGTTTCGATACGTCAACTTGTGGTTTTAATGAGTCTTGCTAACACCTGGAGAGCGTTGCAACGGATACTTGTGGATAATCATTCAAGCTGGGAGTTTGGTCATGGGGGAGTTTCGATACGTCAACTTGTGGTTTTCATGAGTCACGGTCACACCTGGGGAGCGTTGCAACGGATACTTGTTGTTCATCATTCAAGGTGGTAGTTTGGTCAAAGGGGACGTTTCGATACGTCAACTTGTGGTTTTCATGAGTCACGCACACACCTATGGAGTGATCCAACGGATACTTGTGTTTCATCATTCAAGCTCGGAGTTTGGTCACGTTGGAGTTTCGAAACGTCAACTTGTAGTTTTCATGAATCACGCTCACACCTGGGGAGCGTAGCAACAGTTACTTGTGTTTCATCATTCGAGGTGGGAGTTTGGTCAAAGGGGAAGTTTCGATGAGTCAACTTGTGGTTTTCATGAGTCACGTACACACCTGGGGAGTGTTGCAACGGATATTTGTGTTTCAACATTCAAGCTGAGTGTTTGGTCAAATGGGAGTTTAGAGTCAATTTGTGGTTGTCATGAGTCACGCTCACACCTGGGGAGTGTTGCAACAGATACTTGTGTTTCTTCATTCAAGCTAGGAGTTTGGTCAAGGAGGAGTTTCGATACGTCAACTTGTGGTTTTCATGAGTCACGCACACACCTGGGGAATGATGCAACGGATACTTGTGGTTCATCATTCAAGCTGGGAGTTTGGTCATGGGGGAGATTCGATACGTCAACTTGTGGTTTTCATGATTCACGCTCACACCTGGGGAGCGTGGCAACAGGTACTTGTGTTTAATCATTCAAGCTGAGAGTTTGGACAATGGGGAAGTTTCGATGCGTCAACTGGAGGTTTTCATGAGTCACGCACTCACCTGGGGAGTGTTGCCACGGATACTTGTGTTTCATCACTCAGGCTGGGAGTTTTGCCAAGGGAGAGTATCGATACGTCAACTTGTGGTTTTCTTGAGTCACGTACACACCTGGGGAGTGTTGCAACGGATACTTGTTTTTCATGATTCAAGCTGGGAGTATGGTCCAGGGGGAATTTCGAAACGTGAACTTGTGGTTTTCTTGAGTAACAGTCACACCTGGGGAGCGTTGCAACGGATACTTGTGTTTCATCATTGATGCAGGATGTTTGGTCTAGGGGGAGTTTCGATACGTCAACTTGTGGTTTTCATGAGTCTTGCTCACACCTGAAGAGCGTTGCAACGGATACTTAAGGTTAATCATTCAAGCTGGTAGTTTGGTCATGGGGGAGTTTCGATACGTCAACTTGTTGTTTTCATGAGTCACGCTCACACCTGGGGAGCGTTGCAACGGATACTTGTTGTTTATCAGTCAAGCTGGCAGTTTGGTCATGGGGGAGTTTCGATACGTCAACTAGTTGTTTTTTGAGTCACACACAAAATTAGGGAGTGATGCAACGGATACTTGTGTTTAATAATTCAAGCTAGAATTTTGGTCAATTGGGAGTTTCGAAACGTCAACTTGCGTCTTTAATGAGTCACGCACACACCTAGGAGCGTGGCAACAGTTACTTGTGTTTCATCATTCAAGCTGAGATTTTGGTCAAAGGGGAAGTTTCGATGCGTCAACTTGTGGTTTTCATGAGTAACAGTCACACCTGGGGAGCGTAGCAACGGATACTTGTGTTTCATCATTCATGCTGGATGTTTGGTCTAGGGGGAGTTTCGATACGTCAACTTGTGGTTTTCATGAGTCACGCACGCACATGGGAGGCGTTGAAACATTTACTTGTGTTTTATTATTCAAGCTAGGGGTTTGGTGAACGGGAAGTTTCGATTTGTCAACTTGTGGTTTTCATGAGTCACGCACACACCTGGGAGGCGTTGCAACAGTTACTTTTATTTCATCATTCAAGCTGGGAGTGTGGCCAAGGTGGAGATTCGATACGTCAACATGTGGTTTTTACATGAGTCACGTACACATCTGGAGAGTGTTGCAACGGATACTTGTGTTTCATCACTCATGCTGGGAGTTTGGTCAAGGGGGAGTTTCGATACGTCAAGTTGTGGTTTTCATGAGTCACGCACACAAATGGGGAGCGTTGCAACAGTTACTTGTGTTTCATCATTCAAGCTGGAGGTTTGGTCAAGGGGGAGTTTCGATACGTCAACTTGTGGTTTTCATGAGTCTTGCTCACACCTGGAGAGCGTTGCAACGGATACTTGTGGTTCATCATTCAAGCTTGGAGTTTGGTCATGGGGGAGTTTCGATACGTCAACTTGTGGTTTTTTGAGTCGCACGCACAACTGGGGAGTGATGCAACGGATACTTGTGTTTAATAATTCAAGCTGGAATTTTGGTCAATTGGTAGTTTTGAAACGTCAACTTGTGGTTTTCTTGAGTCACGTACACACCTGAGGAGTGTTGCAACGCATACTTTTGTGTTATCATTCAAGCTGGGAGTTTGGTCAAGGGGGAGTTTCGATACGTCAACTTGTGGTTTTTCTGTGTCACGCACACACATGGGGAGCGTAGCAACAGTTACTTGTGTTTCATCATTCAAGGTGGGAGTTTGTTCAAAGGAGAAGTTTCCATGAGTCAACTTGTGGTTTTCATGAGTCACGCACACACCTGGGGAGTTTTGCAACGGATACTTGTGTTTCATCATTCAAGCTGGGAGTTTGGTCAAGGGGGAGTTTCGATACGTCAACTTGTGGTTTTCATGAGTCACGCTCACACCTGGGGAGCGTTGCAACGGATACTTGTGGTTCATCATTCAAGCTGGGAGTTTGGTCATGGGGGAGTTTCGATACGTCAACTTGTGGTTTTCATGAGTCACACACACACCTGGGGAGTGTTGCAACGGATACTTGTGTTTAATCATTCAAGCTGGAAGTTTGGTCAAGTGGGAGTTTCGAAACGTCAACTTGTGGTTTTTATGAGTCACGCTCACACCTGGGGAGCGTGGCAACAGTTACTTGTGTTTCATCATTCAAGCTTGGAGTATGGTCAAGGGGGAGATTCGATTCGTCAACTTGTGGTTTTCATGAGTCACGCACACACCTGGGAGGCGTTGCAACAGTTACTTTTATTTCATCATTCAAGCTGGGAGTGTGGCCAAGGTGGAGATTCGATACGTCAACATGTGGTTTTTACATGAGTAACGTACACATCTGGAGAGTGTTGCAACGGATACTTGTGTTTCATCACTCATGCTGGGAGTTTGGTAAAGGGGGAGTTTCGATACGTCAACTTGTGGTTTTCATGAGTTACGCACTTACCTGGGGAGCGTTGCAACAGTTACTTGCGTTTCATCATTCAAGCTGGGAGTTTGGTCAAGGGGGAGTTTCGATACGTCAACTTGTGGTTTTCATGAGTCTTCCTAACACCTGGAGAGCGTTGCAACGGATACTTGTGGTTAATCATTCAAGCTGGGAGTTTGGTCATGGGGGAGTTTCGATACGTTGCAACGCTCACATCTGTGGAGCGTTGCAACAGTTACTTGTGTTTCATCATTCAAGCTAGGATTTTGGTCAAGGAGGAGTTTCGATACGTCAACTTGTGGTTTTCATGACTCACGCACACACCTGGAGAGCGATGCAACGGATACATGTGGTTCATCATTCAAGCTGGGAGTTTGGTCATGGGCGAGATTCGATACGTCAACTAGTGGTTTTCATGAGTCACGCTCACACCTGGAGAGCGATGCAACGGATACATGTGGTTCATCATTCAAGCTGGGAGTTTGGTCATGGGGGAGATTCGATACGTCAACTTGTGGTTTTCATGATTCACGCTCACACCTGGGGAGCGTGGCAACAGTTACTTGTGTTTCATCATTCAAGCTGAGAGTTTGGACAAAGGGAAGTTTCGATGCGTCAACTGGAGGTTTTCATGAGTCACGCACTCACCTGGGGAGTGTTGCAACGGATACTTGTGTTTCATCACTCATGCTGGGAGTTTTGCCAAGGGAGAGTTTCGATACGTCAACTTGTGGTTTTCTTGAGTCACGTACACACCTGGGTAGTGTTGCAACGGATACTTGTTTTTCATGATTCAAGCTGGGAGTTTGGTCCAGGGGAAATTTCGAAACGTGAACTTGTGGTTTTCTTGAGATACAGTCACACCTGGGGAGCGTTGCAACGGATACTTGTGTTTCATCATTCATGCAGGATGTTTGGTCTAGGGGGAGTTTCGATACGTCAACTTGTGTTTTTCATGAGTCATGCACACACATGTGAGGCGTTGAAACATTTACTTGTGTTTCATCATTCAAGCTGGGGGTTTGGTCAAGGGGAAGTTTCGATTTGTCAACTTGTGGTTTTCATGAGTCACGCACACACCTGGGGAGTGTTGCAACGGATACTTGTGTTTCATCATTCAAGCTTGGAGTATGGTCAAGGGGGAGATTCGATTCGTCAACTTGTGGTTTTCATGAGTCACGCACACACCTGGGAGGCGTTGCAACAGTTACTTTTATTTCATCATTCAAGCTGGGAGTGCGGCCAAGGTGGAGATTCGATACGTCAACATGTGGTTTTTACATGAGTCACGTACACATCTGGAGAGTGTTGCAACGGATACTTGTGTTTCATCACTCATGCTGGGAGTTTGGTAAAGGGGGAGTTTCGATACGTCAACTTGTGGTTTTCATGAGTCACGCACTTACCCGGGGAGCGTTGCAACAGTTACTTGTGTTTCATCTTTCAAGCTGGGAGTTTGGTCAAGGGGGAGTTTCGATACGTCAACTTGTGGTTTTAATGAGTCTTGCTCACACCTGGAGAGCGTTGCAACGGATACTTGTTGTTCATCATTCAAGGTGGTAGTTTGGTCAAAGGGGACGTTTCGATACGTCAACTTGTGGTTTTCATGAGTCACGCACACACCTATGGAGTGATCCAACGGATACTTGTGTTTCATCATTCAAGCTCGGAGTTTGGTCACGTTGGAGTTTCGAAACGTCAACTTGTGGTTTTCATGAATCACGCTCACACCTGGGGAGCGTAGCAACAGTTACTTGTGTTTCATCATTCGAGGTGAGAGTTTGGTCAAAGGGGAAGTTTCGATGAGTCAACTTGTGGTTTTCATGAGTCACGTACACACCTGGGGAGTGTTGCAACGGATATTTGTGTTTCAACATTCAAGCTGAGAGTTTGGTCAAATGGGAGTTTAGAGTCAATTTGTGGTTGTCATGAGTCACGCTCACACCTGGGGAGTGTTGCAACAGATACTTGTGTTTCTTCATTCAAGCTAGGAGTTTGGTCAAGGAGGAGTTTCGATACGTCAACTTGTGGTTTTCATGAGTCACGCACACATCTGGAGAGTGTTGCAACGGATACTTGTGTTTCATCACTCATGCTGGGAGTTTGGTCAAGGGGGAGTTTCGATACGTCAACTTGTGGTTTTCATGAGTAATGCATATACCTGGGGAGCGTTGCAACAGTTACTTGTGTTTCATCATTCAAGCTGGGAGTTTGGTCAAGGGGGAGTTTCGATACGTCAACTTGTGGTTTTCATGAGTCACGCACACACCTGGGGAGTGTTGCAACGGATACTTGTGTTTCATCACTCATGCTGGGAGTTTGGTCAAGGGAGAGTTTCGATACGTCAACTTGTGGTTTTCATGACTCACGCACACACCTGGGGAGTGATGCAACGGATACTTGTGTTTTATCATTCAAGATGGATGTTTGGTCAAGGGGGAGTTTCGATACGTCAACTAGTGGTTTTCATGAGTCACGCTCACACCTGTAGAGCGTTGCAACGGATACATGTGGTTCATCATTCAAGCTGGGAGTTTGGTCATGGGGGAGATTCGATACGTCAACTTGTGGTTTTCATGATTCACGCTCACACCTGGGGAGCGTGGCAAAAGTTACTTGTGTTTCATCATTCAAGCTGAGAGTTTGGACAAAGGGAAGTTTCGATGCGTCAACTGGAGGTTTTCATGAGTCACGCACTCACCTGGGGAGTGTTGCAACGGATACTTGTGTTTCATCACTCATGCTGGGAGTTTTGCCAAGGGAGAGTTTCGATACGTCAACTTGTGGTTTTCTTGAGTCACGTACACACCTGGGGAGTGTTGCAACGGATACTTGTTTTTCATGATTCAAGCTGGGAGTTTGGTCCAGGGGAAATTTCGAAACGTGAACTTGTGGTTTTCTTGAGATACAGTCACACCTGGGGAGCGTTGCAACGGATACTTGTGTTTCATCATTCATGCAGGATGTTTGGTCTAGAGGGAGTTTCGATACGTCCACTTGTGTTTTTCATGAGTCATGCACACGCATGGGAGGCGTTGAAACATTTACTTGTGTTTCATAGTTCAAGCTGGGGTTTGGTCAAGGGGAAGTTTCGATTTGTCAACTTGTGGTTTTCATGAGTCACGCACACACCTAGGGAGTGTTGCAACGGATACTTGTGTTTCATCAATCAAGCTTGGAGTATGGTCAAGGGGGAGAATCGATTCGTCAACTTGTGGTTTTCATGAGTCACGCACACACCTGGGAGGCGTTGCAACAGTTACTTTTATTTCATCATTCAAGCTGGGAGTGTGGCCAAGGTGGAGATTCGATACGTCAACATGTGGTTTTTACATGAGTCACGTACACATCTGGAGAGTGTTGCAACGGATACTTGTGTTTCATCACTCATGCTGGGAGTTTGGTAAAGGGGGAGTTTCGATACGTCAACTTGTGGTTTTCATGAGTCACGCACTTACCTGGGGAGTGTTGCAACAGTTACTTGTGTTTCATCATTCAAGCTGGGAGTTTGGTCAAGGGGGAGTTTCGATACGTCAACTTGTGGTTTTCATGAGTCTTGCTCACACCTGGAGAGCGTTGCAACGGATACTTGTGGTTAATCATTCAAGCTGGGAATTTGGTCATGGGGGAGTTTCGATACGTCAACTTGTGGTTTTCATGAGTCACGCTCACACCAGGGGAGCGTTGCAACGGATACTTGTTGTTCATCATTCAAACTGGGAGTTTGGTCATGGGGGCGTTTCGATACGTCAACTAGTGGTTTTTTGAGTCACACACACAACTGGGGAGTGATGGAACGGATACTTGTGTTTAATAATTCAAGCTAGAATTTTGGTCAATTGGGAGTTTCGAAACGTCAACTTGTGTCTTTTATGAGTCACGCTCACACCTGGTGAGCGTGGCAACAGTTACTTGTGTTTCATCATTCAAGCTGAGAGTTTGGTAAAAGGGGAAGTTTCGATACGTAAACTTGTAGTTTTCATGAGTCTTGCTCACACCTGGAGAGCGTTGCAACGGATACTTGTGGTTGATTATTCAAGCTGGGAGTTTGGTCATGGGGGAGTTTCGATACGTTGCAACGCTCACATCTGTGGAGCGTTGCAACAGTTACTTGTGTTTCATCATTCAAGCTAGGATTTTGGTCAAGGAGGAGTTTCGATACGTCAACTTGTGGTTTTCATGACTCACGCACACACCTGGGGAGTGATGCAACGGATACTTGTGTTTTATGATTCAAGATGGGTGTTTGGTCAAGGGGGAGTTTCGATACGTCAACTAGTGGTTTTCATGAGTCACGCTCACACCTGGAGAGCGATGCAACGGATACATGTGGTTCATCATTCAAGCTGGGAGTTTGGTCATGGGGGAGATTCGATACGTCAACTTGTGGTTTTCATGATTCACGCTCACACCTGGGGAGCGTGGCAACAGTTACTTGTGTTTCATCATTCAAGCTGAGAGTTTGGACAAAGGGAAGTTTCGATGCGTCAACTGGAGGTTTTCATGAGTCACGCACTCACCTGGGGAGTGTTGCAACGGATACTTGTGTTTCATCACTCATGCTGGGAGTTTTGCCAAGGGAGAGTTTCGATACGTCAACTTGTGGTTTTCTTGAGTCACGTACACACCTGGGTAGTGTTGCAACGGATACTTGTTTTTCATGATTCAAGCTGGGAGTTTGGTCCAGGGGAAATTTCGAAACGTGAACTTGTGGTTTTCTTGAGATACAGTCACACCTGGGGAGCGTTGCAACGGATACTTGTGTTTCATCATTCATGCAGGATGTTTGGTCTAGGGGGAGTTTCGATACGTCAACTTGTGTTTTTCATGAGTCATGCACACACATGGGAGGCGTTGAAACATTTACTTGTGTTTCATCATTCAAGCTGGGGGTTTGGTCAAGGGGAAGTTTCGATTTGTCAACTTGTAGTTTTCATGAGTCACGCACACACCTGGAGAGCGTTGCAACGGATACTTGTGTTTCATCATTCAAGCTTGGAGTATGGTCAAGGGGGAGATTCGATTCGTCAACTTGTGGTTTTCATGAGTCACGCACACACCTGGGAGGCGTTGCAACAGTTACTTTTATTTCATCATTCAAGCTGGGAGTGCGGCCAAGGTGGAGATTCGATACGTCAACATGTGGTTTTTACATGAGTCACGTACACATCTGGAGAGTGTTGCAACGGATACTTGTGTTTCATCACTCATGCTGGGAGTTTGGTAAAGTGGGAGTTTCGATACGTCAACTTGTGGTTTTCATGAGTCACGCACTTACCCGGGGAGCGTTGCAACAGTTACTTGTGTTTCATCTTTCAAGCTGGGAGTTTGGTCAAGGGGGAGTTTCGTTACGTCAACTTGTGGTTTTAATGAGTCTTGCTCACACCTGGAGAGCGTTGCAACGGATACTTGTGGATAATCATTCAAGCTGGGAGTTTGGTCATGGGGGAGTTTCGATACGTCAACTTGTGGTTTTCATGAGTCACGGTCACACCTGGGGAGCGTTGCAACGGATACTTGTTGTTCATCATTCAAGCTGGGAGTTTGGTCATGGGGGCGTTTCGATACGTCAACTAGTGGTTTTTTGAGTCACACACACAACTGGGGAGTGATGCAACGGATACTTGTGTTTAATAATTCAAGCTAGAATGTTGGTCAATTGGGAGTTTCGAAACGTCAACTTGTGTCTTTTATGAGTCACGCTCACACCTGGTGAGCGTGGCAACAGTTACTTGTGTTTCATCATTCAAGCTGAGAGTTTGGTCAAAGGGGAAGTTTCGATACGTCAACTTGTGGTTTTTATGAGTCTTGCTCACACCTGGAGAGCGTTGCAACGGATACTTGTGGTTCATCATTCAAGCTGGGAGTTTGGTCATGGGGGAGTTTCGATACGTCAACTTGTGGTTTTCATGAATCACGCTCACACCTGGGGAGCGTAGCAACAGTTACCTGTGTTTCATCATTCAAGGTGGTAGTTTGGTCAAAGGGGACGTTTCGATACGTCAACTTGTGGTTTTCATGAGTCACGCACACACCTATGGAGTGATCCAACGGATACTTGTGTTTCATCATTCAAGCTCGGAGTTTGGTCACGTTGGAGTTTCGAAACGTCAACTTGTGGTTTTCATGAATCACGCTCACACCTGGGGAGCGTAGCAACAGTTACTTGTGTTTCATCATTCAAGGTGGGAGTTTGGTCAAAGGGGAAGTTTCGATGAGTCAACTTGTGGTTTTCATGAGTCACGTACACACCTGGGGAGTGTTGCAACGGATATTTGTGTTTCAACATTCAAGCTGAGAGTTTGGTCAAATGGGAGTTTAGAGTCAATTTGTGGTTGTCATGAGTCACGCTCACACCTGGGGAGTGTTGCAACAGATACTTGTGTTTCTTCATTCAAGCTAGGAGTTTGGTCAAGGAGGAGTTTCGATACGTCAACTTGTGGTTTTCATGAGTCACGCACACATCTGGAGAGTGTTGCAACGGATACTTGTGTTTCATCACTCATGCTGGGAGTTTGGTCAAGGGGGAGTTTCGATACGTCAACTTGTGGTTTTCATGAGTAATGCATATACCTGGGGAGCGTTGCAACAGTTACTTGTGTTTCATCATTCAAGCTGGGAGTTTGGTCAAGGGGGAGTTTCGATACGTCAACTTGTGGTTTTCATGAGTCACGCACACACCTGGGGAGTGTTGCAACGGATACTTGTGTTTCATCACTCATGCTGGGAGTTTGGTCAAGGGAGAGTTTCGATACGTCAACTTGTGGTTTTCATGACTCACGCACACACCTGGGGAGTGATGCAACGGATACTTGTGTTTTATCATTCAAGATGGATGTTTGGTCAAGGGGGAGTTTCGATACGTCAACTAGTGGTTTTCATGAGTCACGCTCACACCTGGAGAGCGTTGCAACGGATACATGTGGTTCATCATTCAAGCTGGGAGTTTGGTCATGGGGGAGATTCGATACGTCAACTTGTGGTTTTCATGATTCACGCTCACACCTGGGGAGCGTGGCAAAAGTTACTTGTGTTTCATCATTCAAGCTGAGAGTTTGGACAAAGGGAAGTTTCGATGCGTCAACTGGAGGTTTTCATGAGTCACGCACTCACCTGGGGAGTGTTGCAACGGATACTTGTGTTTCATCACTCATGCTGGGAGTTTTGCCAAGGGAGAGTTTCGATACGTCAACTTGTGGTTTTCTTGAGTCACGTACACACCTGAGGAGTGTTGCAACGGATACTTGTTTTTCATGATTCAAGCTGGGAGTTTGGTCCAGGGGAAATTTCGAAACGTGAACTTGTGGTTTTCTTGAGATACAGTTACACCTGGGGAGCGTTGCAACGGATACTTGTGTTTCATCATTCATGCAGGATGTTTGGTCTAGAGGGAGTTTCGATACGTCCACTTGTGTTTTTCATGAGTCATGCACACACATGGGAGGCGTTGAAACATTTACTTGTGTTTCATAGTTCAAGCTGGGGTTTGGTCAAGGGGAAGTTTCGATTTGTCAACTTGTGGTTTTCATGAGTCACGCACACACCTGGGGAGTGTTGCAACGGATACTTGTGTTTCATCAATCAAGCTTGGAGTATGGTCAAGGGGGAGAATCGATTCGTCAACTTGTGGTTTTCATGAGTCACGCACACACCTGGGAGGCGTTGCAACAGTTACTTTTATTTCATCATTCAAGCTGGGAGTGTGGCCAAGGTGGAGATTCGATACGCCAACATGTGGTTTTTACATGAGTCTCGTACACATCTGGAGAGTGTTGCAACGGATACTTGTGTTTCATCACTCATGCTGGGAGTTTGGTAAAGGGGGAGTTTCGATACGTCAACTTGTGGTTTTCATGAGTCACGCACTTACCTGGGGAGCGTTGCAACAGTTACTTGTGTTTCATCATTCAAGCTGGGAGTTTGGTCAAGGGGGAGTTTCGATACGTCAACTTGTGGTTTTCATGAGTCTTGCTCACACCTGGAGAGCGTTGCAACGGATACTTGTGGTTAATCATTCAAGCTGGGAGTTTGGTCATGGGGGAGTTTCGATACGTCAACTTGTGGTTTTCATGAGTCACGCTCACACCTGGGGAGCGTTGCAACGGATACTTGTTGTTCATCATTCAAACTGGGAGTTTGGTCATGGGGGCGTTTCGATACGTCAACTAGTGGTTTTTTGAGTCACACACACAACTGGGGAGTGATGGAACGGATACTTGTGTTTAATAATTCAAGCTAGAATTTTGGTCAATTGGGAGTTTCGAAACGTCAACTTGTGTCTTTTATGAGTCACGCTCACACCTGGTGAGCGTGGCAACAGTTACTTGTGTTTCATCATTCAAGCTGAGAGTTTGGTAAAAGGGGAAGTTTCGATACGTCAACTTGTAGTTTTCATGAGTCTTGCTCACACCTGGAGAGCGTTGCAACGGATACTTGTGGTTGATTATTCAAGCTGGGAGTTTGGTCATGGGGGAGTTTCGATATGTTGCAACGCTCACATCTGTGGAGCGTTGCAACAGTTACTTGTGTTTCATCATTCAAGCTAGGATTTTGGTCAAGGAGGAGTTTCGATACGTCAACTTGTGGTTTTCATGACTCACGCACACACCTGGGGAGTGATGCAACGGATACTTGTGTTTTATCATTCAAGATGGGTGTTTGGTCAAGGGGGAGTTTCGATACGTCAACTAGTGGTTTTCATGAGTCACGCTCACACCTGGAGAGCGATGCAACGGATACATGTGGTTCATCATTCAAGCTGGGAGTTTGGTCATGGGGGAGATTCGATACGTCAACTTGTGGTTTTCATGATTCACGCTCACACCTGGGGAGCGTGGCAACAGTTACTTGTGTTTCATCATTCAAGCTGAGAGTTTGGACAAAGGGAAGTTTCGATGCGTCAACTGGAGGTTTTCATGAGTCACGCAC
The DNA here is from genome assembly GCA_963573305.1 of Pyrrhosoma nymphula. Classification (NCBI taxonomy): domain Eukaryota; kingdom Metazoa; phylum Arthropoda; class Insecta; order Odonata; family Coenagrionidae; genus Pyrrhosoma; species Pyrrhosoma nymphula. Next base: position 150,052,522 of record OY754332.1, read on the forward strand.
TCACCTGGGGAGTGTTGCAACGGATACTTGTGTTTCATCACTCATGCTGGGAGTTTTGCCAAGGGAGAGTTTCGATACGTCAACTTGTGGTTTTCTTGAGTCACGTACACACCTGGATAGTGTTGCAACGGATACTTGTTTTTCATGATTCAAGCTGGGAGTTTGGTCCAGGGGAAATTTCGAAACGTGAACTTGTGGTTTTCTTGAGATACAGTCACACCTGGGGAGCGTTGCAACGGATACTTGTGTTTCATCATTCATGCAGGATGTTTGGTCTAGGGGGAGTTTCGATACGTCAACTTGTGTTTTTCATGAGTCATGCACACACATGGGAGGCGTTGAAACATTTACTTGTGTTTCATCATTCAAGCTGGGGGTTTGGTCAAGGGGAAGTTTCGATTTGTCAACTTGTGGTTTTCATGAGTCACGCACACACCTGGAGAGCGTTGCAACGGATACTTGTGTTTCATCATTCAAGCTTGGAGTATGGTCAAGGGGGAGATTCGATTCGTCAACTTGTGGTTTTCATGAGTCACGCACACACCTGGGAGGCGTTGCAACAGTTACTTTTATTTCATCATTCAAGCTGGGAGTGCGGCCAAGGTGGAGATTCGATACGTCAACATGTGGTTTTTACATGAGTCACGTACACATCTGGAGAGTGTTGCAACGGATACTTGTGTTTCATCACTCATGCTGGGAGTTTGGTAAAGGGGGAGTTTCGATACGTCAACTTGTGGTTTTCATGAGTCACGCACTTACCCGGGGAGCGTTGCAACAGTTACTTGTGTTTCATCTTTCAAGCTGGGAGTTTGGTCAAGGGGGAGTTTCGTTACGTCAACTTGTGGTTTTAATGAGTCTTGCTCACACCTGGAGAGCGTTGCAACGGATACTTGTGGATAATCATTCAAGCTGGGAGTTTGGTCATGGGGGAGTTTCGATACGTCAACTTGTGGTTTTCATGAGTCACGGTCACACCTGGGGAGCGTTGCAACGGATACTTGTTGTTCATCATTCAAGCTGGGAGTTTGGTCATGGGGGCGTTTCGATACGTCAACTTGTGGTTTTTTGAGTCACACACACAACTGGGGAGTGATGCAACGGATACTTGTGTTTAATAATTCAAGCTAGAATGTTGGTCAATTGGGAGTTTCGAAACGTCAACTTGTGTCTTTTATGAGTCACGCTCACACCTGGTGAGCGTGGCAACAGTTACTTGTGTTTCATCATTCAAGCTGAGAGTTTGGTCAAAGGGGAAGTTTCGATACGTCAACTTGTGGTTTTTATGAGTCTTGCTCACACCTGGAGAGCGTTGCAACGGATACTTGTGGTTCATCATTCAAGCTGGGAGTTTGGTCATGGGGGAGTTTCGATACGTCAACTTGTGGTTTTCATGAATCACGCTCACACCTGGGGAGCGTAGCAACAGTTACCTGTGTTTCATCATTCAAGGTGGTAGTTTGGTCAAAGGGGACGTTTCGATACGTCAACTTGTGGTTTTCATGAGTCACGCACACACCTATGGAGTGATCCAACGGATACTTGTGTTTCATCATTCAAGCTCGGAGTTTGGTCACGTTGGAGTTTCGAAACGTCAACTTGTGGTTTTCATGAATCACGCTCACACCTGGGGAGCGTAGCAACAGTTACTTGTGTTTCATCATTCAAGGTGGGAGTTTGGTCAAAGGGGAAGTTTCGATGAGTCAACTTGTGGTTTTCATGAGTCACGTACACACCTGGGGAGTGTTGCAACGGATATTTGTGTTTCAACATTCAAGCTGAGAGTTTGGTCAAATGGGAGTTTAGAGTCAATTTGTGGTTGTCATGAGTCACGCTCACACCTGGGGAGTGTTGCAACAGATACTTGTGTTTCTTCATTCAAGCTAGGAGTTTGGTCAAGGAGGAGTTTCGATACGTCAACTTGTGGTTTTCATGAGTCACGCACACATCTGGAGAGTGTTGCAACGGATACTTGTGTTTCATCACTCATGCTGGGAGTTTGGTCAAGGGGGAGTTTCGATACGTCAACTTGTGGTTTTCATGAGTAATGCATATACCTGGGGAGCGTTGCAACAGTTACTTGTGTTTCATCATTCAAGCTGGGAGTTTGGTCAAGGGGGAGTTTCGATACGTCAACTTGTGGTTTTCATGAGTCACGCACACACCTGGGGAGTGTTGCAACGGATACTTGTGTTTCATCACTCATGCTGGGAGTTTGGTCAAGGGAGAGTTTCGATACGTCAACTTGTGGTTTTCATGACTCACGCACACACCTGGGGAGTGATGCAACGGATACTTGTGTTTTATCATTCAAGATGGATGTTTGGTCAAGGGGGAGTTTCGATACGTCAACTAGTGGTTTTCATGAGTCACGCTCACACCTGGAGAGCGTTGCAACGGATACATGTGGTTAATCATTCAAGCTGGGAGTTTGGTCATGGGGGAGTTTCGATACGTCAACTTGTGGTTTTCATGAGTCACGCTCACACCTGGGGAGCGTTGCAACGGATACTTGTTGTTCATCATTCAAACTGGGAGTTTGGTCATGGGGGCGTTTCGATACGTCAACTAGTGGTTTTTTGAGTCACACACACAACTGGGGAGTGATGGAACGGATACTTGTGTTTAATAATTCAAGCTAGAATTTTGGTCAATTGGGAGTTTCGAAACGTCAACTTGTGTCTTTTATGAGTCACGCTCACACCTGGTGAGCGTGGCAACAGTTACTTGTGTTTCATCATTCAAGCTGAGAGTTTGGTAAAAGGGGAAGTTTCGATACGTCAACTTGTAGTTTTCATGAGTCTTGCTCACACCTGGAGAGCGTTGCAACGGATACTTGTGGTTGATTATTCAAGCTGGGAGTTTGGTCATGGGGGAGTTTCGATACGTCAACTTGTGGTTTTCATGAATCACGCTCACACCTGGGGAGCGTTACAACAGTTACTTGTGTTTCATCATTCAAGCTGGGAGTTTCGTCAAGGGGGAGTTTCGATACGTCAAATTGTGGTTTTCATGAGTTTTGCTCACACCTGGAGAGCGTTGCAATGGATACTTGTGGTTCATCATTCAAGCTGGGAGTTTGGTCATGGGGGAGTTTCGATACGTCAACTTGTGGTTTTCATGAATCACGCTAACACCTGAAGCGCGTAGCAACAGTTACTTGTGTTTCATTATTCAAGGTGGTAGTTTGGTCATAGGGGAAGTTTCGATACGTCAACTTGTGGTTTTCATGAGTCACGCACACACCTAGGGAGTGATCCAACGGATATTTGTGTTTCATCATTCAAGCTCGGAGTTTGGTCACGTTGGAGTTTCGAAACGTCAACTTGTGGTTTTCATGAATCACGCTCACACCTGGGGAGCGTAGCAACAGTTACTTGTGTTTCATCATTCAAGGTGGGAGTTTGGTCAAAGGGGAAGTTTCGATGAGTCAACTTGTGGTTTTCATGAGTGACGCACACACCTGGGGAGTGTTGCAACGGATACTTGTGTTTCAACATTAAAGCTGTGAGTTTGGTCAAATAGGAGTTTAGAGTCAATTTGTGGTTGTTATGAGTCACGCTCACATCTGTGGAGCGTTGCAACAGTTACTTGTGTTTCATCATTCAAGCTAGGATTTTGGTCAAGGAGGAGTTTCGATACGTCAACTTGTGGTTTTCATGACTCACGCACACACCTGGGGAGTGATGCAACGGATACTTGTGTTTTATCATTCAAGATGGGTGTTTGGTCAAGGGGGAGTTTCGATACGTCAACTAGTGGTTTTCATGAGTCACGCTCACACCTGGAGAGCGATGCAACGGATACATGTGGTTCATCATTCAAGCTGGGAGTTTGGTCATGGGGGAGATTCGATACGTTAACTTGTGGTTTTCATGAATCACGCTCACACCTGGGGAGCGTGGCAACAGTTACTTGAGTTTCATCATTCAAGCTGAGAGTTTGGACAAAGGGAAGTTTCGATGCGTCAACTGGAGGTTTTCATGAGTCAAGCACTCACCTGGGGAGTGTTGCAACGGATACTTGTGTTTCATCACTCATGCTGGGAGTTTTGCCAAGGGAGAGTTTCGATACGTCAACTAGTGGTTTTCTTGAGTCACGTACACACCTGGGGAGTGTTGCAACGGATTCTTGTTTTTCATGATTCAAGCTGGGAGTTTGGTCCAGGGGAAATTTCGAAACGTGAACTTGTGGTTTTCTTGAGATACAGTCACACCTGGGGAGCGTTGCAACGGATACTTGTGTTTCATCATTCATGCCGGATGTTTGGTCTAGGTGGAGTTTCGATACGTCAACTTGTGTTTTTCATGAGTCATGCACACACATGGGAGGCGTTGAAACATTTACTTGTGTTTCATCATTCAAGCTGGGGGTTTGGTCAAGGGGAAGTTTCGATTTGTCAACTTGTGATTTTCATGAGTCACGCACTCACCTGGGGAGTGTTGCAACGGATACTTGTGTTTCATCATTCAAGCTTGGAGTATGGTCAAGGGGGAGATTCGATTCGTCAACTTGTGGTTTTCATGAGTCACGCACACACCTGGGAGGCGTTGCAACAGTTACTTTTATTTCATCATTCAAGCAGGGAGTGTGGCCAAGGTGGAGATTCAATACGTCAACATGTGGTTTTTACATGAGTCACGTACACATCTGGAGAGTGTTGCAACGAATACTTGTGTTTCATCACTCATGCTGGGAGTTTGGTAAAGGGGGAGTTTCGATACGTAAACTTGTGGTTTTCATGAGTCACGCACTTACCTGGGGAGCGTTGCAACAGTTACTTGTGTTTCATCATTCAAGCTAGGAGTTTGGTCAAGGGGGAGTTTCGATACGTCAACTTGTGGTTTTCATGAGTCTTGCTCACACCTGGAGAGCGTTGCAACGGATACTTGTGGTTAATCATTCAAGCTGGGAGTTTGGTCATGGGGGAGTTTCGATACGTCAACTTGTGGTTTTCATGAGTCACGCTCACACCTGGGGAGCGTTGCAACGGATACTTGTTGTTCATCATTCAAGCTGGGAGTTTGGTCATGGAGGCGTTTCGATACGTCAACTAGTGGTTTTTTGAGTCACACACACAACTGGGGAGTGATGCAACGGATACTTGTGTTTAATAATTCAAGCTAGAATTTTGGTCAATTGGGAGTTTCGAAACGTCAACTTGTGTCTTTTATGAGTCACGCTCACACCTGGTGAGCGTGGCAACAGTTACTTGTGTTTCATCATTCAAGCTGAGAGTTTGGTCAAAGGGGAAGTTTCGATACGTCAACTTGTGGTTTTTATAAGTCTTGCTCACACCTGGAGAGCGTTGCAACGGATACTTGTGGTTCATCATTAAAGCTGGGAGTTTGGTCATGGGGGAGTTTCGATACGTCAACTTGTGGTTTTCATGAATCACGCTCACACCTTGGGAGCGTAGCAACAGTTACTTGTGTTTCATCATTCAAGGTGGTAGTTTGGTCAAAGGGAAAGTTTCGATACGTCAACTTGTGGTTTTCATGAGTCACGCACACACCTATGGAGTGATCCAACGGATACTTGTGTTTCATCATTCAAGCTCGGAGTTTGGTCACGTTGGAGTTTCGAAACGTCAACTTGTGGTTTTCATGAATCACGCTCACACCTGGGGAGCGTAGCAACAGTTACTTGTGTTTCATCATTCAAGGTGGGAGTTTGGTCAAAGGGGAAGTTTCGATGAGTCAACTTGTGGTTTTCATGAGTCACGTACACACCTGGGGAGTTTTGCAACGGATACTTGTGTTTCAACATTCAAGCTGAGAGTTTGGTCAAATGGGAGTTTAGAGTCAATTTGTGGTTGTCATGAGTCACGCTCACACCTGGGGAGTGTTGCAACAGATACTTGTGTTTCTTCATTCAAGCTAGGAGTTTGGTCATGGAGGAGTTTCGATACGTCAACTTGTGGTTTTCATGAGTCATGCACACACCTGGAGAGTGTTGCAACGGATACTTGTGTTTCATCACTCATGCTGGGAGTTTGGTCAAGGGGGAGTTTCGATACGTCAACTTGTGGTTTTCATGAGTCACGCACACACCTGGGGAGTGTTGCAACGGATACTTGTGTTTCATCACTCATGCTGGGAGTTTGGTCAAGGGAGAGTTTCGATACGTCAACTTGTGGTTTTCATGACTCACGCACACACCTGGGGAGTGATGCAACGGATACTTGTGTTTTATCATTCAAGATGGGTGTTTGGTCAAGGGGGAGTTTCGATACGTCAACTAGTGGTTTTCATGAGTCACGCTCACACCTGGAGAGCGTTGCAACGGATACATGTGGTTCATCATTCAAGCTGGGAGTTTGGTCATGGGGGAGATTCGATACGTCAACTTGTGGTTTTCCTGATTCACGCTCACACCTGGGGAGCGTGGATACAGTTACTTGTGTTTCATCATTCAAGCTGAGAGTTTGGACAAAGGGAAGTTTCGATGCGTCAACTGGAGGTTTTCATGAGTCACGCACTCACCTGGGGAGTGTTGCAACGGATACTTGTGTTTCATCACTCATGCTGGGAGTTTTGCCAAGGGAGAGTTTCGATACGTCAACTTGTGGTTTTCTTGAGTCACGTACACACCTGGGGAGTGTTGCAACGGATACTTGTTTTTCATGATTCAAGCTGGGAGTTTGGTCCAGGGGAAATTTCGAAACGTGAACTTGTGGTTTTCTTGAGATACAGTCACACCTGGGGAGCGTTGCAACGGATACTTGTGTTTCATCATTCATGCAGGATGTTTGGTCTAGGGGGAGTTTCGATACGTCAACTTGTGTTTTTCATGAGTCATGCACACACATGAGAAGCGTTGAAACATTTACTTGTGTTTCATAATTCAAGCTGGGGTTTGGTCAAGGGGAAGTTACGATTTGTCAACTTGTGGTTTTCATGAGTCACGCACACACCTGGGGAGTGTTGCAACGGATACTTGTGTTTCATCATTCAAGCTCGGAGTATGGTCAAGGGGGAGATTCGATTCGTCAACTTGTGGTTTTCATGAGTCACGCACACACCTGGGAGGCGTTGCAACAGTTACTTTTATTTCATCATTCAAGCTGGGAGTGTGGCCAAGGTGGAGATTCGATACGTCAACATGTGGTTTTTACATGAGTCACGTACACATCTGGAGAGTGTTGCAACGGATACTTGTGTTTCATCACTCATGCTGGGAGTTTGGTAAAGGGGGAGTTTCGATACGTCAACTTGTGGTTTTCATGAGTCACGCACTTACCTGGGGAGCGTTGCAACAGTTACTTGTGTTTCATCATTCAAGCTGGGAGTTTGGTCAAGGGGGAGTTTCGATACGTCAACTTGTGGTTTTCATGAGTCTTGCTCACACCTGGAGAGCGTTGCAACGGATACTTGTGGTTAATCATTCAAGCTGGGAGTTTGGTCATGGGGGAGTTTCGATACGTCAACTTGTGGTTTTCATGAGTCACGCTTACACCTGGGGAGCGTTGCAACGGATACTTGTTGTTCATCATTAAAGCTGGGTGTTTGGTCATGGGGGCGTTTCGATACGTCAACTAGTGGTTTTTTGAGTCACACACACAACTGGGGAGTGATGCAACGGATACTTGTGTTTAATAATTCAAGCTAGAATTTTGGTCAATTGGGAGTTTCGAAACGTCAACTTGTGTCTTTTATGAGTCACGCTCACACCTGGTGAGCGTGGCAACAGTTACTTGTGTTTCATCATTCAAGCTGGGAGTTTGGTCATGGGGGAGTTTCGATACGTCAACTTGTGGTTTTCATGAATCACGCTAACACCTGAAGCGCGTAGCAACAGTTACTTGTGTTTCATCATTCAAGGTGGTAGTTTGGTCAAAGGGGAAGTTTCGATACGTCAACTTGTGGTTTTCATGAGTCACGCACACACCTAGGGAGTGATCCAACGGATATTTGTGTTTCATCATTCAAGCTCGGAGTTTGGTCACGTTGGAGTTTCGAAACGTCAACTTGTGGTTTTCATGAATCACGCTCACACCTGGGGAGCGTAGCAACAGTTACTTGTGTTTCATCATTCAAGGTGGGAGTTTGGTCAAAGGGGAAGTTTCGATGAGTCAACTTGTGGTTTTCATGAGTCACGCACACACCTGGGGAGTGTTGCAACGGATACTTGTGTTTCAACATTAAAGCTGTGAGTTTGGTCATGGGGGAGATTCGATACGTCAACTTGTGGTTTTCATGAATCACGCTCACACCTGGAGAGCGTTGCAACGGATACTTGTGTTTCAACATTCAAGCTGAGAGTTTGGTCAAATGGGAGTTTAGAGTCAATTTGTGGTTGTCATGAGTCACGCTCACACCTGGGGAGTGTTGCAACAGATACTTGTGTTTCTTCATTCAAGCTAGGAGTTTGGTCAAGGAGGAGTTTCGATACGTTAACTTGTGGTTTTCATGAGTCACGCACACATCTGGAGAGTGTTGCAACGGATACTTGTGTTTCATCATTCAAGCTGGGAGTTTGGTCATGGGGGAGTTTCGATACGTCAACTTGTGTTTTTCATGAGTCATGCACACACATGGGAGGCGTTGAAACATTTACTTGTGTTTCATAATTCAAGCTGGGGTTTGGTCAAGGGGAAGTTTCGATTTGTCAACTTGTGGTTTTCATGAGTCACGCACACACCTGGGGAGTGTTGCAACAGATACTTGTGTTTCATCATTCAAGCTTGGAGTATGTTCAAGGGGGAGATTCGATTCGTCAACTTGTGGTTTTCATGAGTCACGCACACACCTGGGAGGCGTTGCAACAGTTACTTTTATTTCATCATTCAAGCTGGGAGTGTGGCCAAGGTGGAGATTCGATACGTCAACATGTGGTTTTTACATGAGTCACGTACACATCTGGAGAGTGTTGCAACGGATACTTGTGTTTCATCACTCATGCTGGGAGTTTGGTAAAGGGGGAGTTTCGATACGTCAACTTGTGGTTTTCATGAGTCACGCACTTACCTGGGGAGCGTTGCAACAGTTACTTGTGTTTCATCATTCAAGCTGGGAGTTTGGTCAAGGGGGAGTTTCGATACGTCAACTTGTGGTTTTCATGAGTCTTGCTCACACCTGGAGAGCGTTGCAACGGATACTTGTGGTTAATCATTCAAGCTGGGAGTTTGGTCATGAGGGAGTTTCGATACGTCAACTTGTGGTTTTCATGAGTCACGCTCACACCTGGGGAGCGTTGCAACGGATACTTGTTGTTCATCATTCAAGCTGGGAGTTTGGTCATGGGGGCGTTTCGATACGTCAACTAGTGGTTTTTTGAGTCACACACACAACTGGGGAGTGATGCAACGGATACTTGTGTTTAATAATTCAAGCTAGAATTTTGGCCAATTTGGAGTTTCGAAACGACAACTTGTGTCTTTTATGAGTCACGCTCACACCTGGTGAGCGTGGCAACAGTTACTTGTGTTTCATCATTCAAGCTGAGAGTTTGGTCAAAGGGGAAGTTTCGATACGTCAACTTGTGGTTTTCATGAGTCTTGCTCACACCTGGAGAGCGTTGCAACGGATACTTGTGGTTCATTATTCAAGCTGGGAGTTTGGTCATGGGGGAGTTTCGATACGTCAACTTGTGGTTTTCATGAATCACGCTCACACCTGGGGAGCGTAGCAACAGTTACTTGTGTTTCATCATTCAAGGTGGTAGTTTGGTCAAAGGGGAAGTTTCGATACGTCAACTTGTGGTTTTCATGAGTCACGCACACACCTATGGAGTGATCCAACGGATACTTCTGTTTCATCATTCAAGCTCGGAGTTTGGTCACGTTGGAGTTTCGAAACGTCAACTTGTGGTTTTCATGAATCACGCTCAGACCTGGGGAGCGTAGCAACAGTTACTTGTGTTTCATCATTCAAGGTGGGAGTTTGGTCAAAGGGGAAGTTTCGATGAGTCAACTTGTGGTTTTCATGAGTCACGCACACACCTGGGGAGTGTTGCAACGGATACTTGTGTTTCAACATTAAAGCTGTGAGTTTGGTCATGGGGGAGATTCGATACGTCAACTTGTGGTTTTCATGAATCACGCTCACACCTGGAGAGCGTTGCAACGGATACTTGTGTTTCAACATTCAAGCTGAGAGTTTGGTCAAATGGGAGTTTAGAGTCAATTTGTGGTTGTCATGAGTCACGATCACACCTGTGGAGTGTTGCAACAGATACTTGTGTTTCAACATTAAAGCTGTGAGTTTGGTCATGGGGGAGATTCGATACGTCAACTTGTGGTTTTCATGAATCACGCTCACACCTGGAGAGCGTTGCAACGGATACTTGTGTTTCAACATTCAAGCTGAGAGTTTGGTCAAATGGGAGTTTAGAGTCAATTTGTGGTTGTCATGAGTCACGCTCACACCTGGGGAGTGTTGCAACAGATACTTGTGTTTCTTCATTCAAGCTAGGAGTTTGGTCAAGGAGGAGTTTCGATACGTTAACATGTGGTTTTCATGAGTCACGCACACATCTGGAGAGTGTTGCAACGGATACTTGTGTTTCATCACTCATGCTGGGAGTTTGGTCAAGGGGGAGTTTCGATACGTCAACTTGTGGTTTTCATGAGTCATGCATATACCTGGGGAGCGTTGCAACAGTTACTTGTGTTTCATCATTCAAGCTGGGAGTTTGGTCAAGGGGGAGTTTCGATACGTCAACTTGTGGTTTTCATGAGTCACGCACACACCTGGGGAGTGTTGCAACGGATACTTGTGTTTCAACATTCAAGCTGAGAGTTTGGTCAAATGGGAGTTTAGAGTCAATTTGTGGTTGTCATGAGTCACGCTCACACCTGGGGAGTGTTGCAACAGATACTTGTTTTTCTTCATTCAAGCTAGGAGTTTGGTCAAGGAGGAGTTTCGATACGTTAACTTGTGGTTTTCATGAGTCACGCACACATCTGGAGAGTGTTGCAACGGATACTTGTGTTTCATCACTCATGCTGGGAGTTTGGTCAAGGGGGAGTTTCGATACGTCAACTTGTGGTTTTCATGAGTCATGCATATACCTGGGGAGCGTTGCAACAGTTACTTGTGTTTCATCATTCAAGCTGGGAGTTTGGTCAAGGGGGAGTTTCGATACGTCAACTTGTGGTTTTCATGAGTCACGCACACACCTGGGGAGTGTTGCAACGGATACTTGTATTTCATCACTCATGCTGGGAGTTTGGTCAAGGGAGAGTTTCGATACGTCAACTTGTGGTTTTCATGACTCACGCACACACCTGGGGAGTGATGCAACGGATACTTGTGTTTTATCATTCAAGATGGGTGTTTGGTCAAGGGGGAGTTTCGATACGTCAACTAGTGGTTTTCATGAGTCACGCTCACACCTGGAGAGCGTTGAACCGGATACATGTGGTTCATCATTCAAGCTGGGAGTTTGGTCATGGGGGAGATTCGATACGTCAACTTGTGGTTTTCATGATTCACGCTCACACCTGGGGAGCGTGGCAACAGTTACTTGTGTTTCATCATTCAAGCTGAGAGTTTGGACAAAGGGAAGTTTCGATGCGTCAACTGGAGGTTTTCATGAGTCACGCACTCACCTGGGGAGTGTTGCAACGGATACTTGTGTTTCATCACTCATGCTGGGAGTTTTGCCAAGGGAGAGTTTCGATACGTCAACTTGTGGTTTTCTTGAGTCACGTACACACCTGGGGAGTGTTGCAACGGATGCTTGTTTTTCATGATTCAAGCTGGGAGTTTGGTCCAGGGGAAATTTCGAAACGTGAACTTGTGGTTTTCTTGAGATAAATTCACACCTGGGGAGCGTTGCAACGGATACTTGTGTTTCATCATTCATGCAGGATGTTTGGTCTAGGGGGAGTTTCGATACGTCAACTTGTGTTTTTCATGAGTCATGCACACACATGGGAGGCGTTGAAACATTTACTTGTGTTTCATAATTCAAGCTGGGGTTTGGTCAAGGGGAAGTTTCGATTTGTCAACTTGTGGTTTTCATGAGTCACGCACACACCTGGGGAGTGTTGCAACGGATACTTGTGTTTCATCATTCAAGCTTGGAGTATGGTCAAGGGGGAGATTCGATTCGTCAACTTGTGGTTTTCATGAGTCACGCACACACCTGGGAGGCGTTGCAACAGTTACTTTTATTTCATCATTCAAGCTGGGAGTGTGGCCAAGGTGGAGATTCGATACGTCAACATGTGGTTTTTACATGAGTCACGTACACATCTGGAGAGTGTTGCAACGGATACTTGTGTTTCATCACTCATGCTGGGAGTTTGGTAAAGGGGGAGTTTAGATACGTCAACTTGTGGTTTTCATGAGTCACGCACTTACCTGGGGAGCGTTGCATCAGTTACTTGTGTTTCATCATTCAAGCTGGGAGTTTGGTCAAGGGGGAGTTTCGATACGTCAACTTGTGGTTTTCATGAGTCTTCCTCACACCTGGAGAGCGTTGCAACGGATACTTGTGGTTAATCATTCAAGCTGGGAGTTTGGTCATGAGGGAGTTTCGATACGTCAAATTGTGGTTTTCATGAGTCACGCTCACACCTGGGGAGCGTTGCAACGGATACTTTTGTTCATCATTCAAGCTGGGAGTTTGGTCATGGGGGCGTTTCGATACGTCAACTAGTGGTTTTTTGAGTCACACACACAACTGGGGAGTGATGCAACGGATACTTGTGTTTAATAATTCAAGCTAGAATTTTGGCCAATTGGGAGTTTCGAAACGACAACTTGTGTCTTTTATGAGTCACGCTCACACCTGGTGAGCGTGGCAACAGTTACTTGTGTTTCATCATTCAAGCTGAGAGTTTGGTCAAAGGGGAAGTTTCGATACGTCAACTTGTGGTTTTCATGAGTCTTGCTCACACCTGGAGAGCGTTGCAACGGATACTTGTGGTTCATTATTCAAGCTGTGAGTTTGGTCATGGGGGAGATTCGATACGTCAACTTGTGGTTTTCATGAATCACGCTCACACCTGGAGAGCGTTGCAACGGATACTTGTGTTTCAACATTCAAGCTGAGAGTTTGGTCAAATGGGAGTTTAGAGTCAATTTGTGGTTGTCATGAGTCACGCTCACACCTGGGGAGTGTTGCAACAGATACTTGTGTTTCAACATTAAAGCTGTGAGTTTGGTCATGGGGGAGATTCGATACGTCAACTTGTGGTTTTCATGAATCACGCTCACACCTGGAGAGCGTTGCAACGGATACTTGTGTTTCAACATTCAAGCTGAGAGTTTGGTCAAATGGGAGTTTAGAGTCAATTTGTGGTTGTCATGAGTCACGCTCACACCTGGGGAGTGATGCAACAGATACTTGTGTTTCTTCATTCAAGCTAGGAGTTTGGTCAAGGAGGAGTTTCGATACGTTAACATGTGGTTTTCATGAGTCACGCACACATCTGGAGTGTGTTGCAACGGATACTTGTGTTTCATCACTCATGCTGGGAGTTTGGTCAAGGGGGAGTTTCGATACGTCAACTTGTGGTTTTCATGAGTCATGCATATACCTGGGGAGCGTTGCAACAGTTACTTGTGTTTCATCATTCAAGCTGGGAGTTTGGTCAAGGGGGAGTTTCGATACGTCAACTTGTGGTTTTCATGAGTCACGCACACACCTGGGGAGTGTTGCAACGGATACTTGTGTTTCAACATTCAAGCTGAGAGTTTGGTCAAATGGGAGTTTAGAGTCAATTTGTGGTTGTCATGAGTCACGCTCACACCTGGGGAGTGTTGCAACAGATACTTGTTTTTCTTCATTCAAGCTAGGAGTTTGGTCAAGGAGGAGTTTCGATACGTTAACTTGTGGTTTTCATGAGTCATGCACACATCTGGAGAGTGTTGCAACGGATACTTGTGTTTCATCACTCATGCTGGGAGTTTGGTCAAGGGGGAGTTTCGATACGTCAACTTGTGGTTTTCATGAGTCATGCATATACCTGGGGAGCGTTGCAACAGTTACTTGTGTTTCATCATTCAAGCTGGGAGTTTGGTCAAGGGGGAGTTTCGATACGTCAACTTGTGTTTTTCATGAGTCACGCACACACCTGGGGAGTGTTGCAACGAATACTTGTGTTTCATCACTCATGCTGGGAGTTTGGTCAAGGGAGAGTTTCGATACGTCAACTTGTGGTTTTCATGACTCACGCACACACCTGGGGAGTGATGCAACGGATACTTGTGTTCTATCATTCAAGATGGGTGTTTGGTCAAGGGGGAGTTTCGATACGTCAACTAGTGGTTTTCATGAGTCACGCTCACACCTGGAGAGCGTTGAACCGGATACATGTGGTTCATCATTCAAGCTGGGAGTTTGGTCATGGGGGAGATTCGATACGTCAACTTGTGGTTTTCATGATTCACGCTCACACCTGGGGAGCGTGGCAACAGTTACTTGTGTTTCATCATTCAAGCTGAGAGTTTGGACAAAGGGAAGTTTCGATGCGTCAACTGGAGGTTTTCATGAGTCACGCACTAGCCTGGGGAGTGTTGCAACGGATACTTGTGTTTCATCACTCATGCTGGGAGTTTTGCCAAGGGAGAGTTTCGATACGTCAACTTGTGGTTTTCTTGAGTCACGTACACACCTGGGGAGTGTTGCAACGGATACTTGTTTTTCATGATTCAAGCTGGGAGTTTGGTCCAGGGGAAATTTCGAAACGTGAACTTGTGGTTTTCTTGAGATAAATTCACACCTGGGGAGCGTTGCAACGGATACTTGTGTTTCATCATTCATGCAGGATGTTTGGTCTAGGGGGAGTTTCGATACGTCAACTTGTGTTTTTCATGAGTCATGCACACACATGGGAGGCGTTGAAACATTTACTTGTGTTTCATAATTCAAGCTGGGGTTTGGTCAAGGGGAAGTTTCGATTTGTCAACTTGTGGTTTTCATGAGTCACGCACACACCTGGGGAGTGTTGCAACGGATACTTGTGTTTCATCATTCAAGCTTGGAGTATGGTCAAGGGGGAGATTCGATTCGTCAACTTGTGGTTTTCATGAGTCACGCACACACCTGGGAGGCGTTGCAACAGTTACTTTTATTTCATCATTCAAGCTGGGAGTGTGGCCAAGGTGGAGATTCGATACGTCAACATGTGGTTTTTACATGAGTCACGTACACATCTGGAGAGTGTTGCAACGGATACTTGTGTTTCATCACTCATGCTGGGAGTTTGGTAAAGGGGGAGTTTCGATACGTCAACTTGTGGTTTTCATGAGTCACGCACTTACCTGGGGAGCGTTGCATCAGTTATTTGTGTTTCATCATTCAAGCTGGGAGTTTGGTCAAGGGGGAGTTTCGATACGTCAACTTGTGGTTTTCATGAGTCTTGCTCACACCTGGAGAGCGTTGCAACGGATACTTGTGGTTAATCATTCAAGCTGGGAGTTTGGTCATGAGGGAGTTTCGATACGTCAAATTGTGGTTTTCATGAGTCACGCTCACACCTGGGGAGCGTTGCAACGGATACTTTTGTTCATCATTCAAGCTGGGAGTTTGGTCATGGGGGCGTTTCGATACGTCAACTAGTGGTTTTTTGAGTCACACACACAAGTGGGGAGTGATGCAACGGATACTTGTGTTTAATAATTCAAGCTAGAATTTTGGCCAATTGGGAGTTTCGAAACGACAACTTGTGTCTTTTATGAGTCACGCTCACACCTGGTGAGCGTGGCAACAGTTACTTGTGTTTCATCATTCAAGCTGAGAGTTTGGTCAAAGGGGAAGTTTCGATACGTCAACTTGTGGTTTTCATGAGTCTTGCTCACACCTGGAGAGCGTTGCAACGGATACTTGTGGTTCATCATTCAAGCTGGGAGTTTGGTCATGGGGGAGTTTCGATACGTCAACTTGTGGTTTTCATGAATCACGCTCACACCTGGGGAGCGTAGCAACAGTTACTTGTGTTTCATCATTCAAGGTGGTAGTTTGGTCAAAGGGGAAGTTTCGATACGTCAGCTTGTGGTTTTCATGAGTCACGCACACACCTATGGAGTGATCCAACGGATACTTGTGTTTCATCATTCAAGCTCGGAGTTTGGTCACGTTGGAGTTTCGAAACGTCAACTTGTGGTTTTCATGAATCACGCTCACACCTGGGGAGCGTAGCTACAGTTACTTGTGTTTCATCATTCAAGGTGGGAGTTTGGTCAAAGGGGAAGTTTCGATGAGTCAACTTGTGGTTTTCATGAGTCACGCACACACCTGGGGAGTGTTGCAACGGATACTTGTGTTTCAACATTAAAGCTGTGAGTTTGGTCATGGGGGAGATTCGATACGACAACTTGTGGTTTTCATGAATCACGCTCACACCTGGAGAGCGTTGCAACGGATACTTGTGTTTCAACATTCAAGCTGAGAGTTTGGTCAAATGGGAGTTTAGAGTCAATTTGTGGTTGTCATGAGTCACGCTCACACCTGGGGAGTGTTGCAACAGATACTTGTGTTTCAACATTAAAGCTGTGAGTTTGGTCATGGGGGAGATTCGATACGTCAACTTGTGGTTTTCATGAATCACGCTCACACCTGGAGAGCGTTGCAACGGATACTTGTGTTTCAACATTCAAGCTGAGAGTTTGGTCAAATGGGAGTTTAGAGTCAATTTGTGGTTTCATGAGTCACGCTCACACCTGGGGAGTGTTGCAACAGATACTTGTGTTTCTTCATTCAAGCTAGGAGTTTGGTCAAGGAGGAGTTTCGATACGTTAACTTGTGGTTTTCATGAGTCACGCACACATCTGGAGAGTGTTGCAACGGATACTTGTGTTTCATCACTCATGCTGGGAGTTTGGTCAAGGGGGAGTTTCGATACGTCAACTTGTGGTTTTCATGAGTCATGCATATACCTGGGGAGCGTTGCAACAGTTACTTGTGTTTCATCATTCAAGCTGGGAGTTTGGTCAAGGGGGAGTTTCGATACGTCAACTTGTGGTTTTCATGAGTCACGCACACACCTGGGGAGTGTTGCAACGGATACTTGTGTTTCAACATTCAAGCTGAGAGTTTGGTCAAATGGGAGTTTAGAGTCAATTTGTGGTTGTCATGAGTCACGCTCACACCTGGGGAGTGTTACAACAGATACTTGTTTTTCTTCATTCAAGCTAGGAGTTTGGTCAAGGAGGAGTTTCGATACGTTAACTTGTGGTTTTCATGAGTCACGCACACATCTGGAGAGTGTTGCAACGGATACTTGTGTTTCATCACTCATGCTGGGAGTTTGGTCAAGGGGGAGTTTCGATACGTCAACTTGTGGTTTTCATGAGTCATGCATATACCTGGGGAGCGTTGCAACAGTTACTTGTGTTTCATCATTAGAGCTGGGAGTTTGGTCAAGGGGGAGTTTCGATACGTCAACTTGTGTTTTTCATGAGTCACGCACACACCTGGGGAGTGTTGCAACGAATACTTGTGTTTCATCACTCATGCTGGGAGTTTGGTCAAGGGAGAGTTTCGATACGTCAACTTGTGGTTTTCATGACTCACGCACACACCTGGGGAGTGATGCAACGGATACTTGTGTTCTATCATTCAAGATGGGTGTTTGGTCAAGGGGGAGTTTCGATACGTCAACTAGTGGTTTTCATGAGTCACGCTCACACCTGGAGAGCGTTGAACCGGATACATGTGGTTCATCATTCAAGCTGGGAGTTTGGTCATGGGGGAGATTCGATACGTCAACTTGTGGTTTTCATGATTCACGCTCACACCTGGGGAGCGTGGCAACAGTTACTTGTGTTTCATCATTCAAGCTGAGAGTTTGGACAAAGGGAAGTTTCGATGCGTCAACTGGAGGTTTTCATGAGTCACGCACTAGCCTGGGGAGTGTTGCAACGGATACTTGTGTTTCATCACTCATGCTGGGAGTTTTGCCAAGGGAGAGTTTCGATACGTCAACTTGTGGTTTTCTTGAGTCACGTACACACCTGGGGAGTGTTGCAACGGATACTTGTTTTTCATGATTCAAGCTGGGAGTTTGGTCCAGGGGAAATTTCGAAACGTGAACTTGTGGTTTTCTTGAGATAAATTCACACCTGGGGAGCGTTGCAACGGATACTTGTGTTTCATCATTCATGCAGGATGTTTGGTCTAGGGGGAGTTTCGATACGTCAACTTGTGTTTTTCATGAGTCATGCACACACATGGGAGGCGTTGAAACATTTACTTGTGTTTCATAATTCAAGCTGGGGTTTGGTCAAGGGGAAGTTTCGATTTGTCAACTTGTGGTTTTCATGAGTCACGCACACACCTGGGGAGTGTTGCAACGGATACTTGTGTTTCATCATTCAAGCTTGGAGTATGGTCAAGGGGGAGATTCGATTCGTCAACTTGTGGTTTTCATGAGTCACGCACACACCTGGGAGGCGTTGCAACAGTTACTTTTATTTCATCATTCAAGCTGGGAGTGTGGCCAAGGTGGAGATTCGATACGTCAACATGTGGTTTTTACATGAGTCACGTACACATCTGGAGAGTGTTGCAACGGATACTTGTGTTTCATCACTCATGCTGGGAGTTTGGTAAAGGGGGAGTTTAGATACGTCAACTTGTGGTTTTCATGAGTCACGCACTTACCTGGGGAGCGTTGCATCAGTTACTTGTGTTTCATCATTCAAGCTGGGAGTTTGGTCAAGGGGGAGTTTCGATACGTCAACTTGTGGTTTTCATGAGTCTTCCTCACACCTGGAGAGCGTTGCAACGGATACTTGTGGTTAATCATTCAAGCTGGGAGTTTGGTCATGAGGGAGTTTCGATACGTCAAATTGTGGTTTTCATGAGTCACGCTCACACCTGGGGAGCGTTGCAACGGATACTTTTGTTCATCATTCAAGCTGGGAGTTTGGTCATGGGGGCGTTTCGATACGTCAACTAGTGGTTTTTTGAGTCACACACACAACTGGGGAGTGATGCAACGGATACTTGTGTTTAATAATTCAAGCTAGAATTTTGGCCAATTGGGAGTTTCGAAACGACAACTTGTGTCTTTTATGAGTCACGCTCACACCTGGTGAGCGTGGCAACAGTTACTTGTGTTTCATCATTCAAGCTGAGAGTTTGGTCAAAGGGGAAGTTTCGATACGTCAACTTGTGGTTTTCATGAGTCTTGCTCACACCTGGAGAGCGTTGCAACGGATACTTGTGGTTCATTATTCAAGCTGTGAGTTTGGTCATGGGGGAGATTCGATACGTCAAATTGTGGTTTTCATGAATCACGCTCACACCTGGGGAGCGTAGCAACAGTTACTTGTGTTTCATCATTCAAGGTGGTAGTTTGGTCAAAGGGGAAGTTTCGATACGTCAGCTTGTGGTTTTCATGAGTCACGCACACACCTATGGAGTGATCCAACGGATACTTGTGTTTCATCATTCAAGCTCGGAGTTTGGTCACGTTGGAGTTTCGAAACGTCAACTTGTGGTTTTCATGAATCACGCTCACACCTGGGGAGCGTAGCTACAGTTACTTGTGTTTCATCATTCAAGGTGGGAGTTTGGTCAAAGGGGAAGTTTCGATGAGTCAACTTGTGGTTTTCATGAGTCACGCACACACCTGGGGAGTGTTGCAACGGATACTTGTGTTTCAACATTAAAGCTGTGAGTTTGGTCATGGGGGAGATTCGATACGACAACTTGTGGTTTTCATGAATCACGCTCACACCTGGAGAGCGTTGCAACGGATACTTGTGTTTCAACATTCAAGCTGAGAGTTTGGTCAAATGGGAGTTTAGAGTCAATTTGTGGTTGTCATGAGTCACGCTCACACCTGGGGAGTGTTGCAACAGATACTTGTGTTTCAACATTAAAGCTGTGAGTTTGGTCATGGGGGAGATTCGATACGTCAACTTGTGGTTTTCATGAATCACGCTCACACCTGGAGAGCGTTGCAACGGATACTTGTGTTTCAACATTCAAGCTGAGAGTTTGGTCAAATGGGAGTTTAGAGTCAATTTGTGGTTTCATGAGTCACGCTCACACCTGGGGAGTGTTGCAACAGATACTTGTGTTTCTTCATTCAAGCTAGGAGTTTGGTCAAGGAGGAGTTTCGATACGTTAACTTGTGGTTTTCATGAGTCACGCACACATCTGGAGAGTGTTGCAACGGATACTTGTGTTTCATCACTCATGCTGGGAGTTTGGTCAAGGGGGAGTTTCGATACGTCAACTTGTGGTTTTCATGAGTCATGCATATACCTGGGGAGCGTTGCAACAGTTACTTGTGTTTCATCATTCAAGCTGGGAGTTTGGTCAAGGGGGAGTTTCGATACGTCAACTTGTGGTTTTCATGAGTCACGCACACACCTGGGGAGTGTTGCAACGGATACTTGTGTTTCAACATTCAAGCTGAGAGTTTGGTCAAATGGGAGTTTAGAGTCAATTTGTGGTTGTCATGAGTCACGCTCACACCTGGGGAGTGTTACAACAGATACTTGTTTTTCTTCATTCAAGCTAGGAGTTTGGTCAAGGAGGAGTTTCGATACGTTAACTTGTGGTTTTCATGAGTCACGCACACATCTGGAGAGTGTTGCAACGGATACTTGTGTTTCATCACTCATGCTGGGAGTTTGGTCAAGGGGGAGTTTCGATACGTCAACTTGTGGTTTTCATGAGTCATGCATATACCTGGGGAGCGTTGCAACAGTTACTTGTGTTTCATCATTAGAGCTGGGAGTTTGGTCAAGGGGGAGTTTCGATACGTCAACTTGTGTTTTTCATGAGTCACGCACACACCTGGGGAGTGTTGCAACGAATACTTGTGTTTCATCACTCATGCTGGGAGTTTGGTCAAGGGAGAGTTTCGATACGTCAACTTGTGGTTTTCATGACTCACGCACACACCTGGGGAGTGATGCAACGGATACTTGTGTTCTATCATTCAAGATGGGTGTTTGGTCAAGGGGGAGTTTCGATACGTCAACTAGTGGTTTTCATGAGTCACGCTCACACCTGGAGAGCGTTGAACCGGATACATGTGGTTCATCATTCAAGCTGGGAGTTTGGTCATGGGGGAGATTCGATACGTCAACTTGTGGTTTTCATGATTCACGCTCACACCTGGGGAGCGTGGCAACAGTTACTTGTGTTTCATCATTCAAGCTGAGAGTTTGGACAAAGGGAAGTTTCGATGCGTCAACTGGAGGTTTTCATGAGTCACGCACTAGCCTGGGGAGTGTTGCAACGGATACTTGTGTTTCATCACTCATGCTGGGAGTTTTGCCAAGGGAGAGTTTCGATACGTCAACTTGTGGTTTTCTTGAGTCACGTACACACCTGGGGAGTGTTGCAACGGATACTTGTTTTTCATGATTCAAGCTGGGAGTTTGGTCCAGGGGAAATTTCGAAACGTGAACTTGTGGTTTTCTTGAGATAAATTCACACCTGGGGAGCGTTGCAACGGATACTTGTGTTTCATCATTCATGCAGGATGTTTGGTCTAGGGGGAGTTTCGATACGTCAACTTGTGTTTTTCATGAGTCATGCACACACATGGGAGGCGTTGAAACATTTACTTGTGTTTCATAATTCAAGCTGGGGTTTGGTCAAGGGGAAGTTTCGATTTGTCAACTTGTGGTTTTCATGAGTCACGCACACACCTGGGGAGTGTTGCAACGGATACTTGTGTTTCATCATTCAAGCTTGGAGTATGGTCAAGGGGGAGATTCGATTCGTCAACTTGTGGTTTTCATGAGTCACGCACACACCTGGGAGGCGTTGCAACAGTTACTTTTATTTCATCATTCAAGCTGGGAGTGTGGCCAAGGTGGAGATTCGATACGTCAACATGTGGTTTTTACATGAGTCACGTACACATCTGGAGAGTGTTGCAACGGATACTTGTGTTTCATCACTCATGCTGGGAGTTTGGTAAAGGGGGAGTTTCGATACGTCAACTTGTGGTTTTCATGAGTCACGCACTTAACTGGGGAGCGTTGCATCAGTTACTTGTGTTTCATCATTCAAGCTGGGAGTTTGGTCAAGGGGGAGTTTCGATACGTCAACTTGTGGTTTTCATGAGTCTTGCTCACACCTGGAGAGCGTTGCAACGGATACTTGTGGTTAATCATTCAAGCTGGGAGTTTGGTCATGAGGGAGTTTCGATACGTCAAATTGTGGTTTTCATGAGTCACGCTCACACCTGGGGAGCGTTGCAACGGATACTTTTGTTCATCATTCAAGCTGGGAGTTTGGTCATGGGGGCGTTTCGATACGTCAACTAGTGGTTTTTTGAGTCACACACACAAGTGGGGAGTGATGCAACGGATACTTGTGTTTAATAATTCAAGCTAGAATTTTGGCCAATTGGGAGTTTCGAAACGACAACTTGTGTCTTTTATGAGTCACGCTCACACCTGGTGAGCGTGGCAACAGTTACTTGTGTTTCATCATTCAAGCTGAGAGTTTGGTCAAAGGGGAAGTTTCGATACGTCAACTTGTGGTTTTCATGAGTCTTGCTCACACCTGGAGAGCGTTGCAACGGATACTTGTGGTTCATTATTCAAGCTGGGAGTTTGGTCATGGGGGAGTTTCGATACGTCAACTTGTGGTTTTCATGAATCACGCTCACACCTGGGGAGCGTAGCAACAGTTACTTGTGTTTCATCATTCAAGGTGGTAGTTTGGTCAAAGGGGAAGTTTCGATACGTCAGCTTGTGGTTTTCATGAGTCACGCACACACCTATGGAGTGATCCAACGGATACTTGTGTTTCATCATTCAAGCTCGGAGTTTGGTCACGTTGGAGTTTCGAAACGTCAACTTGTGGTTTTCATGAATCACGCTCACACCTGGGGAGCGTAGCAACAGTTACTTGTGTTTCATCATTCAAGGTGGGAGTTTGGTCAAAGGGGAAGTTTCGATGAGTCAACTTGTGGTTTTCATGAGTCACGCACACACCTGGGGAGTGTTGCAACGGATACTTGTGTTTCAACATTAAAGCTGTGAGTTTGGTCATGGGGGAGATTCGATACGACAACTTGTGGTTTTCATGAATCACGCTCACACCTGGAGAGCGTTGCAACGGATACTTGTGTTTCAACATTCAAGCTGAGAGTTTGGTCAAATGGGAGTTTAGAGTCAATTTGTGGTTGTCATGAGTCACGCTCACACCTGGGGAGTGTTGCAACAGATACTTGTGTTTCAACATTAAAGCTGTGAGTTTGGTCATGGGGGAGATTCGATACGTCAACTTGTGGTTTTCATGAATCACGCTCACACCTGGAGAGCGTTGCAACGGATACTTGTGTTTCAACATTCAAGCTGAGAGTTTGGTCAAATGGGAGTTTAGAGTCAATTTGTGGTTTCATGAGTCACGCTCACACCTGGGGAGTGTTGCAACAGATACTTGTGTTTCTTCATTCAAGCTAGGAGTTTGGTCAAGGAGGAGTTTCGATACGTTAACTTGTGGTTTTCATGAGTCACGCACACATCTGGAGAGTGTTGCAACGGATACTTGTGTTTCATCACTCATGCTGGGAGTTTGGTCAAGGGGGAGTTTCGATACGTCAACTTGTGGTTTTCATGAGTCATGCATATACCTGGGGAGCGTTGCAACAGTTACTTGTGTTTCATCATTCAAGCTGGGAGTTTGGTCAAGGGGGAGTTTCGATACGTCAACTTGTGGTTTTCATGAGTCACGCACACACCTGGGGAGTGTTGCAACGGATATTTGTGTTTCAACATTCAAGCTGAGAGTTTGGTCAAATGGGAGTTTAGAGTCAATTTGTGGTATTCATGAGTCACGCTCACACCTGGGGAGTGTTGCAACAGATACTTGTGTTTCTTCATTCAAGCTAGGAGTTTGGTCAAGGAGGAGTTTCGATACGTTAACTTGTGGTTTTTTATGAGTCACGCACACATCTGGAGAGTGTTGCAACGGATACTTGTGTTTCATCACTCATGCTGGGAGTTTGGTCAAGGGGGAGTTTCGATACGTCAACTTGTGGTTTTCATGAGTCATGCATATACCTGGGGAGCGTTGCAACAGTTACTTGTGTTTCATCATTCAAGCTGGGAGTTTGGTCAAGGGGGAGTTTCGATACGTCAACTTGTGGTTTTCATGAGTCACGCACACACCTGGGGAGTGTTGCAACGGATACTTGTGTTTCATCACTCATGCTTGGAGTTTGGTCAAGGGAGAGTTTCGATACGTCAACTTGTGGTTTTCATGACTCACGCACACACCTGGGGAGTGATGCAACGGATACTTGTGTTTTATCATTCAAGATGGGTGTTTGGTCAAGGGGGAGTTTCGATACGTCAACTAGTGGTTTTCATGAGTCACGCTCACACCTGGAGAGCGTTGAACCGGATACATGTGGTTCATCATTCAAGCTGGGAGTTTGGTCATGGGGGAGATTCGATACGTCAACTTGTGGTTTTCATGATTCACGCTCACACCTGGGGAGCGTGGCAACAGTTACTTGTGTTTCATCATTCAAGCTGAGAGTTTGGACAAAGGGAAGTTTCGATGCGTCAACTGGAGGTTTTCATGAGTCACGCACTCACCTGGGGAGTGTTGCAACGGATACTTGTGTTTCATCACTCATGCTGGGAGTTTTGCCAAGGGAGAGTTTCGATACGTCAACTTGTGGTTTTCTTGAGTCACGTACACACCTGGGGAGTGTTGCAACGGATACTTGTTTTTCATGATTCAAGCTGGGAGTTTGGTCCAGGGGAAATTTCGAAACGTGAACTTGTGGTTTTCTTGAGATACAGTCACACCTGGTGAGCGTTGCAACGGATACTTGTGTTTCATCATTCATGCAGGATGTTTGGTCTAGGGGGAGTTTCGATACGTTTCTTGTGTTTTTCATGAGTCATGCACACACATGGGAGGCGTTGAAACATTTACTTGTGTTTCATAATTCAAGCTGGGGTTTGGTCAAGGGGAAGTTTCGATTTGTCAACTTGTGGTTTTCATGAGTCACGCACACACCTGGGAGGCGTTGCAACAGTTACTTTTATTTCATCATTCAAGCTGGGAGTGTGGCCAAGGTGGAGATTCGATACGTCAACATGTGGTTTTTACATGAGTCACGTACACATCTGGAGAGTGTTGCAACGGATACTTGTGTTTCATCACTCATGCTGGGAGTTTGGTAAAGGGGGAGTTTCGATACGTCAACTTGTGGTTTTCATGAGTCACGCACTTACCTGGGGAGCGTTGCATCAGTTACTTGTGTTTCATCATTCAAGCTGGGAGTTTGGTCAAGGGGGAGTTTCGATACGTCAACTTGTGGTTTTCATGAGTCTTGCTCACACCTGGAGAGCGTTGCAACGGATACTTGTGGTTAATCATTCAAGCTGGGAGTTTGGTCATGAGGGAGTTTCGATACGTCAAATTGTGGTTTTCATGAGTCACGCTCACACCTGGGGAGCGTTGCAACGGATACTTTTGTTCATCATTCAAGCTGGGAGTTTGGTCATGGGGGCGTTTCGATACGTCAACTAGTGGTTTTTTGAGTCACACACACAAGTGGGGAGTGATGCAACGGATACTTGTGTTTAATAATTCAAGCTAGAATTTTGGCCAATTGGGAGTTTCGAAACGACAACTTGTGTCTTTTATGAGTCACGCTCACACCTGGTGAGCGTGGCAACAGTTACTTGTGTTTCATCATTCAAGCTGAGAGTTTGGTCAAAGGGGAAGTTTCGATACGTCAACTTGTGGTTTTCATGAGTCTTGCTCACACCTGGAGAGCGTTGCAACGGATACTTGTGGTTCATTATTCAAGCTGGGAGTTTGGTCATGGGGGAGTTTCGATACGTCAACTTGTGGTTTTCATGAATCACGCTCACACCTGGGGAGCGTAGCAACAGTTACTTGTGTTTCATCATTCAAGGTGGTAGTTTGGTCAAAGGGGAAGTTTCGATACGTCAGCTTGTGGTTTTCATGAGTCACGCACACACCTATGGAGTGATCCAACGGATACTTGTGTTTCATCATTCAAGCTCGGAGTTTGGTCACGTTGGAGTTTCGAAACGTCAACTTGTGGTTTTCATGAATCACGCTCACACCTGGGGAGCGTAGCAACAGTTACTTGTGTTTCATCATTCAAGGTGGGAGTTTGGTCAAAGGGGAAGTTTCGATGAGTCAACTTGTGGTTTTCATGAGTCACGCACACACCTGGGGAGTGTTGCAACGGATACTTGTGTTTCAACATTAAAGCTGTGAGTTTGGTCATGGGGGAGATTCGATACGTCAACTTGTGGTTTTCATGAATCACGCTCACACCTGGAGAGCGTTGCAACGGATACTTGTGTTTCAACATTCAAGCTGAGAGTTTGGTCAAATGGGAGTTTAGAGTCAATTTGTGGTTGTCATGAGTCACGCTCACACCTGGGGAGTGTTGCAACAGATACTTGTGTTTCAACATTAAAGCTGTGAGTTTGGTCATGGGGGAGATTCGATACGTCAACTTGTGGTTTTCATGAATCACGCTCACACCTGGAGAGCGTTGCAACGGATACTTGTGTTTCAACAATCAAGCTGAGAGTTTGGTCAAATGGGAGTTTAGAGTCAATTTGTGGTTTCATGAGTCACGCTCACACCTGGGGAGTGTTGCAACAGATACTTGTGTTTCTTCATTCAAGCTAGGAGTTTGGTCAAGGAGGAGTTTCGATACGTTAACTTGTGGTTTTCATGAGTCACGCACACATCTGGAGAGTGTTGCAACGGATACTTGTGTTTCATCACTCATGCTGGGAGTTTGGTCAAGGGGGAGTTTCGATACGTCAACTTGTGGTTTTCATGAGTCATGCATATACCTGGGGAGCGTTGCAACAGTTACTTGTGTTTCATCATTCAAGCTGGGAGTTTGGTCAAGGGGGAGTTTCGATACGTCAACTTGTGGTTTTCATGAGTCACGCACACACCTGGGGAGTGTTGCAACGGATACTTGTGTTTCAACATTCAAGCTGAGAGTTTGGTCAAATGGGAGTTTAGAGTCAATTTGTGGTTGTCATGAGTCACGCTCACACCTGGGGAGTGTTGCAACAGATACTTGTGTTTCTTCATTCAAGCTAGGAGTTTGGTCAAGGAGGAGTTTCGATACGTTAACTTGTGGTTTTTTATGAGTCACGCACACATCTGGAGAGTGTTGCAACGGATACTTGTGTTTCATCACTCATGCTGGGAGTTTGGTCAAGGGGGAGTTTCGATACGTCAACTTGTGGTTTTCATAAGTCATGCATATACCTGGGGAGCGTTGCAACAGTTACTTGTGTGTCATCATTCAAGCTGGGAGTTTGGTCAAGGGGGAGTTTCGATACGTCAACTTGTGGTTTTCATGAGTCACGCACACACCTGGGGAGTGTTGCAACGGATACTTGTGTTTCATCACTCATGCTTGGAGTTTGGTCAAGGGAGAGTTTCGATACGTCAACTAGTGGTTTTCATGAGTCACGCTCACACCTGGAGAGCGTTGAACCGGATACATGTGGTTCATCATTCAAGCTGGGAGTTTGGTCATGGGGGAGATTCGATACGTCAACTTGTGGTTTTCATGATTCACGCTCACACCTGGGGAGCGTGGCAACAGTTACTTGTGTTTCATCATTCAAGCTGAGAGTTTGGACAAAGGGAAGTTTCGATGCGTCAACTGGAGGTTTTCATGAGTCACGCACTCACCTGGGGAGTGTTGCAACGGATACTTGTGTTTCATCACTCATGCTGGGAGTTTTGCCAAGGGAGAGTTTCGATACGTCAACTTGTGGTTTTCTTGAGTCACGTACACACCTGGGGAGTGTTGCAACGGATACTTGTTTTTCATGATTCAAGCTGGGAGTTTGGTCCAGGGGAAATTTCGAAACGTGAACTTGTGGTTTTCTTGAGATACAGTCACACCTGGGGAGCGTTGCAACGGATACTTGTGTTTCATCATTCATGCAGGATGTTTGGTCTAGGGGGAGTTTCGATACGTTTCTTGTGTTTTTCATGAGTCATGCACACACATGGGAGGCGTTGAAACATTTACTTGTGTTTCATAATTCAAGCTGGGGTTTGGTCAAGGGGAAGTTTCGATTTGTCAACTTGTGGTTTTCATGAGTCACGCACACACCTGGGGAGTGTTGCAACGGATACTTGTGTTTCATCATTCAAGCTTGGAGTATGGTCAAGGGGGAGATTCGATTCGTGAACTTGTGGTTTTCATGAGTCACGCACACACCTGGGAGGCGTTGCAACAGTTACTTTTATTTCATCATTCAAGCTGGGAGTGTGGCCAAGGTGGAGATTCGATACGTCAACATGTGGTTTTTACATGAGTCACGTACACATCTGGAGAGTGTTGCAACGGATACTTGTGTTTCATCACTCATGCTGGGAGTTTGGTAAAGGGGGAGTTTCGATACGTCAACTTGTGGTTTTCATGAGTCACGCACTTACCTGGGGAGCGTTGCATCAGTTACTTGTGTTTCATCATTCAAGCTGGGAGTTTGGTCAAGGGGGAGTTTCGATACGTCAACTTGTGGTTTTCATGAGTCTTGCTCACACCTGGAGAGCGTTGCAACGGATACTTGTGGTTAATCATTCAAGCTGGGAGTTTGGTCATGAGGGAGTTTCGATACGTCAAGTTTTGGTTTTCATGAGTCACGCTCACACCTGGGGAGCGTTGCAACGGATACTTGTTGTTCATCATTCAAGCTGGGAGTTTGGTCATGGGGGAGTTTCGATACGTCAACTAGTGGTTTTTTGAGTCACACACACAACTGGGGAGTGATGCAACGGATACTTGTGTTTAATAATTCAAGCTAAAATTTTGGCCAATTGGGAGTTTCGAAACGACAACTTGTGTCTTTTATGAGTCACGCTCACACCTGGTGAGCGTGGCAACAGTTACTTGTGTTTCATCATTCAAGCTGAGAGTTTGGTCAAAGGGGAAGTTTCGATACGTCAACTTATGGTTTTCATGAGTCTTGCTCACACCTGGAGAGCGTTGCAACGGATACTTGTGGTTCATTATTCAAGCTGGGAGTTTGGTCATGGGGGAGTTTCGATACGTCAACTTGTGGTTTTCATGAATCACGCTCACACCTGGGGAGCGTAGCAACAGTTACTTGTGTTTCATCATTCAAGGTGGTAGTTTGGTCAAAGGGGAAGTTTCGATACGTCAACTTGTGGTTTTCATGAGTCACGCACACACCTATGGAGTGATGCAACGGATACTTGTGTTTCATCATTCAAGCTCGGAGTTTGGTCACGTTGGAGTTTCGAAACGTCAACTTGTGGTTTTCATGAATCACGCTCACACCTGGGGAGCGTAGCAACAGTTACTTGTGTTTCATCATTCAAGGTGGGAGATTGGTCAAAGGGGAATTTTCGATGAGTCAACTTGTGGTTTTCATGAGTCACGTACACACCTGGGGAGTGTTGCAACGGATACTTGTGTTTCAACATTCAAGCTGAGAGTTTGGTCAAATGGGAGTTTAGAGTCAATTTGTGGTTGTCATGAGTCACGCTCACACCTGGGGAGTGTTGCAACAGATACTTGTGTTTCTTCATTCAAGCTAGGAGTTTGGTCAAGGAGGAGTTTCGATACGTCAACTTGTGGTTTTCATGAGTCACGCACACATCTGGAGAGTGTTGCAACGGATACTTGTGTTTCATCACTCATGCTGGGAGTTTGGTCAAGGGGGAGTTTCGATACGTCAACTTGTGGTTTTCATGAGTCATGCATATACCTGGGGAGCGTTGCAACAGTTACTTATGTTTCATCATTCAAGCTGGGAGTTTGGTCAAGGGGGAGATTCGATACGTCAACTTGTGGTTTTCATGAGTCACGCACACACCTGGGGAGTGTTGCAACGGATACTTGTGTTTCATCACTCATGCTGGGAGTTTGGTCAAGGGAGAGTTTCGATACGTCAACTTGTGGTTTTCTTGAGTCACGTTCACACCTGGGGAGTGTTGCAACGGATACTTGTGTTTCATCATTCAAGCTGGGTGTTTGGTCAAGGGGGAGTTTCGATACGTCAACTTGTGGTTTTCATGAGTCTTGCTCACACCTGGAGAGCGTTGCAACGGATACTTGTGGCTCATCATTCAAGCTGGGAGTTTGGTCATGGGGGAGTTTCGATACGTCAACTTGTGTTTTTCATGTGTCACGCTCACACCTGGGGAGCATTGCAACATTTACTTGTGTTTCATCATTCAAGCTGGGAGTTTGGTCAAGGGGGAGTTTCGATACGTCAACTAGTGGTTTTCATGAGTCACGCAGTCACCTTGGGAGTGTTTCAACGGATACTTGTGTTTCATCACTCATGCTGGGAGTTTTGCCAAGGGAGAGTTTCGATACGTCAACTTGTGGCTTTCTTGAGTCACGTACACACCTGGGGAGTGTTGCAACGGATACTTGTTTTTCATAATTCAAGCTAGGAGTTTGGTCAAGGGGGAATTTCGAAACGTGAACTTGTGGTTTTCTTGAGTAACAGTCACACCTGGGGAGCGTTGCAACGGATACTTGTGATTCATCATTCGTGCTGGATGATTGGTCTAGGGGGAGTTTCGATACGTCAACTTGTGGTTTTCATGAGTCACGCACACACATGGGAGGCGTTGAAAAATTTACTAGTGTTTCATCATTCAAGCTGGGGGTTTGGTCAAGGGGAAGTTTCGATTTGTCAACTTGTGGTTTTCATGAGTCACGCACACACCTGGGGAGTGTTGCAACGGATACTTGTGTTTCATCATTCAAGCTTGGAGTGTGGTCAAGGGGGAGATTTGATTCGTCAACTTGTGGTTTTCTTGAGTCACGCACACACCTGGGGAGTGTTGCAACGGATACTTGTGTTTCATCACTCATGCTGGGAGTTTGGTCAAGGGAGAGTTTCGATACGTCAACTTGTGGTTTTCTTGAGTCACGTTCACACCTGGGGAGTGTTGCAACGGATACTTTTGTTCATCATTCAAGCTGGGAGTTTGGTCATGGGGGCGTTTCGATACGTCAACTAGTGGTTTTTTGAGTCACACACACAACTGGGGAGTGATGCAACGGATACTTGTGTTTAATAATTCAAGCTAGAATTTTGGCCAATTGGGAGTTTCGAAACGACAACTTGTGTCTTTTATGAGTCACGCTCACACCTGGTGAGCGTGGCAACAGTTACTTGTGTTTCATCATTCAAGCTGAGAGTTTGGTCAAAGGGGAAGTTTCGATACGTCAACTTGTGGTTTTCATGAGTCTTGCTCACACCTGGAGAGCGTTGCAACGGATACTTGTGGTTCATTATTCAAGCTGTGAGTTTGGTCATGGGGGAGATTCGATACGTCAACTTGTGGTTTTCATGAATTACGCTCACACCTGGAGAGCGTTGCAACGGATACTTGTGTTTCAACATTCAAGCTGAGAGTTTGGTCAAATGGGAGTTTAGAGTCAATTTGTGGTTGTCATGAGTCACGCTCACACCTGGGGAGTGTTGCAACAGATACTTGTGTTTCAACATTAAAGCTCTGAGCTTGGTCATGGGGGAGATTCGATACGTCAACTTGTGGTTTTCATGAATCACGCTCACACCTGGAGAGCGTTGCAACGGATACTTGTGTTTCAACATTCAAGCTGAGAGTTTGGTCAAATGGGAGTTTAGAGTCAATTTGTGGTTGTCATGAGTCACGCTCACACCTGGGGAGTGTTGCAACAGATACTTGTGTTTCTTCATTCAAGCTAGGAGTTTGGTCAAGGAGGAGTTTCGATACGTTAACATGTGGTTTTCATGAGTCACGCACACATCTGGAGAGTGTTGCAACGGATACTTGTGTTTCATCACTCATGCTGGGAGTTTGGTCAAGGGGGAGTTTCGATACGTCAACTTGTGGTTTTCATGAGTCATGCATATACCTGGGGAGCGTTGCAACAGTTACTTGTGTTTCATCATTCAAGCTGGGAGTTTGGTCAAGGGGGAGTTTCGATACGTCAACTTGTGGTTTTCATGAGTCACGCACACACCTGGGGAGTGTTGCAACGGATACTTGTGTTTCAACATTCAAGCTGAGAGTTTGGTCAAATGGGAGTATAGAGTCAATTTGTGGTTGTCATGAGTCACGCTCACACCTGGGAAGTGTTGCAACAGATACTTGTTTTTCTTCATTCAAGCTAGGAGTTTGGTCAAGGAGGAGTTTCGATACGTTAACTTGTGGTTTTCATGAGTCACGCACACATCTGGAGAGTGTTGCAACGGATACTTGTGTTTCATCACTCATGCTGGGAGTTTGGTCAAGGGGGAGTTTCGATACGTCAACTTGTGGTTTTCATGAGTCATGCATATACCTGGGGAGCGTTGCAACAGTTACTTGTGTTTCATCATTCAAGCTGGGAGTTTGGTCAAGGGGGAGTTTCGATACGTCAACTTGTGGTTTTCATGAGTCACGCACACACCTGGGGAGTGTTGCAACGAATACTTGTGTTTCATCACTCATGCTGGGAGTTTGGTCAAGGGAGAGTTTTGATACGTCAACTTGTGGTTTTCATGACTCACGCACACACCTGGGGAGTGATGCAACGGATACTTGTGTTTTATCATTCAAGATGGGTGTTTGGTCAAGGGGGAGTTTCGATACGTCAACTAGTGGTTTTCATGAGTCACGCTCACACCTGGAGAGCGTTGAACCGGATACATGTGGTTCATCATTCAAGCTGGGAGTTTGGTCATGGGGGAGATTCGATACGTCAACTTGTGGTTTTCATGATTCACGCTCACACCTGGGGAGCGTGGCAACAGTTACTTGTGTTTCATCATTCAAGCTGAGAGTTTGGACAAAGGGAAGTTTCGATGCGTCAACTGGAGGTTTTCATGAGTCACGCACTAACCTGGGGAGTGTTGCAACGGATACTTGTGTTTCATCACTCATGCTGGGAGTTTTGCCAAGGGAGAGTTTCGATACGTCAACTTGTGGTTTTCTTGAGTCACGTACACACCTGGGGAGTGTTGCAACGGATACTTGTTTTTCATGATTCAAGCTGGGAGTTTGGTCCAGGGGAAATTTCGAAACGTGAACTTGTGGTTTTCTTGAGATAAATTCACACCTGGGGAGCGTTGCAACGGATACTTGTGTTTCATCATTCATGCAGGATGTTTGGTCTAGGGGGAGTTTCGATACGTCAACTTGTGTTTTTCATGAGTCATGCACACACATGGGAGGCGTTGAAACATTTACTTGTGTTTCATAATTCAAGCTGGGGTTTGGTCAAGGGGAAGTTTCGATTTGTCAACTTGTGGTTTTCATGAGTCACGCACACACCTGGGGAGTGTTGCAACGGATACTTGTGTTTCATCATTCAAGCTTGGAGTATGGTCAAGGGGGAGATTCGATTCGTCAACTTGTGGTTTTCATGAGTCACGCACACACCTGGGAGGCGTTGCAACAGTTACTTTTATTTCATCATTCAAGCTGGGAGTGTGGCCAAGGTGGAGATTCGATACGTCAACATGTGGTTTTTACATGAGTCACGTACACATCTGGAGAGTGTTGCAACGGATACTTGTGTTTCATCACTCATGCTGGGAGTTTGGTAAAGGGGGAGTTTCGATACGTCAACTTGTGGTTTTCATGAGTCACGCACTTACCTGGGGAGCGTTGCATCAGTTACTTGTGTTTCATCATTCAAGCTGGGAGTTTGGTCAAGGGGGAGTTTCGATACGTCAACTTGTGGTTTTCATGAGTCTTGCTCACACCTGGAGAGCGTTGCAACGGATACTTGTGGTTAATCATTCAAGCTGGGAGTTTGGTCATGAGGGAGTTTCGATACGTCAAATTGTGGTTTTCATGAGTCACGCTCACACCTGGGGAGCGTTGCAACGGATACTTTTGTTCATCATTCAAGCTGGGAGTTTGGTCATGGGGGCGTTTCGATACGTCAACTAGTGGTTTTTTGAGTCACACACACAACTGGGGAGTGATGCAACGGATACTTGTGTTTAATAATTCAAGCTAGAATTTTGGCCAATTGGGAGTTTCGAAACGACAACTTGTGTCTTTTATGAGTCACGCTCACACCTGGTGAGCGTGGCAACAGTTACTTGTGTTTCATCATTCAAGCTGAGAGTTTGGTCAAAGGGGAAGTTTCGATACGTCAACTTGTGGTTTTCATGAGTCTTGCTCACACATGGAGAGCGTTGCAACGGATACTTGTGGTTCATTATTCAAGCTGGGAGTTTGGTCATGTGGGAGTTTCGATACGTCAACTTGTGGTTTTCATGAATCACGCTCACACCTGGGGAGCGTAGCAACAGTTACTTGTGTTTCATCATTCAAGGTGGTAGTTTGGTCAAAGGGGAAGTTTCGATACGTCAGCTTGTGGTTTTCATGAGTCACGCACACACCTATGGAGTGATCCAACGGATACTTGTGTTTCATCATTCAAGCTCGGAGTTTGGTCACGTTGGAGTTTCGAAACGTCAACTTGTGGTTTTCATGAATCACGCTCACACCTGGGGAGCGTAGCAACAGTTACTTGTGTTTCATCATTCAAGGTGGGAGTTTGGTCAAAGGGGAAGTTTCGATGAGTCAACTTGTGGTTTTCATGAGTCACGCACACACCTGGGGAGTGTTGCAACGGATACTTGTGTTTCAACATTAAAGCTGTGAGTTTGGTCATGGGGGAGATTCGATACGTCAACTTGTGGTTTTCATGAATCACGCTCACACCTGGAGAGCGTTGCAACGGATACTTGTGGTTCATTATTCAAGCTGAGAGTTTGGTCAAAGGGGAAGTTTCGATACGTCAACTTATGGTTTTCATGAGTCTTGCTCACACCTGGAGAGCGTTGCAACGGATACTTGTGGTTCATTATTCAAGCTGGGAGTTTGGTCATGGGGGAGTTTCGATACGTCAACTTGTGGTTTTCATGAATCACGCTCACACCTGGGGAGCGTAGCAACAGTTACTTGTGTTTCATCATTCAAGGTGGTAGTTTGGTCAAAGGGGAAGTTTCGATACGTCAACTTGTGGTTTTCATGAGTCACGCACACACCTATGGAGTGATCCAACGGATACTTGTGTTTCATCATTCAAGCTCGGAGTTTGGTCACGTTGGAGTTTCGAAACGTCAACTTGTGGTTTTCATGAATCACGCTCACACCTGGGGAGCGTAGCAACAGTTACTTGTGTTTCATCATTCAAGGTGGGAGATTGGTCAAAGGGGAAGTTTCGATGAGTCAACTTGTGGTTTTCATGAGTCACGTACACACCTGGGGAGTGTTGCAACGGATACTTGTGTTTCTTCATTCAAGCTAGGAGTTTGGTCAAGGAGGAGTTTCGATACGTCAACTTGTGGTTTTCATGAGTCACGCACACATCTGGAGAGTGTTGCAACGGATACTTGTGTTTCATCACTCATGCTGGGAGTTTGGTCAAGGGGGAGTTTCGATACGTCAACTTGTGGTTTTCATGAGTCATGCATATACCTGGGGAGCGTTGCAACAGTTACTTATGTTTCATCATTCAAGCTGGGAGTTTGGTCAAGGGGGAGTTTCGATACGTCAACTTGTGGTTTTCATGAGTCACGCACACACCTGGGGAGTGTTGCAACGGATACTTGTGTTTCATCACTCATGCTGGGAGTTTGGTCAAGGGAGAGTTTCGATACGTCAACTTGTGGTTTTCTTGAGTCACGTTCACACCTGGGGAGTGTTGCAACGGATACTTGTGTTTCATCATTCAAGCTGGGTGTTTGGTCAAGGGGGAGTTTCGATACGTCAACTTTTTGTTATTCATGAGTCTTGCTCACACCTGGAGAGCGTTGCAACGGATACTTGTGGCTCATCATTCAAGCTGGGAGTTTGGTCATGGGGGAGTTTCGATACGTCAACTTGTGTTTTTCATGTGTCACGCTCACACCTGGGGAGCGTTGCAACATTTACTTGTGTTTCATCATTCAAGCTGGGAGTTTGGTCAAGGGGGAGTTTCGATACGTCAACTAGTGGTTTTCATGAGTCACGCAGTCACCTTGGGAGTGTTTCAACGGATACTTGTGTTTCATCACTCATGCTGGGAGTTTTTGCCAAGGGAGAGTTTCGATACGTCAACTTGTGGCTTTCTTGAGTCACGTACACACCTGGGGAGTGTTGCAACGGATACTTGTTTTTCATAATTCAAGCTAGGAGTTTGGTCAAGGGGGAATTTCGAAACGTGAACTTGTGGTTTTCTTGAGTAACAGTCACACCTGAGGAGCGTTGCAACGGATACTTGTGATTCATCATTCGTGCTGGATGATTGGTCTAGGGGGAGTTTCGATACGTCAACTTGTGGTTTTCATGAGTCACGCACACACATGGGAGGCGTTGAAAAATTTACTAGTGTTTCATCATTCAAGCTGGGGGTTTGGTCAAGGGGAAGTTTCGATTTGTCAACTTGTGGTTTTCATGAGTCACGCACACACCTGGGGAGTGTTGCAACGGATACTTGTGTTTCATCATTCAAGCTTGGAGTGTGGTCAAGGGGGAGATTTGATTCGTCAACTTGTGGTTTTCTTGAGTCACGCACACACCTGGGGAGTGTTGCAACGGATACTTGTGTTTCATCACTCATGCTGGGAGTTTGGTCAAGGGAGAGTTTCGATACGTCAACTTGTGGTTTTCTTGAGTCACGTTCACACCTGGGGAGTGTTGCAACGGATACTTTTGTTCATCATTCAAGCTGGGAGTTTGGTCATGGGGGCGTTTCGATACGTCAACTAGTGGTTTTTTGAGTCACACACACAACTGGGGAGTGATGCAACGGATACTTGTGTTTAATAATTCAAGCTAGAATTTTGGCCAATTGGGAGTTTCGAAACGACAACTTGTGTCTTTTATGAGTCACGCTCACACCTGGTGAGCGTGGCAACAGTTACTTGTGTTTCATCATTCAAGCTGAGAGTTTGGTCAAAGGGGAAGTTTCGATACGTCAACTTGTGGTTTTCATGAGTCTTGCTCACACCTGGAGAGCGTTGCAACGGATACTTGTGGTTCATTATTCAAGCTGTGAGTTTGGTCATGGGGGAGATTCGATACGTCAACTTGTGGTTTTCATGAATTACGCTCACACCTGGAGAGCGTTGCAACGGATACTTGTGTTTCAACATTCAAGCTGAGAGTTTGGTCAAATGGGAGTTTAGAGTCAATTTGTGGTTGTCATGAGTCACGCTCACACCTGGGGAGTGTTGCAACAGATACTTGTGTTTCAACATTAAAGCTCTGAGCTTGGTCATGGGGGAGATTCGATACGTCAACTTGTGGTTTTCATGAATCACGCTCACACCTGGAGAGCGTTGCAACGGATACTTGTGTTTCAACATTCAAGCTGAGAGTTTGGTCAAATGGGAGTTTAGAGTCAATTTGTGGTTGTCATGAGTCACGCTCACACCTGGGGAGTGTTGCAACAGATACTTGTGTTTCTTCATTCAAGCTAGGAGTTTGGTCAAGGAGGAGTTTCGATACGTTAACATGTGGTTTTCATGAGTCACGCACACATCTGGAGAGTGTTGCAACGGATACTTGTGTTTCATCACTCATGCTGGGAGTTTGGTCAAGGGGGAGTTTCGATACGTCAACTTGTGGTTTTCATGAGTCATGCATATACCTGGGGAGCGTTGCAACAGTTACTTGTGTTTCATCATTCAAGCTGGGAGTTTGGTCAAGGGGGAGTTTCGATACGTCAACTTGTGGTTTTCATGAGTCACGCACACACCTGGGGAGTGTTGCAACGGATACTTGTGTTTCAACATTCAAGCTGAGAGTTTGGTCAAATGGGAGTATAGAGTCAATTTGTGGTTGTCATGAGTCACGCTCACACCTGGGAAGTGTTGCAACAGATACTTGTTTTTCTTCATTCAAGCTAGGAGTTTGGTCAAGGAGGAGTTTCGATACGTTAACTTGTGGTTTTCATGAGTCACGCACACATCTGGAGAGTGTTGCAACGGATACTTGTGTTTCATCACTCATGCTGGGAGTTTGGTCAAGGGGGAGTTTCGATACGTCAACTTGTGGTTTTCATGAGTCATGCATATACCTGGGGAGCGTTGCAACAGTTACTTGTGTTTCATCATTCAAGCTGGGAGTTTGGTCAAGGGGGAGTTTCGATACGTCAACTTGTGGTTTTCATGAGTCACGCACACACCTGGGGAGTGTTGCAACGAATACTTGTGTTTCATCACTCATGCTGGGAGTTTGGTCAAGGGAGAGTTTTGATACGTCAACTTGTGGTTTTCATGACTCACGCACACACCTGGGGAGTGATGCAACGGATACTTGTGTTTTATCATTCAAGATGGGTGTTTGGTCAAGGGGGAGTTTCGATACGTCAACTAGTGGTTTTCATGAGTCACGCTCACACCTGGAGAGCGTTGAACCGGATACATGTGGTTCATCATTCAAGCTGGGAGTTTGGTCATGGGGGAGATTCGATACGTCAACTTGTGGTTTTCATGATTCACGCTCACACCTGGGGAGCGTGGCAACAGTTACTTGTGTTTCATCATTCAAGCTGAGAGTTTGGACAAAGGGAAGTTTCGATGCGTCAACTGGAGGTTTTCATGAGTCACGCACTAACCTGGGGAGTGTTGCAACGGATACTTGTGTTTCATCACTCATGCTGGGAGTTTTGCCAAGGGAGAGTTTCGATACGTCAACTTGTGGTTTTCTTGAGTCACGTACACACCTGGGGAGTGTTGCAACGGATACTTGTTTTTCATGATTCAAGCTGGGAGTTTGGTCCAGGGGAAATTTCGAAACGTGAACTTGTGGTTTTCTTGAGATAAATTCACACCTGGGGAGCGTTGCAACGGATACTTGTGTTTCATCATTCATGCAGGATGTTTGGTCTAGGGGGAGTTTCGATACGTCAACTTGTGTTTTTCATGAGTCATGCACACACATGGGAGGCGTTGAAACATTTACTTGTGTTTCATAATTCAAGCTGGGGTTTGGTCAAGGGGAAGTTTCGATTTGTCAACTTGTGGTTTTCATGAGTCACGCACACACCTGGGGAGTGTTGCAACGGATACTTGTGTTTCATCATTCAAGCTTGGAGTATGGTCAAGGGGGAGATTCGATTCGTCAACTTGTGGTTTTCATGAGTCACGCACACACCTGGGAGGCGTTGCAACAGTTACTTTTATTTCATCATTCAAGCTGGGAGTGTGGCCAAGGTGGAGATTCGATACGTCAACATGTGGTTTTTACATGAGTCACGTACACATCTGGAGAGTGTTGCAACGGATACTTGTGTTTCATCACTCATGCTGGGAGTTTGGTAAAGGGGGAGTTTCGATACGTCAACTTGTGGTTTTCATGAGTCACGCACTTACCTGGGGAGCGTTGCATCAGTTACTTGTGTTTCATCATTCAAGCTGGGAGTTTGGTCAAGGGGGAGTTTCGATACGTCAACTTGTGGTTTTCATGAGTCTTGCTCACACCTGGAGAGCGTTGCAACGGATACTTGTGGTTAATCATTCAAGCTGGGAGTTTGGTCATGAGGGAGTTTCGATACGTCAAATTGTGGTTTTCATGAGTCACGCTCACACCTGGGGAGCGTTGCAACGGATACTTTTGTTCATCATTCAAGCTGGGAGTTTGGTCATGGGGGCGTTTCGATACGTCAACTAGTGGTTTTTTGAGTCACACACACAACTGGGGAGTGATGCAACGGATACTTGTGTTTAATAATTCAAGCTAGAATTTTGGCCAATTGGGAGTTTCGAAACGACAACTTGTGTCTTTTATGAGTCACGCTCACACCTGGTGAGCGTGGCAACAGTTACTTGTGTTTCATCATTCAAGCTGAGAGTTTGGTCAAAGGGGAAGTTTCGATACGTCAACTTGTGGTTTTCATGAGTCTTGCTCACACATGGAGAGCGTTGCAACGGATACTTGTGGTTCATTATTCAAGCTGGGAGTTTGGTCATGTGGGAGTTTCGATACGTCAACTTGTGGTTTTCATGAATCACGCTCACACCTGGGGAGCGTAGCAACAGTTACTTGTGTTTCATCATTCAAGGTGGTAGTTTGGTCAAAGGGGAAGTTTCGATACGTCAGCTTGTGGTTTTCATGAGTCACGCACACACCTATGGAGTGATCCAACGGATACTTGTGTTTCATCATTCAAGCTCGGAGTTTGGTCACGTTGGAGTTTCGAAACGTCAACTTGTGGTTTTCATGAATCACGCTCACACCTGGGGAGCGTAGCAACAGTTACTTGTGTTTCATCATTCAAGGTGGGAGTTTGGTCAAAGGGGAAGTTTCGATGAGTCAACTTGTGGTTTTCATGAGTCACGCACACACCTGGGGAGTGTTGCAACGGATACTTGTGTTTCAACATTAAAGCTGTGAGTTTGGTCATGGGGGAGATTCGATACGTCAACTTGTGGTTTTCATGAATCACGCTCACACCTGGAGAGCGTTGCAACGGATACTTGTGGTTCATTATTCAAGCTGAGAGTTTGGTCAAAGGGGAAGTTTCGATACGTCAACTTATGGTTTTCATGAGTCTTGCTCACACCTGGAGAGCGTTGCAACGGATACTTGTGGTTCATTATTCAAGCTGGGAGTTTGGTCATGGGGGAGTTTCGATACGTCAACTTGTGGTTTTCATGAATCACGCTCACACCTGGGGAGCGTAGCAACAGTTACTTGTGTTTCATCATTCAAGGTGGTAGTTTGGTCAAAGGGGAAGTTTCGATACGTCAACTTGTGGTTTTCATGAGTCACGCACACACCTATGGAGTGATCCAACGGATACTTGTGTTTCATCATTCAAGCTCGGAGTTTGGTCACGTTGGAGTTTCGAAACGTCAACTTGTGGTTTTCATGAATCACGCTCACACCTGGGGAGCGTAGCAACAGTTACTTGTGTTTCATCATTCAAGGTGGGAGATTGGTCAAAGGGGAAGTTTCGATGAGTCAACTTGTGGTTTTCATGAGTCACGTACACACCTGGGGAGTGTTGCAACGGATACTTGTGTTTCTTCATTCAAGCTAGGAGTTTGGTCAAGGAGGAGTTTCGATACGTCAACTTGTGGTTTTCATGAGTCACGCACACATCTGGAGAGTGTTGCAACGGATACTTGTGTTTCATCACTCATGCTGGGAGTTTGGTCAAGGGGGAGTTTCGATACGTCAACTTGTGGTTTTCATGAGTCATGCATATACCTGGGGAGCGTTGCAACAGTTACTTATGTTTCATCATTCAAGCTGGGAGTTTGGTCAAGGGGGAGTTTCGATACGTCAACTTGTGGTTTTCATGAGTCACGCACACACCTGGGGAGTGTTGCAACGGATACTTGTGTTTCATCACTCATGCTGGGAGTTTGGTCAAGGGAGAGTTTCGATACGTCAACTTGTGGTTTTCTTGAGTCACGTTCACACCTGGGGAGTGTTGCAACGGATACTTGTGTTTCATCATTCAAGCTGGGTGTTTGGTCAAGGGGGAGTTTCGATACGTCAACTTTTTGTTATTCATGAGTCTTGCTCACACCTGGAGAGCGTTGCAACGGATACTTGTGGCTCATCATTCAAGCTGGGAGTTTGGTCATGGGGGAGTTTCGATACGTCAACTTGTGTTTTTCATGTGTCACGCTCACACCTGGGGAGCGTTGCAACATTTACTTGTGTTTCATCATTCAAGCTGGGAGTTTGGTCAAGGGGGAGTTTCGATACGTCAACTAGTGGTTTTCATGAGTCACGCAGTCACCTTGGGAGTGTTTCAACGGATACTTGTGTTTCATCACTCATGCTGGGAGTTTTTGCCAAGGGAGAGTTTCGATACGTCAACTTGTGGCTTTCTTGAGTCACGTACACACCTGGGGAGTGTTGCAACGGATACTTGTTTTTCATAATTCAAGCTAGGAGTTTGGTCAAGGGGGAATTTCGAAACGTGAACTTGTGGTTTTCTTGAGTAACAGTCACACCTGAGGAGCGTTGCAACGGATACTTGTGATTCATCATTCGTGCTGGATGATTGGTCTAGGGGGAGTTTCGATACGTCAACTTGTGGTTTTCATGAGTCACGCACACACATGGGAGGCGTTGAAAAATTTACTAGTGTTTCATCATTCAAGCTGGGGGTTTGGTCAAGGGGAAGTTTCGATTTGTCAACTTGTGGTTTTCATGAGTCACGCACACACCTGGGGAGTGTTGCAACGGATACTTGTGTTTCATCGTTCAAGCTTGGAGTGTGGTCAAGGGGGAGATTTGATTCGTCAACTTGTGGTTTTATTGAGTCACGCACACACCTGGGAGGCGTTGCAACAGTTACTTATATTTCATCATTCAAGCTGGGAGAGTGGACAAGGTGGAGATTCGATACGTCAACGTGTGGTTTTTACATGAGTCACGTACACATCTGGAGAGTGTTGCAACGGATACTTGTGTTTCATCAATCATGCTGTGAGTTTGGTCAAGGGGGAGTTTCGATACGTCAACTTGTGGTTTTCATGAGTCACGCACACTCCTGGGGAGCGTTGCAACAGTTACTTGTGTTTCATCATTCAAGCTGGGAGTTTGGTCAAGGGGGAGTTTCGATACGTCAACTTGTGGTTATCATGAGTCTTGCTCACACCTGGTGTGCGTTGCAACGGATACTTGTGGTTCATCATTCAAGCTGGGAGTTTGGTCATGGGGGAGTTTCGATACGTCAACTTGTGGTTTTCATGAGTCACGCTCACACCTGGGGAGCGTTGCAAAGGATACATGTGGTTCATCATTCAAGCTGGGAGTTTGGTCATGGGGGAGTTTCGATACGTCAACTTGTGGTTTTCATGAGTCACACACACAACTGGGGAGTGATGCAACGGATACTTGTGTTTAATAATTCAAGCTGGAAATTTGGTCAATTGGGAGTTTCGATACGTCAACTTGTGGTTTTTATGAGTCACGCACACACCTGGGGAGCGTAGCAACAGTTACTTGTGTTTCATCATTCAAGGTGGGAGTTTGGTCAAAGGGGAAGTTTCCATGAGTCAACTTGTGGTTTTCATGAGTCACGCACACACCTGGGGAGTGTTGCAACGGATACTTGTGTTTCATCACTCATGCTGGGAGTTTGGTCAAGGGAGAGTTTCGATACGTCAACTTGTGGTTTTCTTGAGTCATGTACACACATGGGGAGTGTTGCAACGGATACTTTTGTGTTATCATTCAAGCTGGGAGTTTGGTCAAGGGGGAGTTTCGATACGTCAACTTGTGGTTTTTATGAGTCACGCACACACCTGGGGAGCGTTGCAACAGTTACTTGTGTTTTATCATTCAAGCTGGGTGTTTAGTCAAGGGGGAATTTCGATACGTCAACTTGTGGTTTTCATGAGTCTTGCTCATACCTGGAGAGCGTTGCAACGGATACTTGTGGTTCATCATTTAAGCTGGGAGTTAAGTCATGGGGGAGTTTCGATACGTCAACTTGTGTTTTTCATGTGTCACGCTCACACCTGGGGAGCGGAGCAACAGTTACTTGTGTTTCATCATTCAAGGTGGTAGTTTGGTCAAAGGGGAAGTTTCGATACGTCAACTTGTAGTTTTCATGAGTCACGCACACACCTGGGGAGTGATCCAACGGATACTTGTTTTTCATCATTTAAGCTTAGAGTTTGGTCACGTGGGAGTTTCGAAACGTCACATTGTGGTTTTCATGAGTCACTTTCACACGTGGAGAGCGTGTCGTCAGTTACTTGGGTTTCATCATTCAAGCTTGGAGTTTGGTCAAGGGGGTGTTTCGATACGTCAACTAGTAGTTTTCATGAGTCACGCTCACACCTGGGGAGCGTTGCAACGGATACTTGTGGTTCATCATTCAAGCTGGGAGTTTGGTCATGGGGGAGATTCGATACGTCAACTTGTGGTTTTTATGAGTCACACACACACCTGGGGAGTGATGCATTGGATACTTGTGTTTCATCATACAACCTGGAAGTTTGGTCAGATGGGAGTTTCGAAACGTCAACTTGTGGTTTTTATGAGTCACGCTCACACCTGGGGAGCGTGGCGACAGTTACTTGTGTTTCATCATTCAAGCGGGGAGTTTGGTCAAAGGGGAATTTTCTATACGTCAACTTGTGGTTTTCATGAGTCACGCACACACCTGGGGAGTGTTGCAACGGATACTTGTGTTTCATCATTCAAGCTGGGAGTTTGGTCAAGTGGGAGTTTCGAAACCTCAAGTGTTGTTTTCATTAGTCACGCTCGCTCCTGGGGAGCGTTGCAACGGATACTTTTGTTTCATCATTCAAGCTGGGAGTTTGGTCAAGGGGGAGTTTCGATACGTCAACTTGTGGTTTTCATGAGTCACGCACACACCTGGGGACGGTGCAACGGATACTTATGTTTCATCATTCAAGCTGGGAGTTTGGTCAAGGGGGAGTTTCGATACGTCAACCTGTCATTTTCATGAGTCACGCACACACCTGAGGAGAGTTGCAATGCATACTTGTGTTTCATCATTCAAGCTGGGAGTTTGGTC
The DNA here is from genome assembly GCA_963573305.1 of Pyrrhosoma nymphula. Classification (NCBI taxonomy): domain Eukaryota; kingdom Metazoa; phylum Arthropoda; class Insecta; order Odonata; family Coenagrionidae; genus Pyrrhosoma; species Pyrrhosoma nymphula. The sequence continues at coordinate 150,096,920 of OY754332.1, forward strand.
AAGGGGGAGTTTCGATACGTCAACCTGCTGTTTTTATGAGTCAGGCTCACACCTGGGGAGCGTTGCAAAAGTTACTTGTCTTTCATAATTAAAGCCAGAAGTTTAGTCAAGGGGGAGTGTCGATACGTCAAATTGTGGTTTTCATTAGTCACGCTCACAGCTGGGGAGTGAAGCAACGGATACTTGTGTTTCTTCATTCAAGGTGGGAGTCTGGTCAAGGGGGAGTGTCGATACGTCAACTTGTTGTTTTTATGAGTCACGCACACACCTGGGGAGTGATGAAACGAATACTTATGTTTCATCATTCAAGCTGGGAGTTTGGTCAAGTGGGAGTGTCGATACGTCAACTTGTGGTTTTCATGAGTCACGCTCACACCTGGGGAGCGTAGCAACAGTTACTTGTGTTTCATCATTCAAGGTGGGAGTTTGGTCAAAGGGGAAGTTTCGATGAGTCAACTTGTGGTTTTCATGTGTCACGCACACACCTGGGGAGTGTTGCAACGGATACTTGTGTTTCAACATTCAAGCTGAGAGTTTGGTCAAATGGGAGTTTAGAGTCAATTTGTGGTTGTCATGAGTCACGCTCACACCTAGGGAGTGTTGCGACAGATACTTGTGTTTCTTCATTCAAGCTAGGAGTTTGGTCAAGGAGGAGTTTCGATACGTCAACTTGTGGTTTTCATGAGTCACGCACACATCTGGAGAGTGTTGCAACGGATACTTGTGTTTCATCACTAATGCTGGGAGTTTGGTCAAGGGGGAGTTTCGATACGTCAACTTGTGGTTTACATGAGTCATGCATATACCTGGGGAGCGTTGCAACAGTTACTTGTGTTTCATCATTCAAGCTGGGAGTTTGGTCAAGGGGGAGTTTCGATACGTCAACTTGTGGTTTTCATGAGTCACGCACACACCTGGGGAGTGTTGCAACGGATACTTGTGTTTCATCACTCATGCTGGGAGTTTGGTCAAGGGAGAGTTTCGATACGTCAACTTGTGGTTTTCTTGAGTCACGTTCACACCTGGGGAGTGTTGCAAGGGATACTTGTGTTTCATCATTCAAGCTGGGTGTTTGGTCAAGGGGGAGTTTCGATACGTCAACTTGAGGTTTTCATGAGTCTTGCTCGCACCTGGAGAGCGTTGCAACGGATACTTGTGGCTCATCATTCAAGCTGGGAGTTTGGTCATGGGGGAGATTCGATACGTCAACTTGTGTTTTTCATGTGTCACGCTCACACCTGGGGAGCGTTGCAACAGTTACTTGTGTTTCATCATTCAAGCTGGGAGTTTAGTCAAGGAGGAGTTTCGATACGTCAACTTGTGATTTTCATGAGTCACGCACACACCTGGGGAGTGATGCAACGGATACTTGTGTTTTATCATTCAAGCTGGGAGTTTGGTCAGAGGGGAGTTTCGATACGTCAACTAGTGGTTTTCATGAGTCACGATAACACCTGGGGAGCGTTAAAACGGATACTTGTGGTTCATCATTGAAGCTGGGAGTTTGGTCATGGGGGAGATTCGACACGTCAACTTGTGGTTTTCATGATTCACGCTCACACCTGGGGAGCGTGGCAACAGTTACTTGTGTTTCATCATTCAAGCAGAGAGTTTGGACAAAGGGGAAGTTTCGATGCGTCAACTGGTGGTTTTCATGAGTCACGCAGTCACCTTGGGAGTGTTTCAACGGATACTTGTGTTTCATCACTCATGCTGGGAGTTTTGCCAAGGGAGAGTTTCGATACGTCAACTTGTGGTTTTCTTGAGTCACGTACACACCTGGGGAGTGTTGCCACGGATACTTGTTTTTCATCATTCAAGCTAGGAGTTTGGTCAAGGGGGAATTTCGAAACGTGAACTTGTGGTTTTCTTGAGTAACAGTCACACCTGGGGAGCGTTGCAACGGATACTTGTGTTTCATCATTCATGCTGGATGATTGGTCTAGGGGGAGTTTCGATACGTCAACTTGTGGTTTTCATGAGTCACGCACACACATGGGAGGCGTTGAAAAATTTACTAGTGTTTCATCATTCAAGCTGGGGGTTTGGTCAAGGGGAAGTTTCGATTTGTCAACTTGTGGTTTTCATGAGTCACGCACACACCTGGGGAGTGTTGCAACGGATACTTGTGTTTCATCATTCAAGCTCGGAGTGTGGTCAAGGGGGAGATTTGATTCGTCAACTTGTGGTTTTCATGAGTCACGCACAAACCTGTGGAGCGTTGAAACAGTTACTTGTATTTCATCATTCAAGCTGGGAGTTTGGTCAAGGAGGAGTTTCGATACGTCAACTTGTGGTTTTCATGAGTAACGCACACACCTGGGGAGTGATGCAACGGATACTTGTGTTTCATCATTCAAGCTGGGAATTAGGTCAAGGGGGAGTTTAGATACGTCAACTTGTAGTTTTCATGAGTCACGCTCACACCTGGGGAGCGTTGCAACAGTTACTTGTGTTTTATCATTCAAGCTGGGTGTTTAGTCAAGGGGGAATTTCGATACGTCAACTTGTGGTTTTCATGAGTCACGCACACACCTATGGAGTGATCCTACGGATACTTGTGTTTCATCATTCAAGCTCGGAGTTTGGTCACGTTGGAGTTTCGAAACGTCAACTTGTGGTTTTCATGAATCACGCTCACACCTGGGGAGCGTAGCAACAGTTACTTGTGTTTCATCATTCAAGGTGGGAGATTGGTCAAAGGGGAAGTTTTGATGAGTCAACTTGTGGTTTTCATGAGTCACGTACACACCTGGGGAGTGTTGCAACGGATACTTGTGTTTCAACATTCAAGCTGAGAGTTTGGTCAAATGGGAGTTTAGAGTCAATTTGTGGTTGTCATGAGTCACGCTCACACCTGGGGAGTGTTGCAACAGATACTTGTGTTTCTTCATTCAAGCTAGGAGTTTGGTCAAGGAGGAGTTTCGATACGTCAACTTGTGGTTTTCATGAGTCACGCACACATCTGGAGAGTGTTGCAACGGATACTTGTGTTTCATCACTCATGCTGGGAGTTTGGTCAAGGGGGAGTTTCGATACGTCAACTTGTGGTTTTCATGAGTCATGCATATACCTGGGGAGCGTTGCAACAGTTACTTATGTTTCATCATTCAAGCTGGGAGTTTGGTCAAGGGGGAGTTTCGATACGTCAACTTGTGGTTTTCATGAGTCACGCACACACCTGGGGAGTGTTGCAACGGATACTTGTGTTTCATCACTCATGCTGGGAGTTTGGTCAAGGGAGAGTTTCGATACGTCAACTTGTGGTTTTCTTGAGTCACGTTCACACCTGGGGAGTGTTGCAACGGATACTTGTGTTTCATCATTCAAGCTGGGTGTTTGGTCAAGGGGGAGTTTCGATACGTCAACTTGTGGTTTTCATGAGTCTTGCTCACACCTGGAGAGCGTTGCAACGGATACTTGTGGCTCATCATTCAAGCTGGGAGTTTGGTCATGGGGGAGTTTCGATACGTCAAATTGTGTTTTTCATGTGTCACGCTCACACCTGGGGAGCGTTGCAACATTTACTTGTGTTTCATCATTCAAGCTGGGAGTTTGGTCAAGGGGGAGTTTCGATACGTCAACTAGTGGTTTTCATGAGTCACGCAGTCACCTTGGGAGTGTTTCAACGGATACTTGTGTTTCATCACTCATGCTGGGAGTTTTGCCAAGGGAGAGTTTCGATACGTCAACTTGTGGCTTTCTTGAGTCACGTACACACCTGGGGAGTGTTGCAACGGATACTTGTTTTTCATAATTCAAGCTAGGAGTTTGGTCAAGGGGGAATTTCGAAACGTGAACTTGTGGTTTTCTTGAGTAACAGTCACACCTGGGGAGCGTTGCAACGGATACTTGTGATTCATCATTCGTGCTGGATGATTGGTCTAGGGGGAGTTTCGATACGTCAACTTGTGGTTTTCATGAGTCACGCACACACATGGGAGGCGTTGAAAAATTTACTAGTGTTTCATCATTCAAGCTGGGGGTTTGGTCAAGGGGAAGTTTCGATTTGTCAACTTGTGGTTTTCATGAGTCACGCACACACCTGGGGAGTGTTGCAACGGATACTTGTGTTTCATCATTCAAGCTTGGAGTGTGGTCAAGGGGGAGATTGGATTCGTCAACTTGTGGTTTTCTTGAGTCACGCACACACCTGGGAGGCGTTGCAACAGTTACTTATATTTCATCATTCAAGCTGGGAGAGTGGACAAGGTGGAGATTCGATACGTCAACGTGTGGTTTTTACATGAGTCACGTACACATCTGGAGAGTGTTGCAACGGATACTTGTGTTTCATCAATCATGCTGTGAGTTTGGTCAAGGGGGAGTTTCGATACGTCAACTTGTGGTTTTCATGAGTCACGCACACTCCTGGGGAGCGTTGCAACAGTTACTTGTGTTTCATCATTCAAGCTGGGAGTTTGGTCAAGGGGGAGTTTCGATACGTCAACTTGTGGTTATCATGAGTCTTGCTCACACCTGGTGTGCGTTGCAACGGATACTTGTGGTTCATCATTCAAGCTGGGAGTTTGGTCATGGGGGAGTTTCGATACGTCAACTTGTGGTTTTCATGAGTCACGCTCACACCTGGGGAGCGTTGCAAAGGATACATGTGGTTCATCATTCAAGCTGGGAGTTTGGTCATGGGGGAGTTTCGATACGTCAACTTGTGGTTTTCATGAGTCACACACACAACTGGGGAGTGATGCAACGGATACTTGTGTTTAATAATTCAAGCTGGAAATTTGGTCAATTGGGAGTTTCGATACGTCAACTTGTGGTTTTTATGAGTCACGCACACACCTGGGGAGCGTAGCAACAGTTACTTGTGTTTCATCATTCAAGGTGGGAGTTTGGTCAAAGGGGAAGTTTCCATGAGTCAACTTGTGGTTTTCATGAGTCACGCACACACCTGGGGAGTGTTGCAACGGATACTTGTGTTTCATCACTCATGCTGGGAGTTTGGTCAAGGGAGAGTTTCGATACGTCAACTTGTGGTTTTCTTGAGTCATGTACACACATGGGGAGTGTTGCAACGGATACTTTTGTGTTATCATTCAAGCTGGGAGTTTGGTCAAGGGGGAGTTTCGATACGTCAACTTGTGGTTTTTATGAGTCACGCACACACCTGGGGAGCGTTGCAACAGTTACTTGTGTTTTATCATTCAAGCTGGGTGTTTAGTCAAGGGGGAATTTCGATACGTCAACTTGTGGTTTTCATGAGTCTTGCTCATACCTGGAGAGCGTTGCAACGGATACTTGTGGTTCATCATTTAAGCTGGGAGTTAAGTCATGGGGGAGTTTCGATACGTCAACTTGTGTTTTTCATGTGTCACGCTCACACCTGGGGAGCGGAGCAACAGTTACTTGTGTTTCATCATTCAAGGTGGTAGTTTGGTCAAAGGGGAAGTTTCGATACGTCAACTTGTAGTTTTCATGAGTCACGCACACACCTGGGGAGTGATCCAACGGATACTTGTTTTTCATCATTTAAGCTTAGAGTTTGGTCACGTGGGAGTTTCGAAACGTCACATTGTGGTTTTCATGAGTCACTTTCACACGTGGAGAGCGTGTCGTCAGTTACTTGGGTTTCATCATTCAAGCTTGGAGTTTGGTCAAGGGGGTGTTTCGATACGTCAACTAGTAGTTTTCATGAGTCACGCTCACACCTGGGGAGCGTTGCAACGGATACTTGTGGTTCATCATTCAAGCTGGGAGTTTGGTCATGGGGGAGATTCGATACGTCAACTTGTGGTTTTTATGAGTCACACACACACCTGGGGAGTGATGCATTGGATACTTGTGTTTCATCATACAACCTGGAAGTTTGGTCAGATGGGAGTTTCGAAACGTCAACTTGTGGTTTTTATGAGTCACGCTCACACCTGGGGAGCGTGGCGACAGTTACTTGTGTTTCATCATTCAAGCGGGGAGTTTGGTCAAAGGGGAATTTTCTATACGTCAACTTGTGGTTTTCAAGAGTCACGCACACACCTGGGGAGTGTTGCAACGGATACTTGTGTTTCATCATTCAAGCTGGGAGTTTGGTCAAGTGGGAGCTTCGAAACCTCAAGTGTTGTTTTCATTAGTCACGCTACTCCTGGGGAGCGTTGCAACGGATACTTTTGTTTCATCATTCAAGCTGGGAGTTTGGTCAAGGGGGAGTTTCGATACGTCAACTTGTGGTTTTCATGAGTCACGCACACACCTGGGGACGGTGCAACGGATACTTATGTTTCATCATTCAAGCTGGGAGTTTGGTCAAGGGGGAGTTTCGATACGTCAACCTGTCATTTTCATGAGTCACGCACACACCTGAGGAGAGTTGCAATGGATACTTGTGTTTCATCATTCAAGCTGGGAGTTTGGTCAAGGGGGAGTTTCGATACGTCAACCTGCTGTTTTTATGAGTCAGGCTCACACCTGGGGAGCGTTGCAAAAGTTACTTGTCTTTCATCATTAAAGCCAGAAGTTTAGTCAAGGGGGAGTGTCGATACGTCAAATTGTGGTTTTCATGAGTCACGTACACACCTGGGGAGTGTTGCAACGGATACTTGTGTTTCTTCATTCAAGCTAGGAGTTTGGTCAAGGAGGAGTTTCGATACGTCAACTTGTGGTTTTCATGAGTCACGCACACATCTGGAGAGTGTTGCAACGGATACTTGTGTTTCATCACTCATGCTGGGAGTTTGGTCAAGGGGGAGTTTCGATACGTCAACTTGTGGTTTTCATGAGTCATGCATATACCTGGGGAGCGTTGCAACAGTTACTTATGTTTCATCATTCAAGCTGGGAGTTTGGTCAAGGGGGAGTTTCGATACGTCAACTTGTGGTTTTCATGAGTCACGCACACACCTGGGGAGTGTTGCAACGGATACTTGTGTTTCATCACTCATGCTGGGAGTTTGGTCAAGGGAGAGTTTCGATACGTCAACTTGTGGTTTTCTTGAGTCACGTTCACACCTGGGGAGTGTTGCAACGGATACTTGTGTTTCATCATTCAAGCTGGGTGTTTGGTCAAGGGGGAGTTTCGATACGTCAACTTTTTGTTATTCATGAGTCTTGCTCACACCTGGAGAGCGTTGCAACGGATACTTGTGGCTCATCATTCAAGCTGGGAGTTTGGTCATGGGGGAGTTTCGATACGTCAACTTGTGTTTTTCATGTGTCACGCTCACACCTGGGGAGCGTTGCAACATTTACTTGTGTTTCATCATTCAAGCTGGGAGTTTGGTCAAGGGGGAGTTTCGATACGTCAACTAGTGGTTTTCATGAGTCACGCAGTCACCTTGGGAGTGTTTCAACGGATACTTGTGTTTCATCACTCATGCTGGGAGTTTTTGCCAAGGGAGAGTTTCGATACGTCAACTTGTGGCTTTCTTGAGTCACGTACACACCTGGGGAGTGTTGCAACGGATACTTGTTTTTCATAATTCAAGCTAGGAGTTTGGTCAAGGGGGAATTTCGAAACGTGAACTTGTGGTTTTCTTGAGTAACAGTCACACCTGAGGAGCGTTGCAACGGATACTTGTGATTCATCATTCGTGCTGGATGATTGGTCTAGGGGGAGTTTCGATACGTCAACTTGTGGTTTTCATGAGTCACGCACACACATGGGAGGCGTTGAAAAATTTACTAGTGTTTCATCATTCAAGCTGGGGGTTTGGTCAAGGGGAAGTTTCGATTTGTCAACTTGTGGTTTTCATGAGTCACGCACACACCTGGGGAGTGTTGCAACGGATACTTGTGTTTCATCGTTCAAGCTTGGAGTGTGGTCAAGGGGGAGATTTGATTCGTCAACTTGTGGTTTTATTGAGTCACGCACACACCTGGGAGGCGTTGCAACAGTTACTTATATTTCATCATTCAAGCTGGGAGAGTGGACAAGGTGGAGATTCGATACGTCAACGTGTGGTTTTTACATGAGTCACGTACACATCTGGAGAGTGTTGCAACGGATACTTGTGTTTCATCAATCATGCTGTGAGTTTGGTCAAGGGGGAGTTTCGATACGTCAACTTGTGGTTTTCATGAGTCACGCACACTCCTGGGGAGCGTTGCAACAGTTACTTGTGTTTCATCATTCAAGCTGGGAGTTTGGTCAAGGGGGAGTTTCGATACGTCAACTTGTGGTTATCATGAGTCTTGCTCACACCTGGTGTGCGTTGCAACGGATACTTGTGGTTCATCATTCAAGCTGGGAGTTTGGTCATGGGGGAGTTTCGATACGTCAACTTGTGGTTTTCATGAGTCACGCTCACACCTGGGGAGCGTTGCAAAGGATACATGTGGTTCATCATTCAAGCTGGGAGTTTGGTCATGGGGGAGTTTCGATACGTCAACTTGTGGTTTTCATGAGTCACACACACAACTGGGGAGTGATGCAACGGATACTTGTGTTTAATAATTCAAGCTGGAAATTTGGTCAATTGGGAGTTTCGATACGTCAACTTGTGGTTTTTATGAGTCACGCACACACCTGGGGAGCGTAGCAACAGTTACTTGTGTTTCATCATTCAAGGTGGGAGTTTGGTCAAAGGGGAAGTTTCCATGAGTCAACTTGTGGTTTTCATGAGTCACGCACACACCTGGGGAGTGTTGCAACGGATACTTGTGTTTCATCACTCATGCTGGGAGTTTGGTCAAGGGAGAGTTTCGATACGTCAACTTGTGGTTTTCTTGAGTCATGTACACACATGGGGAGTGTTGCAACGGATACTTTTGTGTTATCATTCAAGCTGGGAGTTTGGTCAAGGGGGAGTTTCGATACGTCAACTTGTGGTTTTTATGAGTCACGCACACACCTGGGGAGCGTTGCAACAGTTACTTGTGTTTTATCATTCAAGCTGGGTGTTTAGTCAAGGGGGAATTTCGATACGTCAACTTGTGGTTTTCATGAGTCTTGCTCATACCTGGAGAGCGTTGCAACGGATACTTGTGGTTCATCATTTAAGCTGGGAGTTAAGTCATGGGGGAGTTTCGATACGTCAACTTGTGTTTTTCATGTGTCACGCTCACACCTGGGGAGCGGAGCAACAGTTACTTGTGTTTCATCATTCAAGGTGGTAGTTTGGTCAAAGGGGAAGTTTCGATACGTCAACTTGTAGTTTTCATGAGTCACGCACACACCTGGGGAGTGATCCAACGGATACTTGTTTTTCATCATTTAAGCTTAGAGTTTGGTCACGTGGGAGTTTCGAAACGTCACATTGTGGTTTTCATGAGTCACTTTCACACGTGGAGAGCGTGTCGTCAGTTACTTGGGTTTCATCATTCAAGCTTGGAGTTTGGTCAAGGGGGTGTTTCGATACGTCAACTAGTAGTTTTCATGAGTCACGCTCACACCTGGGGAGCGTTGCAACGGATACTTGTGGTTCATCATTCAAGCTGGGAGTTTGGTCATGGGGGAGATTCGATACGTCAACTTGTGGTTTTTATGAGTCACACACACACCTGGGGAGTGATGCATTGGATACTTGTGTTTCATCATACAACCTGGAAGTTTGGTCAGATGGGAGTTTCGAAACGTCAACTTGTGGTTTTTATGAGTCACGCTCACACCTGGGGAGCGTGGCGACAGTTACTTGTGTTTCATCATTCAAGCGGGGAGTTTGGTCAAAGGGGAATTTTCTATACGTCAACTTGTGGTTTTCATGAGTCACGCACACACCTGGGGAGTGTTGCAACGGATACTTGTGTTTCATCATTCAAGCTGGGAGTTTGGTCAAGTGGGAGTTTCGAAACCTCAAGTGTTGTTTTCATTAGTCACGCTCGCTCCTGGGGAGCGTTGCAACGGATACTTTTGTTTCATCATTCAAGCTGGGAGTTTGGTCAAGGGGGAGTTTCGATACGTCAACTTGTGGTTTTCATGAGTCACGCACACACCTGGGGACGGTGCAACGGATACTTATGTTTCATCATTCAAGCTGGGAGTTTGGTCAAGGGGGAGTTTCGATACGTCAACCTGTCATTTTCATGAGTCACGCACACACCTGAGGAGAGTTGCAATGCATACTTGTGTTTCATCATTCAAGCTGGGAGTTTGGTCAAGGGGGAGTTTCGATACGTCAACCTGCTGTTTTTATGAGTCAGGCTCACACCTGGGGAGCGTTGCAAAAGTTACTTGTCTTTCATAATTAAAGCCAGAAGTTTAGTCAAGGGGGAGTGTCGATACGTCAAATTGTGGTTTTCATTAGTCACGCTCACAGCTGGGGAGTGAAGCAACGGATACTTGTGTTTCTTCATTCAAGGTGGGAGTCTGGTCAAGGGGGAGTGTCGATACGTCAACTTGTTGTTTTTATGAGTCACGCACACACCTGGGGAGTGATGAAACGAATACTTATGTTTCATCATTCAAGCTGGGAGTTTGGTCAAGTGGGAGTGTCGATACGTCAACTTGTGGTTTTCATGAGTCACGCTCACACCTGGGGAGCGTAGCAACAGTTACTTGTGTTTCATCATTCAAGGTGGGAGTTTGGTCAAAGGGGAAGTTTCGATGAGTCAACTTGTGGTTTTCATGTGTCACGCACACACCTGGGGAGTGTTGCAACGGATACTTGTGTTTCAACATTCAAGCTGAGAGTTTGGTCAAATGGGAGTTTAGAGTCAATTTGTGGTTGTCATGAGTCACGCTCACACCTAGGGAGTGTTGCGACAGATACTTGTGTTTCTTCATTCAAGCTAGGAGTTTGGTCAAGGAGGAGTTTCGATACGTCAACTTGTGGTTTTCATGAGTCACGCACACATCTGGAGAGTGTTGCAACGGATACTTGTGTTTCATCACTAATGCTGGGAGTTTGGTCAAGGGGGAGTTTCGATACGTCAACTTGTGGTTTACATGAGTCATGCATATACCTGGGGAGCGTTGCAACAGTTACTTGTGTTTCATCATTCAAGCTGGGAGTTTGGTCAAGGGGGAGTTTCGATACGTCAACTTGTGGTTTTCATGAGTCACGCACACACCTGGGGAGTGTTGCAACGGATACTTGTGTTTCATCACTCATGCTGGGAGTTTGGTCAAGGGAGAGTTTCGATACGTCAACTTGTGGTTTTCTTGAGTCACGTTCACACCTGGGGAGTGTTGCAAGGGATACTTGTGTTTCATCATTCAAGCTGGGTGTTTGGTCAAGGGGGAGTTTCGATACGTCAACTTGAGGTTTTCATGAGTCTTGCTCGCACCTGGAGAGCGTTGCAACGGATACTTGTGGCTCATCATTCAAGCTGGGAGTTTGGTCATGGGGGAGATTCGATACGTCAACTTGTGTTTTTCATGTGTCACGCTCACACCTGGGGAGCGTTGCAACAGTTACTTGTGTTTCATCATTCAAGCTGGGAGTTTAGTCAAGGAGGAGTTTCGATACGTCAACTTGTGATTTTCATGAGTCACGCACACACCTGGGGAGTGATGCAACGGATACTTGTGTTTTATCATTCAAGCTGGGAGTTTGGTCAGAGGGGAGTTTCGATACGTCAACTAGTGGTTTTCATGAGTCACGATAACACCTGGGGAGCGTTAAAACGGATACTTGTGGTTCATCATTGAAGCTGGGAGTTTGGTCATGGGGGAGATTCGACACGTCAACTTGTGGTTTTCATGATTCACGCTCACACCTGGGGAGCGTGGCAACAGTTACTTGTGTTTCATCATTCAAGCAGAGAGTTTGGACAAAGGGGAAGTTTCGATGCGTCAACTGGTGGTTTTCATGAGTCACGCAGTCACCTTGGGAGTGTTTCAACGGATACTTGTGTTTCATCACTCATGCTGGGAGTTTTGCCAAGGGAGAGTTTCGATACGTCAACTTGTGGTTTTCTTGAGTCACGTACACACCTGGGGAGTGTTGCCACGGATACTTGTTTTTCATCATTGAAGCTAGGAGTTTGGTCAAGGGGGAATTTCGAAACGTGAACTTGTGGTTTTCTTGAGTAACAGTCACACCTGGGGAGCGTTGCAACGGATACTTGTGTTTCATCATTCATGCTGGATGATTGGTCTAGGGGGAGTTTCGATACGTCAACTTGTGGTTTTCATGAGTCACGCACACACATGGGAGGCGTTGAAAAATTTACTAGTGTTTCATCATTCAAGCTGGGGGTTTGGTCAAGGGGAAGTTTCGATTTGTCAACTTGTGGTTTTCATGAGTCACGCACACACCTGGGGAGTGTTGCAACGGATACTTGTGTTTCATCATTCAAGCTCGGAGTGTGGTCAAGGGGGAGATTTGATTCGTCAACTTGTGGTTTTCATGAGTCACGCACAAACCTGTGGAGCGTTGAAACAGTTACTTGTATTTCATCATTCAAGCTGGGAGTTTGGTCAAGGAGGAGTTTCGATACGTCAACTTGTGGTTTTCATGAGTAACGCACACACCTGGGGAGTGATGCAACGGATACTTGTGTTTCATCATTCAAGCTGGGAATTAGGTCAAGGGGGAGTTTAGATACGTCAACTTGTAGTTTTCATGAGTCACGCTCACACCTGGGGAGCGTTGCAACAGTTACTTGTGTTTTATCATTCAAGCTGGGTGTTTAGTCAAGGGGGAATTTCGATACGTCAACTTGTGGTTTTCATGAGTCACGCACACACCTATGGAGTGATCCTACGGATACTTGTGTTTCATCATTCAAGCTCGGAGTTTGGTCACGTTGGAGTTTCGAAACGTCAACTTGTGGTTTTCATGAATCACGCTCACACCTGGGGAGCGTAGCAACAGTTACTTGTGTTTCATCATTCAAGGTGGGAGATTGGTCAAAGGGGAAGTTTTGATGAGTCAACTTGTGGTTTTCATGAGTCACGTACACACCTGGGGAGTGTTGCAACGGATACTTGTGTTTCAACATTCAAGCTGAGAGTTTGGTCAAATGGGAGTTTAGAGTCAATTTGTGGTTGTCATGAGTCACGCTCACACCTGGGGAGTGTTGCAACAGATACTTGTGTTTCTTCATTCAAGCTAGGAGTTTGGTCAAGGAGGAGTTTCGATACGTCAACTTGTGGTTTTCATGAGTCACGCACACATCTGGAGAGTGTTGCAACGGATACTTGTGTTTCATCACTCATGCTGGGAGTTTGGTCAAGGGGGAGTTTCGATACGTCAACTTGTGGTTTTCATGAGTCATGCATATACCTGGGGAGCGTTGCAACAGTTACTTATGTTTCATCATTCAAGCTGGGAGTTTGGTCAAGGGGGAGTTTCGATACGTCAACTTGTGGTTTTCATGAGTCACGCACACACCTGGGGAGTGTTGCAACGGATACTTGTGTTTCATCACTCATGCTGGGAGTTTGGTCAAGGGAGAGTTTCGATACGTCAACTTGTGGTTTTCTTGAGTCACGTTCACACCTGGGGAGTGTTGCAACGGATACTTGTGTTTCATCATTCAAGCTGGGTGTTTGGTCAAGGGGGAGTTTCGATACGTCAACTTGTGGTTTTCATGAGTCTTGCTCACACCTGGAGAGCGTTGCAACGGATACTTGTGGCTCATCATTCAAGCTGGGAGTTTGGTCATGGGGGAGTTTCGATACGTCAAATTGTGTTTTTCATGTGTCACGCTCACACCTGGGGAGCGTTGCAACATTTACTTGTGTTTCATCATTCAAGCTGGGAGTTTGGTCAAGGGGGAGTTTCGATACGTCAACTAGTGGTTTTCATGAGTCACGCAGTCACCTTGGGAGTGTTTCAACGGATACTTGTGTTTCATCACTCATGCTGGGAGTTTTGCCAAGGGAGAGTTTCGATACGTCAACTTGTGGCTTTCTTGAGTCACGTACACACCTGGGGAGTGTTGCAACGGATACTTGTTTTTCATAATTCAAGCTAGGAGTTTGGTCAAGGGGGAATTTCGAAACGTGAACTTGTGGTTTTCTTGAGTAACAGTCACACCTGGGGAGCGTTGCAACGGATACTTGTGATTCATCATTCGTGCTGGATGATTGGTCTAGGGGGAGTTTCGATACGTCAACTTGTGGTTTTCATGAGTCACGCACACACATGGGAGGCGTTGAAAAATTTACTAGTGTTTCATCATTCAAGCTGGGGGTTTGGTCAAGGGGAAGTTTCGATTTGTCAACTTGTGGTTTTCATGAGTCACGCACACACCTGGGGAGTGTTGCAACGGATACTTGTGTTTCATCATTCAAGCTTGGAGTGTGGTCAAGGGGGAGATTGGATTCGTCAACTTGTGGTTTTCTTGAGTCACGCACACACCTGGGAGGCGTTGCAACAGTTACTTATATTTCATCATTCAAGCTGGGAGAGTGGACAAGGTGGAGATTCGATACGTCAACGTGTGGTTTTTACATGAGTCACGTACACATCTGGAGAGTGTTGCAACGGATACTTGTGTTTCATCAATCATGCTGTGAGTTTGGTCAAGGGGGAGTTTCGATACGTCAACTTGTGGTTTTCATGAGTCACGCACACTCCTGGGGAGCGTTGCAACAGTTACTTGTGTTTCATCATTCAAGCTGGGAGTTTGGTCAAGGGGGAGTTTCGATACGTCAACTTGTGGTTATCATGAGTCTTGCTCACACCTGGTGTGCGTTGCAACGGATACTTGTGGTTCATCATTCAAGCTGGGAGTTTGGTCATGGGGGAGTTTCGATACGTCAACTTGTGGTTTTCATGAGTCACGCTCACACCTGGGGAGCGTTGCAAAGGATACATGTGGTTCATCATTCAAGCTGGGAGTTTGGTCATGGGGGAGTTTCGATACGTCAACTTGTGGTTTTCATGAGTCACACACACAACTGGGGAGTGATGCAACGGATACTTGTGTTTAATAATTCAAGCTGGAAATTTGGTCAATTGGGAGTTTCGATACGTCAACTTGTGGTTTTTATGAGTCACGCACACACCTGGGGAGCGTAGCAACAGTTACTTGTGTTTCATCATTCAAGGTGGGAGTTTGGTCAAAGGGGAAGTTTCCATGAGTCAACTTGTGGTTTTCATGAGTCACGCACACACCTGGGGAGTGTTGCAACGGATACTTGTGTTTCATCACTCATGCTGGGAGTTTGGTCAAGGGAGAGTTTCGATACGTCAACTTGTGGTTTTCTTGAGTCATGTACACACATGGGGAGTGTTGCAACGGATACTTTTGTGTTATCATTCAAGCTGGGAGTTTGGTCAAGGGGGAGTTTCGATACGTCAACTTGTGGTTTTTATGAGTCACGCACACACCTGGGGAGCGTTGCAACAGTTACTTGTGTTTTATCATTCAAGCTGGGTGTTTAGTCAAGGGGGAATTTCGATACGTCAACTTGTGGTTTTCATGAGTCTTGCTCATACCTGGAGAGCGTTGCAACGGATACTTGTGGTTCATCATTTAAGCTGGGAGTTAAGTCATGGGGGAGTTTCGATACGTCAACTTGTGTTTTTCATGTGTCACGCTCACACCTGGGGAGCGGAGCAACAGTTACTTGTGTTTCATCATTCAAGGTGGTAGTTTGGTCAAAGGGGAAGTTTCGATACGTCAACTTGTAGTTTTCATGAGTCACGCACACACCTGGGGAGTGATCCAACGGATACTTGTTTTTCATCATTTAAGCTTAGAGTTTGGTCACGTGGGAGTTTCGAAACGTCACATTGTGGTTTTCATGAGTCACTTTCACACGTGGAGAGCGTGTCGTCAGTTACTTGGGTTTCATCATTCAAGCTTGGAGTTTGGTCAAGGGGGTGTTTCGATACGTCAACTAGTAGTTTTCATGAGTCACGCTCACACCTGGGGAGCGTTGCAACGGATACTTGTGGTTCATCATTCAAGCTGGGAGTTTGGTCATGGGGGAGATTCGATACGTCAACTTGTGGTTTTTATGAGTCACACACACACCTGGGGAGTGATGCATTGGATACTTGTGTTTCATCATACAACCTGGAAGTTTGGTCAGATGGGAGTTTCGAAACGTCAACTTGTGGTTTTTATGAGTCACGCTCACACCTGGGGAGCGTGGCGACAGTTACTTGTGTTTCATCATTCAAGCGGGGAGTTTGGTCAAAGGGGAATTTTCTATACGTCAACTTGTGGTTTTCAAGAGTCACGCACACACCTGGGGAGTGTTGCAACGGATACTTGTGTTTCATCATTCAAGCTGGGAGTTTGGTCAAGTGGGAGCTTCGAAACCTCAAGTGTTGTTTTCATTAGTCACGCTACTCCTGGGGAGCGTTGCAACGGATACTTTTGTTTCATCATTCAAGCTGGGAGTTTGGTCAAGGGGGAGTTTCGATACGTCAACTTGTGGTTTTCATGAGTCACGCACACACCTGGGGACGGTGCAACGGATACTTATGTTTCATCATTCAAGCTGGGAGTTTGGTCAAGGGGGAGTTTCGATACGTCAACCTGTCATTTTCATGAGTCACGCACACACCTGAGGAGAGTTGCAATGGATACTTGTGTTTCATCATTCAAGCTGGGAGTTTGGTCAAGGGGGAGTTTCGATACGTCAACCTGCTGTTTTTATGAGTCAGGCTCACACCTGGGGAGCGTTGCAAAAGTTACTTGTCTTTCATCATTAAAGCCAGAAGTTTAGTCAAGGGGGAGTGTCGATACGTCAAATTGTGGTTTTCATTAGTCACGCTCACAGCTGGGGAGTGAAGCAACGGATACTTGTGTTTCTTCATTCAAGGTGGGAGTCTGGTCAAGGGGGAGTGTCGATACGTCAACTTGTTGTTTTTATGAGTCACGCACACACCTGGGGAGTGATGAAACGAATACTTATGTTTCATCATTCAAGCTGGGAGTTTGGTCAAGTGGGAGTGTCGATACGTCAACTTGTGGTTTTCATGAGTCACGCTCACACCTGGGGAGCGTAGCAACAGTTACTTGTGTTTCATTATTCAAGGTGGGAGTTTGGTCAAAGGGGAAGTTTCGATGAGTCAACTTGTGGTTTTCATGAGTCACGCACACACCTGGGGAGTGTTGCAACGGATACATGTGTTTAAACATTCAAGCTGAGAGTTTGGTCAAATGGGAGTTTAGAGTCAATTTGTGGTTGTCATGAGTCACGCTCACACCTGGGGAGTGTTGCGACAGATACTTGTGTTTCTTCATTCAAGCTAGGAGTTTGGTCAAGGAGGAGTTTCGATACGTCAACTTGTGGTTTTCATGAGTCACGCACACATCTGGAGAGTGTTGCAACGGATACTTGTGTTTCATCACTCATGCTGGGAGTTTGGTCAAGGGGGAGTTTCGATACGTCAACTTGTGGTTTACATGAGTCATGCATATACCTGGGGAGCGTTGCAACAGTTACTTGTGTTTCATCATTCAAGCTGGCAGTTTGGTCAAGGGGGAGTTTCGATACGTCAACTTGTGGTTTTCATGAGTCACGCACACACCTGGGGAGTGTTGCAACGGATACTTGTGTTTCATCACTCATGCTGGGAGTTTGGTCAAGGGAGAGTTTCGATACGTCAACTTGTGGTTTTATTGAGTCACGTTCACACCTGGGGAGTGTTGCAAGGGATACTTGTGTTTCATCATTCAAGCTGGGTGTTTGGTCAAGGGGGAGTTTCGATACGTCAACTTGAGGTTTTCATGAGTCTTGCTGACACCTGGAGAGCGTTGCAACGGATACTTGTGGCTCATCATTCAAGCTGGGAGTTTGGTCATGGGGGAGTTTCGATACGTCAACTTGTGTTTTTCATGTGTAACGCTCACACCTGGGGAGCGTTGCAACAGTTACTTGTGTTTCATCATTCAAGCTGGGAGTTTAGTCAAGGAGGAGTTTCGATACGTCAACTTGTGATTTTCATGAGTCACGCACACACCTGGGGAGTGATGCAACGGATACTTGTGTTTTATCATTCAAGCTGGGAGTTTGGTCAAGGGGGAGTTTCGATACGTCAACTAGTGGTTTTCATGAGTCACGCTAACACCTGGGGAGCGTTGCAACGGATACTTGTGGTTCATCATTCAAGCTGGGAGTTTGGTCATGGGGGAGATTCGACACGTCAACTTGTGGTTTTCATGATTCACGCTCACACCTGGGGAGCGTGGCAACAGTTACTTGTGTTTCATCATTCAAGCTGAGAGTTTGGACAAAGGGGAAGTTTCGATGCGTCAACTGGTGGTTTTCATGAGTCACGCAGTCACCTTGGGAGTGTTTCAACGGATACTTGTGTTTCATCACTCATGCTGGGAGTTTTGCCAAGGGAGAGTTTCGATACGTCAACTTGTGGTTTTCTTGAGTCACGTACACACCTGGGGAGTGTTGCAACGGATACTTGTTTTTCATCATTCAAGCTAGGAGTTTGGTCAAGGGGGAATTTCGAAACGTGAACTTGTGGTTTTCTTGAGTAACAGTCACACCTGGGGAGCGTTGCAACGGATACTTGTGTTTCATCATTCATGCTGGATGATTGGTCTAGGGGGAGTTTCGATACGTCAACTTGTGGTTTTCATGAGTCACGCACACACATGGGAGGCGTTGAAAAATTTACTAGTGTTTCATCATTCAAGCTGGGGGTTTGGTCAAGGGGAAGTTTCGATTTGTCAACTTGTGGTTTTCATGAGTCACGCACACACCTGGGGAGTGTTGCAACGGATACTTGTGTTTCATCATTCAAGCTTGGAGTGTGGTCAAGGGGGAGATTGGATTCGTCAACTTGTGGTTTTCTTGAGTCACGCACACACCTGGGAGGCGTTGCAACAGTTACTTATATTTCATCATTCAAGCTGGGAGAGTGGACAAGGTGGAGATTCGATACGTCAACGTGTGGTTTTTACATGAGTCACGTACACATCTGGAGAGTGTTGCAACGGATACTTGTGTTTCATCAATCATGCTGTGAGTTTGGTCAAGGGGGAGTTTCGATACGTCAACTTGTGGTTTTCATGAGTCACGCACACTCCTGGGGAGCGTTGCAACAGTTACTTGTGTTTCATCATTCAAGCTGGGAGTTTGGTCAAGGGGGAGTTTCGATACGTCAACTTGTGGTTATCATGAGTCTTGCTCACACCTGGTGTGCGTTGCAACGGATACTTGTGGTTCATCATTCAAGCTGGGAGTTTGGTCATGGGGGAGTTTCGATACGTCAACTTGTGGTTTTCATGAGTCACGCTCACACCTGGGGAGCGTTGCAAAGGATACTTGTGGTTCATCATTCAAGCTGGGAGTTTGGTCATGGGGGAGTTTCGATACGTCAACTTGTGGTTTTCATGAGTCACACACACAACTGGGGAGTGATGCAACGGATACTTGTGTTTAATAATTCAAGCTGGAATTTTGGTCAATTGGGAGTTTCGATACGTCAACTTGTGGTTTTTATGAGTCACGCACACACCTGGGGAGCGTAGCAACAGTTACTTGTGTTTCATCATTCAAGGTGGGAGTTTGGTCAAAGGGGAAGTTTCCATGAGTCAACTTGTGGTTTTCATGAGTCACGCACACACCAGGGGAGTGTTGCAACGGATACTTGTGTTTCATCACTCATGCTGGGAGTTTGGTCAAGGGAGAGTTTCGATACGTCAACTTGTGGTTTTCTTGAGTCATGTACACACCTGGGGAGTGTTGCAACGGATACTTTTGTGTTATCATTCAAGCTGGGAGTTTGGTCAAGGGGGAGTTTCGATACGTCAACTTGTGGTTTTTATGAGTCACGCACACACCTGGGGAGCGTTGCAACAGTTACTTGTGTTTTATCATTCAAGCTGGGTGTTTAGTCAAGGGGGAATTTCGATACGTCAACTTGTGGTTTTCATGAGTCTTGCTCATACCTGGAGAGCGTTGCAACGGATACTTGTGGTTCATCATTTAAGCTGGGAGTTAAGTCATGGGGGAGTTTCGATACGTCAACTTGTGTTTTTCATGTGTCACGCTCACACCTGGGGAGCGGAGCAACAGTTACTTGTGTTTCATCATTCAAGGTGGTAGTTTGGTCAAAGGGGAAGTTTCGATACGTCAACTTGTAGTTTTCATGAGTCACGCACACACCTGGGGAGTGATCCAACGGATACTTGTTTTTCATCATTTAAGCTTAGAGTTTGGTCACGTGGGAGTTTCGAAACGTCACATTGTGGTTTTCATGAGTCACTTTCACACGTGGAGAGCGTGGCGACAGTTACTTGGGTTTCATCATTCAAGCTTGGAGTTTGGTCAAGGGGGAGTTTCGATACGTCAACTAGTGGTTTTCATGAGTCACGCTCACACCTGGGGAGCGTTGCAACGGATACTTGTGGTTCATAATTCGAGCTGGGAGTTTGGTCATGGGGGAGATTCGATACGTCAACTTGTGGTTTTTATGAGTCACACACACACCTGGGGAGTGATGCATTGGATACTTGTGTTTCATCATACAACCTGGAAGTTTGGTCAGATGGGAGTTTCGAAACGTCAACTTGTGGTTTTTATGAGTCACGCTCACACCTGGGGAGCGTGGCGACAGTTACTTGTGTTTCATCATTCAAGCGGGGAGTTTGGTCAAAGGGGAATTTTCTATACGTCAACTTGTGGTTTTCAAGAGTCACGCACACACCTGGGGAGTGTTGCAACGGATACTTGTGTTTCATCATTCAAGCTGGGAGTTTGGTCAAGTGGGAGTTTCGAAACCTCAAGTGTTGTTTTCATTAGTCACGCTCACTCCTGGGGAGCGTTGCAACGGATACTTTTGTTTCATCATTCAAGCTGGGAGTTTGGTCAAGGGGGAGTTTCGATACGTCAACTTGTGGTTTTCATGAGTCACGCACACACCTGGGGACGGTGCAACGGATACTTATGTTTCATCATTCAAGCTGGGAGTTTGGTCAAGGGGGAGTTTCGATACGTCAACCTGTCATTTTCATGAGTCACGCACACACCTGAGGAGAGTTGCAATGGATACTTGTGTTTCATCATTCAAGCTGGGAGTTTGGTCAAGGGGGAGTTTCGATACGTCAACCTGCTGTTTTTATGAGTCAGGCTCACACCTGGGGAGCGTTGCAAAAGTTACTTGTCTTTCATCATTAAAGCCAGAAGTTTAGTCAAGGGGGAGTGTCGATACGTCAAATTGTGGTTTTCATTAGTCACGCTCACAGCTGGGGAGTGAAGCAACGGATACTTGTGTTTCTTCATTCAAGGTGGGAGTCTGGTCAAGGGGGAGTGTCGATACGTCAACTTGTTGTTTTTATGAGTCACGCACACACCTGGGGAGTGATGAAACGAATACTTATGTTTCATCATTCAAGCTGGGAGTTTGGTCAAGTGGGAGTGTCGATACGTCAACTTGTGGTTTTCATGAGTCACGCTCACACCTGGGGAGCGTAGCAACAGTTACTTGTGTTTCATTATTCAAGGTGGGAGTTTGGTCAAAGGGGAAGTTTCGATGAGTCAACTTGTGGTTTTCATGAGTCACGCACACACCTGGGGAGTGTTGCAACGGATACATGTGTTTCAACATTCAAGCTGAGAGTTTGGTCAAATGGGAGTTTAGAGTCAATTTGTGGTTGTCATGAGTCACGCTCACACCTGGGGAGTGTTGCGACAGATACTTGTGTTTCTTCATTCAAGCTAGGAGTTTGGTCAAGGAGGAGTTTCGATACGTCAACTTGTGGTTTTCATGAGTCACGCACACATCTGGAGAGTGTTGCAACGGATACTTGTGTTTCATCACTCATGCTGGGAGTTTGGTCAAGGGGGAGTTTCGATACGTCAACTTGTGGTTTACATGAGTCATGCATATACCTGGGGAGCGTTGCAACAGTTACTTGTGTTTCATCATTCAAGCTGGCAGTTTGGTCAAGGGGGAGTTTCGATACGTCAACTTGTGGTTTTCATGAGTCACGCACACACCTGGGGAGTGTTGCAACGGATACTTGTGTTTCATCACTCATGCTGGGAGTTTGGTCAAGGGAGAGTTTCGATACGTCAACTTGTGGTTTTATTGAGTCACGTTCACACCTGGGGAGTGTTGCAAGGGATACTTGTGTTTCATCATTCAAGCTGGGTGTTTGGTCAAGGGGGAGTTTCGATACGTCAACTTGAGGTTTTCATGAGTCTTGCTCACACCTGGAGAGCGTTGCAACGGATACTTGTGGCTCATCATTCAAGCTGGGAGTTTGGTCATGGGGGAGTTTCGATACGTCAACTTGTGTTTTTCATGTGTAACGCTCACACCTGGGGAGCGTTGCAACAGTTACTTGTGTTTCATCATTCAAGCTGGGAGTTTAGTCAAGGAGGAGTTTCGATACGTCAACTTGTGATTTTCATGAGTCACGCACACACCTGGGGAGTGATGCAACGGATACTTGTGTTTTATCATTCAAGCTGGGAGTTTGGTCAAGGGGGAGTTTCGATACGTCAACTAGTGGTTTTCATGAGTCACGCTAACACCTGGGGAGCGTTGCAACGGATACTTGTGGTTCATCATTCAAGCTGGGAGTTTGGTCATGGGGGAGATTCGACACGTCAACTTGTGGTTTTCATGATTCACGCTCACACCTGGGGAGCGTGGCAACAGTTACTTGTGTTTCATCATTCAAGCTGAGAGTTTGGACAAAGGGGAAGTTTCGATGCGTCAACTGGTGGTTTTCATGAGTCACGCAGTCACCTTGGGAGTGTTTCAACGGATACTTGTGTTTCATCACTCATGCTGGGAGTTT
Source organism: Pyrrhosoma nymphula (assembly GCA_963573305.1). Lineage (NCBI taxonomy): Eukaryota > Metazoa > Arthropoda > Insecta > Odonata > Coenagrionidae > Pyrrhosoma > Pyrrhosoma nymphula. Next base: position 150,119,492 of record OY754332.1, read on the forward strand.
TGCCAAGGGAGAGTTTCGATACGTCAACTTGTGGTTTTCTTGAGTCACGTACACACCTGGGGAGTGTTGCAACGGATACTTGTTTTTCATCATTCAAGCTAGGAGTTTGGTCAAGGGGGAATTTCGAAACGTGAACTTGTGGTTTTCTTGAGTAACAGTCACACCTGGGGAGCGTTGCAACGGATACTTGTGTTTCATCATTCATGCTGGATGATTGGTCTAGGGGGAGTTTCGATACGTCAACTTGTGGTTTTCATGAGTCACGCACACACATGGGAGGCGTTGAAAAATTTACTAGTGTTTCATCATTCAAGCTGGGGGTTTGGTCAAGGGGAAGTTTCGATTTGTCAACTTGTGGTTTTCATGAGTCACGCACACACCTGGGGAGTGTTGCAACGGATACTTGTGTTTCATCATTCAAGCTTGGAGTGTGGTCAAGGGGGACATTTGATTCGTCAACTTGTGGTTTTCATGAGTCACGCACAAACCTGTGGAGCGTTGAAACAGTTACTTGTATTTCATCATTCAAGCTGGGAGTTTGGTCAAGGAGGAGTTTCGATACGTCAACTTGTGGTTTTCATGAGTAACGCACACACCTGGGGAGTGATGCAACGGATACTTGTGTTTCATCATTCAAGCTGGGAGTTAGGTCAAGGGGGAGTTTAGATACGTCAACTTGTAGTTTTCATGAGTCACGCACACACCTGGGGAGCGTTGCAACAGTTACCAGTTTTATCATTCAAGCTGGGTGTTTAGTCAAGGGGGAATTTCGATACGTCAACTTGTGGTTTTTATGAGTCACGCACACACCTGGGGAGCGTTGCAACAGTTACTTGTGTTTTATCATTCAAGCTGGGTGTTTAGTCAAGGGGGAATTTCGATACGTCAACTTGTGGTTTTCATGAGTCTTGCTCATACCTGGAGAGCGTTGCAACGGATACTTGTGGTTCATCATTTAAGCTGGGAGTTAAGTCATGGGGGAGTTTCGATACGTCAACTTGTGTTTTTCATGTGTCACGCTCACACCTAGGGAGCGGAGCAACAGTTACTTCTGTTTCATCATTCAAGGTGGTAGTTTGGTCAAAGGGGAAGTTTCGATACGTCAACTTGTAGTTTTCATGAGTCACGCACACACCTGGGGAGTGATCCAACGGATACTTGTTTTTCATCATTTAAGCTTAGAGTTTGGTCACGTGGGAGTTTCGAAACGTCACATTGTGGTTTTCATGAGTCACTTTCACACGTGGAGAGCGTGGCGACAGTTACTTGGGTTTCATCATTCAAGCTTGGAGTTTGGTCAAGGGGGAGTTTCGATACGTCAACTAGTGGTTTTCATGAGTCACGCTCACACCTGGGGAGCGTTGCAACGGATACTTTTGGTTCATCATTCAAGCTGGGAGTTTGGTCATGGGGGAGATTCGATACGTCAACTTGTGGTTTTTATAAGTCACAATCACACCTGGGGAGCGTTGCAACAGTTACTTGTGTTTCATCCTTCAAGCTGGGAGTTTGGTCAAGGGGGAGTTTCGATACGCCAACTTGTGGATTTCATGAGTCACGCTCACACCTGGGGAGCGTTACAACATTTACTTGTGTTTCATCATTCAAGCTGGGAGTGTGGTCAAGGTGGAGATTCGATACGTCAACATGTGGTTTTTTTTTAATGAGTCACGTACACATCTGGAGAGTGTTGCAACGGATACTTGTGTTTCATCACTCATGCTGGGAGTTTGGTCAAGTGGGAGTTTCGAAACCTCAAGTGTTGTTTTCATTAGTCACGCTCACTCCTGGGGAGCGTTGCAACGGATACTTTTGTTTCATCATTCAAGCTGGGAGTTTGGTCAAGGGGGAGTTTCGATACGTCAACTTGTGGTTTTCATGAGTCACGCACACACCTGGGGACGGTGCAACGGATACTTATGTTTCATCATTCAAGCTGGGAGTTTGGTCAAGGGGGAGTTTCGATACGTCAACCTGTCATTTTCATGAGTCACGCACACACCTGAGGAGAGTTGCAATGGATACTTGTGTTTCATCATTCAAGCTGGGAGTTTGGTCAAGGGGGAGTTTCGATACGTCAACCTGCTGTTTTTATGAGTCAGGCTCACACCTGGGGAGCGTTGCAAAAGTTACTTGTCTTTCATCATTAAAGCCAGAAGTTTAGTCAAGGGGGAGTGTCGATACGTCAAATTGTGGTTTTCATTAGTCACGCTCACAGCTGGGGAGTGAAGCAACGGATACTTGTGTTTCTTCATTCAAGGTGGGAGTCTGGTCAAGGGGGAGTGTCGATACGTCAACTTGTTGTTTTTATGAGTCACGCACACACCTGGGGAGTGATGAAACGAATACTTATGTTTCATCATTCAAGCTGGGAGTTTGGTCAAGTGGGAGTGTCGATACGTCAACTTGTGGTTTTCATGAGTCACGCTCACACCTGGGGAGCGTAGCAACAGTTACTTGTGTTTCATTATTCAAGGTGGGAGTTTGGTCAAAGGGGAAGTTTCGATGAGTCAACTTGTGGTTTTCATGAGTCACGCACACACCTGGGGAGTGTTGCAACGGATACATGTGTTTCAACATTCAAGCTGAGAGTTTGGTCAAATGGGAGTTTAGAGTCAATTTGTGGTTGTCATGAGTCACGCTCACACCTGGGGAGTGTTGCGACAGATACTTGTGTTTCTTCATTCAAGCTAGGAGTTTGGTCAAGGAGGAGTTTCGATACGTCAACTTGTGGTTTTCATGAGTCACGCACACATCTGGAGAGTGTTGCAACGGATACTTGTGTTTCATCACTCATGCTGGGAGTTTGGTCAAGGGGGAGTTTCGATACGTCAACTTGTGGTTTACATGAGTCATGCATATACCTGGGGAGCGTTGCAACAGTTACTTGTGTTTCATCATTCAAGCTGGCAGTTTGGTCAAGGGGGAGTTTCGATACGTCAACTTGTGGTTTTCATGAGTCACGCACACACCTGGGGAGTGTTGCAACGGATACTTGTGTTTCATCACTCATGCTGGGAGTTTGGTCAAGGGAGAGTTTCGATACGTCAACTTGTGGTTTTATTGAGTCACGTTCACACCTGGGGAGTGTTGCAAGGGATACTTGTGTTTCATCATTCAAGCTGGGTGTTTGGTCAAGGGGGAGTTTCGATACGTCAACTTGAGGTTTTCATGAGTCTTGCTCACACCTGGAGAGCGTTGCAACGGATACTTGTGGCTCATCATTCAAGCTGGGAGTTTGGTCATGGGGGAGTTTCGATACGTCAACTTGTGTTTTTCATGTGTAACGCTCACACCTGGGGAGCGTTGCAACAGTTACTTGTGTTTCATCATTCAAGCTGGGAGTTTAGTCAAGGAGGAGTTTCGATACGTCAACTTGTGATTTTCATGAGTCACGCACACACCTGGGGAGTGATGCAACGGATACTTGTGTTTTATCATTCAAGCTGGGAGTTTGGTCAAGGGGGAGTTTCGATACGTCAACTAGTGGTTTTCATGAGTCACGCTAACACCTGGGGAGCGTTGCAACGGATACTTGTGGTTCATCATTCAAGCTGGGAGTTTGGTCATGGGGGAGATTCGACACGTCAACTTGTGGTTTTCATGATTCACGCTCACACCTGGGGAGCGTGGCAACAGTTACTTGTGTTTCATCATTCAAGCTGAGAGTTTGGACAAAGGGGAAGTTTCGATGCGTCAACTGGTGGTTTTCATGAGTCACGCAGTCACCTTGGGAGTGTTTCAACGGATACTTGTGTTTCATCACTCATGCTGGGAGTTTTGCCAAGGGAGAGTTTCGATACGTCAACTTGTGGTTTTCTTGAGTCACGTACACACCTGGGGAGTGTTGCAACGGATACTTGTTTTTCATCATTCAAGCTAGGAGTTTGGTCAAGGGGGAATTTCGAAACGTGAACTTGTGGTTTTCTTGAGTAACAGTCACACCTGGGGAGCGTTGCAACGGATACTTGTGTTTCATCATTCATGCTGGATGATTGGTCTAGGGGGAGTTTCGATTTGTCAACTTGTGGTTTTCATGAGTCACGCACACACATGGGAGGCGTTGAAAAATTTACTAGTGTTTCATCATTCAAGCTGGGGGTTTGGTCAAGGGGAAGTTTCGATTTGTCAACTTGTGGTTTTCATGAGTCACGCACACACCTGGGGAGTGTTGCAACGGATACTTGTGTTTCATCATTCAAGCTTGGAGTGTGGTCAAGGGGGACATTTGATTCGTCAACTTGTGGTTTTCATGAGTCACGCACAAACCTGTGGAGCGTTGAAACAGTTACTTGTATTTCATCATTCAAGCTGGGAGTTTGGTCAAGGAGGAGTTTCGATACGTCAACTTGTGGTTTTCATGAGTAACGCACACACCTGGGGAGTGATGCAACGGATACTTGTGTTTCATCATTCAAGCTGGGAGTTAGGTCAAGGGGGAGTTTAGATACGTCAACTTGTAGTTTTCATGAGTCACGCACACACCTGGGGAGCGTTGCAACAGTTACCAGTTTTATCATTCAAGCTGGGTGTTTAGTCAAGGGGGAATTTCGATACGTCAACTTGTGGTTTTTATGAGTCACGCACACACCTGGGGAGCGTTGCAACAGTTACTTGTGTTTTATCATTCAAGCTGGGTGTTTAGTCAAGGGGGAATTTCGATACGTCAACTTGTGGTTTTCATGAGTCTTGCTCATACCTGGAGAGCGTTGCAACGCATACTTGTGGTTCATCATTTAAGCTGGGAGTTAAGTCATGGGGGAGTTTCGATACGTCAACTTGTGTTTTTCATGTGTCACGCTCACACCTGGGGAGCGGAGCAACAGTTACTTCTGTTTCATCATTCAAGGTGGTAGTTTGGTCAAAGGGGAAGTTTCGATACGTCAACTTGTAGTTTTCATGAGTCACGCACACACCTGGGGAGTGATCCAACGGATACTTGTTTTTCATCATTTAAGCTTAGAGTTTGGTCACGTGGGAGTTTCGAAACGTCACATTGTGGTTTTCATGAGTCACTTTCACACGTGGAGAGCGTGGCGACAGTTACTTGGGTTTCATCATTCAAGCTTGGAGTTTGGTCAAGGGGGAGTTTCGATACGTCAACTAGTGGTTTTCATGAGTCACGCTCACACCTGGGGAGCGTTGCAACGGATACTTTTGGTTCATCATTCAAGCTGGGAGTTTGGTCATGGGGGAGATTCGATACGTCAACTTGTGGTTTTTATAAGTCACAATCACACCTGGGGAGCGTTGCAACAGTTACTTGTGTTTCATCCTTCAAGCTGGGAGTTTGGTCAAGGGGGAGTTTCGATACGCCAACTTGTGGATTTCATGAGTCACGCTCACACCTGGGGATCGTTACAACATTTACTTGTGTTTCATCATTCAAGCTGGGAGTGTGGTCAAGGTGGAGATTCGATACGTCAACATGTGGTTTTTTTTTAATGAGTCACGTACACATCTGGAGAGTGTTGCAACGGATACTTGTGTTTCATCACTCATGCTGGGAGTTTGGTCAAGGGAGAGTTTCGATACGTCAACTTGTGGTTTCCTTGAGTCACGTACACACCTGCTGAGTGTTGCAACGGATACATTTGTGTTATCATTCAAGCTGGGAGTTTGGTCAAGGGGGAGTTTCGATACGTCAACTTGTGGTTTTCATGAGTCACGCACACACCTGGGGATGGTGCAACGGATACTTATGTTTCATCATTCAAGCTGGGAGTTTGGTCAAGGGGGAGTTTCGATACGTCAACCTGTCATTTTCATGAGTCACGCACACACCTGAGGAGCGTTGCAATGGATACTTGTGTTTCATCATTCAAGCTGGGAGTTTGGTCAAGGGGGAGTTTCGATACGTCAACCTGCTGTTTTTATGAGTCAGGCTCACACCTGGGGAGCGTTGCAAAAGTTACTTGTCTTTCATCATTAAAGCCAGAAAATTTGTCAAGGGGGAGTGTCGATACGTCAAATTGTTGTTTTCATTAGTCACGCTCACAGCTGGGGAGTGAAGCAACGGATACTTGTGTTTCTTCATTCAAGGTGGGAGTCTGGTCAAGGGGGAGTGTCGATACGTCAACTTGTTGTTTTTATGAGTCACGCACACACCTGGGGAGTGATGAAACGAATACTTATGTTTCATCATTCAAGCTGGGAGTTTGGTCAAGTGGGAGTTTCGATACGTCAACTTGTGGTTTTCATGAGTCACGCACACACCTGGGGAGCGTTGCAACAGTTACTTTTGTTTCATCATTCACATTGGGAGTTTAGTGAAGGGGGAGTTTCGATACGTAAACTTGTGGTTTTCATTAGTCACGCTTACACCTGGGGAGTGATTCAACGGATACTTTTGTTTCATCACTCATGCTGGGAGTTTGGCCAAGGAAGAGTTTCGATACGTCAACTTCTGGTTTTCTTGAGTCACGTACTCACGTGGAGAGTGTTGCAACGGATACTTGTTTTTCATCATTCAAGCTGGTAGTGCGGTCAAGGTGGAGATTCGATACGTCAACATGTGGTTTTTTCATGAGTCACGTACACATCTGGTGAGTGTTGCAACGGATACTTGTGTTTCATCATTCATGCTGGCAGTTTGGTATAGGGGGAGTTTCGATACGTCCACTTGTGGTTTTCATGAGTCACGCACACACCTGGGAGGCGTTGCAAAAGTTACTTTTTTTTCATCATTCAAGCTGGGAGTGTGGTATAAGTGGGAGATTCGATACGTCAACATGTGCTTTTTTCATGAGTCACGTAGACATCTTGAGAGTGTTGCAACGGATACTTTTTTTTCATCACTCATGATGGGAGTTTGGTCAAGGGAGAGTTTCGATACGTCAACTTGTTGTTTTCTTGAGTCACGCACACACCTAGGGAGCGTTACAACAGTTACTTGTGTTTCATCATTCAAGCTGGGAGTTTCGTCAAGGGGGAATTTCGATACGTCAACTTGTGGTTTTCATGAGTCTTGCTCACACCTGGAGAGCGTTGCAACGGATACTTGTGGTTCATCATTCAAGCTGGGAGTTTGGTCATGGGGGAGTTTCGATACGTCAACTTGTGGTTTTCATTAATCACGCTCACACCTGGGGAGCGTAGCAACAGTTACTTGTGTTACATCATTCAAGGTGGTAGTTTGGTCAAAGGGGAAGTTTCGATACGTCAAATTGTGGTTTTCATGAGTCACGCACACACCTAGCGAGTGATCCAACGGATACTTGTGTTTCATCATTCAATCTCGGAGTTTGGTCACGATGGAGTTTTGAAACGTCAACTTGTGGTTTTCATGAGTCACGCACACACCTGGGGAGTGTTGCAACGGATACTTGTTTTTCATAATTCAAGCTGGGAGTTTGGTCAAGGGGGAATTACGAAACGTGAACTTGTGGTTTTCTTGAGTAACAGTCACACCTGGGAAGCGTTGCAACGGATACTTGTGTTTCATCATTCATGCTGGATGTTTGGTCTAGGGGGAGTTTCGATTTGTCAACTTGTGGTTTTATTGAGTCACGCACACACCTGGCGATTGTTGCAACGGATACTTGTGTTTCATCATTCAAGCTTGGAGTGTGGTCAAGGGGGATATTCGATTCGTCAACTTGTGGTTTTATTGAGTCACGCACACACCTGGGGAGTGATGCAACGGATACTTGTGTTTCATCATTCAAGCTGGGAGTTAGGTCAAGGGGGAGTTTAGATACGTCAACATGTGGTTTTTTCATGAGTCACGTACACATCTGGAGAGTGTTGCAACGGTTACTTGTGTTTCATCACTCATGCTGGGAGTTTGGTCAAGGGGGAGTTTGGATACGTGAACTTTTGGTTTTCATGAGTCACGCACACACCTGGGGAGCGTTGCAACAGTTATTTGTGTTTCATCATTCAAGCTGGGAGTTTGGTCAAGGGGGAGTTTCGATACGTCAACTTGTGGTTTTCATGAGTCTTGCTCACACCTGGAGAGCGTTGCAACGGATACTTGTGGTTCATCATTCAAGCTGGGAGTTTGGTCATGGGGGAGTTTTGATACGTCAACTTGTGGTTTTCATGAGTCACGATCACACCTGGGGAGCGTTGCAACGGATACTTGTGGTTCATCATTCAAGCTGGGAGTTTGGTCATGGGGGAGAGTCGATACGTCAACTTGTGGTTTTTTGAGTAACACACACAACTGGGGAGTGATGCAACGGATACTTGTGTTTAATAATTCAAGCTGGAATTTTGGTCAATTGGGAGTTTCGAAACGGCAACTTGTGGTTTTTATGAGTCACGCTCACACCTGGTGGGCGTGGCAACAGTTACTTGTGTTTTATCATTCAAGCTGAGAGTTTGGTCAAAGGGGAAGTTTCGATGCGTCAACTTGTGGTTTTCATGAGTCACGCACACACCTGGGGAGTGTTGCAACGGATACTTGTGATTCATCACTCATGCTGGGAGTTTGGTCAAGGGAGAGTTTCGATACGTCAACATGTGGTTTTCTTGAGTCACGTACACACCTGGGGAGTGTTGCAACGGATACTTTTGTGTTATCATTCAAGCTGGGAGTTCGGTCTAGGGGAAGTTTCGATACGTCAACTTGTGGTTTTTATGAGTCACGCACACACCTGGGGAGCGTAGCAACAGTTACTTGTGTTTCATCATTCAAGGTGGGAGTTTGGTCAAAGGGGAAGTTTCCATGAGTCAACTTGTGGTTTTCATGAGTCACGCACACACCTGGGGAGTGTTGCAACGGATACTTGTGGTTCATCATTCAACCTGGAAGTTTGGTCAAGTTACTTGTGTTTCATCATTCAAGCTGGGAGTTTCATCAACAGTTACTTGTGTTTCATCATTCAAGCTGGGAGTTTGGTCAAGGAGGAGTTTCGATACGTCAACTTGTGGTTTTCATAAGTCACGCACACACCTGGGGTGTGATGCAACGGATACTTGTGTTTTATCATTCAAGCTGGGAGTTTGGTCAAGGGGGAGTTTCGATACGTCAACTAGGGGTTTTCATGAGTCACGCTCACACCTGTGGAGCGTTGCAACAGTTACTTGTGTTTCATCATTCAAGCTAGGAGTTTGGTCAAGGGGGAGTTTCGATACGTCAATTTGTGGTCTTTTTGAGTCACGCACACACCTGGGGAGCGTTGCAACAGTTACTTGTGTTTCATCATTCAAGCTGGGAGTTTGGTCAAGGAGGAGTTTCGATACGTCAACTTGTGGTTTTCATGAGTCACGCACACACCTGGGGAGTGATGCAACGGATACTTGTGTTTTATCATTCAAGCTGGGAGTTTGGTCAAGGGGGAGTTTTGATACGTCAACTAGTGTTTTTCATGAGTCACGCTCACACCTGGGGAGCGTTGCAACGGATACTTGTGGTTCATCATTCAAGCTGGGAGTTTGGTCATGGGGGAGATTCGATACGTCAACTTGTGGTTTTCATGATTCACGCTCTCATCTGGGGAGCGTGGCAACAGTTACTTGTGTTTCATCATTAAAGCTGAGAGTTTGGACAAAGGGGAAGTTTCGATGCGTCAACTGGTGGTTTTCATGAGTCACGCACTCACCTGGGGAGTGTTGCAACGGATACTTGTGTTTCATCACACATGCTGGGAGTTTTGCCAAGGGAGAGTTTCGAAACATGAACTTGTGGTTTTCTTGGGTAAAAGTCACACCTGGGGAGCGTTGCAACGGATACTTGTGTTTCATCATTCGTGCTGGATGTTTGGTCTAGGGTGAGTTTCGATACGTCAACTTGTGGTTTTCATGAGTCATGCACACACATGGGAGGCGTTGAAACATTTACTTGTGTTTCATCATTCTAGCTGGGGGTTTGGTCAAGGGGAAGTTTCGATTTGTCAACTTGTGGTTTTCATGAGTCACGCACACACCTGGGAGGCGTTGCAACAGTTACTTTTATTTCATCATTCAAGCTGGGAGTGTGGCCAAGGTGGAGATTCGATACGTCAACATGTGGTTTTTACATGAGTCACGTACACATCTGGAGAGTGTTGCAACGGATACTTGTGTTTCATCACTCATGCTGGGAGTTTGGTCAAGGAAGAGTTTCGATACGTCAACTTGTGGTTTTCATGAGTCACGCACACACCTAGGGAGCGTTGCAACAGTTACTTGTGTTTCATCATTCAAGCTGGGAGTTTGGTCATGGGGGAGTTTCGATACGTCAACTTGTGGTTATCATGAGTCTTGCTCACACCTGGAGAGCGTTGCAACGGATACTTGTGGTTCATCATTCAAGCTGGGAGTTTTGTCATGGGGGAGTTTCGAAACGTCAACTTGTGGTTTTCATGAGTCACGCTCACACCTGGGGAGCGTTGCAAAGGATACTTGTGGTTCATCATTCAAGCTGGGAGTTTGGTCATGGGGGAGTTTCGATACGTCAACTTGTGGTTTTCATGAGTCACACACACAACTGGGGAGTGTTGCAACGGATACTTGTGTTTCAACATTCAAGCTGGGAGTTTGGTCAAATGGGAGTTTAGAGTCAATTTGTGGTTGTTATGAGTAACGCTCACACCTGTGGAGCGTTGCAACAGTTACTTTTATTTCATAATTCAAGCTGGGAGTGTGGCCAAGGTGGAGATTCGATACGTCAACATGTGGTTTTTTCATGAGTCACGTACACATCTGAAGAGTGTTGCAACGGTTACTTGTGTTTCATCACTCATGCTGGGAGTTTGGTCAAGGGGGAGTTTGGATACGTGAACTTGTGGTTTTCATGAGTCACGCACACACCTGGGGAGCGTTGCAACAGTTATTTGTGTTTCATCATTCAAGCTGGGAGTTTGGTCAAGGGGGAGTTTCGATACGTCAGCTTGTGGTTTTCATGAGTCTTGCTCACACCAGGAGAGCGTTGCAACGGATACTTGTGGTTCATCATTCAAGCTGGGAGTTTGGTCATGGGGGAGTTTCGATACGTCAACTTGTGGTTTTCATGAGTCACGCTCACACCTGGGGAGCGTTGCAACGGATACTTGTGGTTCATCATTCAAGCTGGGAGTTTGGTCATATGGGAGAGTCGATACGTCAACTTGTGGTTTTTTGAGTAACACACACAACTGGGGAGTGATGCAACGGATACTTGTGTTTAATAATTCAAGCTGGAATTTTGGTCAATTGGGAGTTTCGAAACGGCAACTTGTGGTTTTTATGAGTCACGCTCACACCTGGTGAGCGTGGCAACAGTTACTTGTGTTTTATCATTCAAGCTGAGAGTTTGGTCAAAGGGGAAGTTTCGACGCGTCAACTTGTGGTTTTCATGAGTCACGCACACACCTGGGGAGTGTTGCAACGGATACTTGTGATTCATCACTCATGCTGGGAGTTTGGTCAAAGGAGAGTTTCGATACGTCAACTTGTGGTTTTCTTGAGTCACGTACACACCTGGGGAGTGTTGCAACGGATACTTTTGTGTTATCATTCAAGCTGGGAGTTCAGTCTAGGGAAAGTTTCGATACGTCAACTTGTGGTTTTTATGAGTCACGCACACACCTGGGGAGCGTAGCAACAGTTACTTGTGTTTCATCATTCAAGGTGGGAGTTTGGTCAACGGGGAAGTTTCCATGAGTCAACTTGTGGTTTTCATGAGTCACGCACACACCTGGGGAGTGTTGCAACGGATACTTGTGGTTCATCATTCAAGCTAGTAGTTTGGTCAAGTTACTTGTGTTTCATCATTCAAGCTGGGAGTTTCATCAACAGTTACTTGTGTTTCATCATTCAAGCTGGGAGTTTGGTCAAGGAGGAGTTTCGATACGTCAACTTGTGGTTTTCATAAGTCACGCACACACCTGGGGTGTGATGCAACGGATACTTGTGTTTTATCATTCAAGCTGGGAGTTTGGTCAAGGGGGAGTTTCGATACGTCAACTAGGGGTTTTCATGAGTCACGCTCACACCTGTGGAGCGTTGCAACAGTTACTTGTGTTTCATCATTCAAGCTAGGAGTTTGGTCAAGGGGGAGTTTCGATACGTCAATTTGTGGTCTTTATGAGTCACGCACACACCTGGGGAGCGTTGCAACAGTTACTTGTGTTTCATCATTCAAGCTGGGTGTTTGGTCAAGGAGGAGTTTCGATACGTCAACTTGTGGTTTTTATATGTCACGCTCACACCTGGGAAGCGTTGCAACAGTTACTTGTGTTTCATCATTTAAGCTGGGAGTTTGGTCAAGGAGGAGTTTCGATACGTCAACTTGTGGTTTTCATGTGTCACGCACACGCCTGGGGAGTGATGCAACGGATACTTGTGTTTTATCATTCAAGTTGGGAGTTTGGTCAAGGGGGAGTTTTGATACGTCAACTAGTGTTTTTCATGAGTCACGCTCACACCTGGGGAGCGTTGCAACGGATACTTGTGGTTCATCATTCAAGCTGGGAGTTTGGTCATGGGGGAGATTCGATACGTCAACTTGTGGTTTTCATGACTCACGCTCACACCTGGGGAGCGTGGCAACAGTTACTTGTGTTTCATCATTAAAGCTGAGAGTTTGGACAAAGGGGAAGTTTCGATGCGTCAACTGGTGGTTTTCATGAGTCACGCACTCACCTGGGGAGTGTTGCAACGGATACTTGTGTTTCATCACTCATGCTGGGAGTTTTGCCAAGGGAGAGTTTCGAAACATGAACTTGTGGTTTTCTTGAGTAAAAGTCACACCTGGGGAGCGTTGCAACGGATACTTGTGTTTCATCATTCATGCTGGATGTTTGGTCTAGGGGGAGTTTCGATTCGTCAACTTGTGGTTTTCATGAGTCATGCACACACATGGGAGGCGTTGAAACATTTACTTGTGTTTCATCATTCTAGCTGGGGGTTTGGTCAAGGGGAAGTTTCGATTTGTCAACTTGTGGTTTTCATGAGTCACGCACACACCTGGGGAGTGTTGCAACGGGTACTTGTGTTTCATCATTCAAGCTTGGAGTGTGGTCAAGGGGGAGATTCGATTCGTCAACTTGTGGTTTTCATGAGTCACGCACACACCTGGGAGGCGTTGCAACAGTTACTTTTATTTCATCATTCAAGCTGGGAGTGTGGCCAAGGTGGAGATTCGATACGTCAACATGTGGTTTTTACATGAGTCACGTACACATCTGGAGAGTGTTGCAACGGATACTTGTGTTTCATCACTCATGCTGGGAGTTTGGTCAAGGAAGAGTTTCGATACGTCAACTTGTGGTTTTCATGAGTCACGCACACACCTGGGGAGCGTTGCAACAGTTACTTGTGTTTCATCATTCAAGCTGGGAGTTTGGTCATGGGGGAGTTTCGATACGTCAACTTGTGGTTATCATGAGTCTTGCTCACACCTGGAGAGCGTTGCAACGGATACTTGTGGTTCATCATTCAAGCTGGGAGTTTTGTCATGGGGGAGTTTCGAAACGTCAACTTGTGGTTTTCATTAGTCACGCTCACCCCTGGGAACCTTTGCAAAGGATACTTGTGGTTCATCATTCAAGCTGGGAGTTTGGTCATGGGGGAGTTTCGATACGTCAACTTGTGGTTTTCATGAGTCACACACACAACTGGGGAGTGTTGCAACGGATACTTGTGTTTCAACATTTAAGCTGGGAGTTTGGTCAAATGGGAGTTTAGAGTCAATTTGTGGTTGTTATGAGTCACGCTCACACCTGTGGAGCGTTGCAACAGTTACTTGTGTTTCATCATTCAAGCTGGGAGTTTGGTCAAGGAGGAGTTTCGATACGTCAACTTGTGGTTTTCATGAGTCACGCACACACCTGGGGTGTGATGCAACGGATACTTGTGTTTTATCATTCAAGCTGGGAGTTTGGTCAAGGGGGAGTTTCGATACGTCAACTAGGGGTTTTCATGAGTCACGCTCACACCTGTGGAGCGTTGCAACAGTTACTTGTGTTTCATCATTCAAGCTAGGAGTTTGGTCAAGGGGGAGTTTCGATATGTCAATTTGTGGTCTTTATGAGTCACGCACACACCTGGGGAGCGTTGCAACAGTTACTTGTGTTTCATCATTCAAGCTGGGTGTTTGGTCAAGGGGGAGTTTCGATACGTCAACTTGTGGTTTTTATGTGTCACGCTCACACCTGGGAAGCGTTGCAACAGTTACTTGTGTTTCATCATTCAAGCTGGGAGTTTGGTCAAGGAGGAGTTTCGATACGTCAACTTGTGGTTTTCATGAGTCACGCACACACCTGGGGAGTGATGCAACGGATACTTGTGTTTTATCATTCAAGCTGGGAGTTTGGTCAAGAGGGAGTTTTGATACGTCAACTAGTGTTTTTCATGAGTCACGCTCACACCTAGGGAGCGTTGCAACGGATACTTGTGGTTCATCATTCAAGCTGGGAGTTTGGTCATGGGGGAGATTCGATACGTCAACTTGTGGTTTTCATGATTCACGCTCACACCTGGGGAGCGTGGCAACAGTTACTTGTGTTTCATCATTAAAGCTGAGAGTTTGCACAAAGGGGAAGTTTCGATGCGTCAACTGGTGGTTTTCATGAGTCACGCACTCACCTGGGGAGTGTTGCAACGGATACTTGTGTTTCACACTCATGCTTGGAGTTTTTCCAAGGGAGAGTTTCGAAACATGAACTAGTGGTTTTCTTGAGTAAAAGTCACACCTGGGGAGCGTTGCAACGGATACTTGTGTTTCATCATTCATGCTGGATGTTTGGTCTAGGGGGAGTTTCGATACGTCAACTTGTGGTTTTCATGAGTCATGCATACACATGGGATGCGTTGAAACATTTACTTGTGTTTCATCATTCTAGCTGGGGGTTTGGTCAAGGGGAAGTTTCGATTTGTCAACTTGTTGTTTTCATGAGTCACGCACACACCTGGGGAGTGTTGCAACGGGTACTTCTGTTTCATCATTCAAGCTTGGAGTGTGGTCAAGGGGGAGATTCGATTCGTCAACTTGTGGTTTTCATGAGTCACGCACACACCTGGGAGGCGTTGCAACAGTTACTTTTATTTCATCATTCAAGCTGGGAGGTAGGCCAAGGTGGAGATTCGATACGTCAACATGTGGTTTTTACATGAGTCACGTACACATCTGGAGAGTGTTGCAACGGATACTTGTGTTTCATCACTCATGCTGGGAGTTTGGTCAAGGAAGAGTTTCGATACGTCAACTTGTGGTTTTCATGAGTCACGCACACACCTGGGGAGCGTTGCAACAGTTACTTGTGTTTCATCATTCAAGCTGGGAGTTTGGTCATGGGGGAGTTTCGATACGTCAACTTGTGGTTATCATGAGTCTTGCTCACACCTGGAGAGCGTTGCAACGGATACTTGTGGTTCATCATTCAAGCTGGGAGTTTTGTCATGGGGGAGTTTCGAAACGTCAACTTGTGGTTTTCATGAGTCACGCTCACACCTGGGGAGCGTTGCAAAGGATACTTGTGGTTCATCATTCAAGCTGGGAGTTTGGTCATGGGGGAGTTTCGATACGTCAACTTGTGGTTTTCATGAGTCACACACACAACTGGGGAGTGTTGCAACGGATACTTGTGTTTCAACATTCAAGCTGGGAGTTTGGTCAATTGGGAGTTTAGAGTCAATTTGTGGTTGTTATGAGTCACGCTCACACCTGTGGAGCGTTGCAACAGTTACTTGTGTTTCATCATTCAAGCTGGGAGTTTGGTCAAGGAGGAGTTTCGATACGTCAACTTGTGGTTTTCATGAGTCACGCACACACCTGGGGTGTGATGCAACGGATACTTGTGTTTTATCATTCAAGCTGGGAGTTTGGTCAAGGGGGAGTTTCGATACGTCAACTATTGGTTATCATGAGTCACGCTCACACCTGGGGAGCGTTGCAACGGATACTTGTGGTTCATCATTTAAGCTGGGAGTTTGGTCATGGGGGAGATTCGATACGTCGACTTGTGGTTTTCATGATTCACGCTCACACCTGGGGAGCGTGGCAACAGTTACTTGTGTTTCATCATTCAAGCTGAGAGTTTGGACAAAGGGGAAGTATCGATGCGTCAACTGGTGGTTTTCATGAGTCTCGCACTCACCCGGGGAGTGTTGCAACGGATACTTGTGTTTGATCACTCATGCTGGGAGTTTTGCCAAGGTAGAGTTTCGATACGTCAACTTGTGGTTTTCTTGTGTCACGTACACACCTGGGGAGTGTGGCAACGGATACTTGTTTTTCATAATTCAAGCTGGGAGTTTGGTCAAGGGGGAATTACGAAACGTGAACTTGTGGTTTTCTTGAGTAACAGTCACACCTGGGGAGCGTTGCAACGGATACTTGTGTTTCATCATTCATTCTGGATGTTTGGTCTAGGGGGAGTTTCGATACGTCAACTTGTGGTTTTCATGAGTCACGCACACACATGGGAGGCGTTGAAACATTTACTTGTGTTTCATCATTCAAGCTGGGGGTTTGGTGAAGGGGAAGTTTCGATTTGTCAACTTGTGGTCTTTATGAGTCACGCACACACCTGGGGATTGTTGCAACGGATACTTGTGTTTCATCATTCAAGCTTGGAGTGTGGTCAAGGGGGAGATTCGATTAGTCAACTTGTGGTTTTTCATGAGTCACGCACACACCTGGGAGGCGTTACAACAGTTACTTTTATTTCATCATTCAAGCTGGGAGTGTGGCAAAGGTGGAGATTCGATACGTCAACATGTGGTTTTTTCATGAGTCACGTACACATCTGGAGAGTGTTGCAACGGATACTTGTGTTTCATCACTCATGCTGGGAGTTTGGTCAAGGGGGAGTTTCGATACGTGAACTTGTGGTTTTCATGAGTCACGCACACACCTAGGGAGCGTTGCATTAGTTATTTGTGTTTCTTCATTCAAGCTGGGAGTTTGGTCAAGGGGGAGTTTCGATACGTCAACTTGTGGTTTTCATGAGTCTTGCTCACACCTGGAGAGCGTTGCAACGGATACTTGTGGTTCATCATTCAAGCTGGGAGTTTGGTCATGGGGGAGTTTCGATACGTCAACTTGTAGTATTCATGAGTCACGCTCACACCTGGGGAGCGTTGCAACGGATACTTGTGGTTCATCATTCAAGCTGGGAGTTTGGTCATGGGGGAGAGTCGATACGTCAACTTGTGGTTTTTTGAGTCACACACACAACTGGGGAGTGATGCAACGGATATTTGTGTTTAATAATTCAAGCTGGAATTTTGGTCAATTGGGAGTTTCGAAACGGTAACTTGTGGTTTTTATGAGTCACGCTCACAACTGGTGAGCGTGGCAACAGTTACTTGTGTTTTATCATTCAAGCTGAGAGTTTGGTCAAAGGGGAAGTTTCGATGCGTCAACTTGTGGTTTTCATGAGTCACGCACACACCTGGGGAGTGTTGCAACGGATACTTGTGATTCATCACTCATGCTGGGAGTTTGGTCAAGGGAGAGTTTCGAAACGGCAACTTGTGGTTTTTATGAGTCACGCTCACAACTGGTGAGCGTGGC
This sequence comes from Pyrrhosoma nymphula, assembly GCA_963573305.1. NCBI lineage: Eukaryota > Metazoa > Arthropoda > Insecta > Odonata > Coenagrionidae > Pyrrhosoma > Pyrrhosoma nymphula. The sequence continues at coordinate 150,136,917 of OY754332.1, forward strand.
AACAGTTACTTGTGTTTTATCATTCAAGCTGAGAGTTTGGTCAAAGGGGAAGTTTCGATGCGTCAACTTGTGGTTTTCTTGAGTCACGTACACACCTGGGGAGTGTTGCAACGGATATTTTTGTGTTATCATTCAAGCTGGGAATTCGGTCTAGGGGGAGTTTCGATACGTCAACTTGTGGTTTTTATGAGTCACGCACACACCTGGGGAGCGTAGCAACAGTTACTTGTGTTTCATCATTCAAGGTGGGAGTTTGGTCAAAGGGGAAGTTTCCATGAGTCAACTTGTGGTTTTCATGAGTCACGCACACACCTGGGGAGTGTTGCAACGGATAATTGTGTTTCAACATTCAAGCTGGGAGTTTGGTCAAGGGGGAGTTTCGATACGTCAACTTGTGGTTTTCATGAGTCACGCTCACACCTGGGGAGCGTTGCAACGGATACTTATGGTTCATCATTCAAGCTGGAAGTTTGGTCAAGTTACTTGTGTTTCATCATTCAAGCTGGGAGTTTCATCAACGGTTACTTGTGTTTCATCATTCAAGCTGGGAGTTTGGTCAAGGAGGAGTTTCGATACGTCAACTTGTGGTTTTCATAAGTCACGCACACACCTGGGGTGTGATGCAACGGATACTTGTGTTTTATCATTCAAGCTGGGAGTTTGGTCAAGGGGGAGTTTCGATACATCAACTAGGGGTTTTCATGAGTCACGCTCACACCTGTGGAGCGTTGCAACAGTTACTTGTTTTTCATCATTCAAGCTAAGGGTTTGGTCAAGGGGGAGTTTCGATACGTCAATTTGTGGTCTTTATGAGTCACGCACACACCTGGGGAGCGTTGCAAGAGTTACTTGTGTTTCATCATTCAAGCTGGGTGTTTGGTCAAGGGGATTTTCGATACGTCAACTTGTGGTTTTTATGTGTCACGCTCACACCAGGGAAGCGTTGCAACACTTACTTGTGTTTCATCATTCAAGCTGGGAGTTTGGTCAAGTAGGAGTTTCGATACGTCAACTTGTAATTTTCATGAGTCACGCACACACCTGGGGAGTGATGCAACGGATACTTGTGTTTTATCATTCAAGCTGGGAGTTTGGTCATGGGGGAGTTTTGATACGTCAACTAGTGTTTTTCATGAGTCACGCTCACACCTGGGGAGCGTTGCAACGGATACTTGTGGTTCATCATTCAAGTTGGGAGTTTGGTCATGGGGGAGATTCGTTACGTCAACTTGTGGTTTTCATGATTCACGCTCACACCTGGGGAGCGTGGCAACAGTTACTTGTGTTTCATCATTAAAGCTGAGAGTTTGGACAAAGGGGAAGTTTCGATGCGTCAACTGGTGGTTTTCATGAGTCACGCACTCACCTGGGGAGTGTTGCAACGGATACTTGTGTTTCATCACTCATGCTGGGAGTTTTGCCAAGGGAGAGTTTCGAAACGTGAACTTGTGGTTTTCATGAGTCACGCTCACACCTGGGGAGCGTTGCAAAGGATACTTGTGGTTCATCATTCAAGCTGGGAGTTTGGTCATGGGGGAGTTTCGATACGTCAACTTGTGGTTTTCATGAGTCACACACACAACTGGGGAGTGTTGCAACGGATACTTGTGTTTCAACATTCAAGCTGGAGTTTGGTCAAATGGGAGTTTAGAGTCAATTTGTGGTTGTTATGAGTCACGCTCACACCTGTGGAGCGTTGCAACAGTTACTTGTGTTTCATCATTCAAGCTGGGAGTTTGGTCAAGGAGGAGTTTCGATACGTCAACTTGTGGTTTTCATGAGTCACGCACACACCTGGGGTGTGATGCAACGGATACTTGTGTTTTATCATTCAAGCTGGGAGTTTGGTCAAGGGGGAGTTTCGATACGTCAACTATTGGTTATCATGAGTCACGCTCACACCTGGGGAGCGTTGCAACGGATACTTGTGGTTCATCATTTAAGCTGGGAGTTTGGTCATGGGGGAGATTCGATACGTCGACTTGTGGTTTTCATGATTCACGCTCACACCTGGGGAGCGTGGCAACAGTTACTTGTGTTTCATCATTCAAGCTGAGAGTTTGGACAAAGGGGAAGTATCGATGCGTCAACTGGTGGTTTTCATGAGTCACGCACTCACCCGGGGAGTGTTGCAACGGATACTTGTGTTTCATCACTCATGCTGGGAGTTTTGCCAAGGGAGAGTTTCGATACGTCAACTTTTGGTTTTCTTGTGTCACGTACACACCTGGGGAGTGTTGCAACGGATACTTGTGTTTCATCATTCATGCTGGATGTTTGGTCTAGGGGGAGTTTCGATACGTCAACTTGTGGTTTTCATGAGTCACGCACACACATGGGAGGCGTTGAAACATTTACTTGTGTTACATCATTCAAGCTGGGGGTTTGGTGAAGGGGAAGTTTCGATTTGTCAACTTGTGGTCTTTATGAGTCACGCACAGACCTGGGGATTGTTGCAACGGATACTTGTGTTTCATCATTCAAGCTTGGAGTGTGGTCAAGGGGGAGATTCGATTCGTCAACTTGTGGTTTTCATGAGTCACGCACACACCTGGGAGGCGTTACAACAGTTACTTTTATTTCATCATTCAAGCTGGGAGTGTGGCAAAGGTGGAGATTCGATACGTCAACATGTGGTTTTTTCATGAGTCACGTACACATCTGGAGAGTGTTGCAACGGATACTTGTGTTTCATCACTCATGCTGGGAGTTTGGTCAAGGGGGAGTTTCGATACGTGAACTTGTGGTCTTCATGAGTCACGCACACACCTAGGGAGCGTTGCATTAGTTATTTGTGTTTCTTCATTCAAGCTGGGAGTTTGGTCAAGGGGGAGTTTCGATACGTCAACTTGTGGTTTTCATGAGTCTTGCTCACACCTGGAGAGCGTTGCAACGGATACTTGTGGTTCATCATTCAAGCTGGGAGTTTGGTCATGGGGGAGTTTCGATACGTCAACTTGTAGTATTCATGAGTCACGCTCACACCTGGGGAGCGTTGCAACTGATACTTGTGGTTCATCATTCAAGCTGGGAGTTTGGTCATGGGGGAGAGTCGATACGTCAACTTTTGGTTTTTTGAGTCACACACACAACTGGGGAGTGATGCAACGGATACTTGTGTTTAATAATTCAAGCTGGAATTTTGGTCAATTGGGAGTTTCGAAACGGCAACTTGTGGTTTTTATGAGTCACGCTCACAACTGGTGAGCGTGGCAACAGTTACTTGTGTTTTATCATTCAAGCTGAGAGTTTGGTCAAAGGGGAAGTTTTGATGCGTCAACTTGTGGTTTTCATGAGTCACGCACACACCTGGGGAGTGTAGCAACGGATACTTGTGATTCATCACTCATGCTGGGAGTTTAATCAAGGGAGAGTTTCGATACGTCAACTTGTGGTTTTCTTGAGTCACGTACACACCTGGGGAGTGTTGCAACGGATATTTTTGTGTTATCATTCAAGCTGGGAGTTCGGTCTAGGGGGAGTTTCGATACGTCAACTTGTGGTTTTTATGAGTCACGCACACACCTGGGGAGCGTAGCAACAGTTACTTGTGTTTCATCATTCAAGGTGGGAGTTTGGTCAAAGGCGAAGTTTCCATGAGTCAACTTGTGGTTTTCATGAGTCACGCAAACACCTGGGGAGTGTTGCAACGGATACTTGTGTTTCAACATTCAAGCTGGGAGTTTGGTCAAGGGGGAGTTTCGATACGTCAACTTGTGGTTTTCATGAGTCACGCTCACACCTGGGGAGCGTTGCAACGGATACTTGTGGTTCATCATTCAAGCTGGAAGTTTGGTCAAGTTACTTGTGTTTCATCATTCAAGCTGGGAGTTTCATCAACAGTTACTTGTGTTTCATCATTCAAGCTGGGAGTTTGGTCAAGGAGGAGTTTCGATACGTCAACTTGTGGTTTTCATAAGTCACGCACACACCTGGGGTGTGATGCAACGGATACTTGTGTTTTATCATTCAAGCTGGGAGTATGGTCAAGGGGGAGTTTCGATACATCAACTAGGGGTTTTCATGAGTCACGCTCACACCGGTGGAGCGTTGCAACAGTTACTTGTTTTTCATCATTCAAGCTAAGGGTTTGGTCAAGGGGGAGTTTCGATACGTCAATTTGTGGTCTTTATGAGTCACGCACACACCTGGGGAGCGTTGCAAGAGTTACTTGTGTTTCATCATTCAAGCTGGGTGTTTGGTCAAGGGGGAGTTTCGATACGTCAACTTGTGGTTTTTATGTGTCACGCTCACACCAGGGAAGCGTTTCAACACTTACTTGTGTTTCATCATTCAAGCTGGGAGTTTGGTCAAGGAGGAGTTTAGATACGTCAACTAGTGTTTTTCATGAGTCACGCTCACACCTGGGGAGCGTTGCAACGGATACTTGTGGTTCATCATTCAAGTTGGGAGTTTTGTCATGGGGGAGATTCGTTACGTCAACTTGTGGTTTTCATGATTCACGCTCACACCTGGGGAGCGTGGCAACAGTTACTTGTGTTTCATCATTAAAGCTGAGAGTTTGGACAAAGGGGAAGTTTCGATGCGTCAACTGGTGGTTTTCATGAGTCACGCACTCACCTGGGGAGTGTTGCAACGGATACTTGTGTTTCATCACTCATGCTGGGAGTTTTGCCAAGGGAGAGTTTCGAAACGTGAACTTGTGGTTTTCTTGAGTAAAAGTCACACCTGGGGAGCGTTGCAACGGATACTTGTGTTTCATCATTTATTCTGGATGTTTGGTCTAGGGGGAGTTTCGATACGTCAACTTGTGGTTTTCATGAGTCATGCACACACATGGGAGGCGTTGAAACATTTACTTGTGTTTCATCATTCAAGCTGGGGGTTTGGTCAAGGGGAAGTTTCGATTTGTCAACTTGTGGTTATCATGAGTCTTGCTCACACCTGGAGAGCGTTGCAACGGATACTTGTGGTTCATCATTCAAGCTGGGAGTTTGGTCAAGGGGGAGTTTCGATACGTCAACTTGTGGTTTTCATGAGTCACGCACACACCTGGGGAGCATTGCAACAGTTACTTGTGTTTCATCATTCAAGCTGGGAGTTTGGTCAAGGGGGAGTTTCGATACGTCTACTTGTGGTTATCATGAGTCTTGCACACACCTGGAGAGCGTTGCAACGGATACTTGTGGTTCATCATTCAAGCTGGGAGTTTGGTCATGGGGGAGTTTCGATACGTCAACTTGTGGTTTTCATGAGTCACGCTCATACCTGGGGAGCGTCTCAAAGGATACTTGTGGTTAATCATTCAAGCTGGGAGTTTGGTCATGGGGGAGTTTCGATACGTCAACTTGTGGTTTTCATGAGTCACACACACAACTGGGGAGTGATGCAACGGATACTTGTGTTTAATAATTCAAGCTGGAATTTTGGTCAATTGGGAGTTTCGAAACGTCAACTTGTGGTTTTTTTGAGTCACGCTCACACCTGGTGAGCGTGGCAACAGTTACTTGTGTTTCATCATTCAAGCTGAGAGTTTGTCAAAGGGGAAGTTACGATGCGTCAACTTGTGGTTTTCATGAGTCACGCACACACCTGGGGAGTGATGCAACAGATACTTGTGTTTCATCACTCATGCTGGGAGTTTGGTCAAGGGAGAGTTTCGGTACGTCAACTTGTGGTTTTCTTGAGTCACGTACACACCTGAGGAGTGTTGCAACGGATACTTTTGTGTTATCATTCAAGCTGGGAGTTTGGTCAAGGGGGAGTTTCGATACGTCAACTTGTGGTTTTTATGAGTCACGCACACACCTTGGGAGCGTTGCAACAGTTACTTGTGTTTCATCATTCAAGCTGGGTTTTTGGTCAAGGGGGAGTTTCGATACGTCAACTTGTGGTTTTCATGAGTCTTGCTCACACCTGGAAAGCGTTGCAACGGATACTTGTGATTCATCATTCAAGCTGGGAGTTTGGTCATGGGGGAGTTTCGATACGTCAACTTGTGGTTTTCATGTGTCACGCTCACACCTGGGGAGCGGAGCAACAGTTACTTGTGTTTCATCATTCAAGGTGGTAGTTTGGTCAAAGGGGAAGTTTCGATACGTTACTTGTGGTTTTCATGAGTCACGCACACACCTGGGGAGTGATCCAACAGATACTTGTGTTTCATCATTTAAGCTCGGAGTTTGGTCACGTGGGAGTTTCGAAACGTAAACTTGTGTATTTCATGAGTCACTTTCACACCTGGGGAGCGTAGCAACAGTTACTTGTGTTTCATCATTCAAGGTGGGAGTTTGGTCATAGGGTAAGTTTCGATGCGTCATTTTGTGGTTTAATGAGTCACGCACACACCTGTGGAGCGTTGAAACAGTTACTTGTATTTCATCATTCAAGCTGGGAGTTCGGTCAAGGAGAAGTTTCGATACGTCAACTTGTGGTTTTCATGAGTAACGCACACACCTGGGGAGTGATGCAACGGATACTTGTGCTTCATCATTCAAGCTAGGAGTTAGGTCAAAGGGGAGTTTAGATACGTCAACTTGTGGTTTTCATGAGTCACGCACACACCTGGGGAGTGATGCAACGGATACTTGTGTTTCATCATTCAAGCTTGGAGTTTGGTCAAGTAGGAGTTTCGATACGTCAACTAGTGGTTTTCATGAGTCACGCTCACACCTGGGGAGCGTTGCAACGGATACTTGTGTTTCATCATTCAACCTGGAAGTTTGGTCAGATGGGAGTTTCGAAACGTCAACTTGTGGTTTTTATGAGTCACGCTCACACCTGGGGAGCGTGGCAACAGTTACTTGTGTTCCATCAATCAAGCTGGGAGTTTGGTCAAGTGGGAGTTTCGAAACCTCAAGTGTTGGTTTTCATTAGTCACGCTCACTCCTGGGGAGCGTTGCAACGGATACTTGTGTTTCATCACTCATGCTGGGAGTTTGGTCAAGGGAGAGTTTCGATACGTCAAATTGTGGTTTTCTTGAGTCACGTACACACCTGGGGAGTGTTGATACGGATACATATGTGTTATCATTCAAGCTGGTAGTTTGGTCAAGTGCGAGTTTTGATACGTCAACTAGAGTTTTTCATGATTCACGCACACACCTGGGGAGTGGTGCAACGGATACTTGTGTTTCATCATTCAAGCTGGGAGTTTGGTCAAGGGGGAGTTTCGATACGTCAACCTGTCATTTTCATGAGTCACGCTAACACCTGGGAAGCGTTTCAACAGTTACTTGTGTTTCATCATTCAAGCTGGGAGTTTGGTCAAGGGGAAGTGTCGATACGTCAACTTTTGGTTTTGATGAGACACGCACACACCTGAGGAGTGTTGCAACGGATACTTGTGTTTCATCATTCAAGCTGGGAGTTTGGTCAAGGGGGAGTTTCGATACGTCAACCTGCTGTTTTTTTGAGTCAGGCTCACACCTGGGGAGCGTTGCAACAGTTACTTGTCTTTCATCATTAAAGCCAGAAGTTTTGTCAAGGGGGAGTGTCGATACGTCAAATTGTGATTATCATTAGTCACGCACACAGCTGGGGAGTGAAGCAACGGATACTTGTGTTTCTTCATTCAAGGTGGGAGTCTGGTCAAGTGGGAGTGTCGATACGTCAACTTGTTGTTTTTATGAGTCACGCACACACCTGGGGAGTGATGAAACGTATACTTTTGTTTCATCATTCAAGCTGGGAGTTTGGTCAAGTGGTAGTTTCGATACGTCAACTTGTGGTTTTCATGAGTCACGCTCACACCTGGGGAGCGTTGCAACAGTTACTTTTGTTTCATCATTCACATTGGGAGTTAAGTGAAGGGGGAGTTTCGATACGTCAACTTGTGGTTTTCATGAGTCAGGCTTACACCTGGGGAGTGATTCAACGGATACTTGTGTTTCATCACTCATGCTGGGAGTTTGGCCAAAGGAGAGTTTCGATACGTCAACTTGTGGTTTTCTTGAGTCACGTACTCACCTGGGGAGTGTTGCAACGGATACTTGTTTTTTATATTCAAGCTGGTAGTGTGGTCAAGGTGGAGATTCGATACGTCAACATGTGGTTTTTTCATGAGTCACGCACACACCTAGGGAGTGATCCAACAGATACTTGTTTTTCATCATTCAAGCTCGGAGTTTGGTCACGATGGAGTTTCGAAACGTCAAATTGTGGTTTTCATGAATCACGCTCACACCTGGGGAGCGTAGCAACAGTTAATTGTGTTTCATCATTCAACGTGGGAGTTTGGTCAAAGGGGAAGTTTCGTTGAGTCAACTTGTGGTTTTCATGAGTCACGCACACCCCTGGGGAGTGTTGCAACGGATACTTGTGTTTCAACATTCAAGCTGGGAGTTTGGCCAAATGGGAGTTTAGAGTCAATTTGTGGTTGTTATGAGTCACGCTCACACCTGTGGAGCGTTGCAACAGTTACTTGTGTTTCATAATTCAAGCTGGGAATTTCGTCAAGGGGGAGTTTCGATACGTCAAATTGTGGTTTTCATGAGTCTTGCTCACACCTGGAGAGCGTTGCAACGGATACTTGTGGTTCAACATTCAAGCTGGGAGTTTGGTCATGGGTGAGCTTCGATACGTCAACTTGTGGTTTTCATGATTCACGCACACACCTGGGGTGTGATGCAACGGATACTTTTGTTTTATCATTGAAGCTGGGAGTTTGGTCAAGAAGGAGTTTCGATACATCAACTAGTGGTTTTCATGAGTCACGCTCACACCTGGGGAGCGTTGCAACGGATACTTGCGGTTCATCATTCAAGCTGGGAGTTTTGTCATGGGGGAGATTCGATACGTCAACATATGGTTTTCATGATTCACGCTCACACCTGGGGATCGTGGCAACAGTTACTTGTGTTTCATCATTCAAGCTGAGAGTTTGGACAGAGGGGAAGTTTCGATGCGTCAACTGGTGGTTTTCATGAGTCACGCACTCACCTGGGGAGTGTTGCAACGAATACTTGTGTTTCATCACTCATGCTGGGAGTTTTGCCAAGGGAGAGTTTCGATACGTCAACTTGTGGTTTTCTTGTGTCACGTACACACCTGGGGAGTGTGGCAACGGATACTTGTTTTTCATAATTCAAGCTGGGAATTTGGTCAAGGGGGAATTACGAAACGTGAACTTGTGGTTTTCTTGAGTAACAGTCACACCTGGGGAGCGTTGCAACGGATACTTGTGTTTCATCATTCATGCTGGATGTTTGGTCTAGGTGGAGTTTCGATGCGTCAACTTGTGGTTTTCATGAGTCACGCACACACATGGGAGGCGTTGAAACATTTACTTGTGTTTCATCATTCAAGCTGGGGGTTATGTCAAGGGGAAGTTTCGATTTGTCAACTTGTGGTTTTCATGAGTCACGCACACACCTGGGGAGTGTTGCAACGGATACTTGTGTTTCATCACTCATGCTGGGAGTTTGGTCAAGGGGGAGTTTCGATACGTCAACTTGTGGTTTTCATGAGTCACGCACACACCTGGGGAGCATTGCAACAGTTACTTGTGTTTCATCATTCATGCTGGGAGTTTGGTCAAGGGGGAGTTTCGATACGTCAACTTGTGGTTATCATGAGTCTTGCTCACACCTGGAGAGCGTTGGAACGGATACTTGTGGTTCATCATTCAAGCTGGGAGTTTGGTCATGGGGGAGTTTCGATACGTCAACTTGTGGTTTTCATGAGTCACGCTCACACCTGGGGAGCGTTGCAAAGGATACTTGTGGTTCATCATTCAAGCTGGGAGTTTGGTCATGGGGGAGTTTCGATACGTCAACTTGTGGTTTTCATGAGTCACACACACAACTGGGGAGTGATGCAACGGATACTTGTGTTTAATAATTCAAGCTGGAATTTTGGTCAATTGGGAGTTTCGAAACGTCAACTTGTGGTTTTTTTGAGTCACGCTCACACCTGGTGAGCGTGGCAACAGTTACTTGTGTTTCATCATTCAAGCTGAGAGTTTGTCAAAGGGGAAGTTACGATGCGTCAACTTGTGGTTTTCATGAGTCACGCACACACCTGGGGAGTGATGCAACGGATACTTGTGTTTCATCACTCATGCTGGGAGTTTGGTCAAGGGAGAGTTTCGGTACGTCAACTTGTGGTTTTCTTGAGTCACGTACACACCTGAGGAGTGTTGCAACGGATACTTTTGTGTTATCATTCAAGCTGGGAGTTTGGTCAAGGGGGAGTTTCGATACGTCAACTTGTGGTTTTTATGAGTCACGCACACACCTTGGGAGCGTTGCAACAGTTACTTGTGTTTCATCATTCAAGCTGGGTTTTTGGTCAAGGGGGAGTTTCGATACGTCAACTTGTGGTTTTCATGAGTCTTGCTCACACCTGGAAAGCGTTGCAACGGATACTTGTGGTTCATCATTCAAGCTGGGAGTTTGGTCATGGGGGAGTTTCGATACGTCAACTTGTGGTTTTCATGTGTCACGCTCACACCTGGGGAGCGGAGCAACAGTTACTTGTGTTTCATCATTCAAGGTGGTAGTTTGGTCAAAGGGGAAGTTTCGATACGTACACTTGTGGTTTTCATGAGTCACGTACACACCTGGGGAGTGATCCAACAGATACTTGTGTTTCATCATTTAAGCTCGGAGTTTGGTCACGTGGGACTTTCGAAACGTAAACTTGTGTATTTCATGAGTCACTTTCACACCTGGGAAGCGTAGCAACAGTTACTTGTGCTTCATCATTCAAGGTGGGAGTTTGGTCAAAGGGGAAGTGTCGATGCGTCATTTTGTGGTTTAATGAGTCACGCACACACCTGTGGAGCGTTGAAACAGTTACTTGTATTTCATCATTCAAGCTGGGAGTTCGTTCAAGGAGGAGTTTCGATACGTCAACTTGTGGTTTTCATGAGTAACGCACACACCTGGGGAGTGATACAACGGATACTTGTGCTTCATCATTCAAGCTAGGAGTTAGGTCAAAGGGGAGGTTAGATACGTCAACTTGTGGTTTTCATGAGTCACGCACACACCTGGGGAGTGATGCAACGGATACTTGTGTTTCATCATTCAAGCTTGGAGTTTGGTCAAGTAGGAGTTTTGATACGTCAACTAGTGGTTTTCATGAGTCACGCTCACACCTGGGGAGCGTTGCAACGGATACTTGTGTTTCATCATTCAACCTGGAAGTTTGGTCTGATGGGAGTTTCGAAACGTCAACTTGTGGTTTTTATGAGTCACGCTCACACCTGGGGAGCGTGGCAACAGTTACTTGTGTTCCATCAATCAAGCTGGGAGTTTGGTCAAGTGGGAGTTTCGAAACCTCAAGTGTTGGTTTTCATTAGTCACGCTCACTCCTGGGGAGCGTTGCAACGGATACTTTTGTTTCATCATTCAAGCTGGGAGTTTGGTCAAGTGGGAGTTTCGAAACGTCAACTTGTGGTTTTCATGACTCACGCTCACACCTGGGGAGCGTTGCAACAGTTACTTGTGTTTCATCATTCAAGCTGAGAGTTTTGTCAAGGGGGAGTTTCGATACGTTAACTTGTGGTTTTCATGAGTCACGCACACACCTGGGGAGTGTTGCAACGGATACTTGTATTTCATCATTCAAGCTAGGAGTTTGGTCAAGGGGGAGTTTCGATACGCCAACTTGTGGATTTCATGAGTCACGCTCACACCTTGGGAGCGTTACAACAGTTAATTGTGTTTCATCATTCAAGCTGGGAGTGTGGTCAAGGTGGAGATTCGATACGTCAACATGTGGTTTTTTTTAAATGAGTCACGTACACATCTGGAGAGTGTTGCAACGGATACTTGTGTTTCATCACTCATGCTGGGAGTTTGGTCAAGGGAGAGTTTCGATACGTCAACTTGTGGTTTTCTTGAGTCACGTACACACCTGGGTAGTGTTGCAACGGATACTTGTTTTTCATGATTCAAGCTGGGAGTTTGGTCAAGTGCGAGTTTTGATACGTCAACTAGAGTTTTTCATGATTCACGCACACACCTGGGGAGTGGTGCAACGGATACTTGTGTTTCATCATTCAAGCTGGGAGTTTGGTCAAGGGGGAGTTTCGATACGTCAACCTGTCATTTTCATGAGTCACGCTAACACCTGGGAAGCGTTTCAACAGTTACTTGTGTTTCATCATTCAAGCTGGGAGTTTGGTCAAGGGGAAGTGTCGATACGTCAACTTGTGGTTTTGATGAGACACGCACACACCTAAGGAGTGTTGCAACGGATACTTGTGTTTCATCATTCAAGCTGGGAGTTTGGTCAAGGGGGAGTTTCGATACGTCAACCTGCTGTTTTTATGAGTCAGGCTCACACCTGGGGAGCGTTGCAACAGTTACTTGTCTTTCATCATTAAAGCCAGAAGTTTTGTCAAGGGGGAGTGTCGATACGTCAAATTGTGATTATCATTAGTCACGCTCACAGCTGGGGAGTGAAGCAACGGATACTTGTGTTTCTTCATTCAAGGTGGGAGTCTGGTCAAGTGGGAGTGTCGATACGTCAACTTGTTGTTTTTATGAGTCACGCACACACCTGGGGAGCGTTGCAACAGTTACTTTTGTGTCATCATTCACATTGGGAGTTAAGTGAAGGGGGAGTTCCGATGCGTCAACTTGTGGTTTTCATGAGTCAGGCTTACACCTGGGGAGTGATTCAACGGATACTTGTGTTTCATCACTCATGCTGGGAGTTTGGCCAAGGGAGAGTTTCGATACGTCAACTTGTGGTTTTCTTGAGTCACGTACTCACCTGGGGAGTGTTGCAACGGATACTTGTTTTTCATCATTCAAGCTGGTAGTGTGGTCAAGGTGGAGATTCGATACGTCAACATGTGGTTTTTTCATGAGTCACGCACACACCTAGGGAGTGATCCAACAGATACTTGTGTTTCATCATTCAAGCTCGGAGTTTGGTCACGATGGAGTTTCGAAACGTCAACTTGTGGTTTTCATGAATAACGCTCACACCTGCGGAGCGTAGCAACAGTTAATTGTGTTTCATCATTCAACGTGGGAGTTTGGTAAAAGGGGAAGTTTCGATGAGTCAACTTGTGGTTTTCATGAGTCACGCACACCCCTGGGGAGTGTTGCAACGGATACTTGTGTTTCAACATTCAAGCTGGGAGTTTTGCCAAATGGGAGTTTAGAGTCAATTTGTGGTTGTTATGAGTCACGCTCACACCTGTGGAGCGTTGCAACAGTTACTTGTGTTTCATCATTCAAGCTGGGAATTTCGTCAAGGGGGAGTTTCGATACGTCAAATTGTGGTTTTCATGAGTCTTGCTCACACCTGGAGAGCGTTGCAACGGATACTTGTGGTTCATCATTCAAGCTGGGAGTTTGGTCATGGGGGAGTTTCGATACGTCAACTTGTGGTTTTCATGATTCACGCACACACCTGGGGTGTGATGCAACGGATACTTTTGTTTTATCATTCAAGCTGGGAGTTTGGTCAAGAAGGAGTTTCGATACATCAACTAGTGGTTTTCATGAGTCACGCTTACACCTGGGGAGCGTTGCAACGGATACTTGTGGTTCATCATTCAAGCTGGGAGTTTGGTCATGGGGGAGATTCGATACGTCAACCTCTGGTTTTCATGATTCACGCTCACACCTGGGGATCGTGGCAACAGTTACTTGTGTTTCATCATTCAAGCTGAGAGTTTGGACAGAGGGGAAGTTTCGATGCGTCAACTGGTGGTTTTCATGAGTCACGCACTCACCTGGGGAGTGTTGCAACGGATACTTGTGTTTCATCACTCATGCTGGGAGTTTTGCCAAGGGAGAGTTTCGATACGTCAACTTGTGGTTTTCTTGTGTCACGTACACACCTGGGGAGTGTGGCAACGGATACTTGTTTTTCATAATTCAAGCTGGGAGTTTGGTCAAGGGGGAATTACGAAACGTGAACATGTGGTTTTCTTGAGTAACAGTCACACCTGGGGAGCGTTGCAACGGATACTTGTGTTTCATCATTCATGCTGGATGTTTGGTCTAGGTGGAGTTTCGATGCGTCAACTTGTGGTTTTCATGAGTCACGCACACACATGGGAGGCGTAAAAACATTTACTTGTGTTTCATCATTCAAGCTGGGGGTTTGGTCAAGGGGAAGTTTCGATTTGTCAACTTGTGGTTTTCATGAGTCACGCACACACCTGGGGAGTGTTGCAACGGATACTTGTGTTTCATCACTCATGCTGGGAGTTTGGTCAAGTGGGAGTTTCGATACGTCAACTTGTGGTTTTCATGAGTCACGCACACACCTGGGGAGCATTGCAACAGTTACTTGTGTTTCATCATTCAAGCTGGGAGTTTGGTCAAGGGGGAGTATCGATACGTCAACTTGTGGTTATCATGAGTCTTGCTCTCACCTGGAGAGCGTTGCAACGGATACTTGTGGTTCATCATTCAAGCTGGGAGTTTGGTCATGGGGGAGTTTCGATACGTCAACTTGTGGTTTTCATGAGTCACGCTCACACCTGGGGAGCGTTGCAAAGGATACTTGTGGTTCATCATTCAAGCTGGGAGTTTGGTCATGGGGGAGTTTCGATACGTCAACTTGTGGTTTTCATGAGTCACACACACAACTGGGTAGTAATGCAACGGATACTTGTGTTTAATAATTCAAGCTGGAATTTTGGTCAATTGGGAGTTTCGAAACGTCAACTTGTGGATTTTTTGAGTCACGCTCACACCTGGTGAGCGTGGCAACAGTTACTTGTGTTTCATCATTCAAGCTGAGAGTTTGTCAAAGGGGAAGTTACGATGCGTCAACTTGTGGTTTTCATGAGTCACGCACACACCTGGGGAGTGATGCAACGGATACTTGTGTTTCATCACTCATGCTGGGAGTTTGGTCAAGGGAGAGTTTCGGTACGTCAACTTGTGGTTTTCTTGAGTCACGTACACACCTGAGGAGTGTTTCAACGGATACTTTTGTGTTATCATTCAAGCTGGGAGTCTGGTCAAGGGGGAGTTTCGATACGTCAACTTGTGGTTTTTATGAGTCACGCACACACCTTGGGAGCGTTGCAACAGTTACTTGTTTTTCATCAATCAAGCTGGGTTTTTGGTCAAGGGGGAATTTCGATACGTCAACTTGTGGTTTTCATGAGTCTTGCTCACACCTGGAAAGCGTTGCAACGGATACTTGTGGTTCATCATTCAAGCTGGGAGTTTGGTCATGGGGGAGTTTCGATACGTCAACTTGTGGTTTTCATGTGTCACGCTCACACCTGGGGAGCGGAGCAACAGTTACTTGTGTTTCCTCATTCAAGGTGGTAGTTTGGTCAAAGGGGAAGTTTCGATGCGTCAACTTGTGGTTTTCATGAGTCACGCACACACTTCGGGAGTGATCCAACAGATACTTGTGTTTCATCATTTAAGCTCGGAGTTTGGTCACGTGGGAGTTTCGAAACGTAAACTTGTGTATTTCATGAGTCACTTTCACACCTGGGGAGCGTAGCAACAGTTACTTGTGTTTCATCATTCAAGGTGGGAGTTTGGTCAAAGGGAAAGTTTCGATGCGTCATTTTGTGGTTTAATGAGTCACGCACACACTTGTGGAGCGTTGAAACAGTTACTTGTATTTCATCATTCAAGCTGGGAGTTCGGTCAAGGAGGAGTTTCGATACGTCAACTTGTGGTTTTCATGAGTAACGCACACACCTGGGGAGTGATGCAACGGATACTTGTGCTTCATCATTCAAGCTAGGAGTTAGGTCAAAGGGGAGTTTAGATACGTCAACTTGTGGTTTTCATGAGTCACATACACACACCTGGGGAGTGATGCAACGGATACTTGTGTTTCATCATTCAAGCTTGGAGTTTGGTCAAGGGGGAGTTTCGATACGTCAACTAGTGGTTTTCATGAGTCACGCTCACACCTGGGGAGCGTTGCAACGGATACTTGTGTTTCATCATTCAACCTGGAAGTTTGGTCAGATGGGAGTTTCGAAACGTCAACTTGTGGTTTTTATGAGTCACGCTCACACCTGGGGAGCGTGGCAACAGTTACTTGTGTTCCATCAATCAAGCGGGGAGTTTGGTCAAAGGGGAAGTTTCGATACGTCAAGTTGTGGTTTTCATAAGTCACGCACACACCTGGGGAGTATTGCAACGGATACTTGTGTTTCATCATTCAAGCTGGGAGTTTGGTCAAGTGGGAGTTTCGAAACCTCAAGTGTTGGTTTTCATTAGTCACGCTCACTCCTGGGGAGCGTTGCAACGGATACTTTTGTTTCATCATTCAAGCTGGGAGTTTGGTCAAGTGGGAGTTTCGAAACGTCAACTTGTGGTTTTCATGAGTCACGCTCACACCTGGGGAGCGTTGCAACAGTTACTTGTGTTTCATCATTCAAGCTGATAGTTTTGTCAAGGGGGAGTTTCGATACGTTAACTTGTGGTTTTCATGAGTCACGCACACACCTGGGGAGTGTTGCAACGGATACTTGTATTTCATCATTCAAGCTGGGAGTGTGGTCAACGCGAAGTTTAGATACGTTAACTTGTGGTTATCATGAGTCACGCTCACACCTGGGGAGCGTTGCAACAGTTACTTGTAATTCATCATTCAAGCTGGGAGTTTGGTCAAGGGGGAGTTTCGATACGCCAACTTGTGGATTTCATGAGTCACGCTCACACCTTGGGAGCGTTACAACAGTTAATTGTGTTTCATCATTCAAGCTGGGAGTGTGGTCAAGGTGGAGATTCGATAAGTCAACATGTGGTTTTTTTTAAATGAGTCACGTACAAATCTGGAGAGTGTTGCAACGGATACTTGTGTTTCATCACTCATGCTGGGAGTTTGGTCAAGGGAGAGTTTCGATACGTCAACTTGTGGTTTTCTTGAGTCACGTACACACCTGGGGAGTGTTGCAACGGATACATATGTGTTATCATTCAAGCTGGGAGTTTGGTCAAGTGCGAGTTTTGATACGTCAACTAAAGTTTTTCATGATTCACGCACACACCTGGGGAGTGGTGCAACGGATACTTGTGTTTCATCATTCAAGCTGGGAGTTTGGTCAAGGGGGAGTTTCGATACGTCAACCTGTCATTTTCATGAGTCACGCTAACATCTGGGAAGCGTTTCAACAGTTACTAGTGTTTCATCATTCAAGCTGGGAGTTTGGTCAAGGGGAAGTTTCGATACGTCAACTTGTGGTTTTGATGAGACACGCACACACCTGAGTAGTGTTGCAACGGATACTTGTGTTTCATCATTCAAGCCGGGAGTTTGGTCAAGGGGGAGTTTCGATACGTCAACCTTCTGTTTTTATGAGTCAGGCTCACACCTGGGGAGCGTTGCAACAGTTACTTGTCTTTCATCATTAAAGCCAGAAGTTTTGTCAAGGGGGAGTGTCGATACGTCAAATTGTGGTTTTCATTAGTCACGCTCACAGCTGGGGAGTGAAGCAACGGATACTTGTGTTTCTTCATTCAAGGTGGGAGTCTGGTCAAGTGGGAGTGTCGATACGTCAACTTGTTGTTTTTATGAGTCACGCACACACCTGGGGAGTGATGAAACGAATACTTATGTTTCATCATTCAAGCTGGGAGTTTGGTCAAGTTATAGTTGTTTCGATACGTCAACTTGTGGTTTTCATGAGTCACGCTCACACCTGGGGAGCGTTGCAACAGTTACTTTTGTTTCATCATTCACATTTGGAGTTTAGTGAAGGGGGAGTTTCGATACGTCAACTTGTGGTTATCATGAGTCACGCTTACACCTGGGGAGTGATTCAACGGATACTTGTGTTTCATCACTCATGCTGGGAGTTTTGCCAAAGGAGAGTTTCGATACGTCAACTTGTGGTTTTCTTGAGTCACGTACTCACCTGGGGAGTGTTGCAACGGATACTTGTTTTTCATCATTCAAGCTGGTAGTGTGGTCAAGGTGGAGATTCGATACGTCAAGATGTGGTTTTTTCATGAGTCACGCACACACCTAGGGAGTGATCCAACAGATACTTGTGTTTCATCATTCAAGCTCGGAGTTTGGTCACGATGGAGTTTCGAAACGTCAACTTGTGGTTTTCAAGAATCACGCTCACACCTGGGGAGCGTAGCAACAGTTAATTGTGTTTCATCATTCAACGTGGGAGTTTGGTCAAAGGGGAAGTTTCGATGAGTCAACTTGTGGTTTTCATGAGTCACGCACACCCCTGGGGAGTGTTGCAACGGATACTTTAGTTTCAACATTCAAGCTGGGAGTTTGGCCAAATGGGAGTTTAGAGTCAATTTGTGGTTGTTATGAGTCACGCTCACACCTGTGGAGCGTTGCAACAGTTACTTGTGTTTCATCATTCAAGCTGGGAATTTCGTCAAGGGGGAGTTTCGATACGTCAAATTGTGGTTTTCATGAGTCTTGCTCACACCTGGAGAGCGTTGCAACGGATACTTGTGGTTCATCATTCAAGCTGGGAGTTTGGTCATGGGGGAGTATCGATACGTCAACTTGTGGTTTTCATGACTCACGCACACACCTGGGGTGTGATGCAACGGATACTTTTGTTTTATCATTCAAGCTGGGAGTTTGGTCAAGAAGGAGTTTCGATACATCAACTAGTGGTTTTCATGAGTCACGCTCACGCCTGGGGAGCGTTGCAACGGATACTTGTGGTTCATCATTCAAGCTGGGAGTTTGGTCATGGGGGAGATTCGATACGTCAACCTATGGTTTTCATGATTCACGCTCACACCTGGGGATCGTGGCAACAGTTACTTGTGTTTCATCATTCAAGCTGAGAGTTTGGACAGAGGGGAAGTTTCGATGCGTCAACTGGTGGTTTTTATGAGTCACGCACTCACCTGGGGAGTGTTGCAACGGATACTTGTGTTTTATCACTCATGCTGGGAGTTTTGCCAAGGGAGAGTTTCGATACGTCAACTTGTGGTTTTCTTGTGTCACGTACACACCTGGGGAGTGTGGCAACGGATACTTGTTTTTCATAATTCAAGCTGGGAGTTTGGTCAAGGGGGAATTACGAAACGTGAACTTGTGGTTTTCTTGAGTAACAGTCACACCTGGGGAGCGTTGCAACGGATACTTGTGTTTCATCATTCATGCTGGATGTTTGGTCTAGGTGGAGTTTCGAGGCGTCAAGTTGTGGTTTTCATGAGTCACGCACACACATGGGAGGCGTTGAAACATTTACTTGTGTTTCATCATTCAAGCTGGGGGTTTGGTCAAGGGGAAGTTTCGATTTGTCAACTTGTGGTTTTCATGAGTCACGCACACACCTGGGGAGTGTTGCAACGGATACTTGTGTTTCATCACTCATGCTGGGAGTTTGGTCAAGGGGGAGTTTCGATACGTCGACTTGTGGTTTTCATGAGTCACGCACACACCTGGGGAGCATTGCAACAGTTACTTGTGTTTCATCATTCAAGCTGGGAGTTTGGTCAAGGGGGAGTTTCGATACGTCAACTTGTGGTTATCAAGAGTCTTGCTCACACCTGGAGAGCGTTGCAACGGATACTTGTGGTTCATCATTCAAGCTGGGAGTTTGGTCATGGGGGAGTTTCGATACGTCAACTTGTGGTTTTCATGAGTCACGCTCACACCTGGGGAGCGTTGCAAAGGATACTTGTGGTTCATCATTCAAGCTGGGAGTTTGGTCATGGGGGAGTTTCGATACGTCAACTTGTGGTTTTCATGAGTCACACACACAACTGGGGAGTGATGCAACGGATATTTGTGTTTAATAATTCAAGCTGGAATTTTGGTCAATTGGGAGTTTCGGAACGTCAACTTGTTGTTTTTTTTCAGTCACGCTCACACCTGTTAAGCGTGGCAACAGTTACTTGTGTTTCATCATTCAAGCTGAGAGTTTGTCAAAGGGGAAGTTACGATACGTCAACTTGTGGTTTTCATGAGTCACGCACACACCTGGGGAGTGATGCAACGGATACTTGTGTTTCATCACTTATGCTGGGAGTTTGGTCAAGGGAGAGTTTCGGTACGTCAACTTGTGGTTTTCTTGAGTCACGTACACACCTGAGGAGTGTTGCAACGGATACTTTTGTGTTATCATTCAAGCTGGGAGTTTGGTCAAGGGGGAGTTTCGATACGTCAACTTGTGGTTTTTATGAGTCACGCCCACGCCTTGGGAGCGTTGCAACAGTTACTTGTGTTTCATCATTCAAGCTGGGTTTTTGGTCAAGGGGGAGTTTCGATACGTCAACTTGTGGTTTTCATGAGTCTTGCTCACACCTGGAAAGCGTTGCAACGGATACTTGTGGTTCATCATTCAAGCTGGGAGTTTGGTCATGGGGGAGTTTCGATACGTCAACTTGTGGTTTTCATGTGTCACGCTCACACCTGGGGAGCGGAGCAACAGTTACTTGTGTTTCATCATTCAAGGTGGTAGTTTGGTCAAAGGGGAAGTTTCGATACGTCAACTTGTGGTTTTCATGAGTCACGCACACACCTGGGGAATGATCCAACAGATACTTGTGTTTCATCATTTAAGCTCGGAGTTTGGTCACGTGGGAGTTTCGAAACGTAAACTTGTGTATTTCATGAGTCACTTTCACACCTGGGGAGCGTAGCAACAGTTACTTGTGTTTCATCATTCAAGGTGGGATTTTGGTCAAAGGGGAAGTTTCGATGCGTCATTTTGTGGTTTAATGAGTCACGCACACACTTGTGGAGCGTTGAAACAGTTACTTGTATTTCATCATTCAAGCTGGGAGTTCGGTCAAGGAGGAGTTTCGATACGTCAACTTGTGGTTTTCATGAGTAACGCACACACCTGGGGAGTGATGCAACGGATACTTGTGCTTCATCATTCAAGCTAGGAGTTAGGTCAAAGGGGAGTTTAGATACGTCAACTTGTGGTTTTCATGAGTCACGCACACACCTGGGGAGTGATGCAACGGATACTTGTGTTTCATCATTCAAGCTTGGAGTTTGGTCAACGGGGAGTTTAGATACGTCAACTAGTGGTTTTCATGAGTCACGCTCACACCTGGGGAGCGTTGCAACGGATACTTGTGTTTCATCATTCAACCTGGAAGTTTTGTCAGATGGGAGTTTCGAAACGTCAACTTGTGGTTTTAATGAGTCACGCTCACACCTGGGGAGCGTGGCAACAGTTACTTGTGTTCCATCAATCAAGCGGGGAGTTTGGTCAAAGGGGAAGTTTCGATACGTCAACTTGTGGTTTTCATAAGTCACACACACACCAGGGAATGTTGCAACGGATACTTGTGTTTCATCATTCAAGCTGGGAGTTTGGTCAAGTGGGAGTTTCGAAACCTCAAGTGTTGGTTTTCATTAGTCACGCTCACTCCTGGGGAGCGTTGCAACGGATATTTTTGTTTCATCATTCAAGCTGGGAGTTTGGTCAAGTGGGAGTTTCGAAACGTCAACTTGTGGTTTTCATGAGTCACGCTCACACCTGGGAAGCGTTGCAACAGTTACTTGTGTTTATCATTCAAGCTGAGAGTTTTGTCAAGGGGGAGTTTCGATACGTTAACTTGTGGTTTTCATGAGTCACGCACACACCTGGGGAGTGTTGCAACGGATACTTGTATTTCATCATTCAAGCTGGGAGTGTGGTCAACGCGAAGTTTAGATACGTTAACTTGTGGTTATCATGAGTCACGCTCACACCTGGGGAGCGTTGCAACAGTTACTTGTAATTCATCATTCAAGCTGGAAGTTTGGTCAAGGGGGAGTTTTGATACGCCAACTTGTGGATTTCATGAGTCACGCTCACACCTTGGGAGCGTTACAACAGTTAATTGTGTTTCATCATTCAAGCTGGGAGTGTGGTCAAGGTGGAGATTCGATACGTCAACATGTGGTTCTTTTTAAATGAGTCACGTACACATCTGGAGAGTGTTGCAACGGATACTTGTGTTTCATCACTCATGCTGGGAGTTTGGTCAAGGGAGAGTTTCGATACGTCAACTTGTGGTTTTCTTGAGTCACGTACACACCTGAGGAGTGGTGCAACGGATACTTGGGTTTCATCATTAAAGCTGGGAGTTTGGTCAAGGGGGAGTTTCGATACGTCAACCTGTCATTTTCATGAGTCACGCTAACACCTGGGAAGCGTTTCAACAGTTACTAGTGTTTCATCATTCAAGCTGAGAGTTTGGTCAAGGGGAAGTGTCGATACGTCAACTTGTGGTTTTGATTAGACCTGCACACACCTGAGGAGTGTTGCAACGGATACTTGTGTTTCATCATTCAAGCTGGGAGTTTGGTCAAGGGGGAGTTTCGATACGTCAACCTGCTGTTTTTATGAGTAAGGCTCACACCTGGGGAGCGTTGCAACAGTTACTTGTCTTTCATCATTAAAGCCAGAAGTTTTGTCAAGGGGGAGTGTCGATACGTCTAATTGTGGTTTTCATTAGTCACGCTCACAGCTGGGGAGTGAAGCAACGGATACTTGTGTTTCTTCATTCAAGGTGGGAGTCTGGTCAAGTGGGAGTGTCGATACGTCAACTTGTTGTTTTTATGAGTCACGCACACACCTGGGGAGTGATGAAACGAATACTTATGTTTCATCATTCAAGCTGGGAGTTTGGTCAAGTGGTAGTTTCGATACGTCAACTTGTGGTTTTCATGAGTCACGCTCACACCTGGGGAGCGTTGCAAAAGTTACTTTTGTTTCATCATTCACATTTGGAGTTTAGTGAAGGGGGAGTTTCGATACGTCAACTTGTGGTTATCATGAGTCACGCTTACACCTGGGGAGTGATTCAACGGATACTTGTGTTTCATCATTCATGCTGGGAGTTTTGCCAAGGGAGAGTTTCGATACGTCAACTTGTGGTTTTCTTGAGTCACGTACTCACCTGGGGAGTGTTGCAACGGATACTTGTTTTTCATCATTCAAGCTGGTAGTGTGGTCAAGGTGGAGATTCGATACGTCAACTTGTGGTTTTCATGAGTCACGTACACACCTGGGAGGCGTTGCAACAGTTACTTTTTTTCATCATTCAAGCTGGGAGTGTGGTATAAGGGGGAGATTCGATACGTCAACATGTGGTTTTTTCATGAGTCACGTACACATCTTGAAAGTGTAACAACGGATACTTGTGTTTAATCACTCATGCTGGGAGTTTGGTCAAAGGAGAGTTTCGATACGTCAACTTGTGGTTTTCTTGAGTCACGCACTCACCTGGGGAGTTTTGTAACGGATACTTTGGTGTTATCATTCAAGCTGGGAGTTTGGTCAAGGGGGAGTTTCGATATGTCAACTTGTGGTTTTCATGAGTCACGCACACACCTGGGGAGCGTTGCAACAGTTACTTGTGGTTCATCATTCAAGCTGGGAGTTTCGTCAAGGGGGAGTTTCGATACGTCAACTTGTGGTTTTCATGAGTCTTGCTCACACCTGGAGATCGTTGTAACGGATACTTGTGGTTCATCATTCAAGCTGGGAGTTTGGTCATGGGGGAGTTTCGATACGTCAACTTATGGTTTTCATGAATCACGCTCACACCTGGGGAGCGTAACAACAGTTACTTGTGTTACATCATTCAAGGTGGTAGTTTGGTCAAAGGGGAAGTTTCGATACGTCAACTTGTGGTTTTCATGAGTCACGCACACACCTGGGGAGCGTTGCAATAGTTATTTGTGTTTCTTCATTCAAGCTGGGAGTTTGGTCAAGGGGGAGTTTCGATACGTCAACTTGTGGTTTTCATGAGTCTTGCTCACACCTGGAGAGCGTTGCAACGGATACTTGTGGTTCATCATTCAAGCTGGGAGTTTTGTCATGGGGGAGTTTCGATACGTCAACTTGTAGTTTTCATGAGTCACGCTCACACCTGGGTAGCGTTGCAATGGATACTTGTGGATCATCATTCAAGCTGGGAGTTTGGTCATGGGGGAGAGTCGATACGTTAACTTGTGGTTTTTTGAGTCACACACACAACTGGGGAGTGATGCAACGGATACTTGTGTTTAATAATTCAAGCTGGAATTTTGGTCAATTGGGAGTTTCGAAACGGCAACTTGTGGTTTTTATGAGTCACGCTCACAACTGGTGAGCGTGGCTACAGTTACTTGTGTTTTATCATTCAAGCTGAGAGTTTGGTCAAAGGGGAAGTTTCGATGCGTTAACTTGTGGTTTTCATGAGTCACGCACACACCTGGGGAGTGTTGCAACGGATACTTGTGATTCATCACTCATGCTGGGAGTTTGGTCAAGGGAGAGTTTCGATACGTCAACTTGTGGTTTTCTTGAGTCACGTACACACCTGGGGAGTGTTGCAACGGATACTTATGTGTTATCATTCAAGCTGGGAGTTCGGTCTAGGGGGAGTTTCGATACGTCAACTTGTGGTTTTTATGAGTCACGCACACACCTGGGGAGCGTAGCAACAGTTACTTGTGTTTCATCATTCAAGGTGGGAGTTTGGACAAAGGGGAAGTTTCCATGAGTCAACTTGTGGTTTTCATGAGTCACGCACACACCTGGGGAGTGTTGCAACGGATACTTGTGTTTCAACATTCAAGCTGGGAGTTTGGTCAAGGGGGAGTTTCGATACGTCAACTTGTGGTTTTCATTAGTCACGCTCACACCTGGGGAGCGTTGCAACGGATACTTGTGGTTCATCATTCAAGCTGGAAGTTTGGTCAAGTTACTTGTGTTTCATCATTCAAGCTGGGAGTTTCATCAACAGTTACTTGTGTTTCATCATTCAAGCTGGAAGTTTGGTCTAGGAGGATTTTCGATACGTCAACTTGTGGTTTTCATAAGCCACGCACACACCTGGGGTGTGATGCAACGGATACTTGTGTTTTATCATTCAAGCTGGGAGTTTGGTCAAGGGGGAGTTTCGATACATCAACTAGGGGTTTTCATGAGTCACGCTCACACCTGTGGAGCGTTGCAACAGTTACTTGTTTTTCATCATTCAAGCTAAGGGTTTGGTCAAGGGGGAGTTTCGATACGTCAATTTGTGGTCTTTATGAGTCACGCACACACCTGGGGAGCGTTGCAAGAGTTACTTGTGTTTCATCATTCAAGCTGGGTGCTTGGTCAAGGGGGAGTTTCGATACGTCAACTTGTGGTTTTTATGTGTCACGCTCACACCAGGGAAGCGTTGCAACAGTTACTTGTGTTTCATCATTCAAGCTGGGAGTTTGGTCAAGGAGGAGTTTCGATACGTCAACTTGTGGTTTTCATGAGTCACGCACACACCTGGGGAGTGATGCAACGGATACTTGTGTTTTATCATTCAAGCTGGGAGTTTGGTCAAGGGGGAGTTTTGATACGTCAACTAGTGTTTTTCATGAGTCACGCTCACACCTGGGGAGCGTTGCAACGGATACTTGTGGTTCATCATTCAAGTTGGGAGTTTGGTCATGGGGGAGATTCGTTACGTCAACTTGTGGTTTTCATGATTCACGCTCACACTTGGGGAGCGTGGCAACAGTTACTTGTGTTTCATCATTAAAGCTGAGAGTTTGGACAAAGAGGAAGTTTCGATGCGTCAACTGGTGGTTTTCATGAGTCACGCACTCATCTGGGGAGTGTTGCAACGGATACTTGTGTTTCATCACTCATGCTAGGAATTTTGCCAAGGGAGAGTTTCGAAACGTGAACTTGTGGTTTTCTTGAGTAAAAGTCACACCTGGGGAGCGTTGCAACGGATACTTGTGTTTCATCATTCATGCTGGATGTTTGGTCTAGGGGGAGTTTCGATACGTCAACTTGTGGTTTTCATGAGTCATGCACACACATGGGAGGCGTTGAAACATTTACTTGTGTTTCATCATTCAAGCTGGGGGTTTGGTCAAGGGGAAGTTTCGATTTGTCAACTTGTGGTTTTCATGAGTCACGCACACGCCTGGGGAGTGTTGCAACGGGTACTTGTGTTTCATCATTCAAGCTTGGAGTGTTGTCAAGGGGGAGATTTGATTCGTCAACTTGTGGTTTTCATGAGTCACGCACACACCCGGGGAGTGTATCAACAGTTACTTTTATTTCATCATTCAAACTGGGAGTGTGGCCAAGGTGGAGATTCGATACGTCAACATGTGGTTTTTACATGAGTCACGTACACATCTGGAGAGTGTTGCAACGGATACTTGTGTTTCATCACTCATGCTGGGAGTTTGGTCAAGGGGGAGTTTCGATATGTCAACTTGTGGTTTTCATGAGTCACGCACACACCTGGGGAGCATTGCAACAGTTACTTGTGTTTCATCATTCAAGCTGGGAGTTTGGTCAAGGGGGAGTTTCGATACGTCAACTTGTGGTTATCATGAGTCTTGCTCACACCTGGAGAGCGTTGCAACGGATACTTGTGGTTCATCATTCAAGCTGGGAGTTTGGTCATGGGGGAGTTTCGATGCGTCAACTTGTGGTTTTCATGAGTCACGCTCACACCTGGGGAGCGTTGCAAAGGATACTTGTGGTTCAACATTCACGCTGGGAGTTTGGTCATGGGGGAGTTTCGATACGTCAACTTGTGGTTTTCAAGAGTCACACACACAACTGGGGACAGATGCAACGGATACTTGTGTTTAATAATTCAAGCTGGAATTTTGGTCAATTGGGAGTTTCGATACGTCAACTTGTGGTAATCATGAGTCTTGCTCACACCTGGAGAGCGTTGCAACAGTTACTTGTGTTTCATCATTCAAGCTGGGTTTTTGGTCAAGGGGGAGTTTCGATACGTCAACTTGTGGTTTTCATGAGTCTTGCTCACACCTGGAGAGCGTTGCAACGGATACTTGTGGTTCATCATTCAAGCTGGGAGTTTGGTCATGGGGGAGTTTCGATACGTCAACTTGTGGTTTTCATGTGTCACGCTCACACCTGGGAGCGGAGCAACAGTTACTTGTGTTTCATCATTCAAGGTGGTAGTTTGGTCAAAGGGGAAGTTTCGATACGTCAACTTGTGGTTTTCATGAGTCACGAACACACCTGGGGAGTGATCCAACAGATACTTGTGTTTCATCATTTAAGCACGGAGTTTGGTCACGTGGGAGTTTCGAAACGTAAACTTGTGTATTTCATGAGTCACTTTCACACCTGCGGAGCGTAGCAACAGTTACTTGTGTTTCATCATTCAAGCTGGGTGTTTGGTCAAGTGGGAGTTTCGAAACCTCAAGTGTTGGTTTTCATTAGTCACGCTCACTCCTGGGGAGCGTTGCAACGGATATTTTTGTTTCATCATTCAAGCTGGGAGTTTGGTCAAGTGGGAGTTTCGAAACGTCAACTTGTGGTTTTCATGAGTCACGCTCACACCTGGGAAGCGTTGCAACAGTTACTTGTGTTTATCATTCAAGCTGAGAGTTTTGTCAAGGGGGAGTTTCGATACGTTAACTTGTGGTTTTCATGAGTCACGCACACACCTGGGGAGTGTTGCAACGGATACTTGTATTTCATCATTCAAGCTGGGAGTGTGGTCAACGCGAAGTTTAGATACGTTAACTTGTGGTTATCATGAGTCACGCTCACACCTGGGGAGCGTTGCAACAGTTACTTGTAATTCATCATTCAAGCTGGAAGTTTGGTCAAGGGGGAGTTTTGATACGCCAACTTGTGGATTTCATGAGTCACGCTCACACCTTGGGAGCGTTACAACAGTTAATTGTGTTTCATCATTCAAGCTGGGAGTGTGGTCAAGGTGGAGATTCGATACGTCAACATGTGGTTCTTTTTAAATGAGTCACGTACACATCTGGAGAGTGTTGCAACGGATACTTGTGTTTCATCACTCATGCTGGGAGTTTGGTCAAGGGAGAGTTTCGATACGTCAACTTGTGGTTTTCTTGAGTCACGTACACACCTGAGGAGTGGTGCAACGGATACTTGGGTTTCATCATTAAAGCTGGGAGTTTGGTCAAGGGGGAGTTTCGATACGTCAACCTGTCATTTTCATGAGTCACGCTAACACCTGGGAAGCGTTTCAACAGTTACTAGTGTTTCATCATTCAAGCTGAGAGTTTGGTCAAGGGGAAGTGTCGATACGTCAACTTGTGGTTTTGATTAGACCTGCACACACCTGAGGAGTGTTGCAACGGATACTTGTGTTTCATCATTCAAGCTGGGAGTTTGGTCAAGGGGGAGTTTCGATACGTCAACCTGCTGTTTTTATGAGTAAGGCTCACACCTGGGGAGCGTTGCAACAGTTACTTGTCTTTCATCATTAAAGCCAGAAGTTTTGTCAAGGGGGAGTGTCGATACGTCTAATTGTGGTTTTCATTAGTCACGCTCACAGCTGGGGAGTGAAGCAACGGATACTTGTGTTTCTTCATTCAAGGTGGGAGTCTGGTCAAGTGGGAGTGTCGATACGTCAACTTGTTGTTTTTATGAGTCACGCACACACCTGGGGAGTGATGAAACGAATACTTATGTTTCATCATTCAAGCTGGGAGTTTGGTCAAGTGGTAGTTTCGATACGTCAACTTGTGGTTTTCATGAGTCACGCTCACACCTGGGGAGCGTTGCAAAAGTTACTTTTGTTTCATCATTCACATTTGGAGTTTAGTGAAGGGGGAGTTTCGATACGTCAACTTGTGGTTATCATGAGTCACGCTTACACCTGGGGAGTGATTCAACGGATACTTGTGTTTCATCACTCATGCTGGGAGTTTTGCCAAGGGAGAGTTTCGATACGTCAACTTGTGGTTTTCTTGAGTCACGTACTCACCTGGGGAGTGTTGCAACGGATACTTGTTTTTCATCATTCAAGCTGGTAGTGTGGTCAAGGTGGAGATTCGATACGTCAACTTGTGGTTTTCATGAGTCACGTACACACCTGGGAGGCGTTGCAACAGTTACTTTTTTTCATCATTCAAGCTGGGAGTGTGGTATAAGGGGGAGATTCGATACGTCAACATGTGGTTTTTTCATGAGTCACGTACACATCTTGAAAGTGTAACAACGGATACTTGTGTTTAATCACTCATGCTGGGAGTTTGGTCAAAGGAGAGTTTCGATACGTCAACTTGTGGTTTTCTTGAGTCACGCACTCACCTGGGGAGTTTTGTAACGGATACTTTGGTGTTATCATTCAAGCTGGGAGTTTGGTCAAGGGGGAGTTTCGATATGTCAACTTGTGGTTTTCATGAGTCACGCACACACCTGGGGAGCGTTGCAACAGTTACTTGTGGTTCATCATTCAAGCTGGGAGTTTCGTCAAGGGGGAGTTTCGATACGTCAACTTGTGGTTTTCATGAGTCTTGCTCACACCTGGAGATCGTTGTAACGGATACTTGTGGTTCATCATTCAAGCTGGGAGTTTGGTCATGGGGGAGTTTCGATACGTCAACTTATGGTTTTCATGAATCACGCTCACACCTGGGGAGCGTAACAACAGTTACTTGTGTTACATCATTCAAGGTGGTAGTTTGGTCAAAGGGGAAGTTTCGATACGTCAACTTGTGGTTTTCATGAGTCACGCACACACCTGGGGAGCGTTGCAATAGTTATTTGTGTTTCTTCATTCAAGCTGGGAGTTTGGTCAAGGGGGAGTTTCGATACGTCAACTTGTGGTTTTCATGAGTCTTGCTCACACCTGGAGAGCGTTGCAACGGATACTTGTGGTTCATCATTCAAGCTGGGAGTTTTGTCATGGGGGAGTTTCGATACGTCAACTTGTAGTTTTCATGAGTCACGCTCACACCTGGGTAGCGTTGCAATGGATACTTGTGGATCATCATTCAAGCTGGGAGTTTGGTCATGGGGGAGAGTCGATACGTTAACTTGTGGTTTTTTGAGTCACACACACAACTGGGGAGTGATGCAACGGATACTTGTGTTTAATAATTCAAGCTGGAATTTTGGTCATTTGGGAGTTTCGAAACGGCAACTTGTGGTTTTTATGAGTCACGCTCACAACTGGTGAGCGTGGCTACAGTTACTTGTGTTTTATCATTCAAGCTGAGAGTTTGGTCAAAGGGGAAGTTTCGATGCGTTAACTTGTGGTTTTCATGAGTCACGCACACACCTGGGGAGTGTTGCAACGGATACTTGTGATTCATCACTCATGCTGGGAGTTTGGTCAAGGGAGAGTTTCGATACGTCAACTTGTGGTTTTCTTGAGTCACGTACACACCTGGGGAGTGTTGCAACGGATACTTATGTGTTATCATTCAAGCTGGGAGTTCGGTCTAGGGGGAGTTTCGATACGTCAACTTGTGGTTTTTATGAGTCACGCACACACCTGGGGAGCGTAGCAACAGTTACTTGTGTTTCATCATTCAAGGTGGGAGTTTGGACAAAGGGGAAGTTTCCATGAGTCAACTTGTGGTTTTCATGAGTCACGCACACACCTGGGGAGTGTTGCAACGGATACTTGTGTTTCAACATTCAAGCTGGGAGTTTGGTCAAGGGGGAGTTTCGATACGTCAACTTGTGGTTTTCATTAGTCACGCTCACACCTGGGGAGCGTTGCAACGGATACTTGTGGTTCATCATTCAAGCTGGAAGTTTGGTCAAGTTACTTGTGTTTCATCATTCAAGCTGGGAGTTTCATCAACAGTTACTTGTGTTTCATCATTCAAGCTGGAAGTTTGGTCTAGGAGGATTTTCGATACGTCAACTTGTGGTTTTCATAAGCCACGCACACACCTGGGGTGTGATGCAACGGATACTTGTGTTTTATCATTCAAGCTGGGAGTTTGGTCAAGGGGGAGTTTCGATACATCAACTAGGGGTTTTCATGAGTCACGCTCACACCTGTGGAGCGTTGCAACAGTTACTTGTTTTTCATCATTCAAGCTAAGGGTTTGGTCAAGGGGGAGTTTCGATACGTCAATTTGTGGTCTTTATGAGTCACGCACACACCTGGGGAGCGTTGCAAGAGTTACTTGTGTTTCATCATTCAAGCTGGGTGCTTGGTCAAGGGGGAGTTTCGATACGTCAACTTGTGGTTTTTATGTGTCACGCTCACACCAGGGAAGCGTTGCAACAGTTACTTGTGTTTCATCATTCAAGCTGGGAGTTTGGTCAAGGAGGAGTTTCGATACGTCAACTTGTGGTTTTCATGAGTCACGCACACACCTGGGGAGTGATGCAACGGATACTTGTGTTTTATCATTCAAGCTGGGAGTTTGGTCAAGGGGGAGTTTTGATACGTCAACTAGTGTTTTTCATGAGTCACGCTCACACCTGGGGAGCGTTGCAACGGATACTTGTGGTTCATCATTCAAGTTGGGAGTTTGGTCATGGGGGAGATTCGTTACGTCAACTAGTGGTTTTCATGATTCACGCTCACACTTGGGGAGCGTGGCAACAGTTACTTGTGTTTCATCATTAAAGCTGAGAGTTTGGACAAAGAGGAAGTTTCGATGCGTCAACTGGTGGTTTTCATGAGTCACGCACTCATCTGGGGAGTGTTGCAACGGATACTTGTGTTTCATCACTCATGCTAGGAATTTTGCCAAGGGAGAGTTTCGAAACGTGAACTTGTGGTTTTCTTGAGTAAAAGTCACACCTGGGGAGCGTTGCAACGGATACTTGTGTTTCATCATTCATGCTGGATGTTTGGTCTAGGGCGAGTTTCGATACGTCAACTTGTGGTTTTCATGAGTCATGCACACACATGGGAGGCGTTGAAACATTTACTTGTGTTTCATCATTCAAGCTGGGGGTTTGGTCAAGGGGAAGTTTCGATTTGTCAACTTGTGGTTTTCATGAGTCACGCACACGCCTGGGGAGTGTTGCAACGGGTACTTGTGTTTCATCATTCAAGCTTGGAGTGTTGTCAAGGGGGAGATTTGATTCGTCAACTTGTGGTTTTCATGAGTCACGCACACACCCGGGGAGTGTATCAACAGTTACTTTTATTTCATCATTCAAACTGGGAGTGTGGCCAAGGTGGAGATTCGATACGTCAACATGTGGTTTTTACATGAGTCACGTACACATCTGGAGAGTGTTGCAACGGATACTTGTGTTTCATCACTCATGCTGGGAGTTTGGTCAAGGGGGAGTTTCGATATGTCAACTTGTGGTTTTCATGAGTCACGCACACACCTGGGGAGCATTGCAACAGTTACTTGTGTTTCATCATTCAAGCTGGGAGTTTGGTCAAGGGGGAGTTTCGATACGTCAACTTGTGGTTATCATGAGTCTTGCTCACACCTGGAGAGCGTTGCAACGGATACTTGTGGTTCATCATTCAAGCTGGGAGTTTGGTCATGGGGGAGTTTCGATGCGTCAACTTGTGGTTTTCATGAGTCACGCTCACACCTGGGGAGCGTTGCAAAGGATACTTGTGGTTCAACATTCACGCTGGGAGTTTGGTCATGGGGGAGTTTCGATACGTCAACTTGTGGTTTTCAAGAGTCACACACACAACTGGGGACAGATGCAACGGATACTTGTGTTTAATAATTCAAGCTGGAATTTTGGTCAATTGGGAGTTTCGATACGTCAACTTGTGGTAATCATGAGTCTTGCTCACACCTGGAGAGCGTTGCAACAGTTACTTGTGTTTCATCATTCAAGCTGGGTTTTTGGTCAAGGGGGAGTTTCGATACGTCAACTTGTGGTTTTCATGAGTCTTGCTCACACCTGGAGAGCGTTGCAACGGATACTTGTGGTTCATCATTCAAGCTGGGAGTTTGGTCATGGGGGAGTTTCGATACGTCAACTTGTGGTTTTCATGTGTCACGCTCACACCTGGGAGCGGAGCAACAGTTACTTGTGTTTCATCATTCAAGGTGGTAGTTTGGTCAAAGGGGAAGTTTCGATACGTCAACTTGTGGTTTTCATGAGTCACGAACACACCTGGGGAGTGATCCAACAGATACTTGTGTTTCATCATTTAAGCACGGAGTTTGGTCACGTGGGAGTTTCGAAACGTAAACTTGTGTATTTCATGAGTCACTTTCACACCTGCGGAGCGTAGCAACAGTTACTTGTGTTTCATCATTCAAGGTGGGAGTTTGGTCAAAGGGGAAGTTTCGATGCGTCATTTTGTGGTTTAATGAGTCACGCACACACCTGTGGAGCGTTGAAACAGTTACTTGTATTTCATCATTCAAGCTGGGAGTTCGGTCAAGGAGGAGTTTCGATACGTCAACTTGTGGTTTTCCTGAGTAACGCACACACCTGGGGAGTGATGCAACGGATACTTGTGCTTCATCATTCAAGCTAGGAGTTAGGTCAAAGGGGAGTTTAGATACGTCAACTTGTGGTTTTCATGAGTCACGCACACACCTGGGGAGTGATGCAACGGATACTTGTGTTTCATCACTCATGCTGGGAGTGTGGCCAAGGTGGAGATTCGATACGTCAACATGTGGTTTTTACATGAGTCACGTACACATCTGGAGAGTGTTGCAACGGATACTTGTGTTTCATCACTCATGCTGGGAGTTTGGTCAAGGGGGAGTTTCGATATGTCAACTTGTGGTTTTCATGAGTCACGCACACACCTGGGGAGCGTTGCAACGGATACTTGTGTTTCATCATTTAACCTGGAAGTTTGGTCAGATGGGAGTTTCGAAACGTCAACTTGTGGTTTTTATGAGTCACGCTCACACCTGGGGAGCGTGGCAACAGTTACTTGTGTTCCATCAATCAAGCGGGGAGTTTGGTCAAGGGGAAGTTTCGATACGTCAAATTGTGGTTTTCATAGGTCACGCACACACCTGGGGAGTGTTGCAACGGATACTTGTATTTCATCATTCAAGCTGGGAGTGTGGTCAACGCGAAGTTTAGATACGTTAACTTGTGGTTTTCATGAGTCACGCTCACACCTGGGGATCGTTGCAACAGTTACTTGTAATTCATCATCCAAGCTGGGAGTTTGGTCAAGGGGGAGTTTCGATACGCCAACTTGTGGATTTCATGAGTCACGCTCACACCTTGGGAGCGTTACAACAGTTAATTGTGTTTCATCATTTAAGCACGGAGTTTGGTCACGTGGGAGTTTCGAAACGTAAACTTGTGTATTTCATGAGTCACTTTCACACCTGGGGAGCGTAGCAACAGTTACTTGTGTTTCATCATTCAAGGTGGGAGTTTGGTCAAAGGGGAAGTTTCGATGCGTCATTTTGTGGTTTAATGAGTCACGCACACTGCTGTGGAGCGTTGAAACAGTTACTTGTATTTCATCATTCAAGCTGTGAGTTCGGTCAAGGAGGAGTTTCGATACGTCAACTTGTGGTTTTCATGAGTAACGCACACACCTGGAGAGTGATGCAACGGATACTTGTGCTTCATCATTCAAGCTAGGAGTTAGGTCAAAGGGGAGTTTAGATACGTCAACTTGTGGTTTTCATGAGTCACGCACACACCTGGGGAGTGATGCAACGGATACTTGTGTTTCATCATTCAAGCTTGGAGTTTGGTCAAGGGGGAGTTTCGATACGTCAACTAGTGGTTTTCATGAGTCACGCTCACACCTGGGGAGCGTTGCAACGGATACTTGTGTTTCATCATTCAACCTGGAAGATTGGTCAGATGGGAGTTTCGAAACGTCAACTTGTGGTTTTTATGAGTCACGCTCACACCTGGGGAGCGTTGCAACGGATACTTTTGT
This sequence comes from Pyrrhosoma nymphula, assembly GCA_963573305.1. NCBI lineage: Eukaryota > Metazoa > Arthropoda > Insecta > Odonata > Coenagrionidae > Pyrrhosoma > Pyrrhosoma nymphula. Next base: position 150,171,329 of record OY754332.1, read on the forward strand.
TTTATCATTCAAGCTGGGAGTTTGGTCAAGTGGGAGTTTCGAAACGTCAACTTGTGGTTTTCATGAGTCACGTTCACACCTGGGGAGCGTTGCAACAGTTACTTGTGTTTCATCATTCAAGCTGAGAGTTTTGTCAAGGGGGAGTTTCGATACGTTAACTTGTGGTTTTCATGAGTCACGCACACACCTGGGGAGTGTTGCAACGGATACTTGTATTTCATCATTCAAGCTGGGAGTGTGGTCAACGCGAAGTTTAGATACGTTAACTTGTGGTTTTCATGAGTCACGCTCACACCTGGGGAGCGTTGCAACAGTTACTTGTAATTCATCATTCAAGCTGGGAGTTTTGTCAAGGGGGAGTTTCGATATGCCAACTTGTGGATTTCATGAGTCACGCTCACACCTTGGGAGCGTTACAACAGTTAATTGTGTTTCATCATTCAAGCTGGGAGTGTGGTCAAGGTGGAGATTCGATACGTCAACATGTGGTTTTTTTTAAATGAGTCACGTACACATCTGGAGAGTGTTAAACGGATACTTGTGTTTCATCGCTCATGCTGGGAGTTTGGTCAAGGGAGAGTTTCGATACGTCAACTTGTGGTTTTCTTGAGTCACGTACACACCTGGGGAGTGTAGCAACGGATACATATGTGTTATCATTCAAGCTGGGAGTTTGGTCAAGTGCGAGTTTTGATACGTCAACTAGAGTTTTTCATGATTCACACACACACCTGTGGAGTGGTGCAACGGATACTTTTGTTTCATCATTCAAGCTGGGAGTTTGGTCAAGGGGGTGTTTCGATACGTCAACCTGTCATTTTCATGAGTCACGCTAACACCTGGGAAGCGTTTCAACAGTTACTAGTGTTTCATCATTCAAGCTGGGAGTTTGGTCAAGGGGAAGTGTCGATACGTCAACTTGTGGTTTTGATGAGACACGCACACACCTGAGGAGTGTTGCAACGGATACTTGTGTTTCATCATTCAAGCTGGGAGTTTGGTCAAGGGGGAGTTTCGATACGTCAACCTGCTGTTTTTATGAGTCAGGCTCACACCTGAGGAGCGTTGCAACAGTTACTTGTCTTTCATCATTAAAGCCAGAAGTTTTGTCAAGGGGGAGTGTCGATACGTCAACTTGTGGTTTTCATGAGTCACGCTTACACCTGGGGAGTGATTCAACGGATACTTGTGTTTCATCACTCATGCTGGGAGTTTGGCCAAGGGAGAGTTTCGATACGTCAACTTGTGGTTTTCTTGAGTCACGCTCACACCTTGGGAGCGTTACAACAGTTAATTGTGTTTCATCATTTAAGCACGGAGTTTGGTCACGTGGGAGTTTCGAAACGTAAACTTGTGTATTTCATGAGTCACTTTCACACCTGGGGAGCGTAGCAACAGTTACTTGTGTTTCATCATTCAAGGTGGGAGTTTGGTCAAAGGGGAAGTTTCGATGCGTCATTTTGTGGTTTAATGAGTCACGCACACTGCTGTGGAGCGTTGAAACAGTTACTTGTATTTCATCATTCAAGCTGTGAGTTCGGTCAAGGAGGAGTTTCGATACGTCAACTTGTGGTTTTCATGAGTAACGCACACACCTGGAGAGTGATGCAACGGATACTTGTGCTTCATCATTCAAGCTAGGAGTTAGGTCAAAGGGGAGTTTAGATACGTCAACTTGTGGTTTTCATGAGTCACGCACACACCTGGGGAGTGATGCAACGGATACTTGTGTTTCATCATTCAAGCTTGGAGTTTGGTCAAGGGGGAGTTTCGATACGTCAACTAGTGGTTTTCATGAGTCACGCTCACACCTGGGGAGCGTTGCAACGGATACTTGTGTTTCATCATTCAACCTGGAAGATTGGTCAGATGGGAGTTTCGAAACGTCAACTTGTGGTTTTTATGAGTCACGCTCACACCTGGGGAGCGTTGCAACGGATACTTTTGTTTTATCATTCAAGCTGGGAGTTTGGTCAAGTGGGAGTTTCGAAACGTCAACTTGTGGTTTTCATGAGTCACGTTCACACCTGGGGAGCGTTGCAACAGTTACTTGTGTTTCATCATTCAAGCTGAGAGTTTTGTCAAGGGGGAGTTTCGATACGTTAACTTGTGGTTTTCATGAGTCACGCACACACCTGGGGAGTGTTGCAACGGATACTTGTATTTCATCATTCAAGCTGGGAGTGTGGTCAACGCGAAGTTTAGATACGTTAACTTGTGGTTTTCATGAGTCACGCTCACACCTGGGGAGCGTTGCAACAGTTACTTGTAATTCATCATTCAAGCTGGGAGTTTTGTCAAGGGGGAGTTTCGATATGCCAACTTGTGGATTTCATGAGTCACGCTCACACCTTGGGAGCGTTACAACAGTTAATTGTGTTTCATCATTCAAGCTGGGAGTGTGGTCAAGGTGGAGATTCGATACGTCAACATGTGGTTTTTTTTAAATGAGTCACGTACACATCTGGAGAGTGTTAAACGGATACTTGTGTTTCATCGCTCATGCTGGGAGTTTGGTCAAGGGAGAGTTTCGATACGTCAACTTGTGGTTTTCTTGAGTCACGTACACACCTGGGGAGTGTAGCAACGGATACATATGTGTTATCATTCAAGCTGGGAGTTTGGTCAAGTGCGAGTTTTGATACGTCAACTAGAGTTTTTCATGATTCACACACACACCTGTGGAGTGGTGCAACGGATACTTTTGTTTCATCATTCAAGCTGGGAGTTTGGTCAAGGGGGTGTTTCGATACGTCAACCTGTCATTTTCATGAGTCACGCTAACACCTGGGAAGCGTTTCAACAGTTACTAGTGTTTCATCATTCAAGCTGGGAGTTTGGTCAAGGGGAAGTGTCGATACGTCAACTTGTGGTTTTGATGAGACACGCACACACCTGAGGAGTGTTGCAACGGATACTTGTGTTTCATCATTCAAGCTGGGAGTTTGGTCAAGGGGGAGTTTCGATACGTCAACCTGCTGTTTTTATGAGTCAGGCTCACACCTGAGGAGCGTTGCAACAGTTACTTGTCTTTCATCATTAAAGCCAGAAGTTTTGTCAAGGGGGAGTGTCGATACGTCAACTTGTGGTTTTCATGAGTCACGCTTACACCTGGGGAGTGATTCAACGGATACTTGTGTTTCATCACTCATGCTGGGAGTTTGGCCAAGGGAGAGTTTCGATACGTCAACTTGTGGTTTTCTTGAGTCACGTACTCACCTGGGGAGTGTTGCAACGGATACTTGTTTTTCATCATTCAAGCTGGTAGTGTGGTCAAGGTGGAGATTCGATACGTCAACATGTGGTTTTTTCATGAGTCACGCACACACCTAGGGAGTGATCCAACAGATACTTGTGTTTCATCATTCAAGCTCGGAGTTTGGTCACGATGGAGTTTCGAAACGTCAACTTGTGGTTTTCACGAATCACGCTCACACCTGGGGAGCGTAGCAACAGTTAATTGTGTTTCATCATTCAACGTGGGAGTTTGGTCAAAGGGGAAGTTTCGATGAGTCAACTTGTGGTTTTCATGAGTCACGCACACACCTGGGGAGTGTTGCAACGGATACCTGTGTTTCAACATTCAAGCTGGGAGTTTGGCCAAATGGGAGTTTAGAGTCAATTTGTGGTTGTTATGAGTCACGCTCACGCCTGTGGAGCGTTGCAACAGTTACTTGTGTTTCATCATTCAACGTGGGAGTTTGGTCAAAGGGGAAGTTTCGATGAGTCAACTTGTGGTTTTCATGAGTCACGCACACACCTGGGGAGTGTTGCAACGGATACCTGTGTTTCAACATTCAAGCTGGGAGTTTGGCCAAATGGGAGTTTAGAGTCAATTTGTGGTTGTTATGAGTCACGCTCACGCCTGTGGAGCGTTGCAACAGTTACTTGTGTTTCATCATTCAAGCTGGGAATTTCGTCAAGGGGGAGTTTCGATACGTCAAATTGTGGTTTTCATGAGTCTTGCTCACACCTGGAGAGCGTTGCAACGGATACTTGTGGTTCATCATTCAAGCTGGGAGTTTGGTCATGGGGGAGTTTCGATACGTCAACTTGTGGTTTGCATGATTCACGCACACACCTGGGGTGTGATGCAACGGATACTTTTGTTTTATCATTCAAGCTGGGAGTTTGGTCAAGAAGGAGTTTCGATACATCAACTAGTGGTTTTCATGAGTCACGAACACACCTGGGGAGTGATCCAACAGATACTTGTGTTTCATCATTTAAGCACGGAGTTTGGTCACGTGGGAGTTTCGAAACGTAAACTTGTGTATTTCATGAGTCACTTTCACACCTGCGGAGCGTAGCAACAGTTACTTGTGTTTCATCATTCAAGGTGGGAGTTTGGTCAAAGGGGAAGTTTCGATGCGTCATTTTGTGGTTTAATGAGTCACGCACACACCTGTGGAGCGTTGAAACAGTTACTTGTATTTCGTCATTCAAGCTGGGAGTTCGGTCAAGGAGGAGTTTCGATACGTCAACTTGTGGTTTTCCTGAGTAACGCACACACCTGGGGAGTGATGCAACGGATACTTGTGCTTCATCATTCAAGCTAGGAGTTAGGTCAAAGGGGAGTTTAGATACGTCAACTTGTGGTTTTCATGAGTCACGCACACACCTGGGGAGTGTTGCAACGGATACTTGTGTTTCATCACTCATGCTGGGAGTTTGGTCAAGGGGGAGTTTCGATACGTCAACTTGTGGTTTTCATGAGTCACGCACACACCTGGGGAGCATTGCAACAGTTACTTGTGTTTCATCATTCATGCTGGGAGTTTGGTCAAGGGGGAGTTTCGATACGTCAACTTGTGGTTATCATGAGTCTTGCTCACACCTGGAGAGCGTTGGAACGGATACTTGTGGTTCATCATTCAAGCTGGGAGTTTGGTCATGGGGGAGTTTCGATACGTCAACTTGTGGTTTTCATGAGTCACGCTCACACCTGGGGAGCGTTGCAAAGGATACTTGTGGTTCATTATTCAAGCTGGGAGTTTGGTCATGGGGGAGTTTCGATACGTCAACTTGTGGTTTTCATGAGTCACACACACAACTGGGGAGTGATGCAACGGATACTTGTGTTTAATAATTCAAGCTGGAATTTTGGTCAATTGGGAGTTTCGAAACGTCAACTTGTGGTTTTTTTGAGTCACGCTCACACCTGGTGAGCGTGGCAACAGTTACTTGTGTTTCATCATTCAAGCTGAGAGTTTGTCAAAGGGGAAGTTACGATGCGTCAACTTGTGGTTTTCATGAGTCACGCACACACCTGGGGAGTGATGCAACGGATACTTGTGTTTCATCACTCATGCTGGGAGTTTGGTCAAGGGAGAGTTTCGGTACGTCAACTTGTGGTTTTCTTGAGTCACGTACACACCTGAGGAGTGTTGCAACGGATACTTTTGTGTTATCATTCAAGCTGGGAGTTTGGTCAAGGGGGAGTTTCGATACGTCAACTTGTGGTTTTTATGAGTCACGCACACACCTTGGGAGCGTTGCAACAGTTACTTGTGTTTCATCATTCAAGCTGGGTTTTTGGTCAAGGGGGAGTTTCGATACGTCAACTTGTGGTTTTCATGAGTCTTGCTCACACCTGGAAAGCGTTGCAACGGATACTTGTGGTTCATCATTCAAGCTGGGAGTTTGGTCATGGGGGAGTTTCGATACGTCAACTTGTGGTTTTCATGTGTCACGCTCACACCTGGGGAGCGGAGCAACAGTTACTTGTGTTTCATCATTCAAGGTGGTAGTTTGGTCAAAGGGGAAGTTTCGATACGTCAACTTGTGGTTTTCATGAGTCACGCACACACCTGGGGAGTGATCCAACAGATACTTGTGTTTCATCATTTAAGCTCGGAGTTTGGTCACGTGGGACTTTCGAAACGTAAACTTGTGTATTTCATGAGTCACTTTCACACCTGGGGAGCGTAGCAACAGTTACTTGTGTTTCATCATTCAAGGTGGGAGTTTGGTCAAAGGGGAAGTTTCGATGCGTCATTTTGTGGTTTAATGAGTCACGCACACACCTGTGGAGCGTTGAAACAGTTACTTGTATTTCATCATTCAAGCTGGGAGTTCGGTCAAGGAGGAGTTTCGATACGTCAACTTGTGGTTTTCATGAGTAACGCACACACCTGGGGAGTGATACAACGGATACTTGTGCTTCATCATTCAAGCTAGGAGTTAGGTCAAAGGGGAGGTTAGATACGTCAACTTGTGGTTTTCATGAGTCACGCACACACCTGGGGAGTGATGCAACGGATACTTGTGTTTCATCATTCAAGCTTGGAGTTTGGTCAAGTAGGAGTTTTGATACGTCAACTAGTGGTTTTCATGAGTCACGCTCACACCTGGGGAGCGTTGCAACGGATACTTGTGTTTCATCATTCAACCTGGAAGTTTGGTCTGATGGGAGTTTCGAAACGTCAACTTGTGGTTTTTATGAGTCACGCTCACACCTGGGGAGCGTGGCAACAGTTACTTGTGTTCCATCAATCAAGCTGGGAGTTTGGTCAAGTGGGAGTTTCGAAACCTCAAGTGTTGGTTTTCATTAGTCACGCTCACTCCTGGGGAGCGTTGCAACGGATACTTTTGTTTCATCATTCAAGCTGGGAGTTTGGTCAAGTGGGAGTTTCGAAACGTCAACTTGTGGTTTTCATGACTCACGCTCACACCTGGGGAGCGTTGCAACAGTTACTTGTGTTTCATCATTCAAGCTGAGAGTTTTGTCAAGGGGGAGTTTCGATACGTTAACTTGTGGTTTTCATGAGTCACGCACACACCTGGGGAGTGTTGCAACGGATACTTGTATTTCATCATTCAAGCTAGGAGTTTGGTCAAGGGGGAGTTTCGATACGCCAACTTGTGGATTTCATGAGTCACGCTCACACCTTGGGAGCGTTACAACAGTTAATTGTGTTTCATCATTCAAGCTGGGAGAGTGGTCAAGGTGGAGATTCGATACGTCAACATGTGGTTTTTTTAAAATGAGTCACGTACACATCTGGAGAGTGTTGCAACGGATACTTGTGTTTCATCACTCATGCTGGGAGTTTGGTCAAGGGAGAGTTTCGATACGTCAACTTGTGGTTTTCTTGAGTCACGTACACACCTGGGTAGTGTTGCAACGGATACTTGTTTTTCATGATTCAAGCTGGGAGTTTGGTCAAGTGCGAGTTTTGATACGTCAACTAGAGTTTTTCATGATTCACGCACACACCTGGGGAGTGGTGCAACGGATACTTGTGTTTCATCATTCAAGCTGGGAGTTTGGTCAAGGGGGAGTTTCGATACGTCAACCTGTCATTTTCATGAGTCACGCTAACACCTGGGAAGCGTTTCAACAGTTACTTGTGTTTCATCATTCAAGCTGGGAGTTTGGTCAAGGGGAAGTGTCGATACGTCAACTTGTGGTTTTGATGAGACACGCACACACCTAAGGAGTGTTGCAACGGATACTTGTGTTTCATCATTCAAGCTGGGAGTTTGGTCAAGGGGGAGTTTCGATACGTCAACCTGCTGTTTTTATGAGTCAGGCTCACACCTGGGGAGCGTTGCAACAGTTACTTGTCTTTCATCATTAAAGCCAGAAGTTTTGTCAAGGGGGAGTGTCGATACGTCAAATTGTGATTATCATTAGTCACGCTCACAGCTGGGGAGTGAAGCAACGGATACTTGTGTTTCTTCATTCAAGGTGGGAGTCTGGTCAAGTGGGAGTGTCGATACGTCAACTTGTTGTTTTTATGAGTCACGCACACACCTGGGGAGCGTTGCAACAGTTACTTTTGTTTCATCATTCACATTGGGAGTTAAGTGAAGGGGGAGTTTCGATGCGTCAACTTGTGGTTTTCATGAGTCAGGCTTACACCTGGGGAGTGATTCAACGGATACTTGTGTTTCATCACTCATGCTGGGAGTTTGGCCAAGGGAGAGTTTCGATACGTCAACTTGTGGTTTTCTTGAGTCACGTACTCACCTGGGGAGTGTTGCAACGGATACTTGTTTTTCATCATTCAAGCTGGTAGTGTGGTCAAGGTGGAGATTCGATACGTCAACATGTGGTTTTTTCATGAGTCACGCACACACCTAGGGAGTGATCCAACAGATACTTGTGTTTCATCATTCAAGCTCGGAGTTTGGTCAAGATGGAGTTTCGAAACGTCAACTTGTGGTTTTCATGAATAACGCTCACACCTGGGGAGCGTAGCAACAGTTACTTGTGTTTCATCATTCAAGGTGGGAGTTTGGTCAAAGGGGAAGTTTCGATGCGTCATTTTGTGGTTTAATGAGTCACGCACACTGCTGTGGAGCGTTGAAACAGTTACTTGTATTTCATCATTCAAGCTGTGAGTTCGGTCAAGGAGGAGTTTCGATACGTCAACTTGTGGTTTTCATGAGTAACGCACACACCTGGAGAGTGATGCAACGGATACTTGTGCTTCATCATTCAAGCTAGGAGTTAGGTCAAAGGGGAGTTTAGATACGTCAACTTGTGGTTTTCATGAGTCACGCACACACCTGGGGAGTGATGCAACGGATACTTGTGTTTCATCATTCAAGCTTGGAGTTTGGTCAAGGGGGAGTTTCGATACGTCAACTAGTGGTTTTCATGAGTCACGCTCACACCTGGGGAGCGTTGCAACGGATACTTGTGTTTCATCATTCAACCTGGAAGATTGGTCAGATGGGAGTTTCGAAACGTCAACTTGTGGTTTTTATGAGTCACGCTCACACCTGGGGAGCGTTGCAACGGATACTTTTGTTTTATCATTCAAGCTGGGAGTTTGGTCAAGTGGGAGTTTCGAAACGTCAACTTGTGGTTTTCATGAGTCACGTTCACACCTGGGGAGCGTTGCAACAGTTACTTGTGTTTCATCATTCAAGCTGAGAGTTTTGTCAAGGGGGAGTTTCGATACGTTAACTTGTGGTTTTCATGAGTCACGCACACACCTGGGGAGTGTTGCAACGGATACTTGTATTTCATCATTGAAGCTGGGAGTGTGGTCAACGCGAAGTTTAGATACGTTAACTTGTGGTTTTCATGAGTCACGCTCACACCTGGGGAGCGTTGCAACAGTTACTTGTAATTCATCATTCAAGCTGGGAGTTTTGTCAAGGGGGAGTTTCGATATGCCAACTTGTGGATTTCATGAGTCACGCTCACACCTTGGGAGCGTTACAACAGTTAATTGTGTTTCATCATTCAAGCTGGGAGTGTGGTCAAGGTGGAGATTCGATACGTCAACATGTGGTTTTTTTTAAATGAGTCACGTACACATCTGGAGAGTGTTAAACGGATACTTGTGTTTCATCGCTCATGCTGGGAGTTTGGTCAAGGGAGAGTTTCGATACGTCAACTTGTGGTTTTCTTGAGTCACGTACACACCTGGGGAGTGTAGCAACGGATACATATGTGTTATCATTCAAGCTGGGAGTTTGGTCAAGTGCGAGTTTTGATACGTCAACTAGAGTTTTTCATGATTCACACACACACCTGTGGAGTGGTGCAACGGATACTTTTGTTTCATCATTCAAGCTGGGAGTTTGGTCAAGGGGGTGTTTCGATACGTCAACCTGTCATTTTCATGAGTCACGCTAACACCTGGGAAGCGTTTCAACAGTTACTAGTGTTTCATCATTCAAGCTGGGAGTTTGGTCAAGGGGAAGTGTCGATACGTCAACTTGTGGTTTTGATGAGACACGCACACACCTGAGGAGTGTTGCAACGGATACTTGTGTTTCATCATTCAAGCTGGGAGTTTGGTCAAGGGGGAGTTTCGATACGTCAACCTGCTGTTTTTATGAGTCAGGCTCACACCTGAGGAGCGTTGCAACAGTTACTTGTCTTTCATCATTAAAGCCAGAAGTTTTGTCAAGGGGGAGTGTCGATACGTCAACTTGTGGTTTTCATGAGTCACGCTTACACCTGGGGAGTGATTCAACGGATACTTGTGTTTCATCACTCATGCTGGGAGTTTGGCCAAGGGAGAGTTTCGATACGTCAACTTGTGGTTTTCTTGAGTCACGTACTCACCTGGGGAGTGTTGCAACGGATACTTGTTTTTCATCATTCAAGCTGGTAGTGTGGTCAAGGTGGAGATTCGATACGTCAACATGTGGTTTTTTCATGAGTCACGCACACACCTAGGGAGTGATCCAACAGATACTTGTGTTTCATCATTCAAGCTCGGAGTTTGGTCACGATGGAGTTTCGAAACGTCAACTTGTGGTTTTCACGAATCACGCTCACACCTGGGGAGCGTAGCAACAGTTAATTGTGTTTCATCATTCAACGTGGGAGTTTGGTCAAAGGGGAAGTTTCGATGAGTCAACTTGTGGTTTTCATGAGTCACGCACACACCTGGGGAGTGTTGCAACGGATACCTGTGTTTCAACATTCAAGCTGGGAGTTTGGCCAAATGGGAGTTTAGAGTCAATTTGTGGTTGTTATGAGTCACGCTCACGCCTGTGGAGCGTTGCAACAGTTACTTGTGTTTCATCATTCAACGTGGGAGTTTGGTCAAAGGGGAAGTTTCGATGAGTCAACTTGTGGTTTTCATGAGTCACGCACACACCTGGGGAGTGTTGCAACGGATACCTGTGTTTCAACATTCAAGCTGGGAGTTTGGCCAAATGGGAGTTTAGAGTCAATTTGTGGTTGTTATGAGTCACGCTCACGCCTGTGGAGCGTTGCAACAGTTACTTGTGTTTCATCATTCAAGCTGGGAATTTCGTCAAGGGGGAGTTTCGATACGTCAAATTGTGGTTTTCATGAGTCTTGCTCACACCTGGAGAGCGTTGCAACGGATACTTGTGGTTCATCATTCAAGCTGGGAGTTTGGTCATGGGGGAGTTTCGATACGTCAACTTGTGGTTTTCATGATTCACGCACACACCTGGGGTGTGATGCAACGGATACTTTTGTTTTATCATTCAAGCTGGGAGTTTGGTCAAGAAGGAGTTTCGATACATCAACTAGTGGTTTTCATGAGTCACGAACACACCTGGGGAGTGATCCAACAGATACTTGTGTTTCATCATTTAAGCACGGAGTTTGGTCACGTGGGAGTTTCGAAACGTAAACTTGTGTATTTCATGAGTCACTTTCACACCTGCGGAGCGTAGCAACAGTTACTTGTGTTTCATCATTCAAGGTGGGAGTTTGGTCAAAGGGGAAGTTTCGATGCGTCATTTTGTGGTTTAATGAGTCACGCACACACCTGTGGAGCGTTGAAACAGTTACTTGTATTTCATCATTCAAGCTGGGAGTTCGGTCAAGGAGGAGTTTCGATACGTCAACTTGTGGTTTTCCTGAGTAACGCACACACCTGGGGAGTGATGCAACGGATACTTGTGCTTCATCATTCAAGCTAGGAGTTAGGTCAAAGGGGAGTTTAGATACGTCAACTTGTGGTTTTCATGAGTCACGCACACACCTGGGGAGTGATGCAACGGATACTTGTGTTTCATCACTCATGCTGGGAGTGTGGCCAAGGTGGAGATTCGATACGTCAACATGTGGTTTTTACATGAGTCACGTACACATCTGGAGAGTGTTGCAACGGATACTTGTGTTTCATCACTCATGCTGGGAGTTTGGTCAAGGGGGAGTTTCGATATGTCAACTTGTGGTTTTCATGAGTCACGCACACACCTGGGGAGCGTTGCAACGGATACTTGTGTTTCATCATTTAACCTGGAAGTTTGGTCAGATGGGAGTTTCGAAACGTCAACTTGTGGTTTTTATGAGTCACGCTCACACCTGGGGAGCGTGGCAACAGTTACTTGTGTTCCATCAATCAAGCGGGGAGTTTGGTCAAGGGGAAGTTTCGATACGTCAAATTGTGGTTTTCATAGGTCACGCACACACCTGGGGAGTGTTGCAACGGATACTTGTATTTCATCATTCAAGCTGGGAGTGTGGTCAACGCGAAGTTTAGATACGTTAACTTGTGGTTTTCATGAGTCACGCTCACACCTGGGGAGCGTTGCAACAGTTACTTGTAATTCATCATCCAAGCTGGGAGTTTGGTCAAGGGGGAGTTTCGATACGCCAACTTGTGGATTTCATGAGTCACGCTCACACCTTGGGAGCGTTACAACAGTTAATTGTGTTTCATCATTTAAGCACGGAGTTTGGTCACGTGGGAGTTTCGAAACGTAAACTTGTGTATTTCATGAGTCACTTTCACACCTGGGGAGCGTAGCAACAGTTACTTGTGTTTCATCATTCAAGGTGGGAGTTTGGTCAAAGGGGAAGTTTCGATGCGTCATTTTGTTGTTTAATGAGTCACGCACACTGCTGTGGAGCGTTGAAACAGTTACTTGTATTTCATCATTCAAGCTGTGAGTTCGGTCAAGGAGGAGTTTCGATACGTCAACTTGTGGTTTTCATGAGTAACGCACACACCTGGAGAGTGATGCAACGGATACTTGTGCTTCATCATTCAAGCTAGGAGTTAGGTCAAAGGGGAGTTTAGATACGTCAACTTGTGGTTTTCATGAGTCACGCACACACCTGGGGAGTGATGCAACGGATACTTGTGTTTCATCATTCAAGCTTGGAGTTTGGTCAAGGGGGAGTTTCGATACGTCAACTAGTGGTTTTCATGAGTCACGCTCACACCTGGGGAGCGTTGCAACGGATACTTGTGTTTCATCATTCAACCTGGAAGATTGGTCAGATGGGAGTTTCGAAACGTCAACTTGTGGTTTTTATGAGTCACGCTCACACCTGGGGAGCGTTGCAACGGATACTTTTGTTTTATCATTCAAGCTGGGAGTTTGGTCAAGTGGGAGTTTCGAAACGTCAACTTGTGGTTTTCATGAGTCACGTTCACACCTGGGGAGCGTTGCAACAGTTACTTGTGTTTCATCATTCAAGCTGAGAGTTTTGTCAAGGGGGAGTTTCGATACGTTAACTTGTGGTTTTCATGAGTCACGCACACACCTGGGGAGTGTTGCAACGGATACTTGTATTTCATCATTCAAGCTGGGAGTGTGGTCAACGCGAAGTTTAGATACGTTAACTTGTGGTTTTCATGAGTCACGCTCACACCTGGGGAGCGTTGCAACAGTTACTTGTAATTCATCATTCAAGCTGGGAGTTTTGTCAAGGGGGAGTTTCGATATGCCAACTTGTGGATTTCATGAGTCACGCTCACACCTTGGGAGCGTTACAACAGTTAATTGTGTTTCATCATTCAAGCTGGGAGTGTGGTCAAGGTGGAGATTCGATACGTCAACATGTGGTTTTTTTTAAATGAGTCACGTACACATCTGGAGAGTGTTAAACGGATACTTGTGTTTCATCGCTCATGCTGGGAGTTTGGTCAAGGGAGAGTTTCGATACGTCAACTTGTGGTTTTCTTGAGTCACGTACACACCTGGGGAGTGTAGCAACGGATACATATGTGTTATCATTCAAGCTGGGAGTTTGGTCAAGTGCGAGTTTTGATACGTCAACTAGAGTTTTTCATGATTCACACACACACCTGTGGAGTGGTGCAACGGATACTTTTGTTTCATCATTCAAGCTGGGAGTTTGGTCAAGGGGGTGTTTCGATACGTCAACCTGTCATTTTCATGAGTCACGCTAACACCTGGGAAGCGTTTCAACAGTTACTAGTGTTTCATCATTCAAGCTGGGAGTTTGGTCAAGGGGAAGTGTCGATACGTCAACTTGTGGTTTTGATGAGACACGCACACACCTGAGGAGTGTTGCAACGGATACTTGTGTTTCATCATTCAAGCTGGGAGTTTGGTCAAGGGGGAGTTTCGATACGTCAACCTGCTGTTTTTATGAGTCAGGCTCACACCTGAGGAGCGTTGCAACAGTTACTTGTCTTTCATCATTAAAGCCAGAAGTTTTGTCAAGGGGGAGTGTCGATACGTCAACTTGTGGTTTTCATGAGTCACGCTTACACCTGGGGAGTGATTCAACGGATACTTGTGTTTCATCACTCATGCTGGGAGTTTGGCCAAGGGAGAGTTTCGATACGTCAACTTGTGGTTTTCTTGAGTCACGCTCACACCTTGGGAGCGTTACAACAGTTAATTGTGTTTCATCATTTAAGCACGGAGTTTGGTCACGTGGGAGTTTCGAAACGTAAACTTGTGTATTTCATGAGTCACTTTCACACCTGGGGAGCGTAGCAACAGTTACTTGTGTTTCATCATTCAAGGTGGGAGTTTGGTCAAAGGGGAAGTTTCGATGCGTCATTTTGTGGTTTAATGAGTCACGCACACTGCTGTGGAGCGTTGAAACAGTTACTTGTATTTCATCATTCAAGCTGTGAGTTCGGTCAAGGAGGAGTTTCGATACGTCAACTTGTGGTTTTCATGAGTAACGCACACACCTGGAGAGTGATGCAACGGATACTTGTGCTTCATCATTCAAGCTAGGAGTTAGGTCAAAGGGGAGTTTAGATACGTCAACTTGTGGTTTTCATGAGTCACGCACACACCTGGGGAGTGATGCAACGGATACTTGTGTTTCATCATTCAAGCTTGGAGTTTGGTCAAGGGGGAGTTTCGATACGTCAACTAGTGGTTTTCATGAGTCACGCTCACACCTGGGGAGCGTTGCAACGGATACTTGTGTTTCATCATTCAACCTGGAAGATTGGTCAGATGGGAGTTTCGAAACGTCAACTTGTGGTTTTTATGAGTCACGCTCACACCTGGGGAGCGTTGCAACGGATACTTTTGTTTTATCATTCAAGCTGGGAGTTTGGTCAAGTGGGAGTTTCGAAACGTCAACTTGTGGTTTTCATGAGTCACGTTCACACCTGGGGAGCGTTGCAACAGTTACTTGTGTTTCATCATTCAAGCTGAGAGTTTTGTCAAGGGGGAGTTTCGATACGTTAACTTGTGGTTTTCATGAGTCACGCACACACCTGGGGAGTGTTGCAACGGATACTTGTATTTCATCATTCAAGCTGGGAGTGTGGTCAACGCGAAGTTTAGATACGTTAACTTGTGGTTTTCATGAGTCACGCTCACACCTGGGGAGCGTTGCAACAGTTACTTGTAATTCATCATTCAAGCTGGGAGTTTTGTCAAGGGGGAGTTTCGATATGCCAACTTGTGGATTTCATGAGTCACGCTCACACCTTGGGAGCGTTACAACAGTTAATTGTGTTTCATCATTCAAGCTGGGAGTGTGGTCAAGGTGGAGATTCGATACGTCAACATGTGGTTTTTTTTAAATGAGTCACGTACACATCTGGAGAGTGTTAAACGGATACTTGTGTTTCATCGCTCATGCTGGGAGTTTGGTCAAGGGAGAGTTTCGATACGTCAACTTGTGGTTTTCTTGAGTCACGTACACACCTGGGGAGTGTAGCAACGGATACATATGTGTTATCATTCAAGCTGGGAGTTTGGTCAAGTGCGAGTTTTGATACGTCAACTAGAGTTTTTCATGATTCACACACACACCTGTGGAGTGGTGCAACGGATACTTTTGTTTCATCATTCAAGCTGGGAGTTTGGTCAAGGGGGTGTTTCGATACGTCAACCTGTCATTTTCATGAGTCACGCTAACACCTGGGAAGCGTTTCAACAGTTACTAGTGTTTCATCATTCAAGCTGGGAGTTTGGTCAAGGGGAAGTGTCGATACGTCAACTTGTGGTTTTGATGAGACACGCACACACCTGAGGAGTGTTGCAACGGATACTTGTGTTTCATCATTCAAGCTGGGAGTTTGGTCAAGGGGGAGTTTCGATACGTCAACCTGCTGTTTTTATGAGTCAGGCTCACACCTGAGGAGCGTTGCAACAGTTACTTGTCTTTCATCATTAAAGCCAGAAGTTTTGTCAAGGGGGAGTGTCGATACGTCAACTTGTGGTTTTCATGAGTCACGCTTACACCTGGGGAGTGATTCAACGGATACTTGTGTTTCATCACTCATGCTGGGAGTTTGGCCAAGGGAGAGTTTCGATACGTCAACTTGTGGTTTTCTTGAGTCACGTACTCACCTGGGGAGTGTTGCAACGGATACTTGTTTTTCATCATTCAAGCTGGTAGTGTGGTCAAGGTGGAGATTCGATACGTCAACATGTGGTTTTTTCATGAGTCACGCACACACCTAGGGAGTGATCCAACAGATACTTGTGTTTCATCATTCAAGCTCGGAGTTTGGTCACGATGGAGTTTCGAAACGTCAACTTGTGGTTTTCACGAATCACGCTCACACCTGGGGAGCGTAGCAACAGTTAATTGTGTTTCATCATTCAACGTGGGAGTTTGGTCAAAGGGGAAGTTTCGATGAGTCAACTTGTGGTTTTCATGAGTCACGCACACACCTGGGGAGTGTTGCAACGGATACCTGTGTTTCAACATTCAAGCTGGGAGTTTGGCCAAATGGGAGTTTAGAGTCAATTTGTGGTTGTTATGAGTCACGCTCACGCCTGTGGAGCGTTGCAACAGTTACTTGTGTTTCATCATTCAACGTGGGAGTTTGGTCAAAGGGGAAGTTTCGATGAGTCAACTTGTGGTTTTCATGAGTCACGCACACACCTGGGGAGTGTTGCAACGGATACCTGTGTTTCAACATTCAAGCTGGGAGTTTGGCCAAATGGGAGTTTAGAGTCAATTTGTGGTTGTTATGAGTCACGCTCACGCCTGTGGAGCGTTGCAACAGTTACTTGTGTTTCATCATTCAAGCTGGGAATTTCGTCAAGGGGGAGTTTCGATACGTCAAATTGTGGTTTTCATGAGTCTTGCTCACACCTGGAGAGCGTTGCAACGGATACTTGTGGTTCATCATTCAAGCTGGGAGTTTGGTCATGGGGGAGTTTCGATACGTCAACTTGTGGTTTTCATGATTCACGCACACACCTGGGGTGTGATGCAACGGATACTTTTGTTTTATCATTCAAGCTGGGAGTTTGGTCAAGAAGGAGTTTCGATACATCAACTAGTGGTTTTCATGAGTCACGAACACACCTGGGGAGTGATCCAACAGATACTTGTGTTTCATCATTTAAGCACGGAGTTTGGTCACGTGGGAGTTTCGAAACGTAAACTTGTGTATTTCATGAGTCACTTTCACACCTGCGGAGCGTAGCAACAGTTACTTGTGTTTCATCATTCAAGGTGGGAGTTTGGTCAAAGGGGAAGTTTCGATGCGTCATTTTGTGGTTTAATGAGTCACGCACACACCTGTGGAGCGTTGAAACAGTTACTTGTATTTCGTCATTCAAGCTGGGAGTTCGGTCAAGGAGGAGTTTCGATACGTCAACTTGTGGTTTTCCTGAGTAACGCACACACCTGGGGAGTGATGCAACGGATACTTGTGCTTCATCATTCAAGCTAGGAGTTAGGTCAAAGGGGAGTTTAGATACGTCAACTTGTGGTTTTCATGAGTCACGCACACACCTGGGGAGTGTTGCAACGGATACTTGTGTTTCATCACTCATGCTGGGAGTTTGGTCAAGGGGGAGTTTCGATACGTCAACTTGTGGTTTTCATGAGTCACGCACACACCTGGGGAGCATTGCAACAGTTACTTGTGTTTCATCATTCATGCTGGGAGTTTGGTCAAGGGGGAGTTTCGATACGTCAACTTGTGGTTATCATGAGTCTTGCTCACACCTGGAGAGCGTTGGAACGGATACTTGTGGTTCATCATTCAAGCTGGGAGTTTGGTCATGGGGGAGTTTCGATACGTCAACTTGTGGTTTTCATGAGTCACGCTCACACCTGGGGAGCGTTGCAAAGGATACTTGTGGTTCATTATTCAAGCTGGGAGTTTGGTCATGGGGGAGTTTCGATACGTCAACTTGTGGTTTTCATGAGTCACACACACAACTGGGGAGTGATGCAACGGATACTTGTGTTTAATAATTCAAGCTGGAATTTTGGTCAATTGGGAGTTTCGAAACGTCAACTTGTGGTTTTTTTGAGTCACGCTCACACCTGGTGAGCGTGGCAACAGTTACTTGTGTTTCATCATTCAAGCTGAGAGTTTGTCAAAGGGGAAGTTACGATGCGTCAACTTGTGGTTTTCATGAGTCACGCACACACCTGGGGAGTGATGCAACGGATACTTGTGTTTCATCACTCATGCTGGGAGTTTGGTCAAGGGAGAGTTTCGGTACGTCAACTTGTGGTTTTCTTGAGTCACGTACACACCTGAGGAGTGTTGCAACGGATACTTTTGTGTTATCATTCAAGCTGGGAGTTTGGTCAAGGGGGAGTTTCGATACGTCAACTTGTGGTTTTTATGAGTCACGCACACACCTTGGGAGCGTTGCAACAGTTACTTGTGTTTCATCATTCAAGCTGGGTTTTTGGTCAAGGGGGAGTTTCGATACGTCAACTTGTGGTTTTCATGAGTCTTGCTCACACCTGGAAAGCGTTGCAACGGATACTTGTGGTTCATCATTCAAGCTGGGAGTTTGGTCATGGGGGAGTTTCGATACGTCAACTTGTGGTTTTCATGTGTCACGCTCACACCTGGGGAGCGGAGCAACAGTTACTTGTGTTTCATCATTCAAGGTGGTAGTTTGGTCAAAGGGGAAGTTTCGATACGTCAACTTGTGGTTTTCATGAGTCACGCACACACCTGGGGAGTGATCCAACAGATACTTGTGTTTCATCATTTAAGCTCGGAGTTTGGTCACGTGGGACTTTCGAAACGTAAACTTGTGTATTTCATGAGTCACTTTCACACCTGGGGAGCGTAGCAACAGTTACTTGTGTTTCATCATTCAAGGTGGGAGTTTGGTCAAAGGGGAAGTTTCGATGCGTCATTTTGTGGTTTAATGAGTCACGCACACACCTGTGGAGCGTTGAAACAGTTACTTGTATTTCATCATTCAAGCTGGGAGTTCGGTCAAGGAGGAGTTTCGATACGTCAACTTGTGGTTTTCATGAGTAACGCACACACCTGGGGAGTGATACAACGGATACTTGTGCTTCATCATTCAAGCTAGGAGTTAGGTCAAAGGGGAGGTTAGATACGTCAACTTGTGGTTTTCATGAGTCACGCACACACCTGGGGAGTGATGCAACGGATACTTGTGTTTCATCATTCAAGCTTGGAGTTTGGTCAAGTAGGAGTTTTGATACGTCAACTAGTGGTTTTCATGAGTCACGCTCACACCTGGGGAGCGTTGCAACGGATACTTGTGTTTCATCATTCAACCTGGAAGTTTGGTCTGATGGGAGTTTCGAAACGTCAACTTGTGGTTTTTATGAGTCACGCTCACACCTGGGGAGCGTGGCAACAGTTACTTGTGTTCCATCAATCAAGCTGGGAGTTTGGTCAAGTGGGAGTTTCGAAACCTCAAGTGTTGGTTTTCATTAGTCACGCTCACTCCTGGGGAGCGTTGCAACGGATACTTTTGTTTCATCATTCAAGCTGGGAGTTTGGTCAAGTGGGAGTTTCGAAACGTCAACTTGTGGTTTTCATGACTCACGCTCACACCTGGGGAGCGTTGCAACAGTTACTTGTGTTTCATCATTCAAGCTGAGAGTTTTGTCAAGGGGGAGTTTCGATACGTTAACTTGTGGTTTTCATGAGTCACGCACACACCTGGGGAGTGTTGCAACGGATACTTGTATTTCATCATTCAAGCTAGGAGTTTGGTCAAGGGGGAGTTTCGATACGCCAACTTGTGGATTTCATGAGTCACGCTCACACCTTGGGAGCGTTACAACAGTTAATTGTGTTTCATCATTCAAGCTGGGAGAGTGGTCAAGGTGGAGATTCGATACGTCAACATGTGGTTTTTTTAAAATGAGTCACGTACACATCTGGAGAGTGTTGCAACGGATACTTGTGTTTCATCACTCATGCTGGGAGTTTGGTCAAGGGAGAGTTTCGATACGTCAACTTGTGGTTTTCTTGAGTCACGTACACACCTGGGTAGTGTTGCAACGGATACTTGTTTTTCATGATTCAAGCTGGGAGTTTGGTCAAGTGCGAGTTTTGATACGTCAACTAGAGTTTTTCATGATTCACGCACACACCTGGGGAGTGGTGCAACGGATACTTGTGTTTCATCATTCAAGCTGGGAGTTTGGTCAAGGGGGAGTTTCGATACGTCAACCTGTCATTTTCATGAGTCACGCTAACACCTGGGAAGCGTTTCAACAGTTACTTGTGTTTCATCATTCAAGCTGGGAGTTTGGTCAAGGGGAAGTGTCGATACGTCAACTTGTGGTTTTGATGAGACACGCACACACCTAAGGAGTGTTGCAACGGATACTTGTGTTTCATCATTCAAGCTGGGAGTTTGGTCAAGGGGGAGTTTCGATACGTCAACCTGCTGTTTTTATGAGTCAGGCTCACACCTGGGGAGCGTTGCAACAGTTACTTGTCTTTCATCATTAAAGCCAGAAGTTTTGTCAAGGGGGAGTGTCGATACGTCAAATTGTGATTATCATTAGTCACGCTCACAGCTGGGGAGTGAAGCAACGGATACTTGTGTTTCTTCATTCAAGGTGGGAGTCTGGTCAAGTGGGAGTGTCGATACGTCAACTTGTTGTTTTTATGAGTCACGCACACACCTGGGGAGCGTTGCAACAGTTACTTTTGTTTCATCATTCACATTGGGAGTTAAGTGAAGGGGGAGTTTCGATGCGTCAACTTGTGGTTTTCATGAGTCAGGCTTACACCTGGGGAGTGATTCAACGGATACTTGTGTTTCATCACTCATGCTGGGAGTTTGGCCAAGGGAGAGTTTCGATACGTCAACTTGTGGTTTTCTTGAGTCACGTACTCACCTGGGGAGTGTTGCAACGGATACTTGTTTTTCATCATTCAAGCTGGTAGTGTGGTCAAGGTGGAGATTCGATACGTCAACATGTGGTTTTTTCATGAGTCACGCACACACCTAGGGAGTGATCCAACAGATACTTGTGTTTCATCATTCAAGCTCGGAGTTTGGTCAAGATGGAGTTTCGAAACGTCAACTTGTGGTTTTCATGAATAACGCTCACACCTGGGGAGCGTAGCAACAGTTACTTGTGTTTCATCATTCAAGGTGGGAGTTTGGTCAAAGGGGAAGTTTCGATGCGTCATTTTGTGGTTTAATGAGTCACGCACACTGCTGTGGAGCGTTGAAACAGTTACTTGTATTTCATCATTCAAGCTGTGAGTTCGGTCAAGGAGGAGTTTCGATACGTCAACTTGTGGTTTTCATGAGTAACGCACACACCTGGAGAGTGATGCAACGGATACTTGTGCTTCATCATTCAAGCTAGGAGTTAGGTCAAAGGGGAGTTTAGATACGTCAACTTGTGGTTTTCATGAGTCACGCACACACCTGGGGAGTGATGCAACGGATACTTGTGTTTCATCATTCAAGCTTGGAGTTTGGTCAAGGGGGAGTTTCGATACGTCAACTAGTGGTTTTCATGAGTCACGCTCACACCTGGGGAGCGTTGCAACGGATACTTGTGTTTCATCATTCAACCTGGAAGATTGGTCAGATGGGAGTTTCGAAACGTCAACTTGTGGTTTTTATGAGTCACGCTCACACCTGGGGAGCGTTGCAACGGATACTTTTGTTTTATCATTCAAGCTGGGAGTTTGGTCAAGTGGGAGTTTCGAAACGTCAACTTGTGGTTTTCATGAGTCACGTTCACACCTGGGGAGCGTTGCAACAGTTACTTGTGTTTCATCATTCAAGCTGAGAGTTTTGTCAAGGGGGAGTTTCGATACGTTAACTTGTGGTTTTCATGAGTCACGCACACACCTGGGGAGTGTTGCAACGGATACTTGTATTTCATCATTCAAGCTGGGAGTGTGGTCAACGCGAAGTTTAGATACGTTAACTTGTGGTTTTCATGAGTCACGCTCACACCTGGGGAGCGTTGCAACAGTTACTTGTAATTCATCATTCAAGCTGGGAGTTTTGTCAAGGGGGAGTTTCGATATGCCAACTTGTGGATTTCATGAGTCACGCTCACACCTTGGGAGCGTTACAACAGTTAATTGTGTTTCATCATTCAAGCTGGGAGTGTGGTCAAGGTGGAGATTCGATACGTCAACATGTGGTTTTTTTTAAATGAGTCACGTACACATCTGGAGAGTGTTAAACGGATACTTGTGTTTCATCGCTCATGCTGGGAGTTTGGTCAAGGGAGAGTTTCGATACGTCAACTTGTGGTTTTCTTGAGTCACGTACACACCTGGGGAGTGTAGCAACGGATACATATGTGTTATCATTCAAGCTGGGAGTTTGGTCAAGTGCGAGTTTTGATACGTCAACTAGAGTTTTTCATGATTCACACACACACCTGTGGAGTGGTGCAACGGATACTTTTGTTTCATCATTCAAGCTGGGAGTTTGGTCAAGGGGGTGTTTCGATACGTCAACCTGTCATTTTCATGAGTCACGCTAACACCTGGGAAGCGTTTCAACAGTTACTAGTGTTTCATCATTCAAGCTGGGAGTTTGGTCAAGGGGAAGTGTCGATACGTCAACTTGTGGTTTTGATGAGACACGCACACACCTGAGGAGTGTTGCAACGGATACTTGTGTTTCATCATTCAAGCTGGGAGTTTGGTCAAGGGGGAGTTTCGATACGTCAACCTGCTGTTTTTATGAGTCAGGCTCACACCTGAGGAGCGTTGCAACAGTTACTTGTCTTTCATCATTAAAGCCAGAAGTTTTGTCAAGGGGGAGTGTCGATACGTCAACTTGTGGTTTTCATGAGTCACGCTTACACCTGGGGAGTGATTCAACGGATACTTGTGTTTCATCACTCATGCTGGGAGTTTGGCCAAGGGAGAGTTTCGATACGTCAACTTGTGGTTTTCTTGAGTCACGTACTCACCTGGGGAGTGTTGCAACGGATACTTGTTTTTCATCATTCAAGCTGGTAGTGTGGTCAAGGTGGAGATTCGATACGTCAACATGTGGTTTTTTCATGAGTCACGCACACACCTAGGGAGTGATCCAACAGATACTTGTGTTTCATCATTCAAGCTCGGAGTTTGGTCACGATGGAGTTTCGAAACGTCAACTTGTGGTTTTCACGAATCACGCTCACACCTGGGGAGCGTAGCAACAGTTAATTGTGTTTCATCATTCAACGTGGGAGTTTGGTCAAAGGGGAAGTTTCGATGAGTCAACTTGTGGTTTTCATGAGTCACGCACACACCTGGGGAGTGTTGCAACGGATACCTGTGTTTCAACATTCAAGCTGGGAGTTTGGCCAAATGGGAGTTTAGAGTCAATTTGTGGTTGTTATGAGTCACGCTCACGCCTGTGGAGCGTTGCAACAGTTACTTGTGTTTCATCATTCAACGTGGGAGTTTGGTCAAAGGGGAAGTTTCGATGAGTCAACTTGTGGTTTTCATGAGTCACGCACACACCTGGGGAGTGTTGCAACGGATACCTGTGTTTCAACATTCAAGCTGGGAGTTTGGCCAAATGGGAGTTTAGAGTCAATTTGTGGTTGTTATGAGTCACGCTCACGCCTGTGGAGCGTTGCAACAGTTACTTGTGTTTCATCATTCAAGCTGGGAATTTCGTCAAGGGGGAGTTTCGATACGTCAAATTGTGGTTTTCATGAGTCTTGCTCACACCTGGAGAGCGTTGCAACGGATACTTGTGGTTCATCATTCAAGCTGGGAGTTTGGTCATGGGGGAGTTTCGATACGTCAACTTGTGGTTTTCATGATTCACGCACACACCTGGGGTGTGATGCAACGGATACTTTTGTTTTATCATTCAAGCTGGGAGTTTGGTCAAGAAGGAGTTTCGATACATCAACTAGTGGTTTTCATGAGTCACGAACACACCTGGGGAGTGATCCAACAGATACTTGTGTTTCATCATTTAAGCAAGGAGTTTGGTCACGTGGGAGTTTCGAAACGTAAACTTGTGTATTTCATGAGTCACTTTCACACCTGCGGAGCGTAGCAACAGTTACTTGTGTTTCATCATTCAAGGTGGGAGTTTGGTCAAAGGGGAAGTTTCGATGCGTCATTTTGTGGTTTAATGAGTCACGCACACACCTGTGGAGCGTTGAAACAGTTACTTGTATTTCGTCATTCAAGCTGGGAGTTCGGTCAAGGAGGAGTTTCGATACGTCAACTTGTGGTTTTCCTGAGTAACGCACACACCTGGGGAGTGATGCAACGGATACTTGTGCTTCATCATTCAAGCTAGGAGTTAGGTCAAAGGGGAGTTTAGATACGTCAACTTGTGGTTTTCATGAGTCACGCACACACCTGGGGAGTGTTGCAACGGATACTTGTGTTTCATCACTCATGCTGGGAGTTTGGTCAAGGGGGAGTTTCGATACGTCAACTTGTGGTTTTCATGAGTCACGCACACACCTGGGGAGCATTGCAACAGTTACTTGTGTTTCATCATTCATGCTGGGAGTTTGGTCAAGGGGGAGTTTCGATACGTCAACTTGTGGTTATCATGAGTCTTGCTCACACCTGGAGAGCGTTGGAACGGATACTTGTGGTTCATCATTCAAGCTGGGAGTTTGGTCATGGGGGAGTTTCGATACGTCAACTTGTGGTTTTCATGAGTCACGCTCACACCTGGGGAGCGTTGCAAAGGATACTTGTGGTTCATTATTCAAGCTGGGAGTTTGGTCATGGGGGAGTTTCGATACGTCAACTTGTGGTTTTCATGAGTCACACACACAACTGGGGAGTGATGCAACGGATACTTGTGTTTAATAATTCAAGCTGGAATTTTGGTCAATTGGGAGTTTCGAAACGTCAACTTGTGGTTTTTTTGAGTCACGCTCACACCTGGTGAGCGTGGCAACAGTTACTTGTGTTTCATCATTCAAGCTGAGAGTTTGTCAAAGGGGAAGTTACGATGCGTCAACTTGTGGTTTTCATGAGTCACGCACACACCTGGGGAGTGATGCAACGGATACTTGTGTTTCATCACTCATGCTGGGAGTTTGGTCAAGGGAGAGTTTCGGTACGTCAACTTGTGGTTTTCTTGAGTCACGTACACACCTGAGGAGTGTTGCAACGGATACTTTTGTGTTATCATTCAAGCTGGGAGTTTGGTCAAGGGGGAGTTTCGATACGTCAACTTGTGGTTTTTATGAGTCACGCACACACCTTGGGAGCGTTGCAACAGTTACTTGTGTTTCATCATTCAAGCTGGGTTTTTGGTCAAGGGGGAGTTTCGATACGTCAACTTGTGGTTTTCATGAGTCTTGCTCACACCTGGAAAGCGTTGCAACGGATACTTGTGGTTCATCATTCAAGCTGGGAGTTTGGTCATGGGGGAGTTTCGATACGTCAACTTGTGGTTTTCATGTGTCACGCTCACACCTGGGGAGCGGAGCAACAGTTACTTGTGTTTCATCATTCAAGGTGGTAGTTTGGTCAAAGGGGAAGTTTCGATACGTCAACTTGTGGTTTTCATGAGTCACGCACACACCTGGGGAGTGATCCAACAGATACTTGTGTTTCATCATTTAAGCTCGGAGTTTGGTCACGTGGGACTTTCGAAACGTAAACTTGTGTATTTCATGAGTCACTTTCACACCTGGGGAGCGTAGCAACAGTTACTTGTGTTTCATCATTCAAGGTGGGAGTTTGGTCAAAGGGGAAGTTTCGATGCGTCATTTTGTGGTTTAATGAGTCACGCACACACCTGTGGAGCGTTGAAACAGTTACTTGTATTTCATCATTCAAGCTGGGAGTTCGGTCAAGGAGGAGTTTCGATACGTCAACTTGTGGTTTTCATGAGTAACGCACACACCTGGGGAGTGATACAACGGATACTTGTGCTTCATCATTCAAGCTAGGAGTTAGGTCAAAGGGGAGGTTAGATACGTCAACTTGTGGTTTTCATGAGTCACGCACACACCTGGGGAGTGATGCAACGGATACTTGTGTTTCATCATTCAAGCTTGGAGTTTGGTCAAGTAGGAGTTTTGATACGTCAACTAGTGGTTTTCATGAGTCACGCTCACACCTGGGGAGCGTTGCAACGGATACTTGTGTTTCATCATTCAACCTGGAAGTTTGGTCTGATGGGAGTTTCGAAACGTCAACTTGTGGTTTTTATGAGTCACGCTCACACCTGGGGAGCGTGGCAACAGTTACTTGTGTTCCATCAATCAAGCTGGGAGTTTGGTCAAGTGGGAGTTTCGAAACCTCAAGTGTTGGTTTTCATTAGTCACGCTCACTCCTGGGGAGCGTTGCAACGGATACTTTTGTTTCATCATTCAAGCTGGGAGTTTGGTCAAGTGGGAGTTTCGAAACGTCAACTTGTGGTTTTCATGACTCACGCTCACACCTGGGGAGCGTTGCAACAGTTACTTGTGTTTCATCATTCAAGCTGAGAGTTTTGTCAAGGGGGAGTTTCGATACGTTAACTTGTGGTTTTCATGAGTCACGCACACACCTGGGGAGTGTTGCAACGGATACTTGTATTTCATCATTCAAGCTAGGAGTTTGGTCAAGGGGGAGTTTCGATACGCCAACTTGTGGATTTCATGAGTCACGCTCACACCTTGGGAGCGTTACAACAGTTAATTGTGTTTCATCATTCAAGCTGGGAGAGTGGTCAAGGTGGAGATTCGATACGTCAACATGTGGTTTTTTTAAAATGAGTCACGTACACATCTGGAGAGTGTTGCAACGGATACTTGTGTTTCATCACTCATGCTGGGAGTTTGGTCAAGGGAGAGTTTCGATACGTCAACTTGTGGTTTTCTTGAGTCACGTACACACCTGGGTAGTGTTGCAACGGATACTTGTTTTTCATGATTCAAGCTGGGAGTTTGGTCAAGTGCGAGTTTTGATACGTCAACTAGAGTTTTTCATGATTCACGCACACACCTGGGGAGTGGTGCAACGGATACTTGTGTTTCATCATTCAAGCTGGGAGTTTGGTCAAGGGGGAGTTTCGATACGTCAACCTGTCATTTTCATGAGTCACGCTAACACCTGGGAAGCGTTTCAACAGTTACTTGTGTTTCATCATTCAAGCTGGGAGTTTGGTCAAGGGGAAGTGTCGATACGTCAACTTGTGGTTTTGATGAGACACGCACACACCTAAGGAGTGTTGCAACGGATACTTGTGTTTCATCATTCAAGCTGGGAGTTTGGTCAAGGGGGAGTTTCGATACGTCAACCTGCTGTTTTTATGAGTCAGGCTCACACCTGGGGAGCGTTGCAACAGTTACTTGTCTTTCATCATTAAAGCCAGAAGTTTTGTCAAGGGGGAGTGTCGATACGTCAAATTGTGATTATCATTAGTCACGCTCACAGCTGGGGAGTGAAGCAACGGATACTTGTGTTTCTTCATTCAAGGTGGGAGTCTGGTCAAGTGGGAGTGTCGATACGTCAACTTGTTGTTTTTATGAGTCACGCACACACCTGGGGAGCGTTGCAACAGTTACTTTTGTTTCATCATTCACATTGGGAGTTAAGTGAAGGGGGAGTTTCGATGCGTCAACTTGTGGTTTTCATGAGTCAGGCTTACACCTGGGGAGTGATTCAACGGATACTTGTGTTTCATCACTCATGCTGGGAGTTTGGCCAAGGGAGAGTTTCGATACGTCAACTTGTGGTTTTCTTGAGTCACGTACTCACCTGGGGAGTGTTGCAACGGATACTTGTTTTTCATCATTCAAGCTGGTAGTGTGGTCAAGGTGGAGATTCGATACGTCAACATGTGGTTTTTTCATGAGTCACGCACACACCTAGGGAGTGATCCAACAGATACTTGTGTTTCATCATTCAAGCTCGGAGTTTGGTCAAGATGGAGTTTCGAAACGTCAACTTGTGGTTTTCATGGATAACGCTCACACCTGCGGATCGTAGCAACAGTTAATTGTGTTTCATCATTCAACGTGGGAGTTTGGTAAAAGGGGAAGTTTCGATGAGTCAACTTGTGGTTTTCATGAGTCACGCACACCCCTGGGGAGTGTTGCAACGGATACTTGTGTTTCAACATTCAAGCTGGGAGTTTGGCCAAATGGGAGTTTAGAGTCAATTTGTGGTTGTTATGAGTCACGCTCACACCTGTGGAGCGTTGCAACAGTTACTTGTGTTTCATCATTCAAGCTGGGAATTTCGTCAAGGGGGAGTTTCGATACGTCAAATTGTGGTTTTCATGAGTCTTGCTCACACCTGGAGAGCGTTGCAACGGATACTTGTGGTTCATCATTCAAGCTGGGAGTTTGGTCATGGGGGAGTTTCGATACGTCAACTTGTGGTTTTCATGATTCACGCACACACCTGGGGTGTGATGCAACGGATACTTTTGTTTTATCATTCAAGCTGGGAGTTTGGTCAAGAAGGAGTTTCGATACATCAACTAGTGGTTTTCATGAGTCACGCTTACACCTGGGGAGCGTTGCAACGGATACTTGTGGTTCATCATTCAAGCTGGGAGTTTGGTCATGGGGGAGATTCGATACGTCAACCTCTGGTTTTCATGATTCACGCTCACACCTGGGGATCGTGGCAACAGTTACTTGTGTTTCATCATTCAAGCTGAGAGTTTGGACAGAGGGGAAGTTTCGATGCGTCAACTGGTGGTTTTCATGAGTCACGCACTCACCTGGGGAGTGTTGCAACGGATACTTGTGTTTCATCACTCATGCTGGGAGTTTTGCCAAGGGAGAGTTTCGATACGTCAACTTGTGGTTTTCTTGTGTCACGTACACACCTGGGGAGTGTGGCAACGGATACTTGTTTTTCATAATTCAAGCTGGGAGTTTGGTCAAGGGGGAATTACGAAACGTGAACTTGTGGTTTTCTTGAGTAACAGTCACACCTGGGGAGCGTTGCAACGGATACTTGTGTTTCATCATTCATGCTGGATGTTTGGTCTAGGTGGAGTTTCGATGCGTCAACTTGTGGTTTTCATGAGTCACGCACACACATGGGAGGCGTTGAAACATTTACTTGTGTTTCATCATTCAAGCTGGGGGTTTGGTCAAGGGGAAGTTTCGATTTGTAAACTTGTGGTTTTCATGAGTCACGCACACACCTGGGGAGTGTTGCAACGGATACTTGTGTTTCATTACTCATGCTGGGAGTTTGGTCAAGGGGGAGTTTCGATACGTCAACTTGTGGTTTTCATGAGTCACGCACACACCTGGGGAGCATTGCAACAGTTACTTGTGTTTCATCATTCAAGCTGGGAGTTTGGTCAAGGGGGAGTTTCGATACGTCAACTTGTGGTTATCATGAGTCTTGCTCACACCTGGAAAGCGTTGCAACGGATACTTGTGGTTCATCATTCAAGCTGGGAGTTTGGTCATGGGGGAGTTTCGATACGTCAACTTGTGGTTTTCATGAGTCACGCTCACACCTGGGGAGCGTTGCAAAGGATACTTGTGGTTCATCATTCAAGCTGGGAGTTTGGTCATGGGGGAGTTTCGATACGTCAACTTGTGGTTTTCATGAGTCACACACACAACTGGGGAGTGATGCAACGGATACTTGTGTTTAATAATTCAAGCTGGAATTTTGGTCAATTGGGAGTTTCGAAACGTCAACTTGTGGATTTCATGAGTCACGCTCACACCTTGGGAGCGTTACAACAGTTACTTGTGTTTCATCATTCAAGCTGAGAGTTTGTCAAAGGGGAAGTTACGATGCGTCAACTTGTGGTTTTCATGAGTCACGCACACACCTGGGGAGTGATGCAACGGATACTTGTGTTTCATCACTCATGCTGGGAGTTTGGTCAAGGGAGAGTTTCGGTACGTCAACTTGTGGTTTTCTTGAGTCACGTACACACCTGAGGAGTGTTGCAACGGATACTTTTGTGTTATCATTCAAGCTGGGAGTTTGGTCAAGGGGGAGTTTCGATACGTCAACTTGTGGTTTTTATGAGTCACGCACACACCTTGGGAGCGTTGCAACAGTTACTTGTGTTTCATCATTCAAGCTGGGTTTTTGGTCAAGGGGGAGTTTCGATGAGTCAACTTGTGGTTTTCATGAGTCTTGCTCACACCTGGAAAGCGTTGCAACGGATACTTGTGGTTCATCATTCAAGCTGGGAGTTTCGTCATGGGGGAGTTTCGATACGTCAACTTGTGGTTTTCATGTGTCACGCTCACACCTGGGGAGCGGAGCAACAGTTACTTGTGTTTCATCATTCAAGGTGGTAGTTTGGTCAAAGGGGAAGTTTCGATACGTCAACTTGTGGTTTTCATGAGTCACGCACACACCTGGGGAGTGATCCAACAGATACTTGTGTTTCATCATTTAAGCTCGGAGTTTGGTCACGTGGGAGTTTCGAAACGTAAACTTGTGTATTTCATGAGTCACTTTCACACCTGGGGAGCGTAGCAACAGTTACTTGTGTTTCATCATTCAAGGTGGGAGTTTGGTCAAAGGGGAAGTTTCGATGCGTCATTTTGTGGTTTAATAAGTCACGCACACACTTGTGGAGCGTTGAAACAGTTACTTGTATTTCATCATTCAAGCTGGGAGTTCGGTCAAGGAGGAGTTTCGATACGTCAACTTGTGGTTTTCATGAGTAACGCACACACCTGGGGAGTGATGCAACGGATACTTGTGCTTCATCATTCTAGCTGGGTTTTTGGTCAAGTGGGAGTTTCGAAACGTCAACTTGTGGTTTTCATGACTCACGCTCACACCTGGGGAGCGTTGCAACAGTTACTTGTGTTTCATCATTCAAGCTGAGAGTTTTGTCAAGGGGGAGTTTCGATACGTTAACTTGTGGTTTTCATGAGTCACGCACACACCTGGGGAGTGTTGCAACGGATACTTGTATTTCATCATTCAAGCTAGGAGTGTGGTCAACGCGAAGTTTAGATACGTTAACTTGTGGTTATCATGAGTCACGCTCACACCTGGGGAGCGTTGCAACAGTTACTTGTAATTCATCATTCAAGCTGGGAGTTTGGTCAAGGGGGAGTTTCGATACGCCAACTTGTGGATTTCATGAGTCACGCTCACACCTTGGGAGCGTTACAACAGTTAATTGTGTTTCATCATTCAAGCTGGGAGTGTGGTCAAGGTGGAGATTCGATACGTCAACATGTGGTTTTTTTTAAATGAGTCACGTACACATCTGGAGAGTGTTGCAACGGATACTTGTGTTTCATCACTCATGCTGGGAGTTTGGTCAAGGGAGAGTTTCGATACGTCAACTTGTGGTTTTCTTGAGTCACGTACACACCTGGGGAGTGTTGATACGGATACATATGTGTTATCATTCAAGCTGGGAGTTTGGTCAAGTGCGAGTTTTGATACGTCAACTAGAGTTTTTCATGATTCACGCACACACCTTGGGAGTGGTGCAACGGATACTTGTGTTTCATTATTCAAGCTGGGAGTTTGGTCAAGGGGGAGTTTCGATACGTCAACCTGTCATTTTCATGAGTCACGCTAACACCTGGGAAGCGTTTCAACAGTTACTTTTGTTTCATCATTCAAGCTGGGAGTTTGGTCAAGGGGAAGTGTCGATACGTCAACTTGTGGTTTTGATGAGACACGCACACACCTGAGGAGTGTTGCAACGGATACTTGTGTTTCATCATTCAAGCTGGGAGTTTGGTCAAGGGGGAGTTTCGATACGTCAATCTGCTGTTTTTATGAGTCAGGCTCACACCTGGGGAGCGTTGCAACAGTTACTTGTCTTTCATCATTAAAGCCAGAAGTTTTGTCAAGGGGGAGTGTCGATACGTAAAATTGTGATTATCATTAGTCACGCTCACAGCTGGGGAGTGAAGCAACGGATACTTGTGTTTCTTCATTCAAGGTGGGAGTCTGGTCAAGTGGGAGTGTCGATACGTCAACTTGTTTTTTTTATGAGTCACGCACACACCTGGGGAGTGATGAAACGTATACTTATGTTTCATCATTCAAGCTGGGAGTTTGGTCAAGTGGTAGTTTCGATACGTCAACTTGTGGTTTTCATGAGTCACGCTCACACCTGGGGAGCGTTGCAACAGTTACTTTTGTTTCATCATTCACATTGGGAGTTAAGTGAAGGGGGAGTTTCGATTCGTCAACTTGTGGTTTTCATGAGTCAGGCTTACACCTGGGGAGTGATTCAACGGATACTTGTGTTTCATCACTCATACTGGGAGTTTGGCCAAGGGAGAGTTTCGATACGTCAACTTGTGGTTTTCTTGAGTCACGTACTCACCTGGGGAGTGTTGCAACGGATACTTGTTTTTCATCATTCAAGCTGGTAGTGTGGTCAAGGTGGAGATTCGATACGTCAACATGTGGTTTTTTCATGAGTCACGCACACACCTAGGGAGTGATCCAACAGATACTTGTGTTTCATCATTCAAGCTCGGAGTTTGGTCACGATGGAGTTTCGAAACGTCAACTTGTGGTTTTCATGAATCACGCTCACATCTGTGGAACGTAGCAACAGTTAATTGTGTTTCATCATTTAAAGTGGGAGTTTGGTCAAAGGGGAAGTTTCGATGAGTCAACTTGTGAATTTCATGAGTCACGCACACCCCTGGGGAGTGTTGCAACGGATACTTGTGTTTCAACATTCAAGCTGGGAGTTTGGCCAAATGGGAGTTTAGAGTCAATTTGTGGTTGTTATGAGTCACGCTCACACCTGTGGAGCGTTGCAACAGTTAATTGTGTTTCATCATTCAAGCTGGGAATTTCGTCAAGGGGGAGTTTCGATACGTCAAATTGTGGTTTTCATGAGTCTTTCTCACACCTGGAGAGCGTTGCAACGGATACTTGTGGTTCATCATTCAAGCTGGGAGTTTGGTCATGGGGGAGTATCGATACGTCAACTTGTGGTTTTCATGATTCACGCACACACCTGGGGTGTGATGCAACGGATACTTTTGTTTTATCATTCAAGCTGGGAGTTTGGTCAAGAAGGAGTTTCGATACATCAACTAGTGGTTTTCATGAGTCACGCTCACACCTGGGGAGCGTTGCAACGGATACTTGTGGTTCATCATTCAAGCTGGGAGTTTGGTCATGGGGGAGATTCGATACGTCAACCTATGGTTTTCATGATTCACGCTCACACCTGGGGATCGTGGCAACAGTTACTTGTGTTTCATCATTCAAGCTGAGAGTTTGGACATACGGGAAGTTTCGATGCGTCAACTGGTGGTTTTCATGAGTCACGCACTCACCTGGGGAGTGTTGCAACGGATACTTGTGTTTTATCACTCATGCTGGGAGTTTTGCCAAGGGAGAGTTTCGATACGTCAACTTGTGGTTTTCTTGTGTCACGTATACACCTGGGGAGTGTGGCAACGGATACTTGTTTTTCATAATTCAAGCTGGGAGTCTGGTCAAGGGGGAATTACGAAACGTGAACTTGTGGTTTTCTTGAGTAACAGTCACACCTGGGGAGCGTTGCAACGGATACTTGTGTTTCATCATTCATGCTGGATGTTTGGTCTAGGTGGAGTTTCGATGCGTCAACTTGTGGTTTTCATGAGTCACGCACACACATGGGAGGCGTAAAAACATTTACTTGTGTTTCATCATTCAAGCTGGGGGTTTGGTCAAGGGGAAGTTTCGATTTGTCAACTTGTGGTTTTCATGAGTCACGCACACACCTGGGGAGTGTTGCAACGGATACTTGTGTTTCATCACTCATGCTGGGAGTTTGGTCAAGTGGGAGTTTCGATACGTCAACTTGTGGTTTTCATGAGTCACGCACACACCTGGGGAGCATTGCAACAGTTACTTGTGTTTCATCATTCAAGCTGGGAGTTTGGTCAAGGGGGAGTATCGATACGTCAACTTGTGGTTATCATGAGTCTTGCTCTCACCTGGAGAGCGTTGCAACGGATACTTGTGGTTCATCATTCAAGCTGGGAGTTTGGTCATGGGGGAGTTTCGATACGTCAACTTGTGGTTTTCATGAGTCACGCTCACACCTGGGGAGCGTTGCAAAGGATACTTGTGGTTCATCAATCAAGCTGGGAGTTTGGTCATGGGGGAGTTTCGATACGTCAACTTGTGGTTTTCATGAGTCACACACACAACTGGGTAGTAATGCAACGGATACTTGTGTTTAATAATTCAAGCTGGAATTTTGGTCAATTGGGAGTTTCGAAACGTCAACTTGTGGATTTTTTGAGTCACGCTCACACCTGGTGAGCGTGGCAACAGTTACTTGTGTTTCATCATTCAAGCTGAGAGTTTGTCAAAGGGGAAGTTACGATGCGTCAACTTGTGGTTTTCATGAGTCAATCACACACCTGGGGAGTGATGCAACGGATACTTGTGTTTCATCACTCATGCTGGGAGTTTGGTCAAGGGAGAGTTTCGGTACGTCAACTTGTGGTTTTCTTGAGTCACGTACACACCTGAGGAGTGTTTCAACGGATACTTTTGTGTTATCATTCAAGCTGGGAGTCTGGTCAAGGGGGAGTTTCGATACGTCAACTTGTGGTTTTTATGAGTCACGCACACACCTTGGGAGCGTTGCAACAGTTACTTGTTTTTCATCAATCAAGCTGGGTTTTTGGTCAAGGGGGAGTTTCGATACGTCAACTTGTGGTTTTCATGAGTCTTGCTCACACCTGGAAAGCGTTGCAACGGATACTTGTGGTTCATCATTCAAGCTGGTAGTTTGGTCATGGGGGAGTTTCGATACGTCAACTTGTGGTTTTCATGTGTCACGCTCACACCTGGGGAGCGGAGCAACAGTTACTTGTGTTTCCTCATTCAAGGTGGTAGTTTGGTCAAAGGGGAAGTTTCGATGCGTCAACTTGTGGTTTTCATGAGTCACGCACACACCTGGGGAGTGATCCAACAGATACTTGTGTTTCATCATTTAAGCTCGGAGTTTGGTCACGTGGGAGTTTCGAAA
The DNA here is from genome assembly GCA_963573305.1 of Pyrrhosoma nymphula. Lineage (NCBI taxonomy): Eukaryota > Metazoa > Arthropoda > Insecta > Odonata > Coenagrionidae > Pyrrhosoma > Pyrrhosoma nymphula. The sequence goes on from OY754332.1 coordinate 150,206,090, forward strand.
CGTAAACTTGTGTATTTCATGAGTCACTTTCACACCTGGGGAGCGTAGCAACAGTTACTTGTGTTTCATCATTCAAGGTGGGAGTTTGGTCAAAGGGGAAGTTTCGATGCGTCATTTTGTGGTTTAATGAGTCACGCACACACTTGTGGAGCGTTGAAACAGTTACTTGTATTTCATCATTCAAGCTGGGAGTTCGGTCAAGGAGGAGTTTCGATACGTCAACTTGTGGTTTTCATGAGTAACGCACACACCTGGGGAGTGATGCAACGGATACTTGTGCTTCATCATTCAAGCTAGGAGTTAGGTCAAAGGGGAGTTTAGATACGTCAACTTGTGGTTTTCATGAGTCACATACACACACCTGGGGAGTGATGCAACGGATACTTGTGTTTCATCATTCAAGCTTGGAGTTTGGTCAAGGGGGAGTTTCGATACGTCAACTAGTGGTTTTCATGAGTCACGCTCACACCTGGGGAGCGTTGCAACGGATACTTGTGTTTCATCATTCAACCTGGAAGTTTGGTCAGATGGGAGTTTCGAAACGTCAACTTGTGGTTTTTATGAGTCACGCTCACACCTGGGGAGCGTGGCAACAGTTACTTGTGTTCCATCAATCAAGCGGGGAGTTTGGTCAAAGGGGAAGTTTCGATACGTCAAGTTGTGGTTTTCATAAGTCACGCACACACCTGGGGAGTATTGCAACGGATACTTGTGTTTCATCATTCAAGCTGGGAGTTTGGTCAAGTGGGAGTTTCGAAACCTCAAGTGTTGGTTTTCATTAGTCACGCTCACTCCTGGGGAGCGTTGCAACGGATACTTTTGTTTCATCATTCAAGCTGGGAGTTTGGTCAAGTGGGAGTTTCGAAACGTCAACTTGTGGTTTTCATGAGTCACGCTCACACCTGGGGAGCGTTGCAACAGTTACTTGTGTTTCATCATTCAAGCTGATAGTTTTGTCAAGGGGGAGTTTCGATACGTTAACTTGTGGTTTTCATGAGTCACGCACACACCTGGGGAGTGTTGCAACGGATACTTGTATTTCATCATTCAAGCTGGGAGTGTGGTCAACGCGAAGTTTAGATACGTTAACTTGTGGTTATCATGAGTCACGCTCACACCTGGGGAGCGTTGCAACAGTTACTTGTAATTCATCATTCAAGCTGGGAGTTTGGTCAAGGGGGAGTTTCGATACGCCAACTTGTGGATTTCATGAGTCACGCTCACACCTTGGGAGCGTTACAACAGTTAATTGTGTTTCATCATTCAAGCTGGGAGTGTGGTCAAGGTGGAGATTCGATAAGTCAACATTTGGTTTTTTTTAAATGAGTCACGTACAAATCTGGAGAGTGTTGCAACGGATACTTGTGTTTCATCACTCATGCTGGGAGTTTGGTCAAGGGAGAGTTTCGATACGTCAACTTGTGGTTTTCTTGAGTCACGTACACACCTGGGGAGTGTTGCAACGGATACATATGTGTTATCATTCAAGCTGGGAGTTTGGTCAAGTGCGAGTTTTGATACGTCAACTAAAGTTTTTCATGATTCACGCACACACCTGGGGAGTGGTGCAACGGATACTTGTGTTTCATCATTCAAGCTGGGAGTTTGGTCAAGGGGGAGTTTCGATACGTCAACCTGTCATTTTCATGAGTCACGCTAACACCTGGGAAGCGTTTCAACAGTTACTAGTGTTTCATCATTCAAGCTGGGAGTTTGGTCAAGGGGAAGTTTCGATACGTCAACTTGTGGTTTTGATGAGACACGCACACACCTGAGTAGTGTTGCAACGGATACTTGTGTTTCATCATTCAAGCTGGGAGTTTGGTCAAGGGGGAGTTTCGATACGTCAACCTTCTGTTTTTATGAGTCAGGCTCACACCTGGGGAGCGTTGCAACAGTTACCTGTCTTTCATCATTAAAGCCAGAAGTTTTGTCAAGGGGGAGTGTCGATACGTCAAATTGTGGTTTTCATTAGTCACGCTCACAGCTGGGGAGTGAAGCAACGGATACTTGTGTTTCTTCATTCAAGGTGGGAGTCTGGTCAAGTGGGAGTGTCGATACGTCAACTTGTTGTTTTTATGAGTCACGCACACACCTGGGGAGTGATGAAACGAATACTTATGTTTCATCATTCAAGCTGGGAGTTTGGTCAAGTGGTAGTTTCGATACGTCAACTTGTGGTTTTCATGAGTCACGCTCACACCTGGGGAGCGTTGCAACAGTTACTTTTGTTTCATCATTCACATTTGGAGTTTAGTGAAGGGGGAGTTTCGATACGTCAACTTGTGGTTATCATGAGTCACGCTTACACCTGGGGAGTGATTCAACGGATACTTGTGTTTCATCACTCATGCTGGGAGTTTTGCCAAAGGAGAGTTTCGATACGTCAACTTGTGGTTTTCTTGAGTCACGTACTCACCTGGGGAGTGTTGCAACGGATACTTGTTTTTCATCATTCAAGCTGGTAGTGTGGTCAAGGTGGAGATTCGATACGTCAACATGTGGTTTTTTCATGAGTCACGCACACACCTAGGGAGTGATCCAACAGATACTTGTGTTTCATCATTCAAGCTCGGAGTTTGGTCACGATGGAGTTTCGAAACGTCAACTTGTGGTTTTCAAGAATCACGCTCACACCTGGGGAGCGTAGCAACAGTTAATTGTGTTTCATCATTCAACGTGGGAGTTTGGTCAAAGGGGAAGTTTCGATGAGTCAACTTGTGGTTTTCATGAGTCACGCACACCCCTGGGGAGTGTTGCAACGGATACTTGTGTTTCAACATTCAAGCTGGGAGTTTGGCCAAATGGGAGTTTAGAGTCAATTTGTGGTTGTTATGAGTCACGCTCACACCTGTGGAGCGTTGCAACAGTTACTTGTGTTTCATCATTCAAGCTGGGAATTTCGTCAAGGGGGAGTTTCGATACGTCAAATTGTGGTTTTCATGAGTCTTGCTCACACCTGGAGAGCGTTGCAACGGATACTTGTGGTTCATCATTCAAGCTGGGAGTTTGGTCATGGGGGAGTATCGATACGTCAACTTGTGGTTTTCATGATTCACGCACACACCTGGGGTGTGATGCAACGGATACTTTTGTTTTATCATTCAAGCTGGGAGTTTGGTCAAGAAGGAGTTTCGATACATCAACTAGTGGTTTTCATGAGTCACGCTCACGCCTGGGGAGCGTTGCAACGGATACTTGTGGTTCATCATTCAAGCTGGGAGTTTGGTCATGGGGGAGATTCGATACGTCAACCTATGGTTTTCATGATTCACGCTCACACCTGGGGATCGTGGCAACAGTTACTTGTGTTTCATCATTCAAGCTGAGAGTTTGGACAGAGGGGAAGTTTCGATGCGTCAACTGGTGGTTTTTATGAGTCACGCACTCACCTGGGGAGTGTTGCAACGGATACTTGTGTTTTATCACTCATGCTGGGAGTTTTGCCAAGGGAGAGTTTCGATACGTCAACTTGTGGTTTTCTTGTGTCACGTACACACCTGGGGAGTGTGGCAACGGATACTTGTTTTTCATAATTCAAGCTGGGAGTTTGGTCAAGGGGGAATTACGAAACGTGAACTTGTGGTTTTCTTGAGTAACAGTCACACCTGGGGAGCGTTGCAACGGATACTTGTGTTTCATCATTCATGCTGGATGTTTGGTCTAGGTGGAGTTTCGAGGCGTCAAGTTGTGGTTTTCATGAGTCACGCACACACATGGGAGGCGTTGAAACATTTACTTGTGTTTCATCATTCAAGCTGGGGGTTTGGTCAAGGGGAAGTTTCGATTTGTCAACTTGTGGTTTTCATGAGTCACGCACACACCTGGGGAGTGTTGCAACGGATACTTGTGTTTCATCACTCATGCTGGGAGTTTGGTCAAGGGGGAGTTTCGATACGTCAACTTGTGGTTTTCATGAGTCACGCACACACCTGGGGAGCATTGCAACAGTTACTTGTGTTTCATCATTCAAGCTGGGAGTTTGGTCAAGGGGGAGTTTCGATACGTCAACTTGTGGTTATCAAGAGTCTTGCTCACACCTGGAGAGCGTTGCAACGGATACTTGTGGTTCATCATTCAAGCTGGGAGTTTGGTCATGGGGGAGTTTCGATACGTCAACTTGTGGTTTTCATGAGTCACGCTCACACCTGGGGAGCGTTGCAAAGGATACTTGTGGTTCATCATTCAAGCTGGGAGTTTGGTCATGGGGGAGTTTCGATACGTCAACTTGTGGTTTTCATGAGTCACACACACAACTGGGGAGTGATGCAACGGATATTTGTGTTTAATAATTCAAGCTGGAATTTTGGTCAATTGGGAGTTTCGGAACGTCAACTTGTGGTTTTTTTGAGTCACGCTCACACCTGTTAAGCGTGGCAACAGTTACTTGTGTTTCATCATTCAAGCTGAGAGTTTGTCAAAGGGGAAGTTACGATACGTCAACTTGTGGTTTTCATGAGTCACGCACACACCTAGGGAGTGATGCAACGGATTCTTGTGTTTCATCACTCATGCTGGGAGTTTGGTCAAGGGAGAGTTTCGGTACGTCAACTTGTGGTTTTCTTGAGTCACGTACACACCTGAGGAGTGTTGCAACGGATACTTTTGTGTTATAATTCAAGCTGGGAGTTTGGTCAAGGGGGAGTTTCGATACGTCAACTTGTGGTTTTTATGAGTCACGCCCACGCCTTGGGAGCGTTGCAACAGTTACTTGTGTTTCATCATTCAAGCTGGGTTTTTGGTCAAGGGGGAGTTTCGATACGTCAACTTGTGGTTTTCATGAGTCTTGCTCACACCTGGAAAGCGTTGCAACGGATACTTGTGGTTCATCATTCAAGCTGGGAGTTTGGTCATGGGGGAGTTTCGATACGTCAACTTGTGGTTTTCATGTGTCACGCTCACACCTGGGGAGCGGAGCAACAGTTACTTGTGTTTCATCATTCAAGGTGGTAGTTTGGTCAAAGGGGAAGTTTCGATACGTCAACTTGTGGTTTTCATGAGTCACGCACACACCTGGGGAATGATCCAACAGATACTTGTGTTTCATCATTTAAGCTCGGAGTTTGGTCACGTGGGAGTTTCGAAACGTAAACTTGTGTATTTCATGAGTCACTTTCACACCTGGGGAGCGTAGCAACAGTTACTTGTGTTTCATCATTCAAGGTGGGAGTTTGGTCAAAGGGGAAGTTTCGATGCGTCATTTTGTGGTTTAATGAGTCACGCACACACTTGTGGAGCGTTGAAACAGTTACTTGTATTTCATCATTCAAGCTGGGAGTTCGGTCAAGGAGGAGTTTCGATACGTCAACTTGTGGTTTTCATGAGTAACGCACACACCTGGGGAGTGATGCAACGGATACTTGTGCTTCATCATTCAAGCTAGGAGTTAGGTCAAAGGGGAGTTTAGATACGTCAACTTGTGGTTTTCATGAGTCACGCACACACCTGGGGAGTGATGCAACGGATACTTGTGTTTCATCATTCAAGCTTGGAGTTTGGTCAACGGGGAGTTTAGATACGTCAACTAGTGGTTTTCATGAGTCACGCTCACACCTGGGGAGCGTTGCAACGGATACTTGTGTTTCATCATTCAACCTGGAAGTTTTGTCAGATGGGAGTTTCGAAACGTCAACTTGTGGTTTTAATGAGTCACGCTCACACCTGGGGAGCGTGGCAACAGTTACTTGTGTTCCATCAATCAAGCGGGGAGTTTGGTCAAAGGGGAAGTTTCGATACGTCAACTTGTGGTTTTCATAAGTCACACACACACCAGGGAATGTTGCAACGGATACTTGTGTTTCATCATTCAAGCTGGGAGTTTGGTCAAGTGGGAGTTTCGAAACCTCAAGTGTTGGTTTTCATTAGTCACGCTCACTCCTGGGGAGCGTTGCAACGGATATTTTTGTTTCATCATTCAAGCTGGGAGTTTGGTCAAGTGGGAGTTTCGAAACGTCAACTTGTGGTTTTCATGAGTCACGCTCACACCTGGGAAGCGTTGCAACAGTTACTTGTGTTTATCATTCAAGCTGAGAGTTTTGTCAAGGGGGAGTTTCGATACGTTAACTTGTGGTTTTCATGAGTCACGCACACACCTGGGGAGTGTTGCAACGGATACTTGTATTTCATCATTCAAGCTGGGAGTGTGGTCAACGCGAAGTTTAGATACGTTAACTTGTGGTTATCATGAGTCACGCTCACACCTGGGGAGCGTTGCAACAGTTACTTGTAATTCATCATTCAAGCTGGAAGTTTGGTCAAGGGGGAGTTTTGATACGCCAACTTGTGGATTTCATGAGTCACGCTCACACCTTGGGAGCGTTACAACAGTTAATTGTGTTTCATCATTCAAGCTGGGAGTGTGGTCAAGGTGGAGATTCGATACGTCAACATGTGGTTCTTTTTAAATGAGTCACGTACACATCTGGAGAGTGTTGCAACGGATACTTGTGTTTCATCACTCATGCTGGGAGTTTGGTCAAGGGAGAGTTTCGATACGTCAACTTGTGGTTTTCTTGAGTCACGTACACACCTGAGGAGTGGTGCAACGGATACTTGGGTTTCATCATTAAAGCTGGGAGTTTGGTCAAGGGGGAGTTTCGATACGTCAACCTGTCATTTTCATGAGTCACGCTAACACCTGGGAAGCGTTTCAACAGTTACTAGTGTTTCATCATTCAAGCTGAGAGTTTGGTCAAGGGGAAGTGTCGATACGTCAACTTGTGGTTTTGATTAGACCTGCACACACCTGAGGAGTGTTGCAACGGATACTTGTGTTTCATCATTCAAGCTGGGAGTTTGGTCAAGGGGGAGTTTCGATACGTCAACCTGCTGTTTTTATGAGTAAGGCTCACACCTGGGGAGCGTTGCAACAGTTACTTGTCTTTCATCATTAAAGCCAGAAGTTTTGTCAAGGGGGAGTGTCGATACGTCAAATTGTGGTTTTCATTAGTCACGCTCACAGCTGGGGAGTGAAGCAACGGATACTTGTGTTTCTTCATTCAAGGTGGGAGTCTGGTCAAGTGGGAGTGTCGATACGTCAACTTGTTGTTTTTATGAGTCACGCACACACCTGGGGAGTGATGAAACGAATACTTATGTTTCATCATTCAAGCTGGGAGTTTGGTCAAGTGGTAGTTTCGATACGTCAACTTGTGGTTTTCATGAGTCACGCTCACACCTGGGTAGCGTTGCAAAAGTTACTTTTGTTTCATCATTCACATTTGGAGTTTAGTGAAGGGGGAGTTTCGATACGTCAACTTGTGGTTATCATGAGTCACGCTTACACCTGGGGAGTGATTCAACGGATACTTGTGTTTCATCACTCATGCTGGGAGTTTTGCCAAGGGAGAGTTTCGATACGTCAACTTGTGGTTTTCTTGAGTCACGTACTCACCTGGGGAGTGTTGCAACGGATACTTGTTTTTCATCATTCAAGCTGGTAGTGTGGTCAAGGTGGAGATTCGATACGTCAACTTGTGGTTTTCATGAGTCACGTACACACCTGGGAGGCGTTGCAACAGTTACTTTTTTTCATCATTCAAGCTGGGAGTGTGGTATAAGGGGGAGATTCGATACGTCAACATGTGGTTTTTTCATGAGTCACGTACACATCTTGAAAGTGTAACAACGGATACTTGTGTTTAATCACTCATGCTGGGAGTTTGGTCAAAGGAGAGTTTCGATACGTCAACTTGTGGTTTTCTTGAGTCACGCACTCACCTGGGGAGTTTTGTAACGGATACTTTGGTGTTATCATTCAAGCTGGGAGTTTGGTCAAGGGGGAGTTTCGATATGTCAACTTGTGGTTTTCATGAGTCACGCACACACCTGGGGAGCGTTACAACAGTTACTTGTGTTTCATCATTCAAGCTGGGAGTTTCGTCAAGGGGGAGTTTCGATACGTCAACTTGTGGTTTTCATGAGTCTTGCTCACACCTGGAGATCGTAGTAACGGATACCTGTGGTTCATCATTCAAGCTGGGAGTTTGGTCATGGGGGAGTTTCGATACGTCAACTTATGGTTTTCATGAATCACGCTCACACCTGGGGAGCGTAACAACAGTTACTTGTGTTACATCATTCAAGGTGGTAGTTTGGTCAAAGGGGAAGTTTCGATACGTCAACTTGTGGTTTTCATGAGTCACGCACACACCTGGGGAGCGTTGCAATAGTTATTTGTGTTTCTTCATTCAAGCTGGGAGTTTGGTCAAGGGGGAGTTTCGATACGTCAACTTGTGGTTTTCATGAGTCTTGCTCACACCTGGAGAGCGTTGCAACGGATACTTGTGGTTCATCATTCAAGCTGGGAGTTTGGTCATGGGGGAGTTTCGATACGTCAACTTGTAGTTTTCATGAGTCACGCTCACACCTGGGTAGCGTTGCAATGGATACTTGTGGTTCATCATTCAAGCTGGGAGTTTGGTCATGGGGGAGAGTCGATACGTTAACTTGTGGTTTTTTGAGTCACACACACAACTGGGGAGTGATGCAACGGATACTTGTGTTTAATAATTCAAGCTGGAATTTTGGTCAATTGGGAGTTTCGAAACGGCAACTTGTGGTTTTTATGAGTCACGCTCACAACTGGTGAGCGTGGCTACAGTTACTTGTGTTTTATCATTCAAGCTGAGAGTTTGGTCAAAGGGGAAGTTTCGATGCGTTAACTTGTGGTTTTCATGAGTCACGCACACACCTGGGGAGTGTTGCAACGGATACTTGTGATTCATCACTCATGCTGGGAGTTTGGTCAAGGGAGAGTTTCGATACGTCAACTTGTGGTTTTCTTGAGTCACGTACACACCTGGGGAGTGTTGCAACGGATACTTATGTGTTATCATTCAAGCTGGGAGTTCGGTCTAGGGGGAGTTTCGATACGTCAACTTGTGGTTTTTATGAGTCACGCACACACCTGGGGAGCGTAGCAACAGTTACTTGTGTTTCATCATTCAAGGTGGGAGTTTGGACAAAGGGGAAGTTTCCATGAGTCAACTTGTGGTTTTCATGAGTCACGCACACACCTGGGGAGTGTTGCAACGGATACTTGTGTTTCAACATTCAAGCTGGGAGTTTGGTCAAGGGGGAGTTTCGATACGTCAACTTGTGGTTTTCATGAGTCACGCTCACACCTGGGGAGCGTTGCAACGGATACTTGTGGTTCATCATTCAAGCTGGAAGTTTGGTCAAGTTACTTGTGTTTCATCATTCAAGCTGGGAGTTTCATCAACAGTTACTTGTGTTTCATCATTCAAGCTGGAAGTTTGGTCTAGGAGGATTTTCGATACGTCAACTTGTGGTTTTCATAAGCCACGCACACACCTGGGGTGTGATGCAACGGATACTTGTGTTTTATCATTCAAGCTGGGAGTTTGGTCAAGGGGGAGTTTCGATACATCAACTAGGGGTTTTCATGAGTCACGCTCACACCTGTGGAGCGTTGCAACAGTTACTTGTTTTTCATCATTCAAGCTAAGGGTTTGGTCAAGGGGGAGTTTCGATACGTCAATTTGTGGTCTTTATGAGTCACGCACACACCTGGGGAGCGTTGCAAGAGTTACTTGTGTTTCATCATTCAAGCTGGGTGCTTGGTCAAGGGGGAGTTTCGATACGTCAACTTGTGGTTTTTATGTGTCACGCTCACACCAGGGAAGCGTTGCAACAGTTACTTGTGTTTCATCATTCAAGCTGGGAGTTTGGTCAAGGAGGAGTTTCGCTACGTCAACTTGTGGTTTTCATGAGTCACGCACACACCTGGGGAGTGATGCAACGGATACTTGTGTTTTATCATTCAAGCTGGGAGTTTGGTCAAGGGGGAGTTTTGATACGTCAACTAGTGTTTTTCATGAGTCACGCTCACACCTGGGGAGCGTTGCAACGGATACTTGTGGTTCATCATTCAAGTTGGGAGTTTGGTCATGGGGGAGATTCGTTACGTCAACTTGTGGTTTTCATGATTCACGCTCACACTTGGGGAGCGTGGCAACAGTTACTTGTGTTTCATCATTAAAGCTGAGAGTTTGGACAAAGAGGAAGTTTCGATGCGTCAACTGGTGGTTTTCATGAGTCACGCACTCATCTGGGGAGTGTTGCAACGGATACTTGTGTTTCATCACTCATGCTAGGAATTTTGCCAAGGGAGAGTTTCGAAACGTGAACTTGTGGTTTTCTTGAGTAAAAGTCACACCTGGGGAGCGTTGCAACGGATACTTGTGTTTCATCATTCATGCTGGATGTTTGGTCTAGGGGGAGTTTCGATACGTCAACTTGTGGTTTTCATGAGTCATGCACACACATGGGAGGCGTTGAAACATTTACTTGTGTTTCATCATTCAAGCTGGGGGTTTGGTCAAGGGGAAGTTTCGATTTGTCAACTTGTGGTTTTCATGAGTCACGCACACGCCTGGGGAGTGTTGCAACGGGTACTTGTGTTTCATCATTCAAGCTTGGAGTGTTGTCAAGGGGGAGATTTGATTCGTCAACTTGTGGTTTTCATGAGTCACGCACACACCCGGGGAGTGTATCAACAGTTACTTTTATTTCATCATTCAAACTGGGAGTGTGGCCAAGGTGGAGATTCGATACGTCAACATGTGGTTTTTACATGAGTCACGTACACATCTGGAGAGTGTTGCAACGGATACTTGTGTTTCATCACTCATGCTGGGAGTTTGGTCAAGGGGGAGTTTCGATATGTCAACTTGTGGTTTTCATGAGTCACGCACACACCTGGGGAGCATTGCAACAGTTACTTGTGTTTCATCATTCAAGCTGGGAGTTTGGTCAAGGGGGAGTTTCGATACGTCAACTTGTGGTTATCATGAGTCTTGCTCACACCTGGAGAGCGTTGCAACGGATACTTGTGGTTCATCATTCAAGCTGGGAGTTTGGTCATGGGGGAGTTTCGATGCGTCAACTTGTGGTTTTCATGAGTCACGCTCACACCTGGGGAGCGTTGCAAAGGATACTTGTGGTTCAACATTCACGCTGGGAGTTTGGTCATGGGGGAGTTTCGATACGTCAACTTGTGGTTTTCAAGAGTCACACACACAACTGGGGACAGATGCAACGGATACTTGTGTTTAATAATTCAAGCTGGAATTTTGGTCAATTGGGAGTTTCGATACGTCAACTTGTGGTAATCATGAGTCTTGCTCACACCTGGAGAGCGTTGCAACAGTTACTTGTGTTTCATCATTCAAGCTGGGTTTTTGGTCAAGGGGGAGTTTCGATACGTCAACTTGTGGTTTTCATGAGTCTTGCTCACACCTGGAGAGCGTTGCAACGGATACTTGTGGTTCATCATTCAAGCTGGGAGTTTGGTCATGGGGGAGTTTCGATACGTCAACTTGTGGTTTTCATGTGTCACGCTCACACCTGGGAGCGGAGCAACAGTTACTTGTGTTTCATCATTCAAGGTGGTAGTTTGGTCAAAGGGGAAGTTTCGATACGTCAACTTGTGGTTTTCATGAGTCACGAACACACCTGGGGAGTGATCCAACAGATACTTGTGTTTCATCATTTAAGCACGGAGTTTGGTCACGTGGGAGTTTCGAAACGTAAACTTGTGTATTTCATGAGTCACTTTCACACCTGCGGAGCGTAGCAACAGTTACTTGTGTTTCATCATTCAAGGTGGGAGTTTGGTCAAAGGGGAAGTTTCGATGCGTCATTTTGTGGTTTAATGAGTCACGCACACACCTGTGGAGCGTTGAAACAGTTACTTGTATTTCATCATTCAAGCTGGGAGTTCGGTCAAGGAGGAGTTTCGATACGTCAACTTGTGGTTTTCCTGAGTAACGCACACACCTGGGGAGTGATGCAACGGATACTTGTGCTTCATCATTCAAGCTAGGAGTTAGGTCAAAGGGGAGTTTAGAAACGTCAACTTGTGGTTTTCATGAGTCACGCACACACCTGGGGAGTGATGCAACGGATACTTGTGTTTCATCACTCATGCTGGGAGTGTGGCCAAGGTGGAGATTCGATACGTCAACATGTGGTTTTTACATGAGTCACGTACACATCTGGAGAGTGTTGCAACGGATACTTGTGTTTCATCACTCATGCTGGGAGTTTGGTCAAGGGGGAGTTTCGATATGTCAACTTGTGGTTTTCATGAGTCACGCACACACCTGGGGAGCGTTGCAACGGATACTTGTGTTTCATCATTTAACCTGGAAGTTTGGTCAGATGGGAGTTTCGAAACGTCAACTTGTGGTTTTTATGAGTCACGCTCACACCTGGGGAGCGTGGCAACAGTTACTTGTGTTCCATCAATCAAGCGGGGAGTTTGGTCAAAGGGGAAGTTTCGATACGTCAAATTGTGGTTTTCATAGGTCACGCACACACCTGGGGAGTGTTGCAACGGATACTTGTGTTTCATCATTCAAGCTGGGAGTTTGGTCAAGTGGGAGTTTCGAAACCGCAAGTGTGTGTTTTCATTAGTCACGCTCACTCCTGGGGAGCGTTGCAACGGATACTTTTGTTTTATCATTCAAGCTGGGAGTTTGGTCAAGTGGGAGTTTCGAAACGTCAACTTGTGGTTTTCATGAGTCACGCTCACACCTGGGGAGTGTTGCAACGGATACTTGTATTTCATCATTCAAGCTGGGAGTGTGGTCAACGCGAAGTTTAGATACGTTAACTTGTGGTTTTCATGAGTCACGCTCACACCTGGGGAGCGTTGCAACAGTTACTTGTAATTCATCATTCAAGCTGGGAGTTTGGTCAAGGGGGAGTTTCGATACGCCAACTTGTGGATTTCATGAGTCACGCTCACACCTTGGGAGCGTTACAACAGTTAATTGTGTTTCATCATTTAAGCACGGAGTTTGGTCACGTGGGAGTTTCGAAACGTAAACTTGTGTATTTCATGAGTCACTTTCACACCTGGGGAGCGTAGCAACAGTTACTTGTGTTTCATCATTCAAGGTGGGAGTTTGGTCAAAGGGGAAGTTTCGATGCGTCATTTTGTGGTTTAATGAGTCACGCACACACCTGTGGAGCGTTGAAACAGTTACTTGTATTTCATCATTCAAGCTGGGAGTTCGGTCAAGGAGGAGTTTCGATACGTCAACTTGTGGTTTTCATGAGTAACGCACACACCTGGAGAGTGATGCAACGGATACTTGTGCTTCATCATTCAAGCTAGGAGTTAGGTCAAAGGGGAGTTTAGATACGTCAACTTGTGGTTTTCATGAGTCACGCACACACCTGGGGAGTGATGCAACGGATACTTGTGTTTCATCATTCAAGCTTGGAGTTTGGTCAAGGGGGAGTTTCGATACGTCAACTAGTGGTTTTCATGAGTCACGCTCACACCTGGGGAGCGTTGCAACGGATACTTGTGTTTCATCATTCAACCTGGAAGATTGGTCAGATGGGAGTTTCGAAACGTCAACTTGTGGTTTTTATGAGTCACGCTCACACCTGGGGAGCGTTGCAACGGATACTTTTGTTTTATCATTCAAGCTGGGAGTTTGGTCAAGTGGGAGTTTCGAAACGTCAACTTGTGGTTTTCATGAGTCACGTTCACACCTGGGGAGCGTTGCAACAGTTACTTGTGTTTCATCATTCAAGCTGAGAGTTTTGTCAAGGGGGAGTTTCGATACGTTAACTTGTGGTTTTCATGAGTCACGCACACACCTGGGGAGTGTTGCAACGGATACTTGTATTTCATCATTCAAGCTGGGAGTGTGGTCAACGCGAAGTTTAGATACGTTAACTTGTGGTTTTCATGAGTCACGCTCACACCTGGGGAGCGTTGCAACAGTTACTTGTAATTCATCATTCAAGCTGGGAGTTTTGTCAAGGGGGAGTTTCGATATGCCAACTTGTGGATTTCATGAGTCACGCTCACACCTTGGGAGCGTTACAACAGTTAATTGTGTTTCATCATTCAAGGTGGGAGTGTGGTCAAGGTGGAGATTCGATACGTCAACATGTGGTTTTTTTTAAATGAGTCACGTACACATCTGGAGAGTGTTAAACGGATACTTGTGTTTCATCGCTCATGCTGGGAGTTTGGTCAAGGGAGAGTTTCGATACGTCAACTTGTGGTTTTCTTGAGTCACGTACACACCTGGGGAGTGTTGCAACGGATACATATGTGTTATCATTCAAGCTGGGAGTTTGGTCAAGTGCGAGTTTTGATACGTCAACTAGAGTTTTTCATGATTCACACACACACCTGTGGAGTGGTGCAACGGATACTTTTGTTTCATCATTCAAGCTGGGAGTTTGGTCAAGGGGGAGTTTCGATACGTCAACCTGTCATTTTCATGAGTCACGCTAACACCTGGGAAGCGTTTCAACAGTTACTAGTGTTTCATCATTCAAGCTGGGAGTTTGGTCAAGGGGAAGTGTCGATACGTCAACTTGTGGTTTTGATGAGACACGCACACACCTGAGGAGTGTTGCAACGGATACTTGTGTTTCATCATTCAAGCTGGGAGTTTGGTCAAGGGGGAGTTTCGATACGTCAACCTGCTGTTTTTATGAGTCAGGCTCACACCTGAGGAGCGTTGCAACAGTTACTTGTCTTTCATCATTAAAGCCAGAAGTTTTGTCAAGGGGGAGTGTCGATACGTCAACTTGTGGTTTTCATGAGTCACGCTTACACCTGGGGAGTGATTCAACGGATACTTGTGTTTCATCACTCATGCTGGGAGTTTGGCCAAGGGAGAGTTTCGATACGTCAACTTGTGGTTTTCTTGAGTCACGTACTCACCTGGGGAGTGTTTCAACGGATACTTGTTTTTCATCATTCAAGCTGGTAGTGTGGTCAAGGTGGAGATTCGATACGTCAACATGTGGTTTTTTCATGAGTCACGCACACACCTAGGGAGTGATCCAACAGATACTTGTGTTTCATCATTCAAGCTCGGAGTTTGGTCACGATGGAGTTTCGAAACGTCAACTTGTGGTTTTCACGAATCACGCTCACACTTGGGGAGCGTAGCAACAGTTAATTGTGTTTCATCATTCAACGTGGGAGTTTGGTCAAAGGGGAAGTTTCGATGAGTCAACTTGTGGTTTTCATGAGTCACGCACACACCTGGGGAGTGTTGCAACGGATACCTGTGTTTCAACATTCAAGCTGGGAGTTTGGCCAAATGGGAGTTTAGAGTCAATTTGTGGTTGTTATGAGTCACGCTCACGCCTGTGGAGCGTTGCAACAGTTACTTGTGTTTCATCATTCAACGTGGGAGTTTGGTCAAAGGGGAAGTTTCGATGAGTCAACTTGTGGTTTTCATGAGTCACGCACACACCTGGGGAGTGTTGCAACGGATACCTGTGTTTCAACATTCAAGCTGGGAGTTTGGCCAAATGGGAGTTTAGAGTCAATTTGTGGTTGTTATGAGTCACGCTCACGCCTGTGGAGCGTTGCAACAGTTACTTGTGTTTCATCATTCAAGCTGGGAATTTCGTCAAGGGGGAGTTTCGATACGTCAAATTGTGGTTTTCATGAGTCTTGCTCACACCTGGAGAGCGTTGCAACGGATACTTGTGGTTCATCATTCAAGCTGGGAGTTTGGTCATGGGGGAGTTTCGATACGTCAACTTGTGGTTTTCATGATTCACGCACACACCTGGGGTGTGATGCAACGGATACTTTTGTTTTATCATTCAAGCTGGGAGTTTGGTCAAGAAGGAGTTTCGATACATCAACTAGTGGTTTTCATGAGTCACGAACAAACCTGGGGAGTGATCCAACAGATACTTGTGTTTCATCATTTAAGCACGGAGTTTGGTCACGTGGGAGTTTCGAAACGTAAACTTGTGTATTTCATGAGTCACTTTCACACCTGCGGAGCGTAGCAACAGTTACTTGTGTTTCATCATTCAAGGTGGGAGTTTGGTCAAAGGGGAAGTTTCGATGCGTCATTTTGTGGTTTAATGAGTCACGCACACACCTGTGGAGCGTTGAAACAGTTACTTGTATTTCGTCATTCAAGCTGGGAGTTCGGTCAAGGAGGAGTTTCGATACGTCAACTTGTGGTTTTCCTGAGTAACGCACACACCTGGGGAGTGATGCAACGGATACTTGTGCTTCATCATTCAAGCTAGGAGTTAGGTCAAAGGGGAGTTTAGATACGTCAACTTGTGGTTTTCATGAGTCACGCACACACCTGGGGAGTGATGCAACGGATACTTGTGTTTCATCACTCATGCTGGGAGTGTGGCCAAGGTGGAGATTCGATACGTCAACATGTGGTTTTTACATGAGTCACGTACACATCTGGAGAGTGTTGCAACGGATACTTGTGTTTCATCACTCATGCTGGGAGTTTGGTCAAGGGGGAGTTTCGATATGTCAACTTGTGGTTTTCATGAGTCACGCACACACCTGGGGAGCGTTGCAACGGATACTTGTGTTTCATCATTTAACCTGGAAGTTTGGTCAGATGGGAGTTTCGAAACGTCAACTTGTGGTTTTTATGAGTCACGCTCACACCTGGGGAGCGTGGCAACAGTTACTTGTGTTCCATCAATCAAGCGGGGAGTTTGGTCAAAGGGGAAGTTTCGATACGTCAAATTGTGGTTTTCATAGGTCACGCACACACCTGGGGAGTGTTGCAACGGATACTTGTGTTTCATCATTCAAGCTGGGAGTTTGGTCAAGTGGGAGTTTCGAAACCGCAAGTGTGTGTTTTCATTAGTCACGCTCACTCCTGGGGAGCGTTGCAACGGATACTTTTGTTTTATCATTCAAGCTGGGAGTTTGGTCAAGTGGGAGTTTCGA
Organism: Pyrrhosoma nymphula; assembly: GCA_963573305.1. Lineage (NCBI taxonomy): Eukaryota > Metazoa > Arthropoda > Insecta > Odonata > Coenagrionidae > Pyrrhosoma > Pyrrhosoma nymphula. The sequence goes on from OY754332.1 coordinate 150,222,831, forward strand.
AACGTCAACTTGTGGTTTTCATGAGTCACGCTCACACCTGGGGAGCGTTGCAACAGTTACTTGTGTTTCATCATTCAAGCTGAGAGTTTTGTCAAGGGGGAGTTTCGATACGTTAACTTGTGGTTTTCATGAGTCACGCACACACCTGGGGAGTGTTGCCACGGATACTTGTATTTCATCATTCAAGCTGGGAGTGTGGTCAACGCGAAGTTTAGATACGTTAACTTGTGGTTTTCATGAGTCACGCTCACACCTGGGGAGCGTTGCAACAGTTACTTGTAATTCATCATTCAAGCTGGGAGTTTGGTCAAGGGGGAGTTTCGATACGCCAACTTGTGGATTTCATGAGTCACGCTCACACCTTGGGAGCGTTACAACAGTTAATTGTGTTTCATCATTTAAGCACGGAGTTTGGTCACGTGGGAGTTTCGAAACGTAAACTTGTGTATTTCATGAGTCACTTTCACACCTGGGGAGCGTAGCAACAGTTACTTGTGTTTCATCATTCAAGGTGGGAGTTTGGTCAAAGGGGAAGTTTCGATGCGTCATTTTGTGGTTTAATGAGTCACGCACACTGCTGTGGAGCGTTGAAACAGTTACTTGTATTTCATCATTCAAGCTGGGAGTTCGGTCAAGGAGGAGTTTCGATACGTCAACTTGTGGTTTTCATGAGTAACGCACACACCTGGAGAGTGATGCAACGGATACTTGTGCTTCATCATTCAAGCTAGGAGTTAGGTCAAAGGGGAGTTTAAATACGTCAACTTGTGGTTTTCATGAGTCACGCACACACCTGGGGAGTAATGCAACGGATACTTGTGTTTCATCATTCAAGCTTGGAGTTTGGTCAAGGGGGACTTTCGATACGTCAACTAGTGGTTTTCATGAGTCACGCTCACACCTGGGGAGCGTTGCAACGGATACTTGTGTTTCATCATTCAACCTAAGAGATTGGTCAGATGGGAGTTTCGAAACGTCAACTTGTGGTTTTTATGAGTCACGTTCACACCTGGGGAGCGTTGCAACGGGTACTTTTGTTTTATCATTCAAGCTGGGAGTTTGGTCAAGTGGGAGTTTCGAAACGTCAACTTGTGGTTTTCATGAGTCACGTTCACACCTGGGGAGCGTTGCAACAGTTACTTGTGTTTCATCATTCAAGCTGAGAGTTTTGTCAAGGGGGAGTTTCGATACGTTAACTTGTGGTTTTCATGAGTCACGCACACACCTGGGGAGTGTTGCAACGGATACTTGTATTTCATCATTCAAGCTGGGAGTTTGGTCAACGCGAAGTTTAGATACGATAACTTGTGGTTTTCATGAGTCACGCTCACACCTGGGGAGCGTTGCAACAGTTACTTGTAATTCATCATTCAAGCTGGGAGTTTTGTCAAGGGGGAGTTTCGATATGCCAACTTGTGGATTTCATGAGTCACGCTCACACCTTGGGGGCGTTACAACAGTTAATTGTGTTTCATCATTCAAGCTGGGAGTGTGGTCAAGGTGGAGATTCGATACGTCAACATGTGGTTTTTTTTAAATGAGTCACGTACACATCTGGAGAGTGTTAAACGGATACTTGTGTTTCATCGCTCATGCTGGGAGTTTGGTCAAGGGAGAGTTTCGATACGTCAACTTGTGGTTTTCTTGAGTCACGTACACACCTGGGGAGTGTTGCAACGGATACATATGTGTTATCATTCAAGCTGGGAGTTTGGTCAAGTGCGAGTTTTGATACGTCAACTAGAGTTTTTCATGATTCACACACACACCTGTGGAGTGGTGCAACGGATACTTTTGTTTCATCATTCAAGCTGGGAGTTTGGTCAAGGGGGAGTTTCGATACGTCAACCTGTCATTTTCATGAGTCACGCTAACACCTGGGAAGCGTTTCAACAGTTACTAGTGTTTCATCATTCAAGCTGGGAGTTTGGTCAAGGGGAAGTGTCGATACGTCAACTTGTGGTTTTGATGAGACACGCACACACCTGAGGAGTGTTGCAACGGATACTTGTGTTTCATCATTCAAGCTGGGAGTTTGGTCAAGGGGGAGTTTCGATACGTCAACCTGCTGTTTTTATGAGTCAGGCTCACACCTGAGGAGCGTTGCAACAGTTACTTGTCTTTCATCATTAAAGCCAGAAGTTTTGTCAAGGGGGAGTGTCGATACGTCAACTTGTGGTTTTCATGAGTCACGCTTACACCTGGGGAGTGATTCAACGGATACTTGTGTTTCATCACTCATGCTGGGAGTTTGGCCAAGGGAGAGTTTCGATACGTCAACTTGTGGTTTTCTTGAGTCACGTACTCACCTGGGGAGTGTTTCAACGGATACTTGTTTTTCATCATTCAAGCTGGTAGTGTGGTCAAGGTGGAGATTCGATACGTCAACATGTGGTTTTTTCATGAGTCACGCACACACCTAGGGAGTGATCCAACAGATACTTGTGTTTCATCATTCAAGCTCGGAGTTTGGTCACGATGGAGTTTCGAAACGTCAACTTGTGGTTTTCACGAATCACGCTCACACCTGGGGAGCGTAGCAACAGTTAATTGTGTTTCATCATTCAACGTGGGAGTTTGGTCAAAGGGGAAGTTTCGATGAGTCAACTTGTGGTTTTCATGAGTCACGCACACACCTGGGGAGTGTTGCAACGGATACCTGTGTTTCAACATTCAAGCTGGGAGTTTGGCCAAATGGGAGTTTAGAGTCAATTTGTGGTTGTTATGAGTCACGCTCACGCCTGTGGAGCGTTGCAACAGTTACTTGTGTTTCATCATTCAACGTGGGAGTTTGGTCAAAGGGGAAGTTTCGATGAGTCAACTTGTGGTTTTCATGAGTCACGCACACACCTGGGGAGTGTTGCAACGGATACCTGTGTTTCAACATTCAAGCTGGGAGTTTGGCCAAATGGGAGTTTAGAGTCAATTTGTGGTTGTTATGAGTCACGCTCACGCCTGTGGAGCGTTGCAACAGTTACTTGTGTTTCATCATTCAAGCTGGGAATTTCGTCAAGGGGGAGTTTCGATACGTCAAATTGTGGTTTTCATGAGTCTTGCTCACACCTGGAGAGCGTTGCAACGGATACTTGTGGTTCATCATTCAAGCTGGGAGTTTGGTCATGGGGGAGTTTCGATACGTCAACTTGTGGTTTTCATGATTCACGCACACACCTGGGGTGTGATGCAACGGATACTTTTGTTTTATCATTCAAGCTGGGAGTTTGGTCAAGAAGGAGTTTCGATACATCAACTAGTGGTTTTCATGAGTCACGAACACACCTGGGGAGTGATCCAACAGATACTTGTGTTTCATCATTTAAGCACGGAGTTTGGTCACGTGGGAGTTTCGAAACGTAAACTTGTGTATTTCATGAGTCACTTTCACACCTGCGGAGCGTAGCAACAGTTACTTGTGTTTCATCATTCAAGGTGGGAGTTTGGTCAAAGGGGAAGTTTCGATGCGTCATTTTGTGGTTTAATGAGTCACGCACACACCTGTGGAGCGTTGAAACAGTTACTTGTATTTCGTCATTCAAGCTGGGAGTTCGGTCAAGGAGGAGTTTCGATACGTCAACTTGTGGTTTTCCTGAGTAACGCACACACCTGGGGAGTGATGCAACGGATACTTGTGCTTCATCATTCAAGCTAGGAGTTAGGTCAAAGGGGAGTTTAGATACGTCAACTTGTGGTTTTCATGAGTCACGCACACACCTGGGGAGTGATGCAACGGATACTTGTGTTTCATCACTCATGCTGGGAGTGTGGCCAAGGTGGAGATTCGATACGTCAACATGTGGTTTTTACATGAGTCACGTACACATCTGGAGAGTGTTGCAACGGATACTTGTGTTTCATCACTCATGCTGGGAGTTTGGTCAAGGGGGAGTTTCGATATGTCAACTTGTGGTTTTCATGAGTCACGCACACACCTGGGGAGCGTTGCAACGGATACTTGTGTTTCATCATTTAACCTGGAAGTTTGGTCAGATGGGAGTTTCGAAACGTCAACTTGTGGTTTTTATGAGTCACGCTCACACCTGGGGAGCGTGGCAACAGTTACTTGTGTTCCATCAATCAAGCGGGGAGTTTGGTCAAAGGGGAAGTTTCGATACGTCAAATTGTGGTTTTCATAGGTCACGCACACACCTGGGGAGTGTTGCAACGGATACTTGTGTTTCATCATTCAAGCTGGGAGTTTGGTCAAGTGGGAGTTTCGAAACCGCAAGTGTGTGTTTTCATTAGTCACGCTCACTCCTGGGGAGCGTTGCAACGGATACTTTTGTTTTATCATTCAAGCTGGGAGTTTGGTCAAGTGGGAGTTTCGAAACGTCAACTTGTGGTTTTCATGAGTCACGCTCACACCTGGGGAGCGTTGCAACAGTTACTTGTGTTTCATCATTCAAGCTGAGAGTTTTGTCAAGGGGGAGTTTCGATACGTTAACTTGTGGTTTTCATGAGTCACGCACACACCTGGGGAGTGTTGCCACGGATACTTGTATTTCATCATTCAAGCTGGGAGTGTGGTCAACGCGAAGTTTAGATACGTTAACTTGTGGTTTTCATGAGTCACGCTCACACCTGGGGAGCGTTGCAACAGTTACTTGTAATTCATCATTCAAGCTGGGAGTTTGGTCAAGGGGGAGTTTCGATACGCCAACTTGTGGATTTCATGAGTCACGCTCACACCTTGGGAGCGTTACAACAGTTAATTGTGTTTCATCATTTAAGCACGGAGTTTGGTCACGTGGGAGTTTCGAAACGTAAACTTGTGTATTTCATGAGTCACTTTCACACCTGGGGAGCGTAGCAACAGTTACTTGTGTTTCATCATTCAAGGTGGGAGTTTGGTCAAAGGGGAAGTTTCGATGCGTCATTTTGTGGTTTAATGAGTCACGCACACTGCTGTGGAGCGTTGAAACAGTTACTTGTATTTCATCATTCAAGCTGGGAGTTCGGTCAAGGAGGAGTTTCGATACGTCAACTTGTGGTTTTCATGAGTAACGCACACACCTGGAGAGTGATGCAACGGATACTTGTGCTTCATCATTCAAGCTAGGAGTTAGGTCAAAGGGGAGTTTAAATACGTCAACTTGTGGTTTTCATGAGTCACGCACACACCTGGGGAGTAATGCAACGGATACTTGTGTTTCATCATTCAAGCTTGGAGTTTGGTCAAGGGGGACTTTCGATACGTCAACTAGTGGTTTTCATGAGTCACGCTCACACCTGGGGAGCGTTGCAACGGATACTTGTGTTTCATCATTCAACCTAAGAGATTGGTCAGATGGGAGTTTCGAAACGTCAACTTGTGGTTTTTATGAGTCACGTTCACACCTGGGGAGCGTTGCAACGGGTACTTTTGTTTTATCATTCAAGCTGGGAGTTTGGTCAAGTGGGAGTTTCGAAACGTCAACTTGTGGTTTTCATGAGTCACGTTCACACCTGGGGAGCGTTGCAACAGTTACTTGTGTTTCATCATTCAAGCTGAGAGTTTTGTCAAGGGGGAGTTTCGATACGTTAACTTGTGGTTTTCATGAGTCACGCACACACCTGGGGAGTGTTGCAACGGATACTTGTATTTCATCATTCAAGCTGGGAGTTTGGTCAACGCGAAGTTTAGATACGATAACTTGTGGTTTTCATGAGTCACGCTCACACCTGGGGAGCGTTGCAACAGTTACTTGTAATTCATCATTCAAGCTGGGAGTTTTGTCAAGGGGGAGTTTCGATATGCCAACTTGTGGATTTCATGAGTCACGCTCACACCTTGGGGGCGTTACAACAGTTAATTGTGTTTCATCATTCAAGCTGGGAGTGTGGTCAAGGTGGAGATTCGATACGTCAACATGTGGTTTTTTTTAAATGAGTCACGTACACATCTGGAGAGTGTTAAACGGATACTTGTGTTTCATCGCTCATGCTGGGAGTTTGGTCAAGGGAGAGTTTCGATACGTCAACTTGTGGTTTTCTTGAGTCACGTACACACCTGGGGAGTGTTGCAACGGATACATATGTGTTATCATTCAAGCTGGGAGTTTGGTCAAGTGCGAGTTTTGATACGTCAACTAGAGTTTTTCATGATTCACACACACACCTGTGGAGTGGTGCAACGGATACTTTTGTTTCATCATTCAAGCTGGGAGTTTGGTCAAGGGGGAGTTTCGATACGTCAACCTGTCATTTTCATGAGTCACGCTAACACCTGGGAAGCGTTTCAACAGTTACTAGTGTTTCATCATTCAAGCTGGGAGTTTGGTCAAGGGGAAGTGTCGATACGTCAACTTGTGGTTTTGATGAGACACGCACACACCTGAGGAGTGTTGCAACGGATACTTGTGTTTCATCATTCAAGCTGGGAGTTTGGTCAAGGGGGAGTTTCGATACGTCAACCTGCTGTTTTTATGAGTCAGGCTCACACCTGAGGAGCGTTGCAACAGTTACTTGTCTTTCATCATTAAAGCCAGAAGTTTTGTCAAGGGGGAGTGTCGATACGTCAACTTGTGGTTTTCATGAGTCACGCTTACACCTGGGGAGTGATTCAACGGATACTTGTGTTTCATCACTCATGCTGGGAGTTTGGCCAAGGGAGAGTTTCGATACGTCAACTTGTGGTTTTCTTGAGTCACGTACTCACCTGGGGAGTGTTTCAACGGATACTTGTTTTTCATCATTCAAGCTGGTAGTGTGGTCAAGGTGGAGATTCGATACGTCAACATGTGGTTTTTTCATGAGTCACGCACACACCTAGGGAGTGATCCAACAGATACTTGTGTTTCATCATTCAAGCTCGGAGTTTGGTCACGATGGAGTTTCGAAACGTCAACTTGTGGTTTTCACGAATCACGCTCACACCTGGGGAGCGTAGCAACAGTTAATTGTGTTTCATCATTCAACGTGGGAGTTTGGTCAAAGGGGAAGTTTCGATGAGTCAACTTGTGGTTTTCATGAGTCACGCACACACCTGGGGAGTGTTGCAACGGATACCTGTGTTTCAACATTCAAGCTGGGAGTTTGGCCAAATGGGAGTTTAGAGTCAATTTGTGGTTGTTATGAGTCACGCTCACGCCTGTGGAGCGTTGCAACAGTTACTTGTGTTTCATCATTCAACGTGGGAGTTTGGTCAAAGGGGAAGTTTCGATGAGTCAACTTGTGGTTTTCATGAGTCACGCACACACCTGGGGAGTGTTGCAACGGATACCTGTGTTTCAACATTCAAGCTGGGAGTTTGGCCAAATGGGAGTTTAGAGTCAATTTGTGGTTGTTATGAGTCACGCTCACGCCTGTGGAGCGTTGCAACAGTTACTTGTGTTTCATCATTCAAGCTGGGAATTTCGTCAAGGGGGAGTTTCGATACGTCAAATTGTGGTTTTCATGAGTCTTGCTCACACCTGGAGAGCGTTGCAACGGATACTTGTGGTTCATCATTCAAGCTGGGAGTTTGGTCATGGGGGAGTTTCGATACGTCAACTTGTGGTTTTCATGATTCACGCACACACCTGGGGTGTGATGCAACGGATACTTTTGTTTTATCATTCAAGCTGGGAGTTTGGTCAAGAAGGAGTTTCGATACATCAACTAGTGGTTTTCATGAGTCACGAACACACCTGGGGAGTGATCCAACAGATACTTGTGTTTCATCATTTAAGCACGGAGTTTGGTCACGTGGGAGTTTCGAAACGTAAACTTGTGTATTTCATGAGTCACTTTCACACCTGCGGAGCGTAGCAACAGTTACTTGTGTTTCATCATTCAAGGTGGGAGTTTGGTCAAAGGGGAAGTTTCGATGCGTCATTTTGTGGTTTAATGAGTCACGCACACACCTGTGGAGCGTTGAAACAGTTACTTGTATTTCGTCATTCAAGCTGGGAGTTCGGTCAAGGAGGAGTTTCGATACGTCAACTTGTGGTTTTCCTGAGTAACGCACACACCTGGGGAGTGATGCAACGGATACTTGTGCTTCATCATTCAAGCTAGGAGTTAGGTCAAAGGGGAGTTTAGATACGTCAACTTGTGGTTTTCATGAGTCACGCACACACCTGGGGAGTGATGCAACGGATACTTGTGTTTCATCACTCATGCTGGGAGTGTGGCCAAGGTGGAGATTCGATACGTCAACATGTGGTTTTTACATGAGTCACGTACACATCTGGAGAGTGTTGCAACGGATACTTGTGTTTCATCACTCATGCTGGGAGTTTGGTCAAGGGGGAGTTTCGATATGTCAACTTGTGGTTTTCATGAGTCACGCACACACCTGGGGAGCGTTGCAACGGATACTTGTGTTTCATCATTTAACCTGGAAGTTTGGTCAGATGGGAGTTTCGAAACGTCAACTTGTGGTTTTTATGAGTCACGCTCACACCTGGGGAGCGTGGCAACAGTTACTTGTGTTCCATCAATCAAGCGGGGAGTTTGGTCAAAGGGGAAGTTTCGATACGTCAAATTGTGGTTTTCATAGGTCACGCACACACCTGGGGAGTGTTGCAACGGATACTTGTGTTTCATCATTCAAGCTGGGAGTTTGGTCAAGTGGGAGTTTCGAAACCGCAAGTGTGTGTTTTCATTAGTCACGCTCACTCCTGGGGAGCGTTGCAACGGATACTTTTGTTTTATCATTCAAGCTGGGAGTTTGGTCAAGTGGGAGTTTCGAAACGTCAACTTGTGGTTTTCATGAGTCACGCTCACACCTGGGGAGCGTTGCAACAGTTACTTGTGTTTCATCATTCAAGCTGAGAGTTTTGTCAAGGGGGAGTTTCGATACGTTAACTTGTGGTTTTCATGAGTCACGCACACACCTGGGGAGTGTTGCCACGGATACTTGTATTTCATCATTCAAGCTGGGAGTGTGGTCAACGCGAAGTTTAGATACGTTAACTTGTGGTTTTCATGAGTCACGCTCACACCTGGGGAGCGTTGCAACAGTTACTTGTAATTCATCATTCAAGCTGGGAGTTTGGTCAAGGGGGAGTTTCGATACGCCAACTTGTGGATTTCATGAGTCACGCTCACACCTTGGGAGCGTTACAACAGTTAATTGTGTTTCATCATTTAAGCACGGAGTTTGGTCACGTGGGAGTTTCGAAACGTAAACTTGTGTATTTCATGAGTCACTTTCACACCTGGGGAGCGTAGCAACAGTTACTTGTGTTTCATCATTCAAGGTGGGAGTTTGGTCAAAGGGGAAGTTTCGATGCGTCATTTTGTGGTTTAATGAGTCACGCACACTGCTGTGGAGCGTTGAAACAGTTACTTGTATTTGATCATTCAAGCCTAGGAGTTCGGTCAAGGAGGAGTTTCGATACGTCAACTTGTGGTTTTCATGAGTAACGCACACACCTGGAGAGTGATGCAACGGATACTTGTGCTTCATCATTCAAGCTAGGAGTTAGGTCAAAGGGGAGTTTAGATACGTCAACTTGTGGTTTTCATGAGTCACGCACACACCTGGGGAGTAATGCAACGGATACTTGTGTTTCATCATTCAAGCTTGGAGTTTGGTCAAGGGGGAGTTTCGATACGTCAACTAGTGGTTTTCATGAGTCACGCTCACACCTGGGGAGCGTTGCAACGGATACTTGTGTTTCATCATTCAACCTAAGAGATTGGTCAGATGGGAGTTTCGAAACGTCAACTTGTGGTTTTTATGAGTCACGTTCACACCTGGGGAGCGTTGCAACGGGTACTTTTGTTTTATCATTCAAGCTGGGAGTTTGGTCAAGTGGGAGTTTCGAAACGTCAACTTGTGGTTTTCATGAGTCACGTTCACACCTGGGGAGCGTTGCAACAGTTACTTGTGTTTCATCATTCAAGCTGAGAGTTTTGTCAAGGGGGAGTTTCGATACGTTAACTTGTGGTTTTCATGAGTCACGCACACACCTGGGGAGTGTTGCAACGGATACTTGTATTTCATCATTCAAGCTGGGAGTTTGGTCAACGCGAAGTTTAGATACGATAACTTGTGGTTTTCATGAGTCACGCTCACACCTGGGGAGCGTTGCAACAGTTACTTGTAATTCATCATTCAAGCTGGGAGTTTTGTCAAGGGGGAGTTTCGATATGCCAACTTGTGGATTTCATGAGTCACGCTCACACCTTGGGAGCGTTACAACAGTTAATTGTGTTTCATCATTCAAGCTGGGAGTGTGGTCAAGGTGGAGATTCGATACGTCAACATGTGGTTTTTTTTAAATGAGTCACGTACACATCTGGAGAGTGTTAAACGGATACTTGTGTTTCATCGCTCATGCTGGGAGTTTGGTCAAGGGAGAGTTTCGATACGTCAACTTGTGGTTTTCTTGAGTCACGTACACACCTGGGGAGTGTTGCAACGGATACATATGTGTTATCATTCAAGCTGGGAGTTTGGTCAAGTGCGAGTTTTGATACGTCAACTAGAGTTTTTCATGATTCACACACACACCTGTGGAGTGGTGCAACGGATACTTTTGTTTCATCATTCAAGCTGGGAGTTTGGTCAAGGGGGAGTTTCGATACGTCAACCTGTCATTTTCATGAGTCACGCTAACACCTGGGAAGCGTTTCAACAGTTACTAGTGTTTCATCATTCAAGCTGGGAGTTTGGTCAAGGGGAAGTGTCGATACGTCAACTTGTGGTTTTGATGAGACACGCACACACCTGAGGAGTGTTGCAACGGATACTTGTGTTTCATCATTCAAGCTGGGAGTTTGGTCAAGGGGGAGTTTCGATACGTCAACCTGCTGTTTTTATGAGTCAGGCTCACACCTGAGGAGCGTTGCAACAGTTACTTGTCTTTCATCATTAAAGCCAGAAGTTTTGTCAAGGGGGAGTGTCGATACGTCAACTTGTGGTTTTCATGAGTCACGCTTACACCTGGGGAGTGATTCAACGGATACTTGTGTTTCATCACTCATGCTGGGAGTTTGGCCAAGGGAGAGTTTCGATACGTCAACTTGTGGTTTTCTTGAGTCACGTACTCACCTGGGGAGTGTTGCAACGGATACTTGTTTTTCATCATTCAAGCTGGTAGTGTGGTCAAGGTGGAGATTCGATACGTCAACATGTGGTTTTTTCATGAGTCACGCACACACCTAGGGAGTGATCCAACAGATACTTGTGTTTCATCATTCAAGCTCGGAGTTTGGTCACGATGGAGTTTCGAAACGTCAACTTGTGGTTTTCACGAATCACGCTCACACCTGGGGAGCGTAGCAACAGTTAATTGTGTTTCATCATTCAACGTGGGAGTTTGGTCAAAGGGGAAGTTTCGATGAGTCAACTTGTGGTTTTCATGAGTCACGCACACACCTGGGGAGTGTTGCAACGGATACCTGTGTTTCAACATTCAAGCTGGGAGTTTGGCCAAATGGGAGTTTAGAGTCAATTTTTGGTTGTTATGAGTCACGCTCACGCCTGTGGAGCGTTGCAACAGTTACTTGTGTTTCATCATTCAACGTGGGAGTTTGGTCAAAGGGGAAGTTTCGATGAGTCAACTTGTGGTTTTCATGAGTCACGCACACACCTGGGGAGTGTTGCAACGGATACCTGTGTTTCAACATTCAAGCTGGGAGTTTGGCCAAATGGGAGTTTAGAGTCAATTTGTGGTTGTTATGAGTCACGCTCACGCCTGTGGAGCGTTGCAACAGTTACTTGTGTTTCATCATTCAAGCTGGGAATTTCGTCAAGGGGGAGTTTCGATACGTCAAATTGTGGTTTTCATGAGTCTTGCTCACACCTGGAGAGCGTTGCAACGGATACTTGTGGTTCATCATTCAAGCTGGGAGTTTGGTCATGGGGGAGTTTCGATACGTCAACTTGTGGTTTTCAAGATTCACGCACACACCTGGGGTGTGATGCAACGGATACTTTTGTTTTATCATTCAAGCTGGGAGTTTGGTCAAGAAGGAGTTTCGATACATCAACTAGTGGTTTTCATGAGTCACGCTCACACCTGGGGAGCGTTGCAACGGATACTTGTGGTTCATCATTCAAGCTGGGAGTTTGGTCATGGGGGAGATTCGATACGTCAACTTATGGTTTTCATGATTCACGCTCACACCTGGGGATCGTGGCAACAGTTACTTGTGTTTCATCATTCAAGCTGAGAGTTTGGACAGAGGGGAAGTTTCGATGCGTCAACTGGTGGTTTTCATGAGTCACGCACTTACCTGGGGAGTGTTGCAACGGATACTTGTGTTTCATCACTCATGCTGGGAGTTTTGCCAAGGGAGAGTTTCGATACGTCAACTTGTGGTTTTCTTGTGTCACGTACACACCTGGGGAGTGTGGCAACGGATACTTGTTTTTCATAATTCAAGCTGGGAGTTTGGTCAAGGGGGAATTACGAAACGTGAACTTGTGGTTTTCTTGAGTAACAGTCACACCTGGGGAGCGTTGCAACGGATACTTGTGTTTCATCATTCATGCTGGATGTTTGGTCTAGGTGGAGTTTCGATGCGTCAACTTGTGGTTTTTATGAGTCACGCACACACCTGGGGATTGTTGCAACGGATACTTGTGTTTCATCATTCAAGCTTGGAGTGTGGTCAAGGGGGAGATTCGATTCGTCAACTTGTGGTTTTCATGAGTCACGCACACACCTGGGGAGTGATGCAACGGATACTTGTGTTTTATCATTCAAGCTGGGAGTTTGGTCAAGGGGGAGTTTTGATACGTCAACTAGTGTTTTTCATGAGTCACGCTCACACCTGGGGAGCGTTGCAACGGATACTTGTGGTTCATCATTCAAGTTGGGAGTTTGGTCATGGGGGAGATTCGTTACGTCAACTTGTGGTTTTCATGATTCACGCTCACACTTGGGGAGCGTGGCAACAGTTACTTGTGTTTCATCATTAAAGCTGATAGTTTGGACAAAGAGGAAGTTTCGATGCGTCAACTGGTGGTTTTCATGAGTCACGCACTCATCTGGGGAGTTTTGCAACGGATACTTGTGTTTCATCACTCATGCTAGGAATTTTGCCAAGGGAGAGTTTCGAAACGTGAACTTGTGGTTTTCTTGAGTAAAAGTCACACCTGGGGAGCGTTGCAACGGATACTTGTGTTTCATCATTCATGCTGGATGTTTGGTCTAGGGGGAGTTTCGATACGTCAACTTGTGGTTTTCATGAGTCATGCACACACATGGGAGGCGTTGAAACATTTACTTGTGTTTCATCATTCAAGCTGGGAGTTTGGTCAAGGGGAAGTTTCGATTTGTCAACTTGTGGTTTTCATGAGTCACGCACACACCTGGGGAGTGTTGCAACGGGTACTTGTGTTTCATCATTCAAGCTTGGAGTGTTGTCAAGGGGGAGATTTGATTCGTCAACTTGTGGTTTTCATGAGTCACGCACACACCCGGGGAGTGTATCAACAGTTACTTTTATTTCATCATTCAAACTGGGAGTGTGGCCAAGGTGGAGATTCGATACGTCAACATGTGGTTTTTACATGAGTCACGTACACATCTGGAGAGTGTTGCAACGGATACTTGTGTTTCATCACTCATGCTGGGAGTTTGGTCAAGGGGGAGTTTCGATATGTCAACTTGTGGTTTTCATGAGTCACGCACACACCTGGGGAGCATTGCAACAGTTACTTGTGTTTCATCATTCAAGCTGGGAGTTTGGTCAAGAGGGAGTTTCGATACGTCAACTTGTGGTTATCATGAGTCTTGCTCACACCTGGAGAGCGTTGCAACGGATACTTGTGGTTCATCATTCAAGCTGGGAGTTTGGTCATGGGGGAGTTTCGATACGTCAACTTGTGGTTTTCATGAGTCACGCTCACACCTGGGGAGCGTTGCAAAGGATACTTGTGGTTCAACATTCACGCTGGGAGTTTGGTCATGGGGGAGTTTCGATACGTCAACTTGTGGTTTTCAAGAGTCACACACACAACTGGGGACAGATGCAACGGATACTTGTGTTTAATAATTCAAGCTGGAATTTTGGTCAATTGGGAGTTTCGATACGTCAACTTGTGGTAATCATGAGTCTTGCTCACACCTGGAGAGCGTTGCAACAGTTACTTGTGTTTCATCATTCAAGCTGGGTTTTTGTGGTCAAGCGGGAGTTTCGATGCGTCAACTTGTGGTTTTCATGAGTCTTGCTCACACCTGGAGAGCGTTGCAACGGATACTTGTGGTTCATCATTCAAGCTGGGAGTTTGGTCATGGGGGAGTTTCGATACGTCAACTTGTGGTTTTCATGTTTCACGCTCACACCTGGGAGCGGAGCAACAGTTACTTGTGTTTCATCATTCAAGGTGGTAGTTTGGTCAAAGGGGAAGTTTCGATACGTCAACTTGTGGTTTTCATGAGTCACGAACACACCTGGGGAGTGATCCAACAGATACTTGTGTTTCATCATTTAAGCACGGAGTTTGGTCACGTGGGAGTTTCGAAACGTAAACTTGTGTATTTCATGAGTCACTTTCACACCTGCGGAGCGTAGCAACAGTTACTTGTGTTTCATCATTCAAGGTGGGAGTTTGGTCAAAGGGGAAGTTTCGATGCGTCATTTTGTGGTTTAATGAGTCACGCACACACCTGTGGAGCGTTGAAACAGTTACTTGTATTTCATCATTCAAGCTGGGAGTTCGGTCAAGGAGGAGTTTCGATACGTCAACTTGTGGTTTTCCTGAGTAACGCACACACCTGGGGAGTGATGCAACGGATACTTGTGCTTCATCATTCAAGCTAGGAGTTAGGTCAAAGGGGAGTTTAGATACGTCAACTTGTGGTTTTCATGAGTCACGCACACACCTGGGGAGTGATGCAACGGATACTTGTGTTTCATCACTCATGCTGGGAGTGTGGCCAAGGTGGAGATTCGATACGTCAACATGTGGTTTTTACATGAGTCACGTACACATCTGGAGAGTGTTGCAACGGATACTTGTGTTTCATCACTCATGCTGGGAGTTTGGTCAAGGGGGAGTTTCGATATGTCAACTTGTGGTTTTCATGAGTCACGCACACACCTGGGGAGCGTTGCAACGGATACTTGTGTTTCATCATTTAACCTGGAAGTTTGGTCAGATGGGAGTTTCGAAACGTCAACTTGTGGTTTTTATGAGTCACGCTCACACCTGGGGAGCGTGGCAACAGTTACTTGTGTTCCATCAATCAAGCGGGGAGTTTGGTCAAAGGGGAAGTTTCGATACGTCAAATTGTGGTTTTCATAGGTCACGCACACACCTGGGGAGTGTTGCAACGGATACTTGTGTTTCATCATTCAAGCTGGGAGTTTGGTCAAGTGGGAGTTTCGAAACCGCAAGTGTGTGTTTTCATTAGTCACGCTCACTCCTGGGGAGCGTTGCAACGGATACTTTTGTTTTATCATTCAAGCTGGGAGTTTGGTCAAGTGGGAGTTTCGAAACGTCAACTTGTGGTTTTCATGAGTCACGCTCACACCTGGGGAGTGTTGCAACGGATACTTGTATTTCATCATTCAAGCTGGGAGTGTGGTCAACGCGAAGTTTAGATACGTTAACTTGTGGTTTTCATGAGTCACGCTCACACCTGGGGAGCGTTGCAACAGTTACTTGTAATTCATCATTCAAGCTGGGAGTTTGGTCAAGGGGGAGTTTCGATACGCCAACTTGTGGATTTCATGAGTCACGCTCACACCTTGGGAGCGTTACAACAGTTAATTGTGTTTCATCATTTAAGCACGGAGTTTGGTCACGTGGGAGTTTCGAAACGTAAACTTGTGTATTTCATGAGTCACTTTCACACCTGGGGAGCGTAGCAACAGTTACTTGTGTTTCATCATTCAAGGTGGGAGTTTGGTCAAAGGGGAAGTTTCGATGCGTCATTTTGTGGTTTAATGAGTCACGCACACACCTGTGGAGCGTTGAAACAGTTACTTGTATTTCATCATTCAAGCTGGGAGTTCGGTCAAGGAGGAGTTTCGATACGTCAACTTGTGGTTTTCATGAGTAACGCACACACCTGGAGAGTGATGCAACGGATACTTGTGCTTCATCATTCAAGCTAGGAGTTAGGTCAAAGGGGAGTTTAGATACGTCAACTTGTGGTTTTCATGAGTCACGCACACACCTGGGGAGTGATGCAACGGATACTTGTGTTTCATCATTCAAGCTTGGAGTTTGGTCAAGGGGGAGTTTCGATACGTCAACTAGTGGTTTTCATGAGTCACGCTCACACCTGG
This sequence comes from Pyrrhosoma nymphula, assembly GCA_963573305.1. Lineage (NCBI taxonomy): Eukaryota > Metazoa > Arthropoda > Insecta > Odonata > Coenagrionidae > Pyrrhosoma > Pyrrhosoma nymphula. The sequence continues at coordinate 150,238,986 of OY754332.1, forward strand.
GGAGCGTTGCAACGGATACTTGTGTTTCATCATTCAACCTGGAAGATTGGTCAGATGGGAGTTTCGAAACGTCAACTTGTGGTTTTTATGAGTCACGCTCACACCTGGGGAGCGTTGCAACGGATACTTTTGTTTTATCATTCAAGCTGGGAGTTTGGTCAAGTGGGAGTTTCGAAACGTCAACTTGTGGTTTTCATGAGTCACGTTCACACCTGGGGAGCGTTGCAACAGTTACTTGTGTTTCATCATTCAAGCTGAGAGTTTTGTCAAGGGGGAGTTTCGATACGTTAACTTGTGGTTTTCATGAGTCACGCACACACCTGGGGAGTGTTGCAACGGATACTTGTATTTCATCATTCAAGCTGGGAGTGTGGTCAACGCGAAGTTTAGATACGTTAACTTGTGGTTTTCATGAGTCACGCTCACACCTGGGGAGCGTTGCAACAGTTACTTGTAATTCATCATTCAAGCTGGGAGTTTTGTCAAGGGGGAGTTTCGATATGCCAACTTGTGGATTTCATGAGTCACGCTCACACCTTGGGAGCGTTACAACAGTTAATTGTGTTTCATCATTCAAGGTGGGAGTGTGGTCAAGGTGGAGATTCGATACGTCAACATGTGGTTTTTTTTAAATGAGTCACGTACACATCTGGAGAGTGTTAAACGGATACTTGTGTTTCATCGCTCATGCTGGGAGTTTGGTCAAGGGAGAGTTTCGATACGTCAACTTGTGGTTTTCTTGAGTCACGTACACACCTGGGGAGTGTTGCAACGGATACATATGTGTTATCATTCAAGCTGGGAGTTTGGTCAAGTGCGAGTTTTGTTACGTCAACTAGAGTTTTTCATGATTCACACACACACCTGGGGAGTGGTGCAACGGATACTTGTGTTTCATCATTCAAGCTGGGAGTTTGGTCAAGGGGGAGTTTCGATACGTCAACCTGTCATTTTCATGAGTCACGCTAACACCTAAGAAGCGTTTCAACAGTTACTAGTGTTTCATCATTCAAGCTGGGAGTTTGGTCAAGGGGAAGTGTCGATACGTCAACTTGTGGTTTTGATGAGACACGCACACACCTGAGGAGTGTTGCAACGGATACTTGTGTTTCATCATTCAAGCTGGGAGTTTGGTCAAGGGGGAGTTTCGATACGTCAACCTGCTGTTTTTATGAGTCAGGCTCACACCTGAGGAGCGTTGCAACAGTTACTTGTCTTTCATCATTAAAGCCAGAAGTTTTGTCAAGGGGGAGTGTCGATACGTCAACTTGTGGTTCTCATGAGTCACGCTTACACCTGGGGAGTGATTCAACGGATACTTGTGTTTCATCACTCATGCTGGGAGTTTGGCCAAGGGAGAGTTTCGATACGTCAACTTGTGGTTTTCTTGAGTCACGTACTCACCTGGGGAGTGTTGCAACGGATACTTGTTTTTCATCATTCAAGCTGGTAGTGTGGTCAAGGTGGAGATTCGATACGTCAACATGTGGTTTTTTCATGAGTCACGCACACACCTAGGGAGTGATCCAACAGATACTTGTGTTTCATCATTCAAGCTCGGAGTTTGGTCACGATGGAGTTTCGAAACGTCAACTTGTGGTTTTCACGAATCACGCTCACACCTGGGGAGCGTAGCAACAGTTAATTGTGTTTCAACATTCAACGTGGGAGTTTGGTCAAAGGGGAAGTTTCTATGAGTCAACTTGTGGTTTTCATGAGTCACGCACACACCTGGGGAGTGTTGCAACGGATACCTGTGTTTCAACATTCAAGCTGTGAGTTTGGCCAAATGGGAGTTTAGAGTCAATTTGTGGTTGTTATGAGTCACGCTCACGCCTGTGGAGCGTTGCAACAGTTACTTGTGTTTCATCATTCAACGTGGGAGTTTGGTCAAAGGGGAAGTTTCGATGAGTCAACTTGTGGTTTTCATGAGTCACGCACACACCTGGGGAGTGTTGCAACGGATACCTGTGTTTCAACATTCAAGCTGGGAGTTTGGCCAAATGGGAGTTTAGAGTCAATTTGTGGTTGTTATGAGTCACGCTCACGCCTGTGGAGCGTTGCAACAGTTACTTGTGTTTCATCATTCAAGCTGGGAATTTCGTCAAGGGGGAGTTTCGATACGTCAAATTGTGGTTTTCATGAGTCTTGCTCACACCTGGAGAGCGTTGCAACGGATACTTGTGGTTCATCATTCAAGCTGGGAGTTTGGTCATGGGGGAGTTTCGATACGTCAACTTGTGGTTTTCATGATTCACGCACACACCTGGGGTGTGATGCAACGGATACTTTTGTTTTATCATTCAAGCTGGGAGTTTGGTCAAGAAGGAGTTTCGATACATCAACTAGTGGTTTTCATGAGTCACGCTCACACCTGGGGAGCGTTGCAACGGATACTTGTGGTTCATCATTCAAGCTGGGAGTTTGGTCATGGGGGAGATTCGATACGTCAACTTATGGTTTTCATGATTCACGCTCACACCTGGGGATCGTGGCAACAGTTACTTGTGTTTCATCATTCAAGCTGAGAGTTTGGACAGAGGGGAAGTTTCGATGCGTCAACTGGTGGTTTTCATGAGTCACGCACTTACCTGGGGAGTGTTGCAACGGATACTTGTGTTTCATCACTCATGCTGGGAGTTTTGCCAAGGGAGAGTTTCGATACGTCAACTTGTGGTTTTCTTGTGTCACGTACACACCTGGGGAGTGTGGCAACGGATACTTGTTTTTCATAATTCAAGCTGGGAGTTTGGTCAAGGGGGAATTACGAAACGTGAACTTGTGGTTTTCTTGAGTAACAGTCACACCTGGGGAGCGTTGCAACGGATACTTGTGTTTCATCATTCAAGCTTGGAGTGTGGTCAAGGGGGAGATTCGATTCGTCAACTAGTGGTTTTCATGAGTCACGCACACACCTGGGAGGCGTTGCAACAGTTACTTTTATTTCATCATTCAAGCTGGGAGTGTGGCCAAGGTGGAGATTCGATACGTCAACATGTGGTTTTTACATGAGTCACGTACACATCTGGAGAGTGTTGCAACGGATACTTGTGTTTCATCACTCATGCTGGGAGTTTGGTCAAGGGGGAGTTTCGATACGTCAACTTGTGGTTTTCATGAGTCACGCACACACCTGGGGAGTGTTGCAACAGTTACTTGTGTTTCATCATTCAAGCTGGGAGTTTGGTCAAGGGGGAGTTTCGATACGTCAACTTGTGGTTTTCATGAGTCTTGCTCACACCTGGAGAGCGTTGCAACGGATACTTGTGGTTCATCATTCAAGCTGGGAGTTTGGTCATGGGGGAGTTTCGATACGTCTACTTGTGTTTTTCATGAGTCACGCTCACACCTGGGGAGCGTTGCAACGGATACTTGTGGTTCATTAATCAAGCTGGGAGTTTGGTCATGGGGGAGAGTCGATACGTCAACTTGTGGTTTTTTCAGTCACACACACAACTGGGGAGTGATGCAACGGATACTTGTGTTTAATAATTCAAGCTGGAATTATGGTCAATTGGGAGTTTCGAAACGGCAACTTGTGGTTTTTATGAGTCACGCTCACACCTGGTGAGTGTTGCAACGGATACTTGTATTTCATCACTCATGCTGGGTGTTTGGTCAAGGGAGAGTTTCGATACGTCAACTTGTGGTTTTCTTGAGTCACGTACACATTGGGGAGTGTTGCAACGGATACTTTTGTGTTATCATTCAAGCTGGGAGTTTGGTCAAGGGGGAGTTTCGATACGTCAACTTGTGGTTTTTATGAGTCACGCACACACCTGGGGAGCGTAGCAACAGTTACTTGTGTTTCATCATTCAAGGTGGGAGTTTGGTCAAAGGGGAAGTTTCCATGAGTCAACTTGTGGTTTTCATGAGTCACGCACACACCTGGGGAGTGTTGCAACGTGTACTTGTGTTTCAACATTCAAGCTGGGAGTTTGGTCAAGGGGGAGTTTCGATACGTCAACTTGTGGTTTTCATGAGTCATGCACACACATGGGAGGCGTTGAAACATTTACTTGTGTTTCATCATTCAAGCTGGGGGTTTGGTCAAGGGGAAGTTTCGATTTGTCAACTTGTGGTTTTCATGAGTCACGCACACACCTGGGGAGTGTTGCAACGGGTACTTGTGTTTCATCATTCAAGCTTGAAGTGTTGTCAAGGGGGAGATTTGATTCGTCAACTTGTGGTTTTCATGAGTCACGCACACACCCGGGGAGTGTATCAACAGTTACTTTTATTTCATCATTCAAGCTGGGAGTGTGGCCAAGGTGGAGATTCGATACGTCAACATGTGGTTTTTACATGAGTCACGTACACATCTGGAGAGTGTTGCAACGGATACTTGTGTTTCATCACTCATGCTGGGAGTTTGGTCAAGGGGGAGTTTCGATATGTCAACTTGTGGTTTTCATGAGTCACGCACACACCTGGGGAGCATTGCAACAGTTACTTGTGTTTCATCATTCAAGCTGGGAGTTTGGTCAAGGGGGAGTTTCGATACGTCAACTTGTGGTTATCATGAGTCTTGCTCACACCTGGAGAGCGTTGCAACGGATACTTGTGGTTCATCATTCAAGCTGGGAGTTTGGTCATGGGGGAGTTTCGATACGTCAACTTGTGGTTTTCATGAGTCACGCTCACACCTGGGGAGCGTTGCAAAGGATACTTGTGGTTCATCATTCAAGCTGGGAGTTTGGTCATGGGGGAGTTTCGATACGTCAACTTGTGGTTTTCAAGAGTCACACACACAACTGGGGACAGATGCAACGGATACTTGTGTTTAATAATTCAAGCTGGAATTTTGGTCAATTGGGAGTTTCGATACGTCAACTTGTGGTAATCATGAGTCTTGCTCACACCTGGAGAGCGTTGCAACAGTTACTTGTGTTTCATCATTCAAGCTGGGTTTTTGGTCAAGGGGGAGTTTCGATACGTCAACTTGTGGTTTTCATGAGTCTTGCTCACACCTGGAGAGCGTTGCAACGGATACTTGTGGTTCATCATTCAAGCTGGGAGTTTGGTCATGGGGGAGTTTCGATACGTCAACTTGTGGTTTTCATGTGTCACGCTCACACCTGGGAGCGGAGCAACAGTTACTTGTGTTTCATCATTCAAGGTGGTAGTTTGGTCAAAGGGGAAGTTTCGATACGTCAACTTGTGGTTTTCATGAGTCACGAACACACCTGGGGAGTGATCCAACAGATACTTGTGTTTCATCATTTAAGCACGGAGTTTGGTCACGTGGGAGTTTCGAAACGTAAACTTGTGTATTTCATGAGTCACTTTCACACCTGCGGAGCGTAGCAACAGTTACTTGTATTTCATCATTCAAGGTGGGAGTTTGGTCAAAGGGGAAGTTTCGATGCGTCATTTTGTGGTTTAATGAGTCACGCACACACCTGTGGAGCGTTGAAACAGTTACTTGTATTTCATCATTCAAGCTGGGAGTTCGGTCAAGGAGGAGTTTCGAAACGTCAACTTGTGGTTTTCATGAGTAACGCACACACCTGGGGAGTGATGCAACGGATACTTGTGCTTCATCATTCAAGCTAGGAGTTAGGTCAAAGGGGAGTTTAGATACGTCAACTTGTGGTTTTCATGAGTCACGCACACACCTGGGGAGTGATGCAACGGATACTTGTGTTTCATCATTCAAGCTTGGAGTTTGGTCAAGGGGGAGTTTCGATACGTCAACTAGTGGTTTTCATGAGTCACGCTCACACCTGGGGAGCGTTGCAACGGATACTTGTGTTTCATCATTTAACCTGGAAGTTTGGTCAGATGGGAGTTTCGAAACGTCAACTTGTGGTTTTTATGAGTCACGCTCACACCTGGGGAGCGTGGCAACAGTTACTTGTGTTCCATCAATCAAGCGGGGAGTTTGGTCAAAGGGGAAGTTTCGATACGTCAAATTGTGGTTTTCATAGGTCACGCACACACCTGGGGAGTGTTGCAACGGATACTTGTGTTTCATCATTCAAGCTGGGAGTTTGGTCAAGTGGGAGTTTCGAAACCGCAAGTGTGTGTTTTCATTAGTCACGCTCACTCCTGGGGAGCGTTGCAACGGATACTTTTGTTTTATCATTCAAGCTGGGAGTTTGGTCAAGTGGGAGTTTCGAAACGTCAACTTGTGGTTTTCATGAGTCACGCTCACACCTGGGGAGCGTTGCAACAGTTACTTGTGTTTCATCATTCAAGCTGAGAGTTTTGTCAAGGGGGAGTTTCGATACGTTAACTTGTGGTTTTCATGAGTCACGCACACACCTGGGGAGTGTTGCAACGGATACTTGTATTTCATCATTCAAGCTGGGAGTGTGGTCAACGCGAAGTTTAGATACGTTAACTTGTGGTTTTCATGAGTCACGCTCACACCTGGGGAGCGTTGCAACAGTTACTTGTAATTCATCATTCAAGCTGGGAGTTTGGTCAAGGGGGAGTTTCGATACGCCAACTTGTGGATTTCATGAGTCACGCTCACACCTTGGGAGCGTTACAACAGTTAATTGTGTTTCATCATTTAAGCACGGAGTTTGGTCACGTGGGAGTTTCGAAACGTAAACTTGTGTATTTCATGAGTCACTTTCACACCTGGGGAGCGTAGCAACAGTTACTTGTGTTTCATCATTCAAGGTGGGAGTTTGGTCAAAGGGGAAGTTTCGATGCGTCATTTTGTGGTTTAATGAGTCACGCACACACCTGTGGAGCGTTGAAACAGTTACTTGTATTTCATCATTCAAGCTGGGAGTTCGGTCAAGGAGGAGTTTCGATACGTCAACTTGTGGTTTTCATGAGTAACGCACACACCTGGGGAGTGATGCAACGGATACTTGTGCTTCATCATTCAAGCTAGGAGTTAGGTCAAAGGGGAGTTTAGATACGTCAACTTGTGGTTTTCATGAGTCACGCACACACCTGGGGAGTGATGCAACGGATACTTGTGTTTCATCATTCAAGCTTGGAGTTTGGTCAAGGGGGAGTTTCGATACGTCAACTAGTGGTTTTCATGAGTCACGCTCACACCTGGGGAGCGTTGCAACGGATACTTGTGTTTCATCATTCAACCTGGAAGTTTGGTCAGATGGGAGTTTCGAAACGTCAACTTGTGGTTTTTATGAGTCACGCTCACACCTGGGGAGCGTTGCAACGGATACTTTTGTTTTATCATTCAAGCTGGGAGTTTGGTCAAGTGGGAGTTTCGAAACGTCAACTTGTGGTTTTCATGAGTCACGCTCACACCTGGGGAGCGTTGCAACAGTTACTTGTGTTTCATCATTCAAGCTGAGAGTTTTGTCAAGGGGGAGTTTCGATACGTTAACTTGTGGTTTTCATGAGTCACGCACACACCTGGGGAGTGTTGCAACGGATACTTGTATTTCATCATTCAAGCTGGGAGTGTGGTCAACGCGAAGTTTAGATACGTTAACTTGTGGTTTTCATGAGTCACGCTCACACCTGGGGAGCGTTGCAACAGTTACTTGTAATTCATCATTCAAGCTGGGAGTTTTGTCAAGGGGGAGTTTCGATACGCCAACTTGTGGATTTCATGAGTCACGCTCACACCTTGGGAGCGTTACAACAGTTAATTGTGTTTCATCATTCAAGCTGGGAGTGTGGTCAAGGTGGAGATTCGATACGTCAACATGTGGTTTTTTTTTAATGAGTCACGTACACATCTGGAGAGTGTTAAACGGATACTTGTGTTTCATCGCTCATGCTGGGAGTTTGGTCAAGGGAGAGTTTCGATACGTCAACTTGTGGTTTTCTTGAGTCACGTACACACCTGGGGAGTGTTGCAACGGATACATATGTGTTATCATTCAAGCTGGGAGTTTGGTCAAGTGCGAGTTTTGATACGTCAACTAGAGTTTTTCTTGATTCACACACACACCTGGGGAGTGGTGCAACGGATACTTGTGTTTCATCATTCAAGCTGGGAGTTTGGTCAAGGGGGAGTTTCGATACGTCAACCTGTCATTTTCATGAGTCACGCTAACACCTGGGAAGCGTTTCAACAGTTACTAGTGTTTCATCATTCAAGCTGGGAGTTTGGTCAAGGGGAAGTGTCGATACGTCAACTTGTGGTTTTGATGAGACACGCACACACCTGAGGAGTGTTGCAACGGATACTTGTGTTTCATCATTCAAGCTGGGAGTTTGGTCAAGGGGGAGTTTCGATACGTCAACCTGCTGTTTTTATGAGTCAGGCTCACACCTGAGGAGCGTTGCAACAGTTACTTGTCTTTCATCATTAAAGCCAGAAGTTTTGTCAAGGGGGAGTGTCGATACGTCAACTTGTGGTTTTCATGAGTCACGCTTACACCTGGGGAGTGATTCAACGGATACTTGTGTTTCATCACTCATGCTGGGAGTTTGGCCAAGGGAGAGTTTCGATACGTCAACTTGTGGTTTTCTTGAGTCACGTACTCACCTGGGGAGTGTTGCAACGGATACTTGTTTTTCATCATTCAAGCTGGTAGTGTGGTCAAGGTGGAGATTCGATACGTCAACATGTGGTTTTTTCATGAGTCACGCACACACCTAGGGAGTGATCCAACAGATACTTGTGTTTCATCATTCAAGCTCGGAGTTTGGTCACGATGGAGTTTCGAAACGTCAACTTGTGGTTTTCACGAATCACGCTCACACCTGGGGAGCGTAGCAACAGTTAATTGTGTTTCATCATTCAACGTGGGAGTTTGGTCAAAGGGGAAGTTTCGATGAGTCAACTTGTGGTTTTCATGAGTCACGCACACACCTGGGGAGTGTTGCAACGGATACCTGTGTTTCAACATTCAAGCTGGGAGTTTGGCCAAATGGGAGTTTAGAGTCAATTTGTGGTTGTTATGAGTCACGCTCACGCCTGTGGAGCGTTGCAACAGTTACTTGTGTTTCATCATTCAACGTGGGAGTTTGGTCAAAGGGGAAGTTTCGATGAGTCAACTTGTGGTTTTCATGAGTCACGCACACACCTGGGGAGTGTTGCAACGGATACCTGTGTTTCAACATTCAAGCTGGGAGTTTGGCCAAATGGGAGTTTAGAGTCAATTTGTGGTTGTTATGAGTCACGCTCACGCCTGTGGAGCGTTGCAACAGTTACTTGTGTTTCATCATTCAAGCTGGGAATTTCGTCAAGGGGGAGTTTCGATACGTCAAATTGTGGTTTTCATGAGTCTTGCTCACACCTGGAGAGCGTTGCAACGGATACTTGTGGTTCATCATTCAAGCTGGGAGTTTGGTCATGGGGGAGTTTCGATACGTCAACTTGTGGTTTTCATGATTCACGCACACACCTGGGGTGTGATGCAACGGATACTTTTGTTTTATCATTCAAGCTGGGAGTTTGGTCAAGAAGGAGTTTCGATACATCAACTAGTGGTTTTCATGAGTCACGCTCACACCTGGGGAGCGTTGCAACGGATACTTGTGGTTCATCATTCAAGCTGGGAGTTTGGTCATGGGGGAGATTCGATACGTCAACTTATGGTTTTCATGATTCACGCTCACACCTGGGGATCGTGGCAACAGTTACTTGTGTTTCATCATTCAAGCTGAGAGTTTGGACAGAGGGGAAGTTTCGATGCGTCAACTGGTGGTTTTCATGAGTCACGCACTTACCTGGGGAGTGTTGCAACGGATACTTGTGTTTCATCACTCATGCTGGGAGTTTTGCCAAGGGAGAGTTTCGATACGTCAACTTGTGGTTTTCTTGAGTAACAGTCACACCTGGGGAGCGTTGCAACGGATACTTGTGTTTCATCATTCATGCTGGATGTTTGGTCTAGGTGGAGTTTCGATGCGTCAACTTGTGGTTTTCATGAGTCACGGACACACCTGGGGATTGTTGCAACGGATACTTGTGTTTCATCATTCAAGCTTGGAGTGTGGTCAAGGGGGAGATTCGATTCGTCAACTAGTGGTTTTCATGAGTCACGCACACACCTGGGAGGCGTTGCAACAGTTACTTTTATTTCATCATTCAAGCTGGGAGTGTGGCCAAGGTGGAGATTCGATACGTCAACATGTGGTTTTTACATGAGTCACGTACACATCTGGAGAGTGTTGCAACGGATACTTGTGTTTCATCACTCATGCTGGGAGTTTGGTCAAGGGGGAGTTTCGATACGTCAACTTGTGGTTTTCATGAGTCACGCACACACCTGGGGAGTGTTGCAACAGTTACTTGTGTTTCATCATTCAAGCTGGGAGTTTGGTCAAGGGGGAGTTTCGATACGTCAACTTGTGGTTTTCATGAGTCTTGCTCACACCTGGAGAGCGTTGCAACGGATACTTGTGGTTCATCATTCAAGCTGGGAGTTTGGTCATGGGGGAGTTTCGATACGTCAACTTGTGGTTTTCATGAGTCACGCTCACACCTGGGGAGCGTTGCAACAGATACTTGTGGTTCATCAATCAAGCTGGGAGTTTGGTCATGGGGGAGAGTCGATACGTCAACTTGTGGTTTTTTCAGTCACACACACAACTGGGGAGTGATGCAACGGATACTTGTGTTTAATAATTCAAGCTGGAATTATGGTCAATTGGGAGTTTCGAAACGGCAACTTGTGGTTTTTATGAGTAACGCTCACTCCTGGTGAGTGTTGCAACGGATACTTATATTTCATCACTCATGCTGGGTGTTTGGTCAAGGGAGAGTTTCGATACGTCAACTTGTGGTTTTCTTGAGTCACGTACACACCTGGGGAGTGTTGCAACGGATACTTTTGTGTTATCATTCAAGCTGGGAGTTTGGTCAAGGGGGAGTTTCGATACGTCAACTTGTGGTTTTTATGAGTCACGCACACACCTGGGGAGCGTAGCAACAGTTACTTGTGTTTCATCATTCAAAGTGGGAGTTTGGTCAAAGGGGAAGTTTCCATGAGTCAACTTGTGGTTTTCATGAGTCACGCACACACCTGGGGAGTGTTGCAACGTGTACTTGTGTTTCAACATTCAAGCTGGGAGTTTGGTCAAGGGGGAGTTTCGATACGTTAACTTGTGGTTTTCATGAGTCACGCACACACCTGGGGAGTGTTGCAACGTGTACTTGTGTTTCAACATTCAAGCTGGGAGTTTGGTCAAGGGGGAGTTTCGATACGTCAACTTGTGGTTTTCATGAGTCACGCTCACACCTGGGGAGCGTTGCAACGGATACTTGTGGTTCATCATTCAAGCTGGCAGTTTGGTCAAGTGGGAGTTTCGAAACGTCAACTTGTGGTTTTTATGAGTCACGCTCTCACCTGGGGAGCGTGGCAACAGTTACTTGTGTTTCATCATTCAAGCTAAGAGTTTGATCAAAGTGGAAGTTTCGATGCGTCAACTTGAGCTTGTCATGAGTCACGCACACACCTGGGGAGTGTTGCAACGGATACTTATGTTTCATCACTCATGCTGGGAGTTTGGCCAAGGGAGAGTTTCGATTCGTAACTTGTGGTTTTCTTGAGTCACGTACACACTTGGGGAGTGTTGCAACGGATACTTGTTTTTCATAATTCAAGCTGGGAGTTTGGTCAAGGGGGAATTTCGAAACGTCAACTTGTGGTTTTCTTGATTAACGCTCACACATGGGGAGCGTTGCAACGGATACTTGTGTTTCATCATTCATGCTGGAAGTTTGGTCTAGGGGGAGTTTCGATACGTCAACTTGTGGTTTTCATGAGTCAAGCACACACATGGGAGGCGTTGAAACATTTACTTGTGTTTCATCATTCATGCTGGGAGTGTGGTATAAGGGGGAGATTCGATACGTCAACATGTGGTTTTTTCATGAGTCACGTACACATCTTGAGAGTGTTGCAACGGTTACTTGTGTTTCATCACTCATGCTGGGAGTTTGGTCAAGGGAGAGTTTCGATACGTCAACTTGTGGTTTTCTTGAGTCACGTACACACCTGGGGAGTGTTGCAACGGATACTTTTGTGTTATCATTCAAGCTGGGAATTTGGTCAAGGGGGAGTTTCGATATGTCAACTTGTGGTTTTCATGAGTCACGCACACACCTGGGGAGCGTTACAACAGTTACTTGTGTTTCATCATTCAAGCTGGGAGTTTCGTCAAGGGGGAGTTTCGATACGTCAAATTGTGGTTTTCATGATTCTTGCTCACACCTGGAGAGCGTTGCAACGGATACTTGTGGTTCATCATTCAAGCTGGGAGTTTGGTCATTGGGGAGTTTCGATACGACAACTTGTGGTTTTCATGAATCACGCTCACACCTGGGGAGCGTAGCAACAGTTACTTGTGTTTCATCATTCAAGGTGGTAGTTTGGTCAAAGGGGAAGTTTCGATACGTAAACTTGTGGTTTTCATGAGTTACGCACACACCTAGGGAGTGATCCAACGGATACTTGTGTTTCATCATTCAAGCTCGGAGTTTGGTCACGTTGGAGTTTCGAAACGTCAACTTGTGGTTTTCATGTGTCACGCTCACACCTGGGGAGCGTTGCAACAGTTACTTGTGTTTCATCATTCAAGCTGGGAGTTTGGTCAAGGAGGAGTTTCGATACGTCAACTTGTGGTTTTCATGAGTAACGCTCACACATGGGGAGCGTTGCAACGGATACTTGTGTTTCATCACTCATGCTGGGAGTTTTGCCAAGGGAGAGTTTCGAAACGTGAACTTGTGGTTTTCTTGAGTAACAGTCACACCTGGGGAGCGTTGCAACGGATACTTGTGTTTCATCATTCATGCTGGAAGTTTGGTCTAGAGGGAGTTTCGATACGTCAACTTGTAGTTTTCATGAGTCACGCACACACATGGGAGGCGTTGAAACATTTACTTGTGTTTCATCATTCAAGCTGGGGGTTTGGTCAAGGGGAAGTTTCGATTTGTCAACTTGTGGTTTTCATGAGTCACGCACACACCTGGGGAGTGTTGCAACGGATACTTGTGTTTCATCATTCAAGCTTGGAGTGTGGTCAAGGGGGAGATTCGATTCGTCAACTTGTGGTTTTAATGAGTCAGGCACACACCTGGGAGGCGTTGCAACAGTTACTTTTATTTCATCATTCAAGCTGGGAGTGTGGTCAAGGTGGAGATTCGATACGTCAACATGTGGTTTTTACATGAGTCACGTACACATCTGGAGAGTGTTGCAACGGATACTTGTGTTTCATCACTCATGCTGGGAGTTTGGTCAAGGGGGAGTTTCGATACGTCAACTTGTGGTTTTCATGAGTCACGCACACACCTGGGGAGCGTTGCAACAGTTACTTGTGTTTCATCATTCAAGCTGGGAGTTTGGTCAAGGGGGAGTTTCGATACGTCAACTTGTGGTTATCATGAGTCTTGCTCACACCTGGAGAGCGTTGCAACGGATACTTGTGGTTCATCATTCAAGCTGGGAGTTTGGTCATGGGGGAGTTTCGATACGTCAACTTGTGGTTTTCATGAGTCACGCTCACACCTGGGGAGCGTTGCAAAGGATAATTGTGGTTCATCATTCAAGCTGGGAGTTTGGTCATGGGGGAGTTTCGATACGTCAACTTGTGGTTTTCATGAGTCACACACACAACTGGGGAGTGATGCAACGGATACTTGTGTTTAATAATTCAAGCTGGAATTTTGGTCGATTGGGAGTTTCGAAACTTCAACTTGTGGTTTTTATGAGTCACGCTCACACCTGGTGAGCGTGGCAACAGTTACTTGTGTTTCATCATTCAAGCTGAGAGTTTGGTCAAAGGGGAAGTTTCGATGCGTCAACTTGTGGTTTTCATGAGTCACGCACACACCTGGGGAGTGTTGCAACGGATACTTGTGTTTCATCACTCATGCTGGGAGTTTGGTCAAGGGAGAGTTTCGATACGTCAACTTGTGGTTTTCTTGAGTCACGTACACACCTGGGGAGTGTTGCAACGGATAGTTTTGTGTTATCATTCAAGCTGGGAGTTTGGTCAAGGGGGAGTTTCGATACGTCAACTTGTGGTTTTTCTGAGTCACGCACACACCTGGGGAGCGTTGCAACAGTTACTTGTGTTTCATCATTCAAGCTGGGTGTTTGGTCAAGGGGGAGTTTCGATACGTCAACTTGTGGTTTTCATGAGTCTTGCTCACACCTGGAGAGCGTTGCAACGGATACTTGTGGTTTATCATTCAAGCTGGGAGTTTGGTCATGGGGGAGTTTGGATACGTCAACTTGTGATTTTCATGTGTCACGCTCACACCTGGGGAGCGGAGCAACAGTTACTTGTGTTTCATCATTCAAGGTGGTAGTTTGGTCAAAGGGGAAGTTTCGATACGTCAACTTGTGGTTTTCATGAGTCACGCACACACCTGGGGAGTGATCCAACGGATTCTTGATTTTCATCATTTAAGCTCGGAGTTTGGTCACGTGGGAGTTTCGAAACGTCAACTTGTGGTTTTCATGAGTCACTTTCACACCTGGGGAGCGTAGCAACAGTTACTTGTGTTTCATCATTCAAGGTGGGAGTTTGGTCAAAGGGGAAGTTTCGATGCGTCAACTTGTGGTTTTCATGAGTAACGCACACACTTGTGGAGCGTTGAAACAGTTACTTGTATTTCATCATTCAAGCTGGGAGTTTGGTCAAGGAGGAGTTTCGATACGTCAACTTGTGGTTTTCATGAGTAACGCACACACCTGGGGAGTGATGCAACGGATACTTGTGTTTCATCATTCAAGCTGGGAGTTAGGTCAAAGGGGAGTTTAGATACGTCAACTTGTGGTTTTCATGAGTCACGCACACACCTGGGGAGTGATGCAACGGATACTTGTGTTTCATCATTCAAGCTGGGAGTTTGTTCATGGGGGAGATTCGATACGTTAACTTGTGGTATTCATGAGTCACACACACACCTGGGGAGTGATGCATTGGAAACTTGTGTTTCATCATTCAACCTGGAAGTTTGGTCAGATGGGAGTTTCGAAACGTCAACTTGTGGTTTTTATGAGTCACGCTCACACCTGGGGAGCGTGGCAAGAGTTACTTGTGTTTCATCAATCAAGCGGGGAGTTTGGTCAAAGGGGAAGTTTCGATACGTCAACTTGTGGTTTTCATGAGTCACGCACACACCTGGGGAGTGTTGCAACGGATACTTGTGTTTCATCTTTTAAGCTGGGAATTTGATCAAGTGTCAGTGTCGAAACCTCAAGTGTTGGTTTTCATGAGTCACGCACACACCTGGGGAGTGTTGCAACGGATACTTGTATTTCATCATTCAAGCTGGGAGTGTGGTCAACGCGAAGTTTAGATACGTTAACTTGTGGTTTTCATGAGTCACGCTCACACCTGGGGAGCGTTGCAACAGTTACTTGTGTTTCATCATTCAAGCTGGGAGTTTGGTCAAGGGGGAGTTTCGATACGCCAACTTGTGGATTTCATGAGTCACGCTCACACCTGGGGAGCGTTACAACAGTTACTTGTGTTTCATCGTTCAAGCTGGGAGTGTGGTCAAGGTGGAGATTCGATACGTCGACATGTGTTTTTTTTTTAATGAGTCACGTACACATCTGGAGAGTGTTGCAACGGATACTTGTGTTTCATCACTCATGCTGGGAGTTTGGTCAAGGGAGAGTTTCGATACGTCAACTTGTGGTTTTCTTGAGTCACGTACACACTTGGGGAGTGTTGCAACGGATACATTTGTGTTATCATTCAAGCTGGGAGTTTGGTCAAGGGCGAGTTTCGATACGTCAACTTGTGGTTTTCATGAGTCACGCACACACCTGGGGAGTGGTGCAACGGATACTTGTGTTTCATCATTCAAGCTGGGAGTTTGGTCAAGGGGGAGTTTCGATACGTCAACCTGTCATTTTCATGAGTCACGCTAACACCTGGGGAGCGTTTCAACAGTTACTAGTGTTTCATCATTCAAGCTGGGAGTTTGGTCAAGGGGGAGTTTCGATACGTCAACTTGTGGTTTTGATGAGACACGCACACACCTGAGGAGTGTTGCAACGGATACTTGTGTTTCATCATTCAAGCTGGGAGTTTGGTCAAGGGGGAGTTTCGATACGTCAAATTGTGGTTTTCATTAGTCACGCTCACAGCTGGGGAGTGAAGCAACGGATACTTGTGTTTCTTCATTCAAGGTGGGAGTCTGGTCAAGGGGGAGTGTCGATACGTCAACTTGTTGTTTTTATGAGTCACGCACACACCTGGGGAGTGTTGAAACGAATACTTATGTTTCATCATTCAAGCTGGGAGTTTGGTCAAGGGGGAGTTTCGATACGTCAAATTGTGGTTTTCATTAGTCACGCTCACAGCTGGGGAGTGAAGCAACGGATACTTGTGTTTCTTCATTCAAGGTGGGAGTCTGGTCAAGGGGGAGTGTCGATACGTCAACTTGTTGTTTTTATGAGTCACGCACACACCTGGGGAGTGTTGAAACGAATACTTATGTTTCATCATTCAAGCTGGGAGTTTGGTCAAGGGGGAGTTTCGATACGTCAACTTGTGGTTTTCATGAGTCACGCTTACACCTGGGGAGTGATTCAACGGATACTTGTGTTTCATCACTCATGCTGGGAGTTTGGCCAAGGGAGAGTTTCGATACGTCAACTTGTGGTTTTCTTGAATCACGTACTCACCTGGGGAGTGTTGCAACGGATACTTGTTTTTCATCATTCAAGCTGGTAGTGTGGTCAAGGTGGAGATTCGATACGTCAACATGTAGTTTTTTCATGAGTCACGTACACATCTGGTGAGTGTTGCAACGGATAATTGTGTTTCATCATTCATGCTGGCAGTTTGGTCTAGGGGGAGTTTCGATACGACAACTTGTGGTTTTCATGAGTCACGCACACACCTGGGAGGCGTTGCAACAGTGACTTTTTTTCATTATTCAAGCTGGGAGTGTGGTCAAGGTGGAGATTCGATACGTCAACTTGTGGTTGTTTTAGCACACCCTTTTCCCCTCTACTAATATATTCGTGCTTGTTGATGCAAAAACGTTTTATACCTGTAACCTAGAGGTTTATTGTGGAAGGCAGCCAACAGGACCTTATAGACAACAGC
Organism: Pyrrhosoma nymphula; assembly: GCA_963573305.1. Taxonomy (NCBI): domain Eukaryota; kingdom Metazoa; phylum Arthropoda; class Insecta; order Odonata; family Coenagrionidae; genus Pyrrhosoma; species Pyrrhosoma nymphula. The sequence continues at coordinate 150,255,960 of OY754332.1, forward strand.
CCTTCATCTGTTTTTCACAGATTGGTGGACTACGTGAAAGGTTCCAATAGAAACTTAACATGTGACATTTGGTCACCAGCTATCACCTTGCATTGTCGCTACTCAAAGACAAAATCACAATATTTTTGGCATGGTGAGAAAGAATAAATGTGAAATACCAACCTGTTTTATCCCTAGCAAGGTCAGAGAAGTAGAATCATCTATATTTGGGTTTCAAAAAAGTGTCACATTAGTATCCTATGTGCCGAAGAAATCTAAAGCAATCATTGTATTTTCAACAATGCACCATGACAGTACCAATCACAGTGAAACAAAAAAAACTGGCGTTATAATGGACTACAACATTACGAAAGGAGGCGTTGATACTGTCGACCCAATGTGTGGTAACTTCTCCGTTTCGAGAAGAAGCAGAAAATGGTCAGTGACATTGTTTTGGATTGCTGAACATGGCTGGTATAAATGCTCTCGTGTTCTACAATGTTGCTCATCGAGATTCCCCAGACTAGTACAGGAGATTTTTTTGAAGAACCTTGCATTGAGTCTGTTGAAAACTCACTTGAAAGAAAGAATGAAACAGAATCTACCGCCAAGCATAAAATCTATCATTTCAAGACATGTTCAGGATTTCAAGATCGAAGAAGAAGGAAGAACCGAGGCAGGTAAAAGAAGACACTTGAGTGATGAAGGCAAGAAAGAGAGAGTGTGCAAAGTGTAGGCGCAGTAAGAACAATGACACGGCATTAAAATGCAGCAGTTGTGCTAAATATATAAGCAAAAATCACATGGCAACTTATACATGTATGAACTGCATTGAGATCAATGATGCTTTCAGTGAATAGGCTTGTTTGTCATTCCAAATATTCTCCTTGTTTTCAAACTAATATACAAGAAGATTTATTCATTTAGCTGTTGAACTTCAAAAGATACTTAAAGAAATAAAGGCTTTTTAATGAAGAACACGAAAATAGGTGTTTGTTTAGTGAATAAAAAGTAATGTTTTCCCTTTGTAGCGAATGGCGCATGGAGCGAGCCGCGCGACCATTTAAGTGTCAGACTGGGGCGCGCCCAGTTAAGGATGATGTGTACCTTTGGAAATGAGGCTTCCGGAAAATGTTAAACGTCGGATGAGATGTGAGGCTGGCTGGTCTACTACAGTTATATCCTAGGTTAGATGTAAATGCAAAAGAGGGCAGTGACGTTGGAGTAGTTCGCTTATGGCATAGAAACACCGTGATGTCCCCACCGCGGCAATTTTGAAGAGTATTACGGTGCATCACAATGATTGATCGCTGAATATCACGTATTCATTCCAGAGATTTCCACCGAAAATGTATTTACGGGGAGATTAGACGCGCTTCAATGTTTAAGTAATACACTGACAAACGCCAGAATAATTTCAATAAGGAAAAAACTAAAATCGACTTGGCGGTTGGTTGCATGGGCATGATTTTCGAGGCATGAAAGGGCAATTAAATCACTGCATGTACGTGAATGAGATGGGGTAAGCATGGAGCTTGGAAGGAGGAGGTGTTGGGAAATAGCTAGAAACGGCCATGAAGAAATTTTGCAACCGTTTACCACGGATAGGATGCAATCTCTAAATCAAAACAATTCTATCTCGGTCGTATGCCCTTAGGTTAATTTTTTAATGAATTGGGAATTTTTTTATATTATCTGTGTGATATTTTCCGTAGTTACAAGGTATTTTCGAGATTCCCGTGATATCTTGTTATTTGCTTGCGAAATGAACTGGTTGTTTAATAATGTAAGTCTATAAAACCTGACTTTCTCTTCATTTTATACCCCTCTAAATTTCGTTTACGGCAGTATATTATCAGCAAATGTGCTTTTCAATTACATTTAATTTGTTTTTCCCTTATTACAATTTCAGCAAAATTATTTCTTCTATATTCTCCTTAACAAAATTCGATAATATGTGTTTTTATAAGTAAGCTTCATTTAAGAATTGTTTCTGAGGAAATTAAAATTTAGCGCCGAAGAAGATCAATGTCAAAATTAATAATATTTCTAGGCCACCAACGTGGGGGAATGGAATTATCACATTATCCAAGTCGCTCAAAAATTTCTACTAGCTCTTTTTTCCTATGTGTTATACTGCGTATTTAACCATTAAGCATTGCCATATTTAATCAGTAGACTCCAGGAAGTATATCAGTGATGATTAGCTTCTGCCAGTATTTCGACCTCAAAAAGCGATTCAGTGAATCATCACCTACTTCTGATTTTACGATTTTTCGTTACTTCTGAACACTATCACGACTTCTATACTGACACACACTCCTCAAACCAATATGTGTATCAATGTTTTAGTTCTTCCTTCATTCTTAGATCTCCGCAACCTCTTCCTCTATTGGTCAAGGATTTTTAGTTCTAATTGCCACCCAGTTATTCCCCGGCAGCTTAATACCCCATTTTGTATATCTCTTAACCTTCCTAAATTGCATTTATCTCTTGATTATTGCTTGGACATGATCATTGTATTCCCTCTTTATTTTCATAAACACAATATTTGGGCTTCTTCTATTTTACATCCCTTCATTTTCACAGTTTTATTATTCTTAAATCGATTTAGTGAGAGCCTAAGTATCACCAGCGGACATTATCTTGCCGCGGAAGCTGGGTGATTAATAATTTACAGTATCAGTTTTACAATAACTGTTTACAATTGTAAACCAGAGATATTTACAATATGAATATAGTCAATATCTTATGGAAAATGGTGTTCCGATGGGGCCACAGTTGGCAACTATCTTAGCAGATCTCAGATTAAGTAAACATTTAGATACCATATAAATCCTACACTACCCTTCAATATTTGTCATTTTAAAATTCTACAAATTTGTAGAGGACATATATTTGGCATCTGCAGATATAATACCATAATGCACTACACTGCCACATTTCAATCATATCCATCAAACATTACAATTTACAAAATAATATGAGAACAATAACACAACCCCTTTTCTAGACACACGATTACCAAAAGATATCCTGATGGCAGAATAAACATTGACTGGTGGAAGAAACCTCATAAGGCTGTTAGGAAATTAAATTTCCAATCCCACCGAACGAAAACGAAAACGAATTTAAAACGAAAAGTTAACACAACACTAGCTCTAATATTTAGAGCACTAAGTTTGAGCGATAAATGTTTTCAAATTAAACATTTAAAAATAATTGAGGTTATTTTACAAAAAGCCATTTCCCCAAGAAGCTAATTCACTCCATAATTTATTCTTCGAAAACTTCATTTTTTCAAAAACAAAAATCAATCAATTCAATTTAAGCACCTCAAACGTAAAAACAGCTCAATAGCTAAGATTTAATTATATTAAAGGTCTATCTGAACAAATATCAAGAGTCTTCAAAAACACAGATTATAAAATAGCACATAGGAATCATAACACAGTCTCATTATTTGAAATTAAAATCTAAAACGCCTAAAAACTGAAGAGTAACGTCGTTTATTCAGAACCATGTAATGACTGTGATAATATGTATGTAGGCCAAACATATCAATATCTGAATAATAGATTTTCCCAGCATAAAACTTCAATTTTCATTCAAGTATTCTACCGGCTGATTGGTAGGTTCTTGGACAGTCCCCATTCTGCATCCCAACCTCATAGACATTGTCTCGCTTTCCCTCCTAAATATGACCCGTTATTAGATCCCTCTTCAATTCTTCATATCTTCTACTTCCTCTTATTTCGTCCAGAATTCCTATCCTCTTCCTTCCTCTCCCACGCTTCCCCAGTGTTCTCCCCTCTATCACTCTCTTCAACATGCCCTCTCCTCTCAAAACCTACTGCATCCATCTCTTCTGCCTTCTCCGAACCTCTGCCACAAGCTTCCTCTCCTCACCGACCATATCCAACACCTCCTCGTTCGTCTTCCTCCCCACCCAGCTCACCTTCTCCATCCTTCTCCAAACCCACATCTCAAACGCCTCAAGTCTACTACGTACATCCTCCCTTCGCAATAACCAATTTTCCGGCCCATATAGCGCCACGCTCCATATTAAAGTTTTCACCAGCCTCTTCTTTAAATCAATTATCATACCCCCCTCATCAATTCCATTCTCTTCGAAAATGCTTCTTTAGCGAGCGCAATTCTGCATCTGATGTCCTTACCACTAAACCCATTCTCCTCCGAAATACTACCCAGATACTGCTCGGCCTGCTCTATCTTCTGCCCTCCCACCCTTATATTCAGCCCCGCCTCTTAAAATCCAAAGTTCAACTATGTGCACTAGCAGATCATGCAATAAAAAAACACACATTCAATTTCCAACTCACATAAATAATAGATTCAGAACCTATCTTATGCATAAATTTATTTTAAGAAGTGGTGCACATTACAAAAAACAAATTTCCTCAATAAAAAAGCAGACATCGCCAAATTTAGTAAAATTTAATATAATCTGATATGCTTTAACAGCTCTTAATTACATTTTGATTTTTGAAACAACCTAAATATACAAAAATTGAAACAAACAATATATAGCAACGATAGTATAATCAAGCATTTATTTTGGAAGGAACTCTCTCTGAGATAAATTGGAAAATCAAATTTTTATAAACTTTTTAACATAAATATGTACAAAACATTGTAAACTATATTCCATTGATATGCCCGATATTTTTATTGTAGCCCAGATATAAACATGCGAAACGTTGGCAAAGAGTAATAAATGATTTCAACTTATTTGACTTATAACTCGTGAAAGAAGAAGACGATACTGTTATCCTGTTAAATGATTGTTTGCGATGATAAATAGTAGTAGAATTCGTTATTTTATATATGAAGCTCGTGATTGACTGGCTATGTTATGGAGCCTGAGGTAAAACGGCTTTTAAATTGGATACCAATATTTGATCTGTACATATCTCTGTCATTCAAGAAAGATTGGCATGATAGTCGCCAATTTTACTTAGTTCGTAGACATCTTATGCCGTCGAATAGATTTCTATAAACATTTTGAGTTACGTAAAGTGATTAAGTGGCGCGACATCTATTGTAGTTTGATGTAAATAGGCAAAAGAATCTTAAGTTTACCTAAGGAAATGAGGTCTCCAGAAAATGTTATGTGTCTTACTAGTTGTGCGGCTGGCCGGTCTACTACAGTTAAATCCTGGGTTATATGTAAAAGCAACAGAGGGCAGTGACGTCGGAGTAATTTGCTTACTTATGGCATAGAAATGCCGTGAACTGTCACCGATCGCGGCAATTTTGAAGAGTACTACAATCACAATGATTGATCGCTTAATATCGCGTATTCCATTCCGAAATTTCCACCGAAAATGTATTAACGTGGAGATTAAATGCCGTCTCCATGGGCGCACAGTGGGCTGAAATCGAAAAAAGCTGGCCAAAACCTAAAAAAAGCTTTTTTTCAGTCAGTCAGGAAGTAAATTTTTACACAGTCATAAACCATAGATTTGTGCATATGATGTTGCATGCCGTTTTCATATTTCATACGTGTTAATAATATGCATTGTTTCAAAGTTGAATATATTTCGCAAAAATCGCCCGCCTTACTTTTTTCCAAAAATCACCGAATTCATGATAATTCTGAAACTTTTGTAGTGAAGATGTGGAATAAAAACTGAAATTATTTGGTATAACGGTTCTTTTTCAATTAAATATTACTTATATTTTGGCCAAAGTTGTTATATTAGTAATTGTAACAGGATAAAATGGCGGACCCTGTTTTTCGTCAAGTTTTCGCCTTATGTAGCAAAATAAAAAAATGGTCATCGACGGACACTGAGATACTGAAATCACGACCATAAAAAAGCTTTTAGATTGTGAATTCGAAGAAATTATCTGCGACCGTTAGCGACGCCGAAAATAAAATCGATTTTTCGATCGTGCGGCCCTGTCCGGATCTGCCAGCGCCGGCAACGGGGAATGCTGTGGCGCGGCGTGTGTTGGGAAGCGCTATTGTTCCAAAACCTCCGTTAGATTTTATAAACATTTAGACTTAGATTTTATAAATATGAAATTTATACGCTTTGTCGGGATGCATATAAGAGATAATATGTGCTGATATGTGCGTACGAATGCCGTGACCGAATATTTTTTCGTTATGTGCCATTAATGTTCTCTGTTAACGACTGCAAGTTATTTCAATAACTTCGTTCGTAGCGTACCAATTTCGAAATAAAAATTATGGAAAAAAAAGATAAACTAATATCTTAAAATAGTATCCATTGCGTATGTGTGGTGGTTACGGTAAATGAAATATGCAATGATCAAGTTTAGGTAGGGGAAGGGGGGTTAAAGCAGAGGGGGAACGATTTGAGCGATTGTTAGAGGAAAATTTATTGGGAATGAATTAAATAACAATGAGGGTTCGTCTTGCATAACACAGATATTTGTGGACATGGGTAGTGAATATAGAGCAGGGAATGGGTGGAATATTAATTTTAAGATGAAATTGGGAATAAGAGATTTCGTGGTGGATCTGGGGTACAGGTATATCAGCAGGCATTTGGAGGTTGAGCTAGGTGTCTCAGGAGAACTATTAGAAGATACAGATAATTTTTTAAGTCCTAGTTAGACCTTGAGGTGATGGAAGAATGAAATGTGAATGTAGATGAAGGGAAGAATGGATATGAAACGGGATAATACAAGCTGAGGACAATGTTACGACTGCAGATTGGGACTGTCACACTTCCGACGGAGAAGTAAGTTGGTTATGACAAACACTTAGTTCATAAAATATCCAAGTCATAGGAAAACATGTAAACGATTAGTTGAAAAAAGAGATATGCGTTTAATTGTATAGTTATAATGCTCGTATTTATCTCCTGCAAAATATGAATGTGACTGCTTCCTTAACGCAAGGATGATCACTGGTCATACTTCAGCTCTCACTAAATCGATTTAAGAATAAGGTAGCTATCTATAACAATGTTATTAGTTGTCCATTGGTGTGGACCATTCCTTATGTCAAGCATTGGAACCCCAAAAATATTGTTTTTAAATAAGGAGGGAATACCATGATAATATTCAAGCAATTATCAAGAGGTGAAAGCAATAGAGGAAATGTTAAAAGATATACAAACTGTGATGTTAAGTAGCAGGAAAATGAGTGTGTGGCAATGAGGATGAAAAACCCTTGACCGATTGAGGAAGAGATTAAGGAGATCAAAGAATGAAGGAAGATTTAAACCATTGATACAAATATTGGCTTGAGGAATGTGTGAGCATAGAAATCGTGAAGGTTTTCAGAAGTAATCTGATAAAATCGTAAACTCAGAAGTAGGTGATGATGCTATTACTCACTTTATAAAGTCGAAATTCTGGCAGGAGCAAATCATCACTAATATTCTTCCTCGAGTCTTCTGATTAAATATGACAATGCATAATGTTGAAATGCGCGATTTAACCCACACTTCACATGATCTTGTAGAAAACGTTAAGTTACTGGGATTATTTGCTTGCCCCAATGTCCTACGTTAGTGGCCTAGAAATATTACTATTTTTGACATAGACCTTCTTCGGCGTTAAATTCTTCTTTATTTCACAGAAACAATGTATCATGAAGCTTATTTTTAAGAACACAAAATAGTGAACTATTTTGGGCAGCTTATTGTGAAACATATTGAACCTGCTGGTATAAAACTTGACCAAATAGTAACCCAGCAAATCCATAGTTTAGGACTAGAAATAAAATATTGTGTCGGTATAGGCACAGATGGGTTCTCTACAAATGTATCAGCCGCCGTAGGAGCTGTGCAAGAAATTCAGAAGAATACAACAAATGCTGTTCGTTGCCCTTGTCACAACCATAACTTAAATTTAGTAATTTCCAAAACAAATCGAGTGTATTCTGTTCGTAGTGCCCATGGTATTTCAGTGGAAATAATTAACTTCTGCCGTGCTTCATCGAAAGGAAATATGGTTTTGAAAAATACCCTAGGAGGGCAACTAAAGCAACTTTGCGAGACCAGGTGGGTACAGAACGCCATGATTCCGTGCTACAGTTACAATATTGAAAATGTGTCAGTGGCTTTGGAAATCATTTCCAGGTGGTCAAATGAGGATTCGTCGGCTCAGAACGCTCAGAGTTACGAATGTAGCACTCGATATAGTGATTTCTTAGTGTCAGTCTGCTGCCTCGCTGAGATCCTGGGTGTTACGTGCAACCTAAGCAAGTTATTACTAAGCTGAGGACATTTAGGCACTAAAAATGAAGAAATAAGGAGCTTAAATAGGCACTAAAAATTTCAAAATAGGCACTTAAAATAGGCGCTTAAAATATTTTTTAATCAAAGATATTAAAATAAAAATTTAAAAAACCGATAAATCGACGAAAGTTCAATTATAAACTTTGGCCCCAAAGATTTGGTCGACACCAGTAACAGCTGTCACTATTCTGGAAGCACCTCTAGTGGAATAGCGGATTCATTAAGATGAAATTTAAAGGATCCAAGAAATGAATACATGGCATCACTCACAATTTAAAAAACTCGAAGTCACACAATACAGAACTGCCACACGGCCACGAATTAACCCAAGTCTCTAGTATAGTCTCCCAGTCTAAAAAAAACCATACGATCTTCGGCTTGGGAACCTAGGATAAGCTGCCTAACCTTTGGATTTGGAACCAAACCCACACAAGGATTTGGAACCTTGTCGAAGAAACCAAATTGCGGGCTTGGGATCCTCAGCCAAGAACCCACCCGTGGCTGTTATTGCATGGCAATTGGGCGTGACCCCTATGGCGATGGGGTTACTGGTTCAAATGCCTGAACTGGTAGTGGCAATGTCACCATGGACCAACGCAATATACTAAAAATTTCTTCATAAAACCAACAGGACGACAAACAACAGAATGCATGTTGCGCCACCAAAGCAACGTTCTCAACGTTGTTCATATTTTTAGGGCCGTATGTGCTCGTGATGAAAAACCAAGTCTATTTTTTTAATAGGTTTGAAACATGCTCTTTCAAACGAAAATGATTCAAAAGAGTATCCAGGTCTTTCTTTGGTAAGAGCGGGCAGAAAATAACCTATTTTTGTCGTTTTCACAAATGTCATCCTCAACGTTGTCCCTATTTTTAAGGTCTTATATGCCCGCGATGAAAAACCAGATATATTTTTTAAATAGTTAAAATCATTCTCTTTATGATGAAAATGGTCCAAAAGAAATTCCAGGTGGTCTTTTTCTGTAAAAGCGGGAAGAAAATACCCTATTTTTGGCGTTTTTACAAAAAGTGTCATATTTTGACTCGATTTTTAAAATAATGGAAATCACTAGGAAGATGAAGTATTATATTCATAAACCATGTATTGATATGTTATCATGCTCAAATTTTCACTTTGATTATACCTTTACTTCCTGAAATATAAAAAGCCAAAAATTTTAATTTTTTTCCATCCGCAATTTTTCGGGCCAGTTTCGCCCTGAATTTCCTAGAAGGAAGTCGCTTTTACAGTTATTTTTATTATGTTGTTTAATAGAGCTCAAAACTTTGTACAAGATAGCCAATGCTTTTTTCTCTTATCAAAATATCTCCTGAGATACTATGACTCAAATTTACCGAAATCTCATAATCATACTGAAGAAGACTGCGGCACGGGGCCAAACAAATTACTATGTATCCACAAGTATACCATCGGCGAACCTAAAACTTTACAAATGTTTATTGGGGATATGAGTGAATGTCCATACAGAATTTCATTGAAATCAGAGATGGTCGAGCGGGGACCACCAGACCGCTTGGAATGCATGGAATGACCCAATTGTGTACCTTAAAGTGGGTGAAAAATACGTTATGTATCGGAGGCGCACATTATTCCTGTCACATACCTCACGTATTTCAATAATTTTATCCGAAGAGTATCATGCAGTATTTAGCCACGTTTCAAATAATATCAATACCGGCTGTGAAGGCAGATCAACTTCAGGCAGTATGCCTGAAGTTGATCTGCCTTTAAACTCAGTAATACTGAGTGGTACCTTCAAAAACAAGTTTTTGGCAATTGAAACCATCGCATGTACGCATAACGTAAAATTATCATAGTTGTTTTTCTACTCTTTATATAATAATACTTTGGATGATTTTTCTTTATGTATGTTTGATTACAATATTTCAACGTTGATAGATTAAAAAAGAAACTGAAATAACAGACAAGCTCTGCACTAAAGAGAAAATTGGTGACGTTGAGAAGAATATTGCTTTTATAGGCCCTTAAATAGGCGTTATCAGCAGAAAAAGGCATAAACAGGTGCCTGATTTAATGCCTGAAAGTACCTATTTTACCATTAGGCACTTTCAGGCATTAACAAATCGCTTTAATTTCGCCATAGATGATCCTAAATGAACTTAATATAACTTCATAAAATTGGTTTCCTGAGTAAAAGAAAAAATAGGCATTTTAGGCGATGTCCTCAGCTTAGTTATTACAAACAAAACACATAGATGTTCAGAGTGATTCAAAGGCAGTTTTCACAGTGAAATCTCTTTCCAGAAGTAAAATTCTTGCTGTTGAAAAAGATGTTAAAGGCGTTTTTGCGAAAGCAACTGCCGCATCGCCCTCCTTAGGAGGAGAGATGAATGCCACAAGGATTGCTCAACGGCAATCATGTCGCTAAAATGCACCGTTTCGATCTGCAGAGGAATATTTCAGAAGAAACATCTACATCCACCTTTTGGACTGGGTTCTAAAGGACTTCACCTCAAGATTCTTTGATGTGGTAATGGAAGCATTCAGAATAAAAATCTTTCTCCCACAGGCCATATTGGTTAAGAATGTCGTTCTAAGAACTGCAGACGTTAAAAATTATGTAAACACACTTTGCCAGAAGTATTCTGATCTCTTTGGTCTCCAAAAGCGATGTTTTGTTTTTGTTTTATTGTTTTTGATGATAAACAGTAGTAGAATTTCTAAGTTTAAATATCACGCTCGTGATTGACTGGATGTGTGATGGAGCCTGAGGTAAAACGGCTTTTAAATTGAATACCAACATTTGATCTGTACGTATCTCTTTAATTCAAGAAAGATTGGCATGATAGTCACAATTGTTACTTAGTTCCTACACATCTTATACCGTCGAATAGAAATTTATAAACATTTCGTCTTGCGAGTAACTGATTAAGTGGCGCGACATCTATTGGAGTTTAAGGTAAATGATCGCGAGGAGAGCTCTTACTCGAAAGTTGTTTTCGCGGACTAAATTTTGCTTGTTTCGCACAAGTTTTTACGCACTCAAAGTGCAAAGAATGCAAAAAACAGGCAAAAGAAACATTAGTGTACCTTGGGAAATGAGGCTTCCAGAAAATGTTATAAGTCGGACGAGATGTGCGGCTGGCTGGTCTACTACAGTTATAACGGTTAGATGTAAATGCAAAAGAGGGCAGTGACGTCGGAGTAATTCGCTTATGTCATAGAAACACCGTGATCTGTCACCACCGCGGCAATTTTGAAGAGTATTACGGTGCATCACTGATTGATCGCTGAATATCGCGTATTCCATCCAGAAATTTCCACCGAAAATGTATTGACAGGGAGATTATACGTGCTTCAATGTTTAAGTAACATGCTGACGAACGCCAGAAAAATTTCAATAAGGAAAAAACTAAAATCGAACTTGGCGGTTGGTTTTATGGGCATGAGTGATTATCGAGACATGAAAAAGGCCCTTAAATCACAGCTTGTATGTGGTTGAGATGGTGTAAGCTTAAAAGTAGGAAGGAGGAGGTGTTGGGAAATTGCAAGAAACGGCCATGAAGAAATTATTCAACCGTTTTCCGCGGTTAGGATGCAATCTCTAAATCAAAGCAATTCTATCGTGGCCGTATGTTCTTAGGTTAATTTTTTAAAGAATTGGGAAATTTCTTATATTATTTATGCGATATTTTCCGTAGTTTTAAGGTATTTTCAAGATTCTCGTGATACCTTGTTATTTGCTTGCAAAATGAACTGGCTATTTAATAGGTATTGTAATAAAACATGGCTTTTTCTCCATTTTCAAATCCTCTAATTTTCGTTTACGACACTGAATCATCATCAAATGTGCTCTTCAATCACATTTCATTTGTTTTTCCCTTCTTACATTTTCTGCAAGATTATTTCTACTCTATTCTACTCAACAAATTTCGATATTATGTTTTTTATATGGTAGTTTTATGAAAGCATTGTTTTTATGAAAAATGAAACTAAAATTTAGCGCCGAAGAAGATCAATGTAATAATTAGTTTGCCATATTTAATCAGTAGACTCCAGGAAGAATAACTGTGATGATTAGCTTCTGCCAGAATTTCGAATTAAAAAACCGATTAACAGAATTATCACCTACTCCTAATTTCATAATTTTATCAGCTAAATTCTTCATTACCTCTGAACACTTTCACTACTTCTATACTGACACACTCCTCAAGCTAATATGTGCATCAATGTTTTAGTTCCTCTTTCATTCTACTTGTACTATACTTAGCTCTTGTAAGGAGCAGGTTGGAATATTGCGCTGTTATTTGGGCCCCTTACTGTAAAAGTTATATTGAAGAGATTGAGAAGGTGCAGAAGCGATTTTTAAGAGTGTTGTACATGAGAGAATATGGGACTTATCCAATAATGGATAATTATGTGCCAACACACAGGTTAATACAAATGTATGGTATGCAGAGACTGGAAGAGAGAAGGTGTATAAGTGATTTAACTAACCTGTATGATATTGTAAATAGTATGACTGACTCAAAATTTATTGAGATGATTGACTTCTATGTTCCCAAAGTGTGCTGAAGAAACAACAGACTGTTTTTGAGGAAAATGTGCAACATCAAGTATGGTGAATACTCACCTCCCAAGAGAATGTGCAATACATACAACATGAAAATTATATTCCCTCCTTACTATCAAACACAATATTTGGGCTTCTTCTATTTTACATTCCTTCATTTTTACAGTTTTATTATTCATTAATCGATTTACAGAAAGCTTATGTATGACCAGAAGACATAAACTTGCCGCGGAAGCTAAGTGATTAATAATTTGCCTGAGCAGTTTTACAATTACGGTTTACAAATGTAAACCAAGGATATTTACAATATGAATATTTTCAATATCTTGTGAAAAATTCTGTTCGAATGGGGTCATAGTTGGCAACTAACTAAGCAGATCTCACATTAAATAACTTTTCAGATACAGTTCTCTCTACATTACCGTTCAATACACCTCTCATCCACAAATCTGTAGATGACATATATTTGGCATCTGCAGATATAATACCAGAATGCACTAAACTTTCGCATTTCAATCATTTCCATCAAACATTACAATTTACAAAATAATATGAGAACAATAACACAACCCCTTTTCTAGACACACGATTACAAAAAGAAATCCTGATGGCAGAATAAACATTGACTGGTGGAAGAAACCTCATAAGGCTGTTAGGAAATTAAATTTCCAATCCCACCATCCTTTAAAACAAAAAGTTAACTCAACACTATAAGCTCTAATATTCAAAGCACTAAATTTGAGCGAAAAATTGTTTCAAATTAAACATTTAAAAATAATCGAGATACACCGACGCAGCTTTGCCCGAAAAACATGGAGAAACCAGCACAACAGCGCTGCGAAAGCCTCAAACAGAAATAATCGAGGTAATTTTACAAAAAGCCATTTCCCCAAGAAGCTAGTTCACTCCATAATTTATTCTTTGAAAAGTTCATTTTCTCAGAAACAAAAATCTAACAATACAACTATAGCACCTCAAACGTAAAAACAGCTCAATATCTAGGATTTAATTATATTAACAGTCTATCTGATCAAATACCAAGAGTCTTCAAAAACACAGATTATAAAATAGCACATAGGAATCATAATAGAAAATTCAGTTATGTGCTCTAGCAGATCATACATTCAATTTCGAGTGATTGAGTCTGTAGCCCATAAATTTTACTTTTTTTTCGACGAAACCAAATTAAGCTTACGGCAGTAACTTATCATTAAATGTGATATTCATTCACACTTCATTTGGCTTACCCATATTACATTTTTATAAAAATATGTTTCACAATAATCTACTCAAAATATTTCATTTTTTTATTTTTTGTTATAAATAAGCTTCATGATAATATTCTTGCAGTGAAATAAACAAGCATTTTACGCCAAAGAGGATCTATGAAAAATAGTAATACTTCTAGGTCTATCATGTAGGGCATTGGGGCAAGCACATAATCCCGGTAACCTAACATTTTCTACAAGTTATATTTTTTAAAAATGGGTTAAATCGCATATTTAAACATTGGGCATGGTAATATGTAATCAGTGGACTCAAGGAAGAATATCAGTGACGATTAGCTCCTGCCAGAATATCGACTTTATAAAACGAGTAATAGCATCATCACCTACTTCTGAGTTTACGATTTTATCAGATTACTTCTGAAAACCTTCACGATTTCTATGCTCACACATTCCTCAAGCCAATATTTGTATCAATGGTTTAAATCTTCCTTCATTCTTGGATCTCCTTCATCTGTTCCTCTATCGGTCAAGGGTTTTTCATCCTCATTGCCACACACTCATTTTCCTGCTACTTAATATCACAGTTTGTATATCTTTTAACATTTCCTCTATTGCTTTCACCTCTTGATAATTGCTTGAACATTTTTATGGTTTTCCCTCCCTATTTAAAAAAAATATTTTTGGGGTTCCACTACTTGACATACCTTCATTGTTACAGCTAGCTTTATTATTCTGAAATCGATTTAGTGAGAACTGAAGTTTGACCAGTGATCATCCTTGCGTTAAGGAAGCAGTCAGATTAATATTTTGCAGGAGCTAAATACGAGCATAACAATTATGCAATTAAACTCATTTATTTTATCTTATCTTTTACATGTGTTCCTATGACTCTGATATTTTATAAACAAAGTGTTTGTAATAACCAACTTACTTCTCCGTCGGAAGTGTTACAGTTAAGTAATTCCTTCAACCGTCATCGATGCTTATAATGCATGAAATCCTGTCCTTTTTCCAATAATAAAGAAACTTTTCCTTGTCCTCTTAAGTTTGTCTGTCAGTATTGCAGGTGCTGAAAGATATTTTTCTGCTCTACCCCTTCTGAAAAGTTAGGTTCGATCAAGAAGTGGTGAAAGTCGTTTAAGCTAAGTTTGCTATGTTGTACATTCACCGTCATATTCATGTAGACCCCGATAATGTAATAAACCAGTTTGCTGAGCAAAAGAAATAAGAAAGCAAAATTTGCTGTTGTAATTTGTATACATAAAAATTATATGGTCTAGACCTAGGCTATTTGCATTAAAGTTGGCGATCAAAACATTACAACTGAATAATATTTTCTTAATTTACGTCAGCCCGTATATCATTAATTGTGAGGGTGACTGCATTACCTCAAATCAAAAGTCTATACTTTGTTTATTTCATTTTTTTTATATTTAGGGCCTACTTGTTTTAGTCGTCATTAAAACTATTATAAAGGTATTCTACAGACTGGTAGTTCTTCTTTGAATGTTATCATTTTGACTTTTGCTGATATAATAAAATTATTAAAGGAAAATAGTATTTTCTGTCTACTTATTTTTTATTTCATTCCAACCAATTTTCATTTTGAACGGCATTAAATAAGAGCGGAGTTTGAAATCCTTGTGTAGGCTGCCGCGGGTTGATGAATGTGAAGATGCAGGTCTTCCGCGTTTTGCACCGCGTTGGTCTATGCTTCCTTGGACGACAGTTTCGTTGGCGTTGTAGTCGGCTTCTTCTGGTCGCTGAAGTGAAGGTGCAGCCATTTGTCGTCTTATATATCTCAAGCGTTAGATCTGACTCCAACGGATGAGATATATAAGACGACAAATGGCTGCTCCTTCACTTCATAGACCTGAAGAAGCCGACTTAAATGCCGCCGAAACTGTCGTCCGGGGAAACTGCGGTGTAAAACCCAGAAGAAACTTCACTTTTTCACAAGAATGGCTTTCTTCACGTCGTTTTTTATGTTTTTCAAATGAGATTAGAGAGCTTTACTCAATTATTTATCACATCTCTTATATATAATATAGCCACACTAAAACTACGTTCCAAGCGCTTTATGTCTTTTAACTTTCTTAAGGGAGGTCCGCCCGGACCCCCGTTTCGTTGAGAGGCATTGCATACCCCCCAGGCGCCGCGAAAAGTAGTGAACCCCCAAAACAACGACCTTAATCCGTCCCTGAAGCAAGAACATGGTAGTTAGGAGTACTTGGTTGCAGAAAAAAAGATATTAATAAAGCCACATGGTGCTCACCAGATGGCAAAACATGCAACCAATTTGACCAAGTACTCGTAGAGAAAAGACACGCAACAGACATACTTGAAGTGAGCAGTTGCAGAGGTGCAGACTGGGACTGAGAATACTACCTGGAAAGAACAAAGTATAGACAAAAGATTGATGTAGCTAGAAAAAAACAAGGGAAACATGAATGAGAGATATGATGTTGTACAATTAATCAAAAATGAAGATAAGAAAGAAAGAAGAGTAGCAAATAAAAATAGGCAACAGTCTTCAGGAAAACAAGGAAGAGTGGGAAGGAAGTGATCTAGAAGGAAAATGGAATATGTATTATGAAAATAGCTATTATAACAACAGCTAAGGAAGTAAGTGGTTGGTAATATTCAAAGAAAAAAAGGGAAGAGTGGTATTACAACATTTGTGCATAAGGAATTGAAGAACGAAACCTAGCCAGAAAGAAAATGTTTCAAAAAAGAACAAGCCATCTCTTTTTCCTTCTCTAAGTATTTCCATTGGTTTCGTCTTTCTTTTAGCAGGTGATGTTTTCACCTTATGATAATTATCTAGTCCTACGATTAGACACGACCCTCTAAATCCTATAGGAGCAAGTCCAAGGGTTAGGGGCAGACAGGATTAAGGGAAAGACGTGGTAAGTCACTTCCAACATTTTACCTAGGGAATAGCCATCCCAAAAATGTAAAACTTTCTACTTAAATAAGTAAAAGTGGTGAATTTATTTGGTGGTGAGTACTCATTTTTTCTATACGAACTTTTCGCAGCAAGTATAACATTCCTTGTTTAGAGAAAAAATATTTTCTTTTGTATTCGCCAGATTATTTTGCAATTTTTATTTATATAAGTGAAAAGTAATTTATAGACCTATAAGTCAATGTATATTGCAAAAATATAAATGAATGGTGTCCATTAATGCTCGTAAAATGCATATGGTATAACAATGGCGTAACTAGGGGGGGGAGGGGCAATCATCCCCGATGGAGAAAATGCTCAATTTTAATAACCTGCAATCACATTTTGATTGATGCAAATCAAGCTCGAGTAATCAGTTTTGACGTGTTGAAGGTAAAGTCCTTACTAAAGGTACGTTTTCCAAGGAACTACTGAGGTGATCATCACTGGTAAGAGTCGCAGAGGGAAGGGGAGGGGCGCAAATAATAATCCCCCGCCCTCACCAAGAGCTTTACCTGATTACACCCATGGATAAGGGTTAATACATCGTTTTTAAGGCAGTTGGCATTCGTCGCGTTCATTAGATGTAGTAAAGTACTTGAAATACACCTCTATTATATGCTGATCCTCTTTCCTCAACAACTTCACTCCTGAACCACAGAATGCTATGCTTTATAGTAGTGTTTTGTAAGCTGATGTAAACATAATGGCTGCGATCTAATTTCCCCTCAAAATGTTGTAAATGTAAGACTTACTTTCCTTTCCCTCTCCTTTGCTTCATCTCATTGCTACTGAATCCAGTCTCTAATGTATTCATTCTCAAGCTTTTTAAGAAAGTGATTCTATGTACATAGAACATCGGAATTACAGACCAGGAATGGTGGGTGACATGGTTCGTTATGAAGGGCAGCATGACCGTTGTGTACTTGTGGCAGCGATTGCAATGTTAATTGAGCCAATAGCAACTGGATCTAACTTAGCACATTCTTTATTTTAGCGTCCATGCCTCGTGACTGAAATATGGCTACAATTTTTACATTTTTGTATTTTTATTTAAACTAGGTTCTTACATGCTAGGATCATATTTTTGGCTTTACTTTCATAAAATAGTCCCTCTTTTATTTTTAAAAGTATTTTTAGTTTTTACAAGTACACTGCGACATAGATGATACTTCCCCGCAATACACTTGTTTTTATTTTTCCCGATTTCTCTCCTTTCATGAATACTGAGGAGGAAAAGCATATATGAGGCAGAAATATTTCAAAAACCTAAAGGAATATCAAGGTACACCATAACTGTTTCTTTTACCCTTAAAATGCTCATTTGTCAATTTGATAATTTGTTTAATTATTCTGATGCAAATGTTACCTTTTGATTCAATGAAAATATTGTGCACAATTTTGGTTTTTTACTTCAATCGCTAATGCCTAAATAATGCCTTCCATTGAAAGTATTTTAAAATTATGATACATCAAATTTCTTCTTACGGCATATTTACATTTTTTTATACATACATGTATGCTCAAGTGCAATAATTAAAAAAATAACACTAAAAAATGATTAATATTAATAATAGATTTTGCAGTGAAATGCCTGGATACTTCCCTCCAATCATAGTCTAGGCTCATCCAGGCAGGTGGGTCAGTAGTACGAGGTATCTTTACATAAATTACTGCGGATCCACTCCCCATACCGTTTCTGCTTACTTCTTTTCTGTCTTTTGTCTTTGTCATAAAGTCAGGGGAAAGGGTCAGATAAGACTTTTGTTCTAGATGAGGCGAGTTGGGATATCGATTGTCTTTCCAAAGTGGTCGAGGTTTTAGAAAAGGCCAAATGAGATTCTATTACTTGTTGCCGACAATCAATCAGAGAAATTTTCCTAACGTTTTCATTGTACAAAAAGTAACTCTCTGCTAAAAATAGGTTCAATAGGTGGATGCCTAATTTTTTGTACCATTTGATGGTCTTTCTTCCAATGGGGTAGTAGGACATCATTTGATTTAAATGGACGACGCCACTCATTTCCTTATTATATTCCAAAACTGCCTCTGGTTTCCGTGAAGTATACTCCCGTCTATTCGTGGCCTCAATCATTTGTCTTTCATATACTGACGAGATGCCAACCTACCTCACCATGGAACCATAGACGTAAATTAGGCTACCAGTAAAGAACACACTCACCTTTGTGAAAGTGAAATTCTGAAAGAAGAGAGTGAAATCTGATATTAATATGCACTTTTATTCATCCTTGCAAACCTAATAAAATAAATACACAATACAGTAAAAGCAAAATGGTATAAAGAAAAGTTAGATACTTTTGTTTAAAATATTTTTGATATTCCTCCTGAACCTTGAATATCTTCTTCGAAATATCGTTTTCAAGATCTGCAAAAATATTTATAAAATAAAATGGTACAAAATACGATAAACAGAGCCAATTGCTGTTTTCCGCAATATAAAATTAAAGTGCTAATAAAAGAGATAATGCTTATTCGCCTCCCAAAGTGTCCTTGCTCAGCAAAGTGCAGTGAAAAAGAAAAACATGAGAAAAAGGGGAAAACATTTTTTCGGAATTCTTCACTCAGCAGCCAGGCTTAGACCGATGACTGACCCTTTTCCTTCTCTTGCCGCTGATGGCTAGCACTCGGAGCCAAACATAACATTCAAGGGAACCATGAGGCAGCCCTTACGTCGTCAGTCACTTGCAAGGGACTGCCATGACGTAGATGTTACGTCATGAGCATGGAATGTTTTAAGTGTTGTTTACCAAATACCATTGCAATTTTATGTGGTAATAGATTGTGCATGTAGAATGTTAGCCTCTGAGCTATTCTTTTTCAGATTTTATAACCTTGAGAAGACTTAAACATACTCTTATTATTTGTCTCAATTTTCCTCAGAGATTTACCTTAAGTTAAAGTGCATACACAGCACCAGGAGCCCAAGTTGGAATGAATGAAGTGCATGTTTAAAGTCCTGTATCAATTAAAAATAATAATGTTCCATGATCATTTGCATGAATTTATTTTTGAACTCTCTCATTGATATGAGGAGGGCCATCTGCACCCTTATTGGAAGATGTTTCACTCTGTGTACTCCTCCGTTACATTCTCAGGGTAACATACCTAATGAACACTTCACCTAAACTTGCTGTGAGAATTTATCATTCAGCACTGCACACTCTTATAGATCTGGAATCACAGATGCATTAATGGCATTTTCGTACATTTCCTGAACTACCTGAGCAATGATTCTCATCTCAGAGGCATGATCCCAATAGAAACCCAGCCAGCACAAGTCAAGGCATATCCCCAAATAAACGAATAGCATCCTTGGAATCCAAGGATAGGCTATCTCTGTTAAGGATAGCCTATCTCTTGGCATAGTGATGCAATACATATGGCCGACGTGGGCTATCCGTGGATCATCTAGGGGCGCGTTCCGAAATTCGCTGGCAGTACTGGCTGTGCTGCCAAATTTTTCCGAAATCTACTGGCAGTACCGCACAATGGCCAATGACGTCAGCCAATTGATGACGTTTCTCACTGTGAACCCTACTGCGGCCCAAGAGCAGCAGTAGCGGCAGTATCATCGAACAAGTGACGGAAAAATGAAATCTACAACGTTAATAAATAATATCAGAAGAGTTTAAAGACACTGCTTCGAACATTTTAATGTTTATATCGGCGAGAGAGAAAAGTCTCGATAAAAGTAAATAGCTAAAAACATCTCATTAGCGTATAATAGTTTATAAAACGCATTTATTTATCAAGTAGTACCGGTGAATATTTCAATAGGATAAAAGCGTTAATAAAATGATGAGAGAGTGAACAACATCACAAGTGTTACAAGTAGAGAAGCAATTATATTTGCGAATGAAAGCGGCTTATGAAATTAGGTACCAAAAATTAATTTAGTGTCATAAATAATGTGGTACACGTAATAATATAGCCTCTTCCTAGAGTGGTAACTTAGCAAAACACCGGCATGTATAACAATTGTCGGGAAACGTAATCTGTTGCATACATTTAATTGTTAGTGAAAATATTCTGCGATGCAACCCTCAACAACCCGTATATTTACCTAATTTTCGATATCACTCTAGGAAACGCTTCGTACGACTGGCCATGAAAAAATCCAGGGCTTAAAAAATATATTCTATGACTTTTTTATAATCCCAAGATTAAAAATGCTTATTATAAATTCGATAGTGTTGATTATAACGTAGATATGTTTAATAACACAGGGTTTTTGCTCCATGCTCGGGTAGCTGACGCGAATTCATTTTATTCTCGCCAGAGAAAGTAACCAACCAGTATAAAGTAGCATTAAGTAGCAAGGCAATGAAAATTAGAATACAATTAGAATGCTCTTTATCAATGTCATAAGGATTAGCATTAAGAATTTACGCATTGAAAGATCGCTTACAATAAATAAACACGCAAGTCGGCCATATTGAATTTCAAGCCACTGCTGACCGTTCCGTAATTCATGCTACTGCAGCAGCCGCTGTACAGTTTCGCGTTCCGTTTTACGGCAGCACAGGCAGTACTGGCAGTGGATTTCGGAACGCGCCCTAGATAGATTTTCTCAGATAGATAGATATAGGGTGTAGTCCAGTACACGCTCCCAACGCTCCGGAGTGCTCCTGCTCCAAACGCTACAAATTCGTGATCCACTTGCGCTCCAATCGCTCCCAGCGCTACCGGTGCTCCGCCTACTGGACCACGGCTGGAGCGATCGTAGCATTTCGTTGGTCGTTTGTTTTTGTTTACATTTATGTTGACCTGCTATTTATGTTAATGATAAGTCCTTTTCTAATTTACTCTGCCCAATTAATCTTTGCGCGTTCATTAATGATCCCAGTTGTGTTGCAAACAAGTCAGAATCTTTATTGGATGACGTTGTATCTAATTATGACAAAAGCTTAGTTCAGTCTTCAGTTATACCTGACCATTATCCATTCTATTTTGTGCCAACTGTGTGCTGCTTCCTAAATTTGTCACTGCAAGGATGCTTCCCTGATGCGACCATTGCAGATATAATTAACTTACTAATTATTATTTAATTAATAATGGCTTGATGCCCATGCTTAATAGTCTTGAGCTGGCTGTCGTGGTGAACGGACTGTGTTCTCTCTGCTGAGTCCGACCTTGTTGTACGGAAAGGAGGATATCTTGGCGTAGTAATGCCGCAGTGTCTTTCCTGTGGAAAGGCTATCAAACGCACCGAGCAATCGATCTCTTGCAATGGTTGCAATGAAATCTTCCACATTGTGTGCCAGTCGTTATATGAAGAGGCCTACAATGATATTGTGCAGCATCAACGGCAGTGGACCTGTAGTGGCTGCAATATGGCAACCAATGGGGCTAAGGTGTCTCTTCAGAGTGGAAGTGAGAATGTAGGTGTATCCACACTGGAAGAGTCATCTGTAGCCCACCAGTCATCTCCAGCTCACCAGTGAATGTATCCGAGTCTCTACTGCAACAAATATTGGATAAGATAGCTGCACTACAAGCTGACCATAGTGAGTTCAAAAATTCCATTAATTCTTGGTGTAGTACAGTGGCTGAACATACTAGAGTTCTCAGTGAGCATACGAAACTATTGGAATCCGCGCAGTCTAATATTTCTGAATTGGCTGTTAAAATTGACCAGATAATTACACACAACGCGTCACTTGTTGATAGAATAAATGACCTCGAAGCAAGCTTAAATGCTTCAGAGCAGGAATTAAGGAATACGGTCGAAATTCATGGAATTCCGTTTTGTAAAGGCGAGGTCACTGCAGAAATCGTTCATAAAACAAGCTTAGCCCTAGGAATCAAACTGGAACCAAACGACATCGAAGTTGCTTATAGAATTGGACATAAACGCAGTGCTCAGTCAAATAACCAACCACTAGTGGTGAAATTTGCGCGGTTGAGTTTGGCTGAAAACTTCATACAGGCCAAAAGAGTGAAAAGAAGTCTTACACTCTCTGACCTTCGTTTGAGTGATTCTGTTAGTAGTGATAAACCAGTTTATGTTAATGAATCCTTAACCCAAAAGAATCGGAAATTATTCAATCAAGCTAGAGTACTTAAAAAAGACGGGAAGTTAAAATATGTGTGGGTAAGAGGCGGCCGTCTCTATGCGCGGAGAAGTGAAGGAGGTGAAAAGCTCTTACTGCGAAATGAATGCGATATTGAAAAATTAAAATGAGATATAGGTTCCTGTTCAACCCATGAGAGCGAAATTGAGTCCTTGCCGTCTACAACAGATAATGGATTAATATTTTACTACCAAAATGTAAGAGGGATGAGGAGTAAATTAAATAAATTCAATGTATCCTTGCTCGAAAATGATTTCGATATTATATGTTTAAGTGAAACTTGGTTATCTAACTGTGTTTGTGATGCTGAAGTGTGTGTAAATGGTCGGTACAAAATATTCAGGAAAGATAGGAACATTGCATTGACTGGGAAAAAGACTGGTGGTGGTGTGATGGTGTTAGTGAAGGATGTGTACTCATCGGTAAGGCTGCTTGAATTGGAAACTATGGATGAAAACATCTGGCTTAAGATACTTGTTAATGGTAACAAGTGGATATATTTGTGTGTCGTATATTTTCCTCCTGATTCTTGTGTTGTCGATTATTCAAATTTCTTCGACAAAGTGATCCATAGTGGTTTAATCAATAAGGAAATAATTATATTGGGTGATTTCAACTGTCCCAAGTTTATGTCATTGGCTCCAGTAAATGAAGTGATTAGCACAGAACTTGGAATGTTTGCAAACATTATGGGTCTAAAGCAGAAAAATACCACCGTGAATCAATATGGTAAAATGCTAGATTTAGTTCTAACAAATGTTGAGTTCACTGTTCAACGCTGTAATAGCAATATATCATTGTTAAAAGAGGACCCTCACCACCCTGCTATTGAATTTCACTACTCTTGTAAAACCGCAAAAAATCTTCTTGTATTTCAAGCAATTCTTATAATTTCAAAAGAGGTGATTATTTAAAATTTTATCTCGAACTATGCTGTAAAAATTGGACTGAAATAATGTCAATTACTGATGTTGATAAAGGTTTAGAAATATTCTATAAATATATATATGAAGCAATGGATGTTGCAATACCTAAGTGTATATCATCTAGATACAGGTACCCGTTCTGGTATAGCTATGACTTAATTAAGAAAATTAAGAAAAAAGATAGACACCGGATATTGTGTAAGAAAAAAGGGTCAGTTTATCATCAGACGAAATATCATGAACTTAGGTTTGAAGTTAGGACGAGTATTAATAATTGTTTTAATTTATACTTAGATAGTATTAAACAAGATATATGCCAAGGTAATTATCAAAGATTCTGGAAATTTGCTAAAAATATTAACTCCGTTAAGGGCACACCAGAAATAATGAAATGCAATGGACATGAGGAAAATTCACCGTGTGAAATTGCAAATGCCTTTCGAGATCAGTTCATGTCAGTTTATGGAGTTGAGAGTAGCATTATCACAGTTGATCAATATCCAGAGGAAGATTTTGGAAATGATTGTAGTGGTAATATATTTCTTGATAATATTGAATTGAAGGAAGTGGTAGATGCAATTAAAAGTATCAAAACAAAAAGATCTGTTGGCCCTGATGATAAACCGTCGTATATAATAAAAGGGTGTAGTGATATCTTAGCTCCTACCTTATGTCATCTATTTAATATGTCACTGAAACATGGTATCTTTCCAAGTAAATGGAAAATGGCCAAGATTTGTCCTGTGTTTAAAAAAGGAGAACGTGATGACATTCAAAATTACCGCCCAGTGACCATATTATCTATTTTTTCCAAGTTATTTGAGTCAATAATTTGTAACCATATTAAATTTCAGTTAAAAAGTCGTATAAATGATGTACAACATGGATTTATGGCTAATAGATCAGTGGTTACAAACTTGTCTGTATTCACAGATTACGTGATTACTAGAATGGATGCAGGATATCAGATTGATACCATTTACTTCGATTTTAAGAAGGCATTCGATACTGTAAATCACTCAATTTTAATTAAGAAGCTTCAAGCTGTGGGGATCTCTGGGTCTCTGCATAGATTATTGTGTTCATTTCTAAAGGATAGACAACAGTACGTGATATACAAGCATTCAAAATCCGATGTGTACACTGCCTTATCGGGAGTACCGCAAGGCTCAAATCTTGGTCCACTTCTTTTTCTTATATTTATTAATGATTTACCTCAGTGCCTGTGCAATACGAAGTGTTTAATGTTCGCGGATGATATTAAAATATACCTTAATGTAATAAATTTGAGAGATTGTTCTTTAGTACAAATGGATGTTGATAATTTAATTTTGTGGTCAGAGAGAAATCTTCTTTATTTTAATATTGACAAATGTTCAGTCGTATCCTATACACGAAGTAAAAATGTATTTCAATATAACTATGTGATGAAGGAGCAAACTATATTAAGAAAAACTGAAGTGAAAGATCTTGGTGTTAATTTCGACTCCAACATGACTTTTAGTAACCATATTTTATCCATCACCATGTCTGCTTATAAATTACTTGGATTTTTGTATCGTATCTCTAAATATTTTTTGGATGAAAAAGTGTTGAAAATTCTGTACTTTTCATATGTAAGAAACAAGGTGGAATATTGCTCAGTGATTTGGAACCCACATATAATGAAGTATGATGTGATGATAGAGAGAGTCCAAAAAAGATTTTTAAGGTTAATGTATTATTTACGTTACAATGTTTATCCTGTTTTTGAAAATCATGTGGAGTACAAAGTTATGTTAAATGAATTTAAATTGGAAACATTGAGTAATAGAAGAGTCATAAATGATTTACTCTTTCTACACGATGTAATTAATAAAGGTAATTGTATTGAATTGGTTGGGAAATTGAACTTTTTAGTCCCAAAAAAAAAAGTAAGGCTAAAAAGGACATTCTACATAAGAAGTGTGAACACAAATTATTGTATGAATGCACCTATTAATAGGTTATGTATCTCATTCAACACACTTTCAAATGAGTTAAATATAAATTTAACTAAGGAAATGTTTCGCGGACAGATCTCGTCGATGCTATCGACATCATAAATTTGTTCAGAATTTTGAATGAAAAGTTCAGCCAGCCTAGACTGTTTTGTTAATTATTTGTATCATTAATGTATTAAGTTCTTTTATATTATTTTGTTATTGTGATTAACTGTGAAAATAGTTTACCCTGTTATTGTGTTTCATGTTGGGTGAACTTAAAATGAAATAAATAAATAAATAAAAATAAATAAAATAAAATATGATGTTAGTTTGCGTAAGAGTTAAAATTCCAACACCTACCCAATTCAGTGCTGACATGATACCATCTCCTTTAACTATATACGCATAAGAATAGATAAAAATCCTTGTCAATAACACTACTTAAATATCTTATAAAAGAAATTTCAATGACACTGGAATCATCTTAATCCACGACACTTAACTGCTCCAACTGTTGTTTCCTTGCTACGACTGATCAATTGCACACGCAACATGAATATGTATGATACTTCTCAAATGCAGCACTAGATTTGAACCAATCGTATTAACAGCAAGCATAATTGCAATCCGTGCCAGCCTGCCCTTATGCAAATGACTAAAATAAAACCAAATGTCAACTTGAAGATTAGAGGGAGTACCATATATATCCCACATCATTGAACATACGATCTTCATAGAGAAAGGTTGGAAAGATTAAAGAATACATTGCTCTCAAATCAAGGCATTTATTGACAAAACAAAACCACATACAAAACATTTGTATCACC
Source organism: Pyrrhosoma nymphula (assembly GCA_963573305.1). Lineage (NCBI taxonomy): Eukaryota > Metazoa > Arthropoda > Insecta > Odonata > Coenagrionidae > Pyrrhosoma > Pyrrhosoma nymphula. Next base: position 150,282,726 of record OY754332.1, read on the forward strand.
ACAGACAAGACAAGCATAATTAAGTTGCATGTTGGTAGAAGGACCTAAACCTAACCCTACTATAATCATTATATTGCATCCTTGCACACCTTTATGGCGGCTTGCTGGGTATTATGAAGATGCTGATACATATTCATTCACTTCTCATCTAAACTTGCACCGAAGCTGTTCACTAGATAACCATTAATTATTTGGAAAGCTACACTGGATTGTTAAACAAGACAATTTACAAAACCAAACCGGTGCAAGGCCACAACACAATGACACAAACGGAACGCTTACGACCGAAAAGTTAACCCACCACCCTTAACTTCGAGTCATATTCTATCTCCATTTCACGCAAATTCAAGCTTAAATAATTAATATAAATCATTACAACAACAAATGTAAAAATATACCTCGTGCTTGCCGCTCAATCTCCTCCTCGAGTAGGAACAAGTGAACGCTGAAAAGTGGCTCGCTCCAACTCCACCTTTTTCGCTGGAGCGTTTGGAGCGAAGAGAGGCAAATGTAGTGACGTCATCCGTGACGATGTTAAAGGCTGCGGGAGCGCTTGGAGCTTCAAGTGGATCACTCAAGAACTCGCTCCAAACGCTCTGGAGCGTTGGGAGCGTGTACTGGACTACACCCATAGTAACCCAGTCTACCGCCATATTTAGCCGCTTGCAGCGCCACACTCGAGCATAAGGGGAACTACGTGTCATGTGGCGCCACCTAACGGCAATTCTGCTAACTACTAGTAGCCGAATGGCGGGACCACTGGCGCCTTTTAAATAAGTAACTGTTAATATAACCCCCATACCGAACACAGCGCGAAGAGAACCGATCTTACCGCGAGTAGATTCGGCTACCAGAGTTCCAGATGAGGTCTGCAGATGTTGAAATTCCTGCAAATAATTCACCACTCAACAAATAGCATTAACAATAGATAAAGGAAAAGGCAGGAACAATTGCATCTATGTCAAGTCAAAAGGTGTTTACTGCCATGACTCACATATATTTACACATATACAAGTATCAACATAATTATTCTCACTATATATCAACATATTTACAGCAATAGCCCGTTATGGGACAAAATCTTCATCAGGGTTTGTCATTTATCATACATATTTTAACTTTGTACATAGGCGTGTAGCACATTGAATATTGAGAGTAATATAATGGTGCGGGAACTCTTTTCATCTGGGATGGCTTAATGACGCAATCAACCGAGGCTTAATGGAAACCGGCAAAACCTCACGCAAGTCGCCGTGTGGATGTAGGTATATTTGTTGCTGGCAGGAGTTCTGGACTTCACTGATTTGAGGTGTGTCGTTTTGCGCTCGGTGCTTTTTGCTCCTGTAGTCATACGTCGATTGCCTGTTGAGACTGGTGCTTCTGTTGAGCGTAGGCTGATGTTCTGTTGTTTCTGTGGAATAAGGCAGGATTACTATACGTATACATTTTATACAATATATTATTATACAATGCCAACCAGGCATTACTGAAATATATTGGTTTGAACAAACAATTTGCAGTTAACACCCAAGTCTATATATACAAGGAGGTTGATAGCTATGCTAGCTCATCATTGTGACTGGCACCTACTATTTAAAACTGCCGCGGTTGTGACTGCTCACGGCACTCCTATGGGTGCCTTTACAGCTCCGCGCTGCGCGCACGACAGGACTCGCGAGCCAATGAAAACCCGTCTTGAGAATTGATGACGTCATGTCGCCAGCTCGCTGGCGTGCTCGCCGGAATTCCGTTCTCGTTGGAATTCTGGCGTGCACGCTGCTATAGACCGGGCGGTTTGAAACTACAGGCAACCATGGATCGTAGTTTTATTTACAAAATGTTCTGTATTACCTCGACTATGATATAAGAATGCGATTGATTTGTTGGTTTGTATTATTGTAAGCTTCCGAATATCGATATTGTGAGGCTTTCCCTAAATTAACTATAATGTGTGCCATGCGTCTTTTTGTTTGCTTTGGGCGAAGTAGGTACCTTGTTAAATGTTAACGCCATGCCGGGGAAAATGTGAGCGATATTCGATGACCACTTTCAAGAATTTCCTATATTAACGCTGTAACTTGTCATATTTTCCGTTTGCATTGAGTGTAGTAATATAATTTAAAGGCCCTGCTGTTGCACGTGTGCGATACTCAATGACTTATAATAATAGTATTTATTTTCACGGGGGTTAACCCATTTACAAATATTAAATTGAAAGAAATTACAAGAAAAATTACAATTTCAAAAGTTTCAAAATTACATATTGTAATATTACAATACAATTTCATTGGAATTTACATACATTAGAAGTTTATTATTTTTAATTTTAATATTAAGATCGTTATTATTATTATAGTAAACTGATAATTTTTGTTTCTATGTACCTGTCAGAGTGCACATGAATTAGTTAGATTTCATTTTGATAGTATATTGACAGCAGATATGCTAGCATATTTTGCTTAAATGTATCAAAACAATAATAAAAAATATCAGTGTCAATTTCTTTTGATATGCTCTGTTGAATAACCTCAAAGACCTCGTGACAAGATTGTTGTAAAAAATATTGTTTCTACAGAATTTTACAAAAAAAGTATTGCAATTTCTTGTTGAAGTAACTAAACAATTAAAACTAATATCATTAAGACAAGTACAACATATCACATTGTGACACAGTTTATATAAAAATATCAGATCATTGCCTTCTGACCAATAGCAGTTGAATATCCAATATTTGCATAGTTTCTCTGTATGGGGTATATTGAGTATTGAAACCTGCATAGAAGTTTACAGTTCTTAAAAATCTGTTTTGCACTCTTTGTAGTTTATTTATTTGCACTATATAATGAGGATGCCAGTTAACGCTGTTATACTCAAGAGTCGCTTTATATGTCGCCTTTTCAAAATAAACACCCAGGTCTTTCACTGTTGAAACTCTGGGAATGGCTTCATTATTAATTACATATCTAAAGTGACGACAGAGTTTCCTCCGAGTAAAGGAAATAACACTACATTTATTAACATTTAGAGTCATAAGGTTTGATTTGCACCATTCCGAAATCCTGGAAATGCAACTTTTCAATATTAGGCAATCCTCATTGTTGTTGATGGTGTAATATATCTTGATGTCATCAGCATAGATCAAATGGGGAATGGGATGTATGATACCACTTTCAATTATAAAAATTAGGAAAAGTATGGGACCAAGATGTGACCATTGAGGGGCGCCAGAGATTACACCAAACTCTTGGGAGGTAACATCTTTCACTTTAACCTTTTGTTTCCAAAACAACAGGTAGCTCCGTATACAATATAATATTGCACCATGTATGCCAATGAGGCTCAATTTTTGAAGCAACAAATCAAAATTTACCTTATCAAAGGCTTTGGCAAAGTCTGTATAAATTACATCAACTTGCTTGTTTTCATTTAAAGAGTTATTTATAAAATGATTAAATTTGGCTAAATTAGTATAAGTAGACATTCCTTTCCTGAAACCGTGTTGTTCAGTAACCAGTATGTGCTTCAACATGGGAGATAAAGAATTAAGAACTAAATTCTCCATGATTTTAGCAAGAAAAGATTGGATGGTAATAGGTCTATAGTTAGTTACATCACACTTATCCCCTGACTTAAATATGGGAATCACATAACTGAGTTTTAAAATATCTGGAAAAACCCCATCTGAGAAAGATTTATTAATTATTATAAACAGGGGGTATGCTAAAACTGGAGCACAGTTTTCAAAGATTATAGCAGGAACATTATCAGGACCACATCCTACATCTGTACTAAGGCTTTTTAATACTTTTTCAATATCCTTTACAGTCACTGATAAGGAGCCAAAATTAATATGAGTGGACAATGAATGATCAGGAAGCATTTTAGGACTATAAATGGAATAAACGGATGAGAAATGTGATGCAAATAAATTTTATATACTGTAAGAATCCTTACCCTCTTCATCATGCAAGAACATGTTTTTTGGTAGGGCATGCTCATTGCGTAGAGAATTTACATATTTCCAAAAACTACTTTCAACTAAAAGTATCACATCAAATCATCTCGTGTATTTCTCAGACTAGCCACCATATCGTTTCATCTGAGCGAAATGATTAGTTATTTCTCCACTGGCCCTCTTCAAAAATCTTTAAAAAATTAATACAAAGAATACTTGACAAATTAACCCTCTATACGCGAATAAGATCTACAAAATCTCTAATTTAACTATTCCTATCGGTACAACTAACAAAAGTTAAGCTAATAAGAACACATTGAAAATTAACCCTCTATCCCGACAATATCAATCGAACACGAAATATTACACACAAAAATACTATTCAGTTCTACAAAGAAGTCACTACTTTAACAATTCTAATCGATACAACTAAGTTAAGCTAATAAGAAAGAACACAATGATAATTAACCCTCTATACCTAAAATATCAATCGAACACGAAATATTATAATAGTATACAAAGAGTATACTCACAAATATACGACTTAGATCTACAAAGCAGTCGCTACTTTACCAATACTAATTGGTACAACTAAGTTAAGCTAATCCGAAGGAGAAGAAGAAAAGAAGTTGGATCCAATGATTAAATTGATAGCGTTGGTGAACAAAGTTCAGTAATATTTGGCGCCGACGCATTTGGCCTTTCATTTGTTCTCGCAGCGCGGAGCTGTAAAGGACCCAAGGTACCGTCGGCGCGTTCGCTACCCGTGGCGTGAGCGCAGCGCGGAGCTGTAAAGCCACCCTATGCCATAAGCGAACTACTCCGGTGCCATTGCCCTCTGTTGCCTTTTCACAAAACCCACGTTAACACTCAAGATGGCCGACCAGCCGCGCATCACCTCCGAAGATGCACATTTTCTAGAAGCATAACTTCTTTAAGTTCACTCAAAATCCTTTCACTGGCTATTTTTGCAATTTTAACACTTTGAGTTTGTTAAATTTCGTGCAACACTAGCAAAATCTAAGGGGTGAAAAAAATTTCGTCGGCGAGGCCTCCTTGCGAACATTTACCCATCTTTTTCTCTGCTTATTGTGTTGTAGATTATGTTGGTTCGGTAGCAGGTCAGTTAATTTAACATGGAACGAGTGAAATCTCAACAATTTCCCTGATCAATACATGGCAAAGAGGTTGAAAGAGTAACGCATTCTGCCAGGGCCGGCTTAAGACAAAATTTTCACGCGGGCGAGAGAGCGGGCTAGTCACCAGTTAAACGTAGTAAAAAATATTTTTACACAATCACGGCGCCCCGGGAATCGCCCGGGCCTCCAAACTGCAGATTTTCAAATATAAAGATCGCCCTTTTCACTAATGTGAAGTGTCAGAAGTTATTTTAGTAATTAATATACCTAATTGTCTACTTCTAAAAACAATTTACTTACCTGATCTCAAACGGCAGGTATACAGAACCCGTCAAGTCACCATTTACACGTTTCTCTTGCCTTTCCGACGCGTTACGCAGCAACGATGTCTACACACGGTACCAAGGCTCTGCAGCAAAGATTATTTGCACACGGTTCGTTCTGCAACAAAAATTACGTACACACAGTACAAAATATTATATCTCGGTACCTTCTGGAGCTAATATTATATGGTACGATCTTCATAAAAGATTGTACGTTCGGCAGCAACTTGAGCAAAGCTAAACACAGGGAGTGTGTAAATTTACAGTATCCCTGGCTAAACACATCCGCCATGTTCTTCACATGCGCTCACAACTTAGACCATATATACTAGTAGACACGCCACGGCCCACCCCTCTCTGCAGCTCGGCGTGTCGCCAACATCTCTCCCCCACCTCCTACCCTTTTCAGCCGCCGTGACGTCAACTTTGGGAAGGTTCGTTAGGAATTGTGTTGAAGCGCATGGCTGGAAACGTGTAAGCGCCGTTTCAATGTTGTTATTCGAGTGTTTGCTGCGCGGATTTGAGTGAATATATACATGATATTTTTATATCACTTATAAGAAGTGATCATATAATCATGGTTGCATACTGTGCTGCCTTTAACTGCCAGGAAAAAGCAGTTAAAGGAGGAGTCTCATTCCACAGGTAGGTACCTACGTTCTGATTTATATTCCACTCGTAGTTCCTGATTCATGATGTCTTTCAACCTGGCTAACAGTAAAATATTTTATTATGTATAGGTTTCTTTGAACTTTGAATAGTTGGTAAAATTCTGTTAAAAGAGAATGATATCTGGAATACCAGTTATAAGCGTTGTTGTTGGTTTTCCTTTCAAGGATGAGTAAACCTAAAGTTCTGTGTATTGCGAAAGCCACGATAATAATATATACATAAATATAAACATTAAAAGTCAAATAAATGGTTGAAATGATTATACAAGCTTGTATACAGGCCAATCAGTGAAAAGGGGAATGCTTGTTTTTAGTGAGGCTTTCGTAATTTTCTTGTATACGTATTCCTTATTTTATGTACGTTAACGAATTCATCCGCTGGGAACAATTTTCCAAAGGAAGTCAGTCTGTGTAAGCAGTGGATCAGTGCTATGAAAAGGAAAGACTTTGTCGCAAGTAAGAACTCCAAGCTGTGTGGTAAGCATTTTTCACCGGATTCCTTCAATACTTCTCCGTGGAGCAGTTTGAGTGTGTTGAAACCTGACGCTGTTCCAATTAAATTTGATTTTCCGGAGAATATGAGGAAGCCCGAAAATTTTAATTTATGCTTTGTGGAATGACATTAAGTCTGTGTCTTCCCCATGCTGCAATAATGGGGAGGACGAATTATGTATTCTAGGGAAAAGTTTAATTAGTAGCTCACTTTTTCAATGAATGTAATGTTTATATTTTTTACTGAGCATGCTTAACTTGTTTTTTTTTATTCCAGGCGTACACAGTATGAATAGTAGGTTAGCCTATAGTTGATGTGAGTGTAATGCATGATAGTCGTCCTTTTTTCATGAAAGTCATATTCGAAGTATTTCCTCAGTACATTAATTTATTTTTAATTCCAGGCATGGTTGTATTATGAATAGAAGAATAACCTATTTTGATGAGCGAGTGTATTGCAAGACTAAAAAAGTCCTGGTTCCAATTATAGTAATTGTCCTAAGATGTTGTATTATGTACTATATTTTCAATATTACCTATCTACCATGTGCTTATATTCATCTTTGCAATTAATTTCATTACATACATGTATCAGCAGTATCTCTTGTAGGTAGGAATTGGCACAATGCATATTTATAAGCTACGAACTAATAATTCTTTTCTTGCACACTATTCTCTCATTTACAGAATGTATTGATGTAGGCATTTCGTGGTTTCAAATGGTTTGCCTTACTGCTTGCTGTAATTTATACTATCCATTCCTTTTTCTGTGAAGATTGCAATGTAATTTGTTCACATCTGCTTACTTTGAACATTTGTATTTTTTTTCTTTTTTCAGTTTATGGGGGTAACAAAATCCCTAGCAAAGGATATCTATATTATTGGGCAAATATATTGTACGGGTTTGACCTTTCTTCTCTCTTAAAAGAAAATTGTGGTTGTACATCGATGTGTCATGCAAATCAATGTGATTCATTCATTCAATCACCTTTCCACATTAGTTTTGGATGAGAATGTTTTCTGTCAATACTTTGCTGTTCAATTTTGAATTCACTGAAAATATGTATTGAATTGTTCTTTTACTGAATGTTGTTGAGTAATTGTGACTCAGTTTAATTCAGATTGATCAGTCATTCTTTGTCATACAAGACATTCAAGTTGTTTAAAATCTATTTTTAAGTAAAAATTCTTGTCATTCTTTGTCTCTCTTTCTGACTTATTTTGATCTATGTAATGCCCATTAGGTAAATAAAATGTTGAGTGAATTATGTGTAGTTTTTGTTGGTGGCACATTACTTTTATCTCACTCCCATGTCATTGGCTTCTAGTTTACAGTCACATTGTAGCAATGTCGTTAATATTGAATGAGAAGCAGTAACTTTGTAATTCCATATGTATGTATTGTAAACGACCTGGGTTTCGACGTAGCACGCCATCATCAGGTGCTACGTCGAAACCCGGGTCGTTTACAATAAATACATGTGGAATTACAAAGTTACTGCTTCTCATTCAATATGCTAAGCAAATTCCATTGAGTTACACCTGTGATTTATAATGGAAGCATAAGCTAAAAGATAATGGTGGTAGATTTATTGCAAATTTATTGAATAATTTAACTTACTAATATTTAAATCTGAAATCAGTTTAGCCAAAGTTTTTTTTAATGACAATGTTTTACCTGCCAAAAAACCGATTGCCCTCAAATTAGAAATTTTTTGATTAGCCTGTAGATAAGATAGTATTCTCTTACGTGCCGTGATATTCTTCACTGTAATGCCTTCTCTAGGGAGACATTAGTAGTACGAAGAAGTTTGTCTAACGAGTATTAAGAAGATGACGAAATCCTTATTTTCGTTATTAGCTGAAAGTCAAGGATGCAGCAGCTGAACATTTCGCAATTCCAATGTTGTTTTCTTCCTAGTTATAATCGGCAGAATAGCATTATGTTTTTCGTTAATTCATTGTGAAATAAGTGCTTAAAACGTTATCATTAAGAGTTGACATTCCGAGATGCTAATCAATGCATTTCATACGGTCGCGTCTTGCCATATCCTGGTTTTGGTCATTTTGGCTTAAATTCATTGCTCCGAGATGCTGTATTTCATTGAGTAACTATTATTTGAAGCTTAAATACATTTTACGTACCTAATCTCTACAATTTTCAGCGAATTTCGAACGAATGAGTGATTAAATACATGAAGCGCGTATACGGTACGTCGTCTGCATTCCCAAACTTGACGTCACGCTCCCCCATCCCCCTCGTTGCGATCCTGGCGACATCGTACAGGCGAAACGGCGTGTCTATATACTTAAATGGTCTAAGGCTCACAAAGATGACAAAAGAAAGGCGTGAAGCGCGAGAACCGGCAGAGGCAGTTCACGACGAGGCAATTACTACATTTTAGCTCATTCTTCTTCGTACATCCTTCTAGCCCTTTAAATTTTAATTAATATTTTTACTATGCAAAATTACTTTGTAGTTCACTTTTTGATGAGTATTATTCCGCTTACGGATTTTGTGTTGTTTCCAGATCTAGGCTATACAGCTGATAGAGGTGGATCATCCTTTTACTACGTTGCACATAATTTGACTAAGTTAATGACGGTTATCGTTGGTTGTTATTTTCCACGTCTCTCTTCAATAAACCCCGCGAATAATATATAATATTGGTTTAGATAGGAAATACATGTTAATAATTCTTTTTGAGTATTACAATTTCACATAAAAGACGTTGTTGGCTCTAGGTTGGCTCTAAGATATCCTAGACCCGCTTTAGAGCCACTCTAGATCAGATAGTATAGCCCTTGTGCCGGCTGGGAAGTTATCTTTGCCATCCCCTCCTCCCCCTCTATATCCCAGTCCACAGAGGAATCCTTGGAGGATGCAATGGTGCCCATGGTCCTCGCCCAGGTCACCCACCACAAAGGGTCTTCCATGCCAAATATACTCCCTGTGGACATTTTTCACAGGACCTTTTTTAGCCTTTTGGCATTGAATTGTGGTTCAGAGTGGCAATTTTTAAGACTCGATTTTTTTATCACCGTAATGTGCACTTATTAAATGGTGGAATTATATTGTGAATGATTTTTTGCCATTGCAATTTTCTTCGTCTCAGTTATAGGTTGGAATAAATTTTTCACTACCAGTTATATATTCAGTCGCATTGATCTACTTATTCGCTTAATTTATGTTTTCTCCTTTCTGTTTCTAGTGCTCTCCACAATGTGTAAAGGGTAAAGTTCAAAAATGCTGATTATCCATTTTCAACAAGAAAGTCAGCAGTTCCATGAAAAAGAGTGCGAAGGTATTCAATATGGCACAATAATTATTGGTTTTAATGATCCACATTTTATAGCAATTTTGGCGAACGAAACCTGAAGAAAATTGGGGACTACCTACACAAGGAAAAACATTAATTCAGTTTCAACACAAAGACAAAATCTACCAGAAAAAGGTCAAGCCCACCACTACCTTCACTATTTTATCTTTTACTAAATATTTTCAATAAACCTACACAGCTAATTCCAACTGCTAAAATATTGCCATGAACCAAACTTCTTCCTGATATATACTATGGGAAATGGGTGGCAGAATGAAAATTTGTACGCAAAAGTCTTAAGTAAATTAGACGGCAAGACACCAGGTTTAACAATGCACTAAATGAATGGTAACCAAACAGCCCTTCCCTGGTGAAAATAAACATTGACAGACAGGGTGACAAAAGGGTGAACACTGTGTGCTTAGAATGTGACAATAACGTGAAATTCCATGCGACAATAATGTGAATACAGAGTGCTAAAATCATAAATTAGGACTCAAATGGGTACTCTAAGCATGATAGACAATGTGCGCACAGTTTTCATACACTGTGGCCACTGTATGAGGACACCATGTACACAGCGTGACGACACTGTTTGCACCGTGTGCACAAACTTTGAATAGTACACTTGCACCTATAGTGAGCAGTAGAGGTGGGCCAAATGAGTCTTTTTATTGACTCGAGTCATTTGGATCACGTCACTTCAATGACTCATTCACTTGAGTGAGTCTTTAGAATCACTTTGGAGTACTGCAGGGTACATAAATGACGAGGCTTACATATAACAGTAAAGCTGAATTGTGAATGAGTAATGATGGCTTTAAAGATTTCTAGAATAAACGGGCAAACTAATTAGCTTTGGTTAATGTGAGCCCACTCTATGGAAGCCCACTCTACCCAGAACCAGATCTTTAATCACCTTAATGCACGATGACAGGAAAAAAAATCTCGTTGATATTTCAAAATGTGCGGTTATGTTATTCGTTCTTAGGAAAGACACTCTACGTCAAGCATTGTACAAATAGTGCTGTCAAATCAAAATAATAAAGCCGAGAGTTTAAATGCCAAAATCATATAATGTACAAAATTACTTACTTCTTTAACACTAATTAACTTCTTGTCGTTATTCACTGATCGTAAGTCTTTGCCTTTTAAATTAACGGTGGCTTTTATGATACCAACTCTATATGTCCACTTTTCTGAATGTAAGGGCCTATAACACTATTTAAAACAGCCATGCCATATGATTTACTGGTAACAGTACCTTTATATAACAGTAATTACATATAATATATGTACTATATTGCTCACTCTTTCAAAGAGCCTGGGTTGTCGGTGAGATGGGAAGAGTAACCCACCAGAAATCCTTCTCTCACACTAAGGCATTGCACGCAAATATGTACATACTCCGCGAAACACCCTAGTGAGAGCATTAAAGTATGTGTAAATTAAAAATTACTAGAAAGACCAGAAGGAAGTTATCGAACAGCTTTGCGTGCACAAGCTAGAGTATTAAACGCCGGGATAGACTTTGGTGTAAATCGGCCAGAATGGTTGAATGCTTTAAACAAGAGCACTCTTGTTTTAAGCGCTTGACCAGTCTGGCGCCAGGGAGCATGAAAGATGCCTCCTCCAGAGCCCGGGCGTGGGCAATGCACTTGATATTCAAACCTCTTCCCTGCTACCCGGGTCCTCACATAACCCTTTAAATGACAGTAATTAATAACCTTTCGCCTGCCACACACCCATGAGGTGGCTTTCAGAGTGTTTTGTAGATGTAGATGAACCCTTGCATCCGTCCCTAACCCCTGCAACCGCCATTTTTTAAGTATATCCCTCCTCTGCCCACTAAAAACCCTTGCTCCCTCCCTTCTTTGAATGATGAGTAAGCTGAGGACATTTAAGCACTAAAAATGAAGAAATAGGCAGCCTAAATAGGCACTAAAAATTTCAAAATAGGCACTTAAAATAGGCGCTTAAAATATTTTTTGCATTTCGGAAAATTCTGTCTGTCCTGGAATCCCAAAAGGATAAGCCTGCAATCAGGTTTTCCTGGGACCAGACAAACAGAACTTGACATACATCTACGCCTTGGGTGGTGAAATACCCACTCAGGCGGGACTCGAACCCGTAATCCCAAGATTAGCAGGCGAAGACTTTACCCCGCCACCACCGTGACCGGCTAGAAATATAATGCGGCTTACTGCCACAAAGAAGCATCTGAAATTTAAAGCTTGGACTGAAATACACGTTTACTTTTCGGTAAAACTGATGGTGAGGAAAGAGGATAGAACTCCAAATAAAATTAGCGTATAAATTGAAGAAACATAAAATACAAAAGCTTTGGATTCGAGAATGCAGTTTGCTTCTTCATCATCCAGATATTCTGTTGCCTATAGAAAACCTACTCATGTGCCATGATGGCTTAATTTTCTTATAGGCAGAATTGACATGTAGTATAAAAGATGAGCGAAATCGGTTACAATAGTGTACCTTTAAGTGGGTGAAAAAGACGTTCGAACTGATGTATCAGAGGTGCACATTATTCCTGTCACATACCTCACGTATTTCAATAATTTTATCTGCAGAGTATAATGCGGTATTTAGCCATGTTTCACATAATATCAATACTGGCTGTGAAGGCAGAGCAACTTCGGGCAGAATCTCTTTAAACTTAGCAATACTGAGTGGTACCTTTAACAAACAAGTTTTTGGCAATTGAAACCATCGCATGTACGCATCATGTAAAATGACCATAGTTGTTTTCTACTCTTAATATAATAATTTGGATTGTTCTTCATGCATTTTTAATGAAATTATTTCAACCTTGATAGATAAAAAAGAAACTGAAATAACAGACTAGCTCTACACTAAGGAGATGTTTGGTGACGATGAGAAGAATATTGCTTTTTTAGGACCTTAAATAGGCGATATTAGCAGAAAAAGGCATAAACAGGTAAAATAGGCATTTTTAGGCAGTAACAAATTTCCTTAATTTCACCATAAATGATCCTAAATGAACTTATAACTTCATAAAATTGGTGTCCTGAGTTTAAGAAAAAATAGGCATTTTAGACAATGTCCTCAGCTTAATGATGAGTCACCTGAAGTAAATGTAATGGCTGAGAAAATGGTGGAGAGACTCCAGAAGAGATTTAAAGATGTTGAGTTTAATCCCATACTGAGATAAGCATGTTTACTGGATCCATGATTCAAAGAATACGCTTTCTCCGAAGATAAAAGTTATAAGGCAGCCTACCATGCCTTATAACCCATTATTGAGCACTCTGAACCTGACGAAAAGAGGCCCCTGCAAACTTCTCCTATGTGGGAAGAGTTTGATTCCACTATTGCTAGTCAGAAGAAAGGAACTCCAACATCTGCAGCAATTGTGGAAGTGGACAAGTACTTACAGGAGGAATACTTAGAGAGGACCTCTGACCCACTTGTTTGGTGGAGGAATAGGAAACAGGTCTTCCCTAGGCTCTATACACTAATGAAAAGAAAGTTGTGTGAGATGGCCACTTCAGTGCCTTGTGAGCATGTTTTATTTCGAAGGGAGGCCAGTTTCTTACTGAAAAAAGAAGTAGACTGAGCCCGAAAAAACTATCAATGACGATTTTTAAAAATCATAATTGGGAAGGTTAAATGTAATTTTTTTGTTATAAAGTAGTTTAGTTTAGAGTTTCTGCATTTTAAAATAATTAGATACAAGTTTTATCGATGTAAAATAATTGTTGTTTCATTTAGTATTAGTCATCTACCTCCAATTAACTGATCATGATACTGATATGTGTTTAACTCTTTGTAAACTGTGTTAATAAATGCAAAAGACATTTACCAGATACCACCTATATCTGTATTGTTAATTTGTAAAAAAATAAATGCCTACAATATTCATCTGAGGCTAAAATTAAGAGTTCCCGAACTGCTAATACAGTGTATTAACCGGTAGATTTCCAGCAATAATTAAGAGCTTTTTAATGAACCAACGATGTAAGTTGAAAGTCATCATATCATTTACGTGATGCTTAAAGCAGGACTTAATTTACTCCTCAAATCTAGAAAAGTTGCTGATCTTACGGTAAGACTCTTCTTTTGACAGTCATTAATGAATAGTCAGTCTTGCCACTCAACGAGTCACTGGGATTCAATGAATCTACATCTACATCTACATACTACCCCGCAAGCCGCCTCAATAGGCGTGAGGCGGGGGGTGTTAGGACACCAGCCGTTTACATATAAAAAGGAAACGCTCTATGAAATTACGCCTTGCATTTATTAAAGTCCCTTATTGTTCGGGGGAAAAACGAATTCCCATACCTATCCGTTCGGCAAAATATCTCTCTTAATTTATCGTTTCTGTCGGACCTGGAAATATAGTGGGGTTCTAATATGATGTTCTCCGTGTCGCTCTGAAAGATATCTATTCTCAATTGCTCAAGTAATCTAAGCCTAGCGCGCAGCCTCCGAGTCTCCAGCGGCTCCCAGCCTAATTCGTTTAACATCTGCGTAACGCTGTCTGTACGCCCGTAGCAGTTTTTGACGAATCGCGCAGCTTTCCTTTGTATTTTATTAAGTTCCCGAATTAATTCTTTCTGCACCGGATCCCATATGCTTGCTGCATATTCAAGGTGTGGCCGGACGAGTGCGAAATAGCACCTCTCTTTTACTTTTTCATCTGAGAATCTTCCCACAATACGCTTGACGAATCCTAGCTTCTTCAGAGCTCTGCCACAAATATTTCTTATATGTGTTCCCCACGATAGGTTTGAGGTTATCGTAACTCCCAGATACTTAACTTTATCTGTCACCTTTATCTTAACGCCATCCACAGCATATACACGGGGATAGTTGGACGACCTCCGCAAGAAATGTACCGCCGCACATTTGCTCAGATTAAGTTCGAGTCCCCACTCTTGGCTCCACACATGAACGTTGTTTAAATCCGATGATAGAATTTCAAAGTCCGAGTGATCATTAATTTCGCGATAGATGACAGCGTCGTCAGCAAATAAACGTATTTTACTGCTAATTCGAGAGCATAGATCATTTATGTATATAATGAACAAAAGGGGGCCGATTACGCTTCCTTGTGGGACACCTGATGTCACTTTAACTGCATCAGAGCTAATTCCGTCAAGAACTACTTTTTGCTTACGATCACTCAGAAAGTCGCGTATCCAGTTTACTACTGTTTTGTTTAGGCCGCATGACTGTAATTTGTATAAAAGTTTGTTGTGAGGTACCGTGTCGAAAGCTTTCTTAAAATCTAGGAATAATGCGTCCACTTGTGTTTTCGATTCACCAGATTTGAGAACGTCATGAAGAAAGAGCGCGAGCTGTGTTTCACATGATCTACCTTTCCGAAAGCCGTGTTGACAGCCATGAAGGAAGTTACGACTGTCCAGGAACGTCATGATATTGCTAACGACGATATGTTCGAGTATCTTGCCTATAATAGACGTTAATGAAATTGGTCGATAGTTCCCTGGGTCATGTCTGTTTCCCTTTTTGAATATCGGTGTAACGTTTGCAATTTTCCAGTCTATTGGTATCTTTCCTTCAGACAATGACTTCTTGAATATTATGTCTAAGAACGGTGCGATCTGTGGCGCTAATTCCTTGAGGACACGCGCGGGTATTCCCTCCGGACCCGGAGATTTACTATTTTTGATCGACTGTAGCTGTTTAGTTATCCCATCACATTGAATAGTGATTTCTTTCATCGGTTCCTCAGTGAATGAAATGTCGAAATAACATGGAGTATCGTCTGTAGTGTATACACTTTCGAAGTGGGAATTTAACGTGTTAGCTTTGTCAATATTATCAGTGACAAGTTTGCCATCTTTATCAAATAACGAATCTACGGTTGAAGATTTTCCCTGAAGCTCTCTCGCATATGACCAAAAAGATTTCGGATTTTCTTCGAGTAATTCACCAAGTACTTTTTTCTTGAAATTTCGCAATGCAGTACGCATTGATTTCTTGGTTTTTGAGCGTTGTGCAGCGTAACTTTCTTTTGCTTCAAGTTCCTTCGATTTGTCACCGAACGTAATGGACTTTTTGAATAAGTTGTACAGTTTTCTCTGTCTCTTAAGGTCCCTCCTAACATCATTGTTATACCAGCGAGGTTCTTTACTATCACATTTCAATTTTCGCGGAATATATTCGTTGATTCCCTGGCGTAGAATTTCTAAGAAATATTTCCATGATGCATCAGTGCTTTTGTCCTCTGTTTTAGCTACGAAGTCAGTGTACGAATCATTAAGCATCTCGCCAAATTTTATGAAGTTGCATTTATCAAATAAATAAATATTGCGTTTCGGTTTTACAGCTGACTCTACTTCAAGTTTTAAGGCTGCAAAAGTTACTCTGTGATCACTTATGCCATCAATAATATCGAGTTGTTTTATCAACCTAGGATGGCTTACTGCAAAAAGATCTAATATTTTATTTCCTCTCGTAGGCTTGTCAACTACTTGGGCGAGTGAGTGCTTAGTAAGTGTGTTGAGTAAGATCTCGCTGATTTCCCTATTCCTTGAATTTGGACTTACAGTGTAAGAATCCCAATTTATAGATGGCAGATTAAAATCTCCCCCAATAATTATTACACTTTTACTGTCTCTCAAGGTAAATGCGAATATTTGATTTTCTAATTGGTAAATAATATCAGCTTCGGAGTTTGGAGGTCTATAAAAAGAGCAAACATGTATACTCCTTTTGTTTCGTTGTTTAATTGTACACCATACGCTTTCTATTTCATTATCAGTTATTTCATGGGCGGTGCTGTGTAAATGTGATTTAACTGCTATAAAAACTCCGCCTCCTGTCCTATCGCTTCGATCGCATCTGTAGATTTTATATCCTGGAGGAAAAACTTCGCTGTCACTTATATCCTCTGTAAGCCAGCTCTCCGTTCCTATGACCACGTCTGCGTCCTGAAATATATGCTCGATTTCAGCGCGCTTGTTTTTAACGCTACGGCAATTAACTACTACAAAGTTAATGTCATATTTTGTAGATTGAGTGTCGGTTGGTTCTTTTCCACGCTTATGGGTATTAGGTGGGCGAATTTCACTGGAAGTGCTTATTACATTTGATATAATTTCTTTCGCTAGAGTACGCGTTTTGGGAATATTGTCGCTATTTTCCGGCTTTAGCCCTTCTAAGTTTACTTGGATGTGAACATTTTCGCAATGCGGACTTCCTCGGAGGCTACGTTCGGTTAAATCTTTACAAATCCCACTAGATGACCTACCCTCTAGTCTAAAAAATATCTACAGTGCTAAAAAATCCTACGAGCCACCCGTTCAGACGCCTCGTTGGAATAATGCACCCCAGACGAGTTGAGGGGAGCCCGGCACGATCTAAGCACCGGCCGAAGATCCACGAACTCTGCCCCAATGCTCACACAGAATTTCCACAGCCTCTTGTTGATCCAGGCAATCCTGTCCCAAACTCGAGGGCCGCAGTCAGTCCGTGGAACAATGCTGCAGATGGACAGTCGCAGATCGACACCAGTGCCCCTCCGAACGCGTTCCACCTCCGAGTTTAGATCCCTAAAGGAATCCAAGATCTCATCGGCTCTACGCTCGGAAGCATCATTGGTGCCGACATGGGCCACCACCCGCAGTCTAGAGCAGCCCGTGTCCTTCACCGCTGCTTTTACCACCGCCGTAGAATTGGGTACGATTCCCCCTGGTATACACCAGGAGGTGACCCGTTGGTCCGCTCCGTCTCTCCTTGCCCTCTTCTCTAACTGGGGGAAAATCCGCCGGACGTTTGAACTCCCTAACAATACTATCCCTGCCCTCCCAGCCCTGCTGCCGTTCGAAGTTGAGTCCCTTGCAACGGGGGGTTCGTTCCTGACCTCGCTAACTGGCCCCCCAGAATTGTCCTCCGACAAAACCGCGAAGCTGTTGCGAACGGGGATGGGATTAGCCTCCGCTTCCCCCCCTCCCCGACTCGGCCGAGCCACCGCCCCCCGCCCTTGGGGCACAACCACCCACCCGGGCCCCAGGCTGTGAGTCATCCCCCGACCCGAAGACCGCACCGTCTTCCCCAGGGCAATCGCACTTGCTTTCGCCCCCGAGCATGCCCGGGACACCACCTTGGTGCTGTGCAAGGTCCCGGGAGAAACACTACGACCACCGGATCCCGAGAACCCCCCACAACCCGCAACCCGGGCGTGCATCTCCGCAACCAACCTCTCAAGTTCAGCGACACGTGCCTCGAGGAGGTCGCTCTTCACCTTGCTCTTGAGGTTCGCTACAGAGGAACTAGGGCCGGCCATACTATTCTACAGGCTTTAGCACTTAAACGATGTGAATTTAAACTAAGTCCTCTAAATGTATAAGGCGGGTATAAGCGAATCAAGCACGATACGCAAGGTTGCGTAAGAAGTACTTTCTAGCAAAGTAGTTAGACGGTTAAAGAACAAAAATGCGATGGATCAGTTACTAGAACACGCACGCACGTATGGGATCAAATGATTATTAAGAGTCAATATTATGGGGAATGGGGAAGTCTTTTGAGTCAGAAATTCAGTCAGTCACGCCCTCACGTCTTCAAGTCAGTGTGTCCTTTGGGTGTGTGAGTCTTTTGAGTCAGCGAGTCTTTCGAGTCAGTAAGTCTTTCGAGTCAGCCCGTCCTTTGAATCTTTGAGATTCACGGGAATCATGGGGACTCTGCGATTCTCTCCTTTATGAGTCAGCGCTGCACTCAGCGGCTCAGCCGGCACAAACGTTCACTAAAGAGTTGTTTCTCCCAGACCTATTGAATCGAGTCATCACACTCACCTCAGTGACTCGTTCATTTGAACGACTCGTGACTGATCGACCCAACTCTAGTGACCAGCATATTCTTGTCACACTAGGTACTTAGCAGGTATAATCACAATCTTGTACCCAATGATGTGCATTGTAAAAACTCTCATGGATGATACATATAAAACCACAATTTTTAAGGGCATCATAGATATTTAAGACAGATTTTCATGGAACTTTTTCATATTTGACCCATTCTGGATATACAAGTAAAACAATTCTAGTTACTGATTACAAAATTTCATAAAAAATTGAAAATATACAAGCTTCCATCCACATTACCCTTTTAGAAAATGTTCACAATGGAGTAACATAATCAATAGAGATACCGGCAAACTAAAGCCATCCAGAAACAATATTCATCAATGGATTATTTTATGCACTTCACTTGTGTCCACCCATGTGTGGTGGATCACATTAGTGACTCAGATAATATAAAATGTTATTGAAACCATCACACACTCAAACCCTGTGCCCATTAAAACGCATCCTTTCAAGTAACTTCAAAACAAACCACAGTCCAATACATTATTTATTGTGATTACATCGATTACAGCATCAAATGCAAACTGTATATTGCGAGTTTCCATGGCAATTGGGAAATGGGTGTAGATCTCTTTCTGGTATTTTCCCTTGTTCAAATTCTATCATTTCATTTGAATGTAGGCCGCAGCTTACTCCCTCCAAGAAAGTGACTTCTTTCAATGTGTGAAATGAAAGAAAACACATGACCTTGCATAAGGGAAGGAAAGTCTGGCAGTGCCTGGCGTAAATGCCACTACGCAGAACTCTCTGCCTTCTTGGAACCAAAGTTTTCAATGGATGTGTTTTGGGGGGGTGTTGCGAAGAAGGTAAATGACCATTTCCATTACCCCTGCCAATACCGACTGCGTTAATCTTGAGTCTTGAGACCTTGAGATATCATTGGCTTTGGGTATGTATTAATTTAAATCTGGCAGCCAGGCAAATACATCGGGATTTAAATCAGGCTGATAAAGGAACACACATGCAATAGAATTACTCATCACAGGGATGAGGGACAGAATTATAGCCTGACATTAGTACATTCACAATTTTTTTAAAGAGAAAGTCATAGTCATTTGACAGTGTGTGTCTGGCATACTGTCTTACACATGTACTGGCAAGTGATTAAGGGGCCGAGGAAGATCACTGTTTTCCAGCACTCCAAGCGAAGACCTTCGGCCTATGAGATTCTTTTTCCTTTCCTCAATATACTGCCTTAATATTTACATTCAGGGGACCCAATCTAAGATCTCCTTCATTGCCTTGAGGCAAAGAAGCTTAGCCTGACCAAATGTAAATGAGGCAGGCTTGGGGTGAAAGCTATATTTTCTTTCAATGTTCATGATGGTGAGACTGCTTCCTGGCTGCTGAAAATCATGCATTCTTACATGGCATTAGTAAGAAATAATAGAAGAAGACATATGCAATCAACGTACACGCACTTAAGGGCAAGGGCCCAGCCATGGTAAAACACTGCTTCCCATCAGGTCACCAAAGTTAAGCAATGTTTGGCCCGGAAGGGGGTTTGGATGGGTAACCCTCCTCCATACCTCAACCTTGGTGCTCTTGCCCCGTGTGCAAGTGGCAGACAGGTTCAATGTGAGGCACGATTGACCTAAAGGGCTATACACCGAAGACGTTGAAATTCGCCATGACAAAATCATTTGACTTGACATTTGACGAATGTCTTCGGTGTATAAATTTGCATCCGTGCGTGTGAATGTGTACCACATCATTTGTAAATGCAATGATTGGAAATTTCTACCAATAGGGGTCTGAGTGTCAGGATGGCTTCAGAAGGCCCTCGCCCACCCATATGATGCCTCTACCAGCATTTAAAGATAGATTTAATGAAAAAGCACAGATTATATTTTTTTCCATTCAACATTTGTGGGTTTTCTGGGATCCTAGTGGCGATTATTTTTCATGTTCAGATAGGCATGATCTATATTCAAGGGATATTCAACTTAACTTTCACAGCCTGTTTGTGAATCTTTATTCCATCCAGTATTTAAATAATTGTTAATATTTTGAATTAGATAATAATACTTTGTATCTATGACAGTGATGCATCTAGAATTTGGCTCTGGGAGGTCCAGAATATTTTGATAGGTACTGGGCCTTGCCTAATGGGGTCCATTCACGGACTGGCAAATATTACCGGCTCAGGTTTGTACTGTGAAAAAAAATCATTGTAAACTGTTATTTCAAAAATATTGCCACCTTCCCACAAATTGATGATTTGTTCATGTTGTAACATTTATTGACTTCAGATACATTTTTCCTTTTTTGAATTGAAAATAAAGAAAAAAGTACATAAGAAGAAGTACATACCAGGGGTTGAGGGTACTAGTTACTGCATGTTTGATAGTGAAGGATGGAGGGCTACATTCAACCAATCTTAGGATTGAATGGCCAAAAACAAATCTCAATATTCAGATTTAAAATGACAACTTACACCTCATAATGTGGTTCCACCAAGTTAAGTAATCCTGAAAATTATGTGAGAGAAAGAGATACATACAAAAATATTTGTTCTTATAGGACATTTCGGACCGGTTTATCCTTCCTCAGCTGTAAAAGTGAGCAGTAAGTACTGCCCTGGGGAAGGCGAAGTGAGGGGTGGAAATGAAAGAGGGGAGGGGAACTAGGAGGGTACAATGTTGCACCAGGCTGCCTTCGGATGGGAGAGGTTTCAAGCAGAGAGAAGAGCAACTATGTTGCACCAGGCTGTCTATGAATGGAAGAGGTTTCAAGCAGGGAGAATCGCTACAATGTTGCAATACTGAAGGCAATAAATATTGAGGGTCATTGACGAAGGGAGGGGAGAAATGGAGTTTGGGGAGGGGAACTGGAAGGTGTATTCAGGGTGACAATAACAATTCCTTTCCCTGCCATAAATTCCGTCGCAAAAATTGCCCTTTATATCGAAATATTTTAGTGTTCAAAAGTCCCAATACCTCAAACCCATTTCACATTTCCTCCCATGGCAGATGCATATCCTCTAATTTAGTTTACCCTTTGCAGTGTAATAAGGGCACTGCCTTCTAAATCAGTGAAACATCCACGCCCCTATATCTCTGTATGAATGACCACCGAGCTTCCCCTACCCACTTCCCTGTCCCTAGGCACGCCTCATAACATGGACTACAATTCGACTTGTATATTTCTCTTTCTGTCCTCAATACCCTTCCCACTGTTGGAATAAGTAAAGGATTGCGATCGTGTAAATCAGCTACTATTACGAGAGACACAGATGGGTACACCATCTAGCGGCCAATGTTGTGAACTAAGTGAACGTTGTCGCTACTTGTTCTTACTAGTGTAGAGGGATAACGGAAAAATAAAGTTGTGTTCCCGCCAAGATATGGAGGTGTTTGTTTCACTGACTCACTGTTGCTAAAGTGCATTTTCTGGAAGTTTTTAGGCGTGTTTAGACCCATAAAATAACTGCTTCTGACAGGCTATGGACCCAGACGGCCAGTGAAGCAAAAATACGTATTTGAAAAGTACTCGTATTAGTGTTTGAATTCGAAAACATTTTTCGTACGGTTTCCCTGACAGCAAGATGGAGGCAGAAGGTTACCGCGTCGGCGTCGAAAAATTAACTTTGAAGAATTGGAACACATGGAAGCCATGGGTGAAGAGAGAACTGCTTGTCAAGGAGGCCTGGGAAGCAGTGATAGGATTTCCATCATTGGAAGGCTCTCAATTATCCAGGGCGGAACAGGCGAGACAGACGAAAACCAACCTTACAGCGATGGCGATTATTATGAGGTACGTTGGACCAGAGTTGGTAATTGACATTTCCGAGTACGAAGATGCAAAGCAGGCTTGGGAGCACCTGGAGAAAGTTTGTTGCCAAAATACGGACTTCGGGGCTGCCGTTAAATTAAGGGAATTGGCGACCCTGAGAAAGATGCCGGATATGTCCGTGATCGCATATTGCAATAAAATGATGGACATGAATCGGACGCTCGAGAGGAATGAGCTTGGGTTATCTGACAAACAGTTGGCGGCCGTTTGTCTGACAAGTTTTCCAAAAGAGTATGATGTCACGGTGAAGACATTGGTGGCTCAAAAGAACAATCTAAGTATGGCAGTGGTGAAGCAAGTTTTGTTGGAGGAAGAAGAACGCCTGAAGACAGAGGAATATTCAGCACATCAAGCACTGAAGGTGCAAAAGCAAAAACCCCATTACAACAAAAGCAAAAATGATGGAGGTTCACAGAAAAGTGGTGATTCTGGAGGAAACAAGAAAAACTCGTACCCAAGAACGTCTCAGAAGGGAAATACTTTTTGGTGCTATGCGTGTGGTAAGAAAAATGATCACATTGCCCGTTTCTGTCCCTTCAAAATAGAGGAAGAAAGGAGAGGAAAGAAGAAAGGCAAGCGACCGCAGGAGTAGTGACCAGAGAACATGTAGTACTGAGACACGTGGGTATGAGGGTCGTCGGTAGAAACGTAAAAAAAATAATGATTACTTAGAAAAAAAAAGGCACCAGTTTATTCTTTAAATTAAAACAAAAATATTGCGGGCGATCGGCGAGCCAAGGAAAGGGACAATGATAGGGAAGGGAAGGCGTGCGCGGTACCTGTGCGAGTGGTGATCTGGTGAAGCAGCGTCGGCTCGTCTCTCCCCGTCGTCCTCACACGAGGAGTTCGTGGCCAAAAATCAGCCCGGGGGCAGGGTGTGTGTCCCTTTTATACCTAGCCCCCACAAGGCTAGCCCCACAGGCCAGCACAAGGCAGTCCTGTTTAACAGGCAGGGTGCCTATGTGCCAAGCGGTGGCGGTGGAATCCACCCGCACTCCGCACTCTTCCTTTCACTCAATGCTCGTCGAGAAGGCCATGACGTCATGGACGGCTCATCCTCCCTCGCTTCTCCCTGTTTTTTTTAATTTCTGCCAGGGAATTCCCTCGTTGCTCGCAGTACTCTTAGCACAGACGGAAAAAGGGGAAGGGGAAGGAGAAGGAAATGGTGCAAACAGTGGTCGCTCACGCCCGTTTCTTTAAATAAAGCAATAATACATACATTCAAGAACAAGCGCCTCTTCTTACATAACCATTCAAAAACACCAATAGGTCAAAACATAATCATACCAAAAGTTAGAGAAACACTTTTTTAAAAATTCATCTACACCAAAAGAAAAAAACTTCCATTCTTCACCCTTAGTAGCATATCAACAACAATGGCCCAAAACACAAGTTGCTCAAATAGCCTAACCATTTGTCATAATAACAGTCACAGGGCTCAAGTTTCAGGCTTCAACACCAAAGGTTACAATTTATTAATAACAACTCCTCCACAGGGCTAGAACCAAAATAAAACGAAAAACGTTCTACCACAGCCAGCTACAAGCAACTTTCCCACCAAAAGTGCGGGGAACCCAATTTAAAAAAATTCCAAACAATATTCCCCAATTTAGAGGACGAGAAACCCAAGTGAACGAGAGAGCGAAAACAATCCCACTTCCACTCAGATCAACGCTCTCCACTGCCCCGCCACGCCGTAGGGAGGAGGAGGGGATTAGGGGGGATAAATGGTCTATCGCCGATGAAATGGTTTTATCTGAGATACGTGGCATTTACGAGTTGAACCTCTCCGTTCCACGTCTTCTAACTCTACGGTAACCGGACCCGTGAACCGTCTGATTTTGTGTTCCCCCGACCATTTGGGCAATAATTTCCCGGAAATTTTGTTTACTGCAGAGCTTGATGGATGCAATTTATATACCACACTCTGCCCAGCCCTAAACGGTTGCTCTTTTCGATTGCGATTATATTTGGTCGCTACAACCCTGTTGGCTTGTTCCAAGCAACGCAGAGCTTTCGCCCACCTAAACTCGAGTGTCTCCTTACTTTCCGGTTGCGCTACATTATCATCAATCATCCATTGCATGGCTAAAGGATGATTTAACTCCCTTCCAAAAAACAAGCTTGATGGCGTACATTTTGTACTCTCGTGGAAAGCGGTATTAAAAGAAATCGCCAGGGTATGTAGATTTTCATCCCATCGATCTTGGGTATTATGGTGGAAGATCGTTAAAGCAGTTTTCAGATTTCTATTAAATCGCTCAACATGGGAGGGCTTGGGGTAATAAGGGCTGGTGGTGACATGTTTTATGCCCCAAGAAAAACACATATCCTTTACTTTCCTTCCCGTAAATGTTGTGGCGTTGTCTGAGACCATCACCTTAGGAAAACCCGCTATGGCGAATACACGAGTATTTAGGATTTTCACTGTATTCGCCGCTCTCATGTTTCCTGTGGGCACGATGAATACGAACTTACTGAAAGCATCAATAACCGTTAATATCGACGTATTTCCTGAACGAGTACGTGTTAATGGTCCCACGTAATCAATAAAATACTTCTGCCCCGGTTCGCTAGCTATCTCCGCCGAGTGGTATCCCACCATGGTATTTTGCGCTGCCTTAGCCATTTGGCAGCTAACGCAAGACTTCACATACTGTTGAATGCCTTTGTGCATATTCGGCCAGTAAAATTCGTGCGAAATTTTCCTTAGTGTCTTACGGAATCCTAAGTGTCCTCCTATCAGTGAATCGTGGAAATATGCCATTATCATTGGCCGCACCTCACATGGAACATAAACTCTATTACGTTTGCTTCTCCGTCCACGAAACACTAGTAGACCACGACATATCTTAAAATCCCTTACTTTGGCCCCGCTCATCAGTTTATTCTTTATTTTATTGCACTCAAGGTCTTTTTCCTGTTGAGCCAATATTGTCATAAACGACATAGGCAAGTCCTGCAAAACACACACCTGAGGGAGCTCTGCGTGAACCTTGGATTCTTCCTCGAACATCCGAGATAAACAATCAGCGACTACGTTCTCTTTTCCCTTTACATGGTTCACTCTAAACTTGTATACTGACAAACGTAGCATCCAGCGCCCGACTTTACCCTGTTGTTTAGGATGATGCCGCATCCACGCCAAGGCCTCGTTATCCGTATAAATTTCGAATTCTCGCCCTCTCAGGTATTGGTCAAATCTCTCAACCGCAAATACGACCGCAAGGCATTCGGTTTCATAAGTGGCATATTTTTTTCGGCATCGTTAAGCGTACGACTAGCGAAGGCTATCGGAGCGAGCTGACCTTCAACCCTCTGAGAGAGTACCGCAGCTACTGCATTAGCTGAAGCGTCCGTATGCACAATGAATTCCTTTTCAAAATCGGGTATGCGCAGCACGGGTGGAAAAGAAATTTTCTCCCGTAATTTCTCGAAAGCCTGTTGTTGTGCCCGACCCCAAACAAAACGTGAATTTTTTCTTTTTAATTGATTCAAAGGGGCGGCGATTTCTGAAAACGAGGGGATAACACGTGCATAATTGCTACACATGCCCAAAAAACGCTTCGCGGCCTTCAGGTTATCAGGGATCGGGAAGGTGCTCACAACTCTAGCTCTTTCGGGATCGATCCTAATTCCCTTACTGGACACCTCGTGCCCCAAATATATAATTTTACGAAGGGCAATGGAAATTTTCTCCCGGTTAACTGTCAATTTTGCACGTCGGAGACGAACGAAAGCGTCTTCCAGATGTGCCATATGATCTTCAAAATTTTCACTATATATCACGACATCATCAAGATAATTGAATACATACTCGTACTTAACATCCCCGAACACTTTATCAACTAAACGTGATAGCGTCTGTCCTCCGGTACAAAGTCAGAAAGGCAATCTCTTGAATTCATATAACCCAAAAGGGGTAATGAATGCAGTTGCCCTTCGGCTATGCGCGGACAGGGGGATTTGATGATACGCGGCATTCAGATCTAAAATAGAAAAATACTTAGCCTTACCAAAATGTAGGAAGGCGTTTTCAACGGTGGGTAAGGGGAACGCATCATAGATGACTTTCTTATTCACCGCACGATAATCTATCACGAGCCGGGACGTGCCATCTTTTTTGGGGACCAAGAACGCCGGACTTGCATACGGTGAATTAGATCTTTTGATGACATTTTTATATAAGAGGTCCTCCACCTGTTGCCGCATTTCTTTCATCTTAACGGGATTACACTGAAATGGCGGCGTGCGAACAGGAATATCATCCGACAATTGTAAATCATATTCCAGCTCGTCGGTGCACCCTAAAGCCTTCGTTATTACGTCATTATATTTGGCAAGCAACCTTTGCACAATATCTCTTTGCTCACGTGTTAAATATTTGAATGGTCTGGTTTCTTCCATTTCAACTTCCCCATCGTCGACGCACCCTTGGTCAAAGAAAGAAGCTATTAGACCCGACCTAAACTTAAAGATATAGGTCCTAGTAACAAAATTTAATATCATACCGGACCGATCCATAAAATCATTCCCTAAAATTACGGATATTGGGCATGCCGGAAGAATTAAGAATTCGTGCTTCCACGAATATCCGTCAATTTTAATACCTAATCGCACGCTTCTCGGAACTTTAATGGGTTCACAATCAGCTCCGCAGCAAACTTCTTCCACATTTTCAATTTGATATCGACCACCCGACGTAGCAATTTTACCCAAGACGCTCTCTGAGATACACGACCGGTAAGCCCCCGAATCCAAAAGAGCGGTAGCAACTATCCCTTCAATCAAAACATTTACTTTAGGTGACAAGTCGTTCTTGACGCCCATGGGACGAAATGCCACTAATTTACCGCGAAACACTCGTGACTTTATAGTTCCGCGGACCACTCGTTTCCCGGCCGGGCTCTGTTTCTATAAGTGGGAGGTCCCCCGGGAGCACGGCCGCCGCCGCGCCAACCCGGAGGGTTACGTGCTGGTAA
Source organism: Pyrrhosoma nymphula (assembly GCA_963573305.1). Lineage (NCBI taxonomy): Eukaryota > Metazoa > Arthropoda > Insecta > Odonata > Coenagrionidae > Pyrrhosoma > Pyrrhosoma nymphula. The sequence continues at coordinate 150,310,276 of OY754332.1, forward strand.
ATATTCTCGCTGCCTCAACTGTCTATTATTACTTGTAGACTCGATTGAATGGAGCCTGTGTTCTGCCTGCCTATTTCATTCCCCGAATTCGGGCTCCACCATATATTCTGCTAGTGCTGGTTCCTGATAGGCCTCAGCAACTGCCCGTCTCTCGTCATGATTACGTCCCCAACGCACGAGGTCTTCGAAGGATAACGGTTTAGTTAGTAGGTGCCAAGAATAATTGGGATTTAGGTTACCACATACTAACTCTAATAGGGATTCCTGAGATAAGGGATGGTCGAGTCTACCATTCATGCTTTTCATGACAATCAGATATTCATTAAGCGTCTCATTCCTTCCCTGGGTCCGATTATACAAATCCCTTTTTAGACGCGTTTGATAGTTAGGTACCCTAAATGTTGCCCTAAACTCCTCTTTAAAATGCTCTAAATTGGTGAATTGATTCGCCCAGTACCAGCACCTCGCCCGTCCGTGTAAAACTTCTGGTATTAATTTGAAGGCCAATTCTTCTCGCAACTCGAATTGCCTCAAGAACCTCGTGAATATTTCTAAAAACCCCATAACACTCTCACCGTCATCCCCACAAAACCGTAATTCCCAACGATTTGCGGCCGCCACGAGGCTTTCCAAGTGTCTGATAGCGAGTTCTTTATTTTCATGGTCACACACTCCCTGAGAATTATTTTTAGGAGATTCTACGCCTATTCTACTGTCTCCACTATCGCCGCGATTGAGTGAACAAACATACTCACGTAAATGTTTCCGTAACTCATCCAAAGTCCCTTCAGTTGCTAAATTAAATCTGAAGCAAAAATTAACTACTTCGGTCTTTGCTAGCTCGTTTATCCAACTGGTGCCCGAAGGCAACTCGCTTGCCATTTCTCACTCCGAATTCCGTACCTCTACCGTACCGACAACCACGCTCTGCTACCATTTGAGACACGTGGGTATGAGGGTCGTCGGTAGAAACGTAAAAAAAAATAATGATTACTTAGAAAAAAAAGGCACCAGTTTATTCTTTAAATTAAAACAAAAATATTGCGGGCGATCGGCGAGCCAAGGAAAGGGACAATGATAGGGAAGGGAAGGCGTGCGAGGTACCTGTGCGAGTGGTGATCTGGTGAAGCAGCGTCGGCTCGTCTCTCCCCGTCGTCCTCACACGAGGAGTTCGTGGCCAAAAATCAGCCCGGGTGTGTGTCCCTTTTATACCTAGCCCCCACAAGGCTAGCCCCACAGGCCAGCACAAGGCAGTCCTGTTTAACAGGCAGGGTGCCTATGTGCCAAGCGGTGGCGGTGGAATCCACCCGCACTCCGCACTCTTCCTTTCACTCAATGCTCGTCGAGAAGGCCATGACGTCATGGACGGCTCAGTACTTTGTGTGAAAAGAACTGAAAAGAAAGGTGATGGAATTTGGGTGGTCGATTGTGGGGCGAGTGATCACATGAGTTACAGGAGGGACTTGTTTACTAGTTTCGCAGAATCAAAAGGGACTGTTGCTATGGGGGATGATGCACCTGTACTGATTGAGGGAGATGGGGCTATTCGTATCCACCTTTCAGATGAGTGTGGTGCTATGGATGTTACACTTTCAAATGTGCTGTATGTCCCAAACATGGGGCATAATTTGATATTTGTAGGACAATTGGAGGAGAAGGGCGTTAAGTTCGTGACAGAAGGGGGCAAGCAGGTGGCATCAAAGGGAGAAAGTACATTGTTTATGGCACACAGAATTTCCAGGCTGTATTATTTGTCAACAGTTGGGAGTCCTAGCGTTACAGACATAAGAGGTGCTTATCATGACAAGAGGGCATGTAAAGTGAGTTTCACTACTTGGTATGGTAGGCTGGGGCACCCCAATTTGGATGCGATGAAGAAATTGCAAGTATTGACCTCTTTAACTAGTAAGAAGAAGATGGATGAGGACTGCTCTGCATGTATCCAAGGGAAGATGAGGAGAGAGAGTTTTCCGACTGCAAATGATGACAAAGTGAAGAATGTGCTAGACAAGGTCCACACAGACATCATGGGACCAATCACACCAGCCTCATTGGGCCAAAAGAAATTTATCATCACATACATTGATGAAGCGACCTGGTATGTTTCTGCCACAGCCATCAGAAGAAAGAGTGAAGCATTGGAAGAATTCATGAAATTCAAGGCCAAAGTGGAATTGCAGCATGATAGGAGTATAAAGCAAATCCAATCTGATGGCGCAGGGGAGCTGACCAGCAAGGAATTCCGAATTCTTCTGGAGAAATGTGGCATCACTCATCGTAGGACAGTGGCCTACACACCTCAACGGAATGGATTGGCAGAGCGGATGAACTTGTCGCTGTGCAACACTATCAGGTGCATGCTGATCCTGGCGGGGGTGCCTGGTGCATTCTGGGCAGAGGCTTTGAAGACTGCTTGTCATGTAAGAAATCGATGTCCATCTAAACCTCTGGGGTTCAAGACACCTTTGGAGAGGTGGAAAGGGAGACCACTGAGAGAAACAGATTTTTCATACTTGCGGGTATTTGGGGCGTGGGCATGGATTCCTAGACAAAGCCAAGAAGGGAAGTTTGGAGCCAGGGCAGTTGAATGTATGATGATGGGGTATGAGGACGATGTAAATGGATATAGACTCTGGGTATTGAAGGATAAAAGAGTTGTTGTGGCACGAGATGTAATTTTCAGGGAAGCAGTCTTTCCTATGAGGCCAAAGGAGCTGGAGCAGCACCCAGTGGAGCAGCACCCAGTGGAGCCTGCACAAATGTTTGAAGTGCAGGAAGGATGAGTAGAAAAAGTCGATGGTGAACCAGGGTTTGGACATAGGGAGATGCTGAATCCAGGGGAGGCACCACTAAGGGGAGGCCAAGGAGGGGCCGATGAAGGAGAGGTGCCATCCAGGGAGTCGTCAGATCCAGGGGAGACACCACTAAGGGGAGGCCAAGGAGGGGCTGATGATGGAGAGGCGCTGGATCCAGGGGAGGCACCACTAAGGGGAGGCCGAGGAAGGGCCGATGAAGGAGAGGCACCATCCAGGGAGGCGCCAGATCCAGGGGAGACACCAATAAGGGGAGGCCAAGGAGGGGCCGATGAAGGAGAGGTGCCATCCAGGGAGGCGCCAGATCCAGGGGAGACACCACTAAGGGGAGGCCAAGGAGGGGCCGATGAAGGAGAGGTGCCATCCAGGGAGGACGGAAACTCCGCCTGGCGGAGTCTCACCGCCCTCTCGTTCGTAATAGCCCCCCAGGAGGAGTCACAAGCAGAGCTGGCACGTCTACAACCCACTCAGAATATATGGCTTTGTACGAAGCAAGTACAGAAGTTGCATGGCAAAAGTATTTTTTTCAGGAATTAGGAGTGGGAGAGTTTGTAGAGAGTCCCATAAAAATTTTTGTTGATAACATGGGAGCAATAAAGTTAGCTGAAGGAACAAATGTCTCTGAAACAACGAAGCACTTTAGAACTAAGTTCCATTATGTAAAGGAATTAGTGCAAGAAGGGACAATAATTTTGGAGTATGTTCAGTCATCAAAGAATTTAGCTGATCTCTTGACCAAAATATTTTCGGGTGTTAGGACTAAGATGCTCACTCAGAGATTGGGTTTGATTTAAACATTTATTATTGACTACTCATGTACTGTTTTGTTCTAACATGTAAGTTTTATTCAATTTTCTGTATGTAATTTTTTAGCAGTAAGTAAGTTTGTTTTACACTATGTGTTATTTGGAGTCATTAAGATTTTTCAGTTATCAGTTGATGTAAAATTTTGAATGTTTTATGTTAAGGCTGATTTAAATGATCGAGGGGAGGTGTTGGAATAAGTAAAGGATTGCGATCGTGTAAAACAGCTACTATTACGAGAGACAGAGATGGGTACACCATCTAGCGGCAAATGTTGTGAACTAAGTGAACGTTGTCGCTACTTGTTCTTACTAGTGTTGAGGGATAACGGAAAAATAAAGTTGTGTTCCCGCCAAGATATGGAGGTGTTTGTTTCACTGACTCACTGTTGCTAAAGTGCATTTTCTGGAAGTTTTTAGGCGTGTTTAAGCCCAGAAAATAACTGCTGCTGACACCCACAGGGTGACAATGTTACGTCAACTTATCAATGGATGGAAAAGTTTTGAAGTAGAGATAGTAGGGAGATCATAATTGTGACAATAGAGGGCAGAGGTTATGCATGGGATTAATGAAATCATGAACCTTACAATGAGGACGGAAATCTTGGTGCGCTTCCGATCGTCATTTGCTCAAATTACGGGTCGCCAGTTAATGCGCTGGTGTTGCGAGGGAGGCCTCGGTAAATGTGAGCTTTCGTCCCGCCAGCGTTTTCGTAATTTCACCCACTTTTAACAGAGATATCGGAACCAAATTCACCTCTCTTATTATGCAAACCTTGCGCATTTGTAAAATACTTTCAACACAACAATGCATCTTTTACTCTAGGAATGGGAAACTTTCAAACCTGAGAACTGCGATTTTTCCTCTCCGCCATCTTGTGAAAAAATGCCGTGTCCTCTTATCCACCGTACCTACGTGGCGCAGCGATCGAGCAGTTGCTTCTCTAGCATACACAGACCTCTCCTACACAGTTTCTTCCCTCCTTCCACTGAAACTCACCCCGCAACAGCCATTTAACCATAGAGCTTACTGGAGGGGGCGCCCCCTATGCTCCGTACTGGCGGGGAGTGAAGCCAAGGGGGCGTGGCATAATTGCGCATTTAGCCATATTGTACAGCCCAGCTATAACACAGATTCTTACGGGGCAACGATCAATTTTTGCTCTTTACTCTTAAAGTAACGCCTTTGGGGATTTTTTGCGGCAGGTGCGCTGAAAGTAACTAGTAATACATGCCCAAATTAATTAATTGCTAGTGGATTAGAGACGTTGTGTCCCGCAGGAACGGGATTATTAACGGAGAAAGCGATGTTTTGTCAAACATAATTGACTCAATATTACTCGTAAAATAACAGCTGTCAATTCGAAAATTGCATTAATTTCAACTTTCTGAATCCTATTCCTGAAATTAAAGATGGATTGGAGATTGGATATGCAACCATCGTTTCTTCTGCGAACGTAATTTATCACCATTAAACTCGCCAAGAACTGCTACTGTACGATATAAATATTGACCAAATCCCAAGAGCCGTGCTACCTCTCGTAATGCACGTTTGTACTCAACTTGACAAAATGCGTATGACATGTTACCGAATTACATTTAAACTATATTTCCTATTTATATTATTATTACATTTTCACTATCAAAGCCCCTGGAAAAGAGCCATGCTACCTCACGTTTGTACTCGAGTGAACTCGAGTAAATGCGTGCTTCTAAATTTAACTTCACAAGAAGGGCGAAACATTTGTTGGTCATTGAAAAAAAATTTCAAGCATAAACATTTAATTAAAGTGGCAAGTTACAAAAACATTAATTTACGATACAATTCAATTTTAAGATTGTTCAAGTACAAGATTCTCCTTTGGCCGGTCAACATCAAATGTAAACATTTACAACGCATGAGTGAGGTCAAAAATGCAAAACCGAAGCAATGCGATTGCAATTCACAACTGTTCCAGTCAGTAGCTGCAACACCTTATGCTTTATGTCAGGAAAGTAAATGTCAAATGGTTTCCGGAAATTGCTTAATTAAAGGCCCAGCAAACTTGTAAGGATATCCTGAAAAAGGAAAAAAGAAAGGTTGCGTGACAAATAACAGGTACTTGTACAGAAAAAACAACATATTTCCTAACAGATAAATATTATTTTTGGAAATATACCAATACAAAATAAATGTTGCAATTGCTTAGGGAAACACATCAAGATATGACAATTTCTTACCACAATGAACCACTGTCTTTCCCTTCAAGTAGATATTCTAGGAACATCAATGAAATAATGACCCGAGGTGTCTATCAAAAACATATCATAAACTCCAAATTTGATTCCAATACCACCGGATTAAAGGTCATCTATAACCTGAAAAAATAACATGCATTACCAAGTAGAAGAAAAATAGAAGAACTTCACATAATTCTACTTCTCCAATTTTAAAAATTACTAGAATCCGAAATTCGAGGAAAGAAGTAATATATGATACCCATACATGCCATGATATAAAAAATACCTAGGGTATACTTGTGAACACAAAATAATGACCAAAGAGCCTGAGGACATGATAATTTAACCCAAACGTAAACCACATAGAGAAATATCAAAGATAACACAAAGGAATTCAGCTCCAACAAGATGATGGAACCAAATACAATTGATTGCACTCAAGTAAGCAGCATACACATCTCATTTTTCAACATCAATACCCAGCATCAACAGTCTCTCTGTCAAGTTCATGATGAAACATGTAAAATTACATTCAACACTCTAAGGTTGATAATTTAAGACTGTTGACAGTGTCAGCAATTACATAGTGGAAGTAATGTGCAAAGGGTAAATAAAAATTAACTCAGCAATTAAATATCAGTTCCAATACCAATGCACTATATGTGGACCATAGAAATATTGCTTCGAACGAGACTGGCTTGATTTATATTTAATTCATCAGATCCTCGTTATATGCTCTAACAATAAATAAGAAAACACACCCATCAAGTTCAAAATGGATTCACGAATGAGCATTTAAGGCATTCATACATAGGCAATTCATCAAAACTTGCCATAATAATAATAATAATAATAATAATTGTTTATTACGGGCATATACCCAATTTAGAATAGACATGTACATTTCTTTCAATATAACTCTTAGTAATTTATAAAATATTCTTAAAATAATAAGTATTACATGAGAAAAGGACCACTAGAATATGAATTATATTATAACGAAAAAATATTGCTCAAATAACATGAGGTCAGACAGAGTTCGACAATGATAAAATACACTTCTTCTTAAATATGGAATGTTTATCGCAAAAAATATCAATGTCGCCAATAAGGGAATTATATAGTCGAGGGATCCTGGTTAATGGTGAATTAAAAGTGAAATTTCTACTACAGTATTTAACATAGAATAATTTTGTGCTTCTGGTGGTGGAAAATGTGGCATTAAATGGGATCAATTGAAGTAGGGATGGACAGCCATTTTCGGTGGCAGCCTATAATTCCAGCTGTCATAGTAGCACGCGAGTGACACCGTTCAAGGTGATTTACGGTCGCGAAATGAAGACGCCCTTCCATTGCTTGGAGACCGTAGAGGCTACTACGAGAGAGTCTTATGTGGACGAACTAAGTGATCAACTCCAGCAAATTTGGGAAGAGTGTTTGGGGAATAGTGAGAGGGCCCTTGAGTCGCAGGCGAGGCAATACAATAAGAGGAGTAGGGATGTGGACTACCAACCGGGTCAATACGTATACCTAAATGACCCCTGTCTAAAACCCGGCAGAATCCGCAAGTTTCATAAACCATTTTCGGGGCCTTATAAAATCCTTGAGGTGCTTAATGACTCTAATCTACGGTTACAACTACGTTTTAGGACTATCGTGGTGCATAAAGACCGCGTTAAAGTACATAGGGGTGTGAGAAATACGGAACAAGAGTTCGCAGACGCAATCAAGGGCGAGAAAAGGCGTGGGCGTCCGAGATTACTGATGGCGAGTGGGAACGAAGCAGCAACGTCTCCAGAACTCGTACCCACCTCCCCCATTCCAAATGCAACGACGAGGAAGAAACGCACTGTGAGATTTTACCCCCCTTCCCCTTCTTCGGAAATTGATGCCGTTTCAGATTTGGAGAGCGAGGCTTCCTGGTCGTCGGTTTCAAGTCATTCCGAGGACGAGCGCGGAGACGAATGGGAAGCCGACCGACCACGCCCACTCCAAGCAGACCAGCCCTTGCCCCAGCGGTCGCCGTACTCGTTGCGTAGTAGGCGGCGGGTTGCTGATAAAAATAAGGAAGACCACGTGGAGATTGTTGACACCCCCCTTGGAGACCTTGCCCGCCCCGACCTTGCCTCCCACCCCGTCCCCACCCCCCCTTTGAAGATAGCACGGACCGCGCGAGGACAACGGAGACGGCCGCGGAGTCGTCCTCGACCACCCTACCTTCAGCGGTCCTCCCATCACCCAGTGCTTCCCCCCCCGAAGCGAGTTCCCGTGCATGTGAAGAGCAAGACGGTGAGATTAATAGTGACAGTGCGACGCAAGCCGTTCGCCCTTATAATTTGAGGCCACGGCCAAGTTAAAAGGAGTGTGACGAGGCCATTATGATGTTGGCCGAGTGTTTTGCCCGAGGGGCGATGAGTGTTATTAGTGTTTTGATCTATGTGAGTGCGACAGGACCAAGTGTTTTCCATTTGAATAATGGAATACTGTTTGAGAGACGGTCCGATGTTATTTTATCTGACCATTCCTGGTCCGTGGTGGTAAATTTTGATTTGGTGAAGCTAAAGAGCGAGTATAAGCAATTGGGAGAAAATTTTGGAGTTGGGAGTGGTCGTATTAACCGTGGGAAAGCGGGGAATCCCAGAGTGGGGTATGATATGGCGCTGAGTAAGATGTTTATTGAATATGAAAAAGTTAAGAGTGATTAAGAGTAATTAAGAGTGATTAAGAGTGATGATGAATTAAGCCATTGTGGTGGAAGGGTTGACTTGATGAGTCTAATCGCTAAGACTAAAAACACAGAGAAATGTGTACAAGGATGTGGCGTATTATGGTGGTTGTGGTACTGGTGGTTTCTTGGTGTTTTGGTGCTTGGTGTATTCCTTTGGTGTTGTATTAGAATTAGGAGTAATCAATCCAACGTAGGGAGGGACGTTGAGCCTCCCTGTGTGACTAAAAATGATTAACGCTACGGACGTTAAGGTTGTTATGTCCCCATGTGTCAATCCCAAAATGAGAACTCCATTGATGAAGACCTCTAGATTGAACATCAATCATTAGTTTTATTTTTATTGGGATTAATGATTAAACATTTTTATGTTTCAAGTTTTCAATTCAACGTTTTAACTTTCAATTCATGTATTTTCCATTGCTATGCTTTTCATTATATCTGATTTGTATTCTTTGTGGTTAGCCATTTTGTGCTGTTTCATTTTGTCTTCTTTTTTTAATCTCTTTTGTCGTGTGCGAATGCAAGTGGCCGGCTGGAGGTTAGAAAAATTTCACGCTGTTCAATTTTTCTCTTTGTGGAGGGGGGTGGTGTAAGAGTCGCGCTGACTTGCATTCCCACACTTGGTAGCTCTTGAGCGAGCAGATACCTAACGCCTCGGCATCACCGCCTCTCACCCCCTGCACCCGGTGAGGACGAGCTGGGAACTGCAAGCTAGCAGACGCGTGGGTGGAAAAGGAACGCGGCAGTTGGCGTGTGGTCGAGGCGAGGGATGGCTAAGGGAGCTGTACCTCAAGGCAAATAAAGTGGATTTATGCAAAAGGACAAGGGAATGTGACTTATTCCTTAATCCCCTTCCTCGCGTTCCCTCTGCGCTCTCTGGCGAGCCGGCGAGAGTTACAGCACTACATTTTTTTATATTTATGGTCATAAAATTTTGGGCACACCAATCACTAATTTTCAATAGACATTCATTTAGTTTGTGACATTCCTGTGGGTTCTTCACTACAGTAAATATTTTAATGTCATCGGCATATATTAAATGTGGAATAGGAGAGATGGCATAGCTAATATCATTTATAAAAATCAAAAATAGAACTGGCCCAAGGTGAGAACCCTGAGGAACTCCTGAACAAACATCAAACAAATGTGAGGTAGTAGATTTAACTTTAACTAATTGTTTACGACCAATCAGGTAGCTTTGAAGCCATTTCCACATCATTCCATTTATACCCAATGAACTCAATTTATGTAAAAGAATGTAATGATTCACTTTGTCAAAAGCTATTGCAAAATCTGTATAAATGGTATCTATTTGGTAGCCTCTGCCAAGCCCTTCAATGAGGTACTCAGTGAACATCAATAAGTTAGTAGCAGTTGACATGCATTGCCTGAAACCATGTTGTTCTGGCACTAACACATTTTTTAATAATGGTGCCAATCTGTCAACTACAAGGCTTTCCAACAATTTGGCTATAACACACTGAATCGCAATGGGACGGTAATTAGATATATCACATTTATCCTTTGACTTGTAAATAGGAACTATGTAACTTGATTTTAGAATATCTGGGAAGGTGCCCTCATTAAATGATAAATTGAAGAGAATATAAAGAGGATAAGACAAAGCAGAGCAACAATTTTTCAATACTGATGGAGGAATTTTGTCAGGACCACTACCTTTACATACATCAAGACTTTTTAATTTATTGACGATTTCATTGACAGATACTGATAATGAGCAAAAGTTAATTTCTAAAGGAAATTTACAAGATGGTGCTACATTAGGGTAATCCTTGGTGTAGACACTCGAGAAATAACTAGCAAAGAGTTCAGCAATTGTCAAATGATCTTCACCTACTTTGTCATTAAGAAACATTCTTTTTGGTAGTGAATTATCTTTGCGTAAGGAGTTAACATGGTTCCAGAAAGAATTGATATTTCCCGGTAAATCAGAGGAAAGTTTGTTCATGAATGAGTGATAGCACTCTTTTGCCATTCTTTTGCATTCTGCTCTACTGGTTGAGAAACTGGTGTAGTCAGTGATTGATCTAGTAGTTTTATATATACTATGAAATGTTTTCTTGCGCTTTATTAGTGCTTTAAGTTCATTAGAATACCATTTTGGATAAGAATTATTACCAAAATATATTTTGGGCGTAAACTGTTCGATGGCACTATACATAATGGAGTAAAAAATTGCGAAAGCCTCGTTTACTGGCTTATTACACAATATAGTTGGCCAGTTTGTATCCTCTATAAATGCACTTAGCGAGGCGTAATCACATTTTGAAAAGTCAAAACCAGGATTTACATTATCACCAGGATACAATACATGAGAATGGGGAAAGTTGGAGTTATAGGAAACTAAATGATCCACAGAAAATGTGCAAATTAAAGGGGGATGATAGGCAGCATCAGGGGGAAGGAGAGGGATTGATTTATCAATAGTGGCATTAGTAATATCTGTAAAACAGAGATCAAGAGTCCTACCATAGCTGTTTAACACAGAATTAATTTGACTTAGGTTAAGAAAATCCATAGAGTCAACAAGGGGTTGAGCACAGGAAGTTAAACAGTTCCTATTTTCATCAATAGGCCAAGTTAAGTTCGGTAGGTTATAGTCGCCAAAAACAAGAATTTTTACACCTTGGTGAACATAGGCTATACGTTCCAAGCACTCGCAGTGAGCAGTGTACGAGGTAGCAGATGAGTTAGGTGGTATGTATACACAACCAACTATAACTTTAGCTTGTTTAACTTTAATAAGCACAAACAATTGCTCGATATCTAGAGTGTTCACTTCCAACCTATGCGATATCAACTCCGTTGTCACAGCTACTAAAGCTCCACCTCCAGAGGATTTGGCACTGGTTAAGTTGTTTCTATCATGTCTGTAGACCTTGAAGTCCATCAAACCCAATTCCAAGTCATTTATGTCACTTGAAAGATTTGTTTCCGTTAAACACAAAATATCACAGTCCATGTTAATTGCACTGATTCTTAAGTTCGCCAACTTAGATCTTAGGCCCCGAACATTTTGGTATAAAGCTGTTAACTTTGTTGGTGGGATCTTTGCAAGTTTTTTTGGTCGTTCACGATGGTTGGGGAACCATTAACGTATTTGATTCGTATGTTGGACTCACCTCTTTGTTGTCTTTGCTGTAATTCATCCCGGATTGTACGGAAATAATCCCTTTGCATTTTCGTCTTATCAGACCGAATACTGTAATCAGGAGATCCTGAGACTGGTTTTGTCGTAAGGATTTTTAATGCACTAGCTGGTGAATCAAGAACCAATTTAATAGGTCTATTGATACCTTGACTCGTTTTTCCAAGACGATAAATCTTGACATCCTTGGGGTCAATCTTGACCTCACGTGATTCGATGATACTCAGCTCAACTCAACACTACGTTGATATCCTCTTTTAATCTACCTTCCTGCGTAGTTAGTTGAGATTCAGGGATATTATAAATAATCAGGTTTGACGCTCTATGTTGTCTATCATTCGACTCTGCCAGGGTTTGTTCAATAGTCACAGGTGTCGTGTCCGAGTTACACGCTGACAACTTCAACTCCTCTACTTGTTTTTTCAAGTCCACTATTATTTTTTTCAATTCCTGAAACTCATCATGGTTGGTTGTACAACTCTTGCATAAAAAACAAGCTTGCTTTTTATCTGATTTTAAAACAGATATGTCGTGACGTGACAACTCCGAGCACGCGAGATGAACCGAGAACTTGCAACGGTAACAGATGGCTTCTTTCTCTGGGATTAGATCTTTCTCACAAACTGAGCACTTGTTATAAAAAACTAGTGGCATTTTGAGGCCGAAAATAGACTTAAATAATTAAAATAAACTGTATTTCGACGAGCACAGTGAGTGCATGCGATCAAGAACCGGAACCGCATAATGGATCTTCTGGCATAGTTTTCTGTGGTAGGAAAGTAATAGGTAATTTTCCCTCTCACCTCTGACACTAAAAGAGTTGCTTTAAGACAGCCTTCACGACCATGCACTATCATCATCGAGAGGAAGTCACAAATACTTCCAGTCAATACACCTTCCACAATATAACATACACACTAACACATTCGTGCATGGAAAAGTTAAACCGCCCGGATTCATTTTCTGGATGTTAGTGTGCATCCATCTGTGATCGAAAGTAACCTTACGTCTTTTGAAATACACTGTCACACACAACACAACAGCTTACTGATAACCTAGCACTCAAAACTAAAGCTTACACCAGCAAGAAATACAATGTGCACTTAACATCATTTCAGCATTTCCACCCCTGATTGTCTATGCATTGTATACTTTCCTTTACTTCTTTGATTTAATACATAAAACTTCTAAAATCTAAAGAAAATCTAATGTCAGCATCTTATGGAAGAAGATCGTTTCGAATTAAAAATGACTAATTCACTTCACTGATAACTTACTACACGGGATATTAATAAACGTAAAGCGAGAAGTGATGAGCATTCACTCTCGCTATTCTCGCCTAATTCATAACTAAATACAAGGGTCGGTAACGGTTAATTGACCAGCTAAAGTTGATATTATATATTACAAAATGAACACACTTCCTTGCAAATATTTCTATACCAAGAACGTGATTCACAAACTTAGAATAACAAATCCCTCGTTGTCAAACTTTCTTTATTTCCGTTTTAAGCATAGAGTACCGATGATACCAAAGGCACGTGAAGGCCACACTTTCCTTAGTTCTTTCCCTCTAATTGAAATAAATACTATCCCACACTTCTAACTCATCATAACGTCTATAAATTTCTTTAGGATTATTACTGTGAAATAGTGTAACATCATGCTTGGTTCCGCATAACATCTGCGTAATACCCTGCAAGCCATCATAAAGGTCTGTGGTAGGGCAAACATTTCAGTCGCATTATTTCCTACCGGTAATATTATACTCACATAGCAAATTAGCTGAGCATGCTACTAACTATGATAAAATAGCATAATTACTGCGGTTTACTGGCAAAATATTATCAACTACTCAATAATGCACCCGAAACACATGCAACATCGTAGGCAACAAATTCAATATTTATCAGTTGTAGCGTCCATTTCGTACAATATTGCATTGGTATGACTATTTTATGAAGTTTTTTAACTTACCGGTGGAAGGTAAGACCAGTTATTCTTCTATCTGTGCGATTACTGCACCCGTAAGCAGAGCAGCAAACCATCTACGAATGCAAAGTTAACATAGCATATATCTGCCTGACGGCATGTTTTCGGATATAGATAATAATTTTCATAAAAATACACACATTATTAAGTATTTACGTACCTTTATATGACCTCTGTAGCCACTGGTTTCAGAAAAACTTAATATTTTCTTCGCACGTAGGCTTATGGCAAATCCACGAAGCTGGGCTGGACACTATGGCTAAATGCGCAAGAATACCGTTACGCCTGGCTTCACCCCTAAGAGCTTATGCCCCCTCCAGTAAGCTCTATGCATTTAACACAATAATTTTAAGACTAGAAATTCTTGGCCTACCACGCGGTTGCAGCCCCTCTAGTTGGAACTTGATTTCTTTCGCGGCCGTTGATAACACGATCGAAGTAGGAGATAAATGTCCTCTTATAAGGTTCTTGAATGAAATATATTGATTTCGGGTGGGGAAAAGGCTTTTAAAAAACCAGATAACGGACATCTTATTATTTCTCTGCTATGTGTTTGAAGTATTGGTAGAATAAATGTGTTGTGTTGAAAATACGTGAAGAAATAATTTTGCAGTAATTGTAATAAGGGAAAAACAAATGAAATGTGATATAAGAGGATATTGAAGATAATTTAATATCGTAAGCGAAATTAAGAGGGTTAAAACATGAAGAAAAAGCCATGTTTTATAAATTATCTTAATAAAATACCTGTAGAATAGCCAGTTCATTTTGCAAGCAAATAACAAGGTATCACGAGAATCTCGAAAATACATTGTAAATACGGAAAATATCACACGAATAATATAAGAAATATCCCAATTTTTTAAAACATTTACCTAAGAGCATACGACCGCGATAGAATTGCTTTGATTTGCAATATGCATCCTATCCGCGGTAAACGGTTGCATAATTTCTTCATGGCCGTTCCCTGCAATTATCCAGAACTTCCTCCTTCCTACTTCCATGCTTACCCAATCTCATTCACATACAAGCTGAGATTTTAGGCCCTTTTTCAATTCTCGAAAATCACTCATGCCCATGAAACCAACCGCCAAGTTCGATTTTAGTTTTTTCCTTATTGAAATTCTTCTGGCGTTCGTCAGCGTATTACTTAAACATTTAAGCACATGTAATATCCCTGTCAATAAATTTTCGATGGAATTTTTTGGATGGAATTCGAGATAATTAGCGATCAATTATTATGATGCACCGCAGTATACTCTTCAAAATGCCGTGGTGGTAACAGATCACGGCATTTCTATCCCATAAACGAATTACTCCGATGTCACTGCCCTCTTTTGCATTTACATCTAACCTAGTATATAACTGTAGTAGACCAGCCAGCCGCACATCTCGTCCGACTTATAACATTTTCCGGAAGCCTCATTTCCTAAGGTACACTTATGATCCTTTTACCTATTTTTTTGCATTCTCTGCACTTTGAGTGCGTAAAAACTCGTGCGAAACAAGCAAAATTTAGTCTGTTAAAACAACTTTCGACTAAGAGCTCTCTTCGCGATCATTTACCTTAAACTCCAATAGATGTCGCGCCACTTAATCAGTTACTCGTTTGACGAAATGTTTATAAAATTCTATTCGACGGTATGAGATGTGTACGAACTAAGTAAAAATTGAGACCATAATGCCAATCTTTCGTGAATAACAGAGATACGTACTGATTCAATTGGTATTCAATTTATAAGCCGTTTTACCGCACGCTCCATCACACATCCAGTCAATCACGAGCGTGATAAAAAAAACTTAGAAATTCTACTGCTATTATCGTTGCAAACAATCAAATAAATATGTTTACAAAAATACCTCAACAACTTTTGCTTTCCCCTTCTATTACGGAGCAAAAACTCAGAACGCTTAGAAATTTTAAACATGAAAATTCACTATGTCGATATGCACATAAGTGATTATATGTGCGTAGGAATGACGTGACCAAATATGTTTTCGGTATGTGCCATTAATGTTCTTTGTTAACAATTGCAAGTTATTTCAACAACTTCGCTCGTAGCGTACCTATTTCTAAATAAAAGTTATGGCATAACAAGATAAACTAATATCTTAAAATAGTATCGATTGCGCATGATATATGTGTGGCGGTTACGATAATGAAATATATAATGATCAAGTTTAAGTAGGGGGGGGGGGGCTAAAGCAGAGGGGGGACGATTTGAGCGATTGTTAGGTGAAAATTTATTGGGAATGTATTAAATAACAATGAGGGTTCGTCTAGCAAAAAACACAAATTTGTGGACATGGGTAGTGAATATAGAGCAGGGAATGGGTGGAATTTTAATTTTGAGATGAAATTGGGAATAAGAGATTTCGTGGTGGATCTGGGGTACTGAAGTAGCGAATAGCGAATTATTGATGCCTGAATAAATATTTTCATTAGTTTTCTGCGCAGGAGAACGAATAATCGGTTATAATTCGATAAGCTTAATATCTTCATTATCTTATTTTAGCACTATATGCGATGGATGAATGCTACTAAACGCAATTGAACTTCGAGACCCCTGATATGGATAAGTCGAGGAAGAGTTTTCCTTGAAATACTCGTTAGCGTTCAAGAGTGACCTGCCTTCCCCATGATTGCCCTTCTATATCTGTAAGGAATATCCGCTGTGCTACCAGGGTGGTATATCAGCAGGCATTTGGAGGTTGAGCTAGGTGTCTCAGGAGAACAATTAGAAGTTAGAGATAATATTTGAAGTCCCAGTTAGACCTTGTGGTGATGTAAGGATGGAATGTGAATGTAGATGAAGGGAAGAATGGATATGAAACGGGATAATACAAGCTGAGGACAATGTTACGACTGCAGATTGGGACTGTCACACTTCCGACGGAGAAGTAAGTTGGTTATGACAAACACTTAGTTCATAAAATATCCAAGTCATAGGAAAACATGTAAAAGATTAGTTGAAAAAAGAGATATGCGTTTAATTGTATAGTTATAATGCTCGTATTTATCTCCTGCAAAATATTAATCCTTAGCGCAAGTGTGTCCGATGGTCATACTTCAACTCCCACTTAATCAATTTGAGAATAAGAAAGCTAGCTGTAACAATGTAGGAATGTCATGTAGTCGAACCCCAAAAATATTGTTTTTAAATAAATAAATATCATGATAATGTTCAAGCAATTATCTAGAGGTGGAAGCAATAGAGGAAATGTTACAATATATACAAACTGTTATATTAAGTGGCACGGGGATAAGTGTGTGGCAATGAGGACGAAAAACCCTTGACCGATAGAGGAACAGATGAAGGAGATCAAAGAAAGAAGGAAGAATTAAACCACTGATACAACTTTTGGCTTGAGGATTGAGTCAGCATAGAAATCGTGAAGGTTTTCAGAAGTAATCTAATATAATCGTAAACTCAGAAGTAGGTGATGATGCTGTAAAGTCGCTTTATAAAGTCGAACTTCTTGCGCTGGCAAATCATCAATGACATTCTTACTGGAGTCTTCTGATTAAATATTACAATGCATAATGTTTAAATACGCGATTTAACACTAGAAGGACCAGACCCGTCATTTTGACGGGTAACCTCTACTTACTTAATCATATTGCCTACAATATTTTTTTGTCGTCTTAATTTTCTCTGACTTTTATTTATTTTGTATTGTACGTATTCTGTTAAAACATAATTATTTGTTTTTCAATTAGAAATGGAGTTATACCACATGTCTACCTTAACAGACCAACTCCCGTCAAAATGACGGGTTAAGCGTTTCTATTTTATTTGTAGCGGTAACGCGTGTTTTATCCAGGAAATACTACACTATATTACGTCTGGTCATTTGATGTTTTAGTTAGCATATTTTGCATGGCATTTAACATTCCTTATTACTTTTTGAATGGAAATAAGCAGCATATTTGCCATACCGAGTGACGCGTGGTAAGTCAGGGCAGGGGAAGCAGGAGCGACGTCATCGGAGAACGTAACCGCTAGCACGAGAAAAAGGACATCTTTTATTAGGGAAAACCATAAATGAGTAAACTCTGTAATCCCTTACAGTTGGGGGATCCCTAGTCTCCCTTGGGCGGAAGGGATAAAAGGGTTATGGACGGAGCGGGGCGCAGGAGTTCGGTGCCCTAGTACAGCCCAGGGTACCGTTACTACCTGGAGAAGAAGAACCCCATTTGGAAAAACACAAAGAGTGGTTCATGTGTACGTACAATCCCTTGTACAGTCCTGTTCATTAAAAAATTACCACCTCGGAGCCCTGTTCAAAAAAAAGTTACCACCTCGGAGCCGAAAAAGTTCTAAGTCCGCACTTTAGGGAAATGTGTCAACACTGCGCCCCACCCCCCACCCTAAAGGGGGGGGGCGAGAACGAGAACCCCTCCTCCCCGTAGTTGGGCAAGTAGAAAGGCCGACGGAAGGAAGATTTTGGCCCGCGAAAGGATATTTTGTGAGGGGAGGGGTAGGGTCCGAGCTTCCGTTTGCTTTATGACTGGGCGAGAATGAAAGGGCAATGGCTTGGTTCGGTCGCTCAAAGATCTCTCGCAGTTGACATGAAGGAAATCCTAACACGGACCAGCAAGCCACGGCTCGTTTCGTTTTTTAAAATACTTTTTTCTTACGCGAAATTATTAGCGTCAAAAATGATTGAAGTGTTGACGTATTTTCGTTATATGTATTTCATTGTAGTGCCTACAATCCTATTATTATTATTATTATTTGTTGAGGCTGTTTAACATTTTAGATAGTTCATTTAAGTGCTTCTTCAATCTCGCCTGGATCATGGATATACGCGGCATGAGTGGAATTTGATGACGCAATTTACTTCACGAATATGTCAAATTTCTAATGAGAATAATCAATTGTCTGGACTAGGATTCGAAACCAGATCCCTTGATTCTGCAGTACTGTAGCTGACGATGTCAGGCTCGAATTGTAATACATCCCATTCTCGCGAAAATTACGGGCAAAATGTTTCTAGCGGCGATGTATAAATGCGCTAGGAATATCCTCTTAATGGTTTCAATTAAAAGCAATGAATTTTTCTTTCATATCCAGTTCTTATTCCTTTGTCGCGTTTGGAATAATGCGACTACGCGTCTTCGATATTTATTTAGATATTATTCCCTGCGAATAGTAATGAAACTTTCACTTAGGAGATTTATTTACTTCAAATAATGATTAAAATAGCTTAATGCTTATCGAATGCTTTGGACACCAATTTCGAACAACTAAATCTTTGAATTATGCCTGCGCTCAGTTTTTGTATTGAGGTAGAAATTACTGGGGAATAAATTTACTGGTTGCCGGACAGACACATCTTATTGCCATGCAATGTCGAAACTTGGCACCACTACGTCTCACCGGCTTTTATTACACTGCGACCTAATGACCGAATGCTCCATAATTCCTAATGATCTTGTATCGAGAGGCAGAGACTTATCAAAATGATTACCCAGGACACCCTTCAATTATCAACCCTTGCGCTTTTGACAGTCGGACTATGTGTTGCTTACATCTAATTTGAAAAACGTGGCATTAGCTACTGGAGTTTGCATCGCATGTTTTCTCTCGTTTTTGGTTTTTTTAACTTGAATCTGCAAGTGACTCTTATGAATTCACCTTAAAGTCTCTAATGCTTCTTCAGTCCTCTCAATTAGTGAGTTCAGCTTTCACTCAATTATCCAGGATCTTTGCAAAGAGGCAAGACCCTGACGACCCCATCCATTCTTTTCTGGGCGGGCAATAAATATTCCAAACGAAACAACCCTCCCCTCCATCCTGGCTTGAGGAAAGGCTGTACCCCTCTAAAAAGTGACCTGAAAGGGGCCTGCGGCTTCTTTTTCGGCTGGAGGCCGAAGGAAGGAAGAAGTGGTGTTTATGCTGATCGCCCCTTCCATTCGATCTGGTCGTTTTAGGTTTCCGTTTGCGTATGAGTGAGGAAGAAAGAGGGAAATATCTGCGGATTTCAGTGGGGTAAATATCCCTCGTTCACAACAGCTTGGCACCACTACGTCTCACCGGCGTATATTACACTGCAAGCTAATGCTCCATAATTTTTATTGAACTTGTGTCGAGAGGCAGAGACTCTTTTATCAAATTGATTTCCCAGGACACCCTTCAAATATCAACTCTTGCGCTTTTCACAGTCGGACTACGTGTTGTTTACATCGCATTTGAAAAAAGTAGCAAATAGTCTTTATTATTTTTTTACAATGACTATACAAGTGACTCTTATTAATTAACCGCAATGAAACAAAAGCGCATTCAAACACGCCAAATCATCGCAGCGGAACCATTATGAATACGGTCAATTGCATTTCATATAATACATACTTTCTCTGTAAATAAAAAAATGAAACTATCACGAAACGTATTATAAAAATACTATGTTTCCAAAGGTTTGAAATAGTTTAGAATGGTAAGGAAATAAACCTGGCGTAGTATAGTTTGGAAACGTAAAGAATTAAAAAAAGGTGAAACGAGGGAAAGGTAGGGAAAAGGTATTCACATTTGTCACTATGTTACTACCTAGCCTCACTAAGTTCATTATGACCCCTGTAACTCGATATGGCAATACCGATTGATGGCAAAATGGCATGTGGAATTATCATCGTTCCTCCAACTCCGCAATGGGAAGAGCTGTGGCAGATACGAAATGATACGTGTCCCAGTTTCGCGGGTAGGTCGTTGGACTTCCACATTTATTTTGCGAATCTTTTCATATAAAAGCAAGGAAGAGGAGGGACGTGCGGATTTAAAAATGAATTTTCGCACTCTTCCTATGCGTTTGGTGAAATCGACCAATTTGTTTTTCAATGCTTGTTTTGCTCAATTTCGAGCGTAAATCTATCGTGGACTAACAACTGGCTGTGCTGGATTCGCACACTCGCCAACTTAAACACCGGGTGGGCAATAAATGCTCAGAAGTGAAAGAAAGCCCCTTCCACCTCCTCAGCTTGTCGGAAAGGGTGGACTTCCCAGCGAGACCTGCGAAGGAATTTGGATGGAATGAGGCGGCGACATTGTATACTGCTGGGAGTGGGAGAGAAGGAGAGGTCCCGTGGTCGGTAGGTCTTTTCACCCGAGTTTCGTGAGGGCGTGGGTTCCCCCACATCCCACAGTTTACTCCTCGGTCTACCTGATTAAAGAAGGGAAAATATGCTATTCCACTTCCTTAAATAGTCTTCTGTGGTATTCATAATACCATTTTCGTTGCATAAAGACTGTCGTGCCTACATCGTTTTCCAAAGAAAACATTCTACTTCGAATCGATATTTCATACCTATGTGAGTGTAACGAAAACCTAAATTTTCCTCCCTCTTGCTTATACTTAGAATTATATTTCCTCTCTCTCGCTTATACTTGCTTAGACTGATTTAACTCAACCATCCTCAACAGCTGTACAGTTTATTGCCCGCCCAGAAAAAAATGGATGGAGTCGTCAGGGTGTTGCCTCTATGCAAAGATCCTGGATAATAGGGTGAAGGCTAAACACAATAATTGAGAGGATTGAAGAAGCATTTAAGACACTCAAATAGTCTGATAAAAGACATGGAGTTATTTATATCCAAAGGTAAAGGTCATTGTAGTTCATTAGGTCAAGATTAATCCTTTCCGTTTGAAACAAATCGATGCGTCTTTGTTACACCATTTAAATCACAGGTAAACAACAAGAAACCCTTTACTGTCTTTGGAAACGCAATAAAATGGAAACATTAATTCTAGTTTATTTAAAACCAGTAACTAGTGAACGTTTGTCTCTTAATCGATCTTCGTTACGAAATATTTCCCCATGACAATTCGTTGGAAGAGGAATGTTCTCTTAAAATATGAGGCTGACGTCGGTCTCCAATGCTTCACTCTTTTTATTAATATGAAGTCAAAATAATGGAATTTAACCCATTTTTGAAGCTGGGCATATTATTATCCCACGTTGGCCACCTTATATTCGTCAAGCATACTTGCCGATAGTAGTGCATTTTAATTTAGGAATGATGGTCACAGGATAAAGAAGTTCTTTTGGCGGCGTTATAAAAGTATGATTGGTGAAGTAAATCCAAAGAATAAGCACATTACGAATAAATTTACCTTGCTTAAATCAAATCTCCCTAGAATGACCTATTCCCTTATACCTTTTCTCTCTTGTTTCACTATGTTTAATTAATTATGTTTCCTGATTTTACTACGCCAGGTTTATTTCCTCACCATGCTAAATTTTTACAGACGATTGAAAACAAAATATTTCCATAATACATTTGGTGTTTTTTTCATTAGGTTTCCACTGCGAGGACTCGGCGTGTATTAATGCGCGTTTGTTTCATTGCGGTTACTTAATGAGAGTCACTTGTAGATTCATGTTTTTAAAAATTGTAACAAGAAATACCAGAGACCTTCAATATTGACCAACCCCTCAAAAAACACTTACAATTAATTAAAAGTGGTCAAGAACAAACTCAACAAATAATAATAATAGGAATGTCGGCACCACAATGAATGACTTACAACGAAAATACGTCAAAACGTCAGTCATTTTTAACGCTGATAAATTCGCGTAAGAAAAAAGTATTTAAAAAGAACGAAACGAGCCGTGGGGATATGTTGGGCTTTCCGTCATGTAGTAGTCGTCGACTGCGAGAGGTCTTTGTGCGGTCGGTTCGCCCTCTCATAAAGCAAACGGAAGCCCGAACCCTACCCCTCCCCTCACAAAATATCCTTTCGCGGGCCAAAATCTTCCTTCCGTCGGCCTTTCTACTTGCCCGACTACGGGGAGGAGGGGTTCTCGTTCTCGCCCCCCCCCTTTAGGGTGGGGGGTGGGGCGCAGTGTTGACACATTTCCCTAAAGTGCGGACTTAGAACTTTTTCGGCTCCGAGGTGGTAACTTTCTTTTGAACAGGGCTCCGAGGTGGTAATTTTTTAATGAACAGGACTGTACTACGTCGATTCCTTGTGTCGTGTGAGCGGAAGGGATGAAAGGGTTAGGGAAAGAAAAGGCCGAGAAGGGATATGTCGTGCGTGGGTGGCCTTGCAGCGCATATATGAGTGTGGCTTAAGTAGCTTTCGCAAGGCATGGATCTGGGTTACAGGTATAGAACCAGGCATATGGAGGTTGAGCTAGTTGTCTAAGGAGAACAATTAGAGGAAATAGATATTTTTTTAAGTCACAGATAGACCTTGTGGTGATGGAAGAATGGAATGTGAATGTAGATGTAGGAAAGAATTGAAATGGGTCTATCATAAACAAAAGCAGCTGTGATTATATTAAGTTCTTATGTTTATGTATAGAAGAACAGGTAGGGTACGAATTACATCATACATTAATACTGATTTAAATGTAATTTTTAAAAAAGGCATAGAGGCCTAAGCCTAACTTAAAAATCAATTTAAGCAATCAATATTCTTGAACAACGCAAACTATTTAATGTTAAATAAATAATAAACGTAGACTTACAAAGTCACGTGTAGTTTTAGCCGTTACTAAAGGCCGTTTTACACGATGAAAGATTTTGTACAAACGAATGTACGTTTGTCTCAACGAAATTAGAACAGGTTCTATTTCCCGTGCAGGCATTGAGACATTCGCACAAGCGTTCATACAATTTGCCGCTTTACACGATACATTTTGCCTCATGCAAGATTTCACGGAAGAGTTTGTACAAGCGAATGTACCGTGTAAAACGGCCTTGTGAGATTCACTTACGCCTGGTTCAATGTTGCCTTCGCTTAATAAGTTTTCAACTATCAGGCATCCCTTTGCGTCTGAAACCCTTTCTGGCCAGGTCCCTGTATCCTTAAAATCAAATAGGTATTTTTGACCTACAGAGGGATCACGAGTAAAAGTACTGGCTGTACCTTCATATGAAGTTCCCGGCACTTCCTCCGCAGTAGACCCTAAATCGCATCCTTCAAATTATACTGGTTCCACTTCCTCCTCCTCGTCTGAATAGTTTGATGGTTTTCGATACTCGTACGTAGACAAGTGTTCGAAAATATTTCCGCTAACTTCCTCCCTAGCTCCGCAATCATATGAAATAAAAATACAACCTGGTTAAATGCTTTCTCTAGCTGTAATAATAGGGCCGTTTAATTTTGAGGAACGATTGGGAATACAGTGATTTCGATAAATTATACCTAGATGTCGAGTCATATCACGTTTCATTGAATAAGGAAGTATAATAATGAAAATATGCTAAATGGTTCGCGGCGTTCCCCAGAGCGCCGCGGCGACCACTTTGAGTGCCACTGACTTATTGTAATCAAATGTGTGTGTGTATTGTAAACAAATTACTATGTTCATTTCTGAGAGAAAGAAAACAGTATGTGGTATACAGGCACTCAAGATCCGAGCAATACACTGCCTTATCTGGGTACCACAACGCTCAAATCTTGGCCCACTTCTTTTTCTTGTATTTATTAATGATCTACCTCAATGCTTGTATTATACGAAGTGTTTAATGTTTGCGGATGACACTGAGATGTATACAAACCTAAAGAATTAGAGAGACTGTTCCAAAGTGCAAAGAGATGTCGATAGATAATTTAATTTTGTGGTCAGAGAGAAATCTTCTCTGTAGACAAATGTTCTGTCATAAGCGGTTCAAGAAGGAGGAATGCGACTATGTATAATTATGCGATGAAAGAGCAGAAAATACAAATAAAAACGGAAATAAAAGACAATGGAGTAAATTTTGACACAAATATCACTTTTTATAATCATATTTTATGTAATACCATGTCTGCATAAAAATTATTAGGTTATCTGTATCGTGTTTCCAAATATTTCACTGATGAGAAAGTGTTAAAAAATTTATATTTTACATATATAAGACGCAAATTGGAATATTGCTAAGTGATTTGTAACCCGCATTTGAAAAAATCAGATGCAATGATTAAGAAAGTTCAGAAAAGATTTTTGAAACCATTATATTACGTGCGCCACAATGTTTATCCTATGTTTGAAAATTATGTAGACAATAAAACCATGTTGGAAGAGTTTAAATTTCAAGCAATGAGTGAAAGAATAATTATGAATGGTTTACTATTCCAGCATGATACAATTAACAAAGGTAACTGTGTAGAATTAGTTGGTAAGTTACATTTTATAGTTCCAACAAAGAAGGGGAGGTAACAAATGTCATTTTACATAAGGGATGTAAAGAGTAACTATTGTAAAAATGCACCCTTCAATAGAAATTGTAGTAGTTGTAATAACTTCTGTAAAAATCTTAATTTGTTGAAGGATAGATATATATTATAAGGAGCAATTTCGCAAGGAAATAATTGAAAATTTGTTAAAAAGCTTACAATGTGTTCAATAATGTTAGATTGTGTATATGTACAGGCACTTCCAATGAAAAGTTACCACTGCGGAGCCGAAATTTTTAGTCCGGAGTTTTTAGAAATATGACAACGTTGCGTCACGGCTTCCCTCTAGCGGAGCCTCTGGAAGCTCTAACCGTAAACCCCCTTCCCTCCTCCACCCTCCTTTCCTTTCATAGCGGAAGGGCCCAAGGGATTACTGACGTTCGGTCTTCTTCACTCACTTCTATGGTCGGTCGGTTCACTTAGAAGAGCAAATCACAAATCATTTCATTATCACCCCCCAATTTGTATGTGTCCCTTGAATATACGATGAACAATTGAATAATTATTTCCTTGGGTTATTGGTGTTGTTTCTCGTTCTTGCTATTTCAGAGTGAGTTCAGTAGTATGTTTTATTCTCACATCGATGTAGTCGGTAGCTTTATAAATATGCGATCTCAATGTTTTAAAACTAGGAATAGGCTCAAAAGAAGAAAATAACGTTCCGAATTGTCGTAATTTCCACGACTTTGCCGTAGGATTTATGGTATAGACTCGTAATTTGAATAATAACAATACCCATTATATTACTGCTTGTATAATACCAATACAAATCTGTTATTGGCCACGCAGCCGTTTCCCTAAAATCTGGTCTAATATCTGCTGCGATAAGAGACGAGGGTCTCCCTGCGACAATGATACAATATGGGGAGCTGCGCGAGATTATGGACCTAGGTTGAGAGGAGAAGAGAGAAAAGACCTCAGGCAGGAGACTTTCCTCATGCGACTAGTTTCACCCAAGTCGTCGGCATATAGATCTTTAGTTGCAATACCTCCTATTTACGATTCTATTCTTCACCCGCGAAATTCTGCGGTCATAAACTACAGCCACTATTCGCATATTCCTATAATCCATTAAAAGCAATCTTATAAATCTCCTTGGCGGTCCCTTAAACTTATAGGGCTGTTATTCACCATTAGTTCGCAATCCTTAGGATTGTTCTAGTAATACCTTAGTGTTTAAAGGCGGCCTTAACTTTGTGGACAGTGGCGATGTGTGCACCACTTCGGCTTGCCTGTGATATTGTAAGTACGGCAGGCACGTAGCATATTGTCCGTTAATGCCTCTAAATCTCTACATGGGAGAAGGAATATTGGTAAACTATCACTGAATAGGATAATTGGTAGAGTATCTGGCCCGGAAACGGGATTCCGGGTTCTAGAACCGGTTTGGTTGATTTTTCTCCGAGGAAATTCCGCTCTACACCCTTTCTAACCTCTACTCGCTTCATGGATTAGTAAATACAAACCATCTAGTTATACGTGACTCTTATTTCTCCGTGACATGTCTCCGTGAAGTAGTGACATTGTAGCTCTTAATTGCTTGTAAGTAGTTCATATTTGACGATGTTCACCCTCTGCCACACACCCTCGAGGTGGCTTGCACGTTATAACGTAGATGCAGATGTTAACCTGTTGATCAATATTTTCAGATAGGTTCAAAAGATGCATAATCGATTAGATAAATTTAAAGTCTCACGCTTCCTAAGATAGACCGAAGAAGAAAATTCCAAATTTCAAAACATTTACCTCTGCTAAATAAACGGCATTCGCAACTTCCATGAGTCTACATGAGAAAGGAAGCATTGCGACAGCTAAATTACTAGTGTAAATAATATTATCTACTTTATATTAAACATTTTGTCTGAAAACAGCGACCGCTTATAAGTAATGGAATGCCAATGAAATGATTCAAAAAATATTTGAAGCTCAGGCAATTAAAGCAAAGAATTGTGTTAATAGATCATGCTATTTGTATTTGAACAATTTCCTCCCACAGCGTCACCATCGAATTAAGTTGAAGATATTCGGAGAAATATTATTACAGGATTTTTTTGGAAAATTAGTCATGTTTGAGCCCTTCTGTATCACTAACGTATAAGAATCATTAAAAATGATGTATTATTCCTTAAAGAGCAATCTTTTAGAAGTATCTGTGTGAAGTTTCAAGTCTATATCTCAAAAAAAGCTATTTTGGAATTTTGTCCTAATTTATTCGATTTCCGTGTGTGTTCGAAACAGTGTGGGTCGGTCCTCTTTTGCCCATTCGTCTATTCCTATTATGCATTAGAACCAATCGTAGAAATCTCTTCGTAGCGGTCCATTAAACTTGAAGGGCTTTCTCCGCTCTCGGAACTGCATTTTTACACTCACTATCTCCTGCGTCCTTTATTTTATTCAAAAACATTGACCGCAATGGACTTTGATGGTTGTTGAAGGTGGCATATGCATGAGTGTTACATGTCCTAATACAGCTAATTGCTCGCGCATGCGTCCACAACTAAATAATTATTCATACCAGATTTGACTGATTGCAAGAGCTCCGTAAGCATGTGAAGACGTTTCCGTTGGTCAAAGTACAACTAATGTTACGCTCAAATTGGTTATTCGATGCCTCTTTCCGTTCTTCAAAGGATGAGGACATATTCCCGACTACTTATTGTTTATAGGAGACCTGCAGACGGTCACAAAATACCACTGACTTCTTCGGTCTATCTTAGGAAGCTTGATAAATTAAATTTAGATCATCAATTATGCTACATTTGAATCAATCTGAAAATACTTATCAACAGGTTAACATCTAAATTTACGTAAAACCGTGCAAGCCACCGCGAGGGCGTGTGGCAGAGGGTGAACTTTCGTTTTTCAGCTGCACTCATTGCCACTTAACTCCACTGACTCTATTCGATGAAATCGCGAGAATATTGAACCGTGCGACCGAATAAGTTTACGCGGAATCGCGTTAAGTTATTTTTCCTTGCATGAGCTCCGGGAACATACTTGTTATTCACGCCCTTCAGCCCTTGAAAAGAGTGGAGTCTTTTTAAGGTCCATGAAACATTCCAGAAATACACAAGTTAGGATTCTTTTGCATGTTGTTCATACACACTTTCAAATTAATTAGAAATTTATTTAATCACCGAGTGGTTGAACAGTGGACACCAGCTAGGATTCTTGGGCGCATTGTGATTCAGTATGGGTAGTTGATTTACTTCGCACATATTATCAGTGATTATTTTACCTTTCGGGTATCCTGCGCTTTTAAGTAGCAGTATTCGGCCATATCTAGGATATACGCAATCGCAATCTAGTGCTCTCGTGGAAAGGGACAAGGGAGAAGTGAATGCCAGATGGGGGGCGGCATGTTCCCTCTGACCACATTAATGAGTCCCTGTGCTGAGACAATGGGGATGGGGAGGACCGGACTCCGCGAGGAATAATTTTCCACTGCCCAAAAACCTTACTCTATACGTTTTATTGCACTCGCGACCCCTTCCACGCGGTATACCTCGGGTCAACATCCTCCGAGTTTATGCCCTTGCAAGCCAGTTCCCACGCTGAAGGGTTGATCCGGAAGCAGGTAAAAACAGGTAAAGGGAAAGTGAAAAAGGCAATTTTCTTATCAACTCTGCATCCTGAGAAATTCTGGCACCAGCTTGCAGCGCAATAATGCCGTCCAGTTCTTTTTTTCCCGTTTTGGCAGTAAACGTGCTCGGCCATCTTCTTTGTTTA
The DNA here is from genome assembly GCA_963573305.1 of Pyrrhosoma nymphula. NCBI lineage: Eukaryota > Metazoa > Arthropoda > Insecta > Odonata > Coenagrionidae > Pyrrhosoma > Pyrrhosoma nymphula. The sequence continues at coordinate 150,338,895 of OY754332.1, forward strand.
CTTTAGGTTGCGATGGGGATGATGGGTATGTATCTCGTAGCCCCATGCATATTTGAGATGGACACCGATAAACGTTTTAAAACAAGTAACTATTACTGCATATCTTTTAAAAAAATAAAAAAGGTTTTAAGAAATCATAAAATATCTTTCTTTTTCACGCATTGGTATTTTTACATTTGCGCCCGAAACAATTGGCGCTAGTAGTAATCTATACGAGATATCGCAAGGCCGTCAGACCCTTGGTAAAAACATTAGAGACGTCTGCCCATCAACTCTTCCACCTGAGTGATTTTAAGTTTGTTTCTAGTCACATTACCAGGCGAATATTTCAAAACATTTAAATGCCCACGAGCGAACACGTTTATCAAAGTGGTTTCTCGATTTAGGGTTGCTGGTCTCTTATTAATTTCATACATGGTGTGAAGGAAGTAACCATTCACTCACAAAAATGAATCGATTCCGTCCATTTAAGAAATATATCCAAACATTTTGGCGGTATGGTTTGTGTGCAATATGGTCGAATAATAGAGCAACTGTCCATCAGAAGGGAAAGAGAGGAACAGCATATTGTAATTAGTATTCTCAGTTGCGATTTATGTTCGTAAGGAAATTTACTAACTGCCGTCCACACTTTCCGCAATCAGAGCAATTGGCCCCTCGAGAGGAGATCGCCGGGAGGTGGCCGGGGGCCCGCGCGTCCCGTGTGCGAACCCTTTCCTGACGGGTAATTCCCAGCTAGACATGCTTCCTCGCCGCCCCTCCCCTTCGGGAGGAGGAGAATAGTGTGTGGTGATCCTTCGGCAGGGGTAGGAGGACACGCGGCTCAATGGCACGGTCGGGTTCAAGGGTATAGCGATAGTCGGGGGTATTTTGCCACCGTCATGAGCAGAAGCATGGGAAGAAGACCGACCGTCAGTAATCCCTTGGTCCCTTCCGCTAAGAAAGGAAAGGAGGGCGGAGGAGGGAAGAGGGTTTCTTTACGGTAAGAGCTTCCTGAGGCTCCGTGACGCAGCGTTGTCAAATTTCCAAAAACTCCGGACTTTAAAAATGTCGGCTCTGCAGTGGTCACTTTTCATTGGAAGTGCCTGTACAGTTTCAGCCAGCCCTGACTGGATGTAATGGTAGTTGTAACTCATTTTGTCTATCCTGAAATTATATTTTTTCATGTTGGGTGGACTTTAAACACAATAAATAAATGAAAATATCTGTTACTGTTATCAAATATTCAGTTTTCAGGAAATTCATATTTGAAAAATGTAGAACTTCGATGACCGGGGCCCACTTGAGGTGACTAGGGGAGGTTATGAAAAATAGGAAAGCAATGTTTTAAGATTAAGACTAATCTGACTGATAACGCACTCACCTTCATTATTTCCTCCCAACCAAGTTGACATTAACGACGAAGATTTCTTTGCTTCCTCTTCCTTTTCTCGGGCTTTCCTCCTGAATGCTGCCCCCTATAGTTTCCTTGACATGTTCCCGTACACCGCACGTAAACAATGGGCTAATATTTGATGCTGATTTATTATTGTTATTGAAACAAATAATCAAAGTTAAACCAAATAGGCCTGTTTTCGTTTATAACACTAGGAATGCATCCATCGACAAGTAAAACCAAGCAACAGCATATTTGAAACAGAGAAACAAGAATGGAACAAGATAAACAAACTGCGTGATCGTTTACAAGAATCGATAGTACATGCAAAATAAATTCAGAGTTCGTGATCCTGCCACTGGGGCGTGGGTGTCAAAATACTAACTACTGTACTGACAAATTTCAAGGTCCGTGGTCGGCGGGTGACTCAGCCAGCACCTGCCATTTGCCATCTAAGAAGCACGGGCGCAGCCGGGGCATTTACCGTATGTATTCAAAAGTTGTAAAACGGGCAGGAATACAAATGACAGCATGTATTATTACTTATTACTAACATAGCTGACCGGCGCAGACAGTGCAGTCGCTGTCTGGCTGAGCCCAAGTCGGGGGGTGGGGGTTCAAATCCCAGCCTGGGTTGGTGGTCCTTCAAAGGGTGTTTTAAGGGCAACAGCTCCGTGTCGTTGGCTTTCGAAACTCCAGCGGGACAAAATTCAGACACCCCGGCGTCTGTCAAGGACTGGTATCTGGGACGGACGTTAAACAAGTAACTTTCTTATTATTATTATTACTAATAGAACATTATGTATGCTGTGGATTACACAGATTGGTTTAGCTCATTTGTTTATCTCCCCAAAAACCATAATAATTTTAGTAATTTTGCTAACGCTTCTGCCCATTTTGGCCAACCCATACTCTGCGCCCGGGGCAGCTTCCCCCCCCCCCCCTAAATCCGTCACTAGTTATACTAAAATCGTAAGTAACATTACCGAGGCGCAGCGATCGGCGCGAAATTCAAACTAATTTACGAGAAGCCGCGATATGTTTGGCTTGCAAATACAGGACTATATGAAGATTGGTCATGGGTTCCTGAATATATTTTGCTGGAAACCTCGATTGGTAACTGAAAAAGGCAGATGACGGCCGCTGGCGGTCAAAGAGACGTACCAAATGCAGACAATGTGCTAGAATGAACATGGATCGTACGGTGTTATAGCGCGACGCACAGAGGGCTAGAATCGATGAAAGCTGGCCAAAATTCATATCTCCTAATGAAATTTTCACAATATCATGCTGGTTAGGTCTCAAACTTAAATCCAATGTTTCTACCCCGTAGACTAGTCAGGGACCAATTTAGGACAATATGGCGGAAACCATGAAATCCACTTCTCTAGCAATCATACGGACGTTCGATTAAAATTTCTTTTCCCTGAAGGAAAATATTTACAACATCTAAAAACAACTATCATTCACTAGCGGAGATCGATGTTTGACGCACACTGCTTATCCCATAGTGTATTGATGCAGATATCGATACAAAAAACTACTGAATGTTATTACAAAATTAGCATAAGAATTTCTTTAAAAGGTGAGAATTGGGTTGAATTTTGATTCAACTCGGGATAATTAGAAAGAAAGCGCTTTTAAGAGTACTTTATCTTTACAGTTTATCAGTATTTACCTCATATAATCTCTTCATCTGAGTCCGAGTCTACATTATCATTGTCCTCTGATTTTCTTGACACCTCTATTAGAAGAAGATTCCGTTCCTCCTTGGACATTCTCCGCTTATTTTCCGGTATTTTTTATTTAAAAATTATTGGATCCGAACTTGGGAGCAATGTTCGGAAAATGTCCTCGAATTCTTCTTTCCTAGACATCTTCCTCGAGTGCTGCTGCTCCCTGAACCATTTGATGTCCTTGTGCTTCTGGATTCCAGAGCTTCCGCCGAGAGTAGCCTCATTGGAAGTAACTGCTGCCTTCATAATGGATGCTCCATGAAGTAGCACCTTGTGAAGTGTTGGTGGCATGAAATACCAGAGGTACAAATTTACATAACGAGTAGCAGTGGGGAGCCGTATGATTGAGATGGGCTTGAAGGTTCACTTCACATTTTGTTTCTGCAATTGATATTCCCTCTGGATAGGCTGCACTCTTTTCAAATCTTACTCCCTCGTAGCTAGGGTATAACATGTTCCCGCTCCTTTTGACACTTTGACGTAGTTTTATACTGTTGTTTTGTTAGGTGTATATTTATGTTTAATTACAGAGCCTCCGCTGGCGTCAACTTCTTCTGATCTCCAGTTTGACAGCATCCGCTTCCCTCTCGTTGGAGTTGTTGTAATAATCTTGGCTGCCGTATCATTTCCATCAGATCGAAGCTTCATAATTGTGACAAAAACTAATTTCGCTGCTGATGTTTGCTCCCTCAATTCTGTTGTTTTCCTTCGCTAAGATCTGGCACTAGATCCCTGATTTTCCGGTCTTGTCAGTTCTTAGCTGAGTCAGAAGTTCCAGGAAGATTTTGTCAATAGGAAAAATTATATTATTCATCAGTCACAGTCGATTTTTTTTTCAAACCTGCTATTAGTCCTGTTGCAGGCATCCCAACGACGAAAGTATGGAATGAAAAATATTTATCGATGAACTGCGCCAATACTTTATATTCATTGGAATCTATTGCTATCTTAAATTTTTCGCACAGATATTGTAGCGCAGATGACGTTTGACTGAACAGACTGTCCCGCAACTGTCAGCATAATGTCATGATATTCTTTGCGAGGAACTTTTTCAGGATTCATTATCTCCTTTGTGTCGGTGTAATGAATTTAAACCAACATAAAAAAACCATTGACAATCAAGTAAAAAATATAAGTAAAATTTCTTTTATTATGCGACAAGACAACTTACCTGAGATCCAGTTATGCTCTGAAGCACGCTTTCTTCGTTCTTTAGCACTCTCCTGATAGATGGCTAACTCCGTAACAACTCCTCGTTTCCGTGTCGATGAGCCGAAAACACTTGAATACTTCCACTCACAGCAGCAAATTAAGATTGAATCACTCCGCGAAAACGAGTGTGAGAAAAATGTTCTAAACCAATGAGAAACACTCATTTTAGGAAACTCTCTCAAAATTATTTTGGCAAACCCGGACCACATACGTGTCTGAGAGAAACGATGGTCTTCATTGTTTCCGATCTGCAAGATTTCCGATCCGATCGGTCATCATAAGATCCGTTTAAAGAGATCGGTGCAAATCGGGCACATAAACCGATTTGATTGGAAAGGGCTAATAAACGTATTAGCGGCATCTTTAGGAAACATCTAGGAGTTTTAAATATCGTCAAGCAAAGTGCTGTTCAGGGAACTGAATCTTGAGTGCGGGTGAGGGATCTTACGTGGGACTAAAGGCAGGGGGAATGTCTGAGGGCCGCGGAGGATTACCGCGGTCGGCCCGGGTATGACCACGCTTGCTCATGAGTATTTTGTAAGAATGAAGTGACCGCGGCGGGGAAGGATCTACATTTCGTTGAATACAAGAGAATATGCAGCTGTTGCATACGCCTACTACATGAGGCTGTTAAGTGCCCAGCCAGGAGCCGCGAAGGTTCTTACCAAGGAGGTTTAATAAATCTCTCTCTACTCATGACCTCTAATAATTGTTCTCTATTCTTCGTGTTTCTTACTGTACTAAAATATTTTAGCACATCATTGGTCCTTGGTCCAAAGTCATAGAGAAAGGAATAAAAATCTACATGTAAAAGATTAGTTAGAAAAAGGGTTATGCGTTTAATTGCATAATTGATATGCTCGTATTTATCTCCTGCAAAATATTAATCTGACTGCTTCCTTATCGCAAATAGGTCCGCTAGCCGTCCAGTTGGCTTGTGTTATGATTTTCAGGTTTTTGTATTATTCCAGAAAACTCAGGGCCAACTGGACACTGCACCTTTGTGATAGACTGTGTGTTGATGGTTTTCCAGATCATCTAGTTTCCCTGGCAGTTTTGAAAATTTTAACGGCTCTGTAACGAGGGATTTTAACTGCATATTTGTACCGCAAGCTGCCGTTGATTGGGAAAAAAGAGCAATACCTACAAAAAAGTCCATTCATTGAGGGAGAAACCACAAGCCAAGGGTACTTTTCATGATGTTCTATCCTCACGTAACGACGCTCTTCCGCGGTTCCCTTTCTATGAGTTGAAAAGGGATACTTGTAGTCGCTTGTGGATGTCCAAGGGCCTTCCAAAAGTTCTGCTTTTTTCCTATCATCAGGTCTTTCCTTTCCTGGTACAATGAAGAGAACTACGTCACAGTTGAAATTTTCAGCCAAAGGAAGTGAAGAAATTGAAGCTTCAGTCGATTTTTCGTGGCTAAGTGGATGGGATTGTAAAAGCACCATGGACTCAGCTTGAACTCATTGTCAGTTGAGCAGTATGAAGGCATGGTGATAACAAATTATGCATTTACTCCTGCTGCTTATGGCGTCTTTTGTTTTTGGACGCGAGAGAAAAAGCTTCGAAGGTCCGCAGAGGCACTATTAGTTTTCCGCTTAGTACCAGGCCTACTAGAAGAAGACGCCTGTAAACATAAGTAAACCTTAGTTATTCCTTCTGCGACGAGTTGCTAAAAACATTGTAAGCATATCTTTTTCTTGCCCTGTAGCGTAATACTTGAAAATTATTTTGCTTAGAGTCTCGTCAATTTTACCGCTATCGAAAGGAGAGGGGACAAAACTACGGTGAGTGGACCTCTGGCAGCATTTCTATGATAACACAATGAAAATGAAAGTCTAGTAAATAGGGGGGTGTTCAATTCCTTGATCAAAAAGCAGATAAATAGCAATGGAGGCTAATGTGGGCCCGAGCTTGAAGCCGGCCGTCCGACCCTAATGGCGAGCGCGAGAAAGCGCAAATAAATTATGTCGTAGTAATAACCCGACTGAACTTACCATCTCTGACAGAAAGGTTGATATGTACGTCAGGAATATAACAGAATAAAGGAAAAAGGACGCAGGGTCATAAACATGTGAAGAACTCTTGAACTTGTCACTCACTATAACTGAAACAATACACTCGCTAGAGCCGGGCAACTGACATGTCGCGACGAGCACGAGAGCGGAGGGTGTCGCATAGTAGGCAGATTGATTAAAAGATTTAGACTACCTTAAAGATTACCACCTTTTCTATTTTCCCGGGAATTACGGCCCCCCCCCCCTCCCCGCAATCCGCCCCTGTGCTTGACGTGTTTTCAAATATAATGCCTTTTCATTTTTTCATCATTTACGATAATTAAAAAAACATCTACGCTAAACAAAAAGTCTGCTCAAATACATACTATGTATTATAATATTATGAAATAGAAATCTCATAAAAGGAAAATTTCCTTTGGTATCGTGGAAAATAAATTCAACTTACATGATTTGTAAACTAGTCCGTCGGCACTAGAATTTCAAACGTGTAGCGCTCGATACAGGTAAATTTATACCGTTGGTACTAAGGAACGTATTTAGCTGACAAATGAGGGCTAAAATAAAAAAATTAATAAGCATAATATGGTGTTATAAATAGCATATCGATCTGCTTCATAAAAATAAAAAAATATCTTACATTGGCCACCAGAATCAAGGAAGTTCTTCGCGATATACCACAATACTTCCAACGGCTAATGCCACAGCCTAAGACTGACATAAGAATTAAGGATATCCAGATGTCTCCGCCAGTGGATAAGTTACAATGTATTACAAATTCTTGAATTCGAGACATTCTAACATTCTCCGCTCTATGAAATTTGAATCCTTTAAGTGGTCACGTGGTGCACAGAGTGTGCCAGAAGGTACCTCGGTTAAAAATGATTTGTCAAAGGACGAGACGAAACGAAATTAGTAATGAAAACGTTGTGTATGCATTGTACAAGGATGCCTCATACGGCACATTCAGCCGATGCCGTGACGATTTTGTAGGAGTTTGGTTACTTTTTATTCAAATAGTGCACTCCATACGCCAGCGCCACTACTTAAGGGTTAAGATTCTTTTACATATATTTTGCATTCTTTGCACTTTGAGTGCATAAAGATTCGTGCGAAACAAGCAAAATGAAGAGGGGGGAGTGAAAACAACTTTCGACTAAGAGATCTCTTCGCGATCATTTACCTTAAACTCCAATAGATGTCGCGCCACTTAGTCAATTACTCGTAGGACGAAATGTTTATAAAAATCTATTCGATGGTATAAGATGTCTACGTACTGAGTAAAAATTGTGACTAAAATGCCAATCTTTCTTGAATTAAAGAGATACGTACTGATCAATTACTGGTATTCAATTTAAGTCGTTTTTCCTCAGGCTCCATCACACATCCAGTCAATCACGAGCGTGATATTTAAACTAAGAAATTCTACAACTATTTATCATTGCAAACAATCAAATACTGAAGTAAACATTCTTGACTGAATATTTTTGAAAGAAAGTTGTTCTTGGAATTACTTTACAGGGACTCTGTCAAGTTGGCTGGAAGGAAACTTACTGGACCAGTAAATTTCCTTCTTTCCTGTGATTTCCCTTTCCCTTATGCATCTATGTGCTTCACTGAAAATGACGCGCGGACTTTTGTTGAGAACATAAGGTCACGGGAATAGGCATGGAGCACAATTCATGATGTATTGGTCAAAAGTGTTCGGAAAGACGTGATTTCGGATAAAATAGTCTTGACCTTACCGAATAACCCTAAAAATACCTAATAACTAGGAATGGGTGAAGGCAAGTCTTCCGCAGTGGCTTGGTATGTTGGCTCTAGTTTCTTCAGGTGCAGCTGCGTGTGTCACTGTTTATAGGACGACAGTTTCTCCTCCGTTACAGGAGGCGTCCTAAGGTCGAAGGTCCTTCGACCTGGAGACGCCTCCTGTAACGGAGGAGTAATTGTCGCCACCTCAGTGCTGATAAGCGCAGATGCACCAGAAGATATTGGCTCCAAATAGTTTGGAATGAAAACAATTTTCCAAAAAGAAAGGTCATGAGTGAGAGAAAGCTAACTGGAAAAAAATATAAACTTTTTTCAGCAATTTTCTCTGACAAATGAGTGTTTCTGAGTTGGTGTCAGGATCACTTTGGCTTCAGCTGTAAGCCGAATACTAACGCATAAAGGCAGGCACACGTTTTAGCTCATAAAAAAGTATCATTAAAAATGTAAATGCCATAAATACACTGGATTTTTCATGAGGAACCTGCGTAACTTCTGCAAGAGGTGGGGGGGAGGTGATTCAAATTTTTTTTTTGTCCTTTGGACATTGGTCGCAACGCCTTAGTTAGCGAGCCATGGCAACGCAGAAAGTTTTTCAAAAGCGTTTCGCAGTTACCACGAAAACGCCATAAAAAGCAATAATGGAAAAGAAGCTTAGCTGTTTTTTTTTGTTTAAAATTTTTCTTAGCTGTTTAAAGACTTTTATCCTTCTTTTCTGCCAAAGTTTATGGCAATTGCTTCCAATTTTCAAGGTGGTAAGCGAAATTGATAAAATGTTTCTCCTTAAAAAAATATTTTTAAATAATTTTTTTAATTTGGAAGAGAAATATGAATAGCTATATTGGAACAAAAATATAAAAAAATTTAATTTTTTGTATTATCTTGCTAAATATTTTTTCTATCTTCATTTTTGGCTGAGATGAGTCATCTTAAACGATATCTTTCCGTGAGCAAACCGATCGACGACTCTCTCCCATGCGAGGAGCTGGCATTAGTTTACCGAAAAAAGACTTAACTTCCTCGAATTAGGACGGCGTATTTCTTTTTACATGCATTGAAAAGAATAATTAATTATTGAAGCCTTCTTGTGTGCTAAAGAAGGTAAGCAATGAATTCCTCAAGTGGGGATCATTACCATGAATTGATTGTTTATCACATGAGTTGATATTCATTTTTTTAGAAGCTGATTGAACCAGCTACTGCATGCAAGAAAAGCTAATCACCACAGCAGTACTATGCGAATGAAATTAATGGATGATTATTTTAACAATTTGTTTTTTTTCATTAAAATTTCATCCATATAGCCATGGATGTAACATTACACTAAAATCTCTCATTAAAATATTTTACTCTCAGGATATTCTCCGGTAAGTGGCTTAAAGCAATTTACACAATAGTACTACATCACCATTTTTATTTCAAATTACTTCAAATACTACCAAAATTTAACATTACAATATCTATTGAAATTTTAGACAAATCATATGTTTTAGATATATTCTATATTGTGGGCCATATACTGTAGAATACGAAAACAGCTTATAGCGACCTTCCTTGAAGAAAGTTGGAAAAATGATTTGTGACCAACTTTTTTCGGTTCGGTATACGCTATAAAGTATGCATGCAAATAGTTGAAAAAAATTAGTGTACATAACCCTACTGTATATTTAGTCCATTACTCACATTGATTTGCCATTTATGTATATTGTAACGGTCCACGGCCCGCCCGGATTACTTTGGGCCGAAAGACACGTATACAAATAAATTTTTTTTTAAAAAAACGTCCTCGCGAATCCCTCCCGCACGAGATCCGCGGGGCTAACCTGCGTCACTTATTACAACACGAAAAGTGTTTTTTAAAGTCTCTTTAAATGAGGATAAGCAGGTGGGGGGTCCCCGACCGTGCGTAATTCGACATGTTCCCTGGCTTTACCGCCGGGGCAAGGTAGAAATGGGTTGCTGGTATTGGGTTTGTGGGATATTCGGCTTGCTGGGTAAGATTAAAAAAATAGAACCTTTTCAATTAACAAAACAAACGTATATTCAAAAAAATAATATGCCCTCCTAATAATTAATGAAATGATGAGGTGATAAATGAGGGATGAGACATTAGAAATGAACCCTTCATGAAATGAATAAAATGAATGATGAACAAACACAGGTGATAGCCACACAAACAAAAAAAGGCTTTTTCTCGCTCACAGGCGATTTACTTGATTCGTCCGTTTCCAATTGAACTGGGGGTGAGGGAGGCAAGTGCTAGTCCTTCCCTTTTCTCTTGCACTTATGGTCTGTTTTATTATTTGGGCGTCGATCACTCGCCATTAAGAAACACAGTCGCAATATGGGAGCCCATCGTCAACTGGATGGCTAGGAGGCTGAAATGGGGGGGGTTTGTCGGGTCAGCAACCTTACGTGACCGTTGACTCAGGATTCCCGGCACGGGACGTCAAGCGTGGAAGGCACCTGGCAGTCCAGCTGGATCCTATGGTTCTACAGCAGACTCCAGACTCAGCACGCTTATCTTGGTCTCCGTGTCCGTCGAGAATATCCTGGGGCAAGTATGGTCCACACAGCGGACGTGGTACTTTTTGCGTACCTATCAGCCTCCCGCACTTTCCAAATAAATATCCCGGCTCGGGCAGTGCTTCCGCACAGCGATGTCGTTCAACGTGTTCTTTTTTTTGTTTCCGCGCTCGCCTTTTATACCACTTTTGTGGAGGGGAAGGGGACGTGGCGGATAGGGGAAACTGAGGAAGGGGAACAGAGTGGGGAATTCTCAAATCACTATTTCACTTTAACATCAACCATACCCGGTGACTCACTCATATATCTCTCTTCACTGCGCTTTACCCAATTCACTCAACCTTGACACTTACACTTTGATTTCAGACACGCACGCATTCACGCGGTATCCACACACTCACCTCTTCCCACCTCAGCTAGCCAAATAAAGGAAGGCGAGGGAAATAAAGGGGGGGGTAAGAGTGGTTCAGGTGAAAGACAAAAGGTGTAACGGCTTTTGACCGTTACAATATTAACACAACATACAGCTATATGTATAATAATATAAAACCCTAGAAAAAAGGAAAAGAGCGATGTGCGATTTTTTTTACAAAATTCCGGAGTTTACCTGAAACTTTCAAATTGCCTCTCCCTCCTACTTCACAGAACATTTGCATCTAAAAACTTGCTTTACCATCTCGCAAGTTAGGGATTTTCTTCATTACACTTCGAGGCCCTAGATTAAAAAATGTACTCAATGGTCCATTATAACCGCGGTCGCGGTATGACTGCGTGCGATCCACGTTCATCCTGGCACATTGTCTGCATTTGGTGCGTCTTCTTGAAAGACAGCGGCCGTCATTGGTCATTTTCCAGTTAATAATCACGTTTTATAGCAAATTACATTCAGTAACTGATGACCAATCATCATATAGTTGATGACCAATCATCATCTGTTTTTGCAAGCCAAAGATATTGCAGCTTCTCGTACATTAGTTTGAATTTGGCCCCGATTGCAGCGCCTCCGATGAGACACTACGAGTATCTCATCGGAGAAGCAGCGATCGGCGCCAAATTCAAACTAATGTACGCTAAGCCGCGATGTTTGGTTTGCATATACAGAACAATAAAGAGATTGGTCGTCGGTTTATGAATGTAGTTAGCTGAATACCTTGATTGATAACTGGTAACAGACAGATGACGGCCGCTGTCGGTCAACGAGACGCACCAAATGCAGACAATGGACTAGATTGAACGTGGATCGCACGGTGTTATACTGTGACCGCGGTATAGCATGGACCATAGAGTACATTTCTAAATCTAGGGCTTAGAAGTGTAATGAAGAAAACCCCTAACGTGCGAGATGATTAACCACGGTTTTAGATGCAAATATTCTGCGAAGATGGAGGTAGATACTCAATACTGAGAACAGAAGTCCGCGGTCGTAGCAAAGATGTTATGGCAGTTGCAATCGCGATACATTCCTTTCTCGTTTCCTCGACTCTTCGTGTTTTTCAAGAACACATCCTATAGGAACAGTGCAAGGGTTGGAGGAACACTATTCGCGTCGTATAGGAAGTTATTACCAGGTGGGTATGTGTTAGTAATTAACACTTTACTCTGGATGTCCTGCAAAATGTTAGCTGCAGCTTATCTCATAATCCTCAGTCGTTCGCCAATCATATAGTTTCTCATTTATTTTATTTAATTAATTCAATAAACCTCTCGGACATGTGTATGTACAGGCACTTCCAATGAAAAGTTACCACTGCAGAGCCGAAATTTCTAAGTCCGGAGTTTTTTGTAAATTTGGCATCGCTGCGTCACGGGTTCCCCCTAGCGGAGCCTGAGGAAGTTCTAACCGTAAACAAACCCCCTTCCCTCCGCCCTCCTTTCCTTTCTTAGCGGAAGGGACCGACCAAGGGATTACTGGCGGTCAGTCTTCTTTCAATGCTTCTTCTCACGATGGTCGCAAAATACCCCCGACTCTCGCTCTAGCCTTGTGCCCAAACGTGGCATTGAGCCGCGTCTTCCTCCCCCTGCCGAAGGATCGCCACACACTATTCTCCTCCTCCCGTAGGGGAGGGGCGCCGAGGAAGCATTGTCTAGCTGGAAATTCCCCGTCAGGATGGGTTCGCAAACGGGACGCGCGGGCACCCAGCCGCCTCCCGGCGATCTCCTCTCGAGGGGCCAATTGCTCCGATTGCGGAAAGTGTGGACGGCAGTTAGTAAATTTCCTTACGAACATAAATCGCAACTGAGAATACTAATTACAATATGCTGTTCCTCTCTTTCCCTTCTGATGGACAGGTGTTCTATTATTCGACCATATTGCACAGCAAATATTATCGCAAAAATGTTTGGATATATTTCTTAAATGGAGGGAATCGATTCATTTTTGTGTGTGAATGGTTACTTCCTTCAAACCACGTATGAAATTAATAAGAGGCCAGTACACCTAAATCTAGAAACCATTTTGATAAACGTGTTAACTCGTGGATATTTAAATGTTTTGAAATATTCGCCTGGTAATGTGACTAGAAAAAACTTATAATCACTCAGGTGTAAGAGTTGATGGGCAGACGTCTCTAAGGTTTTACCTGCTTCCGGATCAACCCTTCTGCAGGGGCACTGGCTTGCAAGGGCATAAACTCGGAGGATGTTGACCCGAGGTATACCGCGTGGAAGGGGTCGCGGGTGCAATAAAACGTATGGAATAAGGTTTTTGGGCAGTGGAAAATTATTCTTCGCGGAGACCGGTCCCCCCCATCCCCATTGTCTCAGCACAGGGACTCAACAATGTGGTCAGAGGGAACATGCCGCCCTCCATAAGGCATTCACCTCTCCCTTGTCCCTTTCCACCAGAGCACTAGATTACATTGCAACCATTGCAATTGCGTATATCATTGATATGGCTGAATACTGCTACTTAAAAGCGCAGGATACCCGAAAGGTAAAATTCGTAACCTTCCTACGGATAGAAGAAGTCGGTGGTATTTTGTGACCGTCTGCAGGTCTCCTATAAACAATAAGTAGTCGGGAATATTCTTATGTTGTCCTAAATGTAATATTTTCGTTCAAATTCCATCAAACACTCATTCTTCTTAGTCACTGACACTTTCTGCGCCTCTATCACTTTTTAATCGAACTCAAAACGTGATAATTCATAACAAGCCATTATATAACACCAATGCCAGAAGTGACCTGTGACCAAGGGCCGAGAGGACCAGGGAATCATATAAAATACGATTTCGATGTAGAACAATGTTAGATCCAAAAAAGGATTCCAATTATAACATTTCAAAAACATTACGACATTGATATGAAAAACAATACAACATTGAGGTGTCGATAATACAAATATTTTTGATAACTAAAAATACAAAAATATTCCGCCCACATTGTAAAAGAATACACCACAAAATAAATAAAAACCATACTGCTGATCGATGAACAGAAAGCGCTACCAAAGGCTTGAAAAACTAAAAACACAAGTCCAAAAAATATTTTAAAATCCTGAAAAGTCAGGCACAATTTCTTCTTCAATATTTCTTCACTCCTGCCTACCTAGAACCGAATTTCAAAAATCCATTACTCCAATGAAAAGAAAACTGATCACTAAAAACTTCCGACGTTCCGAGGCTCAAAATTTATAAGATTGCTTTTAATGGATTATAGGAATATGCGCATAGTGGCCGTAGTTTATGACCGCAGAATTTCGCGGGTGAAGAATAGAATCGTAAATAGGAGGAATTGCAACTAAAGATATATATGCCGACGACTTGGGTGAAACTAGTCGCATGAGAAAGGTCTCCTGCCTGAGGTCTTTTCTCACTTCTCCTCTCAACCTAGGTCCTTAATCTCGCGCAGCTCCCCATATTGCATCATTGTCGCAGGGAGGCCCTCGTCTCTTATTGCAGCAGAGATTAGACCAGATTTTAGGGAAACGGCTGCGTGGTCAATAACAGATGTGTATTGGTATTATACAAGCAGTAATATAATGGGTATTGTTATTATTCAAATTACGAATCTATACCATAAATCCTACGGTAAACTCGTGAAAATTACGACGATTCGGAACGTTATTTTCTTCTTCTGAGACTATTCCTAGTCTTAAAACATTGAGATCGCATATTTATAAAACTTCTGACCACATCGATGTGAGAATAAAACATGTTAATGAACTCACACTGAAATAGCACAAACGTGAAACAACACCAATATACCAAGGAATTAATTATTCAATTATTCATCGATTATTCAAGGGACACATACAAATTGGGGGTGATAATGAACAATGATAATTTGTGATTTCCTCTTCTAAGTGAACGTCGATTTTTGATGTTATGCCAATACGTGATGGTGGTGGCGAGCGTAGAGGTATGTTCGGGACCTCCGACGTCTGGCTGCGCGACTCGGAGAAACGCCCACCTTTAGGGCATGAGAAAAAGACCGACCGTCAGTAATCCCTTGGTCCCTTCCACTAAGGAAAGGAGGGCGGAGGAGGGAAGGGGGTTTGTTTACGGTTAGAACTTCCTCAGGCTCCGCTAGGGGGAACCCGTGACGCAGCGATGCCAAATTTACAAAAAAC
Organism: Pyrrhosoma nymphula; assembly: GCA_963573305.1. NCBI lineage: Eukaryota > Metazoa > Arthropoda > Insecta > Odonata > Coenagrionidae > Pyrrhosoma > Pyrrhosoma nymphula. Next base: position 150,354,099 of record OY754332.1, read on the forward strand.
TCCGGACTTAGAAATTTTGGCTCTGCAGTGGTAACTTTTCATTGGAAGTGCCTGTACATACATACATATGCTGTTTGAGAGGTTTCTTAAATGAATTTTTTTTGTAAAATCGAAGCAGTTCGCACGAAAGACGTATTTACCCCGAATGACCCGTTTGACGCGTTCCACGGATTACTATGAGAAGTAAAATGACCATCGTAGTATGCTATATTGTGTGCCATATACTGTAGAACACGAAAACAGCTTACCGACCTTCCTTGAAGAATGTTGAAAAAATGACTTGTGGTCAACTTGTTTCGGTTCGGTACACGGTATAAAGCATGCATGCAAATATTTGAAAAAAATGAGTGTACATAACCCTAAGGTATATTTAGATAATTACATATACTTACCATTTATGTATATTAACACAACACAACTATATTAATAATATACAACCATATAAAAAGAGAAAAGAGTGCGATTTTCTTACGAAATTCTGGAATTTACCTGAAACTTTCAAATTTCGATAGCTATTGACCAGTGAAAGATAAAATATTAAATGATTTATGATTTTAAAGATAATGTTATTTTCTACAACTATGTTCCAGAGGAATTTGCTGTAAAACTAAAGACTGAGCTGCTAGAAGGAAATGTTTGTCATAAAACGTGAGGAAATCGTGTTTTTCAAAGTTATAGATTTTTCGCTAGCAAATATCTCGATAACTATGAGGAATAGAAATAAATGTAAGAGGAACTATTTTGCATTACATTAAGTCGGCTTCACTTTTAAACACATTTTTAAATATTTCCTACCACGCACCGTTTTGAAGACATAAGCGAAAAACAAAAAATAGGGACCTTCCCTATGCCACCCCATCCCCCCGCGAATCCCGTAGGTCTGAGGACTCCTCTTCTGTTCACCTCCTATTAACCGCAAACAAATCAATCCTTATGTGTATGCGTCAATCGATGAAGTAGATGGTTGCCTTTCATATTAGCATAAGATTTTTTTAAGTCATGGCCTTACTGGCATTGCAGTGCTTTGAAGCCACCGCACTGTATTTGCTACCCTAGTCTACCTGTATATCAAGATGAGGGATGTGATCATGATAGTTCATTTCCTTCTGCAAAGGAAATTAAATGACAAGTTCGTACAATTACAAAATGCAACCCAAACTTCACAAGGAAAAATGTCCCATTGCTGTTAGTGATGCCATTCCGTGACATCATCCCCTGGGTTCCCAATGACAGTCATGTTTTTAACTATGAACAAATAGAATACAGCTCAATCTATTAGTTATATGAAAATGCTGACGAATTCACGAGATAGCTAGAATATCTAATATTAGATTCTTTTAACTTTATATCGTTTGTAAATTCCTAAGATAAACTATAAAATTCAATGCACACATGTACAACTTGATGTAGAACCGCTCGCTTGATAAATGACATTGTAAAAAATGAAAACGGGATAAGAAATTCATTTGTGCAAAAACTATTGAATTTAATGTCTTGAAATTTTGGGCACCTACTTCGTTGTTTGTACGTACGTTCGTATGTACTATTAGAGCCCTATACTGTTCAAGCTTGATTTATATGTAATATGTTTTTGCATTGATATGAACAACAAAAAGCCGTTTTTTTAAGGTGGATCAACAATGAGACGAATTTTGATTAGGCTCATTTCGTAGGTTTTTCTTAACACGCACAACTTTTCTTTGAAACGTTTTCCATAAAAATCAATAGCTTGTTCTACAAGTCAGAAAAACAACTTTTTCACATCATAATTGTTAAATAAACGTTTTCCCTGCAATGTTTTCTATGGCGCCAAATATACCAATTATTAGAACTATCAATCTGAATAAATTCCATTCATTAATCTCAAGTATCTATATACCTACTTTCCATTCAAAATTCGACTCGTCTAAAATCCCCAAATCCAAATATAACAAATCAATTCTCGACGCAAATCGTTCGTTTTGAACGATTTGTACTCAAATCATTTTTGAATCATTCGATTTTCCATGCAAATCATTCATTTGGAACGATTTGAATCAAGTAATTCTTGAATCATTCAACTAGGGAAATCGTTCATTTTGAACGATTTGAACGAGAATCATGATTCAATTCATTAGGTTAATGCCGTTAAGAATCGTTCATTTTGAACGATTCGGTCATGAATGACACAGCTCTACAGTGCTCACCTCCACCTGCAAGAAATGAGTCTGTCTTGTCGCGACTGTGATACAACCGTTTGAGAAATGAAAAATTTTTAAGGATTGGTTATCCTTATGGGGCAGGTGCGTAAAGACGGAATAAGTGATTACTGGACATTGGGCCCTCTAACAGAAACTCCTATATTTTCAAAGGTAATGAGTAGAAACAGGTTCAGGCAAATATGGCAGGCATGGCATTTTTCGAACAATGAAGACGTCCCAGAAAATGCTGGTAGGATATTCAAGGGTTTACCAGTTTTGAGCTACCTTCTAAAGAAATTTGCAAGTGTCTACAACCCAGGAACTGTCACTTTGCGAGGGCGTGATACCATGACTATCTTTTCGCACATACAAGCTGACAAAATGTGGAATATTAGTGCGAATGGTATGTGAATCGATCACTGTGGATACATTTGCAATTTGCAAATTTATGCGGGTGATGGTAATAAGTTGGAAGATACAATTCTGTCAGTTTTAGGGCCAAATACAGGTTTGTGGCACGATGCTTACATGGATAACTATTATAATAGTGTAAGAATTGCCAAAAAAAACTTCTCCGAAGCAGAACAAGAACCTGCGGCACAGTCAGACTAAATAGAGGTCTTCCTGAATGTCTGAAATCCGTGAAACTACAGAAAGACGAGTCAGAATTACGAAGAAAAAAAGATGTTCTCATGCAAATTTGGAAAGACAAGCGGGAGATTTGCATGATCTCTATCGTTCATTTTTCACGACTCCTAGAATCTGAGAAGAGGGAAAGAAAAACTGGAGAGAGAATAAGGAAGCCAGAGTCCATCTTGGAATACAACAAGTATACGAAGGGAGTAGACGGTGCAGACCAATATCTGTCATATTATACAACAATGAGAAAGACCATGAAGTGGACAAAAAAGACAGTACTGTATTTGTTGAACAGTGCCCTAGTCAATTCTTTTCGGGTGTACGTTGAGCTCAATGCAAAACAAATTGCATACAACAAAATTCCCGCACAAAGTTGCAAGAAACTGGGTGAGTCACACAGATACAGAAGAGCCCATCTCAGACACACCCGAGAAAAACATTCACATTTCTCCGCCCTTTTCCGCTTGGGGTGCCCATTACGGCATGCGGTCAACTATTTCTTCATGCGATGGTTTTGTTAGAAAAATTGTTGCTACAGCCTCGATATTTATATAATCGTAAATGAATTATTCTTGTTTTACAATGACTTTACAGCTTTTAAATGAAATTCTATCGTTAATATTAAGCTCTCTAGCAACAAAAATTGTATCAATGGTAAAATAAATAATTTTGTCATTATACTTCGCACTCGGAAATGGTTTTGATGAGTATTCAAAGATAAAAATTAATATAAATTTAAAATGTCCTTATTCAGGATATTGGCATCATCACAGCACAAATGAAAGAATCAGTAATTTAGAACTTAGAACAGTAACTTAGAAATTTTCACCGTGTTATTTCATGAGATGTACGGTCTATGGAACTCTCGTTTTTGGAAATTTATGCACAGATTACATTCATCACTTATGAATATGTTATGTCAAAATTTCCCAGCATTCTTTTTTATTATTCTTATTCATACTTTTCTTATTCCTAAAATCACCCGACTTGAGGAGCATGAAATTCTCCAAAGCAAATGTTATAACTTCAACATTCGTGTGCCTCAGGATTCAAAACACTGCCAGGAATCACTGTAATCTTTAGGTGGAAACCATTGACCAACGAAAACCAAACTGAAATAGACACCTGTCATGATCAAATAAGCATGAGTAATTACAGGGAAAATAAACATTTGAACTCACTAAAAATATGGTTGTCATCTCATATAAAAGAATAAAATTCAGTTGTTTACCTAAAAAAATAATAACTCCCTTACTATCTTAAAACACTAGAAAAAATCACTCCCAAACCTACTAAATAACGAACAAAAATAAGTTTTGAGATTCCTTTATACACAAACTACGTTAAAAATAACAGAACTCAGTTTAAAAATTGTAGTTGTAGAGCTAAACATAAGGAATGCACTTATAATCCTCAATTTGCCAATTACACAAAAACTTTTAAGTTTGTTATTCCACTGCACCAGCAAGCAACTGACCACGGACCTCTGCTGTGAGTGGGACTTGCACTGCGAGGAAGGGTCGAGGTAATCCTCTCCCGCGAACCGAGAAAGGGTACCGAAGGCGTCCCGAGAAGAATTCCTTTATAACACACACCTTTAAGGCTTGCTTAGGGCTAGCTTAGCGGCACGACGTTCGTTCGCGTAGAAAAATTTACGCCGTTCTATCACGTCGTTCGTAGCAAAAGGGTTAAGGCAAGGTGATTACCCCAACATTTATTGTTAACAAGGTTCTGAGGGATTCATTTTCAAAATTTGAACATATCAAGATATACAGAGAATGAAATGGTATGATGCCTTTAGGTTTGTAATGCTCAAAATGCCCACAGAGGTAACATATCGGTCACTATACAATCTAAGTCTGGCAACTCCACATTAATACCTTAATTCAAGAAGTTCTCTTTTTATTAGCAGCTTAATCGTTCATATAAAAATAAATGAGTGCATTACCCTTGAGTGCACTGCAGCAGGGTGTGAGCCATCTTCGCTGTGTGTTGTTATTGGGGCCAGAGCAAGCTGGCACCTGATGTCAGACCATGAATATAGATACTGGATGGAAATCCGCCATCTAGTCCCGTGTAAATCCCCCGTAAGCGTTGTTGTCAGTAAATTCAGCACCTTATAGAAGTTCCATTTTTTAACTGTGGGAAGTTTTAATTAAAAAATTTAAAGGGCTTCGGAATGGAACAACCACATCAATTGACGTGCTCCGTCAGTCGGCGTAGCCAGGAGCACGTCTATTGACATGCTCCGCATTGAATGTGTTAATACACAAGATAAAACAATAATATTTGCGAGGACGATAGGCAATGACAAGCTACTTGGGAATATGTTTAGACAACTGGGCTTAAGTCTTCTGTTCGACTCCAGAAAAATTGTGCAACATCAGACTCCGATTATTGATAGGTGGCACGGCAAACATAGGCATAAAGAACATAGGTTTCCAATTGGCCAGCCCGCAGTTCAATACCCAGGCCTTTCTTCTAGCTGGATCAGTAGGAAAATAGGTAGGCAATTTGTAATTGCAATTTATGCAAAGGAAACAACCCTGACCATAATGGAATTTCCAGATTTCTACAGCAGTTTTTTAATAAAAATGAATTTATGAATTTAAGGATTTTTTTAATGAATAAACGTTATTATTCCCAGACATCAGCATTTAATCCAATTTAAATTTAATCAGTATTTACATACTGAAGCGATACTCATTCATTTACCCGATTAATCATGAACATAACCCTTAGTACTCGCTGTGGCCAGTTTAAACCACTGCCAATAGTTCTACCAATGCCAGTTTGTTTACAGCGCTGCAATCGCCTCAGTCGCAGTAACCTAGCCTGAGGAATTTTCGACAACAGATCCAGGCCATTGATTCCCATCCAGTATTCCATATTCATGAGTCAGACATAGGTATTATCGGCACCGTTACCTTGTCTGATGTCACACACCCTGGTATTACTCTGGAGACAACTTTCCACACCAACAGCATCCCTTTCATATAAATGCTCTAAGGCAAAACAGATAAACAGTTGAGACAAGTACACACGCATTAAAATCCACATTTAAATGCAAAATATACAGAGCAGCTAATGATGGCTTAGGCACTTGATAGTGTTTTTTTCTGCATTTGTTTATAAACAGCATCAACTGCATTCTTTTTGGGTGCCTATTGCTACCAGTAATATTTAAGAAAATGTCATTGATGAGCATTATTCTGATAGCTAAATTGAGGATTGAATAGCGAATGCTTGATTCAAAAGAAATTACAGAAAACCGATGTCTGAAAAAGAGCTGCTTAACTCATGAATGGGCAAAATTCACAGTTAAAAAAATAATTCACTTGGACTGGGATTAGAAGGCCTGACATGATCATGCCCAGTAGGCAGTAGAGTACAAACTACAAAAAACTGCAACTTTTCCTCTTTTTTTCAACATATCCTGTAAATTTAACCCCCCAGATAGGTCTATTCACAGTGATGACAATTAACACCTTTATTTCCATGATAGCCAAGTGGTGATAAGTACAGACAGCACAGTTTTTGGTCAGGTGCAAGAGTCATTTATAGAAAAGTACAACTCACATCATATTGTAAAAAAGTTTTAATAAAAAATTGAATATATAAAAGTATAATTATTCATTTTTTTGATACCCCTCAACAGGTCAAGGTTTGCTCTTAACTGACTGCATTAAATGGTGTTTTGGTAGTTAAACTGATAGAAGGCTTCAAGGGCTATATAATGCTCAATATCAAGCACTTAAGGGGACTCATTTTACAAAATACATTTTCTATAATATTCTGATTGATTCCATGGATTAGACAAAATGGGTAGGAAGCCATGACAATACAAACATAAAAACAACAGAAGGGCTTCCTGCAAATATTATCGCTCTATTTTTATTAAATCTTAACCCTTTAAGCACACTAAATCTTACTATTTAACATTTCAACTTTATTTTAACATACAAATTCTCTAAATTACGTTCTGGTAGCATCCAGGAAAGCCATTCCTTTTATTCCATTAATACTATTCTACCTCCACTCATGAATCCCCAACATATTCGTGATCAGTAACTGGCATTGTTTCCTGAATCATGAGTCCAATCAACACAAAAACACTCGAGTACCCAACCCAAATGGAATGCCGACACATTCTTTCCCAACCTCCCTCTCCACCTAACCACATTTACACAAGTTGCACGCATAGCCACCAATAGGTCATCGTTCTACCAACATCATCATGCCCAGTGGTAAACTCCAACAGCAGTGCTCAAGTCAACATAAACCAGATGGCAAGTAATAGAACCAATTTGCTTCTTAGAAATCAGAAATATGCCACTCCATACTTGTGATTGGTTTTGAATCCTACAACAGCACTTACAAAAGCACATAATGGGGTGCACTGGTTCCACAGCTCACTACAACCCTGTGCATTATATATGTACTATGATGTCAGCATTAAAATATTCACTATGTTTCTTATTTGGTTGTTTTGAGTAAAATATCCATAATTTCCCAGTCGTTCTTGAGCTACATATGCTCCACTGCCAGAAGCAATACTAGCCATGATTATGCACATGCAATGGAATAATGACACTTTTGACAGAGGTGTTAGTGTATTTTTTGTGCACGAATTTATTATGCAATAATGATATTTTAAGCTTACAAGAAATGCTGGAAATTCCGTAACATTTACCACCACAAGTAACATCTCCAAAGGAATTAACCTAGGTCCAACAGGAATCACGGACAGACAATTTCTCTGACAGGATAGGGCTCCATTACAAACTTGTTATGATAATTATCATTCAAGAATTTTGCTAAAGAGCATTAGCACACTCATTACAATCATTAAAATAGACAAAACAAATTTACCGTCAGCCTTATTGATACATGCCATACTCATTATAAAAGACTTTTACATTATGTATGATTTTTAAATGCATCAAATAGTTGAAATAGCTATAAATCACACAACAGACATTACCAAATTTTCCCTAACTGACATTATAAATACAGCCATCTCACTGAAAAAATCTCAGGTGCTTAGTAAAGGAGTCGAAAGAGAACATTGTACTATTTCTTACCTAAAGCGCACCCCAGCCGAAGGCGGGGAGCGACGGTTAAAGAGTTCAAAGTCTGACCCACTAGGGCGGTCAAAAAAAGCCTCCCGTGATGCAGGCGAGTCCCTGAGGGGAGGCAGAGGGGCAGGAGGGCCTCTTAAGCTCATTGGAGGAGGGGGTGGTGGAGGGGGCAAGGCATCACGAGGCCTCGGTGGCAATGGGGGTGGAGGCAGGAAGTCTCGCCCACGGAGCCCGACAGGCCCCAGGTCCCGTGGAGGGAAATCTCTTGGTGGAGGCATGGGCAGGAATCGACGCTCAAATAATTCCCTCGAATCATCAAATCTCCTGTCGAAGTAGCCATCAAAGTAACTATCCTAAAAAAATAGAAAAAAATCAAGCAATTAGACAGTAATTAAAGCCCAAAAAATAGTAGTGACCCTGCAAAGTAAAAGAGACTTCTTTCCATTATGCTCACATACTGGGGTGCAGGGTACCTTACAGCGAAATTTACGAAATGTTATAATCGTCCAATTTCTGGGCTTATGATGAGGAAATTTATATATATTAGGTGCAGGGAGATATGAAACATAAACCTGCAGCAAGACACAATGAAGAAATTCGAAATGACTGAGATGGAAAAATATTTAATGGTAGTCTGAGAGATAAACGTCACGGTTTATGTATGTACAGGCACTTCCAATGAAAAGTTACCACTGCAGAGCCGAAATTTCTAAGTCCGGAGTTTTTTGTAAATTTGGCATCGCTGCGTCACGGCTTCCCCCTAGCGGAGCCTGAGGAAGTTCTAACCGCAAACAAACCCCCTTCCCTCCTCCGCCCTCCTATCCTTTCTTAGCGGTAGGGACCAAGGGATTACTGGCGGTCAGTCTTCTTTCAATGCTTCTTCTCACGATGGTCGCAAAATACCCCCGACTCTCGCTCTACCCTTGTGCCAAAACGTGGCATTGAGCCGCGTGTCTTCCTCCCCCTGCCGAAGGATCGCCACACACTATTCTCCTCCTCCCGTAGGGGAGGGGCGCCGAGGAAGAATTGTCTAGCTGGAAATTCCCCGTCAGGATGGGTTCGCAAACGGGACGCGCGGGCACCCAGCCGCCTCCCGGCGATCTCCTCTCGAGGGGCCAATTGCGGAAAGTGTGGACGGCAGTTAGTAAATTTCCTTACGAACATTAATCGCAACTGAGATTACTAATTACAATATGCTGCTCCTCTCTTTCCCTTCTGATGGACAGGTGTTCTATTATTCGACCATATTGCACAGCAAATATTATCGCAAAAATGTTTGGATATATTTCTTAAATGTGACGGAATCGATTCATTTTTGTGTGTGAATGGTTACTTCCTTCAAACCACGTATGACATTAATAAGAGGCCAGCACACCTAAATCGAGAAACCATTTTGATAAACGTGTTCACTCGTGGATATTTAAATGTTTTGAAATATTCGCCTGGTAATGTGACTAGAAAAAACTTATAATCACTCAGGTGTAAGAGTTGAAGGGCAGACGTCTCTAAGGTTTTACGTGCTTCCGGATCAACCCTTCTGCAGGGGCACTGGCTTGCAAGGGCATAAACTCGGAGGATGTTGACCCGAGGTATACGGCGTGGAAGGGGTCGCGGGTGCAATAAAACGTATGGAGTAAGGTTTTTGGGCAGTGGAAAATTATTCTTCGCGGAGACCGGTCCTCCCCATCCCCATTGTCTCAACACAGGGACTCAACAATGTGGTCAGAGGGAACATGCCGCCCCCCATAAGGCATTCACCTCTCCCTTGTCCCTTTCCACTAGAGCACTAGATTGCATTGCAACCATTGCAATCATTGCAATTGCGTATATCATAGATATGGCTGAATACTGCTACTTAAAAGCGCAGGATACCCGAAAGGTAAAATAATCATTGATAATACGTGCGAAGTAAATCAACTACCCATACTGAATCACAATGCGTCAAGAATCCTAGCTGGTGTCCACTGTTCAACCACTCGGTGATTAAATAAATTTCTATTTAATTTGAAAGTGTGTATGAACAACATGAAAAAGATTCCTAACTTGTGTATTTCTGGAATGTTTCATGGACCCTAAAAAGACTCAACTCTTTTCAAGGGCTGAAGGGCGTGAACAACAAGTATGTTCCTGGAGCGTACGCAAAGAAAAATAATTTAACGTGATTCTGCGTAAACTTATCCGGTCGCACGGCTCAATATTCTCGCGATTTCATCAAAGTAGAGCCAGTGGAGTTTAGTGATAATGAGTACAGCTGAAAAACAAAAGTTCACCCTCTGCCACACGCCCTCGCGGTGGCTTGCACGGTATTACGTAAATGTAGATGTTAACCTGTTGATCAAAAATGTTCTTCGGGTGTGCCACGCGATGATCAGGTTTAGCCTGATGTTAACCCGTTGATAAGTATTTTCAGATAGGTTCAAATGTAGCATAATTGATGATCTAAATTTAAATTTTCAAGCTTCCTAAGATAGACAGAAGAAGTCGGTGGTATTTTGTGACAGTCTGCAGGTCTCCTATAAACAATAAGTAGTCGGGAATATTCTTATGTTGTCCTAAATGTAATATTTTCGTTCAAATTCCATCAAATACTCATTCTTCTTAGTCACTGACACTTTCTGCGCCTCTATCACTTTTTAATCGAACTCAAAACGTGATAATTCATAACAAGCCATTATATAACAACAATGCCAGAAGTGAACTGTGAACAAGGGCCGAGAGGACCAGGGAATCATATAAAATACGATTTCGATGTAGAACAATATTAGACCAAAAAGGATTCCAATTATAACATTTCAAAAAACATTACGACATTGATATGAAAAACAATACAACATTGAGGTGTCGATAATACAGATATTTTCGAAAACTAAAAATACAAAAATATTCCGCCCACATTGTAAAAGAATATACCACAAAATAAATAAAAACCACTGCTGATCGATGAACAGAAAACGCTACCAAAGGCTTGAAAAACTAAAAACACAAGTCCAAAAAATATTTTAAAATCCTGAAAAGTCACTTAGGCACAATTTCTTCTTCAATATTTCTTCACTGCTGCCTTGCTAGAACCGAATTTCAAAAATCCATTACTCCAATGAAAAGAAAACTGATCACTAAAAAGTTCCGACGTTCCGAGGCTCAAAATTTATAAGATTGCTTTTAATGGATTATAGGAATATGCGCATATTGGCCGTAGTTTATGACTGCAGAATTTCGCGGGTGAAGAATAGAATCGTAAATAGGAGGAATTGCAACTAAAGATATATATGCCGACGACTTGGGTGAAAGTAGTCGCATGAGAAAGGTCTCCTGCCTGAGGTCTTTTCTCTCTTCTCCTCTCAACCTAGGTCCTTAATCTCGCGCAGCTCCCCATTTTGCATCATTGTCGCAGGGAGGCCCTCGTCTCTTATCGCAGCAGTTATTAGACCAGATTTTAGGGAAACGGCTGCGTGGTCAATAACAGATGTGTATTGGTATTATACAAGCAGTAATATAATGGGTATTGTTATTATTCAAATTACGAGTCTATACCATAAATCCTACGGTAAACTCGTGGAAATTCCGACAATTCGGCACGTTATTTTCTTCTTCTGAGACTATTCCTAGTCTTAAAACATTGAGATCGCATATTTATAAAACTTCTGACCACATCGATGTGAGAATAAAACATGTTAATGAACTCACACTGAAATAGCACAAACGTGAAACAACACCAATAGACCAAGGAATTAATTATTCAATTATTCATCGATTATTCAAGGGACACATACAAATTGGGGGTGATAATGAACAATGATGATTTGTGATTTCCTCTTCTAAGTGAACGTCGATTTTTGATGTTATGCCAATACGTGATGGTGGTGGCGAGCGTAGAGGTATGTTCGGGACCTCCGACGTCTGGCTGCGCGACTCGGTGAAACGCCCACCTTTAGGGCATGAGAAAAAGACCGACCGCCAGTAATCCCTTGGTCCCTTCCGCTAAGAAAGGAAAGGAGGGTGGAGGAGGGAAGGGGGTTTGTTTACGGTTAGAACTTCCTCAGGCTCCGCTAGGGGGAAGCCGTGACGCAGCGATGCCAAATTTACAAAAAAACTCCGGACTTAGAAATTTCGGCTCTGCAGTGGTAACTTTTCATTGGAAGTGCCTGTACCTTTGTTCACGTCACAGTTTGAGAATTTAAACATAAGTCAAACCCTGTTCTCCACGATTTATGACTGCAGGCTTTACCGCCAAATGATGTGAATGAAGAGATCTCGGGTATCACACAAGGTCAGGTTCTCCATAACTTCCTATATATCGATGAGGGACTCTCTCATCATCTTCAGGGATCCAAGAATCCGCACAAGATTCTCTGGAAGACTTAGGGTGAGTCGATTATCAAAACATAGGAAGCTATGGAGAACCTAACCCTGTGTGAAACCAGAGTGCTCTTCATTCACTGGTACATATGGTTTAATGCAGCCAATATGCAGAAATACTGACCCATAAAAGGCACCTTATTTTGTGATGACTCAAAGTAAAAGGTAAGGCATCTGCCAGCAATCATCTCAAGGTGGAAACTCCCAAATTACACTGTGGCATTTTTAATGCATCCCCCCACCCCCCTTATTTTTTTTGCCACAATTTCCCCTCTTAGACATGTCGACAGACCCCTTGGTGGACTGCTTACCCTCAGGACTTAGCCGAAGGACTTACCCGAGGTGCATCCCAACGTGCACTCTAATGACATCCCACCAATGACACCAACAATGCCTTCAACTCTAAAATGCAGTGACTACTCCTTGCCAGTGACTTCAGTCAGTGACTTCTAGTAGCAACCATTCCCTCACCAAGCCATTCCTCCTCGCTTATATAGTAGTCTGCGCAGGAGAAACTGAGAAACCCAGGACATCTAACCGTAGCACAGCAGCTTTTTCTTCATATTCCACCGGCAGAGACACCAAAAGTTCCTGAAGCTTCAATTGAAGACTTCCACTGCATCTGTGTACCAACCCCACTATTTCCTCCCCTCCAAGGCTACCAATCACCTCTATCCTATATGCCTTACCCACTCCACTTCAACCTCGCCAAAAATTCCCCCCTCCAAAATGCGAATCACCAAAGCCTCGCTCTCTGTGCCAGTCTAGACGGCAAGGAGTACACATTGCTCCCTTTAATCAGTAAATTCTGACTGAGAAAGCCTCACAGCTCACACGTGCACAAACTTGTGATTGATTTTGGAGTGGAAGTTACTAAACGGTTGGCTGAACCTTTGATTAATGGTTTATAATTTAGATACAGTGTTGATTTATACCTGCCTTTATTAGCTGTCCATTGATAATATTTGTTTCCAAGCTGATTTCTTCATTTGTCTCACCTGAGCTTGGAAAGAGTTTGCTAGTTGACTGGAATTTTAGCGTGAAAATTATTTTCCCTCTCCTGTTATGCTTCAATACTCAAATAGATACGAAACACATGCATAGTAAGTCTAATGTTTTTTCTGATAGTTGCAGCAAGCTTGTTAACAGCCACTCCACAAATAATGCTTTCACCCAAAGAAATTATATTGCTAATCGAAACAGCCCTACTTGGAGCATATAACTGCACAAGAAATAATGATATGGTAGTCATTCATTAGATTCTGTTGAACAATTTGAAACTGTTAAAGAGTATGGGTATACCTCAACTTATGTCATTTGGAGTTACATTGATCCCACAGATAAAATTGGTTTTTCTGGATAATTAATGGATAAAATCAGTCAAGACAATACGGAGTTTGGATAAAAATACTAAAATTTAAAAACACTTAAAATAATAAATATAGAAGAAGTATCGAAATAAAATTAAAACCCCATTTTAAAACAAATACTTCGAGGTAAATTACAATACAATATAACAAAGCAATTAAGAAAAGGAAGTAAGTGCAGATTAGCAATATCATTGAAAATGAACAGCTATGAATGGAGCGATCTGCACAGAAGAAACGATTGGTAACCTTCCAGTAGGTACAGTTCTGTTAAAAAAAATCGTACCGCCTCGGTGCCAAAAAATTTCTAAGTCCCGAGTCGATGACGATGTGACAACGCTGCTGCACCACGCCCCCCTGAGCGGGGAAGCAATAAACTCCGAGCGGAGCAACAGCCCTCCGTCCGAACTCCAGAGAGGGAACCTCCACCCGAAGGATGATTTTGACCTGTTAAGGGATTTCTAAGGAGAAGGGTTGGATTTCGGACTCCCGTTTGGTTATGCGTGAGCGAAAATGAGTAGATGAACGATTTGTCTGTAGGCCAAAGTCACCCGATCTCTCTCGTAAACGAAAGCTACCGTGTCGAAGCCAGGACTCAAATAACCATTGGAAGTCTCCATCAGAGTACGGAGAGTACCACTGCTGCAAATGACATTTTCCATTATTTTTTCTCTAGAAAAGGCAATTACTGCGAATCCTCGCTCCAGGAGATTGAATCGTATCAAAGAGAATATATGAATTATTACATTCAGATTTTCTCTAATAATTCAATTACTTGAAAACATTACGAGTTACTTAGTATTCCTACTTGTTTTGACATGCTTTTATATGTTACAAGGCACATCTATGATCCATAAGATAAGAGTTATAAAATATGAAACGCATAATGCAGCCATCAACGAAAGCATTTTGCGGCATAAAAAGTTGTTTTGCTGCACAAGAGCTAATTTATTGAAAGAGAAAGGAAAAGGCTAAAATAGTCACAGTAGCGAAAGTAGATCGTTAATATGTTCTCACCCAGGGTCAACATTTTCATGTGTACTCACAACACTTATAAATATGCCCTTTATTGCTCTATTTTTTTCACACCTAACTATAGGGAAATGGTGTGAATTTAAGCCTTAACTCGATCCTTTAAGGAACGCGGCTGAATTATCTTCATTCGTCTGATTTGACCATGTCCTAGGCATGTATTGAATGACATGGCTCACGGTTTAGATTTTGGACGGGCGTTGGAACTTCACGTTCTTACAGTGAATATTTTCGTGGGAATGCAGGGCTCAGAAAATAGGAGGGACTTGTGGATGGAACTAATGCAGTTTTCATACTGTTATTATCGTTTTTGTGACAATGACCGCTTTGTTATTCAATTTTGAACTTCAGCTAAGAGCGAGTATAAACCGTGAACCAATGATATCATATAGAATGATATGATGAACATTGAGCAGGCTGATATCTCAATTGTGCCCACCTTCCATTCTGGAATCCTTTGAGTGCGGCCTTTTTTAGCCCTTTCCTTGGTTCACAATTAATTATAAGGACAGGCCCTAAACAGAAAATATTCGAAGAGAAGATAAATGTGTGTTCGGCTATCGGAATATTTTGTTCATGTAAGGGAGCTGAAGAATGAACTCGATATTCTTAGGCGTAATTTTGTGAAAATCCACATTGACAGAATCAACACAAACTTTGTAAATTTCACAATGAATTTTATTTAATACGACCGGATTCATCGTATTGGTAATGTTGCCTATGTGATGAAACCGGTCGTATTAAATAAAACTCATTGCTAAATTTACAAAGTTTGTATTGATTCTGTCGAGCTGAATTGACGAATTGACTATGAATTGACGAATTCAAAATAAAGATCAATTTGCTCAATAACATCGAGATCTCATTAGGCTTGCTTTTTCCGCGATTCTCTACTAGTCACAGTCCATGTCTCAAGGCAACAATCCTATACATATATGCAAATGTAATTGTATGCCTTTGGGAGAATAAAACAGTTATGATTATTATTATTACAACATGAACCCATTTTCGAGGCAAGCACCTTGACTATTTAAACTAAGTTTAGTCCATATCCATGACGGATTGAGTTTTGTCTCCTATCTCATAACAATTCCAAACGCCTCTTCCATACAGTGATCGTTTTCTCTTGTCTTTCACGTTCGCGAGTACTCAGGCGGCTACTAATATTAGTGAGTACTCACTACTAATATTCATTCTTTGGCGCATTTTTTGCAGTCCTTTTATAACTTATTTCATGCTATTAGTTGTGATTATTCAATGTATTGTTCTATAACAATTGCGTATGCTACAAGGAAATGGGGGATTGTGAAGGCGGGCTGGCGTATTTCACTGTGCGGGTGCACATCTTCTTGTCTTCTCAGCTGATGCTGGTAGACGATGGTTGGATATGGAGGTGTTCGGGCGACTTTATTTATGTGATTTTTCATTTTTTACGTTGAGGCCTGACTCTGCAATGTTCAAAGGATCATAGCTTTATATTGGTTCGGTTCTGAGCTGAGATAAAGTGATCATAATTCATGATAACGATACTGCTTTCACATGTATAACTTTTAGAGAAATCGGTGATGGTCACCTGACACCCCTCTGCCTGATTTGAGATGAAATCCCCCTAATATATATCGTATAACTGCGTTTAAAAAACCATTTTCATCAACGTGAATAGTGCCACACAAAGACGAACATAAGTGTGCGATTAATGTTTAACTTGAAGAAGTTATAAACTATAGTGTGACTGGTCAGTTGATGCCATAAACCAACCACGGTGAAGGGTTGAGTCTCCTTCTATGTCGAGGATCGTACTCCGAGTTCGTGTGCCTTTTCGAGTCATATCCCTGTTTATAACACACCTTTTAGGTTTGCTTGGGGCTAGCTTAGCGGCACGCCGTTCTATTCCGTCGTTCGTTCGTTTGCGTCGAAAAATTTACGCCGCTCTATCGCGTCGTTCGTTTGCTTGCGTAGAAAAATTTACGCCGTTCTCACGTCGTTCGTAGCAAAAGGGTTAAAGCTAACCTTACAATATTACATTATTCAAACTCATGACTCATTCTTGTAACTCTTTTCTCCCTCTAGAACAACAATCAACCCAATCCTTGTCAGCGCACACTGCAGAAAAGAAGTCAACGCCCGCTACAGAAACTAAAGTCAAGTTCGTCGGGAAACAACAGATCTGCACTGGGAGAGAGACCGAATGGTATCACTGGTTTTTTAATTCAGAAAGAAACGAGTAAAGCTGAAAACATATGGTGCCTGCAAACAGTAGCAACCCACCTGAAACAAAGACGGTCAGCAGATTCTACAAATATGTTCAAGATAATGTTCCCGGATAGTCAGGTTGCAAATAATTTCCAACTCCAAAGGACGAAATTAGGTTATAGTTTAACCTATGGTTTAGGTCCCCATTTTGCAAATGAAGTACTCGCGATCATTCACAAATGCGAGTGTTTTGTCATTGGATTTGATAAAAATTAGTCACGATGCGGTATTTTAATTCAGTGTTTTTCAAACAAGCAAAAGCTGCTGATTTACTTCAGGCAATAACTGCCTTCGAGCCAAGTATCATGAAAAAACTTTTACAGCTCTCTATGGACGGACCCAATTGTGTATTGGAAAGCTTTCTGTGACCTGAATGACGAGTTGCAAGAGTCCTATGGCACAATGCTGTTATCTATAGGGAGTTGTGGCCTCCATGTCATTCACGGGCTTTCAAAACCGGGATGATATAAATGATATAATAACAATCATTTTATTTCTGTTGGTTAGCAAATAACATAGAAATCGTCAAAAAAGACATGAAAACACTGGTACAAATACAAGCGAGGGAAACTTGGAGGAACTAAAAAAAAGGGTCCTGTGTTCCACTATACCACTTGATAATAATATGTACTTTGTTACACACACATAATAAACCCACAAAATTTGTCTATCAAGAGTGGAGAACCGGCGAGAAACGTCAATGACTTGTCGCACTAAAATCCTGATGAGAAAAAACAAAACGATGGAAAGGTCGAATATAAAGCCAGAGAGAAGAGTCCAAGAGAGCTTTCTCTGAACCGGGAGAATTATCAGTAGGCAGATGGTCGAGTCGAGGTTCCGAATTTTAGGTGATCAGCTTTTCAAGGTGTCAAATACGTGAGTGAAACGTGTTCACGACTGAAACATAAACATGATAAACAAAACACTTGCGAATTTCGATCGATTGCTACCGCTAAATTGCACATTCAGTCGTACGTACAATATTTTCTTGCACACTTGACTGTACATGCGTTCGCATGATAGATTGTACAAATAAATGTACCGTGTAAAACGGCCTTTATAGTGAAATATGAGCTTTACGTTATTTTGTTTTCCAAAATGGCAGAGTTCACTAATCATTTATTCACAAGATATGCCCTACATTTATGGCAAAATATTGATTGCTGAAAGTGTGAGGGTCTGGGCTATTTTACAGCAAGAAGAGAGAAAAATCACTCAAATGACATGCCTAATGGAGCTAAATAACAGAAAAATGGGCAGTAATACACTAATGTCACTCAATTAAGTCTCAATTTTAGAAAAGAAATTACTGAAAAGTAATTAACTTTCCTCGTAGTGATGTTGAAGCATCCATATACCAACTTTGTGAATGCATTATGCAACCCACAATACAACAGAATCAAGAGAACCGCAATACAACAGCATCATTATGACCTCCAGAGAACAATTGAGTTAACCATCGAAAAAAGACTTAACAGCTTGACACATGTATTGACTAATATTTCCAAGAATTTACTAATTCACTATCTCATTACTTTCCCTCTTAACAGGGTGTCCGGTGAATGTCAATTTATTTTTCCCCGAGATTTCCAGGCAAATTTTTGCATTTTCCAGGGTCTTGTTGCATTTTATTTCTAACATATTTTATTTGAATTTATAATAAAATCGGCATATTTTACCTACATGAAAATTATGAGAAATTTCGGTACCTACTTTGAGTTAAATAATGAAGTATGCAAGGAATGTGGAGTATTACGGGTTTTACTTCAACCAACAAACAAAAATGGTAAACTGACAACAAAATTTTCAGTCAGGTGCAATTTGAACGCAATAAACTAGATTGACACTAGTTTTGATTAAGATCTTGCAAATAAAAGAAACAGGATTTTTTTCAATAAGTGCATTTCCGATTAACTTCAGCATCAAATTTCTTGGATTTTCAAGAAATTACTTTTTACGGTTTGCAGTTCTTGAACCTTTTGCAGTACCTCTTTCTTATTCATTTTCTCTTCAGGCCTTGGTGCCTTTCCTCTTCTCCGCTAAGGCTTTACACTGTACTTTGCATGAGCATTTCGTAAACTTTGAATTAATTGCTTTGTGATAGGTGCGGATCTAACACCCGAAGGAATTCAATTAGAACAAAATGGTACTTGTTGGACAATACGCGAATTATAATTAGTTTCGAACCCGATGGCTGTGATTTCAACAGGCAGTGACGGAAAAATGTATTTCTGTTACTTTAAAAACAGTTCTGTAAACATTAAAACGAATAGGGTTAAGATTATGGGGCGAGGATTATCAATTTTATAAAAATGCAAAATTATCCATTTATGTTGCCCCCAGAATGGTTTTCATATAATTGTGGGAAATACCACCTTGCATGAGTAGACGTTTAGATTTCTCGTAAATTTAGCAACATCAAGAATTCCATTCGTACAGCTCTTAGAACGGAATCAAGATTTGCGTGGAATTCTGTATCCGCTGACGGAGATATACAATCGAATTTCGGCATCAATTCTGATTCCATTTGCAGCGGCCATTTTACATAGGAATTATTCTGTGTTGAATTTGCCTTATGCAATCAGCCCTCTGGACTGAGCGAAGGGAGAGGGGGGTGGGGTGACGAAGCACAAGCTGTGAGCGGGCACACACCTACGACAAGAGTATGAAATGAACAGGGAATGTAGGCTATGCTGATTGTGATCCGCATAGTCTACATTGATGTATAAAATTTTCTCATTGTTAATTTATGTTTTCCTGAGTACGACCGCCATTTTGTGTTTAGTGAAAAATAATATCATATTCAGATTCAGCGACCTCGAAAACACTTTTATAGGAGATTTCATTAACATTGTTCAATAATTGGAGTTTTGTCCATCTTTTAGCGATTTTAGACCAAAACTGCTACGGGCGTACAGACAGCATTACACAGATGTTAAACGAATTGGGCTGGGAGCCACTGGAGACTCGGAGGCTGTGCGCTATGCTTAGATTGCTTGAACAAGTGAGAATAGATATCTTTCAGAGCAACACGGAGAACATTATATTAGAACCCCACTATATTTCCAGGTCCAACAGAAATGATAAATTAAGAGAGATATTTTGCCGAACGGATAGGTATGGGAATTCTTTTTTCCCCCGAACAATAAGGGACTTCAATAAATGCTAGGCGTAATTTCATTAGAGCGTTTCCTTTTTACATGTAAACGGCTGGTGTCCTAACACGCCACACGCCTATTGAGGTGGCTTGCGGGGTAGTATGTAGATGTAGACCACTGTGCGGCCGTCCTCGCGCACCTTCGCCGCCACTACCACACTTACTGGCGAGCGCACCTCTCCTCGACCTCCACCTTAGCCCACCACTGTGAGCAGTGCAACAGCAGCGGTGGATGCAAATGCATGAAAGGAAATAACGTCAAGTGAGCGGGGATCGTCCCCTATGGCTGGCATATGAAACGAGGAAACTTTCATTATTTCCAGGACTGGCCAAAAATTTCCAGAACTATCCATGACCAACTTTTTTTCCCTTGACCTTCCAGGTTCTCCAGGCTTGTGAGAACCCTGGATATAAAGTATTCATCAATTTATATCAACAAATACCATCAACATTGGAGCCTGATTAATTAAGGGGCTACGTTACAGGTATGAAAAAGGATATCAGCACATAGTACTTTTCATAGTGAAATAGAAAAATTTTGGGTCGCACCAATTTCACCATAAAGAGACTTTACTGTACATATATCCCAATCTCAAAAATAAGTAATTTTACCTAATTTTTAAAAATTGTATCCTCATTTATGGACGAATAACTCCTTTATTGATTCAAAGAAAGGGCCAGCCTGAATTTTTCTGAACAGTCATGACGAAGGACAGTAGTAAGAATAAATAAGATATTTTATTCCTAATTATGTATATTGCAGGGGTGTGCGGTAGCACTTTTTCATTTCGGGTCAGGTTTGGCTTCAGGTAGTGACATATCTGCGGGTATCGGGTAATTTTCGGGTTCGGGTAGTATAGGTATTCGAAATTCGTGGGTGCTGGATTATTAAGGAAAATGGATGTTTCGATGGCAAGACAAAAATTACAGTAAATTTTTGCCTTGTAAAGACGTGAGAGTGGGAACATCATTGTTTTATCACAAATTAGTTCAACCCAAAAGGTTCTAAAGCAAAATTACACCTAGTAGCTTGTGCTTTTTCACAATAAAATATAACTAGGATCGGCAGGTTAGCTGGGACACACCTGTGAACAAGATAATGTGATCTTTAGCTCTTGTGGATTTACAAAGCAAATCCTTACACTAATATTTTTTTGTTCCACCACTAGATCAGTAAGTTAGTCATATGTTTTATTTTAAGCTTGCCACTGAAATCAATGATCATTTGGAATTTAATATTGTCAATTTTCAGATGATATTTCAGATTATTTATATTCAGATGATTTCAGTTTAATATTGAATGAAGAGGTAACATTTATAACAAATATTAATAGACTATAGCTTATGAACATAATTTCAAATGAGACATGAAAGCCGTATTGAAAGCAATATTATAGGTTTTTTAGTACAGTACTGCAGTAATTGCACATTGCATGCAAATTCGGTAATTGCACGAAGTGCAGCCAGATAGTGCCGGCTCTCTGTTCCGAGGTGAGCCGGCGATCGACGGCACCTACGTCCGATAATTGGCTATTGCTGTACTCAAATGAAAAGCACTGATAGTGTTTTCATTGCTTATAAACTTTGGCTTCGCTGCAAGTGCCGCGATCTAGTAGTGCCCCATTCACTCAACAAACCAACTAACCTAACGACCTTCGTCCTTAACGTTGTAGGTGCTAAAAACCATGTTAATGTGCGTTGCTTAGCGATGGACAAGTAGTTCCTGACGCTACCACTTAACAGTTGTCAGCGCTTGTGTAGATGGCGGAATTTGGAATAGATGAAGTGCGATAATGAAAAAATAAGGCAATCAAAATAGAGAAGGGTGAAGTATTATTTTCGTAAATAAGTAAAAATGAGTGTAATGTCATTTAAAATTCCTATAAAAAGTGTTAAAATGTCATATTCTTCAAAGTAGCACCATATGCTTCACTATTTTGATTGATTTTTTTGGTTATCGTCCATAATCATTTCTGATATCCGCTCGGGACACCAGCGCCTGACTACTGTTTAGTAGCAATGTTAAGAACTATTACTCTATTGGTAACCAACGCACGTTCACACAGTGGTTAGCGCCTACGACAGTATGAACCTCGGTCGCTACATTAGTAGTGTAAATGCGCTTAAGGTTGTTACGTTGGTACGTACATTAGTGGTCTGTACGGGTGCTGGCCGATTTCAAACCGGAAGTTCACGATGGATCAGTCGAATAAATTTAAATTCAAGCGCCAAATACCCGACCCGAATTTTTCAGGAGACGATCGAGTGTTCGGATCGGAAACTAAATACCCGACCCGACCCAAAATTTCGGGTACCCACACACCCCTAGTATATTGTAATAATTATGACTCAATTGCCATTACAAAATGCAATAATTTACCAGCAACTTTATGCTGACCATAATTACCATCTACAGAATTATTTCATTCATTCATTTCTGTAATTTCTAAAAACATATCTCAGTTGTTTCTGTCGGTGAAGATTAACTGGCAGGCAGTCACAAGCCATGGCCAAAATGGGTGCTTCATGGGGACAAAGCATGCGTCAGCAGCTGAAAACCGGAAGTGATTAAATAAATACTTTCCATCTAAGAAATAAATATCTTTGCATAAATTTGCTCCTGTGCTTCATACTATGATACATTCACAAGATTTAATATTGTCCAGGCATAGATGGGAAAATTTAAAAATAAAAAAAAAAGGAAAAAAAATGGTGAAACGTCAGTAAGACTTCTGACGCTCTGCTCTGGGTGGTGACTCAAGTTACAGAAATGTTTTACAAGTAGTACTTATATTTTTTCCCAGTCATTTAACAAGCAGTTTGATGCAATTTCACTGCATTTAAATGGGGAAAAAGGATATACTTTGCAAGAAACAAGTATTCGGTGCAGTACAGGCTGGTAGTTTTACTTTGTAAAAAAATATGTATTTTCTGAAAAACAGTATCTCATTATAGTGAAATTGATGGGGGACAAAATATTCCCATTTCACTATAAAGAATATTAAGATGAAATACAACTGTGGGTTGGTGTGAATCTCACTCACAAGATGGGACATGGGTCGTAGACTGTAAACAAGACCTCCTAAGCATATATCCGGAACTATGACAGAACATGGTACAGGCACTTCCAATGAAAAGTTACCACTGCAGAGCCGAAATTTCTAAGTCCTGAGTTTTTTTGTAAATTTGGCATCGCTGCGTCACGGCTTCCCCCTGGCGGAGCCTGAGGAAGTCCTAACCGTAAACAAACCCCCTTCCCTCCTCCGCCCTCCTTTCCTTTCTTAGCGGAAGGGACCAAGGTATTACTGACGGTCAGTCTTCTTTCAATGCTTTTTCTCACGATGGTCACAAAATACCCCCGACTCTCGCTCTACCCTTGTGCCCAAACGTGGCATTGAGCCGCGTGTCTTCCTTCCCCTGCCGAAGGATCGCCACACACTATTCTCCTCCTCCCGTAGGGGAGGGGCGCCGAGGAAGCATTGTCTAGCTGGAAATTCCCCATCAGGATGGGTTCGCAAACGGGACACTCGGGCACCCAGCTGCCTCCCAGCGATCTCCTCTCGAGGGACCAATTGCTCCGATTGCGGACAGTGTGGACGGCAGTCAGTAAATTTCTTACGAACATAAATCGCAACTGAGAATACTAATTACAATATGCTGTTCTTTTCTTTCCCTTCTGATGGACAGGTGTTCTATTATTCGACCATATTGCACAGCAAATATTATCGCAAAAATGTTTGGATATATTTCTTAAATGGAGGGAATCGATTCATTTTTGTGTGTGAATGGTTACTTCCTTCAAACCACGTATGAAATTAATAAGAGGCCAGAACACCTAAATCGAGAAACCATTTTGATAAACGTGTTCACTCGTGGATATTTAAATGTTTTGAAATATTCGCCTGGTAATGTGACTAGAAAAAACTTATAATCACTCAGGTGTAAGAGTTGATGGGCAGACGTCTCTTAAGGTTTTACCTGCTTCCGGATCAACCCTTCTGCAGGGGCACTGGCTTGCAAGGGCATAAACTTGGAGGATGTTGACCCGAGGTATACCGCGTGGAAGGGGTCGCAGGTGCAATAAAACGTATGGAGTAAGGTTTTTGGGCAGTGGAAAATTATTCTTCGCGGAGACCGGTCCTCCCCATCCCCATTGTCTCAACACAGGGACTCAACAATGTGGTCAGAGGGAACATGCCGCCCCCCATAAGGCATTCACCTCTCCCTTGTCCCTTTCCACTAGAGCACTAGAATGCATTGCAACCATTGCAATCGCGTATATCATAGATATGGCTGAATACTGCTACTTAAAAGCGCAGGATACTCGAAAGGTAAAATAATCATTGATAATACGTGCGAAGTAAATTAACTACCCGTACTGAATCACAATGCGACAAGAATCCTAGCTGGTGTCCACTGTTCAACCACTCGGTGATTAAATAAATTTCTATTTAATTTGAAAGTGTGTATGAACAACATGAAAAAGATTCCTAACTTGTGTATTTCTGGAATGTTTCATGGACCCTAAAAAGACTCCACTCTTTTCAAGGGCTGAAGGGCGTGAACAACAAATGTTCCTGGAGCATACGCAAAGAAAAATAATTTAACGTGATTCTGCGTAAACTTATCCGGTCGCACGGCTCAATATTCTCGCGATTTCATCAAAGCAGAGTCGGTGGAGTTTATTGATAATGAATACAGCTGAAAAACAAAAGTTCACCCTCTGCCACACTCCCTCGCGGTGGCTTGCACGGTATTACGTAAATTTAGATGTTAACCTGTTGATCAAAAATGTTCTTCGGGTGTGCCACGTGATGATCAGGTTTAGCCTGATGTTAACCCGTTGATAAGTATTTTCAGATAGATTCAAATGTAGCATAATTGATGATCTAAATTTAAATTTTCAAGCTTCCTATGATAGACAGAAGAAGTCGGTGGTATTTTGTGACCGTCTGCAGGTCTCCCATAAACAATAAGTAGTCGGGAATATTCTTATGTTGTCCTAAATGTAATATTTTTGTTCAAATTCCATCAAATACTCATTCTTCTTAGTTACTGACACTTTTTGCGCCTCTTATCACTTTTTAATCGAACTCAAAACGTGATAATTCATAACAAGCCATTATATAACACCAATGCCAGAAGTGACCTGTGACCAAGGGCCGAGAGGACCAGGGAATCATATGAAATACGATTTCGATGTAGAACAATGTTAGACCAAAAAATGATTCCAATTATAACATTTCAAAAAACATTACAACATTGATATGAAAAACAATACAACATTGAGGTGTCGATAATACAGATATTTTCGAAAACTAAAAATACAAAAATATTCCGCCCACATTGTAAAAGAATATACCACAAAATAAATAAAAACCACTGCTGATCGATGAACTGAAAGCGCTACCAAAGGCTTGAAAAACTAAAAACACAAGTTCAAAAAATATTTTAAAATCCTGAAAAGTCACTTAGGCACAATTTCTTCTTCAATATTTCTTCACTGCTGCCTAGCTAGAACCGAATTTCAAAAATCCATTACTCCAATGAAAAGAAAACTGATCACTAAAAAGTTCCGACGTTCCGAGGCTCAAAATTTATAAGATTGCATTAATGGATTATAGGAATATGCGCATAGTGGCCATAGTTTATGACCGCAGAATTTCGCGGGTGAAGAATAGAATCGTAAATAGGAGGAATTGCAACTAAAGATATATATGACAACGACTTGGGTGAAACTAGTCGCCTGAGAAAGGTCTCCTGCCTGAGGTCTTTTCTCTCTTCTCCTCTCAACCTAGGTCCTTAATCTTGCGCAGCTCCCCATATTGCATCATTGTCGCAGGGAGGCCCTCGTCTCTTATTGCAGCAGATATTAGACCAGATTTTAGGGAAACGGCTGCGTGGTCAATAACAGATGTGTATTGGTATAATACAAGCAGTAATATAATGGGTATTGTTATTATTCAAATTACGAGTCTATACCATAAATCCTACGGTAAACTCGTGGACATTACGACAATTCGGAACGTTATTTTCTTCTTCTGAGACTATTCCTAGTCTTAAATCATTGAGATCGCATATTTATAAAACTTCTGACCACATCGATGTGAGAATAAAACATGTTAATGAACTCACACTGAAATAGCACAAGCGTGAAACAACACCAATTGACCAAGGAATTAATTATTCAATTATTCATCGATTATACAAGGGACACATACAAATTGGGGGTGATACTGAACAATGATGATTTGCGATTTCCTCTTCTAAGTGAACGTCGATATTTGATGTTATGCCAATACGTGATGGTGGTGGTGAGCGTAGAGATATGTTCGGGACCTCCGACGTGTGGCTGCGCGACTCGGAGAAATGCCCACCTTTAGGGCATGAGAAAAAGACCGACCACCAGTAATCCCTTGGTCCCTTCCGCTAAGAAAGGAAAGGAGGGCGGAGGAGGGAAGGGGGTTTGTTTACGGTTAGAACTTCCTCAGGCTCCACTAGGGGGAAGCCGTGACGCAGCGATGCCAAATTTACAAGAAACTCCGGACTTAGAAATTTCGGCTCTGCAGTGGTAACTTTTCATTGGAAGTGCCTGTACATAAAAGTCCCTCCCCTTTCAAGTCTTCCACCACCATCATACCTGGCACACTGTCCCAGATGTAAATCCTGAGACTTGAGCCGGGGCATTTTTTTCCAAAAAAAGAATAAGTTACAATTTATGCATTACCTTCTTTATCTCACTTTTCAAAGTCACTGACAAAGGGATATTTTTCCAGGAAATCTTATCACCCTCCTCCTACCGATTCGAATTCATCAGCTTTTCTATTGCCACCTGGAATCAAATAGCATGGATATCCCAGAAGCAAGGATCTTACTCTGCTCAAAATCACGGAGAAGGTGATCCACACATTCAAAAATCATTCGCAGTGACTGGGATTCGAACATGGACCCCTCCATTTCGCACTGAGTTCTTTAAGCTACCGAGCGTCCTTCTCCCCTGTGGATTTTTCCTCTGTGGAATATCGCACTTATGTGCACTCACAGGTGACTCCGTAAAGGTAAATACCGTGGCTAGTCCCGCTATCCTCAAAATTGATGATAATAATAATTTCGTCTTATACAATTGTATTAACGTCATGCAAATTTAGGTCAAAACAGTCCTCTCTTAAAATGAACTCGTTTTTAATGCGCACACACAAACATCCATGTCCTGAGTGGTAAAAAATATACTCGGGCAGGAGTTAAACCAGCGACACTCAGATTGGCAGGCAAGGTCTTAACCCCATTGCCAGTGGGGCTGATGTTGGAATACAAAAAGTTCAGGATATAATTAAAAGTAGGCTATTTTTAAGGTTCTTCCAAGCAGTTTATGATTCAAAAAGTGATATGTGATTCACAAAATAGCAATATGGAGAGCTCTAACGGTGCAATGGATGCTGGTCCTTATCGGTTGGATTTAAAAAAATAGGTACAGTGGAAGCTCTGTTTAGCGAGGGCTCTCGGGACCTGAAAAATCACTCGCTTTATGGAACTCTCGTTAATACCAAAGATGATTCAATAATCACTTCACAGCCGATTCCTACAAATTTAATGCTAAGTAAGCCATTATTGTGGGAATTTTTGGTGAGTGGCGATAACATTCTATTGAGATAGCTATTAAAAATCATATTTATGAACACGTAAATTACTTATGATCGCATTCACTTTCAATGAAATCAAATTCCATGTTAGATTTCATACACAGGAATATAAAACGTTGAAATTTTGACACTTCGTGACATGTGTACTCGACTGCGCATTGCTATAAATTGATATTGCCCCGATGTTTGGGTGTGTCACGGCAGCAAGTAATGGCAATGCAACAGACCATAAACGGCAAACAATTCAGAAACAAGAAAATATTTCATACCTCCTACCTCTCTAAAAATTGAATAAAAACGGATATATAGTTCGGAGAAAGTTTTATTCATTAAAATTTGCAAAAATGGTAGATAACTACATGACCAAGAGATTACCTTCGGAAATTTAGTTCCACACACATCCTCTCCAGTTAAAAGGTGGAAATAAAGGAGAGTACTTCAACACCTGTAAGATCGCCTCAGAAAATAGCTGACTTTGGCTTGTCGGAATCATAAGAGCCCATATCACCAGCATTTATGATTATTAAAGCATATAATAGTTATCCATTTGTCCTTGGTAGTAATAATTATGCGTGTAATTTATATCAATTTCCCTGACTTTTCCAGGTATTCCAGGTTTTCCAGGTCTGTAGCAACCCTGATGATGTTCATTAGACAGGTTTGAACTGGAATTACGAAATGCCCAACAAGAACTTGGGCATTTCGTAAAGTCCTGGACAAAAATCTTTCAAAAAGTGAATCATAGTGCCATGTCGTGGGAATGAAGCTGGTCACAAATTTTTAGGCTGTCTTTGGAAGCCTTTTTACAACCAAATTTTTTCCTCTAATTGTTATGGCAATTATCCAGCCTATGGATTAAGGAGTGATGGCAACAACCAAACTGCAATTTCGGGCTCTCCTTTTACATACTCTATCCAGAAAGAATGAAAATTAACTCGAATTTTGGAAAGATATTGTTACTTCTTAATACGATAGAAAATGTCTTGTGGATGGGCCTCTGTGAAGCCTGCAACCACAGTTAGCTCATGGAAAAAATTCTCTATCTTGAAAACATTTCTGATTTTTCGAGTATTCCTATTTCCCTTAACCATTGCAAACAATGAAAAGTTTTGAAGATGTGGCTTCTGATCACCGCAGTGAGTGGTATAAGGGCAACATATTTGAATCTGGATTTTAACATGTGAACAACAAGGATATCGTTGAAGGAATGACTTAAAATGTTGAAAATAAAGGAGACAAAGAATGCAGTAATGGGAACTTCCTATTCCATGCAGTGCACAGCTCCCTTCATAGCACAACAGCCTACTTCATTTCCATTCATTTCAGACCCTGTGCACTAGCCATAATGCACCTGTCAACATTTTGGGAGCGGAGTCGATTTGCGCTCAACAATACAAGAACTTTAGACAGTTGCAACCACCATTTGTTCTTGCGTTGATTTTCATTTAAGGCGTCAAACAATGATAACAATAAGTTTATAATTACTCCACCATAAAAAGCCTGCAATTTTGATAATGTATTTGGAACGAATTTTATTACTTAACTACATTCGTCATTATTCATGTGCACTAACGTTCGCTGATGAGTTCTGAAATATGCCAAATTCAACATGTTGAACTGATGGTCCCATTATATCCTAACAACACCCTATTTCGTCATTCAGTTTCCATAATGGTCGCACTAACTTAATATTTAAATACTTTTCCTCATACTAATTGAATTACTAATCCATTCGTGACACCAGTTTCAGTGTTTTTCAGTTATCTGTATTTTTCCATGATCCATGCTTCATATTGCATCTATTAGCACAGATAATCAAGAGATAACTGTAATCCTATGCCAGGATAAGGATAAGAGTCGGCTATATTCCGTGGGAGTTGGATACCTGAGAAGTGTTAGCGGCAAAAGTAGGATGGATAGGGGTTGGGAATGAGTGGGCCTTGAAAGAATGTGGGATGAATAATGCAGTATTGGACAATATGAAAGAAGTGCTCTTCATTGGTTGGGCCATTTTAAGCAACTGGATGAGTCGAATAACGACACCTATAAATGAGAGTAGAGTAGTGTGAGAGAACGGGGCAGACCACATAAGTCATGGGTGAATGCTGTTAAAGAGTCTTAAGAGGAGGAATATAACTCTACAGTACTGACTTAAATCAATTGAGATATCAATGAGTTCAATGTGTAACGGGTAAAGTACACCTTTTCAGGCCCCACTTGTCTTGGGGCTGACGCACAACCTCACCGAGAGAGGTCACCTCTGAGAAGAGCAAGGGATTGCCGAAGAAGAAGGGGAGTCGTCAGTCAGGACTGAACTCTGGAGGAGAGCAGAGGAAGCAGACTAGGCAGATTCCTGTGGAGTCTACGGAGCTGGTAGTGTGTTCTCACCCTGTTCGGTGTATCAAAATTTATTTTGTGAAAAATAAATTATGTTTACGTTACATGGCGCCCAACATCATTCAGTAAGTAAGAATTTACAAATAGTTTGCTATAAAGTGTTATTTTGTGGAACTGCCAGCTGCTTTGGTGTTCTAGTTAGTTTTTCGCTTTCCAAACCCCTCGTTCCTACACCATGGACCAACCTCATCCCATAGATTAATGCCCCGACGGACCTCGGTGGTGAGAATACATTGTACCTTTACCTTAATCCTTTTGCATAGGGAATTATTTCTACGTAATGGCTGTTCCAGCATGGACTAGTTGGATTAATGTCCTTTCAAAGGAGGATGCAGTGCAATAGTGTCACAGGTTCACATTAGACCATTCCGGAACTTTGGATGAAGTCAGGCGGCGGTTGAGGGATCGAGTAAGAGAGATTCATGCCACGAGCATATCCGAGGAAGAAGCTGGAGGGGTTTCAACGCCAGTGCGTGCAACAGACCAATTGTCTCAACTAATAGACACCCTGATGAGGCTCTCCTCTCATAGTCCCGATCATGATGAAGCATGTTTGCGAGGGTAGACGAGCAATATTTGCCGTTGGAATTTACGGTTTGATGGTGCTGAGAGTGAAGGGGCAAATCTCTTTTTGGAACGCAGCGACGCCTTTAAAGAATACATAAGTTTCAGACGAGGAATTGCGGGGTTTAGTTCCTGAAATGATAGGAATGAATGTGACTCAATGGCTCTGAGTAAACCTATTTAGTATATCCTCTTGGGGAGAGTTTAAAAGAGAAATAAAAAGGGCGTACTTGCCGGTCGGATACGATATTAGACTAACGAAGGATATGTTTGCCCGCACACAAGGCGAAGGGGAGAGAATAAATGAATGCATTAAGCGTTCAGAACATTGAATGCAAGGCTGCAGAATTCGTTAGAGGAAGGGGAACTATTCTCCTTAGCACTAGATAATCCCCATCCGTTCTACTTAACGAAGATAACATCGCAGGGCATACATAGTTTCACCGAACTCATCAGCGTGGGTGCAGAAATTGAGGCGCGTCAAGAACACTGTTAACTCTATCCCCCTCCTCCACAGCCCAATGAAATGGTTGATCACGAGTTAGGCTATCTCCCAACGGTCGGACACAAAGTACAGGGAGGCACTAATACGACTAAGGCCGAATTTTGCTGGCGCTTTGGTAAAATGGGACACCTAGCTCGTTCATGCCCTGAGCCATGAATGTCCACCGATATACAGTAAAACCCCTAAATTACACTTTTCTAGGGACCCTAAAAAAAGGTTCAAATTGCGGGAAAGTGCAAATTGCGGGAAAAGTAGAATTTTCACTTCTACAGCCATGTTTCTTCACTGGAGTAAGGGTAAAAATAAGAAATAGACAGATAAACTGAAAAAGAGTAGTGTTATAATTTATTCTTTGAACTATAGCTCTTCTCATTAATTTATATATGATGAAAAAAAAGACATTGAACACCTTAGATAAATAGAAATATGAAAATTATTTTTCTCCTTCATTATTAATACAAAAATAAGGGATTACTACATATCACACAAAATCAAGATCAAATGAATAAATAAAAGTTACAGAAACAGCTTCTTAAAAATTCACTTCACTGGTAACTGTGGACCCTAACCAAAAATAATAATAATACATATATTAACTTCAGAAAATAATATTTTTGAAACTATCCAACCAACCATTGAATGCTGTGACATTTTCAATTCCCAATCTTGTGGTGATGTGCAGAGCTTATTTTTTCGTAAGATGACACCATTTATAGGGATATTTGAAGACCTAGCACTCAAAAACCACTCTTTAAGTAACCCTTCCATTTCTTCATACTTAAGAGTTCTTAACATATTTTCTCTTTTTAGACAAATTACCACACTGGTTGGCTTGTTTCAGAATCCCATCGTGATTTCTCGCGATTCATAGTATTTAGTGTAGAGATAGGCAATTGTAGCAGTTTCACTAGATCAACGCGAGTTCCACCATGAGAATCGACTTGTTCTAAAATGTCCATTTTGTCCTTGATTGAAAATTTCCTCCTCGCCTTTCCATTGCCAAGCAGGATAAAATTACGTCCCAGTTTAGTTGACGATGAATTGACAACACATGAGAATCTGATCAGCCGTGATGTTTGACTAGTCCAAACTATTGTTCAACTAAAAAATTTGCAAAAAAAATAAAATTTATGATTCAGTCTAATTAAAGTACGATTAAGCAAGTTTCGATAAGTTTAATTCATTTGTAGCCTATAATAGTTATAACTCGGGAATCGAGGCAGTGCAAATGATCTCAGTTGTTCACTAGTACGAGTTATTTCATTTTTCATCATGCCTGGATAAGAATCCATTTTCATTCTCTAAAGTTTCTACTTAGGTAAAAAATGAATACTCCTCCGCAGGTTTAATTACATAGTTAGCTCCTAGCCTTACGATGTATTCATTTCATAGCTTGAATCATTTCCTGGCAGATTACGAGTTGACGTAGTTCTAATTTCTGCTACGAGTGGCGCTGTAAACTATCCCCGCCAAATTCAAATTTTCTTCAAACAGGTCCTACTGCTCTCTTTCGTATTTTTTCTGCAAATATGTGCAAGACAAAGTCAAAAAGTGTTTAACAAAGGATTATATGCATGATTAATGGACTTTGATAGTTAAATTTTATTTTGATTGAGTGCATTGTAGTGCAAATTGCAGGAAAACTGAAAAATGTAGTCTAAATTCGGGGTTCTGCATACATTGGAAATATAGGAAATTAAATGGGACTTTGTGAAAGTGGTGTAAATTGCGGGAAAACATAATTTCCGATAATGCAAATACGGGGTTTCACTGTATCTCAGAGGTCAGTTGTCGCGAGCGTGGATTTAAACGAGAATGCGGCTCTCTAATCACGGGGTCAGAGAGTCGCTACTCCACCCCGTCGTCTAGGAACAAGTATTGGAAAGAGTGGGTGGAGACCGTTCGTGGATTCATGAACTCATCATGATTCATCCAAGATTGTGTATGCTACGCAAAAGAGGGACGTTTTTTTGTATCTGTCAAATTAAAGGGGCGTGAAGTGAAGGCGCTATTGGACACGGGGGCAACTATTTCCCTGGTCAATAAAGAGATCGCAAACTATCACACAGATATGGGTGAACTTGCCTGTCCTTGCCCTAACAAACATGTTGAGGTTGCTGACGGTCGAATAGTACCTTTAGATCCAATATGTACATCTGTAAAAATTGGCTCTTTTGAATGGGTAAGCAAGCTGTATGTCTTGCCGGGGATGACGTGTGAAATTCTGTAAGGGGCAGACTTTTTCTTCACATGTGGCCCAACAATGCGTTTTGATAACTAAAAAGTATTGATTTTTACTGATGGAACCAAGGTCCCGGTAATGACATTCAGAGAGGACCCGCCTCAAAGGGGGTCGGCAGTGACCAACGACGTGGGAACAACCGAAATAAATGACGAAACCGAGAAGTTTTAGGAGCGTGAGCTGGCACTTTTTCAAAGCATACCAGGGAGAACTGACTTAATTCGTCATATTTATACTGGAGATGCCGTCCCCATTAAACAAAGGTATTATCCTGTTTCTCCCAAAATTCAGGACGAAATCAATGCCCAAGTGGATGAAATGTTAAGGGATGGCATAATAGAACCATCTAAGAGCCCTTGGTCGTCCCCAATTATTTCAGTTCCTAAGAAGGACGGGTCGCATATGTTTGTGGTAGACTTTTGGAAGGTGAATTCCTTAAGCCGGAAGGATGGCTACCCTCTGCAGTATATTGCCACAATTATTGGCAGACTCAAGGGAGCCAAGTGGGTAACCACTCTTGACTTAGAAAAGAGATACTGGCAAGTGGAAATGGAACCAGGAACAAAACTGCATTCACCGTACCACGTAAGGGCCTTATCCAGTTCCGTGCAATGCCATTCGGATTGCACAGTGCCGGGGCAACCTTTCAAAGATTGATGGACACGGTGATCAGGGAAGATTTGGAACCGTACTGTTTTACGTATTTGAATGACATTATAATTGTCAGCGAAACATATGAGGACCATGAGAAGATGCTTCATCGCATCTTTGCACTGCTACGAAAGGCCAGGTTGAAAATAAATCACCAAAAGTGTAGCTTCTTCAAGGAAAAGCTGTCCTTGGAATTCCTTGGGTACATAGTAGGTAACGGGAAACTTGAAGGCAATCCAGAATGTATAAAATCCGTTCGAGGTTATCCTACCTAAAAAATGCTGTCGAACTAAAAAGATTCCTGGGTTTTGCTGGATGGTATCAAAGGTTTATTCCAAATTTTGCTTCAGTGGCCGAGCCTCTGACCTTCTTGCTAAGAAAACGGTCTTTGTGGCAGTGGAAAGGGACTCAGGCGGCCGTTTTTAGCAAATTAAAAGATTACTTAACAAAAGCCCTTATTAACTTGCCCTGATTTTAACCTCCCATTTATAATCCAATGTATTGCGTCGGAAGTCTGGGTAGGTGCGGTTCTGCGTCAGAAAATGGCCTCTGGTGAAAATGTGATTGCCTACGCTTCGCAAACTCTGAACCCAGTGGAAAGAAACTATAGCGTAACTGAGCAAGAGTGCCTTGCCGTGCTATTTGCTATAGTTAAATTTAAGGCTTATGTGGAAGGTTATCAGTTCGAAGTTATTACCAACCACGCTTCGTTAGTTTGGTTCCTGTCTTCCCAAAATCCGAAGGGGCGACTGGCTCGGTGGGTCACGCAACTCCAAGAATATTATTTCGTCATCACCCATATGAGAGGTAAATCGAATGTCGTCCCAGACGCGCATCTATTTTATCGGAAATCCTGAATGAGTGGGGAAAAAGGTAGTTGATCCCTGGTATTTAGAATTGTACAAGAGCTTAGAGAACCAACCGGAATCAAATCCAGTATACGTAATAGTTAACGGCCGAATATATCATCACGGACATCACGAAGGAGAGACTGGTGCCAAGGCCAACTTGTTGTGCCCCTCGAAAGCTGAAAAACTCTCTCAGCAGAAAATCATGATAAGCCCTATGCTGGACACTTGGGGTTTTATAAAACATAACCGAGTGAGAAGGTTTTACTTCTGGCCCACACTACGTAGAGACGTAGCAAAATACAAGAGGTGTTGCGAAACCTGTCAAAGATATAAGACCGATAGGAGAAAAGGGGCTGGAGAAATGAGGGTGAAGAAGGACCTGACCACCCCTGGACTATTGTCGCAACAGATATCATTGGACCCCTTCCGAGGTCGAGATCAGGTCATAAATAAGTACAGTAAAACTTCGATTTAGGGCACTTTGATTTAACATCAAGTCTTGTTTTTACACAGCGACACTTAAGTCCACCCGGAAAGCATAAGGAATTGCAATGGTGAAACTTCGATTTTACATCTTTTCTTGATTTTACGCTGTTTTTTGATTTTGCGCAGCATAACCTCAGCCCCAAAGAGACAGCTAATTTTGATTTTACGCAGTTATCTTTTGACTTCGCGCAGAATAACCTCAATATTGAAGACAATTCTGATCTCAATTTCATCTACATATCGTCAGTTTCTCAATGAATTACACATGACTACAGTGGTGTTTAATCAATAATCAAAATATAGGTATAGCATTACAATGCGTGGTATTGAACGCTAGATTGATCAAAGCGTCGGTGCTTTCCATTCACAAACCTCCAAATCATGCTCCCACGTAATTACTTCACATGCTCCGTGTAGTAATCACGTATGATTGCGTAGTCTGGGGTAGTCGGGCCTCCAGAGTCATCGGAGCCCGGCAACAGTTCATATCGTCTCCGCTAGATGGTAATGGCGTAAGAACCTTTTGAGGCAATCCAAGCTCGACTTTTGTCCTTCGCCTGGAGCACCTAGGGAATGATGTTCTATATCGTGTTCATGTTCAGGGTTGGAAAATTCCGACAGGAGTATTATGAAGTTATGTTCTTCATTCATCTCACGGAGTTGCAAAAATGAATACAGAAATGGTTGACACGACGTCGTGCTGTTGATTGTGAAACTGAAAACATCGCGAATCTAATAATTACTTCCCCCTGCGGCCTCTCAGTATTTATTCAGCTTCCTTTACATAAGCGAATATCCCTCTTGGTTCAAATTAGCCGTAGCAGGATATCGAAACCACCAAGATACGGCAATCGCCGTCCATGTGTACCTACTTTTGATTAACAAGGGGAATACACGACCGTCGGGTGGCGAATCGAGCTCAAATTTTCTGATTCGGTAGTCCATGGTAATTAATTCAATATGCCGAAGCGATACGACGCACCTTTTGTAACTTTTTGAGAAAAAAGCATTTAAAAATTGTAAAAAAGCATGTTGTGGTATGTAAGCTATGTATATTACTCAATTGAAATTGCGGCGATGGCCCATTGGATAAGGTGCTTGACTGCGAAACTGAAGGTCGCAAGTTCGATCCCCACTCACGGACACTCTTTTTAAAGGTTTTTATTGTTTAAATTTTCATGTATTGTTCTTTTATCATCATTACTTCAAAGAAAAAATTTTTAAGGCAATTATTTTAAATATTATTGAGTCGCTTACAGGGTAGGGAATAGAGCAATGGCTAAAATAACCTTTTCAAGGATGGTAATATATATTTATTTCTTATATTTAAAGGTATATTAGGATATTGCGATTATAAATCGTGCAAATGATAAATAAAGAAGCAACTGGAGTGGTTAGGTAGTGTACTGGCCTTCCACATCCTATTCTCGGGAACGAATTTCCAGAGCATTCCGAAATCCCATCCTTGGGAGTAATGTGGATTACACCGATGGTTCAGTTCACCATCCGTTGGATGGGACGTTAAATCGTGGTCTCCTTGGCGCCATTCGTAAAGAGTAGGCTAATGCCAACGCCAGGTTTCTATCCAACCTCCATCCTCTGTTCCAAATCCCTAGCTGATCCATTCCCGATTCCCAATGGAAGCATAAGCAGTCTTTAGGGTAGATTTCACCCCCAATTACTTATTCCAATGCCATTATTCTGTCCCCACCTCTATATATGACAATTTATAATCGCAATATCCTAATATACCTTTAAATATAAGAAATAAATATATATTACCACCCTTGAAAAGGTTATTTTAGCCATTGCTCGATTTCCTACCCTGTAAGCGACTCATTAATATTTAAAATATTTGCCTTAAAAATATTTTTCATTGAAGTAACAATGATAAGAGAACAATATATGAAAATTTAAACAATAAAAACCTTGAAAAAAAAGTATCCATGAGTGGGGATCGAACTTGTCGAACTCGAAGTTGAACAACACTCCAGCTTTGGGAGCTCGAGGAAGAGAGTGATGTAATGGATGACAGTGATGCAGTGCCTGTTCATCCTTCCCGTAGTGATATTAAAGAAGCCTTGAGGCATTTGCACAATTTTTGTTATGCACATTCAGAGATTAGTGAAGGCCACATTGAAAACATTAATGCATTAGAGGCAGTTGTGAATAAAATATTTGAGAAGGGTTTGCAACAAAGTAGAATCAAATATTTTTTTCACCCAAAATGAGTGATTTCATAAAAAAAGAAATAGTTTTTTTAAAAATCCCCGTAAATCAGAGCTTAAAGTATATGACTAAGTTTGCTAAAAATGAAGTGCAGTTTTATCCTAAAAATTATACTCTTTCTCAACAACAACTCTTGATTTTGCACACTTCGATTTTACACAGTGCCCATATTTTGGTCCCTCCAACTGCGTAAAATCAAAGTTTTACTGTATTGGTTTTTCTAGACACTAGTACGCACTGGCCGATCGCTATTCCTTTGTGCTCTGTTAGGGCAGAAGATATAATTAAACAGCTTCTTTGCAATGTCATTAACCATTGGGGATGTCCAGAAATATTATTGTGTGATAACGGCCCCCAGTTCTGTTCGAGAATATTGCAGCGTGCTTGTGAGGCCTATGGAATACAGCTAGCGCATATCGCACCCTATCATCCGTTGATCAGTGAATCAAAAGGATACAACAAGTTATAAGGCAGCCTACCATGCTTTATGAAATAAAGCCCATTAACCTTTAGCGTCCATGCGGTCCCAAAAGGGACCACCTAATGTTTTCGTTTATGGCCTTGCGGTCCCTTTAGGGACCACTGAGACACACTTAGTTTAAAATCGGCTTATAATGAGTTTCGTTATTTATAATTAACTGGAAAGCTGCTTATATTTTAAACCTAGGCCAAATGCCCGGCCATGCAGTGATACATCTGGGATTTAAAGCCGTCCTTTAAAGGTTAAGTACCCATTACTGAGCACTCTGAACCTGAAGAAAAGAAGCCCCTGCAAACTTCTCCTTTGTGGGAGGAGTTCGATACCACCATTGCTAGTCAGATGAAAGGAACTCCAACATCTGCAGCAATTGTGGAAGTGGGCAAGTACCTACAGGAGGAATACTTGGAGAGGACCTCTGACCCACTTGTTTGGTGGAAGAGCAGGAGACAGATCTTCCCTAGACTCTATGCACTAATGAAAAGAAGGTTGTGTGTGATGACCACTTCAGTGCCTTGTGAGCATGTTTTATTTCGAAGGGAGGCCAGTTTCTTACTGAAAAAATAAGTAGACTGGGCCCGAACAAACTATCATTGATGATTTTTCTTAAATCATAATTGGGAAGGTTAAGGGGGTTTTCTGGCCTAGAAATTTCAAAAAATCGTTTTTTTAAAAATAGCATATTTTGATACCTTATAGTGTAGACAACATGCTGATGCAACCTTTTTCCTGGGAAACTATTTGGTATACTTGAAAAACGCAGTCATCGGACCGCCCGTCCGAGCTCATCCTAGGGTCGCCACGGCGGCGGCGTTCGAAATAAGTTTCACCATCAATTATGAAGTGTCTCGAATCACGTCTAGATGGCATAACGTGTATCTATATGCCTTATGGTAAGTCAAATCCCAATAGGTGGCGCCAAGTGCAAATATTCGCTATATGGTATGTTAGCTTTCTTGAAGTGCCACAATATGTGTCTGAAAAGTGCCTCGAATGACCTCTAGATGGAACTACCTGCATTATACGTCATATGGTAGTCAAATGCCCACTATGTGGTATCGATATAAGCATGTATAGTACATGGTGTTTGCCTACTCGTATTGTCAGAACACAAAAGTGTCGTATATAAGCAGTGCCTGCTACAATCTACAATGGACAGAAAAGGTTCGCGAAAAAGTAAGCGGAGACCTACTGCTACGTACCGGAAGAAAAGATTCACTGGGAATCAACATACAATGGAAGCGGAGACAAACTACACATCGACTGCTGCAAAGAAACTTCGCACCTCAACTTTCGACGATGATGATGTGCCGGTTCGGCAGGACCACAGTTACCGCATTCTGAACTTTGTTGCTGTATTCCATGCCATATCATCCTTCGTGTGCTGCAAAGTGTGCAAAGAAGAGGTGACTTTTTATGAAAAAGGAAAGCGCGGACTTGGAAGTAAAATCTGCATGTCGTGCGTGTGTGGTGAAAAAGAGATTCCTTCATCTCCTTTTATTGACAAGGCTTATGAAGTCAATCGCCACATTGTGTTTGTGATGCGTTTATTAGGAATCGGAATGCAGGGTATCAATTTATTTTGTGGGCTGATGGACTTGTGTTCCGGTTTATCACGATCTACGTATTACGCCTGCTTGAAGAATATTGCTGCTGCTTCAGAAGGTATTTATAAACTGTCAACGAAAAAGGCTCTTGCTGAGGAAAAGAAACTGACTGAGAAGAAGACTGGAAAT
Source organism: Pyrrhosoma nymphula (assembly GCA_963573305.1). Classification (NCBI taxonomy): domain Eukaryota; kingdom Metazoa; phylum Arthropoda; class Insecta; order Odonata; family Coenagrionidae; genus Pyrrhosoma; species Pyrrhosoma nymphula. The sequence continues at coordinate 150,393,943 of OY754332.1, forward strand.
TCAACCAATTTATCAGTGTCTGGTGATGGAACCTGGAAGAAGAGAGGGTTTTCATCATTACTCGGCGTCACCACCTTGATCGGCAAAGAATGTGGTAAAGTTTTAGACAGCATGGTAAAATGCAGTTTCTGTCGAGCATGTATCAAATGGAAAGCGGAACGAGGTACCCCAGAGTACGATGCTTGGCATGAGGACCATCAAGAAAATTGTACAATCAACCATTCAGGCAGCGCTGGGAAGATGGAGGTCGATTCGGTGAGAGAAATGTTTTCAAGATCAATGGAACTGCATGGCGTTATGCATGGTACATATATAGGTGACGGCGACAGTAAGACCTTCAAAGCTATCTTGGATTTGGATCCGTACGGAGAGGACGCAACTGTGATGAAGAAGGAATGCGTTGGTCATGTCGAAAAGCGGATGGGTACCAGACTTAGAGCACTAAAGAAGAAAACGAAGGGTCTTGGCGGAAAAGGAGTTGGCAAGCTGACGGATAAACTTATACTGGATTTAACAAAATACTATGGTTTGGCCATCAGGAGAAACGCACAAGACAAGGAAGCAATGCGGAAAGCAGTGTGGGCTACCTTCTACCACAAGATCTCAACAGACAACAAACCTCAGCACGATGATTGCTGTGACAGCTGGTGCGACTGGAAAAAGGCAGAGGCGAATGGGACACTAGAGACTTACAAGCACAAGCCTCCACTAGACGCAAAAGTGCAGGAGGCTATCAGGACTGTATACGAAGATTTATCTAATGATAATTTACTGGAAAGATGTGTTGGTGCAAACTCTCAAAACAATAACGAGTCGTTAAATTCATTGATTTGGACATTTTCGCCAAAACACATTTACTCTGGGAAAGATGTTGTTGAAATTGCCACTAATTTTGCCACAGTCATTTTTAATGATGGCTTTATGGGAGTTCTCCATGTAATGAATGTCATGGGCATTCGTATTGGCAACACGGCACACGAGTTCTGCACTGTACGCAACCGAGACCGTCTTCTCCGCTCAGAGCACCGCGCGTCCACCGCCAGCAAGGAAGCCAGATCTGCGGTTCGGGAGGAAGCAGTACTTGAAAATGCCTTGTTCGAGATTGAGGAAGGTGTTCTCTACGGTGCAGGCATCGCAGATTGATGGTGAGTTCAAAAAAAAGGAAGAAAAAGTTAAAAACCGCAATTTCCCAAAAATCACTTTTTTTTGCTGGTGTCATGGATTGCTGAAAAACTTTTCAACCGATTTAAATGCTGCTTTGGGAAATTGTAGAAAATTGTTTTGGCTATTGTGGCAACCAAAAAAAATGAAACATTTTCAAAAATGTTGATTTTTTATTAACATTTAAAGGACCAAAAAATAATGATTTTTTAAACATTTTTTTTTTAATTGGCCACCATTTTGTTAAAACCTTATATATTTTACATATTGTTGGTTGCAACGATAGCCACACTTATAAACAATATTAATGTGCTTTCCCAACTGTTTCAGATAAGCAGATCTCTGGGAAACCCTGACACCATCAGACGGTGCACAGCGTGCACAACCCTCTTCGCCGCCATTTTGTAATATGAAGTTATTTTAATTGTGCACTCAAACTTGGCAAATATATAGAAATGTGTATGATATATCCAATTAAATAACCCTTAATAACCATTTCTTTCGTTTTCATTGAAAAAAAAATTCCCAAGAATGAGGTACAAAACGGGCCTCTAGACCAGAAAACCCCCTTAAATGTATTTTTTTTGTTATAAAGTAGTTTAGTGTAGAGTTTCTGCATTTTAAAATACAAGGAAAATAATTTTTGCTTCATATTATATTGGTCATATACCTCCAATTAACTGTTCATGATTCGCATATGTGTTAACTCTTTGTAAACTGTGCTAATAAATGCTAAAGACATTTACCGGATACTAACTAAATCTGTATTGTTAACTTATAAAAAATAACTGCCTACAATATACATCTGAGGGTAAAATTAGAGTTCCCGAACCGCTAATAAAGTATATTAAACGGTGGATTTCCACAATTGTCTGAAATTAAAAAACGGTGGATTTCCAGCAATAATTAAAGAGCTTTTTAATGAACCAACGATTTAAGTTGAAAGTCATCATATCATTTACATGATGCTGAAAGAAGGACTTAATTTACTCCTCAAATCTAGCAAAGTTACTGATCTTACGGTATGACTCATCTTTTGACAGTCATCAATGAAGTCAGTCTTGCCACACAACGAGTCGCTGGGATTCAATGAATGGGGAAGTCTTTTGAGTCAGTAATTCAGTCAGTCACGCCCTCACGTCTCCGAGTTAGTGTGTCCTATGTGGTCCTTTGGGTGTGAGTCTTTCGGTGTGAGTCTTTCGAGTCAGTGACAGTCAGCATGTCTTTTGATTCGGCAATCGTTCTCTGAGTCTTTTGCGTCACTAGTCATTCAGGAACCATGGGGACTCTGCGACTCTCTCCTGTATGACTCAGCGCTGCACTCAGCGGCTCAGCTGGCCCAAACGTTCACTAGTGAGTTGTTTCTCCCAGACCTATTGACTCGAGTCATCACACTCACCTCAGTGACTTGTTCATTTGAATGACGTGACTGATCGGCCCAACCCTAATATGAAGGCTGCCAAGGGAAATCATTTTGATAAGCGTCTCTGCCTCTCGACTAGTGATGGGTCGGTCGTGAGAGATCGAATTCCGAGAGCAAGTTCTCTTAAAAGAAAGATCGATGAACGACTTCTCTCCAATGACCGAGGCGATCTTCACCGATCGCGACAGGAATGATTGCATGACATCAAATATCGATCACGAGCCTTGAGACCGACCAAAAAAATCTTGAGTGAGTTTTATAACGAGAGATTCCAGAGTTACTCGCTCTTTCGTGAGATGTAGGCAGTTATTCGATGCTCCGCTCGGTTGCGCTAACAAAAACGCAGCGTAATAACAGTCAACAATTTACATCACGACATAAATATCTTGCATCGAGAGAGTTTTACCAGTTTGGCTGGCTCGCTTTTTAGTAGAATAATAACATCATTAAAAATGAAGACCGAATCCGTTACACTGTCGGCAAAGAGACAGCTGGGTTAAGATTCAAAAGGAATGCAATGGAAATTAAACATTATCCAGGTACTTATCCGTTTGTTAATTCGCCAAGCAATGCATTATTTGTTACTGCTGTTGTTGGCTATGTAGTGCCGTTATTTATTACGTGCAATAGGTTAATCGTCACTTGTAAGTAGTATAGTACAATACTATATCCCTATGAATTGTTTTCCTTTGCCGCGACGAGTCGTAAATTGTGTGATAATTAAATATCTGAGTCTATGACGTGATCGCTTAGAAATCAAACCTGATACCCATGCCGCTGTATTATATATATATACCGGCCGTTTATATAAACAACTGTGATTCATATTGCCAATGCATTTTAAAAATTCAACTCCGCTCCTCTCTCTTCAATCACTTTTTCTAGACTTTGATGGTGTTGCTGTCAATCAAGAATGTTTCCAGTGCTTCATTGGATGTCCGTTGGCTTTCCCTTCGTCTGAATTTTCTTCTCATATGTTTTCTTGTTATATGTAACTTCAATGCTTAGTCAAGTATCTCTTAACTTCTCTTCTATCTTACTTTCATTATCCTTCTCGAGAGCCACTCCTCATATAACTTTATTCTTGTCTCACCCTCTCAACATTAGCCAATGGTTTAGATCCACCGAAGTCCACAACCCTTTATAAAACCTTCCAAACCAACCTTTTGTTTGCATCCTATATCAGGACTTGAGGCATTACATATCCCCCATAATTCTTGAATATTGCTGATATTTAATATCTTGAGTAGGACACCTCGTTCCACTAAAATTCTGCCCCAGTTACAACTTTATTCCACTATTTGTTTTTTGCTATTTGTCTTAAGCCTCTAATGGTTTCTACTCAATGACCATTCTCAATCTATACTCTGGAGTGAGCTGGCAAGCCACTTACCATGAGGAAAAATATCCACAGATGCCGAGTGGACTATGTTCCCTTCGTTCCTGCTCTTCGTCCAATCTGGCATGTGTGAGCCTAACAGCTATAATTACCCTTGTTAATTTCTACTACAGGTAAACAATACATCATAGCATGTCCTTTGATAACAATTGATTAATATTCATAAATTTACCAAAGATCATGACAATAGGAGTCGACTTAAGACTAAATCATATTGGGGTTTCAAGGAACATATTCAAAATAAGCCAAGTAGTAATTGTAAAAAACCTACACCAACATTTATTCCACTTATTGATTATTAAAAATAAATGGATCTATGAATGGTTGCACAACCCTTAGTTTTCATCACCCCTGATGACAATGACTGAGTCAGACATCGAAACGTCAGCCTACATGGAGACCATCACCCTGTTGGAAACCCGAGAAAGCTTCTTAGGTTCCTCATATCAGTGAAATAAATAATATTAATAATATGTAACAGCATTCATTAAGCATGAAGCATTATAGACCAAATCCATTTTACACTAAAATTTTGTTATAAGTGAAAAATCATTGATTACCTACCATTGCTTTATTATCCATCCATGACCCTCTTCTCCATTAACTTCTTCAATTTATAAAAGGGTGTTACCAAAACTATGAGTGCATACTTGACTTAAATTATGACAGACATTTAATTTAAATGAAAGCATAAAAAATAATTTTATTCTGATCAAGTTGACTTTAAGTCACACACACAGGAACGACATCTGTACACTTAAGTTGACTGCTAAGTAATTGAGTACCTGGATAACTTGAGGCACACAACTTATCACATGATATTGTTTGCTCTCTGCTGTTAGTGATGTCTGTTTGGATTTGGAAACTGGCTCTCTTCTAATAATTTACTCCATAATACCCTATATTGGCATATATCCTTTGCCTCTATTGCATTCATACATTACTTCATTCACACTCTCTCCTATTCTTAAGACTCCTAATCTTCCTCCTTTAATGTCTCTTCCACCACATCATGAACCCACAATTTTTTCCATCTTCCTCTTACGCTATTCACTCCTCAATCATAATCCTGTTCCAATACTCAACTCTAATCTATTATTTAAACATTGCCAAACCCACAGAGAATAATCCTTTCATAAAGTCCATTACGGTAGCATGAAGGAAGAGATATTTTCAAAATGTCACAAGAAAATTAATAAAAAGATATTAGCTTTAGTTCCCATAAGTATCCAGTAAGTATATCAAGCAAAAATCAACATGAAATACACTCAGAATCTTTACTCTTAAAAATCCAAGATGGTATGTATATTGTTCTAGCAAATTCAATGATTGCATGGGGGAAATAAACATTTGTCACAGTATGCACAGCTGATTTTTCTTCTTTGAATCAAAACTAGGTATGACATACAACTGTTATCACTCATATGATATGTAAACACTACTGTTTTCTGATTACAGTTCTATAATATAGAGAGAACTGGCAGAGTGGATATTGGTCTGAAGTTATTGATGGCTATAACCATTGATAAGCACTAAACCATTGTGTAAATTAATAATTGATCAGAGGCTATTCCTTGCAAAGATAATAAACATATATATTGAGGTCAGATATTTAGTAAACATTCTTATAACCTGATTGTTCCATGCATTTCATAAAATCTACAGAGTAAACTAGTTATAATTTTGCCTAGATATAGTATTCCCTACCTGTTACATGATATAGTCTAGTAAATGGCAACTAGAGTAGCAATCAGATAGCAGAGAAACTCACTGACGCTTACATATTTTATTGCATTGCATTGGTGCTTCTTAATGATAGCAGCAATATCATCTAGAGGAAGAACGAATGTAGTGGGTTTAAAATTAGCACTGTCAGTGCCAAACAATTTAAGAAGATTCATCACATCCTGCAATCAGTTTTTAAATCCCTACTCATACACATCATAATAACAAATATTTTGTGTGTATTAGGCATTTCTTATAGGTAGCTTAGAAGCAATATATGTTAACACTTACTGATAAGAATTTGATATGTATAACTGTTGAATACCCTGTAAGACATAACTATAATAATCAAATCGTTTTCGTAACCAATTAACATCTCCAATGTACGGGCAAAAGCATTTTGTGAGGGGGAATTAATATAGCACTAAAGATTCAATACAACAACAAAGTGCATTTTTACTGAATATACATTTTATTGAAAGGTACGCAGGTACATATACAAACCATCATTTAATAATATGCTTTTTAAACATTTAGAATCTATGTGGCATTGCGAAAAACATATTTACTGAACATCAATATAATTGACTAGTTTGATTAGTTATCTAAGTGACGAAGTGCATGGTGAAACCCCAACGATTTTAATCGATGGCAACAAACGAAGCATGTTTTGTAAGGAGCGTTTTACATTAGATATAAATCACTCAAGTGGCTGAAAAATTCATATATTTCAACAAATATTGAGAATAGTAAACGTGAAGTCCTATTCAGTTCACTTTGGCACAAGAAGTGCTTCACGAGAAGAAAACAACATCACGACAGAAGCAACTTCACAAAAAAGTATTCATCGTAGGACTGATTGTTATTATTAGAATCACAGATATATATATATACACAGCGAATGTCTTGGACTCCTGTATTTGCACTAATACCCTGAATTTATGCTTTATATTTACGATGTAAACAATAAACGACGAATATTACGTTAACCTATGAACAAATCTTCGATTTTGGCATTTATTAATATTGTAAGCACTCGACGATCACGAGACAGTATTTCAGAAGCACAGTAACTAAATTATAGATATATAGTACAATGTAAACAAACCTTTACCAAAGTTGAACGTTCGCTTTTTTACATGCAATTCACTCTTAGACAAACACAGCAGCAAACTATGAGATTATTTCAGGGGGTACTGTAACTTAAAAATCTACGACGTAAACAAACAAAAACCCACCATTAACTTCACTATATAGGCTATTTTTGAAGCACTAACTCTTGGTAAATTTACGACATAAACTATAACTTTAGCATAAGTTGAACATACACTTTCTTCGTGTAACTCACGTCCAGAAACACAACGCAATATTATGCCATTTCAGAAGCACAGAAACTTTTATAACCACCATGGTGTATTTCCTGTCATAACATATCCATTGTAAGTCTACCTAACACAAATAACCTTTAAATATCAAAATATCACCACAAGAACACACGCAATACATCACAGCACATTTAACATTTGTAATCACTGAATTTCCATAATTGCATTGTCACTTAAATACACGATAAACCATCGTTTCAATATTCTCGACAAATATTACGTCTCGTGAACAAGTGAAACAGACTGTAATTGAAAATTGAATTTTAGTGCTACAGTCGGATAATTTGCTTTAAATTCTTACAGCCAAAAGAAAACGTTGATCGTTTCGAACTACATACCAAAATAAAATTTCGCTACTAAATTAGTATTAATCATTGGTTTCTATAATGAGTTGTTAATAATTTGTGGTCGATAAAATGTCACTCTTCAATAGTTTTGTAATCAAGTGGGATATTCCTAATATTCTTCGTATAACTATACTTAAAATCACAAACCAAGAGCATTGTGTAAAAACAAAACAAACCTTCGCACGATTGCACAATTGTGCCTTCAATTGTTTTCAAAGAATTACCCACAACTCCACGGAAACCGGCACTGAACGAGGTAGCTGCACTGAAACCTGCTCACTAGCTGGAAAATCGGTCTCTCTGATCGACGATCGAAGATCGAATCACAAGCGGGAGTGACCGACGCGACCGAAATCTCTCAAAAGACCGACTTTGCCCATCACTACTCTCGACACAAGTTTATTTGACATTATGGAGCATTTGGTCATTAGATTGCAGTGTATTATGCGTTGGTGAGATGCAGTCAATGGTGCGCACGCAGCACCAAACATGCTGCATTCATTTAGCTCATAAAATGGGCATTTTTTTCATCATGGCCCCTAGTCATAAGAGACCACATATTAGAGTTTTATTTATTAATTTACGCATATGTAAGAAGGATGAAACAAATACTGTCATATTAATGGTGCAATTTTATTGATTTAAATTACTGAAAATCTAAGTTATTACCTAAACATGCATTCATAAGTCTTTAACTTGACTCATTTTTTCATGCCATACACTGTAAATACCTTCATAACTGAATTTTTTTACAGTTATGTAAAAATTACTGTGATAATTGTTTTATTTTTTAAACAGTTGATAATTAATAATAACTACACGCTGATAAATTTCTGATGAGATCTATACATTAGAAATCCCTCATTTTAAATAAAGGCTCTCTGGGGTGCATACCCGTGTCGTGATATATAATGGCTGGTATTCTTTGGCAAAAGTAGTGCGGTATGTGGCTATTATCTTGTTATCATAGGAAAAGTGAGATTTTTTCTATATAATGAGCCCAAATTCATTGAATTTTACGAGATATGATATCTCGCTCAAACCACCTCAGCATTATTATGCTATAACAAAATTAGGATTTGACATAAGTGCTTACTATCAATCAACATAAAATAATAAGCTTTCACATTATGCACTAGTGGCCAAAATATCTTTTTGGTCTTTGAGATATTACTTCAAACTCTGATGACAGAATTTTGCAACGAACAGTAAAAAAGCATTGGTAATCACTCTCATGGTATTCATTTAACATATATCGGCTAAGACAATAATCTATACTAACAAAAGGCACCTAACTTGGGGACCATGAGGTCAGAGTTTTTTTCATGAGTTTGCACTGTACTTACTGATTATAGCTCCAGAGAATTGCAATTTCTTTTTTAAGGTTGTAAATGATTCATTGTTGCTGTACCTTCAATTATTTACCACTGCTTAACAATTACAGAATTTTTTCTACTTCAATGGCAGCAGAAAAACCTACGCTCACAGTTTTTCTTTTCTTATGCTCGTTACCTTCTGTACAAATCTACATCTAATCATTCATTGAAATAATTGAAGTCAAAAGCACTTCTTCCACTGCAATTGCAAAAATTTACAATTTCTTTCTCATAGTCCATGCATTTTGTTGAGTAGGTCCAAATTATTTCTTGTACAAATCAGATCCAGTGCTACTATGGCTTTTATATATTCCCTTAACAAGAATTCATTTAGCAAGCAAAATTTAATGTTACGAAGAATTGAGTGTTAAGTTGAAAGTTAAGATCTTTAATTAACAAATACCTACATTAAATTTTAACCACTAAGAAAAGACTACCACTAGTAGTGCCCTATAAAGACACATTGAAATCAACAAATTTGATGGAAAAAAGAAGTACCAACCCCATATCGAGCAATCATCCTGTCTCTCACGAACGGAGGTGGAGGGGGGAGGGGTGGGTAGGGTGGATCCCCTCGCCCAAACATACGGCTCTGGAATCCATTTCGGATTGGTCCAATTGGCGTAAATCTGAAAGATGACACATTAAATAAAAATAAAGCCTATGACAGACAACAACATAGAATGGATACATGGTATAGATGACTTACAACTCATCCATCTAATTCATTCACACTGTAGGCCAAAACGGACACAAACGAAAAATTCTAGGCCAAAACACCACCCAGCTTAAGGTGGCTGGAGCAGTAATCGTGGTTCATTGAGTGCATATTTTAATAATTTTTCAAGTACGTCGAAAATATATTAGGACCACATTTAATTTAAGTACATCTGTGTATGTAATACAACTCACCAAACATGCAGTCATCGAAATAATACAAAATTTATATTTAATACTTAGAACTTCATTAAAACTTTGATTAGTGATCACTCTGACTTTGAAATTCTATCATCGGATTTAAACAACGTTCATGAGTGGAACCAAGAGTGGGGACTCTAACTTAATCTGAGCAAATGCACGGCAGTACATTTCTTGCGGAGGTCGTCCAACTATCCCCGTGTATATGCTGTGGATGGCGTTAAGATAAAGGCGACAGATGAAGTTAATCATGGTAGTATAAAATATGTAGTCGGACATTGGAACGTAGGCCAACTATTTATCCTGAAATGTTTTTCCACTGGACTTGCTGTAGAATTGTTATCAATGACTGTTTAGGTTGTTCACATAAAAGGCTAAATGAGTGTCTACCTCTTTGTCAAGATATTAGACAGTTCTTGGCTCAGCAGTTCTTTAATATTATGCACTCGACCAGTTGCCGTTGATAATTCGAGCGGAGAAAGAACCCGAAATATATTTTCATTAGGTACCCACGCCTTGTCTTTTTTGATAATTTGAATGCTGTGTTAGGTCCTGAAGGATGGAAGAAGTGCACAAAGTTGTCTCCTCCTTTAATGCCTATGCTTTAAACAACTCCGAGCCACCGCGGTTGAGTCGTAAATACATGCCACATAATCATTTACCTTAATACTAAGTCGTGTGTTCGCTGTCGTCGTTCACTGACTTAAACACCACCAAAGTAAGTAAAAACTATCGTCCCATCCATTTGAACACACTGCATTGATTGCAATACTGGCTCTACTTACTGGTACATTTTGGTTGATGCAAACAAACACATTATTCGTATATAAGTTAGTGTCTCAATAAATTCTAACTATTACTGAGATCTCTAGTGGAATTGTATGTGACACTCTCTGCAAAGATTTCTCGTATCACATGCTTTGACATATCTGAAATACATCTGACAACATTATTGTTAAAGGACAGGGTGTTGCTTTCAGATCCCCCCCATCAAAAGGAATCTTTTAAAAAGAGACTGAGGTCATACCTGATTGAAAAGAGGTTTTATAATTTGGAGAACTATCTTCACCCATTTTATATTACTTCTAATTATTATCATTGTACTTAGAGACATATCATTATACGCATGTTTCATTTATGCATTCACTTTGTTTCATCTCTTCTGTGTGTAGTACAGTTTAAGTACAGTTCTGTTCAAAAAAATCTTACCGCCGAAAATTTCTAAGTCCCCAGTTTTTGATGATTTGGCATCGTGGCTGAACCACGTCCCCCTGTGACGGAGAACAACAAACTTTCCAAGCGGAACGAGAGCCCTCCCTCCTCGTAGCTGGGGGAGTTGAACCATCCACGGAAGGAAAATTTTGACCTGGGAAAAGGATTATTTCCGAGGGGAGGGGTAAGGTTTCTTTTTTGTGATGTGTGAGTAAGAAGAAATGGGAGATGTGCGGGGGAGCAATAAACTCTCCGAGTGAACGGCGGCCCTCCTTCCGAACTCGCTTGCCGAGAGGGAACCTCCACCCGAATGACGATTTTGACCTGCTTAGGGATTTCAGAGGATATGGGTTGGATTTCGGACTCTCGTTTGGTTATTTGTGAGCGAAAATGAGTAGATGAACGATCGGTCTGTCGGCCAAAGTCACCAGATATCTCTCGTAATAGAAAGCTACCATGTAGAAGCCAGGACTCAAATATCCATTGAAAGTCTTTATCAGAGTACGGGGAATAATTCCGCTGCAAATGACATATCTTCCATTATTTTTCCTCTAGAAAAGGCTATTACCGCGAATCGTCGCTCGAAGAGATCGAATCGTGTCCCCGGAGTTCCTTCTAAATAATGAACTTCAGCCAGTACTCAATTATTGTTTCGCGGTGGAAATTGTATTAAACTTCCTTGTTACCATAAGAGTAACCTGATGCCAATAATTTCACTTTTCTAGTCCCTCATATGCCTCTTTAAATCTATTCAGTTGGTGAGTTAACTCTATCTTTGGTTAGGTTAATCCAAAATATATAGCATTTTTATTTTCTTTGTCTGGGAGTCGTTGCGGTATCAAAATTCCTATTACTTTCAAAACGTCGTAATTAACTCTGCACGTTTTACAGGACATTGGTTCAATTTTCTTTACTTCTCCATTAAATATTTGCTGCTTAGATAATTAAGTTAGGAAAAAAGCCAAAAAAACCCATTGTATAAAGTGCTATTTCGAATGTTTTTCTATGAATCTCGCATGAGAAAAATCTGACCTATGGCGAATATAAAAGGCAGTAATGGCGGTGAAGCAAGAGGGTGACGAAATGAACCTGATAAAACCACTAATCTAAGATCAGCCAGCTCAAGTCATTCATATACGGTATAATGTCATTAGTGAATACATAATATACGCGTACTTGAAGTTCTGCATTGGATAATAAAAGGACTGAATTCACAAGATGGATGAGATGAGTATATATTTTTATACACTCATCTCATCCATCTTGCTATATAACATATTGTTGATCAAAAATATATAGCATATAAATGCTATATATTTTTGATCAACCTGTTGTAAGCTAATAACGATAATTAATACGAGTAGGAAACTAATAAAAAATGAAACGAGTAAGGGGGATATTAGCCAATGAAGTGGGCGTTTCGTTTCCGCGCTTCCCAGCTGCTGTGAACGAGAGATCATGCAAGTTTTCACATGTATGGGCCGCTTCCACGCATCCACTTAATGTGCGGATACAGCTTGACCGACCACAACGTTGCTTCTTCGCTCATAGTAGAATAAGAAGCCGCTGCTCCCTTCCATTGTCACTTTTTGGCAGTTTCGGGCCTTTCTTCAAGCGAGGGTGATGGAAGGGGCTTCCTTTGGTAAGGAATGTTTATTGCTCTCTCAGGAAAGATTAGAAGGACCAAAGGGGTGGTGCCTCTATGCAAAGATCTTCGCTAATACATTTAACTCACTAACTGAGTAGCAAAGATTATACACACAGGACGGAGTAGATTGAAAGAGGCATTTGAGAGGGATGAAAGAAGAAATTATTTGCATCATGTTACTTTAATGGTAACAAGGAAATTTAATCCATATCCAACGCGAAACAATAATTGAGTACTGGCTGAAGTTCATGATTGAGTGGATTGAAAGTTTTTTTTTCCTAGGCATTCCAATATTGGAATAAAATAGTATCGAGCTACTTACATCCGAAGATATTTGAAGTGGATAGGGCTTTCCTTGCCTCTCGAGAAAAACATGGAAAATCAAAAAGCGCAGACTTATAGTTCCAAGCATAGCGAAAGAACTTGATATGATATTAGATACTTTAGAAAGCTCATTACTTTAAAATTAAAACATTAATTAGTAATAGTTTGCGCATAAATACATCACCCCTGGAATTCTCTTTCCCGGAATACTTTGCGAAGATAGGTGTGCGCTAAAATTTGAGCCTGACATTATGGGTTACTACAGAGCGAATTTGAGTGATCCAGTTTTAAATCCCTTATCCAAACTATTATTCTTTTATTGTTAATATCGCACATTCTTGTAGCTAGTTGTGTATTGTAATTCCACCCACACCAAATTTATCTACGCACGTAATTAAATCAAAGAAAAAGTTGTGAGCGCTCTTCTGAAAGACGCATGCGTTTCCTGGCTTACTTTCGGAAAGAATTAGCAGCCATAAGGAAAAATTAAACAAAATTCCGAAAAGAAGTAAATGACTAAAAACAATTTACGAAAGTTCAAATACAAAAGGGATTGCACTGCCACAAATATATGAGATAACACAATTAAGTCGAAATTGCGATAATTATTAACGTTAATGAATACGCTCCCAAATTTAAATAAATTTAAACAATAAAAACGAAACCATATCATTTCCAAGATGCCATAATTAATTCTTGTCATTTTACCCGATATAGGTTCAGTTTTTTCCTTGCAATCATTTACTGTTTCTGGAATTAAGTGTGGGGAAATTTACTCAGGCAGTGTTAGTATTCATTATTTGACGCATTTTTTGCCATCCTTTTTTAACTTATTTCATGCTGTTAGTTGTCATTATTCAATGTATTGTTCTATAAAAATTACGTATGCTATAAGGAAATGGGGTATTGTGAAGGCAGGCTGGCATATTTCACTGCGCGCGTGCGCATCTTCCTATGTCTTTTCAGCTGATGCTGGTTGACGGCGGTTGGATATGGGACGGCGGTTCGGGCGACTTTAACGTTTAGGACGTTTCCTTTATTTATTTTTTTAAGTCGTGGCCTTTTTTGCAGAAAGTGGTTAGTTGATATAAAAAGGTGGGTAAAACTGCCGCAGACGATCAAGTAAATGATGAATCCGTATGACGAGTCGTCAGTGCGTAGCAACCATCCATTTTTATTCGGTTAGTAATAGTTGAATGAAGAAGGCAGGCTTTGAGCTTATTTCCTAGCTGGTTTCCACGGCATTCCAGCATTATAATTAAATGGCATTGGTCTATTTGCATCCTAAGAAAATTGACATGCATACTGATTCTTATTTAATATCGATGGAAAAAATTCAAACCAAAGAAGCGCAGCCATATAATTCCAGACAGCGATTGCGAAAATACGTCAAACTTTTGACAAGTTTCTACGTCAATGAATACGCGTATAAATGAAAAATACTTATAAGAAACTAAAGGAACTCCGGGGACACGATTCGATCTCTTCGAGCGACGATTCACGGTAATACCCTTTTCTAGAGGAAAAATAATGGAAGATATGTCATTTGCAGCGGAATTATTCCCCGTACTCTGATAAAGACTTTCAATGGATATTTGAGTCCTGGCTTCTACATGGTAGCTTCCTATTACGAGAGATATCTGGTGACTTTGGCCGACAGACCGATCGTTCATCTACTCATTTTCGCTCACAAATAACCAAACGAGAGTCCGAAATCCAACCCATATCCTCTGAAATCCCTAAGCAGGTCAAAATCGTCATTCGGGTGGAGGTTCCCTCTCGGCAAGCGAGTTCGGAAGGAGGGCCGTCGTTCACTCGGAGAGTTTATTGCTCCCCCGCACATCTCCCTTTTCTTCTTACTCACACATCACAAAAAAGAAACCTTACCCCTCCCCTCGGAAATAATCCTTTTCCCAGGTCAAAATTTTCCTTCCGTGGATGGTTCAACTCCCCCAGCTACGAGGAGGGAGGGCTCTCGTTCCGCTTGGAAAGTTTGTTGTTCTCCGTCACAGGGGGGCGTGGTTCAGCCACGATGCCAAATCATCAAAAACTGGGGACTTAGAAATTTTCGGCGGTAAGATTTTTTTGAACAGAACTGTACATTAGTACGTCAAAACATTGATCAAATAAGCTAATAAAGGTATTATTATTATTATTGCAGTGAATGTACCACTCCCCAAAGCAGCACTGTAAAAATAGCTGCATCTTACGATATGGGCTGGCAGAAATGTGGCAATGGAAGGACTTATGACAGCCTCACAGGTAATAGAAATCTTAAATTATGTTTTTATATGTAATTTCATTTCTCTTTGTTATTGTTATGAACACACTAATCACATTTCCTCTGTGCCATCGTGTAAAGTGATGCATGTATTATAGATATTTTTCACATGATTACTCTGCTTAAGATTACCATTTGGACAAAAATTTTGATTCAATTTTCTTTCTTTGTTTAGGCCATGGTTCCATGAACGGCTACAAGTCAAAGAAAATTTTGGCTTTTGGGACTAGGAGTAAAACCTGCAGGAAGTGCAAAGCAGGCCACACAAAAGAAAACCACGACTGCAGAGCAAATTTTGAAGGCAGCGCAAAGGCGATGGAGGCTGATTTAGCAGTTGAATTGGTAACAAATTCTCCATTACTTAAAAATGCAAACACTGAAGTTTCAACTCTGACAGGTGATGAAGATAGTTCAACCATTGCAGCTATCAGAAAGGCTTCGAACTTCTCAATTGTGAAATGGTCTGATATAAATCATATTAAGAAAGGGCTTAGCACAATGCTTTACCAATGTGCAAAATGTCACTAGGTTTTGACTACTCCAGTTATACGGTACTAAGTAAAATGTTTTAGTTATGCCCTGGCTCAAAATAAGAATGATGCTGTGGGGTTGAAAACAGCAATTGTAAATGTTGTCGATCATGGCTTTGGGTCACACGAAAACTGCAGTACATCTACATCTACATATTACCCCGCAAGCCGCCTCAATAGGCGTGTGGCGGGGGGTGATAGGACACCAGCCGCTCAAAGATAAAAAGGAAACGCTCTAATGAAATTACGCCTAGCATTTATTGAAGTCCCTTATTGTTCGGGGGAAAAACGAATTCCCATACCTATCCGTTCGGCAAAATATCTCTCTTAATTTATCGTTTCTATCGGACCTGGAAATATAGTGGGGTTCTAATATGATGTTCTCCGTGTCGCTCTGAAAGATATCTATTCTCAATTGTTCAAGCAATCTAAGCCTAGCGCGCAGCCTCTGAGTCTCTAGCGGTTCCCAGCCTAATTCGTTTAACATCTGTGTAACGCTGTCAGTACGCCCGTAGCTGTTTTTGACGAATCGCGCAGCTTTCCTTTGTATTTTATTAAGTTCCCGGACTAAGTCTTTCTGCACCGGATCCCATATGCTCGCTGCATATTCAAGGTGTGGCCGGACGAGTGCGAAATAGCACCTCTCTTTTACTTTTTCATCCGAAAATCTTCCCACAATACGCTTGACGAATCCTAGCTTCTTCAGAGCTCTGCCACAAATATTTCTTATATGTGCTCCCCACGATAGGTCCGAAGTTATCGTAACTCCTAGATACTTCACTTCATCTGTCGCCTTTATGTTAACACCATCCACAGCATATACATGGGAATAGTTGGACGACTTCCGCAAGATATGTACCGCCGTGCATTTGCTCAGATTAAGTTCGAGTCCCCACTCTTGGCTCCACACATGAACGTTGTTTAAATCCGATGATAGAGTTTCAAAGTCAGAGTGATCACTAATTTCACGATAGATGACAGCGTCGTCGGCGAATAGACGTATTTTACTGCTAATTCGAGAGCATAGATCATTTATGTATATAATGAACAAAAGGGGTCCGATCACGCTTCCTTGCGGGACACCTGATGTCACTTTAACGACATCAGAGCTAATTCCGTCAAGAACTACCTTTTGCTTACGATCACTCAGAAAGTCGCGTATCCAGTTTACTACTGTTTCGTTTAGGCCGCATGACTGTAATTTGTATAAAAGTTTGTTATGAGGTACATGGTGTGGTTATCATGTCAATCCAATTACTTACCTATATAGAGGCCTTCAAAATGGGAAGCCATTACAAGGAGATGGTTTAAAAGAGTGTCTTCGAGGCATTTTTGATAAATATGCCTCAGTTTCAGAAAAAATTGCTCCCTGTGCCTCAAGTCAACAGAATGAGAATTTTAATATGATGGTGAGTAGCAAAGCCCCAAAAATGCAAACATTATGGGGGATCTGAGTCAAATGACTTCCGAGTGGCTGCTGCTGTTAGTCAAAAGAACATAGGATGTAGGTATGTTGTTGAACTGAATGAAAAATTAGGTTTATCTCCAGGGAGAAAAACTGAAATATTCAGAAAGAAGGTTGATATGGAAAGCATGAAACATAATTAGAAGGGCAACGTTGCATTTTAAGAGGAGAAGGTTGATTCTGAGGCAACAGAGAAATGTGACAGGAATCTTTGTATTATGTTAACTTAACGGCCTCTCAAAAAATGGTGTTTTCTGTAATCATCGCTGATTGCCGCCAATCGCAGTAAAAGCAGCACCACTAAAGATTCAAAAATGCATAGGTAATTTGTTGCGTCTCGACTTACCCGGAAATTTCTTGGACAAATTAACCTCTTAACACTAGAAGGACCGGGGTTGTGTGGCTACCTAGAAGGACCATTACCTGTCATTTTGACGGGTAGTAATTATTTTAAATATTTCGTTTATGTTAAAATTAATTGATAACTTCATTAAATATAACCTTTTTCTTTATTTATCAATACAACTGAGTAATTCTTCACAAATCATTTTAGAAAAAAAAATTTAAAAAGAACAGCGGTCAATTTTCAAACTGTTATATAATTATTTTATAGTCTTACTTGCCTTTTTTATTGGAAGGAGTTGCACTTTAACGCATTGTTCATGTGTAGCAATTATTTAGACATAATCTAGCATGGCGCAAAAAGGAAATACATCAATTTTCATTATCACTGCATCTGATACAAATGTACTTTGCGTTTCCTGCACAGGGCCCGCACACATACTTTTTGCAATGTACGCATTCATTCCGGCTCTTATTTTTGCCTCCTCATCCTCCTATTTGACACGTCTTGTGCACATCACTCTTGGTAGTTGCTTGTAGTGGAATTGGCACTGGTCTTCTAGTTTCGACGAATGGAGCCGCTAGTTCCTCTGCTAATTGAAATATAAATTTCCGGCGAGATATTTTTTCCCCAGTGACTTCTTGGTACGTACTGTGTGTTGATAGCGGCAATATCCAATACATTGCAAAATACATGTTCTGGCCACCTGCGGCATCCGTATTTTATGGTATACATCCTAGTCATTTGGTCAAGAATGTCAACCCTATACTTGGTAGTGTTATAAAATGCTACGGTCTCTGGGAGCTTTTTGGGGCTTTTTACATACATCGATAGTCACTGATTGGTGTAACGTACTGAGAAGAAGGACGTTTTTCTCTGATTTACCCTGATAGGAGTTAAGCATGGTGTCACCTGACTTGTAAAGAACCGTTGTATAAAACAATTCCATGTTTTTTAGCAGATAGAGGAACCTCACGTCGAATCATATTCATGGTGCCTACCAAACTTGTTCCTTTCACCTTCAATGTATCCCCAAGTTTCTTAGAGGTAAAGAAATTATCACAAGTAACATATCTTCCTTTTGAATAAAATGGTTGAACAAGACGTGAAATCACGTGCTCTGCAACTGTTTTGTCCATGGGCCGTGACTCATCTTTACCAAGATACGGATACCCGTTCAGCATGTACTTTGTCTTTGCATCTGCAGCAAGCCAAAATTTAATACCTAACTTATCTGGTTTGTTCCTCATGTATTGAATAAATCTACTGCGAGCCTTTCATGGAAGTAGTTGTTCATCAACAGTGATGTTCTCGCCAGCCTTGTAACACAATATGCAATTAGCCACGAAGGAATTCCAGATTGGGGATGCAGCTGCGAATTGGTCAGTCTGCTCCTCGGTCGGCTGCGATCGGTCAGTCATCCCTGCCGCTCACACGACACAAGGAATCGCCGTAGTACAAGGGATTGTACACATGTCCCACTCTTTGGGTTTTTCCAAATGAGGATTTTTCTTCTCCAGGCGGTAACGGTACCATGGGCACCGAACTCCTGCGCCCCAATCCTTCCATTACCCTTTTATCCCTTCCGCCCAAGGGAGACTAGGGATCCCCCAACTGAAAGCATTACAGGTTACAGATTGTACTCATTTATGGTTTTCCCTAATAAGAGATGTCCTTTTTTTCGTGGTAGCGGTTACGTTCTCCGATGACGTCGCTCATGCTTCCACTGCTCTGACCTACCACGCGTCACTCGGTATGGCAGATATGCTACTTATTTCTATTCAAAATGTAATAAGGAATGTTAAATGCATAAATGTGCTAGCTAAAACATCAAAATGGCCAGATGTAATATAGTGTAGTGATTTCCTGAATAAAACACGCGTTACCGTTACAAATAAAATAGAAACGCCTAACCCGTCATTTTGACGGGTGTTGGTCTTTTAAGGTAGACAGGTGGTATAACTCTGTTTCTATTTGAAAATTTTAATTATATTTTAACAGAATACGTACCATAAAAAATAAATAAAAGTCAGAAAAAATTAGGACGACGGAAAAAAAATTGTAGGAAATATGATTACGTAAGTAGAGGTTACCTGTCAAAATGATGGGTCTGGTCCTTCCAGTGTTAAGTCGAGGATTTACTGTATTCGAAGAATTAAAAACCTGTATCGTCCACATTAAAAATGTCATTAAGCGCACAACTATCAACATGATTATGCCCTTCCAGCGAGAAACTGTTTCAGGATCAACACTTTCAGATTCACCACAAATGGTTTTGTAGACAATATTTATATAGAAACCGACTATATCCAGCCATTTGATGCTTTGAAGTCATCAATGCCTCGTCTTGCTCCTATATGTAGTGTGCCTTTTCTTTGAACAAAGCTCCACTCATCGGTGTATAGGTAGGTACCTGCTGCCAGGGGCGAATATAGGTTATCACTTGGGGAGGAGGGGTGGGGGGAGGCCAAGGGCCAAGACTTGCTAGCTAGTGGCGACCAGCCATAGTTTAGGTATCCACACATGTGCTGAGCGCCTCTCTCAGCCTTATTTCGGGAGGGGGGGCGGGCCCTCGCATATATTCGCCACTGCCTGCTGCTCTGGAAGACTGAAACCATGTCTTAAATATTTCTTCAGGTTCATCATACTTGGAATATTTAATGTATTTGCTGGCCTCGGTGGCGGCGGGGTAAAGTCCTCGCCTGCCAAACCGAAGTTCGTGGGTTCAAATCCCACCTGGCTAGGATATTTACACATTTCCCAGGGCATGGTTGTGTGTGTTCGTCCATTCAATACATATCTAGTAATTGGCATCTGCTGTTAGATACACAGAAATTATTATTATTTACGCCCTACGTACCCATAGGCCCACAGTCCTAAGCCCTTTCTCTATACATTTACGGGTTTATACAATAGGAAGGATTACACTACTTCAGATTATGTTTGAGTTATAATATTTGAGACTTAAAAAGGTCACTTAACGAGTTTTACCCTCGAAAACCAAATAATTAAGCTCCTAGAGCCGTTTGAAATTTCAATTTGAAATCCGTGCCGAAAACGTATTTCTCGGCCGACGCCATGTTGATGACGTGGAAAGTTTATGATATCGCTCCTCCTATCCCATAGAATGCATTGCTGGTGTCGGCCACAAACAGTTATAAGAGTCTAAAGTGGTTAGCGTGGCCGTGTGTGTTAAATATGAGTGAGAGAAAATCGTATGTGTACTGTTGTGTGGCGAGTTGTAAATTTATGTCACAGAAAACACCCGAGAAATATTTCTTTTTGGTTCCTAACAACCCGGAACGAAGAAGAAGTTGCACAGTGATCTGAGAGCCCAGTTTTTCTGGTCAAAAACTGATTTTTTTCAATTCTCTGAAATGTCATCATAATTGTCCTTATAATGAAGGTAAATCATTACCTATTTCACGAATTTTCACTGTCGAATGACCCAAATCTAATTAATACTGACAGATACTAGATGGGACCAGGACCCGTTTCAGTTAGGTGTTAGAAAAAAATCGTGTAATATCGGAAGTTCTGGCATAGTATCGCTAGTTAAAGGCTTCATCTATAGGAGAAAACAACTTTGAGGTGCTTCTAGGTGCCATTTTTACAGCAATTTGCATTTTTATCTCGGAAGTGCGCGCAGTGGTCTGTTTATCTGTCACTCCGTTTACGAGGCAGCAACGAGTCATTCTGATACAGTTGTTCTGGAAAATTGTACCAGCTTGCAATGAATTTACTTCCTTTTCCACATGTCTAATTAATAATGACACATTGTCAGTATGCTGCTTTGTGGCGGTAGTGGTTTTGGGTAAGGTAACCGACAGATAAGGTCATTTGCGTCAGGTTAGGAAAGCTGGGTATTTCGGTTTTAGGTAGGCTATTTAGGGAATGGAGGAAGGATGGATAGGAACCCAGCTTCGGCATTAGCCTACTCTTAAATAAAGGCACTAAGAGGACGTTGATATTCAACTTCAGAGACAAATAAATCGCCTGCACAACGAGTTAAGGACGGAAGACCCAGAATATTTTAAAAACTACCTAAAAATGAGCGAAACAAATTCAATTGAGTTAATACATCCGAGGATCTCAAAAAAGGTAGTGTGTTGGCACTGCATATAAGCCAAGCGCAAACTCACAGTGACACTGAGATTTTTGGCAACCGGCGAATCCTTTACGAGCCTTCAATACACAACTGCACAATATTGCTCACAACACCATTTCTTTGTTCGTTCCTAAAGTGTGCACAGCAATTTATGATGCCCTTAAAAACGAATTCTTGAAAGTGAATAAGTGACTAATGCCTACCTTTAATATACTAATCTAAATTCTGCGGCCATTTGCTATTTCTATCCTCAAAAATCTTTAGCAAGTACATACAAATAATACTTGTTCTTGACTGGGTACATGCAACTCCAAGATAAAATTTAGTTTTTGCAGACACTTTGAAGTATTTAGCGATAGCAACTTGTTTTATTGATCATGAATTTGTTTCAGGTACCAACTTCTGCCACATAATGGGAAGGCATAGCGAAAGGCACTGAAATTTTCCCCATTGCATTGGAGCCCTTGATGTAAAACAATTTTCGAGCTGCAAGAACTGACGGATCAACATATTCTAATTATAAGCATACTCATAGCATAATTTTTTAAGGCTTTGTTCGATTTCAGTATAAATTTCTGTTAAATATAAAACGCATGTATGTTGTATAGATGCATAAAATGGAAAACAAAGGATCTGGAATCATCATACGCCAATAGTCGCCAAGACATGGTTTGCCGACAAAAAAATGTCCGCAACCAGAGATTGAAATATTTTGTGGTTCGACTCACTCAATTACTTATGAAAATATTTTATATCTTGAGTTATAGAAGTAATTAAGAACATGAAAAAAATTGCTAGTAAAATTCACCGTCACAGAGATTTGAAACGGAGACCTCCACATTGTCAGGCGAAGACAATAACCACCAGGCTATGATCGACTACGTGATAAAAGGAGAACAAATATAATCTATTCCGTACATGGCCTTTGGCAGGCTTTCGTGCTTGTCGACGGCTAGTCATATTTTGTTACTAAATATTCACTACATTCCTTCTGAAGATCTTATTTGTACACAAAAACAATTATTATTTAAAGATATCCAGTCGTCTCATATGTTGCGAGAAAACTAGTACAGAAGTCGAAATTTATCATAAATTCTTCGACGGTGTCACCTTCTGGCCTGGAAATTCTGCAGGAAATTTGTCTATTAAGTACTTATTGTGCTAACAGTTGACGTTTCATAAATATTAAGCACGATATCAATTATTAATAAAAATGCAGAGATCATTATTGTACGCCTAACTAGGCTAATGAAAGTTCTTTCAAAATACGAGGTGAGAGATTGTCCTTGTTTTCCTTCCGTCACTAGAAATATTTAACCGTCAATTGAGACCATGATATACCTATATACATATATAAATTATTATATTATAACATAATAGCATAAACAAAGTCGCCGTGTTTTTCACCCATATTTTGATTCAGTAGACGACTCATCGTTGAGCAGCCTTCTCAAGTCCGTTCCTTCACTGCCTCTCCGGGCGACTTCATAAACTTTCCACGTCACGGTTGGAGCCAGCCAATAGAAATACGTTTCGTGGGGTGGGCGTGGTAACAGCTCTACGGCGACTTTTAAGGCTGTATATCTCCCGTAAAAATTGATCAAAAACACCAGAATTTGGAGGGTGTGTGTTTTATGCATACTTTATTCCTTCAAATGGTTCAAATTCGATTTTTAATTTTGAGTGATCCCTCCTATTGTGTTCCACGTTTATTATGGTGGGAACTGCCAACTCTGACGGTTCCCACGATAAGAAACGTGCAAGGGAAGCCAAAGCTCCACTTCGCGTTAGCTGAGCCGGGTGGTAGTTGGGTGGATGAGTAATGCACCAAGAGGAGAGGGGAGAATACCAGTGCCAGCTGGCCAGCCGTAACCCAATACAGAAAGGTAATCTGAGAAGATTTCTGAGGGCCTCTTCTCTAACTCGAAGCATCAGAGTTTTCTGGCGGAAAGATGCTATAAGAAGCTAATTGCTCCCATCGGTATTACAGTGTACTCCCGATTATCTGGGCTAATGATGGGGAGGGGACGCACGGATGATCAGAAAACACGGATAATCCGAACTTTCACTTTTATTTCTTATATTTTTCATAATATACGTAAAAAACGATGGACTATCATTTGCGCATTAGATTGTTTCATGGACTCATTGAGGGATTTCTTATGCCGACCGCGTATCTTTTTAGCAGCGATAATGCCATTGTAGGGCCTTTTCATCTCAAATCAGGCAGAAGGTGCAAAATCATGTCAGGTGACCATCACCGATTTCTCTAAAAGTTATATATGTGAAAGCAGTATCCTTATGATGAATTATGATCACTTTACCTCAGCTCAGAACCTAACCAATATAAAGCTATGATCCTTTGAACATTGCTGAGTCAGGCCTCAAAGTAAAAAGTGAAAAATCACATAAATGCTAATAACTAAGGAACCATGGCCCATAAAGCAGTGATTTTTGTTTCATTTTGAAGAAAATGCATTTGTGCACATTATGTAATAACTTTCAAGTGATTTGAAGTAATAATAAACAAATAGGACTTATTTAAACAATAAAAATTAGTCATTATTTAACAATTTATTACTAAAAAAGGCCACCTTTTATTTGCTTTAAATTTTCTCAGTGGCTAGTTTAAATGTTCTGCTATAAATAAAAAAAATAAAAAAAGGTAGTATTTTTATATTTTTTATTTTAAGGCATGTCAAAGATAGGCATGTTTTCGACCCAATCTGTTTATGCACTCCTCTCATACACCAAGATTGCATACCTATGAGGGGAAAAAAATGAAGATTCGTTCTACTTAGCATGCATAATGGATAAATAGTACATACCTGAATCACTGGTTACATCCACTGACTGAATGCAAGTTCAATCTTGTGTACTTCCATGGCGTCAAATGTGTGCAAACGCCCACTGCTACTAACTGGAAACGGTGGATGAGGCAATTTGTGCAGAACATTTTTCAATGGCACTTCACATAAGTCTTCTAATTTGGGCCACCTGAAACCATTCGATGGACCATGTGGATGCATAAATGAGACACTAATGTCATTCTCTTCTAAAGACACTGCAGTGATTTTAGCAATCCACCAGGTTTTTTCGAAAACACACCCAATGAAGTCATTTATGGTGAGATCTTGAATATTGTATGTCTTTATACCTGAATTTGTTAGTGTCACAGCCAGACTGACAATATGCATGGGACTTCTTGTACATTGTATCATTCCCTCCATTTTAGTATCACTAACAGTCAAGCATATCACATTACATTGTAACCCACCTTAGCATTGTCCTCTCAATAACCGAGCATAAAGATCAGGTTACAAAGTAACAACTAAGAATGAAACAATGTACAAGAATTCCCATGCATATTGTCAGTCTGTTATGTGCAGTCATTGAGAAGAGTTCCTCTCAAGCAGTTCTATATTAGCCTCTTCTCTTGCCTCTCTTTATACATTACCACATACCATTGCTCTCCAAAATGTATAAAGGGACATATAGTGCAAAGAGGATTTTTTGTGCAGACTATGAGAAGAGACATAAGACAAAAGTGCTAAAGAAAAATGAGAAGACATTTAAACCAGTGGGGGAGATGTCTGAGAAACTCCAAAAAATATTGCAACATGTGGTCATCAAAGCTAGTGATGAACTCTGCTTGAACTGCTACAAGAAGTATGAAGGCCTTTTAGTTGAACTTGAGTCAAACTGTGATGCCTATGACAATCAGTATTTGCCATTAGAAGACAGTGTGGATATAGTGAATCAGACAGTGACAAGTTTAGGCAGTGAACCAGTGCAATTTGTCTCCCCCCTGAGAATCCCTACAAGAATCCGACTAGATCGAAGGGTTTCATATGGTAAAAGGAAGCTGACTCAAATTAATGATTCCACAAAGGCATTAAGGGCAAAGGTTAGTTTATTGTATGATGTTCAGGATGAAGCTGCTCCCACTGAAATTGATAAATGTGAAACATGTACTTCATGGGAAAATAATATCTCAGCAGCTTTTGATAAAGCGAAAAGTGAAAAATCTATCAGTGACCAAATTAAAATTTTAACAATCTTTCCCACAAGTTATTCCAAACAAGAGATTATGGCTGCTGTTCCAGGTTCAACCAAACATACGATTGACAAATCACGCAGAGCTAAAGGACAGCAAGGAATATGGGCCAATGCTGATGTATACTGTGGGCATCCTCTTTCTGTTGAGCATATCAAGATTGCTCTCTCATTTTACTTGGATGATGACAAAGATTGCTCTCGTCAAAGTCCTAATCAGCGAGATGTGTTGACTGTCATTGAGAATGATATTAAAGTAACAAAAGTAAAGCGATTCATGAGTCGATCAATAAAGGAAACCTATGCCATCATGAAAGAACAACATCCTGAAATAAAAATTGGACTGACCAAGTTCTACTCAGTTAGGCCAAGATGGGTCAAAATTCAACCAGTGCATGATGTTTGCGGATGTATTTATTGCTCCAATTTGAAACTTATATGTAACAGTTTAAGAAATTTGACCAACTCAGTCATTGAAAATGATTATTTATATAAGTTGTATCATTGTGAAAGCCCTAAGGAAGAGTGCTGGTTCCAAGAATGTGGTATGTGTCCAGGCATTGAGGGCCTAACAATGACCACTTTAAGATTGGATGACAAAGAAGATGAAGAAGTGACTTATGGTTTTTGGGAAAAAGGTGATTTGTTAAAGAAGACTGTTTCGATGGAAGCATTCATTGCTGAAGTTCAGGATTGCACCAAGAAAGGTGTGTATCACCACTATATTCGGAAAATACAGAGGGAAGCTATTCATAAAGAGAAGTTGGTTGCACTAAATGGCGTGAAATTGGTGCTTCATTTCGACTTTGCCGAGAATTGGAGTGTGATTCTTCCAGATGAAGTACAATCCTATCATTGGCAAAAAGTGCAGATATCAATATTTACCTGTGTGGGATATAGTGACCAAGGCACGGTGAGTTATGCAGTTATTTCCGATGATTTATCACATGATACTGCACATGCTTTGCTTGGGATAAATAAGATAGAAGAACACTTGTCTAAAAGGAATATTATATGGAGAGATAAAACATATATTTCAGATGGGGCAGCAGCTCATTATAAAAACAGATTTCAGCTATTTGAACTGGGAAAAGGTCTTAACCCGGAAGAAAGTCGTAGGTGGTTGTTCAGTGCAACTGGACATGGAATGGGGCCCTGTGATGGAGTTGGAGGACTAGTCAAGCATTATGCCACAAACTACAACCTGAGAAATTTCAATTCTGGCGAGTATATTCAGAACAGTGAGTCTTTTGTGGAGCATGTAAGAAAATTCTTGCCTAAGATCAAACTTTTGCATTTGCCACGTGATGAAGTAGCTCAATTTAGACAAAAAAAGCATAATGATTGGGCAAAAGTGGCACCTGTACATGGCATCAAAAGCTGTCATGTCTGGGTTGTTAACAGACATGGGACAACTATTGCTCGCTCTGCGAACCACACATGCATACAGGCTGTGACACTAACAAATTCAGGTATAAAGACATACAATATTCAAGATCTCACCATAAATGACTTCATTGGGTGTGTTTTCGAAAAAACCTGGTGGATTGCTAAAGTCACTGCAGTGTCTTTAGAAGAGAATGACATTAGTGTCTCATTTATGCATCCACATGGTCCATCGAATGGTTTCAGGTGGCCCAAATTAGAAGACTTATGTGAAGTGCCATTGAAAAATGTTCTGCACAAATTGCCTCATCCACCGTTTCCAGTTAGTAGCAGTGGGCGTTTGCACACATTTGACGCCATGGAAGTACACAAGATTGAACTTGCATTCAGTCAGTGGATGTAACCAGTGATTCAGGTATGTACTATTTATCCATTATGCATGCTAAGTAGAACGAATCTTCATTTTTTTCCCCTCATAGGTATGCAATCTTGGTGTATGAGAGGAGTGCATAAACAGATTGGGTCGAAAACATGCCTATCTTTGACATGCCTTAAAATAAAAAATATAAAAATACTACCTTTTTTTATTTTTTTTATTTATAGCAGAACATTTAAACTAGCCACTGAGAAAATTTAAAGCAAATAAAAGGTGGCCTTTTTTAGTAATAAATTGTTAAATAATGACTAATTTTTATTGTTTAAATAAGTCCTATTTGTTTATTATTACTTCAAATCACTTGAAAGTTATTACATAATGTGCACAAATGCATTTTCTTCAAAATGAAACAAAAACCACTGCTTTATGGGCCATGGTTCCTTAGTTATTAGCATTTGTGTGATTTTTCACTTTTTACTTTGAGGCCTGACTCAGCAATGTTCAAAGGATCAAAGCTTTATATTGGTTAGGTTCTGAGCTGAGATAAAGTGATCATAATTCATCATAAGGATACTGCTTTCACATATATAACTTTTAGAGAAATCGGTGATGGTC
This sequence comes from Pyrrhosoma nymphula, assembly GCA_963573305.1. Lineage (NCBI taxonomy): Eukaryota > Metazoa > Arthropoda > Insecta > Odonata > Coenagrionidae > Pyrrhosoma > Pyrrhosoma nymphula. Next base: position 150,422,021 of record OY754332.1, read on the forward strand.
ACCGGACACCCCTCTGCCTGATTTGAGATGAAATCCCCCTGTAGTCATATTCCCACTGCTCCGTATACTACAGCAAACCATCTGCAAAGTTGAGCGCCTGCCTGTGATTTATGCGTTAGATGCTCCCCTCGTCTTTATCCCTGCTACTTCAACTCTCCCCACTCCTTTCCTCTTGCCCTTCTCCGATCGCGGTGTAAATTATATCGCTATCAGTCACATGCTGGAAGCCCGGGACACTTTCGTCTCTCTTTAGCCATTTTTCTAAGTTCTCCGCATCAACATTTTCGAATCCTTTCATTTTCGAACCCCCAACTCGGAGTCGTGCACTTCAGTTTCTGAAAGTCCCCAAAAATCACCTTCAAGGTTAAACAAAAGAACGCCAAGAACGAACTAGTGTAACAGGTTTCACTGAATACCAAGCCTGTGACACACCGTTAATTGCATCCAATATTGCCATTCTCTACCAAAATTTCAATAAATTGTCCTCTTCATTGGCTAGCGTCCTGAAAATACAAACACGTGAATTCCTTTTCATTGACGCGATGACGCCGTGATCCATTGGCTGTATGGAAGTGACGTTCGGGGGTAAAAACTTAGTAAAACTTTGCTGCACTGTTTTGAGAGGCTTGTTATGTCACTGATTGCTCTGATGAACTCTTGTTGGTTCTACATGATTCTTAGAAGTTATCTTGACCGTCACAGGGCGCTCGCTCGTATTTCTGGAATTGTATCAGTTGTATTAATTTGTCTGTTATCTTTTGCCTGCTGACAGCTTGTGAGCTCGAGGATTTCCCCCTCCCAGGCACGTTGGCCTTGGGAGTTGATGAGGGTCCATGGTTATCCCTTAGCTTCCCGATAGTGCTTCTGGAGTATCGTATTACCCACAGCTGCTAGATTTATTGCCTGTACAGATTTCTTTACAGTTATTTTTTTTCGATGCGTCCTTCTACTCGATGATTTTCTTCTACTGGGCTAGCCTTTTGAGTTTGATTTTCTTAGTTTCCTCTTGCTCATTTTCTGACCCATTGCGTACTGTTAGGACTTTGTCTTCGGAAATAATTCCACTGTGCATTTATTGATAATCTCTCTGGACTCCTAGATTTCTCTTCTGATATTGACCCCTGCTTTGTTTGGTTATTTATCCCTGGACTTTTATCCATCTCTGCGTTTTACTGGTGGCAGGGCGTTCTTTGAATTACCCGAGCCAACCTCAAAAGTGTTTTGTTCGTTTATAGCCCTGCACGTCATCTTGGAAATTTCTCTCGGCATTTCAGGACTCTTTTTACATTGACTAGTGCTTTGTTTTGGCTGTCTTGCAGCATCCTTGTAACTTAGGCTTTATTTTGCGCATGGAATATCGTTGGCCAATTCTCCACCATCCCTTTTGAGACATTCATTGATTCTACGCGCAAATATAACTGAAGAACAAATGTATTTTTCAAGAAGAGCATTCCAACAGAAGATTTTTAAGTAATTTTGGAATAAAATGAGCGTGGGGATGAATTTTTAGGCAATTTTTCCGAAGATTACTCTGAGGAGGAAGAGGAAGATGCTTCCAAAGCTCAATCTACTAAACCATCTACGACGAGCACGAGCCTCTGCTACAGAAAAATAATTTCCAAGTTCACCTTCTGAATCTGAAGATAGCTCATTTGTCAGATGAAGACGATTTAACGCCTTGTGTAGACTTCCGCGGGTTGATGGATGTGAAGATACAGGTCTTCCGGGTTTTACTCCACGTTGGTCCATCTTTGGACGAAATGTTTCGCTGGTGTTGCAGTCGAAATTCGGCGTTGAGTCAACTACTTCACAACTGCAACGCTGGCGAAACTCGTCCGAAGATGATGGACCAACGCGGAGTAAAACCCGGAAGACCTGTATCTACAAGACTTACCGCCTCACTCAAAGAAGAAATTCCCAGAATTCAGGCGTATACGGATCTGAATCCGGGAATTCATGGATGCGATCCACAAGATTCTAGATGCAAGGCATGTGCTAGCGAAGATTCTGCGATACTAGATTTTCTCCGTTTGTTTTTTTTTCAGTGGATGTCATGAAGTTTATCGTGGACGAAACCATTAATTATCGCAAATATACCAGCGAGAAAGCTCCGGAGAGTGCGTATTCACGTCTCAAAAGTTGGAAAGATACTGACAATGAACAATGAGGTAAACATAAAATGTTCATTGTGAGCATGTAAGGAAAACAATTACGGTTTATAAGGTGGATTTAAGGGGAAAGAAATGGCCTTACGTATGCCTTGCTTGCATTGGATTGCTAAAATCAAAACGTGTTTTTTGATTGAATTTTTTTATATTGACCGCAGAACTATCGACGAAGAGTAAAAAATCACGCACAGATCATCCGCAACACAGATAATCCGTGCACGGATAATCGGGAGTTCACTGTATTTATCATAGAAGCTACAGGAAAGTGCAAGCAGAAGCTACCGGTAGCTTATTAGGCTCCCACCCATATTCTGCAAATCTCAAGAAGCTACTTCCGTAGCCCCAATAAGCTCCCACAGTACCCTCACGAAGCGCGGCCTCCTAATACCCTGCTTAAATATATGTCATTTTATAACGCTTATCTTCTATAATTATCCAATGCACGGGTGTCTTACATTTATTAAATGTGGATTCCTTGTACTTTCACTGGGTTACTTTGTCATTTTCACCATTTCGCCTTTTTTGCAAAAAAAGATATTAAGTGGAGTGACAGAAAACCATATTTACCTTCGGTAAGTAACGTGATTCCAGCCCATAACGGGATACTTATTGGGCTGTGGTCGCATGTATCACCTTTGCATTTCTTTTGAAAGCTACATCTTCGTATATTATTTAAATGATTTGAAGCAACTAGTAATTGACAAAAGCAAATAGCACGAATCATATTGAATCATATCATCGACATGAACCCTAATTCCCGAATATATTTACGAACAATCTTATTTCAATTCGTCAAAACAGCCAAGATGGACGTTGTGCGTTCGTATTCACGAGATTGTTCACGAGATTATGTGAGCAAAAATAAAACATTTTAGAATTTTGCTCGCATGATTTTTAATGCATGGAATTTTTCACTAAAAACGATGCACGAACATCTTCACCGTATAAAACGGCCTTAGAACAGGTTTCACCAGTTTTATCCACGGAAAAACCTCGAGACGAGCTTTCCCATTGGTTCTAAGAATGACGTCACCAGAAATGAAGTTTCCACGGATTAGGTTTAAAAATTTTCTCATACCAGCCTTTCGCCAAACCTCTCTCCACTTCCTATTACGTTCTTGAGAAAGCTCCCGCGAGTTAGAGAATACGGTTGGTAGCCAATTATGGTAGGTTCTTCGAAGCTACCGCATCGGTAAATTGTATCAGATTACTTTTCCGTATTGGTTACATTCCCGGGACCCTGTGAATGGGAGGAGCTCCATGTTTTCCTCTAAAATGGTTTCAAATTACCTTTCGGTATCGGATTTTAGCAGGTGGACGGTTATCGTAAGACTTAGGAGGGCAAAGTATTCTAAACTTCATTGGTTGGTGTTCAACCAATGAGTGCCAATTTTTATCTACTCTGTCCCCATCCGAAAGGAAAATCTGGAGTAACCTCTCTACTCTATCCAAATATTGCTATTGCCGTCTTATCCTTGATGGATGTGGTCTGTTAACCAGCAAGTGGTGCGTTTGCTCGAGATCGCCCTAATATTTGCTCGATTGCTGGAGGATACCATCTTCATTGTGTTTACGGAATGCCCATAACTCGACGGGGATCGGATCCAACTGGAAAAATTTCTGAGCTTTATTAGATTCCACATCAATCGCCAAGAAATTTAATATTTGTAACAACGGATTGGGTGAATACGTTGCGGAAGACAGGTAAGACTGAAAGCATTCTATTTGATGATTCTCTACCAATTTTACTATTACGCCATGAAATTATTTTGCCGTTTAAAATCACAGGACACTGGAGTTTTGAAGCTCGTGTAAGAGCAGCACCTTTTTTCCCAGAAATCGCAGCCGAAAATGAGGGTACGCACGAATTTTTTATCTGCCAGCCTTCAAGCCTCTGTCACGATACGAGTGGCGTGCGGCAGAGCAGTATTGCGGCAGGGCGGTAGTGGCCACGAAACGAGTAGCGAATCGACGACCTAAGTTAAGTTCAGAATCAGAAATGGCAGTACATACTGTCATCAGACAAAACGTTCTTGGCCGACATTTTGCCACAGAATGAGTACAACGGCAGAGCGGCACAAGAAAAATGTAATATCTGGGATTGGCGGCGAGCGGCAGTAGAGCGGCACCTCTGCCGCTCACGTCTATCATGGCTGGGTTCAAGTTTTTTCCATGTCAAACATTAGTAACATAAAACTCAGCATTACCGCTCTGTCGCTCGCCTACTGCCACGCCGCTCGTATCGTGGCCGAGGCAAGTCCCTGGAGTGACCTTGGTGCTTAGCGTGAGTCATCAATGGGAGGGTATCATTCCCTAGCTACGGGGGACGCAGTTGCCTAATAACTTTAATAACTTGTTGTGTGACAAGGCAAGGGTGTGGGGTGCAATTGGGGGACAGCGATTGGCCGCGCGACAAGTGCAAGCACCGGAATTTTCCACCCCCCCTAACTTTCTCATTTTCTATTACCGAACAACTTTGAGTGACTCAACTGTATGCACCTGCCTTAAGCACAACTGAGAGAATTCTGTGAATAATAACATTTGTGCATACGTCAACATAGGTCAGTGTTGTTCCAAAATGAACAAGGGCAAAAAGTTGTGGTCTTTCACGGTAGTTGAAAAAATTAAAGTGCTTTATGTCATCAAAGATGCTGAGGAAGTAGGAAACCAACTGCCGGACTAAGGCCGGAATCGTGCATTAGAAGATGGAGGAAGGATAAGGTTGCACTATTCCATGCCAATAGGGACAGGTCTTTTCGGGGAAAATCTACGAGCTGTGACAGGACATGCGCACGTGTGCCGCCGTACTGCGACGCCCATCTCACTAGTAAGTCAGCCGTTTTTATGTAAATCATGAAATTTTTTTATTTTGTCATTCATCGAAGGTATGTTGGACCATATTGAAATAATAAATGCTTTAAATTCCATAGACAGTTATGATTTCTTTCAAAGTTTGATTTTTTTCAAGTTTTGATGTCTTATTTTGTTGCCTTATCATTAGTTTTTTACGCGGCTGACGCTTGGGTATTTTGCATTTAACGTGTTTGCATTCTCACTCGTCATCGTTTACAGCAAAATATAATATGTAAAAGTTAACCACGTTTTAAAAGGTGACTTACAGTGACTATGACTTGTGCATTAGGAAAACGGTGGGGGGAATCAGAATTAAAAATCAGAGCTCGGTGCGATTGTCCGCATTTACCAACTAAACACAAATTGTAGCAAGGTCGGATTTGTTTTGTTTTAATGAATATCAATTACTCCACTCATTCCAAAGGTCAATAAACAATGAAAGCATTGTAGGGCTAAGGCTACAAGTGAATACTTACCTCCGAGGTCCATATATGCCTATGAAAAATGCCGCATAAATTATAAGGGAATATCGCAAGCGGCTTTGATAATGGTCAAAAATTCGAAGTTAGGCCCACAAAACCTCGCAATAGGAGCAAAAAAAAGCCCCAAAATTTTTTCTTCAACTTCGACACATAAAATGAGGTGTGCACCTCTTACACGCGTTAACAGCATCGTCAATGCATTATCACCTGAATTGACATTGTGACCTCAGTGCATTGCAGACTGCCACGTTTTTACTCGTGGTAATTAACTTGCCCCACCTAACTTCCATCGTCGTTTATCGATATCTAGTATATTCTGGTCACGAACATAGATATTTACTCGACTTGCATCGCAAAGCACACGGAACACTTGGATGCCCCTGTGGAGATGCAACCCACACACCACCACCTCCATACATTGTAACCCCCTACATCGAAGTCATGATTTTTCCGGTCCCAACATATTCGTTGCATGGAGGTTTTACTGTAGTTGGATGAAAATACATTGGAAGGATTCAAAAATATTTGGGACTGTAAGAAAATGTTGTAAATCACGGAAAAATGTAAATCCAGGAATCTAAAAGTGAGGTTTCACTATAGTAAGATTCACGTCAAATTTGATTAACAATCATTGTTATTTTCAAGCACTTTCTGCAACTAACATGAAAAAAAACAGGAGCACACACACATGTGTACTCCAGATAATTGCGTTGCATTTGAGATGAAATGTTAACAAAACAATCAAAATTAGGACATGGGTAATTAAAACTTGGTAATGAATGGGATGCAAGGGTCTGCACACAACTTCAACTTATCATCATGGCTTAGCACACGGATACAATGAAAGTCTTAATAATTCCATTGATTATTTCCTCAACATAACTTGCTCACTGTTTATTATTTGCCCTGCATCGCAAAGGAAGGATCAGATCATGACGTAACCTAGTCTCTCCTAGTGATGCAAACAGCAAAAAACTCCAAAATGCAAACCACTGTACAATGAAGTCATCAAATTTCTGGTCCCGATAGCATCGATATATGGAGCTGTAAACAGAGTACCACCAACATTTCTCAAGTTTTATTGATTCGTTCAACGTATGACCAGGGGCATTATTCACCTAAAACACACAGGGCAAATCCTCTTCAGGAGCACATGAAAAAACTCACACCCACACCCAGCACATGATCTCGTGGATGAATGGGAAATTGCGCTGCCATACTTAGAATTTGATAAAGTGCATAGAACCACAGAGTAATACAGAGTGCCAATGCTTATAGGGATTTGCGAATAACTTTTTGGGTGGCCATGTGTTTCGCTTTTTCTCCGCTAGATGGTGTTGCTGTTATCAACCTGAAAGACTCCCGCTTCCTGTCAAGGTCAAGTCTCCCGCGTAACCTGATACGTCAGGAAAATGCTCACGCGACTCCCCGGGTTCGGTCGAGGCGGCTGAGTTCTGCCGGGAGTGGATGAGTCTTGAATCCACGGTAACGATGATTGTTTCCCAGAGCCTTGAATCCTACTCTGTGAGCGGGCCTAGGCCAGTCGCCCGGCACCAGGGGAATGGCAGCTTTCCGAATGTTTTATTGTCCATCCATCTTTGTGTAGGGGAATGTTGAACCTCCACTTGTTATATTCCGTCGATTTGATTTTTCTAATTATAAGGCACTTAGTTCAAATTGTTCACTTCCCGTTTTAATTCAGAATTGAGTCTGCAGTTATGCCGCAGAAAATGTCCGTCTGCATATATGGTTTGTATCATTCCACTACACCCTTTACCCCAAATTTGAAAGGATCGACAATGGTAAATCATGATGAGTAAGGTGGTAAAAATATAGAATCTCTGACTGAACGTGAATTCAAGCCTTATTTCATTGCGTTTCTTGTAACTCACAACAATGCGATAGAAGTAGTTTGGTGATTATTTATCGTTAAACTTTATGAGTTGGGCAGCGGTATGAAATATTTGTATTGTAAGAGACGCAATCAACTATAAAAAATTTTAACGCCAAGTATTTCGTAATTGGTAAATATTAATTCGATCTGTTTTCCGTGCTTGCATGGAGGATACACCGGCTAAATTTCCACCAATGCTGGTTTTCTATCTTACAAACGATGTCCCAAATAGTTCAAAAGACCATTTTGTTCCTCCAATCTCGATCTACCGACCCGATAATGTTGCGCCTTTCCAGTGAGAATGAAAACGATAACTTTTTAAATGGATCACATCCTTGGTCACTATCACTAGCACTCTTTACTAACCCGGAATACTACAACAAACTTCATATGGCAAATTTTAAGTGCAATTTTTCTCTTTAAATCTGCCGTTTTTATGGTGCCTTCCAAAATAAACTTCGAACCATTTTCGTGAATTCTTTTAAAGTACAATGAGGAACTATCAGTCGTGCCGACCATGCCTTTGTATTGTAAGAAAATATACATGGAAACAAGTTACTGGATTACAAATAACCGAGGCACTTAAAGAGCCGAGTCACTGCAAAATCAAGCATCCGGTCATTGTAAAAGGGAAGGTTGTTGCTCAGTCGGATCAAATCGATGACCGTTTCAGTTTCTTGAGGTTGTGAGTTACAAGGGGAGGAGGGGGATTGTGACAGGAATTCGGGATTATGGGTGGGAAGGTTCCAGGTCGGGTAAGTACTCTCCTATTGGTCTCGACCCCGACGTATAGAGCCTGAAATCGAAAAACGCTGACCAAAACTCATAAATTCGTTATTATTGTAGTCAAAACCACGAAATTTTCACCTTTCATGATCTTAGCTCCTGGATCTAAATTTTATGACATTGAGCTTGTAACTAATAAGGGACCTATTTTAACAAAATAGTGAGAACCGTAAAATCCATCTTTTCTAACATTAAAATTCTGGTATTCCCGCTGTATCAACAGTGAGGAAGTGGATCGGAACATCACGATATTTGACGGGATTTAACGACTCTTTTTTCCGTCAGCTGAAGCTGAAAGTCTCCGTAATGTCGGATGTTAGCAAAGAATGCGTAATTTTATTTGACGAGATGTCCCTGATGGAAAATTTAGAATATTCAAATTCCCTGGACATGATTGACGGTTTTGAATATTTAGGGCATCTGGGTAGGAAGAAACAAGTGGGAAAGTATGCATCCGTGTTCCTCATCAGAGGTATTCATCTAAACTGGAAGTTGCCTGTAGGGTACTTTATTTCTGAGCATGGGCTCATTAGCTCCAATATACGGAAACTCTTATTGTCCTTGATTGAAAAGTTGTTAATGGTAGGCCTGCATCCCAGAGGATTCATTTGCGACCAAGCCAGCACCAATAGAAAAGCAATTAAAGAGATGGGGGTTTCAGTCGAAAAACCTTATTTTCAGATTAATGAAAATAAAATTTATTGCATTTTTGATGTTCTTCATCTTTGAGAGTCTTTGTCTTTGAAGTATTTGAGAAATAACTTCCTGAATAGTGATTTTGTTCTGGAAGGAAAGACCGTTTCCTTTGAAATATACGCCAGGTTTATCAGAGCGATACATCCAGCTCGACAACTAGAGCTCTGTGGAAACTGACTAGTGCACACATTTGGCCCAAATCTTTCCAGAAAATGTCTGTTAAGCTGGCTACTCAAATATTCAGCTATTCCATTTCAGCTGCTATTCGCATAAGCCACTCCACTGGAGAGTTAAAACGTCCATCAGCACTTCCAACTGCTGATTTTATAGAGACAATAAATAATTTATTCGATGCCTTAAACACCAAAGCTTACTCAAAAAGCTCTAGTGATTTCTGCTTGGATAAAAAAAAATGCTCAAGTTATAGAGCTGCTTCGGGAAGGGCTGAGAATTATGAGCGTCATTAAGAAGAAGGACGATCGGGTGGTTCCTTCCAAGCTCAATGAGTAACATTTAAAAGAAATACCTGATAACGATTCCAAAGACAAACAAATGGGTATGTACCTACTAAAAATGGGAAATGAGACAAATTTTTAGACGCCACTAATGGTTTTAGCCTACCACCGACAGCTGCTGTTGAACGTTTTTTGTATGAAAAGGAGAATAAATCGGAAGTCACTTGGCTGCGGCCCGGGTGGTCCCGGGTTCGATTCCCAATGAAGCCTCTCTGCCCACTCCCACCTAAAATCCTCGCGGTGATATTTTCTGTCATAACTTCGTGGGAAATTGCAAGTGGCCAGGGAAAGGAACTGGCCCCCCTACCCTGGATGTGAGAATTTCTCACGCCAATGGCTTAGTACGGAGTGAGCTTTACCCTCACCTATCAAAACAAAGCTTTGGGTTGAAATGCGGTGAGCGAATCGGAAGTCGGCAAAAAATGCTTTTATATATAACGCTGAATAAAGTAAAAGAAAAATACATTTTTTCATTGGTAAAACCGCACCTCGAGTACTCCGCTAGTATTTGGGATGCAGAAAATAAAGACTTCATTCGTAAATTTAACAAGATACATAGGTAAGCAAGCGACCTTCGTCAGTAATCCCTACGAAATATCAAAAAGTGTCAAGCGGCTTTAGAAGAACTTGGGTGTAAATCTCTGATGATTCGAAGATTACACGCCAGATTAAGATCATTAGATACATTCGAATCGACTGAGTTCCTGACTGTCACGGTAGGTATAAAGTTATTTCAATACTACCTCTGCGATTCAGACGCAAAAGTGACAAAATTAGAGAGATAGACTGTCGAACACAGTGATTAAAAACTTATTTTTCCCACAAACCATTCACAACCATAATAGAAACACTATTTACATATAAACGTCATCCAATCATCCCATTCCCCATCCAGATCCCTAAACGTTTTCCCCTTTTGCTATTACTATTGGTTCCCTACACCCCCTGCCACACGCCCTTACGTCGGATTGCAGGGGGATATGCAAATATTGATTCATTCCGCCGTAATCACAAAAAAATATTTGCCTCCATACCCAAGTTAAACATGTTTCAAGTACTTCAGAGTAGGGCGGGAAAACGTTTAAATGAGTACTAATGAATAAATTAGACAATTATCTATTATCAATTATTATAAAATATTCTACAATTCTATTGTTTTGAATGACAAACATGCGCATGTACAATATCAGAAAGTTGTAACCTGAAAATTGTAGATGATTGTTCGTCAAAGTCGTTTACAACGTCGAAGAATAAATTCCGAAAAGTTTGGAATCAAACCCTGTTTCCAACTGTGGGAATTTATATTATCTTCCCGTGATTTCATTTGCACCTTTACAATCAAAAGTAATGTCAGCAACGTTGGCTAATTGGTTGGGCAGCGAATTCATATCCTCAAAATACCGAAAACCTTCTGTAGTTCCGTTTCACCAGTGGGAACAATTTAACATCGATGGCATTTTCAGTCATTATTTTATTAAAATACTAATGGAAAACCACTAAACAGCACCCAAGATAAAGAAGTAAGCAAGTAATCTGGAGCCATAAACTCTATAGCGATAGTAGATAAGCCTTCAACGTAACGCTTAAACCTGAAAATTCTCTTACACATACGACTCAACCGCAAACGTTGACGTTTTTTCGGAGCTTTGCCGAAGCTGTCTGAGCTCTCGGAGCTTCTCGGCTTCTATCCTCCAGTCCGACGTGTCAGCAGTTCTTCCCCCATTATCAATTCAAGTCCTATCAGTTTCGTTGCGGGATGAATGCGGAGCGAGACACGCATGGGACGCAGCGAAAAGGGATTCGAATTGCGCGGCTGAGGAACCGACGACCGTAGTGACATCTATGCAACAGTTCCGAAACTACGTCAAAACGTATGACGCTCCTGAACATGGAGGTTAGCCCTCTCATACCTTACTCTATGATAGAACTAACTCTGCTGTCAGCTAAAACTCATGACATACAATGGAATTCTATCAGTACATCTAATTATAAAGTGAGAGCCATAAATTCCTTGGTTCAAAATGAACCATATATTAACTGTAGCAAATAAAAAACATGTAATCCTACTGCTAAGATGCTTGATGCCTCAGGATTTAAGGGGATAAAATGCAGTTAATGGTTTGAGGCGTAACTTTATGGAACTCCTTCATAATTGAAAAGAAAAAACTTTGTTCGTCCCACATAAATAATTTTATTGCCGACCTAGGTTTCTGACCTGATGATGTCGCCCAGCGACAAAACCTAGCTCAGCAATAAAATTATTTATGTGGAACGAACAAAGTTTTTTTCTTTTCAATTAAAGAGAAAAATGCATTAACTGTGACATTCTAGAAAACCAGCTTCCGAGCAAGAAAGTCACCATTCCCTGAAATAGCTGATTTCATAAGTGGCATGGCTAAGTGCAGGGAAAAAACTGTCCTAAGAAATCAAAACTAACACACTGATTTATTACAAGAGTAGAATAATATTTTTTTTCTCCATTAAAGCAGCACAATATGGTAGAATTATTATTAAGAATATACTTCTTGAACATTCCCCAACTGAAACTGATATAACACTCAAATGAATCAACACAATCAATTAAGTCTGTTTTAACACCCACTTTGCTGCTCAAGTAGCCAATGTCTATCAATGAAGTTATTAGCTTCTGCCTAAATAATGACAATAAAATACTCAACACTGTAATGAGAAAAAATGTATTGATAAAAAAATTGATTCAGAATGTGTACCAATAGCTAAAGTGAAAGTAGCCCTTACCCTGGAGTCCTGGGACACTCTTTGGACCAGTGACCCCCACGACCACACCGATAACATTGTTCAGGATCCCCCATTCCAGGTCGATGCCTCACTTTGCTTGTTGACACTTGTACCTTTATTGGCTGACCACCCACAATGAATCCATTCAGCTCTTTTATTGCCTCATTTATGTTGTCATTGGACAATAAGTGCTGAAAGAAATAATACCTCAATGTTTAGTGAGCACATGATAACTATTAGGAATAATTCTAAATTATAATTAAAAATAGAATACTCACAACAAATCCATAATTTCTCACAATATCACACTCCACCACAGTGCCAAATTTGGAAAAGAGCTGACGAACCTCTTCAGCCTTCGTTTTATCTGTTAAGTTACCAACAAATATCTTGGTAGTAGGTGTGTGTGGCCCTTTACGGCTGGTTGCTGCTTCAACTTTCATGAGTTGACCATTCAAAACATAACCATTTAAATTTTGAATAGCATTTCGACCTGCTTCTTCATTTTCCATATGCTGAAAAATGAAATTACGTCCAGATAAGAAAAAACCATACGTAATATATGGAATAATACATAAGAGACTTGATTACAGGCAGCTAGACAACTAAGAATAAATACATTTCATAATGAAATAACTTAGTAATCCCATAAAGCTCTCACCACAAAACCGAAATTTTTCACAACGTCACACTCGACTACTTTCCCATACTTCTCGAACAATGGTCTCACATCTTCAATCGTTGATTTGTCGGAAAGATTTCCCACGAAAATTTTAAATGTTCCTACACTATTCGCACCCGGCATTGTGGCTCAGTTATTGGTACCTGTAAGTGTTCAACAATTATTTGGTCAGTAGCGTCAGATTTTACCACTTGTGTCACGATATAATCGATAATATAAACAATGGTTATTGGAGTGCTGGATTTCAGTCCCCGAGCATGATATTTAATTCAAGAACTGATAACAGCCAGTGTACACTAGAAGTTCATCATGGAGGAAATCAGAAAAACCAAACCAATGTTTCGCAAAATAAGGCCTTCTGATGCCCTCAGCTTTACAACATCTCCCAAACAAGAAATAGATGTCACATGGTGAACGAGCTCTAACAAATTTATTTTAGATTACCACTAACATAGATTCATGGCGACCTCGTATTCTTTAGTGGGTCATGCATAAATGAAACCCCCACAATTTAAAGGGAATTATGAATAGCAATTATCGGGGCATGCTCACATACATTCGATGAAAATACATTGTGCTCAGACCTAATGCCGACAACTTGAGGTGTTACAAGCCGCGAACTTGGGCACCCGGCTACCGAGTTATGCATACATATTAATACAGAAAAATGTAGAAACAACGTAGGCCAAACACTTATTCAACCAGCATTAGAAAATAGGCCCTTATTAATCCAGTGTAATTATTACAAAAATGTTAGTATCAAAATGGCGGCCGGCTTACATCGTCGCCCGGTGGGCCCACGTTATGTCCAAATATAATTCCTTGTGAAAACCTACATAAATCACTGAGTGAGATAATAACATATCTATAATTACGGAATGAAAATCACAACAACAGTTTTAAAAATATAAAACAACAAGGTGAGTGTGAGCATAACTTCCCCGGGCGACCACAAGTTACACGCATTGTATACAACAACATCCTTCAAATATTACTGTTTCCATGAACTCAAATTTAATTAAAGTGAAGCACTCAAATAACAACTACACTCAACAGGAATAACTTACTCAGTAAATTATTGGCGTTACCGGCAATAATTTCTTGATTCCCAATCGACCGTGGATGGCGTCCTCAGGTTTACGAGCTTCAGCTTAGTAACAAAATTTAACACCAACGGCGCTAAACTCAAACTGACTGAATATTTAAATTTGGCAGCGAGGGGTACCTACGTTTGTGATCTGCGTTATGATCGCATGAATACCCCAATACTCTAGCTGTGAGTATCTAGAGGGTGTTAATAACCAAAATTAAGAGAATCAAAATGATTTACCTCATCCGGATGTAGAAACACTTGTACACACCAAATTGTATCAGTCTTCTACGCTAAGACTTATAATGTTCGAATTTCCGTGAAGGTTGTTGCGACGTAATAGGGATTCTGTTTCCGCGACTTTGATTTATCAAGCAAGACTACACATTCAAGTCCCGCATTAATGGAGGGGATAATGTTTGCAAAAATCAACTTGAAAATCCATTTGACAAGTTCAGAGGATACCGGGACGGGGTTTGAGGGATTTTTCCTCTAACATTTCCCATCATTGGGAAACCATGTTCAACTTAAATAGCGCGCAGGGATAACTGGCGAACGTATCTCTGTAGATTTGGATTCCCATTCTGTCAAATGATTTTTTTCACAGTGAATTTCCACACGCTAGTGCCATCCAATATCCACACGCGTGACTTTGAGTAGTGCTCTTTGTAATATCCCACAAAGAATTATTATTTTACTCAGGTAAAAATATCTCTTCTGCAATTCATTTGAAACTGGTTTGAAACTCTTTTAAACGCAATAAACTCATCTTCAACTGATTTTGAACTGATTTTCACAGGTTTGCATCCCAATTTTTAGTGTCATGCTCATTTGGAACCCATTTTCACTCAATTTTGCAACACATTATCAAACTATTTTTAAACTGATTTTCTGCTAAACTGTTATGCAACTGATTTTTATTTTTTTAATTCTTATGCAACCGATTTTCACTCAATTTTGCAACACATTATCAAACTATTTTATTACTCATATTAAATAAAACTGTGAGCAATTGCTTTTTACTTAAAAACTATTTTGCAACTGATTTTCCAAGCTGTTTTTCAAATAATTTTCCCTAAATATTCTTCATCTGAGTTTGATAATCACATAATATAGGTATACCTTAAACAAGACACTGACTTGAAACGATTTTATTTGCTTAACCTTTTGATACTGGTGTCTCCATGTTTTACAGCTGATGTTGAATTTATTTTCAACACTTTTCCATATAACTACAAACGACAATATGTAATTACTCCCCTAGCTGCTTTGTAAAATCAACGTGTCATTTTTTAATTTTTTTTAAATCCACCAAACAAATATGGGTTTTCAGAATATAAAAGAGGCCTACTGCTTTTTCCCTGATTAACTACTTCAATATTACCTAATAATGTGGTAATTTTGAATCTGCCCATAACAGCGATGAAGCTCACATTCACTACATTTGTCAGTTTGGGTTGGCAAACAAAGCTGCCTCACTAGCCTGACAAGACCGTCCGAGAAGCGGGCTCAGTCAGAACACTTTTGGAGCCAGTATGATATCTTCCGATTAGGCAAACGGAGCAGGAAAGTAATCTGTTAGGCAAACTCCATAGGAAACGCTCTGAGCCCAATGTATTAAGTTACAGCAGAGGAAAGTCAGAGAACTCATCTCCGATTGAGAGTAATGAACTTCTATATCCAACAATACCATCAAGAAACACTTAACACACACAATTGTCTATAGCCTACCTATTACATGGCATGGTTTCACTTCCAACCTATGAATAAGCAGTATTTAATTTGAATATGCATGCAATGTGCCACCATTTGTGGTAGCAGTTCACATGTCATTATTATAATTTCATGTTTCAACCTTGTTACAGTGGAATAACTACCGATTTATTTTCAGTAGCCATCCCCTGAAACGAGATTCTTATTCTGGAGTAGGATGTCCCAGGTGCATCCTCTTCACCTATGGACCCTCTCCCTTCAGTGGGAACTCTGACCCTGTTCCTTTTCCAAAGAGGAAGAAAGGGAAGTTGGAGAGCAGGTCCTCTAACATATGAAAATGTCTGAGAGGAAAGTGGGGGAGTGGCTGGTGGTTTCAGGCAAAGTTGGTGTAAGAGTACAGTCGTCAACGGGAATGGGAGGAGAGGGAAAACAAGAAGTTCCTGGAGGCCCAGGAGGTGATCTTGATGTGCTGTAACTGCCATTAGGAAGATTCACCACAACTCATTTTATGACACATGTTTAGGGCATAACATACAGAATGCAGTAATGGAGAAAGGCAAATATAGTGTGGTGAAGTCAAAATAAGAAATCCTAATCACTCAAGCATAGAAAATGAAATGCTGTGTAGTATATTCTTTATTAAAACTCAACGGAGTTCACTCGCTTTGAGCAATACATTTTGTTATCAATGTTTGATGACTCAAGACTTGAAGTTGAATCAGTTTGCTTTTAAATCTTTCACAACCTGTTATTTGAAAAACAAAAGGATTATTTGGAATCCCTGTGATAGGAATTTTTTTGCAGACTCCCACAATTGCAACAGATTTACTCTCACATGGGCATACAGATAAGCAACAACAAAGTTTAAACTTAACAAAGATTTCAACAAAGCACACTGACATGTCTAAACACATTACAAGAAAGGAATTGAATTTCCATAATTGGGCAATGTTCCTTGACACCATCATATGCCCATTAATTTTTATGCGCTCAAAGGTCCATACTTTTGCATAGCCATCGTTGTAGGTGCAATTTAATGCAGGGCATGATGACGATAGGAAAGATGACATATGTTTCACAATATTTAAACCACCAACTATGAAAGTATGCTCATCAATCTCCTCATTCTCACTGGTCTTCCTTGAGAGTGACTCAACATATTTCCTAGTATCCGAAGTCTCTGGGATGCTTCCAACAAACGTGGGTAAATTTTCTATTACCGCAAAGGATTCTGCAATTTTTACCTCAGCATATTTCGTACCAGTCACTAGCCTTTTCATAACACCTAATAGAGGAGATTCCATTGGGAAACATGATGTCTCATAGCCTGGACCCAGATTCCTGACATTGTCAGTCTTGTGTAAAAGGTAGTGCATATTTGCTGACATGAACTCTTTGCCGTACAGCTCTTCAAATTTTCTCACAAATTGTTGAAGTTATAAATCAGCCTTTTCTATGATGACTAAGGAAACAGTGTCCTGATTTAGAAGGTACATGGCATGAACTAGCAGAAAATAATGCTCAAAATGAACTCCATCCATGATTTAACATAATATAGGCACTGAGAAGTAATAGAACCAGCTTTTTAACTTGGATGTTGAGTAATAAGAGAAGTGCTTTGTAAAAGTTCTTGGGGATCAGGTAATGAATGATGGTGGCTTAAGCTTGCTGAGGCGTTTAATCAACTATTGATACCTTTTGGTATAAAGAAAAGTTCTGCTGCCTGTACTTTGGTGAAAATAGTAGTTGCATCATTCTTTTGCCACCACAGCAAGCAAAAACACCATGCACATGATCGTCTGAACCCTACACCACTGATGAAATCAGCAACTAATTTCGAAAATATATTTTCCCCTTTGAAACCACAGACTGGTCTTCCACATTTCTTAGCTTCAGAACAGTGGATTAGAGACACATCATGAGTCCTCAACTCAACTAGGTGTTCCTCAAATTTAAAACAAAAAGCTCGCTTATTTCCTCCCTTTTGAATATAGTTTCCCCCTTCGCAAGACACTTTATACAACTAAAGAAACCATTAAAATTTTTCATTGAGAGTAATAAGGCTCTGGCTGGTAAGTCAGCAACGGCTGATAATAGAGGACCATGGACCTTTTGAATATTCTGAATATTCCCTGAAGGAAATTTGAAATAAATACCATTTTTTAAGGTCTTAAAGGAAATATATAGGCAGCGGAACATGGCATTGAAATTTGGTTTTGATGATATAATTCAATAGAAAGTTCAAATCCTTTAAAAATAATATTTTGTGGCAAATATCTTTGGGAAAATGGAAGCTCATTTATTGTGAAAAACAGGGGCCAGATAGATAGTTTGGAGGACCTGTATAGCTGAAAACCATCTGTATAAGCCATCATTGTGAAATCGTATGGAGTCCGTAATAAGTTCTTAACCATATGATAGAGTGACCCATCTGTGATATGCTGCAATCCATTAATTTTATTCCTGTGTAATCTCATAGTTAAATTTGAAACAAAGTCTTCCCGCTGAAACATTTTTTGCAGTTGGTTTTTTAAGGGAAAGTTTAGAAATTCGAAAGAGGTTTTACTATGTATTACATTCTGGGCAAAACTTATTCATTGGTATAATGCATTCACAGGTGTTGCACCAATTCACAGTTCTGAAATTCAAGTTGTTATGAGAAAAGAACTTCCTCAGCACAAACATTAACCTGACAACTTTGTTGGTTGAAGGTAAATGAAAAATTAGTAATTTTATTATGCTATTCGTGGCAGAGTAAGATAGTTTAAAATGTAAAAATAGAGACATAAGCATAACACAGCTTTCGAGCACAGTTGATTTGGAGCCTCCGTAAAATTTCTCAAAGCCTTCTTCAAATTTGGGAACATCAGCAAATTCTTCCTCTTCCGGTGAGTCATCGTCAAGAAAATCCTTTTCAGACTGGGAGCTCCATTCATCCCTTGAATCACTGCCAGAGTCAGAGCGTAAATCATTGCAGTGAGATCCAGTTTCGTTGGGAGTTGCACCTGCACATGAAATTTATCAAGCATTTCAGCCAATTGCTCAGTTGAAATTGAAATGAAGTTTGTACTAACATCCTGCATTACAAAAATAAAGTGTTGTATCATATAATGTTACTCAATTAATTTTCAAATTTTACCCTATAAATGTTGGATTCCTAAAAAATGCAATTTTGTAATAATTTAAATATGAATAATACTATTCACCCGACCGTGTTTTCTGTGCCAAAGAGTCTGGTACTCGCCACACACATGTTGCAGACTCTTGTACGAGAGGAAAATTCTATGTGCTAAATAATTTCAATTGGGGAAAATTCATTACAGGAACTTAGCCATGATTTATATTAGTTCCCCCCAGGGCAAACCCCCAGGGCCCTGTGCAGCAGATATTAAATTATATATATCAACAATATTTTTTAGGGGGTACATGGCTGGCTATGTCTATGGGTAGCTAAAGAACTGTCCTCTCAGTACAGGTGCTTGGGTTAAATTCCCACCTGCAGCAGAAATTATTCAGAGCTTGTTGCCCCCCTATTTGCAAGCCAAGATGACAGCAAATAAGGTCCAATGCTCTATTATGTAGTTGAATTAATGACATTTTAAGCAGTGGGCCCTTTGGTGCCTTTTTTTTAGACCAGGTTAATGTCAATGCTGTTTCCTAACTGCACTAAGCTCCATAAAATACTCTACCTAAAAATTGAAATACCCACTTTTCCTAAAATTGAAAAAATTACATTAGTTGTCTGTCACCACAACCAGCTACTTCAGAGAACTTAAGAATTTTCACAGGGACATGTGCTCTCTCAGCATTACAATTTTACTTGTATTTATGGCTGTGCAGGTTTCAGGGGAGGGGGATAGTTATAGGTGGGGGTGGGTTCATGCCTCAAAGAAAAGTCTCAAGTGTCCTCTTTGGGAGACTACATATGACCATCGCCTTCCTCTCCATCCTTGATCAACTCTGTGGTGTTAGGCCCCTCTAAAACATGATCCAAAGTAAGTTATAATGTTAATGTTTTCCATGCAGTCACAGTGGGACCCCAATGCTACAATTTTGGCCCTTTATATTACCAATATTCTCTTCCAGGACTATGGGAATACTTATGTTTATATATCTATAACAAATGATAGAGTCAAATTAGGAATATCAGCTGGCAGTTGCAATGGCTAAACAGCCGATTGTGACTCCTTTATAATAATTAATACATCCATACCTTCTAAATTGAACACACAACTCCCAGCATTGAGGGAAACATTTTGAACTGGGATATGCCTTAGGTTCCACTGTGTTATTGCCATTTGAATCAAAAAAAAGCAAATTTTAAGCTTGTCAAAATTGTTAAAAATAATAATGAAATAATTCTAAACTTTCTCCTCATGAACAAAGTTTAGTTGATAGCCTTTGCTACAGAAAAATGCACCAAAAAATGGAGAATGCGGGGATATTATTCAAGAAAAGCATGCTTAATGCTTGCATTTAACTTACACGTAGATAATTGACATCAATGATTAGCATCTATGCGGTCTTCGCAGATAGAATGCAGATCTTCCATACAAGGATACGAAGATTTGAAATTATGTCTCACGTCATTCTTAATATTAATCTTCTCGTGTTTCCTTTTGCCCCTCCAAATCGTTGTTCTTGATGTTCCCTCATATTTTCGCATTTTTTTAGTTATCACTATTTTCTTGCTTGCGCTGCTTATCTTTTTTTAACTGGTTTAAATTAATGTCGTCTCCTTGTAAGAATCAAACTTACCACCATCAATATAAGACGACGTGTCGAAACCTAAGTAAAGTCAACCACTTCTTTAAAATGTTACCAAGTTTATTCCGATATTATATTCACTTTTTTGGTATTCAGGTATTAAAATATTATTTTATTGCAATAGTTATCTCTGTACATGTATTAAACTACGTATCGAGAAGAGAGCTTGACTCAAAAGTCTCACGGGCTTTTCACGTGACGTCAGGGTCACGTGATCCATCGCCGGCGACAGTTCTGGTAGGCAAAACAACGTGTTGGTGGGCAAAGGCAATTGTGAATATTTCTGTTTTTTAAAGCGAATATATTGCCCTCGATATAGTTTTTGTGTTAGTATTCGTGCTAAAACAAAATGCCAACGACAAGCACGGAGTGCTTACGTCATAGCCCTAGTAACGCGCGGTAAAGTTGTTTATTCTTTCTGCTCGCTCATCGTTTTAGAAATTCCGTTACTAGGTTGGCGACTTCGGTAACATTTGAAGAAGCAGGAACAGTATTTTTAGTCTTTACTAGAACGAAATTTACGCACTCGACCAAGACCTGAGCCTTAATTTTTGCGGTTTACTCACATCGAAGATAGAATACGAGGATAGCTCCGCAATTTCGTGGGATTCCTCGGCCTCCGAGTCGTCCACAACAGGATCGAGGAGAGGTAAAGCGAGGGCCGTTAAGGTCCCCGCTCTACTGTACTTCCCATCAGACGAGTCAACGCACATCAAAGATAATATTTTTAAAATTATTTCTGGCATTCCTTATAAAAATAAGGAATATGATATACATTGCGCTGGAGAGGAACAGAAAGTTCTGATCGCAAAAGTAGGGGGTAAGTACTAAGGAGACGATACTTTCGCCGTAATCACTCGCCATTGTTACAAATTATTCCCTTAATGCTTGACTATAAGTGGGTGTAAAAAGCGATTTCGTTCATTTAAAGGGTTATTTATTTCAGGCTCAGTAACTGACTGTAAATAGGCGCAGTTGAATTTAAAAAAGTTGCTGGGCAGCAATGTGACCCTGGAGGAAAGTCTGAACCTCTGCGATATGCCAGACGCGGTTATAAGGCAGCGCATTAAAGAAGAGAGAGTAAAAAAAACAGGATGCAAAAAGGAAAGCCGGGAAAACATCGAAGAAATTTGTGTCACTGTTACATAATACTCCTTCCTTGAATGATGAACAAAGGCCGACAACATCTACCGGAAATGGGGCTCCACAACTGGGAGGTGAAAGTAATTTTGCCTACCCAGATTTTAATTATGTCATTAGTCAGGAAGTAAACCCAGCCCCTAATATTGAAATCATCGAAGTGCCTGCGGGGATGTTGGATAACGAAATAGAAATGCAGGAGTGCGCATCCGGTAAAGAACTACGTATTTTTATTTCGCACTATTTTCATTTCATGTCAATGTAATGGCTTATTTAATCTCAATATTCTCCCATATTTTTGCAGACTACGGAATATCTGGGGACTTGGAGACAATCAAAGGAAAAAAAGCAGTTGATTAAAGAAATAACTGCAGGTAATGCATCACCTTTTCCGTATTTAATTTCTTCGAGTAGTTCATAGGTTCGTTGAATGTGATCGGCGTAGGAGTTATGGTTCTTATTTGACAACTGATGAATCAAGTAGGGTCAATTAGTTTTGTGTGTGTTCAATTAGCTGTATTGGGTCAACGCTGAGAACTATGACCGCGGTTCATCAGTAAATCAAATCGCGTAGGGCCGCTTTCCGACGATCCGACTTTTCGCCCTGCACCGTTAACGGCGCACGGCACCGGGACTTAAAAAAGCTGCTAAATATAGCAATTTTATATGGATGGCACTTTTCAGAAGTGACTTTTTCTACTTTTAGCAAATGTTATATAAACTTGCTAAATGTCATACAAATTTGCTATATAGCAGGTTTTTCTACATAGTGCCAAATTTTTGCCAATAGGTCGGCGCTGCAATCGAGCCCGTCATCCACCTTGTCCGGCAACACCGGCTGGCGTTCATAGGGGAAATCTTGAGGTTGTGACAGTGAAATCGCTGTAATTATAGGAATTTTGGTTTAAGAAGCCATCGAAGCATATTCATTTATTGCTTCGATTCGTAAATCATTTTGTAAATGTTAGGGGGCAATTATTTGGCATAGGAGTTGAGCAATTGGACTTTTAATTTTCCGTTGTGTCCACGCCGCAGAGTGGGCCAAAATCCAAAAAAGCTGGCCAAAAGTCGAAAAATGAAGTTCGCGCAAACCAACCAAAAACAGCTGATTTATTATTAAGCATATGCTCTTTAAGATAGGGTACTATACAGAGCATTGACTACGCCGTGAAAATTTTTACAGCTGGTCAAATTAGAGCATGTCTGGGTGATTTTGGCGACGGAAATTTTTCCGTGGAAAATAGCTAGATATAAAGCTTTATCAAAGAGTGGCTATTTATAATATTGGTTTTAAAGTATTTTGATCGCCTAAATTGATATTTATTGCATGAATGAAGATAAATTTTGTTCTGTTTTATTTGTATTTTAATATTTTTATAATTTTTCAAACATTGTGCTGTTTTTTCATTAAATTTTATGTTTAACGTTAATTATCGTTTTTATCGACATCAGGCTACACGGAGTTATTTGCACTGTGTGGTAGATAAAAGCATATATAACAATATTCAGAAGGAAATTTTTGCGATAACTTGCGATTCTAATTTTAACAACCATTTTTGTTTAAAACCACCCCGGCCACTTTGGCCACAGTGGCGGCCACTAATGGGGTCTAAGCGAAGAAAGTATATAATTTCCGAGTACAAAGACGATGGAATGCCAGTTCAATGACATTGGTAATTTGAATAGATATTTTATGAATTTCTTTTCATATTGATTTTTTCACATTGTAGGTACTTAAATGGCTAAATTCAATGTAAATCTAGTCGCAAATTGCAACTTCTCGCAACGTTGGCGACTGGCGATTCTACGATGAGGAGATCGTTGGGACGTTTCTCAGCAGAGTTATGGGATAAAAAAATCTTTGAAAGGATTTTCCATGAATTGTGGAATTCCCTCAGGCATGTTGAGCAGGCTGAGGTCGAGGGATTTAGGGGAAGGCTCGTGGTCATGCACGTGCAGCGGCATGCGCCTGCTCCAGCTGGTTGAGGACTTGCGTCCCTCCGTTCTTGCTGGCCCCACAATGCTGGTTTTACAACCTTGCAAATAATGACTCTTTTCTACTTCCCCTAATCCATTGGTAGCTATCTCAAGATATGCTTTTTACACCTTTTTTGCCTCTTTTTGCAGACCCTTGCCGCCACTTGTTCCGTCAAACGGAATGCTTAGTTAGTTTCCTTAGGGGTTTTCTGGTTGTTTTCGCGTACCACATGCATCAGTTGTCCTAGAGAGCATCGAGTGAACATCCACTGTAAGTGACTGTGCTGTGCAACACTGGGTTGATCTGTTCAACGTTAGAACCGTTTCAAATGAGAATATAGTTACCTACTTGTACCTGGAAACCAAAGTCTCCTTGCACCCGTCTCCGTTTCGTCGTGCCTTAACTATGTATATGTCGCATCCATTGAGGAAAATTTTGCTTTCCAATCATACGAGAAGCAGTTTGGTAAGCAAAATTTTAATTTTTATAATTGATTCCGAGTTGGAGTCAGTAATTTGTTTTTTGCTACCCATGTAAGAATGATGATAGTGAGGCTGTCGATGAAAGTGATTACCTGCTATTTTTTATTTCGTTTTGTAGTGTTTTATACAAAATTTGTGAGAAACCATGGAGAGTAGAGAAGTGACAGGGTTGCAGCTTCATGAAAACATTGTAGAGAAAAAAATTACGGCACGTGAGAAAAAATGTGATTGATTTTTTGATTGAAACATTTCAATTGAATGGAGATACCGATGCGAAAGGTATTTTGACGAAGTGCCTACAAACATGCTTTTTCACTAGATATTTTGAGAAATGAAAGGTGCAGCGAAGCTGGAGAGTTGAGTTGAGTGGAGAAGGGAGAGCTACTTCAGAGTTAATAATAGTAAATGGCTAATAGAAAATTGGCCTGATAATAGATGTTCATAAACCAGGATATGGCTCCACAAACGATGGTAACACAGACGCTGTTTTTCGGACCCTAAATAATCAGCAAATATTACCGGTAACAGAAACTGACAACTATTTAAAATTAAAGAAAACATCGCTGCTGAACTTTAGTGAGATTTTTAGTTAGTTTAATATTTTTCAGGGTTTCATGAACAACTGATTTCAAGGTTTGAAAATATTTTGAAAGTAATTTCAAGCAGTCGATCACTCAATCACAATGAGTTCAGAAAATACTGTCTAGCAACAGCGAAATTATACGTGAAGCAATACCCTTGGTATTATATGCCACCAACGGTGCACAAGCTTCTGATTCATGGTGCAGATATATCCAGGAAAGCAATTCTGCCCATCGGGCAGCTTCCAGAAGATGCCTTGGAATCAAGGATTAAGGAAATTAGGAAATTCCGGCATCACAATACGCGGAGGATATCAAGAGAGGCAACTAATAAATATATATTTCAGAGATTGCTGTTCACCTGTGATCCCTTGATATCTTCAATTTCATTTCAAAATAGTAAATCGAAGGAAGATTTAGATCCAGAAGTGAAAAAACTAATTGACTATGGGAATGACGAATGCGAAGATGAGACTGATGACGAGTCATCAGAGGATGAGTGACACTTTTTATCAATATTATTATTCAAAATATTTATTCAAGTTTTTGATAATAATATTACTGAAAAATATTTGTTTAATATTAAAATTTAAATAATAAATTATCATGGTCTCTACCTCTGGCTTACATTTATGTTGAATCCTGATCCCAGTAGTACGACAAAAGCATAGCAAAATGAAATTGACTGGAATATAGCAAATTTAAAACTAATTTTGCAATAAAAATGAATTAAATATTTATTTTTTTGTGAAAATGTAATCTACGTAAGCTATAGCTTTAACATTTTATTTATTTAACATTTTAACTTGATGCAAGTTCATTTTCATCAAGAAACATATTTTCAATTCCTCCCATTCCTTTGCAGTAGTCATAATTTGTTAAAATGTATTATGCATTAAAATTCTACTCGGACAATTTTTTACGGATTTTACCTAACATTATTAATTACAGTATTTTGATAATTATCACAGGAAAATTTGAGTTTTAACTAGACCACTCAAACATCGAAATTAAGCTTTATCATTGCATATTTAATGTTTATACAATCAATAGCGCTGTATCCGTAGAATATATTGAAAAAATAATGATAAAATCATGTTTATCAGCCCAAAATACCTTTTAAATGCACTTCATGTTGCATATGGACTGGTAATTATCAGAGTTATTAATTTTGGCCAGCTTTTTTTCAGTTTGGCCCACTGTGCGCCGGGGCGGCGCCATTTGTGAAGTGGTGACAGTGAAATCGCTGTAATTATAGGAATTGTGGTTTAAGAAGCCATCGAAGCATATTCATTCATTGCTTAGATTGGTAAATCATTGTGTAAATGTTAGGGGGCAATTATTTGGCATAGGAGTTGAGCAATTGGACTTTTAATTTTCCGTTGTGTCCACGCCGGGGCGGAAGTCGTAGCGGAATTTGTAATAGCAAGCAGTACTGTACCTTTGTGCATTAAAATGGCTAATACAAACCGACATTGCTTCGTACCGGGCTACACAACAGGATACAAGAAGACAAGAGCCGAAAATGTTAAACGGGGCGTGAAGAATAACCATCTATTCAAGGAAAGGTACTTATGTTGAATGAAGATAATTTTAGTGCATTGGTTTTCTACGCGAAGTCAGAGTTTATTATTTTGTTTTTGTGATTTTTGTCAGGTTATAATGAACTCCGTGCCTATAATTATGTTTTCCCGGGTTCTCTACTTAAAATTAACGCATGTTCATTTTGTAGAACCAAATGCTGTGTCCATGTACTTTCGATATTACTTTCTGCCATTACTTTCCACTCTTGTCTTTTGTGTGTGTTTTGCTGTTGTTACGTGAGATAAAGTACGTATGTATATTTATAGAAACAATTTCACATTAATACGTGTTTGAAGGGGTAATGGATGATATTGAACCACTCTTCAAATAATAGAAGCGAATACAGCGGACCACGTTTATTAATGCTCAGATGTACAAGGGCGTATATATTAAGCAAGTCTCTTGTACGGCGGCAGCGGAAGTACGTTGCAGACTCTCTCTCAGTCGCGGTCGTAACGGTAACTCTCCTCCTTAACTTCCCGAGTAGGTGGCGCTTTCTCCTCTCCAGGGGCCTTCTGAACCCTGGCGGCAGCGTCAGGGACCTTCAGGCTGTGGCCTCAGGCAGGTGGCGTTCTCGAGTGGCGGAACTTCGAACTAGAAGCTCCGCCACATGTTCATTCAATATAATCGAGTGATTACAACTAGTGGTGAGCGGAACTGTGACATTTCAATCACTTCTTTACCTGTGATTGCTACTCGTCAGTACCTGTGATTTTTAACTGTGATTGCGATCACAGTTAAGAATCGCAGAGGATAATTTCAGCCGTTTGTGATAAATGGCGCAACTATTCGTGATTTGACGTTCGAAATGTCAGTATGCGTAATGCTACTTTAGTTGTTTGCTATTTTTGGCATAAAGGCCTTTTAGAGACCAATTCCCGACAAACTATGACGAATAATGCACCTACATTATTAGTCTGATCACAGTTCCTGGTAATGCATAATCTGAAAAAATTTCGGTATTTTTTAAAGTTTATAACCCTGGTACAGTCCCAGTAGCAGTGGACGTCCCCGCAACGTTGCAGGCACGTCGCATTGCGACCAATGTGACGTTCCCGCAACGTCACATGAGTGGCGGTTACGTCGCTGCGACGTGCCCGCGACGTGCGAAGTTTCCGAGAATCAACGTCACGGGCACGTCGCATTGCGACGTGCCCGTGACGTTGCATTGCGACGTGCCCGTGACGTTGCATTGCGACGTGCCCGTGACGTTGCATTGCGACGTGCTCGTGACGTTGCATTGCGACGTGCTCGTCACGTCGCATTGCGACTTTCCGAAAATATTTTGCTTGAGCACCACATTCCATTGCGATAAACTAATCAAACATTCAGGCCGATTTACACGTTTGGGGAGAAGAAGGAATCGTCTAAATCGGCCTCTATAGATCATATTCTAACATCGCCGAGACCAAAATTTCATTTCTCTATCCCCGTTCTGAGTGCAGAGAATCGCGCAAGCATTCACGTAAGGGGTTTGCTCCGATAAATAACTCGGATTAAAGGACCACCAAACATGACGTGGAACACTATTCCGCGTAATATATTACATTACGCATGTACATTACAATTCCATTACGTCCGTATATCAAAGTGAGAGAAGACCGCGCGTCCTGTTGTCATGCACGACTGCCCTTAAGGGATGGATGGTATTTATGTCTGAGGGTTCGCATGTCGCAAGTCGGCTGTTCTGTGTATCTTAAAACCGACCATTAGGTGATAGAAAATGTGGGATGACCCTAAACTATGTGTCTAGACTGTTTTGAAGGGTCATATCTGTGAAATGGAAAGGGGAGGATCTTTCTCACCCCACCAGGAAACCCTCCTCCATCCTTATCCTCACCCCACCTCCCCCTGAACCTCAGAAAGGGTATATATGCTCAAAGCTTTTTGTAAGAAGCGGACAATTCTGAAGACCGTAGCCGGAGGCGCTGATCGTCTTCCGGCGGCTGTAAATAAAATATCTTATCCACTGCATTTGCGTTTGAGTTTCAACTCTTCAAAGCCTAAAACCCCCTACGATAGCAATCTAGCCACTCAGATTGTTTTTCGTCAGCGTCGCGTTCCGCCATTTGGGACACGACATTAATTGGTGTCAGGTGTGGGGTAGGCTTAGCGTAATTGCAACCGGAATTGTTCCAAGAGAATCGGCGAGAATAGAGGCCACCGAAGAGCCTTCTGAGAAGCAGACGAGGGATCCGGAGGAGATCCAGGAGACATCGCCGAAGAGATAGGGGTGCGGCGGGAGAGACCGTCGCAGATCCTGAGGACGGACGCCGAGTGGGCGCCGCCGAGATTCGACGCAGAGCTGGGACGCAGCCGCTGCAGTCGCCGAGAGGGAGCCGGGCGTAGAGACGCCGCCGAGGGAGTACAGCCCAGAGAGGAGCTGCCGGAGACTCATCGCCGTTTGAAGTCGTAGGTGAGTCACACTCATTCCCTTCTCCCTAATTCCTAAATTAAGTTTGGGATCCGTTTAGTGAGGATTTAGACATGGCGCAAAGTAACGTCAGTGAGAGTAGTCAACAGGACTATTGTGGCATCATGGAGGCAATTAAGTTAATTTCCCAGCCATTTGACGGGGATAAGTGGAAATTGAGAGAGTTCATCGATAATGTGGACGTAGCGTTCGAGCTTGTGCACCCAGCCAGTCACGCGAAACTTTTAAAGTTCGTAAAAGCGAAAATAACTGTGGAGGCCAGATCTAAATTGTTGGTAAGAGATCTGACTGATACGTGGGAGAGGGTCAAAAGTGTTTTAGAAGAAAACTATTCGACCAAGCGAACGCTAGACTACTATGCTTGTAGAATGTTTAATTCTAAGCAAGAGAAGTCAGAGTCGATTGCCTCATGGGGGTGCAGAATAGATACGATGCAGACAGAACTGAGAGATGCGGCCAGGAGAGACTTAACGGACGGGGAAATTAACGGTGCGATAGCCCTCGTTAATCACCTTGCTAAAGCCTGTTTCGTTCAAGGTCTGTGTAATGATAGGATTCAGACAATAGTTAGGAGCCGCGGAGAGAAATTTCTTCTCTCGTCTGCAATAGAAATTGCGCTAGAGGAAGAAAGTGCAATACTATCCCAGAAGGAAAGGGGTAGCAATGTCCCCTTAGCTAACGTGAAATTTAAATGCGAGAATTGCCACAAACCAGGTCACAAAACGTCCAGCTGTTTCGATTTGAAGGGACGAGAGGAGGCCAAAAACGTCAAAGCCTTGACGAGGGTGAGATGTTTCAACTGCAACCAGCAAGGTCATATGGCAAGAGACTGCAAGGCCCCTCGCATTGACCCAGAAAAAAAGGGGCCGGGAGTGCTAACAGATGGGTCCAAAATGGGGGAAGACCCAGAAGGCGTGTCGCTTGCGCTCGGAGCCTTCCTGCTCTCAACTCCGTCGCTATCGACACTGTCTCCTTCGATGTAGGCGAGTGTGAGAAAAAACGCCTAGCATTTCTAATTGACACAGGGGCCGATGTAAGCTTGATTAAGGCGTCCCTGCTAAGAGATGGCGTCGCTTACTTCCCCAAAGAGCGCATTAAAGTAAAGGGTGTAACAGGAGAAATAGCCAGTACCCTAGGCTCGGTGGAGTTTACTTTAATGACAGAAGACAAGAAAACTTCTCACAAATTTCAGATTGCAGACGATAAGCTTTCGTTAAAGTACGATGGCATTTTGGGAAAAGACTTTCTGAGTGAGATGAGAGCGAGAATCAGTTACGAAGAGAAGTCGATCACCATGGAAGATGTGGTCGTTAAATTTGATTCCCGATCAGAAGATGATGTATCATCGCGGACACGGAAATCTACCCACGTAATACTTCTCGCTAGGAGCGAGGTAGTAGTGAGATGCCCTTCCGAAAAGGATGGAGAAGGGATAGTGGAAAAAAGGGAGATTTGTCCGGGGGTGTACCTGGCGGAGTCATTGACCGTCAGCGTGGGAAATGAGTGCATTACCAGTCTCGTTAACTCAAATGAGGAGGACGTGAAAATTGAGGCACCCGTCGTAGAACTGATTCCCGTTGAAAAGCAAGATTACGTTCTTGAGAATGAAGTAAACTTGAAATCGGCGTTGGGTAGGAGGAAATTGCTCCTTTCTCAACTGCGTTTAGAGGGCCTAAATAAGGAAGAAAAGAGGGAAATAATGGAGTTAATTGATGAATACAGTGAATTGTTCTATTTACCTGGAGAGTCACTTTCGTGCACTAATATAATCGAGCATAGTATTCCAACTCCTGGAGTTGACCCGATGACAGGAATCAACGTAAGGCCATGTAGAATTCCCGAAGCACATAAGGAAATTGTAAACGAGCAAACTAATAAAATGCTCGAAGATGGAATCATTTTGCCAAGCAAAAGCGCATGGAATTCGCCACTTTTGGTAGTTCCGAAGAAGATGGATTCGTCCGGTCGGAAAAAATGGAGAATCGTTGTGGATTTCCGCAGACTCAACGATGTAACTGTGGGGGACGCCTTTCCCCTTCCAAATATTTCCGACATTCTTGATCAACTTGGGAAGGCGAGGTACTTTACGACCCTAGATTTGGCGAGCGGCTTCCACCAGATCCCGGTTAGGAAGGATGACCGAGAGAAGACCGCCTTCAGCACGCCATATGGTCATTTTGAGTACGCACGCATGCCATTTGGTTTGAAGGGAGCACCCGCATCATTCCAGAGACTGATGAATTCGGTGCTATCAGGACTTCAAGGCATCAAGTGTTTCGTTTATTTGGACGATATTGTGGTCTATGGCGATTCACTAAGTACCCATAATGAGAAACTGAGGGAAGTATTTCAGAGACTGCGAGAGAGCAACTTGAAGTTACAACCCGACAAATGCGAATTCCTACGAAAAGAAGTCGTATATCTAGGCCACGTAATCACGGAAGATGGCGTTAGATCCGACCCAGAAAAGGTAAATAAGGTCAGAGAGTTCCCTCAGCCGAAAACCACCAAACAATTAAAAGGATTCTTGGGGTTGGCAGGTTATAACAGGAGAGTTATTCCCGAGTTCAGCAAAATAGCCAAACCAATGCATGAACTGTTAAAGAAGAACGTGCCGTACGTGTGGGGGAGAACTCAACAAGAAGCTTTCGAAAGACTGAAAGAGTTGCTGACGACGGAGCCCATTCTGCAGTATCCGGATTTCAATCAAGAATTTATTCTCACGACCGACGCGAGTAATAAGGCGTTAGGGGGTGTTCTTTCCCAAGGTAAAGTCGGGAAGGACCTTCCGATCGCCTACGCGAGTCGGACGCTTAATAAAGCGGAGAAAAACTATTCGACAACGGAGAAGGAGCTTCTCGCAATAGTTTGGGCCACGAAGTATTTCCGTCCCTACCTGTACGGGAGGAAATTCACCGTCGTAAGCGACCACAAACCTCTCACCTGGATATTCAATGTGAAAGATCCGAATTCCAGATTAATGAGATGGAGACTCAAACTTGAGGAATTTGAGTACACGGTCGTCTATGAGAAGGGAACCCTAACTTCCAATGCTGACGCACTCAGTCGAATTTCCACCCTGGAGAAGGAGAACGGGGAGGGAGGTACAGCAGGAAGAGAATACGGAGGGGTCGCCCACGAAGACGCTGCAAATGGTAGAGAAAAGGAAAAATACGATGAAAGCTTGCTGATAGAAGATGCAGAAGGAAAGGAAGAAGAAGGAGATATCCAAGAAGAAGCTGCAAGTGGTAGAGAAGAAGAAAAGTGCGATGAAAGCGCGCGGATGAAAGGTGCGAAAAAACGACGAACCTTCAGAGGAGAAAAAATTGCGTGTTTTGCAAGAATTCCATGATTCGCCCGTAGGTGGACATCAAGGGATGAAAAGAACGTACGAGAGGATAAAATTATATTTTTCGTGGCCAGGAATGAAGGAGGACGTGGAAGAATACATTCTTAAATGTACGACGTGCCAGAAAAATAAGCTCACGAGAAGGAAGACTAAAATGCCGATGCAAATAACGTCCACGCCGGAATATGTTTTTGAGAAATGTTGCTTAAGTAGATGTCATGGGGCCTCTCCCTATAACACAGCAAGGGAAAAAATATCTTTTAACCTTCCAAGACGAACTCTCAAAGAATACCTTCGTCACTACATAGCTGACGATCAGACCAATTGGGACGAATGGATACCTTTCGCGGTGTTTGTTTTCAACACCACGCCGCATACAGGTACAGGGCTCACTCCTCACGAAGTGATGTTCGGCAGAAAGGCAAATATACCCGGATGCCTCCAGATGGAGCCCAAAGACAAGTCTTACTGCTACGATGATTACCTAGCCGACTTGAAACTCAGGATGCAAACCTGTTATAAAAGGACCAGAGAAGGCCTATTGAAATCTAAATTTAAGGCGAAGAAATATTATGATAAGGGAAGTAAACTCGAGATATTCCAAGAGGGGGACGAAGTGCTACTCTTCGATGAATCCGTCAGAAGAGGTAGGTCAAGGAAACTATCTGCACAATGGATAGGACCCTACGTAGTAACCGGTGTGAATGGAGTAAATGTCACTATTAAAAGAAGGGGAAAGCTCATGAAAGTCCATGCGAATAGGTTGAAATTATTCTTCTGAATTCTTTACAGGAATCAATATGGTGGGAGTGCTAGGGCTGCTTCTGCTGATTACCACCGTTGGAAACGCAATGGAGCTTGATTTTAGCTTGTATTTAGCTTGTTTAGCGAATGGAGCTTGACTCACCTGGACTGTACTACGAGCACAAAGGAGAAGCACAGTTGTATAACTCTGAATAGAGAGTTGTTACTTATGTTAATCTATCAGATATAGATGTTAAGTATAAGAGTTTACTGAAGTATGCTGATTATACGTTAAGCTTTTGCCAGAAATATATTAATACGTCATGGGTAAACGTCACAGATTTTGCTCAGTTATTGCATTACGTACCCATTAAGATTAAGGATATTGATAATAAGAGATATTTAGTTAATCAATTAGCACGTAGTCAAGAAAGTCCTCTGAGAATGAGAAGAGGAGCGCTTAATTTCATAGGAGAACTGAGTAAAGTGTTGTTCGGTGTGATGGACGAAGAAGATGCAAAGAGAACAAATGACCGTTGTTAAGGCCACTTTGAGAACTGTAAACTCAACTATAAGTAAACTCATTCATTCACCCTCCAGCTCTCGGATGGAACGGACGTGACCTTCGGGTGCTCCCTAATCCCGGGTCTACCTGCCCTCTCTGCCTCTCTGACTACCTGCGCTTGCAGCTACTGCTTGCTTGGAGCTTTTCTGCTTGCAGTGTAGTGTCATATACTTGTAGCTTATTTTATTTATTATTAGAGTAGGATATTTAAATTAGACCTTGTCTTAATATAGTCGCGTTAGTTAAGTTTCCTGTTAGTTAAGTGTGGGTTTTTGTGAGTGTGTGTGTGCAAGTGAGTGAATCTCCAGATTTTCTTCGATCCCGGCTCGTGCGCCGAGTGTTTCTGCAAGAGTGCCTGCTTGTAGCGATAAGTAGAAACCCTATATGTATTTCTGTTAATTTTTTTTATTGCGTAGCTAGTTGCACGTTATCTTTTTGCGTGTTTTTGTGCCGTACACTAATCTGGTGATCGGATTGTTGAATAGATTCTTTACGTAGCTGCTTTGGAATTATTGTTGTCTAAGAATTATATTAGAATAGTATTTTTTATATAACTTTAATAACTTTGTGATAGTAATCCTCTTTTTTTCACCTGCCGTTACACTTTAACTTATTATATTACACGTTAAAGTCTCCGTTGCCCATTGATAGTTATTAAATCCTAACTCACCTAGCTTTTACTTACGGACTAACTATATATTTTTTCTTAAAGAGCTTATAATATCCTTATTGTTATCATCGTTGTTGTGAAGTTATTTTTTTGACTGTTAGGTTCTGAGATCTTTAGTAACTCTTATTTTTATCATCAAATTCTACTCCCAGTTCGCTGTTAGAGAATATTTTTGTACATTTTTCTTCTAGTATAGTTTATCTCCTTCGCTAGTTGTTGGATAGTTAACCGTTTTTCTCGTGAAACACAGGTCCTTTCGTCCCACCTTTATCAGTGAATCACCCCCTCCTAGCTCTCACCAAAAAACAACACCTGTCCTTCCCTACCACTAGCGTCCTTGAAGTGTAAGCCACTTTCCCCCCGCTGACAATCCCTTCGAGTTAATCCGTTACGTCTATCCGCGTTCTACTCGGGTGAGGATTTAGAGTCTAGGAAGTAGACCTTTTTCTTCTTCAGTTATTTTTCTGTTGTACTTTTGAGCTTGTTTTTATCTCGTTGTCTTGTTAGCGTTTTTCAGAAGTGAGTTTTTTTTTAGGAGTCAACTCTTTCTAGCAACTACATTCTATCTGATTACTCTCTTACCGTATACTCTTGCCGAGTCTAAGAACGTTTATTTTTTTGTTGCAAAGTTTAGCCCTCGTTCTATAGGTTAGATTTTTTTTGGGGATTTTATTGCGAGTAAGACTAGGATGGCTTCGAATAGGTCACCCGTTGCGGTGCTCGAAAACGCCGGCGAGGGTGTGGTTCTCAGAGCCCGCATCGCCGAGTTGGAGAGAATCGTGCGGGAACTCCAGTCACTGGTAGAAAGGGTAGTACGCGTCCCTGAGATGGATGGAAATTTGGGTGACTCCTTGAAAGTCCACCGTTCCTTAGGAGCTGCACGGGTTCGCTCGATTGCAAACAGAGGTTGGACGATCAAGAGTTTCCCCGAAGATCCTTCCACCGATGAAGGGGCAGTACCACCTCCTATACCGGAGGTTTGGAGGGTCGTGTCTCGGAGGAGTGGCGGTAAGGTCACTCTGAAACGTGGCGCGGGGGATGCTCCGGCAGATCCCGTTCCCGTTTCGAACAGATACCAGTTGCTGTCGGAGGGGAACTCCGAGGTATCTGACGTGCCTACTCCTACTCCGAGACCGTCACTTAGGAAGAGTCGTCAGAGTGGGAAGGGGGGGATTGTAGTGATAGGGAGTAGTAATGTCCGCCGAGTGATGGTCCCATTACGAGAAAGGGCAGACCGCGAGGGTGTAAGCAACCGTGTGACATCATGGTGTATCCCTAGTGGTGGTGTTCCGCAGGTGACGCAGGCGGTTGGTGCGGCGGTACGGGGCACGAAGTGCTCTAGATTGCAGGTCGTGGCACATGTTGGCGTCAACGACGCCATGGACCGCGGATCCGAGGAGATCCTACGTTCCTTCAGGGAATTGGACTCCGAAGTGAAACGGATAAATGGTGCCGAGGGGGTTGACTTGTCGCTTGCGATTTGTAGTCTTGTCCCGAGGATCGATCGTGGTTCTCTGGTTTGGAGCCGAGTGGAAGGCATAAACCAGAGGCTGCATCGTTTCTGCACGGACATCGGAGCCTCCTTCGTGGACCTTAGGCCGGCAATCCGATCGTGTCGGACCCCTCTGAACCGTTCGGGAGTCCACTACACGGCCGAGTCAGCTAAGTGTGTAGCGAGTAGTATATTTGAGCACTGTAGGTCTTTTTTAGAGTAGAGAGAAGGCCAGAGTGTAGTGCTTATAATGGGTCGATAAATAAAGGGGTAAATTCTAAAGTTTTTAGAAACAAAAGTTTCTCCCGAAATCAGAATAGATTAATAGAAAGGAAAAGCAGCGTGTCAGGCTCAGCATCACTAATTTCCAATAAAACATTTAGTACCTTTAAGCATGGGAAACGTCAGCTGCGTCATAATGTCAATGGAAGGAAAGGTAGTAGGTCAGTTGGTGAGACAAAAACGGGAAATCAGGGGTCAGTAGATTCAAGTCATTTAAAAAGTGAGATAAAAAATTCTGCAGAGCCCGGAAGTAGGAATACAGGGCCTAAAAATAAATTAATCGGAAAGAGCGAATCGAAAATACTCCCAAATTGCAATAATATGAGTGATGAAGTAATAGTCGTGGCAGTAATTAATTGCCGTAGTTTAAGAAATAAGATTCCTGAATTCCACCATTTAATTCATAGTACGAAGTGTAACGTCATTATAGGAACAGAAAGTTGGCTTACAGATGATGATTCAGACAGTGAAGTATTCCCAAAATCTTTCACCGTTTATAGGAAAGATAGAGTTAACCGAGCTGGAGGCGGAGTATTTGTAGCTGTAAAGAATTCAATTGTCAGCCAAGCGGAAACCTTACCGGAGACCAGCGTTGAATCTGTGTGGTGTTCAATTAAATGTCCTAAATCGAAAACTATATTTGTATGCTCGTACTATAGACCACCAAACACAGATATAACATCAATTTTAGATTTTGAAACCCAAATAAACAGCATAGTATCCAAATATCCTGATAGAAATCTGATATTAGGCGGAGATTTCAACTTACCCTCTGTAGATTGGAAGAACTATAGCTTCATACCCGGTGGGAGAGATAGAGTCATTTGCGAGGCGTTACTGCACGCTTTTTCATCACACGCATTGCTTCAAATAGCTTCCGCTCCTAACAGAGGAGAAAATATTCTTGATTTGTTAGCGACAAATATACCACATCAGGTAATAAATGTGAGCACCGTCGCGGGAATCAGTGATCATAGGGCAGTAACAGCTAAGTTTTCTTTAAATATCGCAAAAAGTTTTAAACGAGAACGAAAAGTTTTCATATTTAAAAGAGCTGATTTTGATGGGTTCAAGAGTAATCTGAAAAATGCTTTTCCCGTGTTTCAAAAATCAGTTATGGAATGAAATGTAGAAGGGACTTGGAAAGCTTTTCTTTCGCTCATAAATTCAGGAATCAAAAGATATATCCCTAGTAAAATAAAAAAAGAAGGTAGCGAACCGAGATGGTATGACGCGGAAGTCAGAAAATCGTTAAGGCGACAGAGAGCGTGCCATGCTAAGATGAAAAAAATCATTCATGATGTATCTCCTAGTGATCGAGAGTTAATAATTAATAAATATAAGTTGTCTAAAGCCGCTACAAAGGAAGCGTTTAGGAAAGCATTCACGAATTTTAAAAGGAAAACACTTGTAGAGCAGTTACGGGATGACCCAAAAGCATTTTGGTCTTATGTTAGGGAAGTTCAAGGTAAAAGATCTACCGTTTGTTCGCTAAGAAACGATAATGGAGATGTGTTAACAAACAGTTCCGATAAAGCCAATTTATTAAATTCCTACTTTAAGAGCGTGTTCACCGAGTCATCTGAGAATTCATCCGTGGCGGTTGATAATCACTGCATACGAAAGATGCCTCCCCTTGATATTAGTGCTCACGGAATAGAAATTTTATTGAAATTGCTCAGTCCAAATAAGTCCCTGGTCCAGACGAAATCCCTTCTCGCGTGTATAAAGAACTAGCGTCAGAAATTGCCCCCTACTTGCAGCTAATATTCACAAAATCCATAAAGCAACACGGAGTACCAAATGACTGGAAAATTGCCAATGTAACGCCCATATTCAAAAGTGGAGACAAGGAACAGCCATGTAATTACAGAGCGATATCTTTAACGTCCATTTCATGCAAAATCCTTGAACACATTGTTGTCAGCTCAGTATTGAAACACCTAGACACGCATGACTTGTTAATGAGAACTCAACACGGATTCAGGAAAGGTAGATCATGCGAAACTCAGTTAGCGCTGTTTGCCCACGATATACTAGTCTCCGAAGAGGACAACATTCCAGTGGACGCGATTTTTCTTGATTTCAAAAAAGCATTTGATAAAGTGCCCCACGGAAAGTTATTAGTAAAACTAAAATCATACGGCCTAGACGATGATGTAATTTCCTGGATCAGAGAACTTTTGAGCGATCGCGTGCAAAGAGTAGTATTAGACGGCATAGCCTCCAACGAAGTTAGAGTCACTTCTGGCGTCCCTCAGGGTAGTGTCATAGGCCCACTCCTCTTCCTACTCTATATCAACGATATTGGTGAAATAATATACAGTAAACTTCGATTATTTGCAGACGACGCTGTAGTATACAGAGAAATCCGTAGCAGTGAAAATAAGGATAAACTAACGAACGACCTTTCTGCAATCCAAGCATGGTGCGATGCGTGGCAGCTAGAGTTAAATTTGAAAAAATGCGTAGTAATGAAATTCTGGGGGAAAAATAACTCATCACAACAGAGCTATTTCATTCAGGATACCCAATTAGAGACGGTAGAATCCGTAAAATATCTCGGAGTTAGGCTCAATAATGATCTATCGTGGAATAAACATATTCGGGAAATAACAGGTCAAGCTAATCGTAAATTGGGATTTGTTAAAAGAATTCTAGGCAAGTGCGACGACAAAGTGAGAGAAATAAGCTACTTCTCCCTCGTTAGACCCCATTTAGAATATGCTTCC
This sequence comes from Pyrrhosoma nymphula, assembly GCA_963573305.1. Classification (NCBI taxonomy): domain Eukaryota; kingdom Metazoa; phylum Arthropoda; class Insecta; order Odonata; family Coenagrionidae; genus Pyrrhosoma; species Pyrrhosoma nymphula. The sequence goes on from OY754332.1 coordinate 150,460,457, forward strand.
AGTGTTTGGGATCCTCATGAAACAGGCTTAAAAACAGAGTTAGAACGTGTACAGAGAAGAGCAGCCAGGTACGTGAAAAGCCGTTACGATAATCTTGTTAGTGTTACTGACCTCTTAGAACAACTCGGATGGGAATCACTGTCAGACCGTAGATTGAAAACAAGACTAAATCTATTATGTAAATTCAAGAGTAGTTTATTTTCCGACGAAGTTGATCATATTTTACGACCGCCAACGTACTATGGTACATTAGATCATAAAAATAAAATAAGAGAGATAGACTGTAGAACAGATAGATTTAAAATGTCGTTTTTTCCGCGAGCGATAAGAGACTATAACGGCTGTGTAAGGACTTAGAAATAGATAAGTTGACTGGTAGTGTAGCTTACTAACTTATGTATTTCTTAAAGCATATTTACGGAGTTTTATGGTGTTTCTTACAGCATGTTTTGGATGTTCTAGTTTCATAGGCAGATTGCCCTCAGGAGGAAGAGACAAAGATATATGCGAGTCCCTACTGCACACGTTCTCATCAAATGCCCTACATCAGATAGCTACGACGCCTAACAGAGGGGACAACATTCTTGATTTATTGGCAACAAATATACCGCATCAAGTTATTAAGGTAAACACTGTCGAGGGCATTAGTGACCATAGAGTAGTTACCGCAAAGTTCTCTTTGAATATCATTAAAAGTTTTAAACAAAGAAGAAAATTCTACATTTTCAAAAAAGCCAATTTCAATGCGTTTAAGAGTCATCTAAAAAATTCTCTTCCCGAATTCCAGGAATCAAGCTTAAAGTTAGACACGGAGGGTAGTTGGAAAGCTTTTCTTTCGATCGTACATTCAGGGATCAGAAAATACATTCCAAGTAAAGTAAAAAAAGAGGGCAGCGAACCAAGATGGTACAATGCGGAAGTGAGAAAATCGTTAAGACGTCAGAGAGTATGCCACGCCAAGATGAAAAAACTCCGTAGAGATTTGTCCACTAGTGATCAAAATTTAATATTTGAAAAATACAAATTGTCTAGAGCCACTACAAAGGAAGCCTTTCGGAATGCATTCATGGATTTTAAAAGAAAAACATTAGGAGAACAATTACAGGACAATCCAAAGGCATTTTGGTCATACGTAAGGGAAGTTCAAGGCAATAGATCATCAGTTATCCCACTACGAAACGAAAATGGCGAATTATTAACAAGCAGCTCGGACAAGGCCAACTTATTAAATTCCTACTTTCAAAGTGTGTTCTCCAAGTCATCGCAGATTACATCCGTAAAGTTAAATGATCACTTCCAGCAAAAGATGCCGCCTATCGATATTTGCACTCAAGGAATAGAAAACTTGCTCAAATCTTTAAGTCCAAATAAATCCCCAGGTCCCGAAGAAATTCCTGCCCGCGTGTATAGAGAATTAACTTGTGAAATAGCACCCTACTTGCAGAATATATTTAGTAAATCCATCAACGAACACAAAGTACCCATGGACTGGAAAATTGCAAATGTCACTCCCATATTCAAAAGAAAAAATGTGAACAATACCGCACCCTACTAAAGTAAGTAAGGCTAGTCACGCATGCTTCCAAAATACTTACATCCATCATACTGAAGAGAGTTGAACCTAAAATTGACGCACTTTTATCCAATGATCAATTTGGATTTAGAAAAGGAAGAGGGACACGCGAAGCTATTCTCTCGCTCAGAACCATACTAGAAAAACGGCTGAGAAAGAACAAAGACACATTTGTGGCCTTCATAGACCTAGAAAAAGCTTTTGACAAGGTTCGTTGGGCACCAATGTTCCAAATGCTGAAAGAAGCAGGAATTAAATACAAGGACAGGAGAGTAATCTGGAACCTATATGAAGAGGAAAAGGCAGTGGTGCGCTGTGGAGACCATGTGCAGGAAGCAACTACAAGGCAAGGGGTAAGACAATGATGCTCCCTATCACCGATTCTCTTCAATTACTACATACAGAGAGCTCTAGATGAGATGAGAGAAAAGGTAGGGGAGCTAGGTGGTGTCAAAATCCATGGAGAAAAACTGGATATGCTGAGGTTTGCTGATGCTATTGCATTACTGGCTGAGAGCGAAAATGATCTGAATGAGGTACTTGAGGCAATGGAGGACATCCTAAGAGCAGGATATAATATGAACATTAATGTAGAGAAGACCAAAGTACTTAAGGTTAGCAAGCATGGGGGACAAGCTAAAGTGTATTTAAGGGACAGGCGATTAGAGAACGTAGAGGAGTTTACCTACCTGGGAAGCAAAATAACAGCCGATGGAAGGAGCAAAAGAGACTTAGTAAGTAGAGTTCACCAGGCAAAGAAGGCGTTTTATCAAAAAGGGAAACTCCTAACATCCAGAAATATCTGCCTAGACCTAAGGAAACGCCTTCTTCAAACTTATGTGTGGAGCATATTTTTATATGGCAGTGAGACCTGGACGTTGGGAAAGGCAGAAGAGAGGAGGGTGGAAGCATTCCAGATGTGGTGTTTCAGGAGGATGTTAAAGATTCCCTGGGTGGACAAAATCAGTAACGAGGAGGTTCTCAAACGTGTGGGGGAGTCTCCTTGTCTGCTGAAACTACTGAAAAAGAGAAGAAATATCTGGATCGGGCACCAACTAAGGCACGAAACATTGCTGGCCACCATCTTAGAAGGCACTGTGGAGGGAACCAACTGCTGGGGCAGGCGTAGGTTGGAGTTTATGGGGCAAATAATGAAGGATTTAGGCTGCTCCACTTATGAGCAGTTGAAAAGAATGGCACAGGACCGAAGCGTATGGAGAACTGCCGCCAACCAACCTTTGGGTTGATGACTTAAGAAGATATTCAAAAGCGGTGATAAGGAACAGCCATCGAACTACAGACCGATATCTCTCACATCTATCTCTTGCAAAGTCCTTGAACATATAATTGTTAGTTCAGTTATGAGACACCTCGATTTAGAAAACTTGTTAACAAAAACACAACACGGATTCAGAAAGGGAAGATCTAGCGCAACTCAATTAGCACTTTTTGCTCACGATATTTTAGCCTCGGGTGAACATAACGCTCCAGTTGATGCAATTTTTCTTGACTTTAAAAAGGCATTTGATAAAGTTTCCCACAGTAAGCTACTCATGAAATTAAAATCCTACGGTTTAGACGACGACGTAATTTCCTGGATTAGAGAATTCTTAAGTAATCGCGTGCAAAGGGTTGTATTAGATGGCGCTATCTCTAATGAAGTAAAAGTCACATCGGGTGTCCCACAGGGAAGTGTCATAGGCCCGCTTCTGTTCCTTTTGTACATAAACGACATCGGTGACAAATTTGACAGTAAGCTTAGATTATTTGCTGACGACGCAGTGTTGTATAGAGAAATTCGTACCTTTAATGACAAGGAAGCGCTAACTAAGGACCTCGAGGCAATACAAGAGTGGTGCGATGCGTGGCAGCTAGAATTAAACCTGAAAAAATGCGTTGTTGTGAATTTTTGGAAACGGAAAAACGCTCCTTGTAAAAGCTATTGCATAAACAACATAAAACTAGACACCGTAGAATCGGTTAAGTACCTCGGAGTTAAGCTGACTAATGATCTATCGTGGAGTAAACATATTCGAGAAATTACCGGTCAAGCTAATCGTAAATTGGGATTCGTTAAAAGAGTACTTGGCAAGTGCGACGATAAAGTTAGGGAAATCAGCTACTTCTCCCTCGTTAGACCCCACTTAGAATATGCCGCCAGTATTTGGGATCCTTATGAGATAGGCTTGGAAACTGAGTTAGAACGCGTGCAGCGAAGATCGGCAAGATATGTTAAAGGCCGTTATGATAATCTCGTTAGTGTTACTGACCTTTTGCAGCAACTGGGATGGGAAAAGCTTTCAGACCGTCGATTAAAATTTAGACTAAATCTATTATGTAAGTTCCAAACCGGTCTATTCTCTGACGACGTTGACAATATTTTATGAAATCCGACATACTACGGTAGATCAGATCATGAGAGTAAAATTAGGGAACTAGACTGCAGAACGGATAGATTTAAGATGTCATTTTTCCCACGAACGATAAGGGACCATAATAGCTGCCGTGAGACTTTTATCTAGGTTTGTCGTTAGGTAGTGTAGCTCTTAGTAGTAGTAGTACTCCTAATACTTGAATCCTTATCTGTTACCTAGCACATACTAACAGCACGCCTAGCATGTTTTCTACATGGGTCTTGAGTCCCTGTCCATCTGTGTAGTTGTAGAATGCATGTATATTGAGGTCACTCTCCATTTTGATGACATCTGTAGTGTAGTGGTGCATGCTTGTGAGGCTTCGCCTCGTGACAAGCATTAGCGATTTATGCTAATGCATAATTAGTCGTAGTTACACTAACTTTAGGGTATAGTGTAATGCATGTTGGTGATTACTCACCCCCTGCCACACACCCCTGAGGTGGCTTGCAGGGTATTTTGTAGATATAGATATAGATATTAAGTAGCATGTAGAATATTATGTGTCATCGTACATGTGTGGCGTGCATGTGGGGATTCTCTTGCATGCTGCATGATGGTTTTTAGTTAATGATGGAATTGGTTAGTATCCTTAATATTCATGACCGTGCGGTGTGCATGTGGCGGTCCGCTTGCATGCTGCATTTTGGTGACTTGTCACCCCCTGCCAAACACCCTAGAGGTGGCTCGCAGGGTAATATGTAGATGTAGATAAGGGAAGTTCAAGAAAACGAGGACGCGCTGTTAAGGAACTTAAAACTTGTCGAAGCAAATTTGGATATGAGGGATGGTGAGATAAAAGATAAACTCGGTTTATTGACTGCCACGATCAATGTTGAAAAACACATGATGCAATTGAACCGTGTTATTCAAGAAATTGAACAGGACTATGAAATAATAGTGAGTGCTATAGTGCATGCGCAGCAGGGCATATTGCAACCCCATATAATAGGGAACTTGCATACATATCAGATATAATCATGAGCCCCAAAACTCAATAGAAATATATGTTTGCGTTTCACGGTGAAGTTTTTTTTATTATTTTTTGAAGTTGTTAGCGATATTTAATTCATTAAAGTTCAAGAAAATTTTCAAACTAAGGTGAGAATCGAAAACGCCCGATGATTGGCTGGTGGCAAAGTGACGTAATTATTCAGTACGCGGAAGCAGCATACCGCTGCAGGGATAGTATTTGATCTTTATTTTCCTCCATTGAAAGCCATATATTGCGTAAAGATGACGGAATAAGTTTATTGTAAGGAAATGAAGGAACCTTTGATTATTCCACAAAAGTTTTCATTTCGCTTGCCGACTATAAAGGTTTCGACTTGTTAGTTAAGTCATTTTCAAGGGCTTGGTAATGAGTTACACAACATTTCTCAAATTTCATATTATTATCGATCATTTATAGATACCTGATTAAAGGGTCCACGTACCAAATATTAAAATATCCCCCCTTTGAAAAATGAAGGCGATGTCTAACCATTGACGATAGGTCGTAGTTATATATATGTAAGTTATAAATGTTGAATGCTGAGTGAAATATATATGGATACCTAATGGTGATCCCCCAACGCTTATCATTTTTAAAGCATTGACGACATAAGTTGAAACATTGGTTGACAAGCGAAGTAAGAAATAATAATTAAAAATACAAATAAGGCCTTGCGATAATGTCTTCGTAGGCCGAATTCTTGGACAGGCAGTGAAGTATGTATTGTAGCCAAGACAAAATTTCCTTCATTTCATATTATTATCGATATAATGGAATAGTGTAACCTACCCTTAATAAAATCTATCCTCTCTTTACCTGCGCATGGCAACGTCTAATCACTTTTAACCATATCGGTAGTATATAAATATTTATTCTTTTAAAATTGTGTGCAGACGGTGAACCCGTGATCCCTCCACGCTTTTCGTGATTCAACTGTTTTCCCATGATTCTTACCAGAATGTTGACTTAACATTGCGTCCCCTTTACAAAAAGACACGACGGTAACCACTATTCCCTGATCTTACGAGGGTACTCAATGCTAGTAGGACCATCTACCATGGTAGGCGTTTTCGAGCGTTTCCATTACTAGCATTGCGTGAGTAGAGTTACCGTCGTAGAAATGTCAGTAGTGGAAACGGGGCCTGATTCCTTCATGATTGCAAGGTATTTCAGTGAAACTGAAGACTTCGTCGGCGCCGAAAAATGGAAAGGTAATATATTGAGTAGCTGATGTGCTTCTGAAATGTTTTCTAGTTCATAACAATGTTTAATTTGCATATAATCAGCTCGTATTGACGAAAGCGTATATTTATGTGAGATGTTATTATTTTTGTAGGTCCGGTAGAGAATTTTATGGTGACTCGGCAGTGGGTTATGTGCAGGTGAAAAAGTGTGGAAATATGGAAATGTTACTTACATTAAAGTGATCTTTGCACACATAGCACACGGATTTATGGCTTATTTTTCCGTGACGCTCATCTCGACGAAGGGCATGCATCTAAGCTTCTCTACTTTTTCCTCCTTCGGAACGCTGACGAAAATTTTGTCTGGGGTACAAATAGACGTGTTTTTGCACATCGGAACAATGTACCACTTGTAATTTTTCCTTTTTTCAGCCATTTTCTCCTTTAAAACGCAACGTGGTTCTTCCAAACTTGAAGCTACGAGGTTGTGGGGCTAGGATCTACGACTTCTACTGAATTGTGACGTCACGGCGTAAGATTAGTGGGGGCGGTATTTTTTAGCCCGCGAAACTCGGCAGATTTTTGGGAGTCATTTTATAGTGAAAAAACTGAATTTTGAGCGGAAAAAAATATATTGCGGCAACATGTATTTGCTGTAGAATATCTCCATACTGTCTATTAAAAGTATGCAATTTCCCTATTACTCCTGTGCAAATACTTGAGATAATGAAGAATAGCCGAGATGAGATCCCAAACGATTTATCTCTCCCTTTCCCCGTGAGTGTGACTTACAGCAGTGCCTTATTAAACATTATTGAATTTGATGTGTTCATTAACCATAATGTTATTGTGTATGTAATTAAGGTCCCTTTAACGGACCATATCAAATTTAATGTCTATCGAGTATTTCCATTTCCTATTGCATCTGAATCGAATGCGTTGAAATTTCTTTTTATTCAACCTGAGAAACCGTATATTTTAATGGATATTGCTAAAAGGTATTATTATAAGCTAACTGAGAATGATTTAAGTCATTGTAAAAAAATTAATATGAATTGGAGAATCTGTAAACAAGTGTACCCGGTTTTGTCAACTCACTTGCATGAAGAATGTGAAGCTAAAATGATTCAATCGGTTAGGAAGATACCGAATGATTGTTCTGTAAGGGTAGTTGAACTTAGTCAAACGCTGTGGACGCAATTAGACAACAATGAATGGTTGTACGCTGCCACAAAGCCTGAAACCATCACAATTTTGTGTGATAAACAAGATCCAGTTGATGTAATTATTGAAGGAACTGGAAAGTTAAAGTTTTTTTAAGAAATGTAAGGGCTATGGTCCCAAGGTTTTAATACAATCACAAATTGTACTTAGTTTTAACTCTAGCAATAAGGACGTGATTCCTCCTTTAAGTCTAACGTATGACTGTTGCCTCGATAAGAGTGCTGTGATAAATGTGAACTCTTTGAAAATCGATGCTCACCTGAAGCATATTGTGAATAATATCGAGGACTTGAAATACGCAAGTCATAAGGTTCAAGAAGTGGAGAATTTGTTGTCAGAGGAGGAATGGAAGCAGAAAAAGTCTGCGAGAGTATATAATCTTTCTTTTATGTCAATTGCTGGATTAATTGTAATTGTAATAATATTGTATTGCTATATTTTTGCAAATGTTTGAAAAAATGTTATTCGGATGCTTTCAAACAATGCACAGATGGAAAATCATGTGCTAATATTGTATTTAGACCTAGAATCGTCACTAAGGTTCATACCTCAAATGAAAGCCTATCTAATACCCAAGGAGGAAAGGCCATTAGACTAACCTCTCTAGAAGGTAATCTCTGCTCTGTCAGCAGTTCTACTGCTGTGTCGAAACGCTAGTGATGTGTGTGTATGAAACTAAAACAAAGCAATTTTGTATGTATTGCTTTATTTTATTACAGGGAGGGAGGTGTCATGCACGACTGCCCTTAAGGGATGGATGGTATTTATGTCTGAGGGTTCGCATGTCGCAAGTCGGCTGTTCTGTGTATCTTAAAACCGACCATTAGGTGATAGAAAATGTGGGATGACCCTAAACTATGTGTCTAGACTGTTTTGAAGGGTCATATCTGTGAAATGGAAAGGGGAGGATCTTTCTCACCCCACCAGGAAACCCTCCTCCATCCTTATCCGCACCCCACCTCCCCCTGAACCTCAGAAAGGGTATATATGCTCAAAGCTTTTTGTAAGAAGCGGACAATTCTGAAGACCGTAGCCGGAGGCGCTGATCGTCTTCCGGCGGCTGTAAATAAAATATCTTATCCACTGCATTTGCGTTTGAGTTTCAACTCTTCAAAGCCTAAAACCCCCTACGATAGCAATCTAGCCACTCAGATTGTTTTTCGTCAGCGTCGCGTTCCGCCATTTGGGACACGACACTGTGAAAATGTCCTAAAAGTTTTAATGCCCTTTGCTTCAAATGGATTAGAAGTTAAATTAGCGGATCGGACCCCTCGAGAATAAATGAGACACGCACCAAATTATAACATTAACCGCTGGGAATGCGCTTACGACAGACGCAACTCAAATTAATGTCAAGCACTTACAGCATATAAGATATGAAACTTGAGAGGGAAAAATATTTAAGAGACTGAAAAATATTAGCATCCGTTTTTTTTATTTTGAAACACAAAATACTACAACCACTCAGATTTAAATGGAAAATGCAATTGGTACACTTCCATCTTCATAAGATGCCCTTCGTTTTCTGCAGAAGATGCTCATATTATAAAGCTCTCCATCTATAATTATTTTTCAATATAAAGGCATAGAAACAGTGTTTCCCAAAATAAATTTTATTTTAATTTGTGACATGGTCAATCTTTGTTCCTCCTCCTCTCCACCCTAGACTTGGCATGTTTAAGCCACTCCATAATTATTATTTCCACTTCCTTCAAACTAACATCTGCCCATTTTGTACACCTGACAGCACCTGTGAAATGATAACACATTTCATTTATATTACAGCCTTTACATTCACTGATGTGAGTTATCAAATTACGTCTAAATATAAAGCCGTGTTTAAACGATGCATGTAACTGCCCGGGTAGAAGCGTGAACACATTCACCATGAAAAATGTATCGTGTAAACACGCAAAATTGCGTAAATGCGCGCGTCGACGCGTGGCCTTGAAATAGCCCCTGCTCTAATTCGCTGAATATGTTCAAGAATGTGTGCATGCATGTACTCGCGTGAGAACATTAATCCTGTGAACACGGCTTAAGAGTGTATACACCTTTATAGAATACTTACTGTTGACTTCTGCTATTCTTCAATTTCTCGATGGTCGTTCTGTTCCGCACAGAGCTTAACTTGTGAATACGATCTGTTGGGATCCACTATAATATAATTATGTACTTCCAATAGAATGTCGCAGAGGCTCCAGAAAGGCAAAGAGATGTTCGGTTTATGGTTCTCCAAACGCAACTAATCACATGAACTCGCATCCCTTAAGAGGAAGCGTCCTACCCACTGGAAAGGAATAGTTATGTAGAAAATCCTCAAGGTGGCGAGCAGTCGCAACCGAGCGAGGCGTTTTGACGGGGATACCCTCACTCTTGGATGCGTCAGAAATCACACTGGCAACACCCGGGCCTCGGCTTTGAGAGAACGGAGGGTCCGGAGGGGGAGTCAGTAGAGTTCCTCTCCGTTCTTGCTAAAAGTGAGGGGGGAGGTAATAGAAAACAGATGGCACTGAGCAGGGTAACGACCCCTCAAAACGCTCTTTTGAACGAAGGTGACTCCCAAGTTGGAAAGCATTTACGCTCACGGACAGCTCCGTCTTTAGCCTCTTCCTACCGCAATCGAAGCTGATTCTCCCTCCGATGTCACAATATGTACTGGCTGATCAAAGCAGAGGTTTCGAATTAGCTTCCTCTCTCTCTCCACCATTAACCTAAAAATTTCCTCCAATTGGGGGTTAGTTTCAATCTTTGTCAATGAATTTGAAGATTGAATTACTCAAGTTTGACCGAGCAGGCTGATTAAAGGAAAATTAATTTTTTTCCTTTTATCAGCCAGCAAATAAATTAGCACTATCTCCAGTAATTTACAGAACTCCGAGGGAATATTTCCGACCTCGAAGTGAATAGTACTTTGAATCTTATTGATTCTCATCAACAACATTTAAAGGAAATTATATATTTGAAGGACATTATATTGAAATTCCACAACATCACTCCTGATACTTCTCGTCATCTAATTCCACTAATGTTCTACTTGTCAATTCAAAGATCATTTACCAAAACTACGCTCAGACGTATATGGCACCTTGGCATATAACTTCAGACATATATTGATATTTAAATACTATCCTCGAGCAAGTCTCCAGCAATAACGCACTAATCACACTTCCATTACTATGTAAACACAATTTCTTCCCCATCACATCGAATAGAAATACCTATGGAACTCACTTTTACAAACTTTTTAACGCGTGTCAAGGGCGTTCATGGTATTTTTGTAACATATATGATTACCTACCGTGAGAAATATTAGGCAGCTTAAAATCAATTCCACTGTTTCTCCAGGCACACAGCGGCACTCAAGTAAAGGAACAATCCTTGCTAATGGCATCATGGCCAGTGAATGAAAAGATGACTTTTGAGGTGGCATAATTTACTGAATAAAGCAATAATGAAACAGCATACATTTCAAGTAGACAATAAATCGTCACCCTTTCACTTGTGCGTAAAGAACCACACTCACAATTTAAAAGACTCTGAAATAACACAATAATTCCTGCCGAGGACAAATCCTAATGCCTATTGCTAGTTAGTCATTACCTGCCTTAAACGCAGACGGATTAATTATTTCAATAAAATCACATTGGACACCACAACACAACGAAATAAAAATATGACACTTGGGGTGGCAAAATTCACTGAATGAAGAATAATAATACACTACACTGTATATCCTTTCACTGGGACTTAAACAGCCACACTTACAAGACATGAGTAATCCACCTTGTCACTAATTTCTCTTCAATCCACACTTTTAAAATTTTAATTTAAGGCAATAGTTGAAACAACGAAATAATTGCCGACAACAGTTTTCTCTGACACTCGTAAAGATACCACAAACACTCATGCAGTCCATCACAGTTCATTAAAATCATGGTAAATCACTGGATTTTCACAAAGTGCAGTCACAACACACTCTAAATCTTCATTGTAATAAGTGAAAGGCAAACATTTAACTGGAAGAATATCCGATACACAGACGTAAAATAACAAAGCACATTTATAACATCCGCATTCATTGCTATAACACGGAAAACATTGACACACTCAGCACTGCTATATAGTTCAAACAAAGCTCTCCACAGCGCAATTTTTCTAATTATGCATTAAAATGCAAGCAAAAACAAACCTTCCAACGATTGAAAATGGCCGTAACGTCAAGTATTTAGCAGGCGACGCCTTTCCTTCGATCGTGACCCGGAAACCGGCTCATTACGTTCAAACGTCAAGTTACACAATCGGCCCCCAGATATTTTTAATGGCCATTTCAACAAAGATAATGCAAAAAAGTAAAGTTCAGTTATCTCGGACCTCTTTCACTCCTCGTTTCTTGGGCTGAACTATCTCTTTCTCCTCGTGCCTAATTTTTTCCTCTTCAATGTACACTGGATTCCTAATAGGCATTGACCGACAATGACGCGGATCAATGATTTCTGGCAGCAAACAATTTAAGTAATACTTTTCTAGTTTAGGGAACGCAAATTTTTCCCAAAAGTCATCATCCCTTACAACTTTGTCTATTTTAATTCCTTTTGGAGTCCACAAGACTAAATAGCAGTAATGTCGCCGAGTTACATGCTGTTGGCCCTGAATTTGAAAATGCACCTTGTGCCGTGGTTTTATACAAACGGCTATACCATTTTCATCTGTTTTCCAAATTGTAACTTTTTTTTTAGCGATTGCTTCTTCGGGTGTCATTTCCTTTGCTGACCAAGGGCACTTGATTTCAATCAACCCATCGTCTCCAACTAACCCATCGGGTGTAAGGCACATCTCTATCAACGAAGAGCCCACAGTTTTCCACGGAAAGACCGCTAGCCACCTCGAAATCCTTTCGAGCCAATATCTCGTTCTCTCTTCCGTACGCCAAAACTTCATTGTCTATACTTCCATACAAAATTACCTTCACCAAATTTACACAACTTGTATAGGGCAGCATATTGAATATCTGTCCAAAGTAAGAGGCCGTGAGAAGTTTTCTTCGTAAGTCGTGCCAATAGACACTTCCAGATTGTAGAATCGTATCCCTTTCAATTCTGTGAATATCTTCATCTGACTTTTGAAGATCCCTCATAAAATTACACTTTTCTCTTTCGTACTCTGTGGAAGGCATATCGGGCCGTTCAGCATTCGGTCCATAGTGAGAACGATCAATTTTCTTTTGAAATAGTGATTTTCTGGCTCTGGGATGAATCTGTTTTCTAGCGTGGGTTCTTTCTGCCTTCAACTTCCGATTCATTTCAGTTCTTTTGGCGAATAGCCCCGGACTTGAGAGAAACATCTTCTTGTGTGTCTTATGCAGCAACTTCCCGGAGTTATGGCGAATTACAGCACCAGCACATCTTCCTTGATATGATCGGCGGAGGGCAAAATTTATTCGTTTTCCACCGATCATTTTCGCAACGATGGAATTAAATTGCTCCACCGGGTTGCCGTCAACATCATGGATAAGACTCCTACTGTGCCGGCTCAAATTTTGAAAGATCCCCTCCAATTTCGTAAAGAGTGCACTTGTCTTCAAATCATCAAATAAATTATTATTTTCATGCTCATTCTCTCCGGAACAAAAGTAAGGAGCACATTTGGAGTGGTCTCCAAAAACGTGTCTTAAACTATTACTTATATCACCTCGGAGGAATTCAATTTTTTCCTGGAGACTGACGCCTTCAGTTCTTCTTTGTTGAATGGCTTTGGTGATTCCGCATCGTAGTCGAAGAATATTTTTCCCCAAAATCTTTCTCAAATTTATCGTACTTTTTTCCCCAATCTTATTACTGGTTTTGGCTACTTCCTTTAACTTGTTGCAAAAATTTCTCAATAAGTGATTCCTACATTCTATTTTCTGTACAGTTAAATTTTTATACGGGCGTGAATCCAAAATTGTTTTACATACATTACTATCTCCATCGGCGATTAGTTTGGCGTAGCGAACGCCATGAAGTTCCTCGCTCTTCTGAAAGCCTTCCACAACAACAGCGGCTTCCATACTGGAAGAGACTGTCGTCCCAATTTTTAAAACAGGTGTACTGGCTCCAAACCTTTCGATTTTGACTTATTGCATATTATGCAATATTTATTTTTAACACCAAGGAACAATAGTTTCCTCGAGTAGTACCCCATAATGGCACCCTGAAAAAAAACAAATATGAAATATGACAGCTATTAGTAGTCAATTCTTATGTTAAAGCACAAAACAAGTAAATGACTTACCAACCCACTGGAGGAATTATAATTTGTGCGGTAGGATCTTTTACACCAGCTGCCGTCGGCAATGACCGTTAGTAGAGGTGTGCCATCTAAATCGACTTCACCCTTTGAAATTGCAATTGAAGCTTCTTCTTTTGCAGCTGCCTCCATTTCCTCATGAGCAGTTATTTCCCATGCGTTGCACACACTGTCATGGTATTTTTTATAGCAGTTATTGGACATGCAAGGTATGTTCAAACTACTCAAAATTTCCTCCATTTGGCTGTAACCACCGCCAGATGAAATGATCCCAGCTACAGCAGCCGTATTCACATCCATTACGTTCTTTTGGCCGACATCTTCCGTCCACATTTTCGCGACGTAGCTGCGTAGACCACACTTAAAAGTAATGAGTGACCTCAGCCCTTCTCTTTTCTCGGATATAACTTCCATGTCCAAAAATGAGCATCCCAAGGGGCTGTGGTTGGAAAGTTTTTTGATGGACATAAAAAGATGGCCCAAATCTACGATTCTTCTTCCCTCTACACGATGGAATTTCTCTTCTTCCTGTTGCACATTCACTATAAAAAGCTGATGATCCTGTCCGTCATTACTATCGTCGACGTTTATTGGTTGCATTGTCTGCAGGGAACCGTCACTAATGGTATTTTCAGTTATCCGTTCCAGCTGTAAATAGTAATTTCAGGGTTCATGTAAAATCATCTGAGATGAATATTTCCATGGATTATATCACTTGACCCATGCGTGAGTTGAACTTTCTCCATAAATTAGTAATGTAACGTTTTATATAGAAGCGTGGAATACTTTTGAAAAATGATAAATTTAAGTGAAAAAAGATTCAAACGAAAATCAGTAACACGGATGTAAATACTAACCTCATCAGAATCTGCAGTTGTAGTTGTATTTACTGGGTCTTCCATTACGAAAGATGGCGTGTTATATTCGGCATCTGAAATTGCGAGTTCAAGCGTTCTATCCTCTCCACCATTTTCGTTGCTGGTATTCAAAGTAATATGCTTCCTATTACAAATAGTTAAAAACATATAGCATTAAAGCTCAAAACGTAATCAAAACAAAAATGTAGTACAAACGTGAATGGATAAATACGAGCTATTTGAACTTGACGAACTTTTTTTTCATCCATTGCAGCAAGTTTTGTCCACTGTTCCGCTTCCTCTTGGCGGTGAGTTTCAGTTTTAAAGTCGGTGTACAATTTCGGTAGCGACTGGAACCAGGCATATTTGCAAACCTTAATTCTGCTACCTAATAAACTATTATGTCAGCCTAAACGCAATTAAACTCGCAGTGAGCACTTCGTCGAGGAATGACGTTGATGGTACCGTAACCCAGAGAGTCCAGGGGTAAACTACCGCGAGAGCTCATTTTCAACCTTTTCAACGCTCCTCTCTCTCTCTTTCTCTCCCCATTCCCCTCTCTCCCTATTCTTCACTTTATGACAGGGAAGTTGGGGCTGCAACCCTCACCCACGCATCCTGACGTTTCCTCCCTCGCTCATAGCCAGGGGTCGCAGAGCAACAGTCGCATGTAAGACGTTGCCGTATCTCCACCGTATAAGTACAGGCAGCGCTGACCGAAGGTCTGTGAGAAAAGGCTGAACTATTTTCGTCACCATCCGAGCATATCATCGCCGAAAAGCACGCAGTTTGCTTCTCGAAAAGGACCAATTACAGAGCTTAACCCTATTAACCGTGATGGCTGTTACTTTTTATTCTGATAGAAGAAGGATTGCTGCATCTCCATCTGTTTAAGATTTTTCAATGCAGCTATTGGTTTCGGTAAAAATATAGATTATATTTTGATGATTTCACGGTGGTTTATTTATACACAGAGATAAAATTGTCATATTTTAGCTACAGGCTACCCTTGGCATAGGTCTATTATTTATAACCTGAAAATTTCAAGTTGATAACATATGTTTATAGCCATTAATTGGGCCTGGAAATAATGGCGAAATGCGGACGGTCGAGCGGGAGTGATGCTTCGCCTTACCAAGGAAAGTTATGGAAAATTCCTTGAAAGGTTTTTCCTTGAAACCAGCGCGTGGATTCTTCTCGCTTTGTTGTCAACATCTGGAAAACATTGCAGCGCCTTTCTTCCCACCCTTCCCTCTCCCCCCCTCCGGAAGGGTGGTTGCGTCCGTTGCGTCCAAGGCAACCCTACGGTACAACAGAGTTCGCTCGACCCTCGATCCCTTTAGCGGTCATTCTCTCAGCATGTGTTAGCCGTCACTAATTGTATGTGCAGTGGATTTTCTAAATAAATATTCATTGGCAAAACGAAAACATTAACCATTGAAATGAAGTACTTGTGTTTTGCAATGTGCTCTCAAATTTTAAGCGAAATTCTAGCTCTTATATTAACGGAGTTGTCTTCAGCTTACTTTTAACCATTATTTTCCGATTAATATCCTAAAATCGTTAATATAACATTTATAAATTCATTTAAAATGATCAAATAAACACGGAGAATTCATTTCAGACATCCATTCTCTCACGTTTGCAATGAATGATTGTTTAAAAAAACCACTGCGCATACAAAAAATGACCGCAACCCCATGCTGTAAGAGGGTGTGCTCATGAGACGGAGGGTCGAGACTGGTTGCCGACCGAAGAGAAGGAAGAGTGCGGTCTTCCCTTCAAAATGCCTCCGTACAGAGATGAGCTGAGTCTCCCATGAAGCCCAGGATACTAAAGATATTTCCGAGAAAAGTTCACCGGCGCGAAAGGGTTAATGGCCCTCAGTATTCAATTCCTGCGTTCCGTCCGCTGAGGAAGGAAAGAATTAACATAATTTGTTTTTACAATGTAGACAATTCTGCCTGAGCAACCGCGAAAGTTATACCGATATCTCAAAACACACGTGCCACATGGCGTGTTAACGCAACACTTAAATGTATAGGTTGTTTATGATTATTTTCGGAACGCGTGGCAGAAGAAGTGGTGGTCATTTATTTGATTGAGATCGATTTAGATTTCACACGATCGAAAAATACGATCGATTTTGTTGCGCCACGGTTATAATAAGTAGGTTTATAAAACTTTTCCGGTGATATTGAGATAATGTCGCCGATACATACGTATTAATGGCAAAGCTAAGGATTTAGACGATATGTTTCCTTGTCGGCGACATACTACTGTATATTAATGTCATATTCTATATAGTATTTCACAACCTTAATATAAAGATAACGTAGGCTTTAGGAAGGACACATGGTCAACTAGCTTTATATCAAAGACACAGACAAAACAACGGGTTAAGCCATATTTCTTATTTAAAATCTCTCGGTAGCCCATGCTTTATGGCATTGCAGAAATATGTATCGGTGTAGGCTAAAACCCTGTAGTTGCATCAACAGGGTCTAGATGTAAAAATACATTAATATTATGCGTCAAACGATGTAATTATTAATTACGAAATTGAAGAATTTTGTGCCATCGCATATTTAAAAAATCTATAATTATTGACAGTATAATGCCTTTGGTGTGTATTTAATGCATCAGTAATTAGATATGGTCAAGAATTAACGAAACAATAATAAATTCGTGGTAATAAATTATTAGACCGACCAAAGTTGACAATTGGTTGCATGTCGGTCGCGAGTTGACGGTCACAATGTGACGTGCCTGCAACGTTCCTGCGACGTCACATTGTGACCGCAACCTTAGTACGACGTTTGCTACGTCGCTGCAACGTGGCGGCGACCAACTCTGCTACTGGGGAGAGCAATTAGCGAGAATTAGTTAATGTAGTAGTGGTAATGGAATTGGAGAGGAAATAATTCAAATCCCGAAGATGTTCTTCAATACGTTTCTTCAAACTTTTAATTTTTGGAAAGAAATATAACTGTAATAATCAAAGTAATAAAGTCGCAGATTAGATTTTAGGCAAACTATACGTCACGTTAATTTGCGGAATGGATTGTAATTGCCGTAGAGGGGTAAATATGCTTTTCTTTAAACAGCTAATATTTTTCATAGCACAATCTACGTCCACTGAATACAATTTTGCTTTTACAATTAAATACCAATTAAATCTAAAATATAGAGATGACAAGTACCCCAGCTTTATTGTGTCCTGATGACGGTGATAGGGCCACAGTGAGATGCTTAGCATACATGTGTTTCCTCAAGTTGGACGTCGACGTCTTGTAGGAAAGTTTGTGTTTGCATATGTTGCAACTTGTTACTTCTCCATTTACTGCGGTGAAAAAGTTCCATATTTCACTAATTTGACGCCTTTTCTCCATTTCTAACTGTTAAATCACTGTTAAACCGCGGTTCGGCAAAACAAGTGCACGATCACGCTCAACTATTATCACACTCAGTAGCTGCGATCGCATTCTATCAGTTGGTAGCATTCTACCAGTTGGTAACATTGTAGCAGTTGGTAGCAGAGTGAGTATAAATCACAATCACAGTGATTTCGAATATCCAGTCACTGGTTGTGACTGCTACTTTTCAATATCAGTGATTCAATCACAGTTAGCGATATATCGCTCATCACTAATTACAACGAAGCCTCGTGAGATTGGCATGGCATTATTGATAGGTGCTGTATTACATCATAGGTGTAATGATGTAATTACGCTGAGTGAGACAATGGTTTACCCAGTGATAATGTATTGTATATATTGTTATTCCTGTGTCGGAGTAGGAATGCTGTGAATTGTGGTGTTATCTTTTTGCTTTCATTATATCCCTAAGCATCTACATTAAGTGATCGCCATGTCGTTAATAAATATTTTCTTGTGAATGCGAATTAATTCTATAAGTTATACCTAGGTTGACGTTACTTTGTTCTTTGTTGATCATTTCGTTCCACCAATCCCGTTATCCGTTGCATTAAAATTAAGTATAGTGTCTTGGGCTATTTATAGCTAATTCATCTTCTGATGGGTTAAACAACCTCGTATATAGGATTCAGGCATTCCAAATTCGTCGTGTACATAGCTGTTGAGTGATTTATATTCAGTGGAGTGATAGCATATGCTATTCATGTATTATTTTCAACTTACAATTAGATACAGCGAATTGAGCCAGTAACTGGCTGCATAAAAGAATATAGATGGAATAGTCTCTAATATGTCTACTATACCAGTTTCCATAGCGTATTCTCAGGGATTACTATTATTTCGAGGTCGGCCACTCATAGCTATACAAATCTATTCACAATATATATTCCTCGTATATTGCAATATCGTATGTGTCCATCCACTTCCCTGGAGTGCGGATGGTAAAAATTGTTTCCCGATAATCGAAGCTCGCCTTGCCATGCTGAGAAATACGTTACATATGTATCTTTGGAATCTATATAAAAAATTATAGGAGAATTATTTGATAGATTGTTGCAATTTAGGAGAAAACAGTGCCGAAGTCAGCTTCCCAGCCGGCACAATTGTCAAGGCATATCCCCAAATAATCGAATAGCATCCTCGGAATCCAAGGATAGGCTATCTCTGTTAAGGATAGGCTATCTCTCGGCAAAGTGATGCTATACATATGGACGACGTGGGCTATCCGTGGAATATCCAGATAGATTTCCTCTATTATGCGTGGAGCCTATCTCTACCGCCAAGGAATCTATATGTGTAGTAACTCCGTCTACCGCCATATTTAGCCGCTTGCAGCGCCACACTCGAGCTTAACGGGAACTACGTGTCTTGTAGCGCCACCTAACGGCAATTCTGCTAACTATTAGTAACCGAATGGCGGGACCACTGCCTCCTTTTAAATAAGTACCTAACTGATAACATGACCTCCATACCGAACACAGCGCGAAGAGAACCGATCTTACCGCGAATAGATTTGACTAGCAGAGTTCCAGATGCAGTCTGCAGATGCTGAGATTCCTGCAAAATAATTCACCACTCAACAAATAGCATTAACAATAGATAAAGGAAAAGGCATGAACAATTGTATCTAAGTCAAGTCAAAAGGTGTTTACTGCCATGACACATATATATTTACACATATACAAGTATTAACATAATTATTCTCAATATATATCAACATATTTACAACAAAAGCCCGTTATGGGACAAAATCTTCATCAGGGTTTGTCATTTATCATACATATTTTAACGTTGTACATAGGCGTGTTGCACATTGAATATTGAAAGTAATATAATGGTGCGGGAACTCTTTTCATCCGGGATGGCTTAATGACGCAATCAACCGAGGCTTGATGGAAACCGGCAAAACCTCACGCAAGTCGCCGTGTGGATGTAGGTATATTTGTTGCTGGCAGGAGTGCTGGACTTCACTGATTTTAGGCGTGTCGTTTTGCGCTGGGTGCTTTTTGCTCCTGTAGTCATACGTCGATTGCATGTTGAGACTGGTGGTTCTGTTGAGCGGAGGCTGATGTTCTGTTGTTTCTGTGGAATAAGGCAGGATTACTATACGTATACATTTTATACAATATATTATTATACAATGCCAATCAAGCATTACTGAAATAAATTGGTTTGCACAAACTATTTACAGTTAATACCCAAGTCTGTATACGAGGAGGTTGAAGGCTATGCTAGCTCATCATTGTGACGCACCTACTGGCACCTACTATTTAAAACTGCCGCAGTTGTGACCTCACGGTACTCCTATGCCATAAGCAAACTACTCCGGCGTCATTGCCCTCCGTTGCCTTTTCACAAAACCTACGTCCACATTCAAGATGGCCGACCAGCCGCACATCACCTCCGAAGTTGCATATATTCTAGAAGCATAATTTATTGAAGTACACTCAAAATCCTTTCACTGGCTATTTTTGCAATTTTGACACTTCGAGTATGTTAAATTTCGTGCAATACCAGCAAAATCTAAGGGGTGAAAAAAAATTTCGTCGGCGAAGCCTCTTCGCGAACATTTACCCATCTTTTTCTCTGCTTATTGTGTTGTAGATTATGTTGGTTCGGTACCATGTCAGTTAATTTAACATGAAACGAGTGAAATCTCAACAATTTCGCTGATCAATACATGGCTAAGAGGTGAAAGAGTAGGGCCGGCTTAAGATAAAATTTTCAGGCGGACGAGAGAGCGGGCTAGTCACCAGTTAAACGTAGTAAAAAATATTTTTACACAATCACGAAGCCCCGGGAATCGCCCGGGCATCACAACTGCACATTTTCAAGTATAAAGACTAGCCCTTTTCACTAATGTGAAGTATCAGAAGTTATTTTTGTAATTAATATACCTAATTATCTACTTCTAAAAATAATTTACTTACCTGATCTCAAACGGCAGATATACAGAACCCGTCAAGTCACCATTTACACTCTTGCCTTTCCGACGCATTCCGCAGCAACGATGTATACACACGGTACCAAGGCTCTCCAGCAAAGATTATTTGCACACGGTTCGTTCTGCAGCAAAAATTACGTACACACGGTACAAAAGATTATATCACGGTACGTTCTTGAGCAAATATTATATGGTAAATTCTTCATAAAAGATTGTACGCTCGCCACCAAAGCTAAACACATCCGCCATGTTCTTCACATGCGCTCACAAACACAAAGTCGACAATGGTTGACAAAAGAAAGGCGTGAAGCGCGAGAACCGGCAGAGGCAGTTCACGACGAGGCAACTACTACATTTTAGCTCATGCTTCTTCGTACATCCTTGTAGCCCTTTAAATTTTAATTAATATTTTTATTATGCAAATTTACTTTGTAGTTCACTTTTTGATGAGTATTATTCCGCTTACGGATTTTGTATTGTTTCGTCCCTCGCCAGATCTAGACTATCCAGATAATAGAGGTGGGTTATCCTTTGTCTACGTTACGCATAATTTCACAAGTTAATAACTGTTATCGTTGGTTGTTATTTTCCACGTCTCTTTTCAATTAACGCCGCGAATAATATATAAATTGGTTTTGATAGGAAATACATGTTAATAATTCTTTTTGAGTATTACAATTTCACATAAAAGACGTTGTTTTGTATTCTTACATCGCTCAAGTTCAGATAGGTTGGCTCTATGTTGGCTCTAAGATATCCTAGACCCGCTTTAGAGCCACCCTAGATCAGATAGTATAGCCCTTGTGCCGGCTGGGTTATAATTGTCGGGTTCAGAAAGGGAGCCTTTTCTCAGTGAAAGGATGCACACGCTAATTTCTTGCTCGAGGGAGACTCGGCATTGAGATAAATATCAGCTAACTGTCTGGAAATATGTGGGATACGTTGTCTTGTTCATTAGGAATGGCATGACAATTAGCGCAACCAGTCAATTGGATGACTTAAAATGGGAATTATTATCAGACCGTGGATTGAAATTCTGACATTATCTTTTATCTAAATTACTAGACAACATTTCCACTCATGGCATTACAACTATTTTGCGAACTCCAACTAACTATTTTAGACTGGACAAAGTTCATAAAATGAGATAAATTGATTGCCAAACCGACAGATACAAAATGTCTTTCAAAACCTTGTACAATTAGGGGTATGAATAATAGCATAGAGTAAGCATATTATAGAGGGCTCACCGCACGCGCAAAATTAGTATACATTTTTTCGTAGTTCGGGAGGGAGATCGTAGATGGCGTCGGAAGAAATTCTGACAAATTATGAATTTCCTTGTTCCACAAGCCTGAAAACATATCCTGAAGCAGAAAGACTCGCTACGTTTAGTGGTGACAATAGTTAGTCGATTTTGTTCATAACAAGAGTTAAAAAAAATATTTCCTTGAATTTCAGTTAGTAACTTGGCTCTTCCGAGTTTAAATTCCTAATCCTGTTGCTGGCAGACTGTTCTATGTATTAAGTTGAAACTTCCAGGAAACGTTTATTGTACATCTTTTTCCATACTGGTGAACTTTAATTTGTGCTCAACGTAGTTTCAACGTTGTTATATTTGTTTATATATCTTTTGGACGAAAAATCTGGAATTTTGCAAGGTAAAAAGCGATCGCCTGCTAACTTTCGTATCTTACTATATTGTTCCATATATGCTGTGTATGAAATTTGGAGAAAACTATAAATGTATTTTTGGTGAAAAAATGGTGACTTTATCTCGAATACGAAAGGAGTTACGAATTTTTTATTTTCTCAATTTTCTTTACCGCGCCATTATTTCAGCCGCTTGCTATTTCGTGGCAGTTCTCCGTGGCAATCTTCTTCATTCAACTGTCGGATAACAGTTCTCAACAACAGCCTAAAACTTGCAGGGAAAGTTTTAATGCCTAACTTTCCATATCGGTAAACCTTTTTATGTTTTTGACAGAGTTTTGACGTTGTTATATTTAGTTAAGTATCTTTGGGCCTAAACTTCCGATTTTTGTAAGGTGGGAAGCAGTCGTCTACTAACTGTAGTATCAGTCCATATATGCGGCGTGTGAAATTTGGATAAAACTATACACTTATTTTTGGCGAAAGAATTGTAACTTTATCTTGATTACAAAGTGAGTTATGAGTTTTTTTATGGCCGCACCTCGTTAGGCTTTCCTTACTGGCTGTTCTGCGCTGAAGGCTCCCACCTCCCAAGAAGGTCGTTTTGCCATTAGATAAGTTGGCGAGGTGAGGCTATTGTTTTGACGAGGAAATGATTTTCCTTGACGGAAGAATTTTTCGCTTCAAAAGACAAAATAAATCGTACTTGACGTCCATCGCTTCGACGAACGATCAACATATCGAATGAAATAGATTTCGCGTAGCCTACTTCGGACAATTAAACCTTAGTTAGGAAAATTTTATTGGGAATTACCTCACGTTGGTGAAGTGCAAATGTTATTTACAACGTTGAGTTTTAATACGAAGTTGTTGACGTAGTGATAAGCTAATCCTGTACTGGAAAAATACATTAAAATAGGAATGCGCGATTGGACCTCTAAACTGAAAAACTAAGCATTGTTTGCCTTTTGCTAACGGTCATAGCCACTTTACTGCAGGTGGTAACAGAAGCTGTAAAAGTATTTTGTAATCAATTTTTAAGCGCGCCGCTGCAAACGAACACAAGAGGTGAGCATCATCATATTTTGGGATTAGGGGTGGTCGGTGACCTTGATTTGTTTACTTGAGAGCGGAATGAGTAATGTCCCATTCAGTTATTACGTCGCAAGTGAATAGCAGGAGGGAGTTGGGTACTTCCGGCTCGTCTTAAATTGTCTTACGTACGGGGGCCGAGATCACCTAATGTATGACTTTGTCTTCTCTTGAGACCTTACCTTGTGTCACAATTGTGATAATCGTTGTCTCGTTAACCCTTAACTTTTGGGAGTTTTTTTATTCATTTTAGTTATAGTTTAGAGTTTTTTTATTCATCGTGAACACAATTATTCGCAGTATTTTTTTTATATTTAAGCTTCATAATGTTCTACAAACATAATACTACTCAAATTCACTTTTATAAAACATTTGGCTATTTAAATCTCTTTTAAATATTGTGGTCTCAAGTTCAGTGGCACTTCCACCGCCCTCTTATTTGCTTAGTGTTTTTCTTCGGATTTTTTCATGGGATAATCCTCATAATTCACGAATATTGCGTGTCAATATCTTTTTCTTTTTTATATTATCTTCTACAAGGATCTCCGCAACATTATTTTACGGGTACTGGGAAAAAATAGATAGGTAATCAGTCCTGGATACGTAGTGTTTTTGAGACAAATGCTTTCTTCCCCGCCTTCGTAGGACAGAGATGCTGCCACTGAGTGTCTGAGCACGGCCATCTGGTCTAAGTCATGCGTTTGGGTTAACAATTACAATGAAAGCTCTTTCGGCGACGGGAAAAGTGGAGGATGCCGTAGAAAGCAGTTGCATTTCGGAAAGAGCAAGAGACGCAAGCTAACTAGGTCTCTTATTTCCAACCGAAATTTGCATGTGATACGAACGAAAGTTTTTTTATTTACGACGATAGTTTATTTTCTCTATGATAAGTGAAGTGCGGTAAAGAAAGAAAAAGTCGACAAATATTGGTAAAGGTGAGCTTTCGTCTCGCCAGTGAAAACGCAATTTTCACCCACTTTCAACAGATGTATCGACATCAAAAGCACCTCACATATTTTGCAAACCTCTTACATTTTATAAATGCAAATTCTTTCCTCTACCATTAAGTATCATAGTCAATTTCTCCATATACGTAGCTTTTTCATTAAGAAATCACTGGGTAGACGAAAACTCAGCTTTACCATTTTTTATTTCCTTGTGATATGAACGAAAGTGTTTTTTAAAAACAACGAAAGTTTTTTTTCTCTATGATGAATAAAGTGCGGAAAAGAAAGAAAAATATCTACGATTTGATCTGTAAAATATCAAATGACAGTGATTTCCTAATAAGTTCATCCGATTGTAGTGAATCAGTGGAGGAAGAAGACATTTGTGATTCTGAAACTTCATCATCGGAAACCGACGAGAGTGGAAGAGATGGGGAAGACTGCACCGCGTCAGCAGTATGCCGAAGTTCTAGGTTCGAAGCACGTTCCACTCCATGATTATGCGCCAATAGTGTAATTTCGTCTTTTTTTCACCAATACTCTCCTGAGAATAATGGTCACTGAAATAAATAGATATTCAGAGCAGTATCTCCTCTCACACAAGATCCTCTCCCCGAATTCAAGAGCAAGACTTTGGAAGCCGGCTACTGTGACAAGAAATGAAAGCATTTATTGCTTGCATTTTGAATATGGGGATAGTAACTAAGCCCACCATTTCTAGTTACTAGTCCAACAGTAAATGCTTGGAGACATCATGTTCAGAAATATGTTTTCCTGAAACCGATTTCAAATTTTGCGCAAATGTTTTCCATCCTGTTGTAAATTTGAAAGTTCCCCGTAGTGTGACCCATGATCTACATACCAGCCCATTGTGGGCCATGCCAATAAAATACTTAGGCATTACCTACTACATCCCTCACCAGTAACTGTATAAAGATAAAAGTTTAGTTGGACCAAATCCCTCAGCATGTTATTGTAGTACATACGTATCTCAATAAGCGTCATCATCGTTGGGGAATTAGTTTTTGATGATGTGTGACTCTGTATCTCACTAAAGCGTAAAGTGTGAAAATTGCTTGCAATCTAAATGCATTATCAAGCATAATTTGTTGAATATACATTGTAAATTACTTTTGAGTGAAACGGATCATTGTAAAATAAAAAAAATGCGTGCTATAAGCAGTCGAAGTTTTTCTCTTTCTCTCTTTGTACTTGTAAATTTGACGTGATTTCTGTGTGAATTTTGACACATGGGTTTGTTATTTTCTTTTGATAAAATCCAATCCTTTATAAAGGTCTCTAGTCCTATGTTGCAGAGAGGCTTCTCACCTGGAGAGCACGGGTTGGTAGCGATGTTAGATTGTTCAGTATTTAAAGCTCGGTCCCTTTTCGGTAACTTTGTGGAGAGCTTTCCAATTACAACACTTTGCCCGTCGGATGAGACGTTTTACGCCGACAACGCTTTTTACGTTGTACAGCGAATGATAAGGCCATTTGTTTTCGAGATGGTAACATCTTCTATACGATTAAAACTTGCATTATTTCTGACTCTATAAAAATCTAAAAGGAAATGCCACCCTGTTTCACATCCTGTAGAGGTTGCGATTATTTTTTATCTTGTTCTAACATTCTTAGCAATTTTACTTTATTGTCATAGGTACGCACCCAAAAAACATAAGATGTATATTTATTTACAAAATTAAAAAAGATTCCGCGATCGACGTAGCACCGGGATGACTAAAAATCAGGATTCGTAATGATTCAAAATCTGGAGTTGTCATAGCTGATGAATTATATGCGACTTACTCTGTGGTTCGGAATACTAAGGACTATATGCAATATATTAGTCCTAGGTGCATTTTATTTCATTATTACCTTGGTGCAATTAATGCAATTGATATTTACTTAGATGATATTTCAAGATATGAGGATATTTCACTGAAGCCCACGCTCCAGAATTATCTAAGAGAAAAAACAATGAAACATTCTCAATACACCACTTCACTTTACTGATAAAAATAACTGAAATTATATTAAGCGATAAATGCATGCACGGAATATCATGAATCCATACGTGGAAGGTCGTATTAAAAACTGCCGAGGAAAAAATTAAAGTGAAAGTATACCAGGAAAAGATGATTGAAAAAGAAGGGAATGATAACATAAAAATGCTTTGATTTTGAGAAGATATGTACGTGACCAAATACCAGTGTTTTTAATAAAAACAGGCACTTAGTTATAATTCCACACTTTATTTTAAACAACACGACCTACGTTTCAGCATCTCATGCTGATGATGGCATGAGATGCTGAAACGTAGGTCGTGTTGTTTCAAATAAAGTGTGGAATCATAACCAAGTGCCTTTTTATTAATAATGAAGGAGTTCCACCGAGTAACTCCAGAGACCTCGTCCTATGTTCAAAATATCAGTCTTGCATAGTCGAAAATGAACGTATACCTAAATATGTAGGCATAAATTAATAGTAACGCATCACGAAGTAAGATATTTAATATAACAATATACGTACGCTTCTGGTCCAAGTCATTCGCTTTCATGACCGCATATAAACAAGGTTAAACTCATTTGAAAATCTTTGGGAAATTATTTTGGTATGTAAGACTCTATTTATTGTCGAAGTCTGCAAGCCGTCACGGGAAGCAGTTGAACTTCCGAGTTGTATCATCTTGCTGAAGAAAGTTACAGAAATCCAGCTGTATAATGTATTCATGTGTATGTACAATATAAATTTCTTACAATAAACAATGATCATAAATATAATTACACATCTACTACTATATTGTTATCCAGGGCCGCTGTCACGGCCGGCTAGAGCCAGAGCCGAACGCTGGCGGCCCGGAGTGGGTGAACGTGACGACACTGCACCCCTTTGGTCGCGCGGTTCTGCATAGATATCATTCGATATAAATTAAACGCATTTGTTGAAATATTGTACAATTACATGCTGAAAAAGGTCAGGAAATGTGAATGACAACGCGACCAAGAACGAAGTTTTACGATGCTCCAGTTTACAAATGCTATCTTTTTATAAAATAAGTAACAACGATTTTTTAAGATGCAAACCGGAAAATTATAGTATGTATAGAAAACATGTCTGTCTAACAGATATTGAATAAATCCGCAATAACCTTAATATTCCCTTACTATATTTATTTCAGTGAACTCTTAAAAGTGCGATATAATGTTATTTTAATGTTCAATCGGCTGTGGAATTCTTGTTTTTGTGTGAACAATAATAAGGACACGCAATGTTCTCTTTATGATGAAATATGTTATTTTGGTGTTCAAGATTGTTCATTACAAAGGACAAAGAAATATTCGCTGTGAACATAAGAAGAGAGCATTTTCAGAGATATTATACTGTTCACAAGAGTGAACTGTAAAAAACATTGGATGGACATTAAAAGAAGAAACTAAGAAATGAATAAAAATTGTGATCATTTAATGAACATAAAAGGAATTCACTGTAACACTAAGTGAACATTGATTAGACACTATCCTTTCTGTTGCGGTAGAAGTGAAAAGGGCTAACACAAGCTTTATAACATAGGGAAGAGAGGGAACATAAGTTCTTCCTCTCGTTTTTCATCATCCACCTCGTTCAAATGCTCTTCTAATTCATCCTCATTTTCTAAATATCCACTGCTTCTGCTGGAACCCTCGTCGCTGCTGCTGCTCATAGCCCCATCCGTTAAAAATTCGATCACTTGTTCTTCCTCCATCAAGTTGTGCTCTTGGTACCTACCATAGATGTACCAACTGCATAAATTAATATCCTAAGACCCCAACGGAAGTGTATATACTAAGACTAGGAATTCTCTTTCGTTCTTAAATCACCCATGCATCACGGGGTTCTATTAGTCATCAATGAAAATGCATACAAACATAAAATTTGATTAAATATGTTTAAAAACAAAACAGCTTGTTTACGTCAGAGGTGTATGTCGACATTTATACACAATTATTCTTCCATACATTTACGCATATACCTATTCATCTTCGACGACGAAGCGTATTATGAGGACAATGAAATGACATTAGCTAAATTGTACGAAATAATACACACAAATAATAGAACATACGGAGAAGGAAACATCTGTGGATTTAATTTCCTTTCCACAAAAACGCACCAATCACGAGTCACCGTGAAAGTCCTTAGCGCATCAGCTACTGCGCATCTGAAACTTGCTTTCCATTCGAGAAAACACAAGTCGACTTGAGTTTCCGCGAGTTAACTCATGCGAACCTCTTAGCATCAGACCTAGAGAACTGATTGTGAGAAGCTGGAGATCAAAAACGGAGAGTTACGAAGAGGGGAAGTGGAGAGGGCGGGAAGGAGAGGGGAGAAGCGAGATAAGCAGCGACGACCTTGAAGCGAGGAGAGAGTAGTCTGTCGCGCGCGACTCCGGGGCCATCTATCTGCGGTTTCAGAATTAAAACCTTTGATACCATTTCCGCCCATACCGTGAGCCCTCTAGATTACTATTTACTCTATGATAATAGTTAATACCTTCAGTTATGTATCAACCGATAGCATGGGTAGTTTCGCGTTCGTATAAGGAAGTTATGGTAACTATCGGCATGTTCATGCAAGCCTAATATGTTCTTTTAATATATTGAAAAAGTTATCCCTCAACTTATATATAGATGCTAATCCTATTTAAGCATGAAGTGTATTCCATGTATGGTATTAATTAACCCCCTGCCACACACTGTTATGGTGGCTTGAAGGGTATTATGTGGATGTAGATAGTTTTTCATGTTAGTCATCAGTTGTCGTCAACATCTGATGACCAGGTATTAGAAAAGGAGTAAGCATTCCTTAGAATTTCATATGAATAAGTAATAAATTCATGAATAACGTACTAAATAGTCCTCATTGTATTGTATAACATTTTGTGTTTTACTACAGTTACCTTATGTAATATTTTCTATGTTATAGGCAATACTGGTATCCTGTACTTAGTGATGCCTGATATATTTCCTGACTCTGTACGTTTGGAGTTACGACGATCTAATCAGCTTGAATCTTATGTACCTTGGTGTTGAAGTATTGGAGGCCATTGAATCTGGTGAGTTTTGCTTCCTCAAACACTTCCTTGTATAACATTTTGTGTTTTACTACAGTTACGTAATGTAATATTTTCTATGTTATAGGCAATACTGGTATCCTCTCCTTACAATTAATGATGCTTGATATATTTCCTGCAAGTCATTGCAAGCAAATCTCTGATCTCATGGTCATGAGATTTGTTAAACCAGGGAATTCTGTTAACCCATTAATGCCCAGTCGTATCTCTAGATATGTCATACTTTAAAAATTCAAAAATAGTCTTTAGTTTGTTGTTTATGCAATTTCTTTACCAAATATGACAGAAGAAAGCCTTTAAATGGTATACAAGTGATTTCGATTAGTTTAGCCTATATTTGCAATTGTTGTGCTCACTTACACATGGCTGGTCATGAACTACTCAGAAATCGCCACGCTATGGTTGTGTGAAAATTAAATTTTCTTATTAAGCATTGAGTTATCTGAATCCAGTTTTTCCCTGTTTTATTTTAAATATATAAGGAATATTATTTTTTCTTAACATTCATTTTTCTTTCAACCTCATGCCAAAACTGATCAGTAAATTTTTGACATATCTAAAGATACGTCTGGGCATTTGTGGCACTATAAGGCTCGTATTGTCAGTCGCTCCTTCTGTCGGCTCCTTCACTTAGGTGACCTTCGCCCTAAATGACGTCAGTCAGTTCGAGAGACCGTCCTTCTCCGTAGGTCTCCTTCATCCTCTCTTAGAAGGAGCTTTTGTTTACGTTCACGGACTGATCCGTTCACTCGCACGGACAAAAGCGAAGCGTAACGAAAACAAATAAGAAACGAAAAACTAATCGCTGAGTCATATGACGCCAGTTCAAGATGGAGCGCATGACGAACATCGAGAAAGATTTGCTGGTTAGTTTAATTATTAAATATAGGGATATAATTGAAAATAAAAGGACATATTAAAGGCATGTAGTCGTAAGGATTGTCGAAAATATATTCAATGAAATCATCGAGGTGGTCGTCGTGTTCTACCTCGTCCGCCATGTTGAAGGAAGCCTTCTCGTCACAGAAGCATAACCCAGGCCTATGGGAAGGCCACCTTCGCCTCCTATAGGAGACGAAGGTGGCCTTCTCTCGTCTCTCAATATGAAATCCCTCCTTCGGGAGGGTTAGAAGGCGAAGGTCGCCTAAAAGGAGCGACTGACAATATGAGCCTAAAACTTTAATATTTAACTTATTGCTATGTTTCTTTCTATTTATTGATTAAATAAATGAATAATTATTTTATAAACCTAATTGTGAGATACCTCAATGACAACTTAAGTTTTTTGACATTTCATGAAGTATAATATTGAACAATTATGTAAATGCAGCAAAAACAGGTATTTTCTCAGAATTGTGGTGTACCTTCATTTGAATTGTGATAAAGTACCTTTATTGGAAGCATAAAATGAATCGGTATTGGATTTATAGAAGCATAGGGTTTCAGATGCTCGCAATATCAAGTTGCCTCACCTGGCATCATGTGTTGCCGACAGTAGAATGAATTGAATACTGTTTCTCGTTAAACTTTCAGCTGGCAATTTAATCCAGATTACAAGCCGGAAATCAGTGTAGGAAATAAGTAACTTTGTTGAGAATTGAGAAAGAAACTACTACGATCATGGGAAGAATTATGGCAAGGATAGGCTATGTAAAGTGTGACCTTTGTTTGAGATTTTGAACAAGAATTCCAAAATTGTTAGCCGTGGAGAATACTGTCCATCACCATCTTACCTTGACCATCTTATTGTAAAGGGTGAGGTTTAAAGTAAGGTATGTGTAAAATGTAAAGGCAGAACTCTGTATTTGTGTGCTAAGTGTAAGGTATCTTTGCACCTATAATGTTTCTTAGCGTTTCACCAATGCGTTTGCGTTACATAATCATGATGTAAAACAGAGGAATAACCCTTTCGCTACGAACAACGTGATAGAACGTCGTGCCGCTAAGCTAGCCCTAAGCAAGTCTAAAAGGTGTGTGTTATAAAGGAAAGGTTCAAAACCCCTCTGGCCCCCAACCAAAGTTACGGAAATAGGTACCGGTGAAGATCCTAGCATAGTGAAAGCTCCGTATTGGCAAAGCAAAGAAATTTTCCCCATCGCGAAAGGGTTAATTCTGTTCAAAAGGTATCCCTTAATAAGGTTGTCAGTAATTTAATGCAAAAAAATATTTTTAGATTCTGCAGTTCACTTTAAAAATTTAAATTTGTTACAGTACAAATTTCAAAATGCATTTGTATATTGTACACATAATAATACTTTGTCAACATTATATTATTTGTTGTATACAAATTCAAATTTAAATATTAAAAAATACCGATGAAGACTTGTGATGAAGCAAAAACGTGCGTCAACACAATTAAATGATTATGTAGGTCAACCCTCAAGTGCCCAGATGTATCTTAAGTATAGGATTAAGTACAATGCAAATGTTAGAGATTTTTTTAAACATTTTTTAACGCCAGTTCCGGCGGCATTTATGATGAGATGGTATCATTTAATCTTATTCTGATGCACAATGGGTCACACATTCATCTGGTTTGCTGATATAATTCCATTTGTTCTGACCTAATCTAATTTATGCTAATATTTCTTAATTCTTTCTAGGTGCATACTGTGATATTCTGCCTATCGGAGAATATGAGGTGGCTTGTCCTGATAAAATAGCACCAGTGCCACAAGCAAAGACTTCCTGATGGAATGGAACTAATCAGCTGAAATGAATGTTTATATAATATTACTTTTTGAAATTCTCTTATTGTTACCTGGCTACCATTCAATGTAATATTTTCAACTACTGTTATAAACATTGGTTTAGCTGATAGGAAATAAAATGCCATCTGTTATGAACATTGTCTGTCATTATTCTTTTTTGAGGTTCAACCTGCCTTTTGGTTCCCAATGCCTCCAAATGTTTTTATTTCTTGGACTTGGTTTATTGTGGCCTTAGTGTAGTTTAACCTCATTTGTTCCTCAACGCTGTTCTATACTCTTGTACCTATTTGGTTAATTTTTATTCAGAACAACAGCATTTCTCGAAGATATTCATTTATGGGCTGCGGGTGTTTCGTATTTGATTAGAGTTATATGTATTTTCCCTGAAGACCTCTGCTTTGAGATACATTGGTTTGGCAAATGATTAATTGCGCCTAGTTGGGAAATTTAATTATTTCGACCGTAATAAGTAATTCACATCTGATAAAGTTCATAGCGCATGATTTGTTATACATTTGGTCATTTCTTTCTTGTTAAAAGTCAGTATCGGCGTTTGTTTACACGTTTGAATCGCCGCCTGTTCGTATTAGAACCACCTTCTCGCGTGTGACGGCGCTGCAACCGTGCCCGTCGTGGTTTCTTGTTTGCAAGAACCCTGTATAAGGACGGCTATCTTCCATCTCGATTTTGTTGCCAATACCCGCGAAAGAATTGAAGTTCCACTTTTGGCCACAGGCTCCGCTGCAGTCGACGGCGAGGCATGTAGCAGACCGATACTTGCCCAACTATA
This sequence comes from Pyrrhosoma nymphula, assembly GCA_963573305.1. NCBI lineage: Eukaryota > Metazoa > Arthropoda > Insecta > Odonata > Coenagrionidae > Pyrrhosoma > Pyrrhosoma nymphula. Next base: position 150,493,675 of record OY754332.1, read on the forward strand.
CGTGTTTTTAAGTTTCCAATTTCTCTTCCTATACGCAAGTATGATGAGTAATACTGCTAGTAATACTTTAAGGCATTTGCTAGTAGTAGTTTTATGTACTTAAGGTAAAGAGCCATCGAATAGAAAACTCTCCAGAACATCGCGAAACAGAAATCATTTACACTAAGGGCACAGTCTAAACAAACAGTCTTCTCACTTAGGGGGATTTCGGGTAACCGCTGAACACCAAGGCACAACCAAGATATTAGAGTCAGTTGAGCATTAGTGAATACAACTTATGATCATATTTGTGATTGCTTCCTTTAAATTTAATTAATATAATTTTTTTGAGCGATTATGAAATAGTTAACATATTATTATTAGTTTCATTGAATATTGTAGTTCATTTGACTCGTAAGGTCACCGACAGCCGTGGGCCGTGTGTGGAGTAGTTGGTAGCCATATTGTGTGAGAGGTGTATTTTTCCGAGTTATTTACCGGCTTGGTGAATATTTTAGAGGTGTTTGAGCTTATATATATCATAGATTATATTTACAGAGTTTATATATACATTTCATAGATTATATTTACAGTGTTTATATGTATATTTTTTCATAGATTATATTTATGTAGTTACAGAGTTTTTATATACACAAAGTTTATATTTTTACACCTCTAAGCAATATTGCTATCTATCGGGTGGTGAGGGTATGGCCAAAAATGCCGTCCAAATGTCGTGGGGGCTATATGTGTTGTGCCGTGGGGTGCAAAAATTCAACACATGATGGGGGGATAAGTTTATATCGCGTCCCAAAAGATACGGACATGAATATAGAAACGGATGGATACGGAGCAAGGTCGGTTGTGGCTGGAGAGGGCAGGTAGAACTGACCTACTGTAGTTCGAGCCAGAGAAATGGTACATACAAGTGTTACCGGCTTTGCGGAAAACATTTCGACGCCTTTCAGTTTTTTGTTTCTGGGAGGCTGGTGTGGAAAGCCAAGCCTACAATTTTTGAAGGTGAGATCTCAAAACTCTATAATTTTGATAATACCTATTTCCTTGAGAGTCCTGTATGTTTTCTTGTATCTAGTTTTCCATTTGTAATGATCAATGGGTTTACTTTCAGATCGGACGTACGACGATCCGTCCCAGTGTTGATCCTCCTGTCCCAGGTAGGGCGTTTATTTAAATCTAATTAAAAAATTATTGTAAACATTTATACTAAGTCGTGAAATCGCCAATCCCTAGATGGCCCTTGGCTTGTAAATATTCAGAGGGATGAATTCAACTATGAACCAATGTATATAGCATGTATATACGTGAGACATCATATATATTTTTCATTCATGTTATACGTACGTGTAACACCTTAAGTGCTCTTTACTTCCATCAATTTTTTCTAACGTTGGATTATATATGGACGATTTCCTTCTTTTGTTTGGTTGCAAATAATAGTGGATGGATCAGAAACTATTTTATTTCTTGTTAAATTTGTGTTAAAAATTTGGGACGTCCATTAATTATGTCTACTATTTTTACCTCCCCCTCCCTCTTTGTCAACCATTTTTTCGCAAATTTTACTTCCCCCTCCCCCCTTGTCAACAAGTGTCAAACTTTCAGTGGCCCACCTAATATAATTATGTCGAACAATTTTGACTACCCTCAGAGAAAAATTACTTTATAGGGCTGGCTCTAGATAATATCTCACAGAAGGTCATGGATAGCTAACCTATTAGATGTCTATGGCTTCGTGCAGTCTTTGAATTTACCAACAGCTTCCCTTAAAAATCTGTCAAATGAATGGTATTAATCTTCAGATGAATACCATGTGTGTCCAGAGTCTACTATCTAGTACATTGAATAAAGGCAAAATATTATGATGCAAGATTATGACTTACTTGGTAAGGATCACTCAACCGGTTTAATATTTAAAAAATTACTGTAAAAAGTGATATTGTTGACGCCCTCTACCCCCACATATTTTGTTGACATTATTAATGAACTTCCCCATACCTATTTGTGTAACTGATTCAAAATTCTGAATAAAGCGGCTCTGTGGTATTTTTGTTGTCAATTAATTCGAAGTGTACTTATTTCTTATTAAAGCAATTTTTTATTACTTTTTCAGAAGTGGGATCTGAGGTCATCGAGGAACCTGATGGTGAATCGAAAGGTGCGTAATCCATACTTTAAGATAGTACTTCTATTTTTCTATCAACATTTAAAAAATGGTCATTGTTTACACAGTGGATGTCACAATGAGTGTATTTTTCATTTCACATGTGTCAATAAGCTAGAGTACCTAAGTTTATAACATGATCATTTGAATGGATCAGAGGCAGCTGTTTAACTCTTAACATATTTTCAGTGGTTTAAATTATCGTGGTTGGTTGGGAAAATTGGCATCAACATAGGTAATTGCATTGTTTTATCTTTCTTCCAGAAGATAAATCTGACCTTGTATCAGAGTTGCTGATTGTTGGAGGTAAAGAGAGTGAGGAAGTGGCTGAAGGGTCTTCTGCAGTAAATAATACAGGTTTCACAGAATCCATTTTTCAAGAAGGCAGCATTGGTTTTGTTTCGCCAACACCAAAAAAGAGGTAAATTGGCTTCAGAGAGTGATTGTTGTGACTAAATAATTGTCTCATTATGTAACGTAGAATGACTTAGTTCTCAGCCTACATCCCACAAAGCACACTCAAATTTTATACCGTATAAAAGTTGCGTTAATAGTATAGTATAAATTGTAAATAATATACCGACAATTATGTACGTAATATGTGAATAATATGCAATATATGCAAATATAATGCCATCAAAAACTGTAAATAATATTTGCATAATATGTACATATTTTCAGAATATCTCGGCGAATGAAATGTGCATCATTTCTTAAAATTATGCCCTAAAAATCGGCGAATGCCATTTAATGCCCACTACATTATTGTCTTAGGTATATAAATCTCCAGCCTCATAATTATGAGATAACAAAAATATATATAATCGCATAATATGCAAAATATATATCCACAGAACGAAATGGCATATTATGTGCATAATATTTGAATATCTGATGAATAAACATGGAAAGTATGCACATGAAGGATGAATCACCAGTTCCTGTTTTTATCATTCTGAAAATGCATTTTTTGTTCGCTTGTTCAGCCGTAACGTCGGTATATGAATTTATCTTTATGAGCGCGAAGGAAAGATGTTAAAAAACCATGAATTTACGAAATACATGGTGTTTCAATAGAGTTAGGAATATCACGGCAGTGTATGCTGATGAAAATAGTATATTAATTACGCGCATAATATGCCAAATATATGCACAGAACGAAATGGCATAATATGTGCATAATATTTGAATATTTGTTGAATAAACATGGAAGGTATGCACATGAAGGTTGAATCACCAGATCCTGTTTTTATCATTCTGTAAATGCATTTTTTGTTCGCTTAATCAGCCGTAACGTCGGTATATGAATTTATCTTTATAAGCGCGAAGGAAAGATGTTAACAAAACCATGACTTTAAGAAATACATTGTGTTTCAATAGAGTTAAGCATATCACTGCAGTGTTCGCTGATGAAAATGGTATAATAATTACGCGCATAATATGCCAAATATATACACAGAACGAAATGGCATAATATCTGCATAATATTTGAATATTTGGGTAATAAACATGGAAGGTATGCACATGAAGGTTGAATCACCAGTTCCTGTTTTTATCATTCTGTAAATGCATTTTTTATCCGCTTGTTCAGCCGTAACGTCGGTATATGAATTTATCTTTATGAGCGCGAAGGAATGTTGTTAACAAAACCATGACTTTACGAAACACATGGTGTTTCAATAGAGTTAGGCATATCACGGCAGTGTATGCTGATGAAAATGGTATAATAATTACGCGCATAATATGCCAAATATATGCACAGAACGAAATGGCATATTATGTGCATTATATTTGAATATTTGGTGAATAAACATTAAAGGTATGCGCATGAAAGTTGAATCACCAGTTCCTGTTTTTATCATTCTGCAAATGCATTTTTTATCCGCTTGTTCAGCCGTAACGTCGGTACATGAATTTATCTTTATGAGCGAGAAGGAAAGATGTTAACAAAACCATGACTTTACGAAATACATGGTGTTTCAATAGAGTTAGGCATATCACGGTAGTGTATGCTGATGTAAATTGTATAATAATTACGAGCATAATATGCCAAATATATGCACAGAACGAAATGGCATAATATGTGCATAATATTTGAATATTTGGTGAATAAACATGGAAGGTATGCACATGAAGGTTGAATCACCAGTTACTGGTTTAATCATTCTGTAAATGCATTTTTTGTTCGCTTTTTCAGCCGTAACGTCGGTATTATGCACATATTATGCCATTTCGTTTTGTGCATATATTTGGTATATTAAGTGCGAAATTATTATACCATTATGAATTTATCTTTATGAGCGCGAAGGTAAGATGTTAACAAAACCATGACTTTGCGAAATACATGGTGTTTCAATAGAGTTAGGCATATCACGGCAGTGTATGCTGATGAAAATGGTAAAATAATTTTGCGCATAATATGCCAAATATATGCACAGATCGAAATATCATAATATGTGCATAATATTTGAATATTTGGTGAATAAACATGGAAGGTATGCGCATGAAGGATGAAACACCAGTTCCTGTTTTTATCATTCTGTAAATGCATTTTTTGTTCGCTTTTTAAGCCGTAACGTTGGTAAATGAATTTATCTTTATGAGCGCGAAGGAAAGATGTTAACAAAACCATGACTTTGCGAAATACATGGTGTTTCAATAGAGTTAAGCATATTACTGCAGTGTTTGCTGATAAAAATGGTATAAAAATTACGCGCATAATATGCCAAAAATATGCACAGAACGAAATGGCATATAATGTGCATAATATTTGAATATTTGGTGAATAAACATGGAAGGTATGCGCATGAAGGTTGAATCACCAGTTCCTGTTTTTATCATTCTGTAAATGCATTTCTTATCCGCTTGTTAAACCGTAACATCGGTATATGAATTTATATTTATGAACGCGAAGGAAAGATGTTAACAAAACCATGACTTTGCGAAATACATGGTGTTTCATTAGAGTTAAGCATATCACTGCAGTGTTTGCTGATGAAAATGGTATAATAATTACACGCATAATATGCCAAATATATCCAAAGAACGAAATGGCATAATATGTGCATAATATTTTAATATTAGGTGAATAAACATGGAAGGTATGCGCATGAAGGTTGAATCACCAGTTCCTGTTTTTATCATTCTGTAAATGCATTTTTTGTTCGCTTTTTTTCAGCCGTAACGTTGGTAGATGAATTTATCTTTATGATCGCGAAGAAAGGATGTTCACACACCCATGACTTCGCGAAATACATGGTGTTTTAATAGAGTCAGGCAAATCACGGCAGTGTATGCTGATGAAAATGGTATAATAATTTTGCGCATAATATGCCAAATATATGCACAGAACGAAATAGTATATCATGGTCATAATATTTGAATATTTGGTGAATAACCATGGAAGGTATGAGCATGAAGATTAAATCACAAGTTCCTATTTTTGTCATTCTGTAAATGCATTTTTTGTTCGTTTTTCAGCCGTAACGTCGGTATATGAATTTATGTTTATGAGCGCGAAGGAAAGATGTTAACAAAACCATGACTTAACGAAATACATGTTGTTTCAATAGAGTTACACATATAACGGCAGTGTATGCTGATGAAAATGGTATAATAATTATGCGCATAATATTCCAAATATATGCACAGAACTAAATGGCATAATATGTGCATAATATTTGAATATTTGGTGAATAATAATGGATGTTATGCACATGAAGGTTGAATCACCAGTTCCTGTTTTTATCATTCTTTAAATGCATTTTTTGTTCGCTTTTTCAGCCGTAACGTCGGTATATGAATTTATCTTTATGAGCGCGAAGGAAAGATGTTATCAAATCCATTACTTTACGAAATACATGTTGTTTCAATAGAGTTTGGCATATCACGGCAGTGTATGCTGATGAAAATGGTATAATAATTATGCGCATAATATGCCAAATATATGCACAGAAGTAAATGGAATAATATGTGCATAATATTTGAATATTTGGTGAATAAACATGATAGGTATGCGCATGAAGGTTGAATCAACAGTTCCTTTTTTTATCATTCTGTAAATGCATTTTTTGTTCGCTTTTTCTGCCGTAACGTCGGTGTATGAATTTATCTCTATGAGCGCGAAGGAAAGATGTTAACAACACCATGATTTTACGAAATACATGGTGTTTCAATAGAGTTAGGCAATTCACGGCAATGTATGCTGATGAAAATGGTATAATAGTTACGGGCATAATATGCCAAATACATGCACAGAACGAAATGGCATATTATGTGCATAATACTTGAATATTTGGTGAATAAACATGGAAAATATGAGTATGAAGGTTGAACCACCAGTTCCTGTTTTTATCATACTGTAAATGCATTTTTTATCCGCTTGTAAAGCCGTAACGTCGGTATATGAATTTATCTTTATGAGCGCGAAGGAAAGATGTTAACAAAACCATGACTTTGTGAAATACATGGTCTTGCAATAGAGTTAAGCATATCACTGCAGTGTTTGCTGATGAAAATGGTATAATAATTATGCGCATAATATGCCAAATATATGCACAGAACGAAATGGCATAATATGTGCATAATATTTGAATATTTGGTGAATAAACATGGAAAGTATGCACATGAAGGTTGAGTCACCACTTACTGTTTTTATCATTCTGTAAATGCATTTCTTATCCGCTTGTTAAGCCGTAACGTCAGTATATGAATTTATCTTTATGAGCGCAAAGAAAAGATGTTAACCAAACCATGACTTTGTGAAATACATGGTGTTGCAATAGAGTTAAGCATATCACTGCAGTGTTTGCTGATGAAAATGGTATAATAATTATGCGCATAATATGCCAAATATATGCACAGAACGAAATGGCATAATATGTGCATAATATTTGAATATTTGGTGAATAAACATGGAAAGTATGCACATGAAGGTTGAGTCACCACTTACTGTTTTTATCATTCTGTAAATGCATTTTTTGTTTGCTTTTATTCAGCCGTAACGTCGGTATATGAATTTATCTTTATGAGCGCGAAGGAAAGATGTTAACAAAACCATGACTTTGCGAAATACATGGTGTTTCAATAGAGTTAGGCATATCACGGCAGTGTATGCTGATGAAAATGGTAAAATAATTTTGCGCATAATATGCCAAATATATGCACAGATCGAAATATCATAATATGTGCATAATATTTGAATATTTGGTGAATAAACATGGAAGGTATGCGCATGAAGGATGAAACACCAGTTCCTGTTTTTATCATTCTGTAAATGCATTTTTTGTTCGCTTTTTAAGCCGTAACGTTGGTAAATGAATTTATCTTTATGAGCGCGAAGGAAAGATGTTAACAAAACCATGACTTTGCGAAATACATGGTGTTTCAATAGAGTTAAGCATATTACTGCAGTGTTTGCTGATAAAAATGGTATAAAAATTACGCGCATAATATGCCAAAAATATGCACAGAACGAAATGGCATATAATGTGCATAATATTTGAATATTTGGTGAATAAACATGGAAGGTATGCGCATGAAGGTTGAATCACCAGTTCCTGTTTTTATCATTCTGTAAATGCATTTCTTATCCGCTTGTTAAACCGTAACATCGGTATATGAATTTATATTTATGAACGCGAAGGAAAGATGTTAACAAAACCATGACTTTGCGAAATACATGGTGTTTCATTAGAGTTAAGCATATCACTGCAGTGTTTGCTGATGAAAATGGTATAATAATTACACGCATAATATGCCAAATATATCCAAAGAACGAAATGGCATAATATGTGCATAATATTTTAATATTAGGTGAATAAACATGGAAGGTATGCGCATGAAGGTTGAATCACCAGTTCCTGTTTTTATCATTCTGTAAATGCATTTTTTGTTCGCTTTTTTTCAGCCGTAACGTTGGTAGATGAATTTATCTTTATGATCGCGAAGAAAGGATGTTCACACACCCATGACTTCGCGAAATACATGGTGTTTTAATAGAGTCAGGCAAATCACGGCAGTGTATGCTGATGAAAATGGTATAATAATTTTGCGCATAATATGCCAAATATATGCACAGAACGAAATAGTATATCATGGTCATAATATTTGAATATTTGGTGAATAACCATGGAAGGTATGAGCATGAAGATTAAATCACAAGTTCCTATTTTTGTCATTCTGTAAATGCATTTTTTGTTCGTTTTTCAGCCGTAACGTCGGTATATGAATTTATGTTTATGAGCGCGAAGGAAAGATGTTAACAAAACCATGACTTAACGAAATACATGTTGTTTCAATAGAGTTACACATATAACGGCAGTGTATGCTGATGAAAATGGTATAATAATTATGCGCATAATATTCCAAATATATGCACAGAACTAAATGGCATAATATGTGCATAATATTTGAATATTTGGTGAATAATAATGGATGTTATGCACATGAAGGTTGAATCACCAGTTCCTGTTTTTATCATTCTTTAAATGCATTTTTTGTTCGCTTTTTCAGCCGTAACGTCGGTATATGAATTTATCTTTATGAGCGCGAAGGAAAGATGTTATCAAATCCATTACTTTACGAAATACATGTTGTTTCAATAGAGTTTGGCATATCACGGCAGTGTATGCTGATGAAAATGGTATAATAATTATGCGCATAATATGCCAAATATATGCACAGAAGTAAATGGAATAATATGTGCATAATATTTGAATATTTGGTGAATAAACATGATAGGTATGCGCATGAAGGTTGAATCAACAGTTCCTTTTTTTATCATTCTGTAAATGCATTTTTTGTTCGCTTTTTCTGCCGTAACGTCGGTGTATGAATTTATCTCTATGAGCGCGAAGGAAAGATGTTAACAACACCATGATTTTACGAAATACATGGTGTTTCAATAGAGTTAGGCAATTCACGGCAATGTATGCTGATGAAAATGGTATAATAGTTACGGGCATAATATGCCAAATACATGCACAGAACGAAATGGCATATTATGTGCATAATACTTGAATATTTGGTGAATAAACATGGAAAATATGAGTATGAAGGTTGAACCACCAGTTCCTGTTTTTATCATACTGTAAATGCATTTTTTATCCGCTTGTAAAGCCGTAACGTCGGTATATGAATTTATCTTTATGAGCGCGAAGGAAAGATGTTAACAAAACCATGACTTTGTGAAATACATGGTCTTGCAATAGAGTTAAGCATATCACTGCAGTGTTTGCTGATGAAAATGGTATAATAATTATGCGCATAATATGCCAAATATATGCACAGAACGAAATGGCATAATATGTGCATAATATTTGAATATTTGGTGAATAAACATGGAAAGTATGCACATGAAGGTTGAGTCACCACTTACTGTTTTTATCATTCTGTAAATGCATTTCTTATCCGCTTGTTAAGCCGTAACGTCAGTATATGAATTTATCTTTATGAGCGCAAAGAAAAGATGTTAACCAAACCATGACTTTGTGAAATACATGGTGTTGCAATAGAGTTAAGCATATCACTGCAGTGTTTGCTGATGAAAATGGTATAATAATTATGCGCATAATATGCCAAATATATGCACAGAACGAAATGGCATAATATGTGCATAATATTTGAATATTTGGTGAATAAACATGGAAAGTATGCACATGAAGGTTGAGTCACCACTTACTGTTTTTATCATTCTGTAAATGCATTTTTTGTTTGCTTTTATTCAGCCGTAACGTCGGTATATGAATTTATCTTTATGAGCGCGAAGGAAAGATGTTAACAAAACCATGACTTTGCGAAATACATGGTGTTTCAATAGAGTTAGGCATATCACTGCAGCGTTTGCTGATGAAAATGGTATAATAATTACGCGCATAATATGCCAAATATATGCACAGAACGTAATGGCATAATATGTGCATAATATTTTAATATTCGGTGAATAAACATGGAAGGTATGCACATGAATGTTGAATCACCAGTTCCTTTTTTTATCATTCTGTAAATGCTTTTTTTTCCGCTTGTTCAGCCGTAACGTCTGTATATGAATTTATCTTTATGAGCGCGAAGGAAAGAAGTTAACAAAACCATGACTTTGCGAAATACATGGTGTTTTAATAGAGTTAGGCAAATCACGGCAGTGTATGCTGATGAAAATGGTATAATAATTATGCGCATAATATGCCAAATATATGGACAGAACGAAATGGTATATTATGGTCATAATATTTGAATATTTGGTGAATAACCATGGAAGGTATGAGCATGAAGGTTGAATCACCAGTTCCTATTTTTGTCATTCTGTAAATGCATTTTTTGTTCACTTTTTCAGCCGTAACGTCGGTATATGAATTTATCTTTATGAGCGCGAAGGAAAGATGTTAACAAAACCATGACTTTGCGAAATACATGGTGTTTTAATAGAGTTAGGCAAATCACGGCAGTGTATGCTGATGAAAATGATATAATAAATACGCGCATAATATGCCAAATATATGCACAGAACGAAATGGCATATTATATGCATAATATTTGAATATTTGGTGAATAAATATGGAAAGTATGCGCATGAAGGTTGAATCACCAGTTCCTGTTTTTTTCATTCTGCAAATGCATTTTTTTTCGCTTTTTCAGCCGTAACGTCGGTATATTAATTTATCTTTATGAGAGCGAAGGTAAGATGTTAACAAAACCATGACTTTGAGAAATACATGGTGTTTCAATTGAGTTAGGCATATCACGGCAGTGTTTGCTGATGAAAATGGTATAATAATTACGCGCATAATATGACTAATATATATCCACAGAACGAAATGGCATAATATGTGCATAATGTTTGAATATTTGTTTAGTAAACATGGAAGGTATGCACATGAAGGTTGAATCACCAGTTCCCTTCTTTTTCATTCTGTAAATGCATTTTTGTTCGCTTTTTCAACCGTTACGTCGGTATATTAATTTATCTTAATGAGAGCGAAGGAAAGTTGTTATCAAAACTATGACTTAGCGGAATAGATGTTGTTTCAATAGAGTTAGGCATATCACGGCAGTGTATGCTGATGAAAATGGTACAATAATTACGCGCATAACATGCCAAATATATGCACAGAACAAAATGGCATAAAATGTACATAATATTTGAATATTTGGTGAATAAACATGGATGGTATGCTTTTGAAGGTTGAATCACCAGTTCCTGTTTTTATCATTCTGTAAATGCATGTATTTTTTTTCCGATTGTTCAGCCGTAACGTCGGTACATGAATTTATCTTTATTAGCGCGAAGGAAAGAAGTTAACAAAACCATGACTTTGCGAAATACATGGTGTTTTAATAGAGTTAGGCAAATCACGGCAGTGTATGCTGATGAAAATGGTATAATAATTATGCGCAAAATATGCCAAATATATGCACAGATCGAAATTGTATATATTATGGTCGTAATATTTGAATATTTGTTGAATAACCATGGAAGGTATGAGCATGAAGGTTGAATCAAATGTTCCTGTTTTTATCATTCTGTAAATGCATTTTTTGTTCGCTTTTTAAGCCGTAACGTCGGTATATGAATTTATCTTTATGAGCGCGAAGGAAAGATGTTAACAAAACCATGACTTTACGAAATTAATGGTGTTTCAATAGAGTTATGCATATCACAGCAGTTTCAATAGAGTTAGGTATGCTGATGAAAATGGTACAATAATTATAGGCATAATATGCCAAATATATCCACAGAGCGAAATGGCATAATATGTGCTTAATATTTGAATATTTGGTGAATAAATATGGAAAGTAAGCGCATGAAGGTTGAATCACCAGTTCCTGTTTTTTTCATTCTGCAAATGCATTTTTTGTTCGCTTTTTCAGCCGTAACGTCGGTATATTAATTTATCTTTATGAGCGCGAAGGAAAGATGTTAACAAATCCATGACTTTGCGAAATACATGGTGTTTCAATAGAGTTAGGCATATCATGGTAGTGTATGCTGATGAAAATGGTATAATAATTATGCGCATAATATGCCAAATATATCCACAGAACGAAATGGCATATTATGTGCATAATATTTGAATATTTGGTGAATAATAATGGATGGTATGCACATGAAGGTTGAATCACCAGTTCCTTTTTTTATCATTCTGTAAATGCTTTTTTTTCCGCTTGTTCAGCCGTAACGTCGGTATATGAATTTATCATTATTAACGCGAAGGAAAGATGTTAACAAAACCTTGATTTTGCGAAATACATGGTGTTTCAATAGAGTTAGGCATATCACGGCAGTGTATGCTGATGAAAATGGTATAATAATTACGCGAATAATATGCCAAATATATGCACATAACGAAATGGCATAATATGTGCATTATATTTGAATATTTGGTGAATAAACATGGAAGGTATGCGCATGAAAGTTGAATCACCAGTTCCTGTTTTTATCATTCTGCAAATGCACTTTTTATCCGCTTGTTCAGCCGTAACGTCGGTACATGAATTTATCTTTATGAACGCGAAGGAAAGATGTTAACAAAACCATGACTTTACGAAATACATGGTGTTTCAATAGAGTTAGGCATATCACGGCAGTGTATGCTGATGTAAATTGTATAATAATTACGAGCATAATATGCCAAATATATGCACAGAACGAAATAGCATAATATGTACATAATATTTGAATATTTGGTGAAAAAACATGGAAGGTATGCACATGAAGGTTGAATCACACGTTACTGGTTTAATCATTCTGTAAATGCATTTTTTATCAGCTTGTTCAGCCGTAACGTCGGTATATGAATTTATCTTTATTAGCGCCAAGGAAAGATGTTAACAAAACCATGACTTTACGAAATACATGGTGTTTCAATAGAGTTAGGCATATCACGGCAATGTATGCTGATGAAAATGGTATAATAATTACGCGCATAATATGCCAAATATATGCACAGAACGAAATGGCATAATATGTGCATAGTATTTGAATATTTGGTGGATAAACATGGAAGGTATGCACATGAAGGTTGAATCACCAGTTCCCGTTTTTTTCATTCTGTTTATGCATTTTTGTTCTTTTTCTCAGCCGTAACGTCGGTATATGAATTTATCTTTATGAGCGCGAAGGAAAGATGTTAACAAAACCATGACTTTGCGATATACATGGTGTTTCAATAGAGTTAGGCATAACACGGCAGTGTATGCTGACGAAAATGGTATTATAATTACGCGCATAATATGACAAATATATTCACAGAACGAAATGGCATATTATGAGCATAATACTTGAATATTTGGTGAATAAACATGGAAGGTATGCGCATGAAGGTTAAATCACCAGTTCCTGTTTTTATCATTCTGTAAATGCATTTTTTGTTCTCTTTTTCAGCCGTAACGTCGGTATATGAATTTATCTTTATGAGCGCCAAGGAAAGATGTTACCAAAACCATGACTTTACGAAATACATGTTGTTTCAATAGAGTTACACATATCACGGCAGTGTATGCTGATGAAAGTGGTATAATACATATGCGCATAATATGCCAAATATATGCACAAAACTGAATAGCATAATATGTGCATAATATTTGAATATTTATTGAATAAACATGGAAGGTATGCACATGAAGGTTTAGTCACCAGTTCCTGTTTTTATCATTCTGCAAATGCATTTTTTGTTCGCTTTATCAACCGTAACGTCGGTATATGAATTTATCTTTATGAGCGCGAAGGAAAGATGTTAACAAAACCATGACTTTGCGAAATACATGGTGTTTCAATAGAGTTAGGCATATCACGGCAGTGTATGCTGATGAAAATGGCATAATAATTACGTGCATAATATGCCAAATATATGCACAGAACGAAATGGCATATTATGTGCATAATATATGAATATTTGTTGAATAAACATTGAAGGTATGCGCATGAAGGTTGAATCACCAGTTCCTGTTTTTATCATTCTGCAAATGCATTTTTTGGTCGCTTTTTCAGCCGTAACGTCGGTATATAAATTAATCTTTATGAGCGCGAAGGAAAGATGTTAACAAAACCATGACTTTGCGAAATACATGGTGTTTCTAAAGAGTTTGGCATATCACGTCAGTGTATGCTGATGAAAATGGAATAATAGTTTCGCGCCTAATATGCCAAATATATGTACAGATCGAAATGGCATAATATGTGCATAATATTTGAATTTTTTGTGAAAAAACATGGATGGTATGCGCATGAAGGTTGAATCACCAGTTCCTTTTTTTATCATTCTGTAAATGCATTTTTTGTTCGCTTTCTCTGCCGTAACGTCGGTGTATGAATTTATCTTAATGAGCGCCAAGGAAATATGTTAACAAAACCATGATTTTGCGAAATACATGGTGTTTCAATAGAGTTAGGCAATTCACGGCAGTGTATGCTGATGAAAATGGTATAATAATTACGAGCATAATATGCCAAATACATGTACAGAACGAAATGGCATAATATGTGCATAATATTTGAATATTTGGTGAATAAACATTGAAGGTATGCGTATGAAGGTTGAATCACCAGTTCCTGTTTTTATCATTCCGCAAATGCATTTTTTGTTCGCTTTTTCAGCCGTAACGTCGGTATATGAATTTATCTTTATGAGCGCGAAGGAAAGTTTTTAACAAAACCATGACTTTACGAAATACATGTTGTTTCAATAGAGTAAGGCATATCACGGCAGTGTATGCTGATGTAAAATGGTATAATAATTATGCGCATATTATGCCAAATATTTGCACAGAACGATATGGCATAATATGTGCATAATATTTGAATATTTGGTGAATAAACATGGAAGGTATGCAAATGAAGGTTGAATCGCCAGTTCCTGTTTTTATGATTTTGAAAATGTATTTTTTGTTCGCTTTTTCAGCCGTTACGTCGGTATATTAATTTATCTTAATGAGAGCGAAGGAAAGTTGTTAACAAAACTATGACTTTGCGGAATAGATGGTGTTTCATTAGAGTTAGGCATATCACGGCAGTGTATGCTGATGTAAATGGTACAATAATTACGCTTATAATATGCCAAATATATATTCACAGAACGAAATGGCATAATATGTGCATAATATTTGAATATTTGGTGAATAAACATGGATGGTATGCACATGAAGGTTGAATCACCAGTTCCTGTTTTATCATTCTGTAAATGCATTTTTTGTTCAATTTTTCAGCCGTAACGTCGGTATATGAATTTATCTTTATGAGCGCCAAGGAAAGATGTTACCAAAACCATGACTTTACGAAATACATGGTTTTTCAATAGAGTTAGGCATATTTCGGCAGTTCATGCTGATGAAAATGGAATAATAGTTTCGCGCCTAATATGCCAAATATATGCACAGATCGAAATGTCATAATATGTGCATAATATTTGAATATTTGGTGAATAAACATGGAAGGTATGCGCATGAAGGTTGAATCACTAGTTCCTGTTTTTATCATTCCGCAAATGCATTTTTTGTTCGCTTTTTCAGCCGTAACGTCGGTATATGAATTTACATTTATGAGCGCGAAGGAAAGATGTTAATAAAACCATTATTTTGCAAAATACATGGTGTTTCAATAGAGTTAGGCATATCACGGCAGTGTTTGCTGATGAAAATGGTATAATAATTACGCGCATAATATGCCAAATATATGCGCAGAACGAAATGGTATATTATGGTCAAAATATTTGAATATTTGGTAAATAACCATGGAAGGTATGAGCATGAAGGTTGAATCACCAGTTCCTATTATTTTCATTCTGTAAATGCATTTTTTGTTCGCTTTTTCAGCCGTAACGTCGGTATATGAATTTATCTTTATGAGCGCGAAGGAAAGTTTTTAACAAAACCATGACTTTACGAAATACATGTTGTTTCAATAGAGTTAAGCATATCACTGCAGTGTTTGCTGATGAAAATGGTATAATAATTACGCGTATAATATGCCAAATATATGCACAGAACGAAATGGCATAATTTGTGCATAATATTTGAATATTTGGTGAATAAACATGGAAGGTATGCACATGAAGGTTGAATCGCCAGTTCCTCTTTTTATGATTTTGAAAATGTATTTTTTGTTCGCTTTTTCAGCCGTTACGTCGGTATATTAATTTATCTTAATGAGAGCGAAGAAAAGTTGTTAACAAAAATTTGACTTTGCGGAATAGATGGTGTTTCAATAGAGTTAGGCATATCACGGCAGTGTATGCTGATGTAAATGGTACAATAATTACGCGCATAATATGCCAAATATATGCGCAGAACGAAATGGTATATTATGGTCAAAATATTTGAATATTTGGTAAATAACCATGGAAGGTATGAGCATGAAGGTTGAATCACCAGTTCCTATTATTTTCATTCTGTAAATGCATTTTTTGTTCGCTTTTTCAGCCGTAACGTCGGTATTATGCACATATTATGCCATTTCGTTCTGTGCATATATTTGGCATATTATGCGCGAAATTATTATACCATTATGAACTTATCTTTATGAGCGCCAAGGAAAGATGTTAACAAAACCATGACTTTGCGAAATACATGGTGTTTCAATAGAGTTAGGCATATCACGTTAGTGTATGCTGATGAAAATGGTAAAATAATTTCGCGCATAATATGCCAAATATATGCACTGATCGAAATATCATAATATGTGCATAATATTTGAATATTTGGTGAATAAACATGGAAGGTATGCGCATGTAGGATGAATCACCAGTTCCTGTTTTTATCATTCTGTAAATGCATTTTTTGTTCGCTTTTTAAGCCGTAACGTTAGTAAATGAATTTATCTTTATGAGCCCGAAGGAAAGATGTTAACAAAACCATGACTTTGCGAAATACATGGTGTTTCAATAGAGTTAAGCATATCACTGCAGTGTTTGCTGATAAAAATGGCATCATATATACGCGCATAATTTGCCAAAAATATGCACAGAACGAAATGTCATAAAATGTGCATAATATTTGAATATTTGGTGAATAAACATGGGAGGTATGCGCATGAAGGATGAATCACCAGTTCCTGTTTTTATCATTCTGTAAATGTATTTTTTGTTCGCTTTTTAAGCCGTAACGTTGGTAAATGAATTTATCTTTATGAGCGCGAACGAAAGATGTTAACAAAACCATGACTTTGTGAAATAGATGGTGTTTCTAAAGAGTTAGGCATATTACGGCAGTGTATGCTGATGAAAATTGTATAATAATTACGCGCATAGAATGCAAAATAAATGCACTGAACGAAATGGCATAATATGTGCATAATATTTGAATATTTGGTGAATAAACATGGAAAGTATGCACATGAAGGTTGAGTCACCAGTTACTGTTTTTATCATTCTGTAAATGCATTTTTTGTTTGCTTTTATTCAGCCGTAACGTCGGTATATGAATTTATCTTTATGAGCGCCAAGGAAAGATGTTACCAAAACCATGACTTTACGAAATACATGGTTTTTCCATAGAGTTAGGCATATCACGGCAGTGTATGCTGATGTAAATGGTACAATAATTACGCGCATAATATGCCAAATATATCCACAGAACGAAATGGTATAATATGTGCATAATATTTGAATATTTGGTGAATAAACATGGATGGTATGCACATGAAGGTTGAATGACAGTTCCTGTTTTTATCATTCTGTAAATGCATGTATTTATTTCCGCTTGTTCAGCCATAACGTCGGTATATGAATTTATCTTTATGAGCGCGAAGGAAAGATGTTAAAAAAACCATGACTTTGCGAAATACATGGTGTTTTAATAGTGTTAAGCATATCACTGCAGTGTTTGCTGATGAAAATGGTATAATAATTACGCGCATAATATGCCAAATATATGCACAGAACGTAATGGCATAATATGTGCATAATATTTTAATATCGGGTGAATAAACATGGAAGGTATGCACATGAATGTTGAATGACCAGTTTCTGTTTTTATCATTCTTTAAATCCATTTTTTGTTCGCTTTTTCTGCCGTAACGTCGGTATATGAATTTATCTTTATGAACGCGAAGGAAAGATGTTAACAAAAACATGACTTTGCGAAATACATGTTGTTTCAATAGAGTTAGGCATATCACGGAAGTGTATGCTGATGAAAATGGTATAATAATTACGCGCATAATATGCCAAATATATGCACAGAACTAAATGGCATAATATGTGCATAATATTTGAATATTTGGTGAATAAACATGGAAGGTATGCACTAGAAGGTTCAGTCACAAGTTCCTGTTTTTATCATTCTGTAAATGCATTTTTTATCCGCTTGTTCAGCCGTAACGTCGGTATATTAATTTATCATTATGAGCGCGAAGGAAAGATGTTACCAAAACCATGACTTTACGAAATACATGGTTTTTCAATAGAGTTAGGCATATCACGGCAGTTTATGCTGATGAAAATGGAATAATAGTTTCGCGCCTAATATGCCAAATGTATGCACAGATCGAAATGGCATAATATGTGCATAATATTTGAATATTTGGTGAATAAACATGAATGGTATGCACATAAAGGTTGAGTCACCAGTTACTGTTTTTATCATTCTGTAAATGCATTTTTTGTTTGCTTTTATTCAGCCGTAACGTCGGTATATAAATTTATCTTTATGAGCGCGAAGGAAAGATGTTAACAAAACCATGACTTTGCGAAATACATGGTGTTTCAATAGAGTTAAGCATATCACTGCAGTGTTTGCTGATAAAAATGGTATAATAATTACGCGCATTATATGCCAAATATATGCACAGAACGTAATGGCATAATATGTGCATAATATTTTAATATTGGGTGAATAAACATGGAAGGTATGCACATGAATGTTGAGTCACCAGTTCCTATTTTTATCATTCTGTAAATGCATTTTTTGTTCGCTTTTTTTCAGCCGTAAGGTTGTTATATTAATGTATCTTTATGATCGCGAAGAAGTGATGTTCACAAAGCCATTACTTTGCGAAATACATGGTGTTTCAATAGAGTTAAGCATATCTCTGCAGTGTTTGCTGATAAAAATGAAATAATAATAACGCGCATGATATGCCAAATATATGCACAGAACGAAATGGCATAATATGTGCATAGTATTTGAATATTTGGTGAATAAACATGGATGGTATGCACATGAAGGTTGAATCACCAGTTCCTGTTTTTATCATTCTGTAAATGCTTTTTTTTCGCTTGTTCAGCCGTAACGTCTGTATATGAATTTATCTTTATGAGCGCGAAGGAAAGAAGTTAACAAAACCATGACTTTGCGAAATACATGGTGTTTCAATAGAGTTAGGCATATCTCGGCAGTGTATGCTAATGAAAATGGTATAATAATCTCGCGCATAATATGACTAATATATATCCACAGAACGAAATGGCATAATATGTGCATAATGTTTGAATATTTGGTTAGTAAACATGGAAGGTATGCGCATGAAGGTTGAATCACCAGTTCCTGATTTTTTAATTCAGTAAATGCATTTTTTTTCCAACTGTTCAGCCGTAACGTCGGTATATGAATTTATCTTTATGAGCGCGAAGGAAAGATGTAAACAAAACCATGACTTTACGAAATACATGGTGTTTTAAAAGATTTAGGCATATCACGGCAGTGTATGCGGATGAAATTGATATAATAATTACGCGCATAATATGCAAAATATATGCACAGAACGAAATGGCATAATATGTGCATAATATTTGAATATTTGGTGAATAATCATGGAAGGTATGCACATGAAGGTTGATTCACCAGTTCCTGTTTTTATCTTTCTGTAAATGCATTTTTTGTTCTCTTTTTCAGCCGTAACGTCGGTATATGAATTTATCTTTATGAGCGCCAAGGAAAGATGTTACCAAAACCATGACTTTACGAAATACATGTTGTTTCAATAGAGTTACACATATCACGGCAGTGTATGCTGATGAAAGTGGTATAATACATATGCGCATAATATGCCAAATATATGCACAGAACTAAATGGCATAATATGTGCATAATATTTGAATATTTATTGAATAAACATGGAAAGTATGCACATGAAGGTTTAGTCACCAGTTCCTGTTATTATCATTCTGCAAATGCATTTTTTGTTCGCTTATTCAACCGTAACGTCGGTATATGAATTTATCTTTATGAGCGCGAAGGAAAGATGTTAACAAAACCATGACTTTACGAAATACATGTTGTTTCAATAGAGTTAGGCATATCACGGCAGTGTATGCTGATGAAAATGGTATAATAATTATGCGCATAATATGCCAAATATATGAACAGAACTATATGGCATACTATGTGCACAATATTTGAATATTTGGTGAATAAACATGAAAGGTATGCGCATGAAGGTTGAATCACCAGTTCCTGTTTTTATCATTCTGTAAATGCATTTTTTGTTCGCTTTTTCAGCCGTAACGTCGGTATATTAATTTATCTTTATGAGCGCGAAGGAAAGATGTTAACAAAACCATGACTTTGCGAAATACATGGTGTTTCAATAGAGTTAGGCATATCACGGCAGTGTATGCTGATGAAAATGGCATAATAATTACGTGCATAATATGCCAAATATATGCACAGAACGAAATGGCATATTATGTGCATAATATATGAATATTTGTTGAATAAACATTGGAGGTATGCGTATGAAGGTTGAATCACCAGTTCCTGTTTTATCATTCTGTAAATGCATTTTTTGTTCAATTTTTCAGCCGTAACGTCGGTATATGAATTTATCTTTATGAGCGCCAAGGAAAGATGTTACCAAAACCATGACTTTACGAAATACATGGTTTTTCAATAGAGTTAGGCATATCGCGGCAGTTCATGCTGATGAAAATGGAATAATAGTTTCGCGCCTAATATGCCAAATATATGCACAGATCGAAATGTCATAATATGTGCATAATATTTGAATATTTGGTGAATAAACATGGAAGGTATGCGCATGAAGGTTGAATCACTAGTTCCTGTTTTTATCATTCCGCAAATGCATTTTTTGTTCACTTTTTCAGCCGTAACGTCGGTATATGAATTTACATTTATGAGCGCGAAGGAAAGATGTTAACAAAACCATTATTTTGCAAAATACATGGTGTTTCAATAGAGTTAGGCATATCACGGCAGTGTTTGCTGATGAAAATGGTATAATAATTACGCGCATAATATGCCAAATATATGCACAGAACGATATGGCATAATTTGTGCATAATATTTGAATATTTGGTGAATAAACATGGAAGGTATGCACATGAAGGTTAAATCGCCAGTTCCTCTTTTTTTGATTTTGAAAATGTATTTTTTGTTCGCTTTTTCAGCCGTTACGTCGGTATATTAATTTATCTTAATGAGAGCGAAGGAAAGTTGTTAACAAAACTATGACTTTGCGGAATAGATGGTGTTTCAATAGAGTTAGGCATATCACGGCAGTGTATGCTGATGAAAATGGTAAAATAATTTCGCGCATAATATGCCAAATATATGCACTGATCGAAATATCATAATATGTGCATAATATTTGAATATTTGGTGAATAAACATGGAAGGTATGCGCATGTAGGATGAATTACCAGTTCCTGTTTTTATCATTCTGTAAATGCATTTTTTGTTCGCTTTTTAAGCCGTAACGTTAGTAAATGAATTTATCTTTATGAGCCCGAAGGAAAGATGTTAACAAAACCATGACTTTGCGAAATACATGGTGTTTCAATAGAGTTAAGCATATCACTGCAGTGTTTGCTGATAAAAATGGCATCATATATACGCGCATAATTTGCCAAAAATATGCACAGAACGAAATGGCATAAAATGTGCATAATATTTGAATATTTGGTGAATAAACATTAAAGGTATGCGCATGAAAGTTGAATCACCAGTTCCTGTTTTTATCATTCTGCAAATGCATTTTTTATCCGCTTTTTCAGCCGTAACGTCGGTATATTAATTTATCTTTATGAGGGCGAAGGAAAGATGTTAACAAAACCATGACTTTACGAAATACATGGTGTTTCAATAGAGTTAGGCATATCACGGTAGTGTATGCTGATGAAAATGGTATAATAATTATGCGCATAATATGCCAAATATATGCACAGAACGAAATGGCATATTATGTGCATAATATATGAATATTTGTTGAATAAACATTGAAGGTATGCGCATGAAGGTTGAATCACCAGTTCCTGTTTTTATCATTCTGCAAATGCATTTTTTGGTCGCTTTTTCAGCCGTAACGTCGGTATATAAATTAATCTTTATGAGCGCGAAGGAAAGATGTTAACAAAACCATGACTTTGCGAAATACATGGTGTTTCTAAAGAGTTTGGCATATCACGTCAGTGTATGCTGATGAAAATTGTTTAATAATTACGCGCATAGAATGCCAAATATATGCACAGAACGAAATGGCATAATATGTGCATAATATTTGAATATTTGGTAAATAAACATGGAAGGTTTGCACATGAAGGTTGAATCACCAGTTCCTGTTTTTATCATTCTGTAAATGCATTTTTTGTTCGCTTTTTAAGCCGTAACGTTGGTAAATGAATTTATCTTTATGAGCGCGAAGGAAAGATGTTACCAAAACCATGACTTTGCGAAATACATGGTGTTTCTAAAGAGTTAGGCATATCACGTCAGTCAATGCTGATGAAAATTGTATAATAATTACGCGCATAGAATGCCAAATATATGCACAGAACGAAATGGCAAAATATGTGCATAATATTTGAATATTTGGTGAATATATATGGAAGGTATGCACATGAAGGTTGAATGACCAGTTTCTGTTTTTATCATTCTTTAAATCCATTTTTTGTTCGCTTTTTCAGCCGTAACGTCGGTATATGAATTTATCTTTATGAACGCGAAGGAAAGATGTTAACATAAACATGACTTTGCGAAATACATGTTGTTTCAATAGAGTTAGGCATATCACGGAAGTGTATGCTGATGAAAATGGTATAATAATTACGCGCATAATATGCCAAATATATGCACAGAACGTAATGGCATAATATGTGCATAATATTTGAATATTTGGTGAATAAACATGGAAGGTATGCACTAGAAGGTTCAATCACAAGTTCCTGTTTTTATCATTCTGTAAATGCATTTTTTATCCGCTTGTTCAGCCGTAACGTCGGTATATTAATTTATCATTATGAGCGCGAAGGAAAGATGTTACCAAAACCATGACTTTACGAAATACATGGTTTTTCAATAGAGTTAGGCATATCACGGCAGTTTATGCTGATGAAAATGGAATAAAAGTTTCGCGCCTAATATGCCAAATGTATGCACAGATCGAAATGGCATAATATGTGCATAATATTTGAATATTTGGTGAATAAACATGAATGGTATGCGCATGAAGGTTGAATCACCAGTTCCTTTTTATTTCATTCTGTCAATGCATTTTTGTTCGCTTTCTCAGCCGCAACGTAGGTATATGAATTTATCTTTATGAGCGCGAAGAAAAGATATTAGCAAAACCTTGACTTTGCGAAATACATGGTGTTTCAATAGAGTTAAGCATATCACTGCAGTGCTTGCTGATGTAAATGGTACATTAATACGAGCATAATATGCCAAATATATCCACAGAACGAAATGGCATAATATGTGCATAATATTTGAATATTTGGAGAATAAACATGGATGGTATGCACATGAAGGTTGAATAACCTGTTCCTGTTTTTATCATTCTGTAAATGCATGTATTTTTTTCTGCTTGTTCAGCCGTAACGTCGGTATATGAATTTATCTTTATGAGCGCGAAGGAAAGATGTTAACAAAACCATGACTTTACGAAATACATGGTGTTTTAACGGATTTAGGCATATCACGGCAGTGTATGCTGATGAAATTGATATAATAATTACGCGCATAATATGCCAAATATATGCACAGAACGAAATGGCATAATATGTGCATAATATTTGAATATTTGGTGAATAAACATGAAAGGTATGCACATGAAGGTTGAATCACCAGTTCCTGTTTTTATCATTCTGTAATTGCATTTTTTTTTCGCTTGTTCAGCCGTAACGTCGGTATATAAATTTATCTTTATGAGCGCGAAGGAAACATGTTAACAAAACCATGACTTTACTAAAAACATGGTGTTTTAACAGATTTAGGCATATCTCGGCAGTGTATGCTGATGAAAATGATATAATAAATACGCGCATAATATGCCAAATATATGCACAGAACGAAATGGCATAATATGTGCATAATATTTGAATATTTGGTGAATAAACATGGTAGGTATGCACATGAAGGTTGAATCACCAGATCATTTTTTTATCATTCTGTAAATGCATTTCTTTTCCGCTTGTTCATCCGTAATGTCGGTATATTAATTTATCTTTATGATCGCGAAGGAAAGATGTTAATAAATACATGACTTTACGAAATACATGGTGTTTCAATATAGTTACGCATATCACGGCAGTAAATGCTGTTGAAAATGGTATAATAATTACGGGCAAAATATGCCAAATATATGCACAGAACGAAATGGCATATTATGTGCATAATATTTGAAAATTGGGGGAATAAACATGGAAGGTATGCGCATGAAGGTTGAATCACCAGTTCCTGATTTTTTAATTCAGTAAATGCATTTTTTTTCCAATTGTTCAGCCGTAACGTCGGTATATGAATTTATCTTTATGAGCGCGAACGAAAGATGTTAACCAAACCATGACTTTGCGAAATACATGGTGTTTCAATAGAGTTAGGCATATCACGGCAGTGTATGCTGATGAAAATGATATAATAATTACGCATATAATATGCCAAATATATGCACAGAACAAAATGGCATAATATGTGCATGATATTTGAATATTTGGTGAATAAACAAGGAAGGTATTCACATGAAGGTTGAATCACCAGTTCCGTTTTTTATCATTCTGTAAATGCATTTTTTGTCCGCATTTTCAGCCGTAACGTCGGTATATGAATTTATCTTTATGAGCGCGAAGGAAAGATGTTAACAAAACCATGACTTTGCGAAATACATGGTGTTTCAATAGAGTTAGGCATATCACGGCAGTGTATGCTGATGAAAATGATATAATAAATACGCGCATAATATGCCAAATATATCCACAGAACGAAATGGCATATTATGAGCATAATATTTTAATATTTGGTGAATAAACATGGAAGGTATGCACATGAAGGTTGAATCACCAGATCATTTTTTTATCATTCTGTAAATGCATTTCTTATCCGCTTGTTCATCCGTAATGTCGGTATATTAATTCATATTTATGATCGCGAAGGAAAGATGTAAACAAAACCATGACTTTACGAAATACATGGTGTTTCAATAGAGTTAGGAATATCACGGCA
Source organism: Pyrrhosoma nymphula (assembly GCA_963573305.1). Lineage (NCBI taxonomy): Eukaryota > Metazoa > Arthropoda > Insecta > Odonata > Coenagrionidae > Pyrrhosoma > Pyrrhosoma nymphula. The sequence continues at coordinate 150,519,224 of OY754332.1, forward strand.
GTGTATGCTGATGTAAAAAAATGGTATAATAATTATGCGCATAATATGCCAAATATATACAAAGAACGAAATGGCATATTATGTGCATAAAATTTAAATATTTGGTGAATAAACATGGAAGGTATGCGCATGAAGTTAAATCACCAGTTCCTGATTTTATCATTCTGTAAATGCATTTTTTGTTCGCTTTTTCAGCCGTAACGTCGGTATATGAATTTATCTTTATGAGCGAAAAGGAAAGATTTAATAAAACCATGACTTTGCAAAATACATGGTGTTTCAATAGAGTTAGGCAAATCACGGCAGTGTATGCTGATGAAAAAGGTATAATAATTACGCGTATAATTTGCCAAATATGTCCACAGAACAAAATGGCATATTATGTGCATAATATTTGAATATTTGGTGAATAAACATGGAAGGTATGCGCATGAAGGTTGAATCACCAGTTCCTGATTTTTTAATTCAGTAAATGCATTTTTTTTTTTTTGTTCAGCCGTAACGTCGGTATATGAATTTATCTTTATGAGCGCGAACGAAAGATGTTAACCAAACCATGACTTTGCGAAATACATGGTGGTTCAATAGATTTAGGCATTTCACGGCAGTGTAGGCTGATGAAAATGGTATAATAATTACGCGCATAATATGACTAATATATATCCACAGAACGAAATGGCATATTATGTGCATAATGTTTGAATATTTGGTTAGTAATCATGGAAGGTATGCACATGAAGGTTGAATCACCAGTTCCTGTTTTTATCATTCCGCAAATGCATTTTTGGTTCGCTTTTTCAGTCGTGACGTCGGTATGTTAATTTATCCTAATGAGAGCGAAGGAAAGTTGTTAACAAAACTATGACTTTGCGGAATAGATGGTGTTTCAATAGAGTTAGGCATATCACGGCAGTGTATGCTGATGTAAATGGTACAATAATTACGCGCATAATATGCCAAATATATCCACAGAACGAAATGGCATAATATGTGCATAATATATGTATATTTGGTGAATAAACATGGATGGTATGCACATGAAGGTTGAATCACCAGTTCCTGTTTTTATCATTCTGTAAATGCCTTTTTTTTCCGCTTGTTCAGCCGTAACGTCGGTATATGAATTTTTCGTTATAAGCGCGAAGGAAAGATGTTAACAAAACTATGACTTTACGAAATACATGGTGTTTTAACAGAATTAGGCATATCACGGCAGTGTATGCTGATGAAAATGATATAATAATTACGCGCATAATATGCCAAATATATGCACAGAACGAAATGGCATAATATGTGCATAATATTTGAATATTTGGTGAATAAACATGGAATGTATGCACATGAAGGTCTAATCGCCAGTTCCTGTTTTTATCATTTTTAAAATGTATTTTTTGTTCGCTTTTTCAGACGTTACGTCGGTATATTAATTTATCCTAATGAGAGCGAAGGAAAGTTGTTAACAAAACTATGACTTTGCGGAATAGATGGTGTTTCAATAGAGTTAGGCATATCACGGCAGTGTATGCTGATGTAAATGGTACAAAAATTACGCGCATAATATGCCAAATATATCCACAGAACGAAATGGCATAATATGTGCATAATATATGTATATTTGGTGAATAAACATGGATGGTATGCACATGAAGGTTGAATCACCAGTTCCTGTTTTTATCATTCTGTAAATGCCTTTTTTTTCCGCTTGTTCAGCCGTAACGTCGGTATATGAATTTTTCGTTATAAGCGCGAAGGAAAGATGTTAACAAAACTATGACTTTACGAAATACATGGTGTTTTAACAGAATTAGGCATATCACGGCAGTGTATGCTGATGAAAATGATATAATAATTACGCGCATAATATGCCAAATATATGCACAGAACGAAATGGCATAATATGTGCATAATATTTGAATATTTGGTGAATAAACATGGAAGGTATGCACATGAAGGTTGAATCACCAGTTCCTGTTTTTATCATTCTGTAAATGCATTTTTTGTTCGCATTTTCAGCCGTAACGTCGGTATATGAATTTATCTTTATGAGCGAAAAGGAAAGATTTTAACAAAACCATGACTTTGCGAAATACATGGTGTTTCAATAGAGTTAGGCATATCACGGCAGTGTATGCTGTTGAAAATGGTATAATAATTACGTGCAAAATATGCCAAATATATGCACAGAACGAAATGGCATATTATGTACATAATATTTGAATATTTGGTGAATAAACATCGAAGGTATGCGCATGAAGGTTGAATCACCAGTTCCTGATTTTTTAATTCAGTAAATGCATTTTTTATCCAATTGTTCAGCCGTAACGTCGGTACATGAATTTATCTTTATGAGCGCGAAGGTATGATGGTAACAAAACCATGACTTTGCGAAATACATGGTGTTTCAATAGAGTTAGGCATATCACGGCAGTGTATGCTGATGAAATTGGTATAATAATTACGCGCATAATATGCCAAATATATGCACAGAACGAAATGGCAAAATATGTGCATAATATTTGAATATTTGGTGAATAAACATGAAAGGTATGCACATGAAGGTTGAATCACAAGTTCCTGTTTTTATCATTCCGCAAATGCATTTTTTGTTCGCTTTTTCTGCCGTGACGTCGGTATTTGAATTTATCTTTATGAGCGCGAAGAAAAGATATTAACAAAACCTTGACTTTGCGAAATACATGGTGTTTCAATAGAGTTAGGCATATCACGGCAGTGTTTGCTGATGAAAATAGTATAATAATTACGGGCAAAATATGCCAAATATATCCACAGAACGAAATGGCATATTATGTGCATAATATTTGAATATTTTGTGAATGAACATGGAAGGTATGCACTAGAAGGTTGAATCACCAGTTCCTTTTTTTATCATTCTGTAAGTGCATGTATTTTTTTTCCGCTTGTTCAGCCGTAACGTCGGTATTTGAATTTATCTTTATGAGCGCGAAAGAAAGATGTTAACAAAACCATTACTTTACGAAATACATGGTGTTTTAACAGATTTAGGCATATCACGGCAGTGTATGCTGATGAAATTGATATAGTAATTACGCGCATAATATGCCAAATATATGCACAGAACGAAATGGCATAATATGTGCATAATATTTGAATATTTGGTGAATAAACATGAAAGGTATGCACATGAAGGTTGAATCACAAGTTCCTGTTTTTATCATTCTGTAATTGCATTTTTTTTCCGCTTGTTCAGCCGTAACGTCGGTATATGAATTTATCTTTATGAACGCGAAGGAAAGATGTTAACAAAACCATGACTTTACGAAAAACATGGTGTTTTAACAGATTTAGGCATATCACGGCAGTGTATGCTGATGAAAATGATATAATAAATACGCGCATAATATGCCAAATATATGCACAGAACGAATTGGCATATAATGTGCATAATATTTGAATATTTGGTGAATAAACATGGTAGGTATGCACATGAAGGTTGAATCACCAGATCATTTTTTTATCATTCTGTAAATGCATTTCTTATCCGCTTGTTCATCCGTAATGTCGGTATATTAATTTATCTTTATGAGCGCGAAGGAAAGATGCTGAAAAATACATGACTTTACGAAATACATGGTGTTTCAACAGATTTAGGCATATCACGGCAGTGTATGCTGATGGAAATGGTATAATAATTACGCGAATAACATGCCAAATATATGCACAGAACGAAATGGCATAATATGTGCATAATATTTGAATATTTGGTGAATAAACTTGGAAGGTATTCATATGTAGGATGAAACACCAGTTCCTGTTTTTATCATTCTGTAAATGAATTTTTTATCCGCTTGTTCAGCCGTAACGTCGGTATATGAATTTATCTTTATGAGCTTGAAGATAAGATGGTAACAAAACCATGACTTTGCGAAATACATGGTAATTCAATAGAGTTAGGCATATCACGGCAGTGTATGCTGTTGAAAATGGTATAATAATTACTTGCAAAATATGACTAATATATATCCACAGAACGAAATGGCATAATATGAGCATAATGTTTGAATATTTGGTTAATAAACATTAAAGGTATGCTCATGAAGGTTGAATCACCAGTTCCTGTTTTTATCATTCCGCAAATGCATTTTTTGTTCGCTTTTTCTGCCGTGACGTCGGTATATGAATTTATCTTTATGAGCGCGAAGAAAAGATATTAACAAAACCTTGACTTTGCGAAATACATGGTGTTTCAATAGAGTTAGGCATATCACGGCAGTGTTTGCTGATGAAAATGGTATAATAATTACGGGCAAAATATGCCAAATATATCCACAGAACGAAATGGCATATTATGTGCATAAAATTTGAATATTTGGTGAATAAACATGGAAGGTATGCGCATGAAGGTTGAATCACCAGTTCCTGTTTTTATCATTCTGTAAATGCATTTTTTGTTCATTTTTTTAGCCGTAACGTCGGTATAAGAATTTATCTTTCTGAGCGTGAAGGTAAGATGGTAACAAAACCATGACTTTGCGAAATACATGGTGTTTCAATATAGTTACGCAAATCACGGCAGTAAATGCTGTTGAAAATGGTATAATAATTACGGGCAAAATATGCCAAATATATGCACAGAACGAAATGGCATATTATGTGCATAATATTTGTAAATTGGGGGAATATACATGGAAGGTATGCGCATGAAGGTTGAATCACCAGTTCCTGATTTTTTAATTCAGTAAATGCATTTTTTTTCCAATTGTTCAGCCGTAACGTCGGTATATGAATTTATCTTTATGAGCGCGAAAGAAAGATGTTAACCAAACCATGACTTTGCGAAATACATGGTGTTTCAATAGAGTTAGGCATATCACGGCAGTGTATGCTGATGAAAATGATATAATAATTACGCGTATAATTTGCCAAATATATCCACAGAACGAAATGGCATATTATGAGCATAATATTTGAATATTTGGTGAATAAACATGGAAGGTATGCACATGAAGGTTGAATCACCAGATCATTTTTTTATCATTCTGTAAATGCATTTCTTATCCTCTTGTTCATCCGTAACGTCGGTATATGAATTTATCTTTATGAGCGCGAAGGTAAGATGGTAACAAAACCATGACTTTGCGAAGTACATGGTGTTTCAATAGAGTTAGGCATATCACGGCAGTGTATGCTGTTGAAAATGGTATAATAATTACGGGCAAAATATGCCAAATATATCCAAAAAACGAAATGGCATATTATGTGCATAAAATTTGAATATTTGGTGAATAAACATGGAAGGTATGCGCATGAAGGTTGAATCAAAAGTTCCTGTTTTTATCATTATGTTAATGCATTTTTTGTTCGCTTTTTTAGACGTAACGTCGATATAAGAATTTATCTTTGTGAGCGCGAAGGTAAGATGGTAACAAAACCATGACTTTGCGAAATACATGGTGTTTCAATAGAGTTAGGCATATCACGGCAGTGTATGCTGTTGAATCTGGTATAATAATTAATGGCAAAATATGCCAAATATATGCACAAAACGAAATGGCATATTATGTGCATAATATTTGAATATTTGGTGAATAAACATGGAAGGTATGCGCATGAAGGTTGAATCACCAGTTCCTGGTTTTTTAATTCAGTATATGCATTTTTTTTCCAATTGTTCAGCCGTAACGTCGGTATATGAATTTATCTTTATGAGCGCGAACGAAAGATGTTAACAAAACCTTGAGTTTGCGAAATACATGGTGTTTCAATAGAGTTAAGCATATCACTGCAGTGTTTGCTGATGAAAATGGTATAATAATTACGCGTATAATATGCCAAATATATGCACAGAACGAAATGGCATAATATGTGCATAATATTTGAATATTTGGTGAATAAACATGGAAGGTATGCACATGAAGGTTGAATCGCCAGTTCCTGTTTTTATCATTTTGAAAATGTATTTTTTGTTCGCTTTTTCAGCCGTTACGTCGGTATATTAATTTATCCTAATGAGAGCGAAGGAAAGTTGTTAACAAAACTATGACTTTGCGGAATAGATGGTGTTTCAATAGAGTTAGGCATATCACGGCAGTGTATGCTGATGTAAATGGTACAATAATTACGCGCATAATATGCCAAATATATGCACAGAACGAAATGGCATAATATGTGCATAATATATGTATATTTGGTGAATAAACATGGATGGTATGCACATGAAGGTTGAATCACCAGATCATTTTTTTATCATTCTGTAAATGAATTTTTTATCCACTTGTTAAGCCGTAACGTCGGTATATGAATTTATCTCTATGAGCGCGAAGGTAAGATGTTAAAAAATACATGACTTTACGAAATACATGGTGTTTCAACAGATTTAGGCATATCACGGCAGTGTATGCTGATGAAAATGATATAATAATTACGGGCATAATATGCCAAATATATGCACAGAACGAAATGGCATAATAAGTGCATAATATTTGAATATTTGGTGAATAAACATGGAAGGTATGCATATGAAGGTTGAAACATCAGTTCCTGTTTTTATCTACTGTAAATGAATTTTTTATCCACTTGTTAAGCCGTAACGTCGGTATATGAATTTATCTTTATGAGCGCGAAGGAAAGATGTTAAAGAAAACATGACTTTACGAAATACATGGTGTTTCAATAGAGTTAGGCATATCACGGCATTGTATGCTGATGTAAAAAAATGGTATAATAATTATGCGCATAATATGCCAAATATATCCACGGAACGAAATGGCATATTATGTGCATAAAATTTGAATATTTGGTGAATAAACATGGAAGGTATGCGCATGAAGGTTGAAGCACCAGTTCCTGTTTTTATCATTCTGTAAATGCATTTTTTGTTCGCTTTTTAAGCCGTAACGTCGGTATATGAATTTATCTTTATGAGCGCGAAGGTAAGATGGTAACAAAACCATGACTTTGCGGAATACATGGTGTTTCAATAGAGTTAGGCATATAACGGCAGTGTATGCTGTTGAAAATGGTATAATAATTACGTGCAAAATATGCCAAATATATGCACAGAACGAAATGGCATATTATGTGCAAAATATTTGAATATTTGGTGAATAAACATGGAAGGTATGCACATGAAGATTGAATCAACAGTTCCTGTATTTATCATTCTGTAAATGAATTTTTTGTTCGATTTTTCAGCCGTAACGTCGGTATATGAATTTATCTTTATGAGCGAATAGGAAAGATGTTAACAAAACCATGACTTTGCGAAATACATGGTGTTTCAATAGAGTTAGGCATATCATGGCGGTGTATGCTGATGAAAATGGTATAATAATTACGCGTATAATTTGCCAAATATATCCACAGAACGAAATGGCATATAATGTGCATAATATTTGAATATTTGGTGAATAAACATGGAAGGTATGCACATGAAGGTTGAATCACCAGATCATTTTTTTATCATTCTGTAATTGCATTTCATATCCGCTTGTTCATCCGTAACGTCGGTATTTGAATTTATCTTTATGAGCGCGAGAGAAAGATGTTAACAAAACCATTACTTTACGAAATACATGGTGTTTTAACAGATTTAGGCATATCACGGCAGTGTATGCTGATGAAATTGATATAATAATTACGCGCATAATATGCCAAATATATGCACAGAACGAAATGGCATAATATGTGCATAATATTTGAATATTTGGTGAATAAACATGGAAGGTATGCACATGAAGGTTGAATCACCAGTTCCTGTTTTTATCATTCTGAAAAATGCATTTTTTTTCCGCTTGTTCAGCCGTAACGTCGGTATATGAATTTATCTTTATGATCGCGAAGGAAAGATGTTAACAAAACCATGACTTTACGAAATACATGGTGTTTTAACAGATTTAGGCATATCACTGCAGTGTATGCTGATGAAAATGATATAATAAATACGCGCATAATATGCCAAATATATGCACAGAACGAAATGGCATAATATGTGCATAATATTTGAATATTTGGTGAATAAACATGGTAGGTATGCACATGAAGGTTGAATCACCAGATCATTTTTTTATCATTCTGTAAATGCATTTCTTATCCGCTTGTTCATCCGTAACGTCGGTATATTAATTTATCTTTATGATCGCGAAGGAAAGATGTTAAAAAATACATGACTTTACGAAATAGATGGTGTTTCAACAGATTTAGGCATATCACGGCAGTGTACGCTGATGAAAATGGTATAATAATTATGCGCATAATATGCCAAATATATGCACAGAACTAAATAGCATAATATGTGCATAATATTTGAATATTTTGTGAATGAACATGGAAGGTATGCACTAGAAGGTTGAATCACCAGTTCCTGTTTTTATCATTCTGTAAATGCATGTATTTTTTTTCAGCATGTTCAGCCGTAACGTCGGTATATGAATTTATCTTTATGAGCTTGAAATTAAGATGGTAAAAAAACCATGACTTTGCGAAATACATGGTGTTTCAATAGAGTTAGGCATATCACGGCAGAGTTTGCTGTTGAAAATGGTATAATAATTACGGGCAAAATATGCCAAATATATCCACAGAACGAAATGGCATATTATGTGAATAAAATTTGAAAATTGGGGGAATAAACATGGAAGGTATGCGCATGATGGTTTAATCACCAGTTCCTGATTTTTTAATTCAGTAAATGCATTTTTTTTCCAATTGTTCAGCCGTAACGTCGGTATATGAATTTATCTTTATGAGCGCGAACGAAAGATGTTAACCAAACCATGACTTTGCGGAATAGATGGTGTTTCAATAGAGTTAGGCATATCACGGCAGTGTATGCTGATGTAAATGGTACAATAATTACGCGCATAATATGCCAAATATATGCACAGAACGAAATGGCATAATATGTGCATAATATATGTATATTTAGTGAATAAACATGGATGGTATGCACATGAAGGTTGAATCACCAGATCATTTTTTTATCATTCTGTAAATGCATTTCATATCCGCTTGTTCATCCGTAATGTCGGTATATTAATTTATCTTTATGAGCGCGAAGGTAAGATGTTAAAAAATACATGACTTTACGAAATACATGGTGTTTCAACAGATTTAGGCATATCACGGCAGTGTATGCTGATGAAAATGATATAATAATTACGGGCATAATATGCCAAATATATGCACAGAACGAAATGGCATAATAAGTGCATAATATTTGAATATTTGGTGAATAAACATGGAAGGTATGCATATGAAGGTTGAAACATCAGTTCCTGTTTTTATCTACTGTAAATGAATTTTTTATCCACTTGTTAAGCCGTAACGTCGGTATATGAATTTATCTTTATGAGCGCGAAGGAAAGATGTTAAAGAAAACATGACTTTACGAAATACATGGTGTTTCAATAGAGTTAGGCATATCACGGCATTGTATGCTGATGTAAAAAAATGGTATAATAATTATGCGCATAATATGCCAAATATATCCACGGAACGAAATGGCATATTATGTGCATAAAATTTGAATATTTGGTGAATAAACATGGAAGGTATGCGCATGAAGGTTGAAGCACCAGTTCCTGTTTTTATCATTCTGTAAATGCATTTTTTGTTCGCTTTTTAAGCCGTAACGTCGGTATATGAATTTATCTTTATGAGCGCGAAGGTAAGATGGTAACAAAACCATGACTTTGCGAAATACATGGTGTTTCAATAGAGTTAGGCATATCACGGCAGTGTATGCTGTTGAAAATGGCATAATAGTTACCGGAAAAATATGCCAAATATATCCACAGAACGAAATGGCATATTATGTGCATAAAATTTGAATATTTGGTGAATAAACATGGAAGGTATGCGCATGAAGGTTGAATCACCATATCCTGTTTTTATCATTCTGTAAATGCATTTTTTGTTCGCTTTTTCAGCCGTAACGTCGGTATATGAATTTATCTTTACGAGCGCGAAGGTAAGATGGTAACAAAACCATGACTTTGCGAAATACATGGTGTTTCAATAGAGTTAGGCATATCATGGCGGTGTATGCTGATGAAAATGGTATAATAATTACGCGCATAATATGACTAATATATATCCACAGAACGAAATGGCATAATATGTATATAATGTTTGAATATTTGGTTAATAAACATGGAAGGTATGCTCATGAAGGTTGAATCACCAGTTCCTGTTTTTATCATTCCGCAAATGCATTTTTTGTTCGCTTTTTCTGCCATGACGTCGGTATATGAATTTATCTTTATGAGCGCGAAGAAAAGATATTAACAAAACCTTGACTTTGCGAAATACATGGTGTTTCAATAGAGTTAGGCATATCACGGCAGTGTTTGCTGATGAAAATGGTATAATAATTACGGGCAAAATATGCCAAATATATCCACAGAACGAAATGGCATATTATGTGCATAATATTTGAATATTTTGTGAATGAGCATGGAAGGTATGCACTATAAGGTTGAATCACCAGTTCCTTTTTTTATCATTCTGTAAGTGCATGTATTTTTTTTCCGCTTGTTCAGCCGTAACGTCGGTATTTGAATTTATCTTTATGAACGCGAGAGAAAGATGTTAACAAAACCATTACTTTACGAAATACATGGTGTTTCAATAGAGTTAGGCATATCACGGCAGAGTTTGCTGATGAAATTGATATAATAAATACGCGCATAATATGCCAAATATATGCACAGAACGAAATGGCATAATATGTGCATAATATTTGAATATTTGGTGAATAAACATGGAAGGTATGCACATGAAGGTTGAATCACCAGTTCCTGTTTTTATCATTCTGAAAAATGCATTTTTTTTCCGCTTGTTCAGCCGTAACGTCGGTATATGAATTTATCTTTATGAGCTTGAAGATAAGATGGTAAAAAAACCATGACTTTGCGAAATACATGGTGTTTCAATAGAGTTAGGCATATCACGGCAGTGTATGCTGATGAAAATGATATAATAATTACGCATATAATATGCCAAATATATGCACAGATCGAAATGGCATAATATGTGCATAAAATTTGAATATTTGGTGAATAAACATGGAAGGTATGCGCATGAAGGTTGAATCACCAATTCCTGTTTTTATTATTCTGTAAATGCATTTTTTATCCGCTTGTTCATCCGTAACGTCGGTATATGAATTTATCTTTATGAGAGCGAAGGTAAGATGGTAACAAAACCATGACTTTGCGAAATACATGGTGTTTCAATAGAGTTAGGCATATCACGGCAGTGTATGCTGTTGAAAATGGTATAATAATTACGGGCAAAATATGCCAAATATATCCACAAAACGAAATGGCATATTATGTGCATAAAATTTGAATATTTGGTGAATAAACATGGAAGGTATGCGCATGAAGGTTGAATCACCAGTTCCTGTTTTTATCATTCTGTAAATGCATTTTTTGTTCGCTTTTTTAGCCGTAACGTCGGTATAAGAATTTATCTTTGTGAGCGCGAAGGTAAGATGGTAACAAAACCATGACTTTGCGAAATACATGGTGTTTCAATAGAGTTAAGCATATCACTGCAGTGTTTGCTGTTGAAAATGGTATAATAATTACGCGCATAATATGACTAATATATCCACAGAACAAAATTGCATATTATGTGCATAATATTTGAATATTTGGTGAATAAACATGGAAGGTATGCACATGAAGGTTGAATCACCAGATCATTTTTTTATAATTCTGTAAATGCATTTTTTATCCGCTTGTTCATCCGTAACGTCGGTATATGAATTTATCTTTATAAGAGCGAAGGTAAGATGGTAACAAAACCATGACTTTGCGAAATACATGGTGTTTCAATAGAGTTAGGCATATCACGGCAGTGTATGCTGATGAAATTGATATAATAATTACGCGCATAATATGCCAAATATATGCACAGAACGAAATGGCATAATATGTGCATAATATTTGAATATTTGGTGAATAAACATGGAAGGTATGCACATGAAGGTTGAATCACCAGTTCCTGTTTTTATCATTCTGAAAAATGCATTTTTTTTCCGCTTGTTCAGCCGTAACGTCGGTATATGAATTTATCTTTATGATCGCGAAGGAAAGATGTTAACAAAACCATGACTTTACGAAATACATGGTGTTTTAACAGATTTAGGCATATCACTGCAGTGTATGCTGATGAAAATGATATAATAAATACGCGCATAATATGCCAAATATATGCACAGAACGAAATGGCATAATATGTGCATAATATTTGAATATTTGGTGAATAAACATGGTAGGTATGCACATGAAGGTTGAATCACCAGATCATTTTTTTATCATTCTGTAAATGCATTTCTTATCCGCTTGTTCATCCGTAACGTCGGTATATTAATTTATCTTTATGATCGCGAAGGAAAGATGTTAAAAAATACATGACTTTACGAAATAGATGGTGTTTCAACAGATTTAGGCATATCACGGCAGTGTACGCTGATGAAAATGGTATAATAATTATGCGCATAATATGCCAAATATATGCACAGAACTAAATAGCATAATATGTGCATAATATTTGAATATTTTGTGAATGAACATGGAAGGTATGCACTAGAAGGTTGAATCACCAGTTCCTGTTTTTATCATTCTGTAAATGCATGTATTTTTTTTCAGCATGTTCAGCCGTAACGTCGGTATATGAATTTATCTTTATGAGCTTGAAATTAAGATGGTAAAAAAACCATGACTTTGCGAAATACATGGTGTTTCAATAGAGTTAGGCATATCACGGCAGAGTTTGCTGTTGAAAATGGTATAATAATTACGGGCAAAATATGCCAAATATATCCACAGAACGAAATGGCATATTATGTGAATAAAATTTGAAAATTGGGGGAATAAACATGGAAGGTATGCGCATGATGGTTTAATCACCAGTTCCTGATTTTTTAATTCAGTAAATGCATTTTTTTTCCAATTGTTCAGCCGTAACGTCGGTATATGAATTTATCTTTATGAGCGCGAACGAAAGATGTTAACCAAACCATGACTTTGCGGAATAGATGGTGTTTCAATAGAGTTAGGCATATCACGGCAGTGTATGCTGATGTAAATGGTACAATAATTACGCGCATAATATGCCAAATATATGCACAGAACGAAATGGCATAATATGTGCATAATATATGTATATTTAGTGAATAAACATGGATGGTATGCACATGAAGGTTGAATCACCAGATCATTTTTTTATCATTCTGTAAATGCATTTCATATCCGCTTGTTCATCCGTAATGTCGGTATATTAATTTATCTTTATGAGCGCGAAGGTAAGATGTTAAAAAATACATGACTTTACGAAATACATGGTGTTTCAACAGATTTAGGCATATCACGGCAGTGTATGCTGATGAAAATGATATAATAATTACGGGCATAATATGCCAAATATATGCACAGAACGAAATGGCATAATAAGTGCATAATATTTGAATATTTGGTGAATAAACATGGAAGGTATGCATATGAAGGTTGAAACATCAGTTCCTGTTTTTATCTACTGTAAATGAATTTTTTATCCACTTGTTAAGCCGTAACGTCGGTATATGAATTTATCTTTATGAGCGCGAAGGAAAGATGTTAAAGAAAACATGACTTTACGAAATACATGGTGTTTCAATAGAGTTAGGCATATCACGGCATTGTATGCTGATGTAAAAAAATGGTATAATAATTATGCGCATAATATGCCAAATATATCCACGGAACGAAATGGCATATTATGTGCATAAAATTTGAATATTTGGTGAATAAACATGGAAGGTATGCGCATGAAGGTTGAAGCACCAGTTCCTGTTTTTATCATTCTGTAAATGCATTTTTTGTTCGCTTTTTAAGCCGTAACGTCGGTATATGAATTTATCTTTATGAGCGCGAAGGTAAGATGGTAACAAAACCATGACTTTGCGAAATACATGGTGTTTCAATAGAGTTAGGCATATCACGGCAGTGTATGCTGTTGAAAATGGCATAATAGTTACCGGAAAAATATGCCAAATATATCCACAGAACGAAATGGCATATTATGTGCATAAAATTTGAATATTTGGTGAATAAACATGGAAGGTATGCGCATGAAGGTTGAATCACCATATCCTGTTTTTATCATTCTGTAAATGCATTTTTTGTTCGCTTTTTCAGCCGTAACGTCGGTATATGAATTTATCTTTACGAGCGCGAAGGTAAGATGGTAACAAAACCATGACTTTGCGAAATACATGGTGTTTCAATAGAGTTAGGCATATCATGGCGGTGTATGCTGATGAAAATGGTATAATAATTACGCGCATAATATGACTAATATATATCCACAGAACGAAATGGCATAATATGTATATAATGTTTGAATATTTGGTTAATAAACATGGAAGGTATGCTCATGAAGGTTGAATCACCAGTTCCTGTTTTTATCATTCCGCAAATGCATTTTTTGTTCGCTTTTTCTGCCATGACGTCGGTATATGAATTTATCTTTATGAGCGCGAAGAAAAGATATTAACAAAACCTTGACTTTGCGAAATACATGGTGTTTCAATAGAGTTAGGCATATCACGGCAGTGTTTGCTGATGAAAATGGTATAATAATTACGGGCAAAATATGCCAAATATATCCACAGAACGAAATGGCATATTATGTGCATAATATTTGAATATTTTGTGAATGAGCATGGAAGGTATGCACTATAAGGTTGAATCACCAGTTCCTTTTTTTATCATTCTGTAAGTGCATGTATTTTTTTTCCGCTTGTTCAGCCGTAACGTCGGTATTTGAATTTATCTTTATGAACGCGAGAGAAAGATGTTAACAAAACCATTACTTTACGAAATACATGGTGTTTCAATAGAGTTAGGCATATCACGGCAGAGTTTGCTGATGAAATTGATATAATAAATACGCGCATAATATGCCAAATATATGCACAGAACGAAATGGCATAATATGTGCATAATATTTGAATATTTGGTGAATAAACATGGAAGGTATGCACATGAAGGTTGAATCACCAGTTCCTGTTTTTATCATTCTGAAAAATGCATTTTTTTTCCGCTTGTTCAGCCGTAACGTCGGTATATGAATTTATCTTTATGAGCTTGAAGATAAGATGGTAAAAAAACCATGACTTTGCGAAATACATGGTGTTTCAATAGAGTTAGGCATATCACGGCAGTGTATGCTGATGAAAATGATATAATAATTACGCATATAATATGCCAAATATATGCACAGATCGAAATGGCATAATATGTGCATAAAATTTGAATATTTGGTGAATAAACATGGAAGGTATGCGCATGAAGGTTGAATCACCAATTCCTGTTTTTATTATTCTGTAAATGCATTTTTTATCCGCTTGTTCATCCGTAACGTCGGTATATGAATTTATCTTTATGAGAGCGAAGGTAAGATGGTAACAAAACCATGACTTTGCGAAATACATGGTGTTTCAATAGAGTTAGGCATATCACGGCAGTGTATGCTGTTGAAAATGGTATAATAATTACGGGCAAAATATGCCAAATATATCCACAAAACGAAATGGCATATTATGTGCATAAAATTTGAATATTTGGTGAATAAACATGGAAGGTATGCGCATGAAGGTTGAATCACCAGTTCCTGTTTTTATCATTCTGTAAATGCATTTTTTGTTCGCTTTTTTAGCCGTAACGTCGGTATAAGAATTTATCTTTGTGAGCGCGAAGGTAAGATGGTAACAAAACCATGACTTTGCGAAATACATGGTGTTTCAATAGAGTTAAGCATATCACTGCAGTGTTTGCTGTTGAAAATGGTATAATAATTACGCGCATAATATGACTAATATATCCACAGAACAAAATTGCATATTATGTGCATAATATTTGAATATTTGGTGAATAAACATGGAAGGTATGCACATGAAGGTTGAATCACCAGATCATTTTTTTATAATTCTGTAAATGCATTTTTTATCCGCTTGTTCATCCGTAACGTCGGTATATGAATTTATCTTTATAAGAGCGAAGGTAAGATGGTAACAAAACCATGACTTTGCGAAATACATGGTGTTTCAATAGAGTTAGGCATATCACGGCAGTGTATGCTGTTGAAAATGGTAAAATAATTACGCGCATAATATGCCAAATATATGCACAGAACGAAATGGCATAATATGTGCATAATATTTTAATATTTGGTGAATAAACATGGAAGGTATGCGCATGAAGGTTGAATCACAAGTTCCTGATTTTTTTATTCAGTAAATGCATTTTTTTTCCAATTTTTCAGCCGTAACGTCGGTATATGAATTTATCTTTAAGAGCGCGAAGGAAAGATGTTAACAAAACCATGACTTTGCGAAATACATGGTGTTTCAATAGAGTTAGGCATATCACGGCAGTGTATGATAATGAAAAAGGTATAATAATTACGCGTATAATTTGCCAAATATATCCACAGAACGAAATGGCATATTATGTGCATAATTTTTGAATATTTTGTGAATAAACATGGAAGGTATGCACATGAAGGATGAATTACCTGATCATTTTTTTATCATTCTGTAAATGCATTTTTTGTTCGCTTTTTTAGCCGTAACGTCGGTATAAGAATTTATCTTTGTGAGCGCGAAGGTAAGATGGTAACAAAACCATGACTTTGCGAAATACATGGTGTTTCAATAGAGTTAGGCATATCACGGCAGTGTATGCTGATGAAAAAGTATAATAATTACAAGTATAATTTGCCAAATATATCCACAGAACGAAATGGCATATTATGAGCATAATATTTGAATATTTGGTGAATAAACATGGAAGGTATGCACATGAAGGTTGAATCACCAGATCATTTTTTTATCATTTTGTAAATGCATTTCTTATCCGCTTGTTCATCCGTAATGTCGGTATATTAATTTATCTTTATGATCGCGAAGGAAAGATGTTAAAAAATACATGACTTTACGAAATACATGGTGTTTCAACAGATTTAGGCATATCACGGCAGTGTATGCTGATGAAAATGGTATAATAATTACGCGCATAATATGCCAAATATATGCACAGAACGAAATGGCATAATATGTGCATAATATTTTAATATTTGGTGAATAAACATGGAAGGAATGCATATGAAGGTTGAAACACCAGTTCCTGTTTTTATCATTCTGTAAATGAATTTTTTATCCGCTTGTTCAGCCGTAACGTCGGTATATGAATTTATCTTTATGAGCGCGAAGGTAAGATGGTAACAAAACCATGACTTTGCGAAATACATGGTGTTTCAATAGAGTTAAGCATATCACTGCAGTGTTTGCTGTTGAAAATGGTATAATAATTAGGGGCAAAATATGCCAAATATATCCACAGAACGAAATGGCATATTATGTGCATAAAATTTGGATATTTGGTGAATAAACATGGAAGGTATGCGCATGAAGGTTGAATCACAAGTTCCTGATTTTTTTATTCAGTAAATGCATTTTTTTTCCAATTTTTCAGCCGTAACGTCGGTATATGAATTTATCTTTAAGAGCGCGAAGGAAAGATGTTAACAAAACCATGACTTTGCGAAATACATGGTGTTTCAATAGAGTTAGGCATATCACGGCAGTGCATGCTGATGAAAATGGTATAATAATTACGCGCATAATATGACTAATATATCCACAGAACAAAATGGCATATTATGTGCATAATATTTGAATATTTGGTGAATAAACATGGAAGGTATGCACATGAAGGTTGAATCACCAGATCATTTTTTTATTATTCTGTAAATGCATTTTTTATCCGCTTGTTCATCCGTAACGTCGGTATATGAATTTATCTTTATAAGAGCGAAGGTAAGATGGTAACAAAACCATGACTTTGCGAAATACATGGTGTTTCAATAGAGTTAGGCATATCACGGCAGTGTATGCTGTTGAAAATGGTATAATAATTAATGGCAAAATATGCCAAATATATGCACAGAACGAAATGGCATATTATGTGCATAATATTTGAATATTTGGTGAAAAAACGTGGAAGGTATGCGCATTAAGGTTGAATCACCAGTTCCTGATTTTTTAATTCAGTAAATGCTTTTTTTTCCAATTGTTCAGCCGTAACGTCGGTATATGAATTTATCTTTATGAGCGCGAACGAAAGATGTTAACCCAACCATGACTTTGCGAAATACATGGTGTTTCAATAGATTTACGCATTTCACGGCAGTGTATGCTGATGAAAATGGTATAATAATTACGCACATAATATGACGAATATATATCCACAGAACGAATTGGCATAATATGTGCAAAATGTTTGAATATTTGGTTAGTAAACATGGAAGGTATGCACATAAAGGTAGAATCACCTGTTCCTGTTTTTATCATTCCGCAAATGCATTTTTGGTTCGCTTTTTCAGCCATGACGTCGGTATATGAATTTATCTTTATGAGCGCGAAGGAAAGATGTTAACAAAACCTTGACTTTGCGAAATACATGGTGTTTCTATAGAGTTAAGCATATCACAGCAGTGTTTGCTGATGAAATTGGTATAATAATTACGCGCATAATATGCCAAATATATCCACAGAACGAAATGGCATAATATGTGCATAATATTTGAATATTTTGTGAATAAACATGGATGGTATGCACATGAAGGTTGAATCACCAGTTCCTGTTTTTATCATTCTGTAAATGCCTTTTTTTTCCGCTTGTTCAGCCGTAACGTCGGTATATGAATTTTTCTTTATGAGCGCGAAGGAAAGATGTTAACAAAACCATGACTTTACGAAATACATGGTGTTTTAACAGATTTAGGCATATCACGGCAGTGTATGCTGATGAAAATGATATAATAATTACGCGCATAATATGCCAAATATATGCACAGAACGAAATGGCATAATATGTGCATAATATTTGAATATTTGGTGAATAAACATGGAAATTATGCACATGAAGGTTGAATCACCAGTTCCTGTTTTTATCATTCTGTAAATGCATTTTTTGTTCGCATTTTCAGCCGTAACGTCGGTATATGAATTTATTTTTATGAGCGAAAAGGAAAGATTTTAACAAAACCATGACTTTGCGAAATACATGGTGTTTCAATAGAGTTAGGCATATCACGGCAGTGTATGATGATGAAAAAGGTATAATAATTACGCGTATTATTTGCCAAATATATCCACAGAACGAAATGGCATATTATGTGCATAATATTTGAATATTTTGTGAATAAACATGGAAGGTATGCACATGAAGGATTATTTACCAGATCATTTTTTTATCATTCTGTAAATGCATTTTATATCCGCTTGTTCATCCGTAATGTCGGTATATTAATTTGTCTTTATGAGCGCGAAGGTAAGATGTTAAAAAATACATGACTTTACGAAATACATGGTGTTTCAACAGATTTAGGCATATCACGGCAGTGTACGCTGATGAAAATGGTATAATAATTATGCGCATAATATGCCAAATATATGCACAGAACTAAATAGCATAATATGTGCATAATATTTGAATATTTTGTGAATGAACATGGAAGGTATGCACTAGAAGGTTGAATCACCAGTTCCTGTTTTTATCATTCTGTAAATGCATGTATTTTTTTTCAGCTTGTTAAGCCGTAACGTCGGTATATGAATTTATCTTTATGAGCTTGAAGATAAGATGGTAACAAAACCATGACTTTGCGAAATACATGGTATTTCAATAGAGTTAGGCATATCACGGCAGTGTATGCTGTTGAAAATGGTATAATAATTACGGGCAAAATATGCCAAATATATCCACAGAACGAAATGGCATATTATGTGCATAAAATTTGAATATTTGGTGAATAAACATGGAAGGTATGCATATGAAGGTTGAAACATCAGTTCCTGTTTTTATCTACTGTAAATGAATTTTTTATCCATTTGTTAAGCCGTAACGTCGGTATATGAATTTATCTTTATGAGCGCGAAGGAAAGATGGTAACACAACCATGACTTTACGAAATACATGGTGTTTCAATAGAGTTAGGCATATTACGGCAGTGTATGCTGTTGAAAATGGTATAATAGTTACGAGCAAAATATGCCAAATATATCCACAGAACGAAATGGCATATTATGTGCATAAAATTTGAATATTTGGTGAATAAACATGGAAGGTATGCACAGGAAGGTTGAATCAACAGTTCCTGTTTTTATCATTCTGTAAATGCATTTTTTGTTCGATTTTTCAGCCGTAACGTCGGTATATGAATTTATCTTTATGAGCGAAAAGGAAAGATGTTAACAAAACCATTACTTTGCGAAATACATGGTGTTTCAATAGAGTTAGGCATATCACGGCAGTGTATGCTGATGAAAATGGTATAATAATTACGCGCATAATATGCCAAATATATGCACAGAACGAAATGGCATAATATGTGCATAATATTTGAATATTTGGTGAATAAACATGGAAGGTATGCATATGAAGGTTAAAACACCAGTTCCTGTTTTTATCATTCTGTAAATGAATTATTTATCCGCTTGTTCAGCCGTAACGTCGGCATATGAATTTATCTTATTGAGCGCGAAGGTAAGATGGTAACAAAACCATGACTTTGCGAAATACATGGTGTTTCAATAGAGTTAGGCATATCACGGCAGTGTTGGCTATTGAATATGGTATAATAGTTACGGGCAAAATATGCCAAATATATCCACAGAACGAAATGGCATATTATGTGCATAAAATGTGAATATTTGGTGAATAAACATGGAAGGTATGCGCATGAAGGTTGAATCACCAGTTCCTGTTTTTATCATTCTGTAAATGCATTTTTTGTTCGCTTTTTCAGCCGTAACGTCGGTATATGAATTTATCTTTATGAACGCGAAGGTAAGATGGTAACAAAGCCATAACTTTGCGAAATACATGGTGTTTCAATAGAGTTAGGCATATCACGGCAGTGTATGCTAATGAAAATGGTATATTATTTACGCGCATAATATGACTAATATATATCCACAGAACGAAATGGCATAATATGTGCATTTTGTTTGAATATTTGGTTAGTAAACATGGAAGGTATGCACATGAAGGTTGAATCACCAGTTCCTGTTTTTATCATTCTGTAAATGCTTTTTTTGTTCGCTTGTTCAGCGTAACGTCGGTATATGAATTTATCTTTATGAGCGCGAAGGAAAGATATTAACAAAACCTTGACTTTGCGAAATACATGGTGTTTCAATAGAGTTAAGCATATCACTGCAGTGTTTGCTGATGAAAATGGTACAATAATTACGCGCATAATATGCCAAATATATCCACAGAACGAAATGGCATATTATGTGCATAATATTTGAATATTTGGTGAATAAACATGGATGGTATGCACATGAAGTTTGAATCACCAGTTTCTTTTTTTATCATTCTGTAAATGCATGTATTTTTTTTCCGCTTGTTCAGCCGTAACGTCGGTATTTGAATTTATCTTTATGAGCGCGAAGGAAAGATGTTAACAAAACCATGACTTTACGAAATACATGGTGTTTTAACAGATTTAGGCATATGACGGCAGTGTATGCTGTTGAAAATGGTATAATAATTACGGGCAAAATATGCCAAATATATGCACAGAACGACATGGCATATTATGTGCATAATATTTGAATATTTGGTGAATAAACATGGAAGGTATGCGCATGAAGGTTGAATCACCAGTTCCTGATTTTTTAATTCAGTAAATGCATTTTTTTTCCAACTGTTCAGCCGTAACGTTGGTATATGAATTTATCTTTATGAGCGTGAAGGAAAGATGTTAACAAAACCATGACTTTGCGAAATACATGGTTTTTCAATAGAGTTAGGCATATCACGGCAGTGTATGCTGTTGAAAATGGTATAATAATTACGCGTATAATTTGCCAAATATATCCACAGAACGAAATGGCATATTATGTGCATAATGTTTGAATATTTGGTTAGTAAACATGGAAGGTATGCATATGAAGGTTGAATCACCAGTTCCTGTTTTTATCATTCCGCAAATGCATTTTTTGTTCGCTTTTTCAGCCGTGACGTCGGTATATGAATTTATCTTTATGAGCGCGAAGGAAAGATGTTAACAAAACCATGACTTTACGAAATACATGGTGTTTTAACAGATTTAGGCATATCACGGCAGTGTATGCTGATGAAATTGATATAATAATTACGCGCATAATATGCCAAATATATGCGCAGAACGAAATGGCATAATATGTGCATAATATTTGAATATTTGGTGAATAAACATGGAAGGTATGCACATGAAGGTTGAATCACCAGTTCCTGTTTTTATCATTCTGTAAATGAATTTTTTATCCGCTTGTTCAGCCGTAACGTCGGTATATGAATTTATCTTTATGAGCGAAAAGGAAAGATGTTAACAAAACCATGACTTTGCGAAATACATGGTGTTTCAATAGAGTTAGGCATATCACGGCAGTGTATGCTGTTGAAAATGGTATAATAATTACGTGCAAAATATGCCAAATATATGCACAGAACGAAATGGCATATTAAGTACATAATATTTGAATATTTGGTGAATAAACATGGAAGGTATGCGCATGAAGGTTGAATCACCAGTTCCTGATTTTTTAATTCAGTAAATGCATTTTTTATCCAATTGTTCAGCCGTTACATCGGTACATGAATTTATCTTTATGATCGCGAATGTATGATGGTAACATAACCATGACTTTGCGAAATACATGGTGTTTCAATAGAGTTAGGCATATCACGGCAGTGTATGCTGATGAAAATGGTATAATAATTACGCGCATAATATGACTAATATATATCCACAGATCAAAATGGCATAATATGTGCATAATGTTTGAATATTTGGTTAGTAAACATGGAATGTATGCACATGAAGGTTGAATCACCAGTTCCTGTTTTTATCATTCCGCAAATGCATTTTTTGTTCGCTTTTTCTGCCGTGACGTCGGTATATGAATTTATCTTTATGAGCGCGAAGGAAAGATGTTAACAAAACCATGACTTTGCGAAATACATGGTGTTTCAAACGAGTTAGGCATATCACGGCAGTGTATGCTGATGAAAATGGTATAATAATTACGCGCATAATATGCCAAATATATGCACAGAACGAAATGGCATAATATGTGCATAATATTTGAATATTTGGTGAATAAACATGGAAGGTATGCATATGAAGGTTCAAACACCAGTTCCTGTTTTTATCATTCTGTAAATGAATTTTTTATCCGCTTGTTCAGCCGTAACGTCGGTATATGAATTTATCTTTATGAGCGCGAAGGAATGATGTTAACAAAACCATGACTTTGCGAAATACATGGTGTTTCAATAGAGTAAGGCATATCACGGCAGTGTATGCTGTTGAAAATGGTATAATAGTTACGGGAAAAATATGACTAATATATATCCACAGAACGAAATGGCATAATATGTGCATAATGTTTGAATATTTGGTTAGTAAACATGGAAGGTATGCACATGAAGGTTGAATCACCAGTTCCTTATTTTATCATTCCGCAAATGCATTTTTTATTCGCTTTTTCTGCAGTGACGTCGGTATATGAATTTATCTTTATGAGCGCGAAGAAAAGATATTAACAAAACCTTGACTTTGCGAAATACATGGTGTTTCAATAGAGTTAAGCATATCACTGCAGTGTTTGCTGATGAAAATGATACAATAATTACGCGCCTAATATGCTAAATATATCCACAGAACGAAATGGCATAATATGTGCATAATATTTGAATATTTACTGAATAAACATGGATGGTATGCACATGAAGGTTGAATCACCAGTTCCTTTTTTTATCATTCTGTTAGTGCATGTATTTTTTTTCCGCTTGTTCAGCCGTAACGTCGGTATTTGAATTTATCTTTATGAGCGCGAAAGAAAGATGTTAACAAAACCATGACTTTACGAAATACATGGTGTTTTAACAGATTTAGGCATATCACGGCAGTGTATGCTGATGAAATTGATATAATAATTACGCGCATAATATGCCAAATATATGCACAGAACGAAATGGCATAATATGTGCATAATATTTGAATATTTGGTGAATAAACATGGAAGGTATGCACATGAAGGTTGAATCGCCAGTTCCTGATTTTTTAATTCAGTAAATGCATTTTTTTTCCAATTGATCAGCCGTAACGTCGGTATATGAATTTATCTTTATGAGCGAAAAGGAAAGATGTTAACAAAACCATGACTTTGCGAAATACATGGTGTTTCAATAGAGTTAGGCATATCACGGCGGTGTATGCTGATGAAAATGGTATAATAATTACGCGTATAATTTGCCAAATATATCCACAGAACGAAATGGCATATTATGTGCATAATTTTTGAATATTTGGTGAATAAACATGGAAGGTATGCACATGAAGGTTGAATCACCAGATCATTTTTTTATCATTCTGTAAATGCATTTCATATCCGCTTGTTCATCCGTAACGTCGGTATATTAATTTATCTTTATGAGCGCGAAGGAAAGCTGTTAAAAAATACATGACTTTACGAAATACATGGTGTTTCAACAGATTTAGGCATATCACGGCAGTGTATGCTGATGAAAATGGTATAATAATTATGCCCATAATATGCCAAATATATGCACAGAACGAAATGGCATAATATGTGCATAATATTTGAATATTTGGTGAATAAACATGGAAGGTATGCGTATGAAGGTTGAATCACCAGTTCCTGATTTTTTAATTCAGTAAATGCATTTTTTATCCAATTGTTTAGCCGTAACGTCGGTATATGAATTTATCTTTATGAGCGCGAAGGTAAGATGGTAACAAAACCATGACTTTGCGAAATACATGGTGTTTTAAAAGATTTAGGCATATCACGGCAGTGTTTGCTGATGAAAATGGTACGATAATTACGCGCATAATATGCCAAATATATCCACAGAACGAAATGGCATAATATGTGCATAATATTTGAATATTTGGTGAATAAACATGGATGGTATGCACATGAAGGTTGAATCACCAGTTCCTGTTTTTATCATTCTGTAAATGCATTTTTTTTCCGCTTGTTCAGCCGTAACGTCGGTATATGAATTTATCTTTATGAGCGCGAAGGGAAGATGTTAACAAAACCATGACTTTACGAAATACATGGTGTTTTAACAGATTTAGGCATATCACGGCAGTGTATGCTGATGAAAATGATATAATAATTACGCGCATAATATGCCAAATATATGCACAGAACGAAATGGCATAATATGTGCATAATATTTGAATATTTGGTGAATAAACATGGAAGGTATGCACATGAAGGTTGAATCACCAGTTCCTGTTTATATCATTCTGTAAATGCATTTTTTGTTCGCTTTTTCAGCCGTAACGTCGGTAAATGAATTTATCTTTATGAGCGCGAAGGAAAGATGTTAACAAAACCATGACTTTGCGAAATACAGGGTGTTACAATAGAGTTAGGCATATCACGGCAGTGTATGCTGATAAAAAAGGTATAATAATTACGCGTATAATTTGCCAAATATATCCACAGAACGAAATGGCATATTATGTGCATAATATTTGAATATTTGGTGAATAAACATGGAAGGTATGCACATAAAGGTTAAATCACCAGATTATTTTTTTATCATTCTGTAAATGCATTTCTTATCCGCTTGTTCATCCGTAATGTCGGTATATTAATTTATCTTTATGAGCGCGAAGGAAAGATGCTGAAAAATACATGACTTTACGAAATACATGGTGTTTCAACAGATTTAGGCATATCACGGCAGTGTATGCTGATGGAAATGGTATAATAATTACGCGAATAACATGCCAAATATATGCACAGAACGAAATGGCATAATATGTGCATAATATTTGAATATTTGGTGAATAAACTTGGAAGGTATTCATATGTAGGATGAAACACCAGTTCCTGTTTTTATCATTCTGTAAATGAATTTTTTATCCGCTTGTTCAGCCGTAACGTCGGTATATGAATTTATCTTTATGAGCGCGAAGGAAAGATGTTGAGAAAACCATGACTTTACGAAATACATGGTGTTTCAATAAAGTTAGGCATATCACAGCAGTGTATGCAGATGAAAATGGTATAATAATTATGCGCATAATATGCCAAATATATCCACAGAACGAAATGGCATATTATGTGCATAAAATATGAATATTTGGTGAATAAACATGGAAGGTATGCGCATGAAGGTTGAATCACCAGTTCATGTTTTTATCATTTTGTAAATGCTTTTTTTGTTCGCTTGTTCAGCGTAACGTCGGTATATGAATTTATCTTTATGAGCGCGAAGGAAGGATGTTAACAAAACCATGACTTTGCGAAATACATGGTGTTTCAATAGAGTTAGGCATATCACGGCAGTGTATGCTGATGAAAATGGTATAATAATTACGCGTATAATATGACTAATATATATCCACAGATCGAAATGGCATAATATGTGCATAATGTTTGAATATTTGGTTAGTAAACATGGAAGGTATGCTCATGAAGGTTGAATCACCAGTTCCTGTTTTTATCATTCTGTAAATGCATTTTTTGTTCGCTTTTTCAGCCGTAACGTCGGTATATGAATTTATCTTTATGAGCGCGAAGGTAAGATGGTAACAAAACCATGACTTTGCGAAATACATGGTGTTTCAATAGAGTTAGGCATATCACGGCAGTGTATGCTGTTGAAAATGGTATAATAATTACGTGCAAAATATGCCAAATATATGCACAGAACGAAATGGCATATTATGTGCATAATATTTTAATATTTGGTGAATAAACATGGAAGGTATGCGCATGAAGGTTGAATCACCAGTTCCTGATTTTTTAATTCAGTAAATGCATTTTTTATCCAATTGTTTAGCCGTAACGTCGGTATATGAATTAATCTTTATGAGCGCGAAGGGAAGATGTTAACAAAACCATGACTTTACGAAATACATGGTGTTTTAACAGATTTAGGCATATCACGGCAGTGTATGCTGATGAAAATGATATAATAACTACGCGCATAATATGCCAAATATATGCACAGAACGAAATGGCATAATATGTGCATAATATTTGAATATTTGGTGAATAAACATGGAAGGTATGCACATGAAGGTTGAATCACCAGTTCCTGTTTTTATCATTCTGTAAATGCATTTCTTATCCGCTTGTTCATCCGTAATGTCGGTATATTAATTTATCTTTATGAGCGCGAAGGAAAGATGTTTAAAAATACATGACTTTACGAAATACATGGTGTTTCAACAGATTTAGGCATATCACGGCAGTGTATGCTGATGAAAATGGTATAATAATTACGCGCATAATATGCCAAATATATGCACAGAACGAAATGGCATAATATGTGCATAATATTTGAATATTTGGTGAATAAACCTTGAAGGTATGCATATGAAGGTTGAAACACCAGTTCCTGTTTTTATCATTCTGTAAATGAATTTTTTATCCGCTTGTTCAGCCGTAACGTCGGTATATGTATTTATTTTTATGAGCGCGAAGGAAAGATGTTAACAAAACCATGACTTTACGAAATACATGGTGTTTCAATAGAGTTAGGCATATCACGGCAGTGTAAGCTGATGTAAAAAAATGGTATAATAATTATGCGCATAATATGCCAAATATATCCGCAGAACGAAATGGCATATTATGTGCATAAAATTTGAATATTTGGTGAATATACATGGAAGGTATGCCCATGAAGGTTGAAGCACCAGTTCCTGTTTTTATCATTCTGTAAATGCATTTTTTGTTCTTTTTTTCAGCCGTAACGTCGGTATATGAATTTATCTTTATGAGCGCGAAGGTAAGTTGGTAACATAACCATGACTTTGCGAAAAACATGGTGTTTCAATAGAGTTAGGCATATCACGGCAGTGTATGCTGATGAAAAAAGGTATAATAATTACGCGTATAATTTGCCAAATATATCCACAGAACGAAATGGCATATTATGTGCATAATATTTGAATATTTGGTGAATAAACATGGAAGGTATGCACATGAAGGTTGAATCACCAGATCATTTTTTTATCATTCTGTAAATGAATTTCTTATCCGCTTGTTCATCCGTAATGTCGGTAAAATAATTAATCTTTATGAGCGCGAAGGAAAGATGTTAAAAAATACATGACTTTACGAAATACGTGGTGTTTCAACAGATTTAGGCATATCACGGCAGTGTATGCTGATGAAAATGGTATAATAATTACGCGCATAATATGCCAAATATATCCGCAGAACGAAATGGCATATTATGTGCATAAAATTTGAATATTTGGTGAATAAACATGGAAGGTATGCGCATGAAGGTTGAAGCACCAGTTCCTGTTTTTATCATTCTGTAAATGCTTTTTTTGTTCTTTTTTTCAGCCGTAACGTCGGTATATGAATTTATCTTTATGAGCGCGAAGGTAAGATGGTAACAAAACCATGACTTTGCGAAATACATGGTGTTTCAATAGAGTTAGGAATATCACGGCAGTGTATGCTGTTGAAAATGGTATAATAATTACGGGCAAAATATGCCAAATATATCCTCAGAACGAAATGGCATATTATGTGCATAAAATTTGAATATTTGGTGAATAAACATGGAAGGTATGCGCATGAAGGTTGAATCACCAGTTCCTGTTTTTATCATTCTGTAAATGCATATTTTGTTCGCTTTTTCAGCCGTAACGTCGGTATATGAATTTATCTTTATGAGCGCGAAGGAAAGATGTTAACAAAACCATGACTTTGCGAAATACATGGTGTTTCAATAGAGTTAGGCATATCACGGCAGTGTATGCTGTTGAAAATGGTATAATAATTACAAGCAAAATATGCCAAATATATGCACAGAACGAAATGGCATATTATGTGCATAATATTTGAATATTTGGTGAATAAACATGGAAGGTATGCGCATGAAGGTTGAATCACCAGTTCCTGATTTTTTAATTCAGTAAATGCATTTTTTATCCAATTGTTTAGCCGTATCGTCGGTATATGAATTTATCTTTATGAGCGCGAAGGAAAGATGTTAACAAAACCATGACTTTGCGAAATACATGGTGTTTCAATAGAGTTAGGCATATCACGGCAGTGTATGCTGATGAAAATGGTATTATAATAACGCGCATAATATGACTAATATATATCCACAGAACGAAATGGCATAATATGTGCATAATGTTTGAATATTTGGTTAGTAAACATGGAAGGTATGCACATGAAGGTTGAATCACCAGTTCCTGTTTTTTTATCATTCCGCAAATGCATTTTTTGTTCGCTTTTTCAGCCGTGACGTCGGTACATGAATTTATCTTTATGAGCGCGAAGGAAAGATGTTAACAAAACCATGACTTTACGAAATACATGGTTTTTGAATAGAGTTAAGCATATCACTGCAGTGTTTGCTGATGAAAATGGTATAATAATTACGCGTATAATATGCCAAATATATGCACAGAACGAAATGGCATAATATGTGCATAATGTTTGAATATTTGGTGAATAAACATGGAAGGTATGCACATGAAGGTTGAATCACCAGTTCATGTTTTTATCATTTTGTAAATGCTTTTTTTGTTCGCTTGTTCAGCGTAACGTCGGTATATGAATTTATCTTTATGAGCGCGAAGGAAAGATGTTAACAAAACCATGACTTTGCGAAATACATGGTGTTTCAATATAGTTAGGCATATCACGGCAGTGTATGCTGATGAAAATGGTATAATAATTACGCGTATAATATGACTAATATATATCCACAGAACGAAATGGCATAATATGTGCATAATGTTTGAATATTTGGATAGTAAACATGGAAGGTATGCACTTGAAGGTTGAATCACCAGTTCCCGTTTTTATCATTCTGTAAATGCATTTTTGTTCGCCTTTTTCAGCCGTATCGTCGGTATATGAATTTATCCTTATGAGCGCGAAGAAAAGATATTAACAAAACCTTGACTTTGCGAAATACATGGTGTTTCAATAGAGTTTAACATATCACTGCAGTGTTTTCTGATGAAAATGGTACAATAATTACGCGCATAATATGCCAAATATATCCACAGAACGAAATGGCATAATATGTGCATAATATTTGAATATTTGGTGAATAAACATGGATGGTATGCACATGAAGGTTGAAACACCAGTTCTTTTTTTTATCATTCTGTAAATGCATGTATTTTTTTTCCGCTTGTTCAGCCGTAACGTCGGTATATGAATTTAACTTTATGAGCGCGAAGGAAAGATGTTAACAAAACCATGACTTTACGAAATACATGGTGTTTTAACAGATTTAGGCATATCACGGCAGTGTATGCTGATGAAAATGATATAATAAATACGCGCATAATACGCCAAATATATGCACAGAACGAAATGGCATAATATGTGCAAATTATTTGAATATTTGGTGAATAAACATGGAAGGTATGCGCATGAAGGTTGAATCACCAGTTCCTGTTTTTATCATTCTGTAAATGCATTTTTTGTCCAATTTTTCAGCCGCAACGTCGGTATATGAATTTATCTTTATGAGCGCGAAGGGAAGATGTTAACAAAACCATGACTTTGCGAAATACATGGTTTTTCAATAGAGTTAGGCATATCACGGCAGTGTATGCTGATGAAATTGATATAATTATTACGCGCATAATATGCCAAAGATATCCACAGAACGAAATGGCATATTATGTGCATAATATTTGAATATTTGGTGAATAAACATGGAAGGTATGCACATGAAGGTTGAATCACCAGATCATTTTTTTATCATTCTGTAATTGCATTTCATATCCGCTTGTTCATCCGTAATGTCGGTATATTAATTTATCTTTATGAGCGCGAAGGAAAGATGTTAAAAAATACATGACTTTACAAAATACATGGTGTTTCAACAGATTTAGGCATGTCACGGCAGTGTATGCTGATGAAAATGGTATAATAATTATGCGCATAATATGCCAAATATATGCACAGAACGAAATAGCATAATATGTGCATAATATTTGAATATTTGTTGAATAAACATGGAAGGTATGCACATGAAGGTTGAAACACCAGTTCCTGTTTTTATCATTCTGTAAATGAATATTTTATCCGCTTGTTCAGCCGTAACGTCGGTATATGAATTTATCTTTATGAGCGCGAAGGAAAGATGTTAACAAAACCATGACTTTGCGAAATACATGGTGTTTCAATAGAGTAAGGCAAATCACGGCAGTGTATGCTGTTGAAAATGGTATAATAGTTACGGGCAAAATATGCCAAATATATCCACAGAACGAAATGGCACATTATGTGCATAAAATATGAATATTTGGTGAATAAACATGGAAGGTATGCGCATAAAGGTTGAATCACCAGTTCCTGTTTTTATCATTCTGTAAATGCATTTTTTGTTCGCTTTTTCAGCCGTAACGTCGGTATATGAATTTATCTTTATGAGCGCGAAGGTAAGATGGTAACAAAACCATGACTTTGCGAAATACATGGTGTTTCAATAGAGTTAGGCATATCACGGCAGTGTATGCTGTTGAAAATGGTATAATAATTACGTGCAAAATATGCCAAATATATGCACAGAACGAAATGGCATATTATGTGCATAATATTTGAATATTTGATGAATAAACATGGAAGGTATGCGCATGAAGGTTGAATCACCAGTTCCTGATTTTTTAATTCAGTAAATGCATTTTTTTTCCGCTTGTTCAGCCGTAACGTCGGTATATAAATTTATCTTTATGAGCGCGAAGGAAAGACGTTAACAAAACCATGACTTTACGAAATACATGGTCTTTTAACAGATTTAGGCATATCACGGCAGTGTATGCTGATGAAAATGATATAATAAATACGCGCATAATATGCCAAATATATGCACAGAACGAAATGGCATAATATGTGCATTATATTTGAATATTTGGTGAATAAACATGGAAGGTATGCACATGAAGGTTGAATCACCAGTTCATGTTTTTATCATTTTGTAAAAGCTTTTTTTGTTCGCTTGTTCAGCGTAACGTCGGTATATGAATTTATCTTTATGAGCGCGAATGAAAGATGTTAACAAAACCATGACTTTGCGAAATACATGGTGTTTCAATAGAGTTAGGCATATCACGGCAGTGTATGCTGATGTTAAAAAATGGCATAATAATTATGCATATAATATGCCAAATATATCCGCAGAACGAAATGGCATATTATGTGCATAAAATTTTAATATTTGGTGAATAAACATGGAAGGTATGCGCATGAAAGTTGAAGCACCAGTTCCTGTTTTTATCATTCTGTAAATGCATTTTTTGTTCTTTTTTTCAGCCGTAACGTCGGTATATGAATTTATCTTTATGAGCGCGAAGGTAAGATGGTAACAAAACCATGACTTTGGGAAATACATGGTGTTTCAATAGAGTTAGGCATATCACGGCAGTGTATGCTGTTGAAAATGGTATAATAATTACGGGCGAAATATGCCAAATATATCCTCAGAACGAAATGGCATAATATGTGCATAATATTTGAATATTTGGTGAATAAACTTGGAAGGTATGCACATGAAGGTTGAATCACCAGATCATTTTTTTATCATTCTGTAAATGAATTATGTGCATTTTAGAAACGTGCCATGATATATCTTTATTAATCTGAGCTACAGCGTCGCTAAAAGCTAAATTTAGTTCAAATAAAGATAACTAATTGATGTAAATCCATCCCCGCCGTGAATTTTAGCTCATTTATTTGAATTTTAGTTGTGATGGCTAGCCTAATTCCCTTGGAGACTGTTTCCATCGTTCAACTATCACTTTTTCGGGCGTCTAGTGCTACTTAATTAATAATTTCTACTTAAGTTCAAAAGAGTAAATAGCTCGTCAACAGATCCGAAATACTTAGGTTTCAAATCAGTCTGCCAAGATTCCATCGCGTATGTTGAGTCAATAAGTTTATAAATCTAGGTAGGATTTTGTTCGTGGAGCAGTCTAGGCTCATACTATAGTCCATTGAATTTACCGCCGTCAATTCATATTACGAATGCTTTTGATTTCATATCTCTTCGGGATCTTTTAAGATAGAACCTGCGCTTCGAAACACCAGATTCATGGAGCCAATAAAGTCGGCCGTAATGAGAATGTATAACTGAAAATGATTATGATATTAATTAAGAACATGCCTATTACCTATTATTGAACATGCCTTGACGATACAAGGTTTTCCTTCCAAATGTTCTTATTCAGCGGTTTGATTATGAGGACTAATGGGGTTTACATTGACGTATGTCTCTGATAATCATCGAAATTTTCCATGGAATAAAAACAAAACTGCACAATGATTGAATAAACAATTAAGTAAAATTTACGAAACATAGACATTTGTTGCGTCTGCTCATCCCTTTTCAATCATAATTATGTCAGTCTAGTGTGATTGATAAGGCACCTTGAAAAAATAATATACTGCAATGGTTTAGTTGAAACATATTAGTTTGTGAGAAAGCCTTTTTGTGGTAAATATCAAGAAATAAAATATAAAACCGAAGCGTGTCACCATTCCGCCATAAGGACATTGTAATTTGAGACTGAAAAATAATGATTTTCAAATCCTGTTATCGGAGCTGAAGAGCCGTTAATGGGAATAATTTATCTGCAATGTATGAAACAAAATCTTTGCATGTTATCGTAGGCACTTGTGACAGAGACTATTCCTTAAGTGTGGGATGGGTTTCCGCTGTTAAATTGTTCGTATCCTCTTCGCGGAAGGTCTTGCAAATGTTAGCGTATATTGTTTCTAATATATAGGAAATGCCTAATTCATAAAAATATGAAAAAAAAAGATGTGTATGTGTAGTGATTTAAAACACTGATTGCATGATGTGATGAATCTTTTTTAAATGGTTTGACATCGATAGCGCTAATTTCAAACCCACTACATTCGTTCTTCTTCTAGATGATATTGCTGCTAGCCCCAATGCAAAGTAATGAAATGTGAGAGCTTCATTGAGTTTCTCTGACTCTTTGATTGTTACTAGTAGTAATTTGCTTTAATATAGCATGTAACAAACAGTGAATACTGTATTTAGGTAAATTGATACACTATATTACACTGTAGAACCATAATTTAATTCGAGGATGCACACGTAATCTTGACATCACCCTTTTTATAGCATGAATGAGATAATGGATGTGTAATAAACGAAATGGAAATCAAACATTTTTCACTATTCTTTCAAGCATCTTGTGCACAACGGATTTGGTCTTTAATGCTGCATGCTGTTACATATAATTATTATTTATTTCACTGATAATAGGAGCCTAAGGGATTGGCAACCATTGATAGATTCATTTATTTTCTAATAATCATTTAGTCAATTTATGAATATTAATCAACTGTTAATATTAATGAATATGCCATGCCTTGTTTAGCTGTAGTGGAAATTAGCAAGGGCAATTAAAGCTCATGTTTGGGTCATACATGCTAGATGGGACGAAGAGCAGGAACCAGGGCAAGATAGTCCACTCAGCATCTGTGGATATTTTTTCCTCGTGGTAAATGGCTTGATAGCTCACTCCAGAGCAGGGATTGAGAATGGATATTGAGGGAAAACCAATACAGGCATAAGAAAACTAGCGAAAAACATTAATATTGGAATTAAGTTATAACA
Source organism: Pyrrhosoma nymphula (assembly GCA_963573305.1). NCBI lineage: Eukaryota > Metazoa > Arthropoda > Insecta > Odonata > Coenagrionidae > Pyrrhosoma > Pyrrhosoma nymphula. The sequence continues at coordinate 150,553,945 of OY754332.1, forward strand.
GTGACAGAGTTTTAGAGGAATGCGGTGTTCTACTCAAGATATTAAAATACTTGTATTAGCAATATTCAAGTATTTACTGATGGGGTACAGCTGGAAAGATGATAAAGTCGGTTACAATCGCCGAGGATTAGACCTTAGTTGACCATTCATCCAGAGGATTGCACATGCAACATTAGATGCATTAGAAAATCAGTTCGGCAAATATGGAATGAGGACTAATCATAAGAAAATTAAAGTCATCAACCGTTTCCTTTGTGTAACGCCATGCGCTTTTTCCAGAACGAGGAAAGCGAGACCGACCTTAAAAGTAGGAGAGCAAAACTGTAAAAAAATAGAACAATTTAACGGTCTGGTAATACGTTGGAAGAGAATGAGCATTGTTATAACGATATTAGCAAAAGAATTGGGTGTGGATAGAAATGGAGAGTTCGATGGACGGGGAGTAAGATGAGGGAGTAAGTTATCGGTGTGATGGATGAGGAGAGGGAACTGCTCGAAAGAGGTAGAATAGGTGGTTGGAACAAGTATGTATGAGAGAATGCTTAAGGTCGTGATAGAGGGGAGGAATTTGGGTCATCGTGGAAGGGGAGGGGTAAGGAATTAAGGGCTGGCGGCTGTAAAAGAGTAGTAGTATAGGTATTCGTTCTTTCATTAAAAAACTACCTTAACCAGGAGATCACATCCACCTTTAATCAACTTACTTGCTAAAAAGAAAACCTACAGTATGAACCTAGGGGGAAACAACATATCCAAACTACGGTCATCAAACCATTCCATTTCAGAGTCTGAACGTGATACTAGATAACATCAGAAAAAAATAGAGCCATCAATCAACTTGAGACATGCAGATCTTTCTCACTAAAATGATCTCAAAAGAGTCATACAACAAGGTTGCCCAAGATTTTAGTCATTAGTGCAGAAAATCAGTCATCACCTATGTAATGAAAATAGAAAATAGAGATATTAGACCCTGACCAAGATAATAGCGCAGGTAACCGTCAGTAAACGTGAACAATGCCGGCTGGAGAAGCGAATAGTGTACCCGAAGAGTGCAAGACGTTGACATATGTTTACATCGTGGAAACATTGGCTACTTTTCATAACTTTCTGGACCAGAGCAGTATATTTCATCGGAATACAGTATTTTAGGTATTATTTAGTGTTGCCATGAGTGATAAGGTGTATTTTTTTCAACCATGATGACGATTTTTTGATGTAGAGTACATAACGGTTGAACTGGGATTTTAAATAGTCTCTATTGATTTCCGTGTGTTTTTCACTAACTTGCTCTACTCTGTGATCACTTACCGACAAATTTCAAGCGAATTTCATGGGCCGTAACGTAAATATGTTTTTGTTTCTTAATTAGTAGCAGCAATTCTTTTCATGACATATATTTCATAACATATTTAACAGGCTTGTGAATAGCGTATACTATCGGCATTGTCAAAATAAAATATATATGAGTAGATTAGACATGGCTTGACTACGGCGATTTGATTTCATGGTGCATGAAAATAAAAACTTGGTAATATTTTGTGTGCTTAAGAAAAGAAATAACTCAGCAACGAGATGAGACACTACGTTTTTAATCGTCGAAGAAATGTTGGTGAATGCGCAACTTCAGGTAGCTTTTTGTATGTTGAGTTAACATTCCAAATTGTTAGGAATGGACGGAACATCCTGCCAAGTGTTGCATTTATGCTGTAGTAGCTGGAAAAAGTTGCCTTAAATCGAAATATCCTCGGAATTGGGGGTGATGGCCGACTTCGGTTATTATATTTTCAAATATCAATAGCTGTCAAAGGAATTTGGTAATAGCATAAGGAGCTCCTTCATTTCACCGGTGTAACTCACTTCTGATTGTATGTATACAAATATAATAACTGCGATTGCCTCATCCTAAGTCAATATATCGTCATGTATTGGTAATTCTTGCAGAAGATGTATAGTAAATATGTAATAATGATTCGCCTTTTTCTTTTCCTTCATAATTTGGTATTCCCACAATACGATTACGGAGGTGTCAAATGATTGCACTGATGCCATCATTTAACGTAAGCTATTGACGTAGCTCTTCGTAACTGGTTGTGAGTGGGTGAGGGAGGGAAGAATGCGCGGAGGGGAGGTTCGTAAGAGGCGAGGAGGGGAGCTGGTCACGTGGGGGGAGGTAAGCGCTCTCCTTTCGTTCTCTGTACCTCATCAAATTTTGTTTGCATCAAATTATCCTGCTTGATTTACCAAAATAAATAAATAAATAAATTTTCAAAACTATTCCATGTGATTTTTTCATTTTAAAAACCCTCTCCTCGTTGATGCGTTCGCCTGAGATTATTATTAAACGTTTGCTGAGGTATGTACGCATGGGGGAGGGGTTATTGGCAAGGAAATAAGTGGTGCTTCGGGACAAAAACCCTCTCCTCTTTGATGTGTGCGTCTGAGATTATTATTTAACGAGTGCTGTGGGGAGCTTCAGCAAACTGGCGATTTTAGGAGCCATCTTTATGCACACGATTGGAGAAGTGTGGTGTTAAAGTCTACGATGTAAATATGTGTATGAAAACAAGTGACTGCACTTATGTGGCGTCTATGAGTGGGGCATGAAACCTTGAAGCTTACCACGTGATAGAGGGTGAACGGTATATGTTTGATGGGATATATGCGTAAGCTTGATGCTGTGACCTTCAAGGACGCTTGCAGTGAAATGTAGTCATATGGGAGAACGAAAAGAAACGAAAAACTAAGCGTTTCTATCGGGATGGGACGAATGTTATAAGGAACTCTAATGTATAGTTTAGTCCTGACGGACGCCTATAATACTATGAGTTCAGATTTGTTCGCTGGCAGTACGCTGGGGCAAAATTGCAAAAACATCCTGGTCGAGGGAGTGGAAATATTACCTATATATCGGTTGCCGGGCAAAAAGAACGACTAAGATGGGCGTGGTATTATTATAAATCTAAACCTCAAATACACAGTTATGTGAGACATGATTGATTAGGGCTGCTAACAAATCATGGCATACATAACTGTCCTTTACATTGATACTAATTATTTGATTATTATTAAGCGAGGTATAATCCATAATGCCTTAAATAAAGTAGAAAATAATGAGACTCGCATGTAATTTACAACTTTTATTAAGGTGGTTGGTGGGGTTGAGAGGGTTATGTTTGCCAAAAACAAGTCGAATATTATCGTTAATAAATAAAGAGAAGTTCACGACTATTTTTTAGGATACAACCTTATTTTGAAGCATTTTATGATGTCCACACCGTTCGATCTTCATTTGTTTCATCGTGAATATAATAAGAGACTAGTTTCGTCTCTCTGAAGAGTGCTTAAACCATGCGAGCCACATACTCTTATTTAAGCATCTCTTTGCATCAACGTTGCGGGATTGACATTAAACATAAAATTGACATTCTTGGTATTGTTTACGGACCACCCCTAATGAAGTTTGTATCTTGTGGACAATTTAATTCTCTACACATAAAAGTAATCAAATCTCAGGTCCAACCAACCGTTCAATAAAGATATTTAGCAATAATCAGAGGTCTACTTCGAAGTCAAAGAGCGAGGAAATACTCCCTCCTACTCCCTCCCCACCCTCCTTCGTAAACGCGGGAGAGAGAAGCGGAGAGAGAGGGGGGTTGAAGCAGGAAGTGCGAGCAAGTACTTGAAGGTCGGTCGCATGACTATGAATACCTCTCTCGCGAGAATAAGCTGAAGAATTCGTATGGGACAACGAAAAAGAAACGAAAAACTAAGCGTTTCTATCGGGATGGAAAGAATGTTATAAGCATCGTTTTACGTAAATCTACTCCTCTGTCCATCGCTGTTAATTATTTATCGCAGGCATTGTTATTAAGCGAAAAAAAGCTATTATTTGGTAAAAAGCCAAAATTTCAGAGGAACCAATCATATTTTGGGAAATGTTTTGAGGTGGGTAGGGGGAGGGGGGCGGGTGGGACATATACACCAAACCACAGTCGAATATTGTTATTAATAAGGCCGCAAATAAAGAAAAATAGTCAAGGTCATGACTGTCCCAGCTCGCCCTTATTGATGCTACTTAAAATAACTTTTTAAACCTTAAATAATTATTACAGGAGGTCTTCACAAATTCCCTCAATTTTGGGGACACAGAAAAAGAGAAAGTAGACGATATCTGGAGAAAACCAGTAACGGACGATGAAATGCTGAAGCATTTGTTAGAATCAGACGAGGAAAAGGCGGATAGTCCAGATGACGAGAACTGGTATCCTCCGGATGAAGACGACGAGACTGAGTCGTCTGATGACAGTTGGGGTGACGCCGGTTGGGAAACTCCGGTCGAGCAGCTGCCTGCTGAAGAGGCATACTATGGTAGGCCACGTTATAAATGTGGATATGCGTCAAGATTATTATTACTGGGATGCTGATACTTTACCTCTGATGGTGAAGAAAACTCGGGGAGTTTTTTATTTTTATAAATTTACAGAATTATCTTATACAGATGAATATGAATTTCTATTTTTATGGCCGTATATGATTGAAATTTGTTTAGTTCAATGTTGTTAACCCATTTTTATTTAATATTTTTACGCCATCGACTATTTTTGTTTTCTTCATTCATCATTCATTCATGAAGTCATCAAAACTCATAACCATACGTGAAAAGCGGCAGCTGGATTTAGTTCAGAGGGGTACAATATCGCTCATATTATTATGCAAATTACATTCATGATTATTTGTTTCATAGGCTCATGGGTTGGCGGAATGATGTAGCTGACTATTCAATGAGTGCGGTAAGCACAAAAGGAAAAGCACACGGGACCATTTCACTGCATTTAAAATGCTTTGAGATCTTTATCCCCGAAATTTTCTGTCGGTAAATATTTCGTGCCTCGGTGTGTCACACTCCTGTAGTTAGCAATTGTGGCCTTGCACGAGCACAATATGCAATGCAAAAGTTGATTACACAAATGGAAATTTTAAGTATCATTTTCACACACAGATAATAAATAACTAATTCCCGCGGAATTTTTGAATTTCCTTTTTTCACGCAATTTTTTTCGAATGAAAATTACCCTAATTTAACCCTGAATGTTAATAAATTTTACAATATAATAAAATATCAAGCTAAATAAAATATTTATAACGTAGTCAAAAATATAATAAAAATATAAAACATTTTCTAGTGACTGTTTGACGACGACAATTATCATGTGTGTAATCAGCTAATGTAATCACCAAACTACTGCAGTAGTAAGCCAGAAAAGGCGGTGCAAATACTAGTTCTCGCGAACACATTCATGCATGCAGAGTGTGGTTTATAACTCCAAACTTCTCCTCCCATGATCTCGGTCAATGTTGGCCACATTGATGTCCACGTAGTTATCGCTAGCCGGTAAGCGTTCGTTCCTTTCAATCCTTGATCTCAATGCGGAGACCCGGCGGTACCTTTTGCTTCTGTAGTTTTTCGAAGATATTTCTAAGATCCTATTCGTAGATATCACCACCCAAAATAATTTTCATTAGAAAATAATTATGCAATTTACGATAAACGGCAAAGAAAGTCAATCCGCTAAGAGAAGTGATATAGGAAGGAAAATCAGTAAACTTTAGGTATACAATAGGGAGTCAATTATTGTTTGTGGATAAGAGCGTCTTCAGATATCACACTCGTGGTACAATTGTTTCCATTTTCACCACTCTTCACTTACAACAAACGTTTCCGTTCCCATTTCAAAAGAAGATGCCGTAGTGAATCTCGTGATCTCATTGGGAGTAAAGCATTTGTGTTTCGGGTCAAAATGTTTGACATTGAGAAGTTAGTGATGCATGAGTTTTTCAGAGCGGTAATTTCCGTTATCAGCTTCGTTCTCCTTGCGAGTTCATATCAGGGTAGTGTGTTGTGATGACTGAATCAGTGAAACTCGTAATCCCATAGGGCAGGGGTTCCCAAACTTTTAGCAACTTCGTACCTCTTCAAAATGGTTTTCGAAATTTTGGCGTACCAACAGTCCTATACTTTTTTTTAAACATATATTTACTGTCGAAAAAGTGCCCAATGGCTTGTTTTATTTCAATTAAATTGCTGAGAAAACATAAAATTTATTATTAATGCACTTGTATTTGGGTATTTTCAACACTTTACCAGCCACGCGTACCACCAGTGATACGCGTAAAACCGGTTGGAAACCCCTGTCATAAGGGGTAAATCATTTTAGGTGCGGGCCAAAATGTTTTACATTTAGAAGTTAGTGCTGTATGAGTTTGTCATATCGGGAATTTTCGTCATCAGCTTGATTCCACTTGCGAGTTCAACTCCGAGTATAGTGTTGAGATAACTGAACTAGTGGAACGGATGAAAAAATTAATTACTCCAACGATGTCAATTATCTCATTATTTATGTGTGGTTGAATCGCGAATTTGGTGTTTAATTTGTTTAATGATGTTCCTTGTTTAAAACTTTTCGATTATGCTTAATATCACTGGAAGACTTGAGTACGTTATTTATTCTGTAACTTCTTATTTTTTCAAATTTCCCCTACCTAAATAAGGAGATAATATTAGATGATAAGGATATAATAAGGAGAAAGCTTTCTAATAAAAAGCTATAAATGGGCGAGAAAGTAGCTAAACCACTATTTTGAATTAATTCAATCCTGTAATTATTTATTTTTCTCCCACGCAGCACTTCGTTCTCCCAAAATTCTTTAATTGAACACATAGAACAATAATTTATCCTCGTGAGCGGAAAAAATATAATTCTAAAAACACACTTCTGGCATACGGTTTTATTTTCAACCTTGCTCTAATAGGTCAAAAGAATAACTAGTGAAAATAATTCTCCATTACTTACAAAATTCTCAAGGTACCTCACGTAGGGACATCCTTCATAGTGATAGTATATTTGGAGTACTCGGTCCAAAAACCCACTATGCAATTTGCTTACAAAAAGATATTTTCATTAATGATCTATGAAGACCATATTGTTCGGAGATATCCGCTTCCACTCTGATAAGTGCCACTAAGATATTCTAAATGAATTGCCCTTAGGAGTCGACTCATTGAACAACACACATGGCCAGGCAAGATTATTTTCTGAGGGCAACGAAAGCGAAATGTGAACCTACCCTCACCTTCTTACTTTCTTCAGTTACCCATTACAACCGAAACGTACCTGTATAATAAAGCTATCATGAAAGAAGGTGCATAGACAAACCGTAAACGTCATTATAGTTTTTCCTGACACGAGAAATCCCTGCTTATTTCCTTCCAAGTTAAACCTCTCAATGAAATTTCGCAAAATTGGCTATGGATAACTGCATATTTTATAAGTCTAACTTATATTATTAAGTATGCTATATCCTCAAAATACGATATTATATATATAATATCGTATATTACCTCGTATATTACTTTTTAGCAAATACTTAGCTCATAAATTGGCCAGTAAGCATAAGCTTTTCATGCTCAGAAATGAGTCGACTGAGGAGCAAATACTGCCTCAAATAATATATATATGTAATTACGTGATCAGGGTCAATTAACGCAGCATGGGCATGCGTCGTTTGAGGAAGTTTTATCGGAAGTGGTAGACATTGCATTTGTAACGCACCCAGAGGATACATCGCCCTACTACACATTAGTACTTGAATCTAGAGAAAGTTTGGTAATCAATCACGACCTTTGGTTGGCTCGATCGGAATGCTACAAATCGGATGTTTGAGGTGGGTGTATTTCAGCATCTTGATCTATTATCAATAGATATGCCCCTAAAATAGGAGTTATATCTTCTAACGTTATAATTTGTTTGACTACGTAATCTAAAACATTTTTAACGATGATGAGCAAATTGAGAGCTTAACTTAATTTTTTTCTCCCGTAGCTCTTGAAGTCAAATTCACTATGTCAGTATTATGGTCATTGGGCGAGAATTTTAATTTTCGGTTGCAGATTTAAGCATTTTGAATATCTGTCATAGATCTACTTAAGACGGAAATTCTCAATCATGACACTTAATCAAGTCTAATGATTGTTACACGGAGAATTTGTACACTGCCAAGGATTGTTTAATCCATAGTTCTTCACCACTATCTCACGTATCTTTCGAGAGTCTCATATCGGTGGTGTCGTTTCGCATAGCCAAATAGAGGTATCGTCTCGTGTCTCGTTTCGAGTTTCCGACCTCGGTCTCGTCTCGAGTCCAGCGGAAACTCTATTTCTAGGCCTTTCTGGTATCCAGGCAACACAGTTTATTTTCCCGCTTCAAAACAATTTTCTGATAAACTGTTATACCACTTATCCACCTCCTTCTTCAATTTGTCGTTAAGGGCTGAGATGATTTTTGAGAAGATGGAAGTCCCTTGGAGCAAGGTTTAGAGCAGTGGTTCCAAACCGGTGTGCCACGGCACTTTAGTGTACCTGGAAAACAGCTAGGGGAGCGTCGAGAAAATTGCGGGAAAACGAAAGAATGTGTAATATGACCAAAGTATGGATTGATTACTCTCACGCCCGACAGATGGTTACAGTAATCGATAAACTTCTTCCATCCTGACGCCAGTAGCATACTTTACCTAAACTACACAATATAATGTGTTGGTTTGTGATTTTATTAATCCCTTACTTAAATAATTGAAATTGAGGAAGTTTTTATTAAAATGTGAAGTTTAAGTTCTCCTGATGCATATTTTATTTTAATTTACTATTTTTTTAATAAAAAGAAAAATGAGAAGGGTGCCTTAGCATTGTAGCCTCAGTATGAAGGGTCCTGCAAACAAAAAAGGTTTTGGAATCACTGGTCTAGGGTGTACGGAGGAAGATCGATAAACTCCAGTAGGTATTCAGCCATGATGTCACCCAGTAAAAGAGCAGCGTGCCCCCCCACGCAAGTTCGTGGTTATCTCAACATTTTTTAATATAATTTACTGAAGCCATGCGTAAATTCAATGAAAATAGCGCAGTGATCGGCTCGCTCCTATGGCTGGAATAATTGTTCGTTCAAAATATATATTAGTCGTCTCATTTTCATATTTTGTGTATATATCAACTGTGTTTTCCAATAGGCTAGGCAATAAAATCAATATAATTTTATAATTTATGACTTATAAGGAATATTTTTTAAATAATATAAATGAGATTTTTGAATTTATTGATAGGTTAGACTCACACATTCTTGTTGGAATCCGTGAAGTCATTCATAGGAACTATGAGCAGCAAATAGTTTTTTATAAATGCCTTAATTTAGAGGTTCGCTACGGTTGCATATGATTTCTTGTGCAGTACGTACTATACAATGTAAACCCTTTTATTTTTTTAGCGTTTTCTATTCTTATTAACGCCTGTGTATAAAATATTGTTTGCACTGGAGGAGTCGGGTGATATACTCACTGGAATATTTCTCAAAATACTCCGAAACCATTTCATCTGCTCAAAGAGTATTACGAGTGATGGGTGCCATCTTGTAGCACTCTAATCCATTTGTATGCCTTTGCGGTGGATGCAGTATGACTGGAGGATGACCACAACCTGCCACATTCCTTTGCGTTGACGTTTGGAGTAATGCGTTCATCTGCACTTAATTTGCGTTGTAAAAGCCGACAAAAGGACGTGCAGCATGCAGGTGTTATGACGGCACAGCCATATAAGTGTGTCTGTGAGTGTTACAACAGTGCAGCATGTTTATGTAACTTTATTTCATTTTAATATTTGATTTTTTATAGTTTTTCCTTTTGTGGCAAACTAGTGCAAGGGAATTAGGAGTTTTTAAACTCACAGCTCCTGATTCCCATCCTCTTATTTAACACTCGGACGCCCGGACTTCTCGACATCATTCAACGCCACAACGGGTCATTTTGACCCACAGTAAATAATAAATTATTTTCTGATAAGGCATTCACATGCATACTTTTTTAGAGTTATTATGTTAACTAAAGCCCTAATTCTTCACATTAATCGATTTATTCGTTACACTATACATTGACTACTTCTAAATATAATTATTTATTGAAATATCAACTTTGAGAGTTGTTATAATTTTATCGTTTGTCTTAAATTTAATTTTAATCTTGCTTAAATTGGTGACTTTCATTCAACAACAAATGTATTCAGATCTTTTGAAACGGCTTAATTTAATTTTTGTCATAGTTTTGATGCAAGTAATATACTCACAATAATTATTTTTGAATCTATATAGGAATTTTAAGAAAATCAAAAGTGATTTGTTGATTTTTTAAATGTTATCGTAATAAAGATTCAAAAATATATTATAACAGTACTTACAAATAAATTTAAATATAATTTATTTATTGGTAAAACTATATTTTTACCGATTTTTGTTGATACACTTAACACACGTGTATTCAGTTCTTCTGGCACACTCCCCACAGCTTGCCAACTCGCAGAACGGACATTTCAAAACTGTTTTATTCCATTTGCAGATTTCTGTAATTTAACACTTCTTCCTTTTTGTATTCACTCCTACTTCTGAAGGTTGCGCCTGACTCCTTCGCTTATTCGTCTAAATAGTACGGAATTCCTCCGCAAGCTATTGAATGAAATTAATTTGTGAAATTTTCCTCCGAGTAATGCTTAACTACGGCATTTATTGCTCCCAGATCTAAAATATTATAAAAAACTATGAACAGGCCACCTCCATGATGATGCTTTAACTTAATACTGCCTTCCCATTTTCTTTAGAGTATCTGTCCTACACTTTGTTGGATTATAACAAGGCATAGTTTCTGGATTTCTTTCTCAGAATTAGTTTTACAAACACTTGGGTGAAGAGAACTTATTACTATGGAATTTTTGCTCATTTTCCTTTGGTGAATCATCAATGTAATATGTTCACATTTCTGCACACTAGTAGAATACAGTTCTTCACACTCTGTACTGAGAGAGATTGGTACATCTCGTCTGGAGCGATTTACCCTCCAAATTAACCTGTTACATTTTTCCTTCAACGTTTTAGCCTAATTCAGGGATGTAAAGAAGTTATCCGTGGTTACATTCCTACTTTTGTTCAGAAAAGGTAGCATGAGACGTATCACTAGATAATCAGAAACATTTTGATGATTCGGGCGGTTGTCATCTTTCTTAAGTAAGGGAAACCTATTGAGCACATACTTCGAATCTACGTCTACAGCGAGCCAGCACTTCACCATAAATATCAGGCTCAGAATATTTTATCGTAGTCCGCACTTCAGAATCATTTATAAGAAAAAACAATGAAAACATTTTTAATGAACAATTTCACTTTATTAATGAAAGGAGCTTCAATTATATTGAGCGATAAGTGCGTAGGGTGACTACAAAATTAGAAATTTTTGAAATGCTTTGTAAATGCTTTGAAATGAAATCAGGTTAGAAAAGGGGAAAACATTTGGGCTCAATTGGACAACGTATAGGGGTCGCGCTACGGCATCAAAAGTTGGATAATATTGATTATCCTGGTAAAGTACATATTTGCCTAACGTCCAGGGGCACGTCTGTCGCATGGGTAGGTGTTTCACACGGGAGATGGTTCAACAGTGTCCCAGCAGTGGTATGACACTAATTAAGTCCTCGCCCGATGTTGGAATGCGGCAGGGGGAGTGGTGACAGCGACCTATCGGTTTTCTTTGGCGTGTGCAGGGACGCAGCACGCTGGGAACATAGAAACGGCAATAAAGATCCTCATAATGAATAACATTTTATTTTTGTTACCGATGGCCAAACAAACCAAATGTCTCTCGGAGGTCGGAAAGGTAACTCGGCTGACATTTATCAGGAGGCTAAGCCTGATCTATAATTTACGCTGTATTAGCGATTCCCACCCTGATTTTTATATTAGCCCCGACCTACTGCTAGAATTTTTATAAATTTTTATTTACGTCCAAAAAACTACAACGGAGAGGAAAAAACAGAATGAGAGAAAAAATAAACAGTGAGATATAAATTAAAATATATCAGTTAACGAATAAATAAAAAAATAGCATTGAGCAATAAAAAAAATAGAACCAAACCGACGGAGAGCGTTAGACGAGAGCAGACTTAATAGGAAGGAGGAATGTGACAGATACGGGATAAATGGAATGGACAGAACTCTGGTACACCAATCAGCGGAGTATTACATGTAGGTGGATGTTTGGAGATTAAAGACCGTTTGGAGACAGAGAGACGAGGGGTATTGCAGTAAAAGAGTCCATTTAGTCTCTTCGTTGGTGAAGGAACCCGTAATGAGAAAAGAGAAAGAAGTCCAAATGACTCTCATTTCCTGTAACTATGTTTTTGAAGAACTTATTTTCGAAAAGCTTGTGACGGTCGAAAAGGGGGAAATGCAAAGATAGCATAATAATATAACAAGGTATTTGCTGCAGAACACCATATAACTCCCTACAAACCTATCTGATCACCGCCAATTCCGATATTGCTAATCCTGTCGCTAATTTCGATATGAAGTCTGACTCATGAGGATCCCATATACTAGATTAGCATTCTAGGTGGGGCCTTACAAGAGAAAATGCAGCGATCAAATTTTCTAATGGATGCATTTACTTACGGCTATCATCCAATGCGACATCTTCACTGGACCTCGGATCACTCCAGACTGACGCCTCCTTGCGTCGGGAATGGAAAAATTTAAAGCCGAAAATATAAGACGAGAATGAATCTTCACAACGATGGTTCGTCAATTCAATGCCAGAGCAAGTTGTGGTTTTTGGGCAGAACCCTTGGCCAGATGCCAAGGATATCATTGCTTGAGCAGATCACCGGTAGAACGCATCTCTGCAAAGATGTCGAAAATTAAACAAACAAACCCTGGGCGCGAGTAGAAAAGTGGTCATACAACGGACAGAGACGAGGTACATTATTTAGAAGGCATGAAAAATAATGAATTTTCATAATAATTAATCAATCATAGCAGGATGAGTATTTCGAAAGATAACTGGTCCATGAAGTGAGCATAGAGACGAATGTTCATTATATGGAATGCAGAGGGATATTGTGGAATATCTTTATGAAAAACGCTATACTGACATTAATCGATTGTAATGCATCGGATTCGAGAAAATGTATTTGACCACCGCGACTTTTCCTGACTCAATGAAATGCCATAATTTGTACGTACTATATCACTAATGTCTAAATAAATAAGGAGCAAAGGTGTTGAAATTTTCTGTCTGGTGAGATGATTTTGCTCTACTTTGGGAAAAATTAATAAACACAGCAATGTTTTGTTTATGTGGATTATTTGTTACCTTTCTTTCGAAGTGGATGCGTTAAGGTCACTATCCATTCTTCAGAGATATTTTCCGTTTTCCAATTGTCATTTTTATTAATTACTTTCAGCTCTTTTATAGTCTTTGTTTTGGGAAATTTAAAGAAAATGAGTTATTTTGTAGCCCTCTATTGGAGCTCCGTTACTTTACAAAGTTTTAATAGCTCCTTTAATTTCTTTAATAGTTTCGGCACATTCTCCTTCGTTTCTTGCCAAACTTAAAAAATAATTTTAAGTAAACCTACACTTTACGTGCAGATAGACGATTTGGAACTCGCGCGGATTAAAGAATAAAATTTACGAGGTATTCAGGTACAGCATTCCTCTCCCATTTCATTCCTGACAACAAGGTAGTTGGATCCATAATGTAGTTCTTTTAGAACAAAGGTCCATCTGTGTTCTTGTGATAGGTCTGATTTGATAATGACTCAGAATGGAAAAATTGAAGGTAGGGCCCCGTTTGAAATTCTTTCAAGGCGCCCCGCCGACTCTTACTGGAATGCAGCTGAGACGAATGGCGTGTCTGAATATGTTTGGACACATTAGTAACTACAGTGAATTATTTGCTCAAATCTTTTATTATGTGATAAGTAACAGCATAGAGTAAGTAAATATGTTGTATGTATACTTACTTATTATATTTTAACTTAATAATATAATACTAGGATAATGGACAGTGATCACTAACAGAAAGATAATAACGCTTAAAATTAAGGAGTAATTTTCTGTGGTCGTCGTCATTACTATCCGTCCTTCGAAGGAATTACGTCCTATTAAAGTTAGGAGGAACATAGGAATTAGAAGGTTACCACAATGAAGAATTAACAATTAAGAGTTTCAGGTTGATTTAATTGAATGTAATTCGGAGTTATGAGTTATGAGGTATCAGAATCAAGTAGTTTTTTCCCTCAAATGTGAGATGAACGTTTTCATTGTCAGTTCTCTTCGTTAATTTCACTTGCAACGTTCTTACGTGATTATGAATTCCATTGCAACCTATCTTCCCTTATTTGCTCCTTCTATCATATGTGAACCATATTTCCGGAGAGAAATATTTTTGTACGTTCCCCAATGTTTAGTGACCAAGTCCCTTATTTTCTAACATCCTGGGTTTATAACTTATATATTTTGGTCTGAGAAGTATCATCGAGAAAGCTCGATAATGTAATAAATTGGAAATATAATGTATGGTAGAAGCATCATTGTTATTATGGAATAATTTAATAGAGAGTGGAGAGCCGCAGAAAAACTAATCTTCATTTGGCAGATAATAATTATGAGATTGCCTTGAACCTTTTTACAAGAGTTTTGCAGCCACTCTAGTCTGGCCTTTCTTTTATTACAGATTCTTATACATCACTACTTCCGTCTTCTTATGGTTTAACAATTTGCTATCACCCATTTTGGGGAGCGTGATGGCCTAGTTTTAGTTATGATTAATTAAATGGTAGAGCGCTTGGCTACTGATCGAAGGGTCCCGAGTTCAAATCCTTTGGACGCCCCTGAACAAATAAAATCCTCCGAGTGCGAGGTGGGTACCCTGAATGTGTGAAATTCATACGCCTGTGGCTTAGTCCGGGGTGAGCTCTACCCTCAACTATCCAAACCAACCTTCGGGTTGAGTCACTGAGTGATCACCCATTTTATTTATTAGGTTTTCATATCACTTTAGATGCCTATAGTATTATAATACTATTTTCGGTTTGATTCGTGTTTCACTGTTTCCTTGATTCTATCATCTCTTCTGCAGCTTAATGTATAAAAGAATTGTCAGCTTGATTACACATATCTTATATTGTTTAAATACTTTTCTTCTTTCTCAACAAAATATTGATAGGACAATATGCCCTCCGATTCCTTACCGCCAGTGTTTATTTTTAGATCTAATGTTTTGTTCGTACTTCGAGATTAATTTCATAAAAACGGAATTGTGATCATTCTTTTAGTCGCACGAGGGTGGCTCTTGCGGCCTTTTTCTTCATTGAAAAATTACTCTTTTTCCTGAATGTATTAAATCAAGACATTCATGGCATTTTCCATTCGTATCCATTCCGCCAGTGACTTCTGAAAAATATTTGATCCTATAACGATGTAAACCAAATGAGTTTCTCTCCTGTATCATGCCCCCTTCCACAACTTCTCTTTGTCATACTTCATTTTATCTGCTCCTACAGCCGCAACCAATCTCCGAAGAAGTTTGAGTTTTTCTTTTCCTATGACACTCATTACCAGTTAAATGTCAACAGCAGGAATTAGCTCTCTTCCAATTAGTTTAACAATAGAAATGTTGAGTTGAAAACGGGAATGCATTCCTACATACGGTATAAATGGCACACCCCATTTTTTCTGCAATCGTGTGACATCAATTTCAGCAGCAACATTCACCATTATGGTTAGAATTAAAAATAGAATAAATCTTTGGAATGTAACACCAGGTGTTGGATGGGAATCAAATAGGTATAATCCTTTGTCAATGTCTTTCGTGTGGCCGATTCACTCCTATGAATTCCGTGCTACTGTGTGTACGTGGAACACCTGCATAAAATTAGCGAGATTGCTGGACCAACAGGTTTAAATTTCATATTTTCTGCGCACGATTAAGGACCACAATAGATATGATGGGAGCCATGAATAATGTTAGTGATAAGGACAGATAGATTTATTTTAATTATTAATTGTTTATGATACATTTAATATTTTGCAGGTTTTAATGGTTGCATGGATTGCTAATAAATATTAAGTGCCATTAATGTTGTCATAGTCCTTTCATTCCAGCGTGACTGTTGAGTTTTAAAGATGACACTGAATGTAGCTTGGTATCCTACATTTTGTATTTGTGATTATTAACTTACTACTAATTATTTTAACTCATCTTGCTTGAAATATATCACATTCATTTGTTTTTATATGACTTGGTGTCTCGTAGCAGTCATGGACACTTTGTGTTAGTTATGCTGACCAATAGCAGCATTCTCATCCATGTTTTGGTTTGTACTCTGGTTTGGTCGTGCATTGCCCTCCTGATTGCTTTTCGGTCTGCTCCTAGCGGTCGGGGGAGTGTACGGGTTTGACCATGACTAGAGACGAGTGCTGCATGCTGGGTGTGGAATCAATCATCCCGCGTCACACACCCTGAATGGTGTGACGCGGTAATATTTGAAGTCTAATTTGAGTATTATTTGAATCTATAATGGTGAATATATTGACACAAAATGTGTCTTTTTCGATTAGAACCAAATAGTTGTTTAGAGGTGAACCAACGCAGTTGTGATGCTATCGTAAAAGTATGAGGATCAAATGGATGGAGAATATCGCCAATGAAGACGCCTGAAAAGGAGTTTAGGAGAATATTGTAATGAATGAAACTCTTCATATTGTCTTGAAGGCTTCCGCAGATTCTTTTGTCAACTATATTAATCGTTTTCAGGTACTTCTGCGTGTTGGTTTATAACACTCAAAGTTTCACTCCTTATACTAGCACCGTCGTCAGGAGAATTAGTGGAATAACCAGCATCCGTTTATATATATAAATATATACTAGCTCAGAATATGCTTGAGGAATTTTTACGTTGCTCGGTAAAATAAACGATATTAAAATAAACCATTGGTTATTTTTCCGCTGCAAGGAATGTTTCCCAAATCACACTGAGATTACAACTGTCTTCTCTTTTGAGGTTTTTTTGGACGTTTTGAAATTTAATTGTCTTCCCGTATTAACCGCGTATGGTAGCCTTCATTCCTCGGCAATTACTTCCTTTTAAAAAAAAATATTTCTTAAAGGGAGGGTTTAGTGGATTTAGAATGTCTCGTAGGTTTTAGGGATGGTAATAAGAAACTTTGGAACATGAGGGTAAGAGAGGGAAAGTAGAGGTATTGTTTTTACTGATAGGATACAAGTCTTTCAGTATATTTTTGACTCTGTCTGCTCCGGGAAAGAATGTGTTGAGAAGCTAAAGTTGGTCTGGTTGGTGGGTCTTGGTCCGAGGGATATCTACAATTGGTAGTGGGAGGCAGAATTTCATATAAAAGCAGGTTGTAAGGGCACTCGTGTTCTCTGAGGGAATGATAAATATATTAAGTGCATTCATTTAGAGAGGAGGCATTGTTACAGATCCGATGGCCGCGAATAGAGAGGGAATAAGGGATTGAGCATTTAGAATGAGACGGATGACAGCTGTTAAATGGAGGTATTGGTCGTGGGTCATAGGTTTTTGTGGACGGAGGTGATGAATGTACTGTCTTCTATTTGGATATTAATATCCAGGACCGTATTTAAGTAGTCAGAAATGGAAGATGTGAAGGAAACTGAGAATGAAGAGTTCAGTGCAGAAATGACAGAAGATAGTGAATCACGACCGTGAGGTCAGAGGACGAATATGCCAATATAGCGGGCCAAGAAGTTTAAGTGTTTGGTTTTTCAGAAAGTGGTTTCGAGATTGCCCATGAACAGGTTGGCATAGGATGGTACCATACGAGTACTCATGGCGATACGGCCACAAAAGGTACTCTAGTCTAGCTTTTAAACACAATAAGAATGATGCATGAGGCAGGCAGGCCTGGAGGTACATAACGGCGCTCGGTAAATGTAATTCACAGCTCGTAATAAGGTTTTTGTCTTTGGTTTTAACGGTTTAAACACATTATAAAACAGAAGTCAACTTTCAACTAGTTGGAAGTCATGGAGAGCCTTAACAGGTGGAGATCCTAAAACCTTTTCAATCATCTCAATCAATTCATTTTAATAGTAGAACCAAGTTCTTCAAATTCTATTTTTTTACATACATTCTTACATTCATCCCGGAAATTCCCGGGATCCTGTGAGTTTACTACTAACAATCTCGTATTCCCGGCATTGACGGGATGCTGGGAAATGTTATCCACTAGCATGCACATCAAGGGCATTGGTGACAGTAAAAGTTGTTTTATTTTTGATGATGCTGCCTGCGAGAAATAATCCCACTGCGACCTGATGCCTCTAGGATGCTGAAGATGTAGGCATTGCGCAACTTGACCATTCATGGATGACACTTGCCTTTATATGCGTCAGCATTTTGAAATTGTTTGCTAATTTCAAAACACTGACGTGCGTACGAACCAATCGAAGCTCTACCTGATGAATAAGTTTTTCAAGAGGCCACCTTTTGAATGTGCCTTAATAATAAGACGCCGTGACCAAATTAATTTTTTGCCTTCTCATACTAATAATATAAATGGAAAGTTCTTTCTGGTGAATGCCATACATTTGTTGACTCACTGCTGAGGAGCATAATTTGAATCCATGCATGCAAATGCTATGAATAAAATAGTAGGAATATTTAATTAACAAATCATACCAATAAATGTTATTGTAATACAACGTCCTTCTATTCTCAGCCACCATTATATTATTAGTCAACTGATCTTATTAAACCTCTCAATTCTAATATGCGTATTTTATATGTATTTTTATACATGTTGATTTAGTGATTGCGTGAAAAATATTATGTGAATTGACTGAAAAACCTTGAAGTCTTTTAATTGTCAAATATAAAAATTGATAATGTTATAAATAATTGCCTGCCTTTATGAATTCCAAAACAATATTTAGAATTCTTAAATTGTATTTTCTGCCGCGGGTTCTACCATCTACCATAATACACGAGTTTTATTTTGATATAGTGTTGCCGATGCATTGCTGTGCCAATTGACTGTCTACGTATTTTTGTGACGTTGCATTTGAACGTTCCCGATGCATTGAAGTGTCAGTCTGGAGTGAACTGAGTTCCAGTGAAGATTTCACATCAGAAGAAAGCAGTATGTAAATGTATCTGTTACTGAAGGTAAAACAGTGATTCATTAAACCACGGTCGTTGTTTACCAATTTCATTGAGTATGACGGACGTACTAATATGTCCAATATATGTGGGAAGAAAAGAACAATTGGTATTGAAATAAATTGTTTGGTATTTGTAGATAGTTTTAGATTTTATTATATTTTCTTGATACATAATAAATGAAGAAAATGATCGTTTTTGCGTGAGTCTTTTGTAAAAAATTGATAATTTTCTTAGAGAAGAAATTCTTTTCAGGAAGCCCAAATTTAAATGCCATACTGGATTAGATTGTTATTGGGGGGGCCTTCGTCATAAATTTAGGCCCAAAAAAAAAGCCCAAATTTAAATGCATTACTAAATACCAAGGTTCTTAGAGTATAAGGTTGCCTCATTCGCGACTCGGGCTCCTATTGGTTTGACGTCACTGACGACCCAAACTCCCGCGCCGTTTGAAATATCATGTTCTTCCTGAGCCAATGTCACGGCTTCTTCTGTCTTGTCTGTTGTAGGAAAATTTAATCTATTTACTCATGCAGTCAACAGCCTCAGTACGACATAATTATTATGTTATTCTATCCAATGCAAGACAATATGTTTTGATCCGATACAAAGAAGATCCGATAAAAATGTGCTCCGAAAGGTTAAAATCCGTTTTACACAACCCTTGATCCGAATTAAGCTTTGCTCTTGTGACACGCAGGGCTACCTCAGAATGGAAAACTCCGTGGTGAAATGGTATCTGAGAAGCAAATAAGATGCCCTATTCAAGCATACGCAAAAACTAATGAAATACAATGGTAAAAAATACAGGTTTAAATGAGAAATTGTCAAATATCGTCCAAGACAACGATTTCATTATTGAATCAACCCGGAAATATTCCTTGACGTAAATTTATAATGTAAAATAAAAGAAAAATCCTCAGTTCATGGTGAAATATTGAAAATTCCCGCGTTCTAGAGCAAATAATTTCAAGTGATTACCTGTTTTGAAGGAGTGGTCTGTGCACTAACATTACAATTACCCGATTGAAAAGTAAACATCACACAATCTTTTACCCGGAGGATCGTAACCATATTAATATCTTGTAGACGAGTATACCTCATTATGAAGAACTATGGACGCGAAGTACAAGTAGGAGAACGTACGTTCACTTTCTTTGCAACATCATTGACTTCACTTTTAGTGAAAAACAAATTCGTAAATTTTACACGGAGTATAAAATCGATGAAGGAGACATCATAGCGCAAACATTTCTTGGTGCGTAGACGGTACTTACATGTTCTTGGTTCTGCTGGAAAAAGTGATTGCATTGTCGATGTTCCTATATATAGCAAGGAATAAATAATAAAAGCGTCTGACATTTATGTAAAACATTTTACTGGATTATCTTTTTAAACTTTTTACAAACAGAGTTTCTTTGAGCAATTTTCCTCGACACATTTCTTTTGTTTAAGTATTTAATTCTTATACACACTCTTTGTTTTACAAAACATTTCACTATTACTCTATCCAAACAAGAGTGGCCGCATAGAATATCTGTCATCTTATCAACTATTTTTCTACCTGGAGGCAAAGTATCACCGGTAATTTTTATGAAAACATTCTCAAGAAATTTTAAGTCATGCAAAAAATCTTGGGATGGTTGCACAAGGCCACCATAAGAAAGGTGAACCACCCAAGGTACCAAAGACGATTGACTCTGAAGCTGCTGCGAAACTTCATGAGTGTAACTATCCAAATGAGGATGAGACCCCTTGAACTTTTTGGCAATCCATCCACCTAAATAACTCAGGGCATCTGATGAGACTTCTGGTTTGTTTATTTCTAAACATTCGGATGAAGATGGAATGTCACATCTGAATTCAGATTCACACATAGGAGTTTCTGAATCAATGACTGCTTCCAAGTCAGCCCTGTCACTATCAGCAATAATTTTCACCTTTGTTTTTTCTAAAGCCTGAGCCAATATGAACTCCTTATTACAACCCTCTCTAGTATTCGTACCAGACTGCACTGTTCCAGCATTTTTTCCTAAAACGATCAACCTCAGGCGGTGCAGAGCCAGTAATGGTGAAGGGTGATCATTCATACCTCCTCTTGTTCTAATTTGCGAAAATAGATTCTCCAGGCTATCCTGGTTACATTTAGCAGTTAAAATGTAGTCTACTCCATATTTTTTCACTTCCTGCAGCAACAATCGTAGGGACGTGATTGACATTAAAATGCCCTTTTGGAATACTTGAAGAGTGCTCTTCCCAGGGCATCTCATACATTCAATCACATGAAAAACCTTATCCAATAACATATCTTGTTCTTCGATGTGCTTCCCATAGGCAGCTTTAAAATAAATATTGCTGTGAGGAACATAACTATTCATTAACTCAAACCAGCTATTTACCACATCAATAAAGTTAGCTGTATCCTCTGCTACTTTATCACCTGACTGATACCTTTTGAGGGCAGAAGCAGTGGTGTGAGACATCAGCTCTGCAGCAAGTCTTACATTTTGCCTCTGAACACCTGTGCATGTAACATGGAGTGTAGACAATTTATGGCAAACACTTAGCTCAGTTTTTGTCTGTTCAACTAAGGCTAACAATGATTCTTTCCTTATTTTCACATCACCAAAATC
Organism: Pyrrhosoma nymphula; assembly: GCA_963573305.1. NCBI lineage: Eukaryota > Metazoa > Arthropoda > Insecta > Odonata > Coenagrionidae > Pyrrhosoma > Pyrrhosoma nymphula. Next base: position 150,575,644 of record OY754332.1, read on the forward strand.
AAATCCTGTGTCCAACAACCAATTTCTTGTCAGCTTTAGCAGGTGCGATGCATCTGGAATGAAATATATGTTGCCTCCAGTGTTGGGATGGGAAAAAGAGTTACTAACCATGACATTGTTCTGGAAACTTAAACCCAACTCCTTCCATAAACCCTGATTTCCAGCGCCACAATCACTCACACAAGCCACAACAATGTACCCTGCACAATACAAGTGGCTCACAATGGTGAACAAAAGTTGCTTTGTCACTTTTCGGTCGAAGTCAACAAATATGGGTTGCTTCCATGGGGCACACAATCCTCGAGCCATCATCACCTGCATTTGGTTGTGTCTGCCCACTACTTCGTCATGCCGTTGATCGTATTCAAATTTGCTGCAGATTTTCATTTCATCAAACTGCAGTATAGTCAATCTATCTCTAGGTCCCAAATCCTTGGCAGCAGTTTCCATTATGTTGAGGACATCTGTAAGCTCTCCATTCCTCATCTCAAATCTAGAAGCCCACCTCTGAAAACTTGATATGCCTAATAAGGATAGGATAAGGATTTTAGCGATAAGGTTTACATATACATATGTGAATCACTAGAAAAAATACCTCTTCACGCAAAAAGTTGACTATTTACATGAATATCAGGATAAAAAGCATCATCTCTTGAAAATTAGGTACTCACCAGGAAGTGGATATTGAAGTTTCTGTTTCAGAAATAAGTATGTCCGTTTGCTGAAGTATCGTAAGGTGAAGGCAATGCTCATTTCCTTGTTTGTCCAATTAACCTTGGATCTTTTCTTTAAGATTAAATTAATTTGATTTGGGGTAAACACTTTACCCAATACCTCTTGGACCTTTTCATCAACTGCTCTTTTTCCATGTTTTTCTGAGTTGATTCGCCTGATTTCATTTTTGAGGGAGACAACAGTCTGTTTCAGCTCCTTTATTTCCTCTTGAAGAATCAGATTCTGTCGCAAACACTCCTCATAGAGCCCTTTATGATCCAATTCTACATTTTGGGTAGTATCATTGCTGTCGTCAGCTGCTGTTGGTGGACTTGTTTCTTTCATTGCTGCCTTGAGTGTCTCTTCATGCTTCCTCTTCCTCGACTTATCCTGCATCCTAACAGATCGGGCCAGACCAGAAGCTGAAGGATCGTATGATGAAGGAAGGTTTAAGGATGGAATGGCATTAGATTTCAGATTCCTCTTTGGAGTAGTTCCCAGCAGTTCTGCTAAAAGATCTCTCTCATAATCAGAGGGCAGAAAATGATCAGAAGAAATGTGACATGAGTCAGGATCCCATTTCCCATCTCGTCTACATTTGATGACCCATGACTTTCTTATCCCAGGATCTCTGGGAAACCTGTGAATGGAAATATATCATGGTTATAGTCATGTGCTTCAGCATCATAAACATAAATGTTCATGAGATTCGAATGAATAACACGCTCAAATACTAATATTAATACTGATTATGGACCATAGAAAATTTTCAAATACATTAGAATGCCTTTACATGACTGTGATTTTTCGATTCGGGACAAACTTTGGGACAAGATAATGTTTAAATATTTTCGTTAGTTAACAACAAGTTCTGAGTTTTATAAATGTAAGTTTCTATTAAACGTATCTTTAATCATTCTTGCAACTTTTGATAAAGGATAATGCTGTAGAAAAATTTACTTTTACCTAAAATGTGTTACAAAGTACATAAAGTTGAGAAAACGGCTAATTTTTGGGTGCGTGGAGTGAATTATTTCATGAGCGTGTTAACATTTTTGAAACTGTCAAAGGGTAAAAATAATAGCTAAAATGGCTATAAAATGAACTTTAAAATGATTTATACTATATTGCATTAGCAAAGGGACGAATATGATAATTTAATAATTATTTTACTAGATATCTCCACGAACTGATTAGCTTGGCATTTCCTTACAGTTGAGGAATTGGCAATTGGGACAGCAATGCCATGATTAATATGTGTTGTGGTAATTGAACGTCACAGCTATCATATATTTTTAGGCTGCACATTCAAAGTGAAAAGGAGAACCTTAAAAATTCGTAGAGTTCATTCCATCTTAAGGTTCACCAGCTCACGTAACTGTTTAATTTTCTGAATTAATGCACAGTGAGACATAACAGTTGCTAAAAAAGTAATAAAGAAACATGGGGATTCATAAATCAATATACATACCTGTGATATGATACAGTCCGCCCACAACTCTTCGTTTTTATAAGACTGTTGGTGCACGTTGCCACAGTACAACGAGCTCCCGGCATATCTTCGTTTCGTTTTAGGCAATGAAGGACGCACTTTTCCAAAATAAAAATTTTTATCTCAACAATTACGGAGTCTTAGCACCATACTCTAAACGATTTTTAATAAACAAGCAGTAAATTTTCACAAATATGCAACAGTCTAAATGCCTCTGAAACCTTCGCACAACACGTCGGGGTATACAGACACAATGCAGATGGGTTCTTCCGGTCGTCAGTGACGTAGCAGCGGCTCTGCTTGCGCATGCGCAGTGACGAATGAGGCAACCTTATACTCTAAGAACCTTGACTAAATACGGTTTAACGAACAATTTATGATTGCTTTAAATTGAAAATTATATTAACATTTTAGCAGTGTAAGAGACCATATTTTTGGACAAACAAAACAAATATTCCTCACAAAACCATTCGTTTTTTACAAACACCCCCGCACAAACAAGCAAATGCTGCTTTTATGATATATCCAAAAAGTATGATCAAATCATGTACGAATGTGAGACACATTTCTTCAATACCTGTTGTTCTTTTCTTCCCATAGACATTGGTCACATCTAATACGTAATATTCTATAGAATTGGCACACAGTCACCGTGGAGTTATGAACCCCTGATATAACTCCTCATGTATTTGAAACCGATACATTTCACTGGTAATCTGTTTATCTGTTTGCATTTAGATATTCCACAATATACCTCAGTGAACTCTAATATATTCATTCGCTTCACTGCTTACGTCATCAATTGTTTATCTTCCGAAATACTTTCTCCGATATGATTGTTTAGTCATTAATAATATTCATTCCTTATCATGTATTCAAATGTTACTCATTATCAACAACATTCCCACTATTGAGTAAACACACCTTTTTTCACACGTTGGCAATCTAGAGGTTGTGTAATTTATGTCATCTTTGCTTAGATGTACTTTTCCTCCGACTTGCCGACTCAGGTGGCGATATTTTTGGCGACTAGCCGCGGGTTCTATCGTCAATGCACGAATTGTTTTGATGTAGCTCTGCCGACTAGGTTGCATTGCTGTGCCGATTAACTGTCTGCATATTTTTGTGACGAAGCTTTTCTGCGTTCCCGATGCATGGGATTGTCAGTCTGGAGTGAGCTGAGCTCCGGTGAAGATGTCGCACTGGAAGAAAGCCGTAAGTAAATTATTTTTTACAATACAATATTTTATTACTTATTTTTAGCCAACTAGAATATTTGAGCGCTGGTTTATTAATTAGCTTGGCCCCACCAAGAATTCTCAACTAGTATTAAGGATCCTTAAGAAGCATATTTGATCTCGGAATTATATTGCGTGCGTTGAGGAGCAGTTAGATTTGTAAGGAGCTGTTATGAGATATCTAGAATTGTGTCGAGGATATTAGAAGAATTGGGACGGGAATAGTTACCACAGCGTAGACTAACGAATAAAGAAAATTTTAGGCGAATTACTTCTCCAAAGACGTAAAGAACTTATTCACAACCTAGTGCTACCATAATCGTATGCATAACGTAAGAGAGACTGATTACGGGACAGACAGGTTAAAATTGTAATTTTTCCGCTAAAGATTAGGGACCACAACAGATATGATCGGTACGACCAATAAAGTAAAGGTAGCTTTGTTTTACGCTTTTTTATTGTTTTCAGTTTTCCATTTCTGCTTGGAATGGTAAATAATTTTTCTTTTTTAAGAGTCTTTAACTTCGCTACAATATTTGTAAATCATCATGACTGACCTCAAAGAAATGATCCACGTGATGTTCGAGGTCAGTTTCAATCTCGCATGGGCAGAATTATGGCCAGAAGCCGCATTTCAGGTGAAGTTCTTTCCACGTGCGTTACTTAAATTAACTTACATTCATATTTAGTACAGTACCAAGTGACAGCATGACAGTGTGTCTGACGGTTAGTGGAATCAACCCCTACCACACACTCTACAAGTGACTTTCCGGGTGCCACGTAGATGTAAATGTGAACGAATCGTTCATGGAAATGTCGCGTCGCGGGACATGAAGGACCTGACAAGCTAGAAGACCATTCACCCGTATGATTCACGGAGAAAACCCCCAATTATAAATGCATTAGTTACCACTATGTGGCAAATATTGTGGAATAGCCCTTTCCTATTTCTGGCCTTCGCCGTCTGCATATTGTTGTGTATTATTGGTAGATTTAGATGTTAGGTGCTCCACCTTCGATGTGTATATTTATATTTGTCATACCTTTTTTCCGAAGACCTTTAATCCTGAGGGTAACTCACCTTCTTAGTGTGAATGCGATTCGGATTGTGTTTAAATGCAGGCGGGATTTGAACCCGCGACCTTACGACTTAAGCGTTACCAGCCTGGCTACCACGGCCTTCACCTAACGTTTATGTAAAATGGCAATTCATGTACTATCGTCTAACCATCGAGGGCAATGACGGTGCTCATTTCCCATTTTAGATTATTCCGGCAATTTTCTCCAAAATAGAATTTGACGTCTAGTTTTGGAGTGAGGACGTGCGAAATTAAAAAGATAACAAGTTCACCTCAAAAATTCATATTTTTTTCATTTCCAGTGATTTATATATGCAGTATTTCACTGGTATCAGTGGCTAGCCTTCTCAACTTTCTCCCAAGCCCTTTATTTGTTACCCCTCTTAAAGTGGTTCCACCGATAAATGACTTAACTGCATGCAATTCATATTCTGCCTGCTTACAGAAAAATGTGATACCCCTCTCTTTCTCTGATATGAGCAACAAAACTCTTAACAGTCCACGCTTTTTCTTTAGTATACGGAACTAGACGTTGTAAATGTGTCCAATATGAAAATAGATGCATTGAGTCTCTTGAGTTATTGGCTAATAACTACTAAAAATTAAGTCAAAATGCGTAAGATCGATATAAATCGCGCTCGTTTGGCTGGAAAAAGTGTCAATTAAAATGTATTTGGGGATAAAACCTGCGTATTTTCAATCTTAATTTTGTTTTCTAACGAATAAGGATCGCTATCAGCTAAAAATGTATTTTTCAAACAAGGCAAAGCAAGAGATGGACGTGTCAGTATTTATTTCTGCGCATTGAGTCGTGGTGAAACTCCCGAGCAAAATCCATGCCTTCGTAACCGCCGAGACAATAATTGCTCTAATACCGGGTGGTTTTTCAATCCCTTCGCACTTCCTGCAGAAAAGGTGCGAAACTAAAAACATGATTCTGTAATAATTATATCGTAAGTTTTTATAATGGATTGATAAATCGTACCTTTTAGTGAATGATGTTGTGATATTTAGAGATCTGATTTTTTTGTAGTCTTTTCTGGACCTCTTTCATGGTCTACTCATGAAGATCAGAATTAAATTCCATGATAGTTGTCACCACGTTGCCCACATAAAAATATCTTCTGTAAAATTAATGCTTTCTAGGTTGCAATTTACTATTATACTTGTTTATTTAGAGTATAACACGTTACGGCTTAATCAACCATCATTAAGGGTAGCCAACATATTTATTTAAACGACAGGGATATAATCATGGTTCAGAGAAAAGCGGTGGGGTGAAGGAGTTAGCTTAGAGAAAATGAAGATGGAGTCAGCTGATAGGAAGGTTGTCCGTAGGTTTTCGTCATGACCTTGGAGAGGGAAGTCGTAGGCGGAAAGATGGAAGAAGGACATGTAAAAGGAGTCATATTTGGGTTTTGAGGACGAAATTGAGAGGAGTGGGGGGATTAATGCCATCACATGTTTTTCATCTAAACCTCAGGGCTTACCTCTAACTGTTATCTAGTCCTTAGTCTTTTTCGAAATTACAATATTATGAGGTGCATAGTACAATGTGTTTCTCCATTTATTTTGCATCTCATAAGCAGTTTGGAACATAGGTAGGTACTTATATTGAGTTCAAAACATCCCTTCCACGCACTTCGACCTTGTAATCTTCTATTAATTGAAACAGACATTGAATTTCATAATATTACTAATCTAAAAAAAATGAAAAAATCTTCACGATTAATTTATTCTTGCTCTCACTCATAGTTTTTCTCGTCAAATGCCTTCTCTTTACCATTTCGCTTTGATTTGACGAGTTGGTACGTCTCGTCTCGTCTTACCTATTTTACTGTGCGAACGACGGATATGTATTGTCATAGTGTCTATTCGCACAACAACTTTAACCTAATACGGGCAAATATTTTGCCACAGCGAAATGATTGAAAAATACTTCTTTTGGCTAGAATCATCATTCCGTTATGTCTCTGTTACTGTGTACTGTTTTCTTGGATTGCAATGCAGGGACGTTATTTTTTCCACATGTCCTCATTTAAGTCCACATGCTTCAGTGTTTTACCCTGTTTTCTTAAGTCTAGATAATCTAATTACTTTCTCTGTATTGCGGTGTATATTAATTCCGTACCTTAATTACGTGTGCAGCTACTACTGCGTTCCCTTGGTTGATCGGCTGGTTAATGGTTCATCATATGCAAATCTAAACAACTCTTCCAGTACTCCGCCCTCTTTCTGCCCTACGTCATACTATTTTCACCCCTACCTCACCAATTCTCCCTTAATGTAGGTTATGTAACGCAGGTAACAATGGACAATCTAGTCTCACTCCTCTAATACTGCTCACCTTGTTTTATTACCTACTACTCTTACTTGGGCAGTCTGAGGTATGTCAATGTTTCCAATAAGATATTATTCAATCCGGTCAACTTCTGTTTTCTGCAATACACATCTCAATTTAGGCTTTGTAGAAATCAAGAATACAAAATACGCCTTATTTTCTATATTTCTCTTTATAAAAATTCTCATCACAGTAAAATCATGATCATGTGTTCCCATTTCATTCCCAAACACAGACATCACTAATTCTCTAAGTGTATACTCATCCCCTTCCTCTTAATAATCAGCTCACCTACTATGCAAGATTTCCCAATCCTTCTCATATCTGCCATCCCTACTGCTTCTGCAGCTTTTCACATTCCTTTTTTAAACTTCCCCCACTTACTTTCCACTATTTATAACCATTTTATCTTGCAAAAATGTTTATAAATGTCTGGGTCCTATCTGATGCGGGCCTAACCTCTCCGTCTAAAAGCAGTCTTATTCGCTTCCTCACCGCGCCCTGGGTTGTAGGCTTAAACTATACAAATGACATATTAAGTAACACAATTTAGGCAGAATTTTTCAAAATAACAATATATGCTTTAATTTACTCACCCTTATCCTTCGAATCGTCGTCGGTGAACGATTTGTCTGGACTCTCGGTGTGTACACGTTTCACCTCCGCTTTTCCCAATAGCTGAGCGATCTCTACCTCACTCCTTTTCCGTGCCCCAGCTTATTTGGACTGTTGCACTTTACCTCCCTCGCGCTCAGCAGTATCCTTGTCAACACAGCTCATGTAACCGATACGATTTTCCCCCATGGACTTGTAGAAAAATCGATCCTCTTCTAGCTTTTTCATATCCATGGCATTGATATGGCCAACTCCAAAAGTATTGGTCAGTCATCCTATATTCATTGTGCCGCGTCTTATAAGTATTCCCAATGCGTCATTTGTCTCTCTTGTGATATAGAAAGTGGTTGTAAATGCACACGATAATCTTCGTAGTATTCCTAACCTCTGCAATCGGGGTTCCTGCTTTTTTCCAGAACACCTCAAGTTTCAAAATAGTCAACCAGGCACTTTCACGAACAGTTTTCTTCTCAATTTAATGAATATCTTTGAAATACGGTAAGGACTAGCGAAGGGTTGGGAGCTTTGGACACATAATTTCCCGGATGGAGCCCCCAATCAGCCAATCTGATGGGCTCTACCTCGTCTTCTTGTTCATGACGCCGGAGAGAAAAGCGGTATGCTGGAGTCACTTACGGGTTTAACCGCAAGAAGGGAAACTATTTTCGCTCTCAAAATGTAGGAACCTCAGTGTGGGTAGCCGTATATGAAGTCCCCCGCCCCCGAATTCATTGTAGTTCATCTACATTGTTGGGCCGCGAACTTCAGGATGCATATATAGGTTAGAAAACAAAGTAGTCCCGACACATGCTCCCAATGAACAGCGTCCCTACCCACGCCAAAGAAGACCGAAAAGTGGCTATTACCCCTCCCTCTGCCGCACCCCCACAGCGGGGGGAGTCTTAATTGGTGTAATACCTCTAATGGAACAATATGGAACCATCTTCCGCGTGAAACACCCAAACACGCGACTGCTATGCTCCTGGAAAGTAGGCAAATATGTGTTGTTTACTAGGAAAATCACGATTTTCCATCATTTGAAGCCGTTGCGCGACCCCTATTTGTTGTCCGATTAAGCCCAAATGTTTCCCCTTCCTTTTTTACCGGATTGGAAACAGGAAACGATTAAGCCGGTCAGTGTGAATGCAGTGATAAAACCTTAGTGAAAGCATGATTTTCTTGTTAAATTATGAAATATACGTTGTTTCATTATGCTTCATTCAATAAATTTTGCCACCTCAATAGTTATCTTTTCGATTATTCGACTCATTGTCATAAGCTAGGATTTTTCCTTCATTTGTATGCCAATGTGTGTTCTTGGAGAAATATTTTAAATGTGCCTTATAATTATGCTACACGAAATAGGTACTATGAAAATCCTTGGCAAGCGGTATACGCTGTATCTATTTATACAGTGAGTTCTATTTGATGTAATAGTACGAAGGCTGTGTTCATATGGAAATGAAAAATGATTAGTATCTAAATGCTGGGGATAAGCTGGAGGATAATAAATAAGTAACAATGAGTATCCTAATCTACATATGTCTGAAGTCGTATTCCAATGTGTAATAGATAACTTAAATGCATACGTCTGAGCGTGGGATTTAGAAAATGATCTTTTAAGAGAACCGTAGAACATCTCTCTCTCGGTCACAATCCTAGGATTGGCTTGCAGAAAATGCAGCAGTCATCAATTTTTTTCGGTCCTCGGCCAGCCTCCAACTCTAAATAATAATGGTAGAACATAAGGCTTTTAATATAGATGACGAGATATCAGCCGTAATATTTTGGAATTTCAACGTAATGAAGAGAAAATGGCAATTTTCCAGTGGTTAAAAACCTGCGGAAAATTGCCATTTTGTGTTATTGATTTAGATGTATACCATTAAATGAAGAGTGTGAGTGAGTTAGCAGGTTGCCTAATGCGACCGCTTCCTCACTGCTGCGTAGTTCAATTGATGCAGTGGTGGCATTATATATCCAGCCACTCGCTGAATTGTTCTTCCTTCCAATTTTCGGTTGTCAATTGCAGAACAACTATGGTGCCCTCACAAACATTTCTAAGTAGTATTTCTCATAGAGTTTCATACTCTAACCAATGTAATAAATTTTATTTGTTTTTTTACCGCATATTTATATAATTATACATTTTACTACATAAACTTCATTCCATTTACTGTCCGATTTTGATTAACCCTTGTCCATAGGACGTGCAACCCGGGTACCATTTCCGTTTTATTCGTGATTTTGTTTCGTTTCCGCTTTACGTATTTGGTCAGAACTTTCTCACGTCTTTACATTGCTAACACTAAGGAAATTTTCAATGGTAATGTAAATTAGTTTTAATAGTAATATTTGATAAATTGAAGTATGAAAGTTTTTATACTGAATCCTGATGAAGAGGTACCCGGGTTCCACGAGGAATAAAATTTTTGATTTCGCTTTTATACACTTTCTATTTTTTAAACTCTATTAATGAAATTTTAATTTTTAAGTAACATATAATAAGGTTTTGAATTAAAAATCTTGCTATTGTTACATAAATATTTATTTCCAACCAACTAGGCGCATGAATTACACTCTCCTATTTTGTGCGTGTGCTCATTACATGATGATGCCATCCGGAATCTGAACCTTGGTCTTAGATACAATAAATATTATGTGTAATATAAATATTATTGTTTTAATTTCAATATGTGCAACAAATTCCTCACAGTCAGAGACAACTAATATCCGTTAGAAATAGGCGGAGACCTTAGTAGCTTAGTATTCTCCTCCGACACTTACAAAGTGACTTAAATTTTTCTTTTCTCCCTCTATTTTGCTAAACCTTTACGACTAATAAAAACTAATTTTCTAGCACACTTTTTCTTTTTGAATACAATATGCCCAATAATTTAATGATTTATTATTTATCCTCAATAATTCAATGCCTCTCCAGCGCTACACCAACAGATGTTTTCCTATATGACCACACACGTTACTTAACACTGATTCCACATGAACTGCATATTATTCGTTAAATATTAGTACAGGAATTTTCCCATATATTTTTCAAGTAAACTCTCATATTCCTTGTTGGTCAAATGCATTGAAATGTTATCAGCTGCATGGATAATGTCATAAGGTGTAAAAAGATTTTCACTGGTACAACGTTAACGTCGTAAGGAAAAGCTCATTTATATGGTACTGTGGTATGAGCTGCTTAAAACATTATGTATGCACATTTTTATCATTTCTAACTCGCAGAAAATAAAAAAACGTCTTGTTTTTCAGGTCCTACGGTGGTTTATTTGGCTTCAAAATGCTGAGGACTTAGAGAGGGATGACAAACGTTCCACAATGAGTTTAATAAGAGCCCTTATTTATACGGGTACTCAAATACCAGTGTACCCACGAGTCTCATCCGTCCTATCCAATCTTAATGAGCAGCTAACTGAAATGATTGCTTGGGAGAAAAAAGTGACAGGATTAATGGAGTGCAAGTAGGTTTTGTCATTCGATCTCACTCAATTAGCAAAGTAATTGATGCAATAGGAGTATTTGCTTCATTCCATTGAGCCATCTACATCATACTTTTTTATATGCAATTTCTAACAAGTCATTTCCTTTTTAGCGTCGAGAAAAAATTATGTTACTGGAAGAAGTTATTTACAGAAGCACAAAAGATCAGAGGATTCTTGCCGAGTTACCTATTCGTCAAGGAAGCAGTTAAGGATGCAGATAAGGAGGTAGTTGAGGTGGCAGTTAAGGAGGCAGTTGAGGAGGCAGTTAAGGAGGAAGAGCAGCCGTTACCTAAAGTAGAAAATGTCCAGGTAAGATTTTCCAGGTAGCTTGTTCAGTGTGTCATTTGTAATTATTACAAAGAATTATCCCTTTCTTCTGTTTTGAGTTTTCTGATGGGTAAGATAGTGACTAGCAAAATGGGAATCCTTCATTGGAAAATTTGTCAAAATGCATCGTAAAATCCTTCTTTTGAGAGAGTGGACTGGAGGTAATCCGTTCAACCTTGTTTAAAAACTATTATTGTACTCTAAATCATTTTGGAAAACTGTTAGTTTGAGAATATTATGGACACAATTAGGAGCATTTTACAAAGTGGATGTGAATGTATCAGTATGTTGATCAATATTTCCTAGCTCATTTTTGTTGCTATACTATGCATGTATTCCATTTTTGCGTTAGTCAAGTGTACGAACACTGTAGTAAAACTTGGCGACTCTTCTACCTGGACATTGAAGGACTGTGACATTTCCGTAGGTGTTGTTTCATTGCTTCCTGGAACAAACTTTGGTAAATAAAATGTATTATTTTGAACCCTGAAAATAATTAATGATATAAACATCTCCAATAAGAGAAAATTAATGATAACCCAAACATTTTACCATTGGACCCCTTCAAGACAGGCAACTCAAGAAATCTAAACGCTGATTTACTGATAAACCCAAGAAATTGGATTTATTCTGCCTTTTTCCTCACTATCCCTTTCTGCATGGTCACTTTTGAAACCGTTAAGCTGTAACAAATCTTGCTGTTTCAGAGCAACCAGACATCCAAAGTGAAACCAAAGAAGAGGAGGAGAAAGAAAGTGGACCCATATCCAATAAAGAAAGAAAGTACCTAAAATGACTTGAATTGGCAATGAAAAAAAGTATATCTGTGATGCAGTTATTTTTTCACTAAATTCATAAGAAAACTGAAACAATTGTTGTTCCTTACACCAATCCAATGCTATCTAATAGATAGAGCTCTTCTTACAACTTATAGGTGAATGTTGATTTTTTTTAAATCGTATGGAAGCTTCGGGATTTGGGAACTTTAAATCAATTGACAGGTAAAAAACAACGATTAATTAGCCTCAATGTTCGCTGTAGTCTTGGTGGGGATATAATTGAGGCAAATAACGAACAACTTCTACAAGGTCGAATGGGAAATGACAAGTAGAACGAAAATGCTGATAGCTCAATTAATGCCATCTCTGATGACCATTGTGTACCTAATGTCCTTCTTGACTGAAAAATCATTTGTATGTCAGACGATAGAAAATGGTTTAACGACTGTATATTATCCTCAAGTAAGTAACGATTATGGTGCTGAACAAAGTTATGTCACAGTTGAGGGCTATACTTCGATAGCTATACATGGTAATTATGCTATGCATCAAAACAAGTTAGGAATGGAATTGCTAAAATGGGGAGATTGAAAGCAATAGACAATCATTGATCTCTAATTATCAGCACTGAGAAAAATCGCATACATGAATCTTACACGAACACAGAAAAAAACCTTATTAACAGTGACATAGGACCCATATATATATATATATATATATATATATATATATATATATATATATATATATATATATAGGAAGTTTTTGGTGAAGTTCCTCCAAAGGAATCCCTGATGCACCTATCCTCCTATTACGGATTTATATGGCGAGATGTCTTCTTCCCGATTCTATCAAAACCTTCTGTTGCTAATTGCCTGTTCACTTTCAGTTCGCAGGAGGATCCTTGTGGCCGAAATATGCGTATCCAACACGCATGCACGTCGATTGATTCCCTTTTCTATTATACTTTGGGTCATCCCTCTATTTATTTTGACCTCGCTACTACTTTCGACATCGCTCTTTTTGACAAATTTGGTGATACCGGAACTAACACGGTATTACCTTTACGAAGTCACTCGTAAGTGCACATAAGTAAGGCACAAGAACTCGGCACGATATTGACGGATCCGGGTTCGAGTCCAGGTCATGGTGAATGATTTTTCCTCCCTGGAGTTCTCACTCCTATGCGATCTCTTTAAATCAGTCTTCCGCCCAAAGTTGTTCCCGGGTGAGAGAGCGAGTGCAAGTGTTATTGTTTATGAGACCACTGGGGAGAGATTGATACTTAAGCCGGTGTCCCACGATAATGTTTTTCGTAAATTTATTCATGAATTCCATATTCATGAAAAGAGATTCCTGAACTGTTGGACCCCATGTCACACGAGAAGGAAAAATTCATTAATTGGGCGCTGATCGGCTGACGGCCGAGAACAGAACTTTTTGAGTTGCCGTCAATAGAGTATTCTCTGTACGAAAAGAACAAGCAAAGAAGATATTTTTGCGTGACTCAAGAGCCATGATATGGAATAGCACGCACCTATTTCTATAATTACCCGGTAATTACTTCAGCCATACGTATAAACTGAAGGAATTGCAAGAACAAGTATATTTGCTCACTATGTAACATGTCAGAATCCCTAAGTAGCAGTCGCCAGCCTAGACTCTAGAGTCGCCGAAACTAGGCCTGGGCGATATTGGTAATTCGATATCGTTATACGATTATTTTAGAATATCGTATATTGGCGATAACGATAACTCATACCGTGACGATTAATATCGTCTTATCGCGCCTCAATAAAATATCGTGATACACCACGCCATAAAAATCGCAATAAAGCGTCCCGATAAAATATCACGATATCGCGCCCCGATAAAATATCACGAGATATATCACATTAAATATCGTGATATTGCGCTCGATAAAATAATCGCGCCCAATAAAATATCACGATATCGCGTCCCGATAAATATCACAACAAAATATCACTGTATTGCGCCCCGATAAAGTATCACGATAAATATCACGATAAAGTATTACGTTATCGCGCCCCGATAGAATATCACGATAAATATCGCGATGAAATATCACGATATCCCGCTCCGATAAAATATCACGATACATAGACATCACAATAAAATATCGTGATATTGCGCTCTTTAAAATAATCCCGCCCGATAAAATATCACGATAAACATCACGATAAATATATCACTTAATCGCGCCCGATGAATTATCGTGATATCACGCCGGAAAACTGTGTCAGAAAAGTCGATGAGTGACCAAGTTTCATGAAGAATTAATAGAGTTTTCTTATTTAAAGATATTTACCGAATATTGGCTTGCGCATGCGCAGTGTAGCTCTGAGAGTGTCATGAATTATTCATGAATATATTTACGAAAAAATTTACCGTGGGAAAAAATTTACCGTGGACGCACAACACAAATATTTACTCCGTAAATAATTGTGTTGTGCGTCCCATCAGTACGTATCCTTTTTCATACGTACGAAGTTTCCCAATAACTCCTACAAGGTACTGCTTAACTGCTGATCCGTTTGTTGAGTGTGCTTTGAGATTGTTCCAGGCGCCGAATCCCATTTCCGTAAACAATGATAGAATTAGTTCTTGGTGATAATAACGCCGGCGTCGTAAACGGGGCCGGATTACTTACACAAAAAATAATAGGATAATTAAATTTTTAACAACATTCCAAGAATTACTGCTAGCATAACGAAAGAAGAACTTTTTGCAATTTTTCACCGGCGTATCTCTGAGGATATAAAGGGATTCAATATGGCTCAGAAATGAAAATTTATGCTGCTTATGTATGCTTATTATGGCTCAAAAAGTCTATTAAACCATGATAATTATATTCTAAATTCTATTTTCTGTCAAAGTAAAAATATGAACTCCATATTCTCAGGCGTTTCTTTGAATCCATATTGACAAAATCAATACAAACTTTTTAACTTTCATAGTGAATTTTATTATTTCATGATTATATTATAACACAAATCTATGTTAAAGTTTGAATTGAATCTGGAAAATAAAAAATAGCAGGATTTTAATTTTTCTGCATTAAATTTGATTGTTTCATTTTCACTTCACAATTATATTAAATATTGATATATTGCAGTTATTTTTATTAGGATATTTTCAAAAATCTAGTAATTTTTATTCCATCTAAAATTTCTGGTCGTTTCGAAATTGCAAACAGTTTTTTTCCAAGTCACCAATGCAAGCTCTAAAACTTAATGTTGTTCTATAAAAGAATCATTGATTAATTTTTTTAAACGAGATGAGGATCGAGCCCAAGACAAGACTGGGATTCACGATACTAGACGAGACTCAAGGCCAGACCCGAGTTCGGAAAACAACCCCGAGTCTCACGCAGCAGCACTCATAATAAACTGACAGAGGGAAATCAGGAGGAGGTTGAGGTAAGGAGGAGGGTTTTTCTCATGAGGGATCTTTTGAATGAAACTCATTCCCTCCTATCATCCCTCATTCAAAATGTTAATACTTCGATGTAACCTGAACTGTTGGATTGACAATGATGTTAAATATTGAGGTCGGTTGCATTGAACATGCATCTTTTAAAAAATCCAAAGAGTTTTTTCGTGAAATTTAAGTTCCACCACATCAGTCCCGATTCAACATAATTACTGGTAACCTAATTTTTAAAAATCAGGGGTTTGGAACTTTTTCATTGAAAGCATGTTTAGAAGAAATTTTCCAAACTGTTTTTTGGCAGTATGGGCTGTATTATTTATTTAATGTGTTTATAGTTCACCCAACATGAAAAAACATGAGTACAGGATGAACTAAAACAGTTACAATTACAATTGATACCAGTCAAGGCTGGCTGGTTCAAAGAGTAAATATACACTATCTTAAATTAATGAACACATCGTGAGCTTTTGATAAATGTTCAATTATTTCCTTGAGAAAGTGCTCTTTGTCCTGGAAAAAATTTAGAAATATAGAGAAGTTATTATAAAAACTACAAATTCTATTTAAGGGTGCATTTTTACAACATTTGCTCTTTAAATCCCTTATGTAAAGAGTCCTCTTTTGTCTTCCCTTATTAATTGGTGCTATTAAGTTTAATTTACTTAACAATTCCTCATTATTACTGTTGCGGACTACATCATGTAAAAATTGTAAAGCACTCAACACTCTCCTATCTTCCTGTGTTTTGAGTTTAAACATTCCTAATAATATACCATAATTTTCATAATTTTAAAACATGGGATGTATATGGAAGCGAAGGTAATACAAATGCCTCAAAAATCTCTTCTGGACTATCTTTTAATCATAATTCATCGAATGAGGGTTCCAGATTACAGAGCAATATTCCAATTTACTTCTAAAATACGAAGAAGACCCTATTTTAAGCACTATTTCGTCAGAAAAATACTTTGAAATACGAAATGAAAATCCAAATACTTTACTTGCAGTCATGGCGGTACATAAAATGAGATTTACAAAAGTCATATTTGAGTCCAAGTGAAAAGTAGGTATTTGTATTGAACTGAAGAGGGAAGCGAGTGGAGGAGAGGAGAAAGAGAGAGGAGAGGGGGAAGTCAGAGGGAGAGGTTCGCACATGTTATGGGCATTGTAGTGTAATTTAGAGAAAGATTAACTGAACAATAGGTCACTTAATTGAAATATTCAGATGAAGGTAGGTTGCATAATAGCAAGGGTATTATTCTTGTAGGTATTATTATTAGGTAGGTATTATTCTTGTAGGTGTTATTATGTAGGTAGTATTCTTGCTCGAATAGCATGAATTACGTATCTACCTGGTTCGTTATTTCGTAAAAAACCTCTCTTATATCTTTAGTTTGTTTTTTTTTAATTTTAATGCGATAGAAATGGCTGGGATTTTCTTAATTAGCTTTTTAAATTTATAAATGTAGAAATTATGTTTTAAATTTTGTAAATCTTTGTGAGTTCTTTTGTCATCTCCAAAAGTGATAAATTTTCTTTTGAAGTAAGTACCTACTAATAAACTTTACAGTTGCAGGCTACAATTCGTAGAATTTTATTATATTAGTACTCATGATTAATAAAAATACTTAGTACTTTTTTACAAAATTTCTGTGCCTGACGATGCCGTAAATCGGTGAAACGCGTAGTACAATAAATATTATTTTAGAAAGGTACTAACTATTTTCATTAATCATGAGTACTTATGAGTACCTACCGTTAGCAAAGAAAGTATTCGACCCAGAACTTGAGGCTTATTATCCAGGGAACGCTGGATTACATGCTTTTATCCTTTGTTATGAACGTTGACACTGAAGAAATGGAAGTCGAAATTAATTTTTTTCTAATCTGAGTTATTTAATTTCCACCAAACTTGTTTTAACTCCATTAAAAGTTTTTGTTTCGGGCCAAGAGGAAAAAGGAGCCCATTTTGTACCCCCATGCTCCAACCTTTGTATGAGTTATTTTCAAATTTTAGACTTTATTTTCAAACTTAATTTTCTTAAAGTTGACTTTAATTTCGCGGAACGACTTTGCCTCTGCTCTCACTGTTTGAAAAGAGACCTACGTAGCACCATTTGCTTGATCGTAAGTTCAGAACTACGTTGAAACACAAGGTAAAATACAAATTTATTTTCCAAAAAATGGAAATGAATGAAATGGAAATGAAAATGAAAAATGGGAAAAAAATGGAAATGAAACATTATAACGATTTTTATACATGTAAAATGTTTGTCATCCCTCAGCGTACGTCTGGCAACACCGCGAGGAAACGCGCGTTAGGAAAAGAAAGGGGGGAGTAACTTCGTGAGCTCCGACTAAACACAAGCTGTCGGATGACATAATCGTCACCGGGAAAGGGGATCAAGGCTAGACTGGGTGGTCGAGAGGAATTCGGTGTATCCGAGGGGGAGACGAGTGCAAGAGAGGGAGAGGAGAGGTGTTAGACGTAGTTGAGGGAGAGGTCAGAATGGGAGGATGGAAAAAGAGAAATAAGAGGAAGGGTCGCAGGAAAGACGGACACGAAAGAAGTAACCCCCTCCCCACGCAAACAGCCTTTCCTTCCGCAGTGGAAACTCAACGCAAGCTGAGGGACACCGGGGCATCTAAACATAATCTTCGCTGGGAACGGGGTCAAAGCTCTAGCCCTGGGTGGTCGAGGAATTCGGTAACTCAGAGCGGGAGGCAAGTGCGGGAGAGGAGGCTTGCTAGACAAAGAGGGAGAGGTCATCTCGGAAGGGGAGACTAACACAAGAAGAGGGAGAGCCGTAGTAGAGGAAGGAAGAAGACCCCTTCCACACAAAAACGACCCTCCGTTGAGGCAGAGGTCCTTCGCCCACGCTTCCTCTCCCCCTCCCCTCTTCCGTCGCCCTCTGCTTCTCCTCCCTATCTGACCTCTCCCTCTTATGTCTCCCACCTCTCCTCTCCTTTCTTCCACCCTCCCCCCTCCAGTCTAGACCAGAGGTCTGCAGATTACAGCCGGCGAGCCACACTCGCTCCGCGATTCGATTTTATTCGGCCCGCAGAATAATCATGTGGGAATGCGCCGCATGGTTCTTGTTCGGATGGTCGCCTCTTGTAATTAGTAGTGATTGGTTCGATTCGATTCTTCGGTTCTCAGTTCCACCGGTTCTTGAGCTGGGAACGGAATCCGGAACCGAAACTAAAAAGTATCGTCACCGAAATCATCGGTGAAAAAACCATATAAATGAAATATTCCAGCCTGAAAGTGGTGTTTGTCCATTAAAATTTGGTGGTGTCTTGTAGTATTCATGAACAATAGTTTCAGTAATACAAATCCGTGGTGGTATCTGAAGCAGTGTAATGTATTGATAGGAACTTTTTTATCTGTACATAAAGAGCTGAATTTACTTTTATAAGAAAAAAACATGAAAAGCTGAAAGTTTAGAATCATATTTTGAAACATTTTATCTTCACCGGGTATTTCATAAAAAATTGGACGTTAATTGTTTTACTCTCGAAATTTCAAAGTTAGAGTCCGGTTCGAAAAAGCCAAAAAAACTGGCACTTCTGCTTCTAATGGCGATAAAAACATCAAAGGTACGATGTAAAATATCAGTAAAAACCTTTTAACACTACCTAAGTTTAGCTAAAGTTTGGTGTATGCTGCTTTCATTCAGGTTTTCAATTGGAATCCAGACTTGATTCTACATACTTTTTCCTGTACTAACTGTAGGGCATATTATCTCCGGAAATTTTCTCTTCTATTTTCCGATCCGAGTGAAAAAAAATCCGTTAGAATGGTCTGAGTCACACCAACTTTCAGGATTCAACTTTTTAGAAACCCCGCAGCAACGGCTTCAGATGATTACTCACCGCTGGCTACAGCCATCACATGGCGCGAGAAATGACACACCATTATCAAGATAAAACAGTTTCCTTGGCCCGCATTGTTCATGGGCTCAGCTACGTCTATATTCCCATGGTTTTAAAAGCACGTTCCGCAGCTGTGCTTGTGACAGGGGTGCCTTACTCTGTCCAAATGGACTTCAATTCCCAAATGAAATGTAATCCCTCGCTTAATTCCTGCCACCCTAATTAATACTTGGCCACATATCGAGAAAAAACACTCCGCTCTAACTATCCGACAGCGGGTGGTCATGACATTGCTTTGACACCTCCGTCCGGAAGTCAACAGGGACCATTGTTTTAAGTCTATGATGCCAACACAAAGACGCATTTCCGGTCTTATGGAATAAAGTACCATTAAATATTTTAAAATTTCTCATATTCCTCTTTTTTACTCTTCGTCACGCCCTTGAATCTCGGAGAAACCTATAGCAATGTTTTCATGCAGCCGTTTATGCGTCGTTTTTCCGCTGTGCTGTGTGTCAAACAAATAGGTACCTCATTTTCGTGGCAGCGACAGCATTGGATGGAAAAAGATGACGGTGGAAAATCGTGACGCGTTCGGCCTTACTAATTCCTCTTATTAAATGTGGAGTCTCCGTAGAAAAATTGATTTTCACGATATTTATTGGCAATGACATATTCGCATGTTCATTTTTATCAATAATGGGACAATTATCCACTAGAAAGGATCTTATCAATAATAGGAAAATTGTCCACTAGAAAGGATCTAGTGACGAACAAATTATTTGGAAGAAACTTAGGTCCTCACACCCTGCCGAAGCTTTTTCGACGCAGACTGCGTGAAAAGTAAACAGATGGGAAACTCCAACGGCAAGGCAGCCTGCGTTGTAAGCCTCGCCCTGGTCTGGGATCACGGTTTCTTATTTCGCATTTCACGCGATTTTGTACCGATTTAGAAAATTTCTTTATACGCTTATCACACGACCCAAAAAACTCACCTCCGGAAGGGCAAAGTGACATTTTTCTAGTTTCTGACTCGTGCAGGGGTCTCCAAACTTTTACACCAAAGACGGTGAAATCTGCAATTAAAAAAATCATTTGGGATTCAAACCCAGATCTCCCAATTAAAGAGCTGATTGAAAAGAAGTCACCACACTTGTCACCACTAGGGACACATTGGACATTTCCACACTTTCTGTGAGCCGTAGTATAAAAAGATAGTATTTTTTCTAATGTGCCATATAGACAATACATATTCACCAATAAAGAAAATTTTATTTATTTAAGGAGCTGATTACAGTGGCTGTGAAATACAACAATCGCACATTAATGACGATGAACACTACCAGCAAAGTGCTTCACCTTGCAAGCTTAGCTCCGCATCGCCAAAGTTGAACTCAGCTAAACTTTGTATGCGCGCGACGCACCAGACGCGTGATACAAATGGAGGACACGTGGAGTCATGTCGTATGAACTTTAAATATTCACTGAGATATACTAGCATACATACATGAACATTCTATTAGGAACTACTTAGGTGTGTATCTTGCGTTAAGCGAATGCACCTCATTTCTGTCGTCAGTATTACTAAAAGAATCACTTACATCTGTGGTATGCCAGAAATGAAAGAATGCATCTTGTATCTGTCATCAGTGTTGCCAGCAGCATTCGGGATTATATCGGCCTTAATCATTCCTGAAACTTAAAGATGCATCTCATGTTCGTCCTTAGTATTGATATCAGCCATTTGTTATTACTTAGGTCATTATCATTCCTGAAATGAATGAATTCATCAATAAATACGATGAGAGAATTAAAATGATACAGCAGGAGGCTTTTGCTGAGGGAAATAAAACAAAAGTGGGTCTCTGATGAGCAAGTGCCATTAGCCAGGAAGATAGTATAAGTGTGAATCTTGGCCAGAGCGGGTAAGGAAGAGACGGAAGGCAGAATAAACATGCACTTGTTTAAGTCTCTTAGCTATACTGACGACATATATGATGTGCATTTACTTGACGCAAACGTAAGTAGTCCATTATGGAAATTAGCAGCACTAGCGACAGATATAAGATTATTTCATCATGACTCGTTCCGCGTGATTCCACCGGGATGCTAAAGGAAGAAGTGCATATTTACATTACTTTCTCTCTTATCCACACAGAAGGGATTTTAACCCAGAACTGTTTCCATCCCTGTGACTACGATTGCGTTCCGCGGTCCATGGAAAGTGATGTATTCTGCAAAATAGTTAAAAAAAGAGGGAGGTATAATTTTTTTCGTTTTGGGGTGGAAATTTGACGGTACTGTTTTCATTGTGCTTTGCTGTTCTACCACTCAAGTCTTCCTGTTACTGATTTGAATCCTTAGAGATACAGAGACGCACAATGATAAAATATAACGAGTTATAAAATTAATAACTCTCGTAAGTTGGCTTTTTAGTTTCTTCTTCAGTGTAGTTTGTACCAAATTAAAATGGCCTGCATAGTTCTCAATCTCGCTCAACTTGAATTTTGAATAAAACATATTTGTTTTAATCAATAAAAGAAAAAACGGAGTATTCATTAAATAATCTGAAAGAATTAGTTGTTATTCTAAAAATAAAACTTCCGAGTAGTAAACAGTTTTACTAGAAGAAATTTTATGTTTATTTTTTCCAATTTGAATTGTTTTTTATTTTCCTACATTGAGTAAACATACACGAATTCAGTGGTTTCATACCTTTTTATTACTAATTTCTTAGTTTATAAATACAATGAATAACTTAGATAAAATAGGACGAGTTGTAAAATGAACAATTATCTTAAGTACGTCAATTCGTTTCTTTTACTGTGTTGTATCACACACATTAGAAAAGCCTGGGAAGTTCTTAACTTCGTTTATCTTACATTGTGTATAACATTTCATCCTTCAATCAATGAACCAAAAAATTGTTTACGGTCTTAATTTTCTCATTTTGAAGTAGTTCTTATGCTAAAAATCCAAACTTCCGAAAAGAAAACTCTTTTAACGGAAAACACCTTGCATTTAATTGACTCGAAGTTCTATATGTTGTGTCTATCCAGGTTCAATATGTTATATCCTAGATTCGATAAAGAAACATGGAATCAGAATTATCAGGTTATAACTTCTTTTTCGATAATGATTTCGTAGCTGAGAGTTACAAAGACGCACGAAGAAAACATAGGCGAAGTAACACAATTAATGTATTACCTAGGTATGTTAATTCCTTTCATTTATTGTACTATAGGGTTTGTACGAACTAAAAATTGCCTCTTAAGTTTTTTAATGTCGCTAATTTACGTTATGTATGAAATGTTTTTACTTTAATCAAGATGGGAAGAACAAAAATAGTTTTATTATTCTCCATTGAAACAACAAAATTTATCCAAACTGAAATAGTTTTATTACAGAAATATTGCATTTGAGTCATTCAAAGTTCAGTATTTTGCCTCTACTTTAGTTTTAAATGTGTTATATCCTTCATTGAATTCACAAACACGGACGCAGAATTCCAATTCCTTCAATTATGCTGATGTCTTTGCTCAGAGATAAAAACATGAAAAATTTTAAAATAGTTAATATTTATACAAAAACTGATTTTTCTAAGCTTGGTAGTTCGTCTCTTTTACTTTGCTGTTTGTTCGAAATATAAAATGACTGCAAAGTATTAAATGCCTTTCATTTTTCTTAACCTTTTTGTTAAATCAACAATGAAATAGAAAAGATATGGTTTTCATTGTCTCCTTTTGAACTAATTGTTATGCTAAAATAACAAATTTCAGAAAGGTGTACTGATTAAATAACAGAAATATTGCTTGAGGAATTATAGAAAAAATGGTTCAACTACGTTTGTTTATTCGTTTCACTTACGTTATTTTTGAACGTAATTACATTTACTGCAAAGTTGTTAATGTCGTTTTATTTAACACTATGAATTAGATGATAGAGTAGTCCTAATTTCACATTTTAAACTAGTTCTTATTCTAAAACTACCAACTTCACAAAAATTAAACAAATTTAAAAGCTGTAATAATGTATGTGATAACTCTAAGTTCATTTCATTTCTCTATATACACTGACTGTGTTCCAAATACTTTTTTCTGATTTCTTTGCTCAGAGATACAAATACGTTAAAAAATGAATTAGGACCAGTTATAAACAAACTTATATGAATCATTATTTTTTTAGTTTATTTTACTCTATTTTTTGTACCAAAAGAAATTTCCTGCACAATTTTTAATGTAAATCATCTTCTGCATGGTGTATAAATTAATACTCTTATATTCAATATAGGAAGAAATAGAGTAGTGTCTTAGTTTTCTCCTTTTGAAAACTTTGTTGTCCAAGAACTTATAACTTTTGAAAAGGAAACAATTTTAATTTCTGAAAGATTGTCTTTGAAGTTTAAAGTTGAATTTTCTCTTAACTTTTTTTTTTAAATTTCAATTCTCTCTATTACCTGGTTTGAAATGCATTATTTTCTGTATTAAATAACCGTAAATAAACTTAGTGATCCACTTCATTTTTTCTTGCTGGTTTCTTTGCTCAGAAATGCAAAGACGCTCAATGATAAAATATGACAAGTGATAAAATTAATGAAACACTTGAGTTTCTTAATTCCTTTCATTTACTATGCTGTTTTTACGATTTTAAAATTGCCTGTAAAATTATTTATGTCGTCCATCTTATATGGAGTATAAAATATGTTTTTTCTATAATCAATAATAGAAAAACTTGAGTAGAATTTTTATTTTCAATTTGATTAGTAGTTGTTACGCAAAAATTAAAAACTTTCAAAAAGGATTTAGTGCTATTAGCTGGAAAAATACATTGGAGTGATTAAAATGTGAATAGGTCTTCTCTATTCTGTTAACTTTATTTTCAATATAAAAACTATTATGTACTACGCACAGCAATATATTTGTTGCACCTTGAGTATGTGTGGAATCTGAGGTAGATATAGGTCCTTGTTATCCGTTTGGGATAGTAGAGAAGACGCAGCACCATGGATGATGATTAGTTGGGACATAGATACCCAATTATAGAACATTAAAGATAGTAGAAGACCTATATTTACTTGGCCAAATGCTGTCACGGCACTTTTATCTGAAGAGATCAGTCGGAATATGGGTGAAAATGTTGCAAAAAAACCTACTTGGTGAAAACCTAAAATGCGGAAACATTACTTCAACAACGTGGAAATTCACCATTAGACATAAAAAAATCAAATGATATGATCAATATCCGAGAAATTAATTTTAATTTCATAAGACGGTTTAACTGGAACACTTTATGCTGGGCTTTGAAGTTAAGAACGAATGTGGTGCACGACCTTCGGGGTTGAAACATTCCTCACTGCGCCACTCCACAGCACGATGCGATTGAAAAGACTTATTGGGTTCCAATTTATTTATATAATAGATTGTATTATGTCACTTTGGCATGTTTTCATTCCCGGTGTTCCCAGTAGTTAATATTTACTGATGCATTACCATAACCGCTTGCGTACTAGATTTATCTATTAGGATCAACTGATGTCATTAACCCTTTCACTCAAAAGCATTTTTCAACATGTATACCCAAAATTACCAAGGGTTTTTTCATGAAATTATAAACACGGAAAAAATCACACAAATGTATAAATAAATGAAGTTTTTAAAAATGTTAATTTTATATATATTTCATATTTAGTTGTGCAATGATAAAATTATAAACTAAGTACTTTTAAATTTTTTTAGTGAAACAATTAACTTTTTGGCTTATTTATTCATAATAATTTTAACAAATTGCAGTTATTGAAAATTGTGTTGTATTAAGAATTTAATTTTGGACAGATTAGCATACTCTTGTATGCATAAACAGAAAAAATCTTGGCATAAAAGTTTATTGTTTCAATCTGTCACACTCACTTTTGAGCAGTGCCTTAGCCGCAGTCTTCTGGACAAAAATAATGAAATATGAATATATTTATATATCTAGGCATTGCATAATACAAAAGTTGGTAGGTTAAACTATAGGTAAAGAAATTGTTATTTTGTTGTTAAATGTTAACATTGCGTTTTTAAAAATATGAATGACTTAGATGTGCAATGTTCTTTCTATAAAAACGAAGACTAACAAATATGATGAAAATTGTTTCACAGAGGATTTTTCATTATTTGTTCAATTTGTTTATGAAATAAGTACATAGGTACACTTTTGATTTGTTTATACAAATATCACGTAAGAATAAATTTCGTCTTTTGCTCACAATCACTCTTTTAGCACTTATGCTTATGCAAACACTCCCCATGCAAACACTCCCCATGTTGCATCTGACGCACACTGTCCTGGATCTTCTTCTTTGTTCCTTTGTGCTGCAGACACAGCATCTGTATTCTTTTCTCCCACCCAGTTTCCTTATTCCTGGTGAAATACGTCCCCTCACTCCGGACTCTTCCCTGAAACTCAACCACTCAGCTCCTAAGTTTTCAATTATACTAATTGTGTACATAAGTCTTGTCAGAGGTTTTCCAGGTTCTTTGAAATTTTCCTTATATATAATGAAGCTATTCAAAACCATCCTCCCAATAATGCTGAACGCTACTTTCATCCGATATTTTAATCTTTTTCTTTCATCTAAATATACGTAGAGCATCATGTCTGAAGAGTCTACAT
Organism: Pyrrhosoma nymphula; assembly: GCA_963573305.1. NCBI lineage: Eukaryota > Metazoa > Arthropoda > Insecta > Odonata > Coenagrionidae > Pyrrhosoma > Pyrrhosoma nymphula. Next base: position 150,601,718 of record OY754332.1, read on the forward strand.
CTCCCATATACTTGTTATATTGCAAAATTACTTCCGGCTTCACAGTTTTTTTCTCACGGCCTTGTCTCAATTTTGTCACTTCACTTTCCTTTGCAGTCGCCTTACTTGAAAGAAGGATCACAGGTCCTTTTTGAGAAATTTTTTCCCTAAATGCACTGGCTAGAATACACCCGGAACGGCAAAACATTTTTTCCCCGACGGTGAACTTCTTTTTGAAACACTCGGGCAGAAAGTTTCGGTTTTTCCTAAGAGTTCCCCTAATATATGTACCCATTTGATAAAGTTTGTGCACTAAGGGAACTGACATAAAAAAATTGTCCACAAAAACATGGTAGCCTTTGCATAAATAATTGTTCATCTGAAGGAGCTTCAATACCACTGAAATTCTTCATCATTTGCTCTACCTTTGAAGGTAAAGAAACCTAAGCAATAATTTGATACAGCATCACACAGCATCCAAAATTTGATTCCCCAGCGGTGATGGTGCTTATTTGGCAGGTACTGCAACAAACTTGTTCGGTTTTTTGTCCCAACCAGACTTTCATCCACGCTCAGAGTTTCGTGAGGGGTATAATGGTATCTAAATACATTATTTGCATGGTCAACAATGGGTTGGTACCTGATGCAAGGGTCATATCTAGGATCGTTACGGGCCGTACATTTTTTAGGGTCAACCAAATTAAAAAATCTCAAAATTTGCTGGAAGCGATTCCGCGGAAACATTTTCCCGAACCAAGGGGTACTCTGAGAAGGCAAAGTCGACCAATATGAAGCTATGGTGGGTTTCCGGATAATTCCCATGTTCAAAATACAGGCTAAGAATCCTTTCATTTCCGCAATTGTAACTGTTTCCCACTTCAGTGGTGGTGATGATCTTCCAGACTGAGAGGTTATGTGTTGTTTTGCATATCTATTTGTTTCAGTGACAAAGAGGTTCAGAAGAAGGTCCGTAAAAAAAAGTCTAAAATATAGAATTGCTGGCGAGATGGGCGGTGGGGCTTTCTTGGGTCCACTTACTTCCTGGAACTTGTACTTAGTGGGAATTGGTTCTTCAGGAGCTTGTACTTCCCTCCATTCTCCATTGTCACCATCTTCGTCAGTGTCCAGCTCATCCGAAGACTGTAACGAATGCTGATCTCCATTACTATCGTTCCCCAAATCACTGTCACTTTCGTAGAAATCTGACTCACTTTCATCAGACGAATTGTCTAAAATTCCCAAAACATCCTTGTTCGTTATGCGTGATGGTCCAGCCATTATGGGTGATATTTTCTGGAAAAATATCACTTACACCACTCAAAAAAGGCACTAGACTTTTATATGCAAATTTTGCAGCAAAGGTGAACTTTGACGCAAAGTCAAATGACTAAATCACTTTCGAAGCGAAAATTTGCTATGAGAGAATCAATAGATTCCTCAAACAAAACGCACCGAAAACACAACGCGAAGAAACGTATCCGAACCTCTGACACGCGCGAATGGTTGCTAACTAAGCCGTCGGGACTCCGCATATGAGCCATTAGATTAGTAACAGATGACGAATTCTTCAAAGTTGTCCACAAAGTAGGTGTCAGCGAAGTAGTGATACAATGAATCACTTACGAAGATAAGGAAGTATTACTGAATGATATAAAGTTGCGAACCTATCACTTCTTCGGCGAGACTACTCGGCAACGTCATCGGCCACTTGCTGAGGTTCGCTGAAAAATCTTTACTCACGCGCCAAAGAGACGCCGGCACATTAGAGGTTAGATAAAATGAAACGTCGTGGAAAGTACGAAGTCATAGGTACCAACGTATTACATAAAGAAAGACGCACATAATGAAGTGAAGTGAATAAAAATAAATCACGTGAAAAAGCGTACATATACCGTTTATTGAGAATATCGTAAGTTCATTAGTCAGCCGAGGCGGCAATTTACGAGAGGAAAAACAAACTTCAATAAACTGTCAGTGTATATAAAAAATTACTGACAAAGAACATAAAAATTATTGTTATTAAAATTCATCTTCTATAGGACTTTTCAACGAAAATTAGTAACAACGACGGAAAAATTTTCTGATTTCGCTTAGTTATAAAGTGGCGTAAGAGTTTTGACAAAATGAGTCAGATTTTACAAAGAGTGGCCGAAATATCATCCGATAAAATATTAAAAGTATAAATGAAATTATATAAAAATTACCTAGTGATAGCAAAATATGTATAAATTAATTATAAAAATAAATTGAATTAATAAACATCATAGGTTGTGTGAAATATTGATCTAAGCAAGCGGCCGATGTATCGGCCGCTTGGGCATTCTGGGTAGGAAGGCCGCGGCCGATATATCGGCCGCTTGGGAGTGAAAGGGTTAAGTCCCTAGTTACTGTAATATTCTCATAAGCTTTGGCTGAAGTAACTTGACCGTATCAGTGCTATAATTATCCGCGGGGTAATTCAGGAAACCAAGTCACCAACTATTTAGTCAAACTGAACACATACACTTGTAGAACGCCGTCATTTGAAAAAACTTGAAGAAACGCCGTCATTTACCGGTGATCCCTTGCCTATATTATTCCCTCCTAATGGTAGTTGTAATTATGTGAAGGACACAATGATTAAATTGATAGGAATAGTTTGCCTGATTAATCTGATATGAAAATACTGTATCTTGGGATAATCAAATGAAATATTAAGTTTAATCGTGTAAAATATAATTATATCATATTAACCTTAATTCTTCGTCAATTGTAGATTTATTTAGAGGGAGGAAATAACTGAAAATTCTTTCTGCACTGATTTTTATGTTTATCACTTTTTATCACGTTGAACATATATACAATGGGTATTAAATAAGCCAGTGAAAATTACCATCTGAGTTTCTAACGTATTCAAATCAGAATATTTTAAGTTAAAAATTAGCCGAATCATTTTTTCATAGCTTCGTTGCATTTATCCTCCAGTACGTGAAAACGCCCGAAAAATGTGCTGAAAAAATGATAATAATTTTCGGATTGATTATTGGTAAAAATCATCTGCACCTCCCCTCTGCCTCCACTGTCTGAGCCAAACAACAGTGATTGTGAGGGTGCAAAATATTCGTCAAAATTATGGTGTTGATCGATATGTCTTTCCATCACGCTGGCTAGTACATTGAAATATCCATTAGATTGTACTCCACTTAATGTGGGTGTGAAGATGTTTATGTACAGTAGCTTCAATAGATATGTAATTCGCGGTGATACATTTAAGTTCCATTTTCAATGATGTAATTCAAAATAAACCAAAAAATTATATTCCTAGGGTAATTACAAAATCGAGTAAAAACACTATATGCTCTTTACATAGTGGAACAATTCTTACAAAAATATATTTCTCCAAACGTCAACGAAAATAACTGTTGGAGGAATACGCACGCTATTGATGCTACGCAATAAATGACTGTTGCATATTCCTTACATAAATTGTTACATTGATTTTGTTGAACCTTCAGGAAAATTTACGTTAGATTTTTATAGTTAACTATTAGTTAACTATAATACTGAAAATGTTTACAAGAGTAAAAGAAGCAACTTAAAGTTTTCCCTAAATTTGATGGTAAACTTTAAAGTGTTAGTGAAGTTATTGAAAAGTTATGAGGGTACATTGAATTGTTTATTTAGTTTTATCATGTGAGCAATGAGTTTCAAAGTTTATTATTAGTAAAATAATGAATTGCAAAGATATTATAAAGATTACTTTTAGTTATCTGATAGTTTTCTGTATTAAACATAATTTTTCCAATAATTTTGTTTTCATACTCTTAAAGATAACTATTTATATGATTGTGTTCTTTTCATTAGTTAACTCAAAGCTCTCTTATATAGTTGTCATCAAGTGAAATAAAGCAAAACTTTTGAAATAAATATATGTTAACTACAGAAAAGGTATTAGTTTACTAAAAATAAGATTTTGGTAAACTGAAGACCTCACTAAAAGTTATTATATATACTGAATTGATATATATTAGAAAAAAATAACCTCTTTTAAAGTAAATTAAAAAAAAACGTTAGGATAAAATAGTTATAACTACAGGTAAGAACTTTAAGTTAACTAAAAACCACACTTTAAGTTATCTTAATATGAATTGAAATAAAACTGAAGTGAGCACTAATTTAACTTTGGAAAAATGTTTAGTTTACAAAGGGTAAACTTTATATTAACTAAAGACGGCATTTTTTAGGTTTTCTGAAGTTAACTTAATGCTCCCTACAGATTTGTTTCAATTCATATTAAGATAACTTAAAGTGTGGTCCTTAGTTTTTCTTGAGTAACTTTAAAGTTTTTAAAAGAGTTTTTCTATAGTAAGGTTTCCTGAGGGAAGTCTTTCCTATTCATCATGTTCGAACCTCAGAGTACGTCGAACAATGTCCAGAACCGATAATGACGACATTTGTTTAAATTGTGACTACAATTATGAAGATAACTTATTGAATCTATAGAAAGAATTTCTTTCCATTACCATGGTACATTTTCTTAAATCTTGCATCGAACAGGTAAAACTGGCAATAGAAAAAAAGTCCATCAGTAGTCTCTGGTTAATAAGGGGAGTATGATCACGATGCATCTATTTTGATACAACTTATGTCATGGACCTCGTGATCCACACTCATTGACTAGTCAAAATCGGCTTCGTTGTTTTGTGGAAAATTTCTTGAATCAGTCCCATGATATTTTTACCACGAGGGGAGTATTTATCAGATTTAAGTTTTTAAGGGACAATTTCCATTAAACCCTTTTGGCAATAAACTGATGCGAAGCATCAACATTACAAATCACTTTAAGTTTGACCTTATTACACAGTACTACTATACATACAAAAAAATAGCAAAAGTGGTGGCTGGTCTGCAATTCGTGAAATTTAGCAAGGCAGTTATTGAGGAAAGAACTACGGTGGGCAAGGTTTTATGACTTGCACAGAAAATAATTTTGCTCCGTATCATTTTCCTCCACGTAGCGCTTTGAATCGTAATCAATTTCACTGACTTTAATTTAATTCAATATTGATGAGATTTTATTGGAACATCAAGCAACGTTGTATGTTATTAATGTTTTCCATGGAAAGTTGAAATTTACGTTTTGACAGAGGCTCTACTATGTTTCTTTTTCAAATTTACGATAAAATGAAGTTCGATAACAATTGCGTAAAAACCCCTGACTTTGTTGCGCTGGTTTCAATAATGTTTGGCTTTTTGGGCCAACTGAGGCTTATTGGAGGGAAACTCTTTCACTTTCGTGCAAAGGTTCTTTACCATCAGTAAAATAAGCAGAAATTTCTCCGAACAGGGACACCATCGAGCGATCAGTGCGAGCTAGTGCTAGGCCAGTTAACCTGGAGGTGCGGGTTATGAAAACATGTACAACATTTAGTAGAATCGTAACCTTTACTGCTCACACGTGGATGCTAGTGGATTAGAACCGCGCTGTGTTATTGAGAGACAGTGAGAGTAGACAGGTGCGCAAGAGAGTAACTATAAAAAAATATATGGTGGTTACACTGACTAAATAATTGCAAAACATTATTTTCATTTGCAATTCATAATATTTATTACAAAATTTATTTCATTGCCAACAACTGTTTTTCACCGGGGATCAAATTTATAAATGATTTTCACTCACTTTTCTCCATTTGAGTGATTTATGTCTAAAAATGGTCACAAGTATTTTTTTAAGCGGAAATAAAAATGACACCTTTATGGAATATCTTTCTGTGCTGCCTTATTCTGTCGCATCGCTTGCTGTTCGTTATTTCTCAGCAATAAAGACACCCTAAAGTAAACTATGAATGCTAGTAGCGTAAAAGTATTGAGCTTAATTTTTCCAATATTAATTTCTGGAATAGCTGCATTATATTTTGATGGGTTACTGCATTCAATTTGGTATGGTGAGGGGAGTTATTAATACATACAGTGTAATGAATTAGAATATTTTTCAGTGTAATTTACAGTGAATATGCATTATTTTAAACTGGATTAATATTAATATCTCATTGCGCCATGTAAGCTTTAGAACTTTTGTAATTGCTTTCGTAAAAAACACATGGATTGGTTGGGTGAAATTCACAGTGAAAAAATCATTCGCCTGGACTGGGATACGAACCCAGACCCCCGATTTTGCGCCGAGTGCTCTACCAGTTGAAGAGCTCCATAAAATTCACAGTGATAGATGACGCCAACTAGGTAGCTTAACTGGTAGAGCACTCGGCGCGACATCGGGGGTTTGGGTTCGAATCCCAGTCCAGTCGAATGATTTTTTACTGTGAATTTCACATAGTTGTGTGACCACCAGCGGGTGACTCCGTTACAGTTACTGCGCGGCCAGTTCCGCAGTTGTTTGATCATGGAATGGTATTATCTTCCTCGTCATCTAGTTTGTAAATATCTGTAATATTATTTCACGAAACCAATATGCGCAATGGCCACACTTTAAATTCGGAGCCGCACGATCTTAAATGATCGTAGGAAGATTTAAAAAAATTATTTGCTAAACAATGTGATTGCAATATTTTTAGGTTTCTTTTTCAATTACTTAATAAATTACTGCATTGCCAGAATAAGCGTTTTTTATTTCGTTACCAGGTAATTTCTAAGGAGTCGTAATTCCTTTTTTCAAAATTCTGAAAATAGAATTAGTACTACTGCTCTTCTCTGGGCAATACATTTTAAATATCAGTAGAAATGATATGACAAGACCGAGACGTGTTCAGGTGAAATATTAGTCGATGCACCGAATTCTAATTCTAAGCTCGATGATACTGCAAACATCTCATCTGTGAAATAAAAATATTTTTTAACGCCTGTTTCTATAATAACCTAAACATTACCTGCTTATTGACTATAATCGTTGGCTAGATAATTCATTTTCGATTTCTGCTAATCAATATTGTCTTCTTGATCAATTCTAATTTTCCTCGGCATTCATTTCTTTATATAGCTATAACTATTCCACAGAAACTAGTCACGTGGGGGCGAAATTATGTACCGGAGCACTAAATTCGCCGGCTCGTAGCATTATTCCAAATGCTCACAAGGTAAACCTGTAAAACAATTCAACTTGTGTTTGATAGTTTATATTTAAAAGTTCGTAAATGATTTGTCTTTCAAGAATTTGAAAGGTCATTTCATGTCTGGGTAAATTCTATATCGATTTTTGAGAACCAATGATGTTTCAATGTTGTTTTGAAATGAAAAGGTTGAATTAGTTCTCCATTTTTTTTACAGGAATGCATATCTTTATCTAATTATGACGCCTATGTGAACAAAATGAATTTGTCCAAGGCACGCAATTCCAAAATTTTACTCGGAGTATATTTGTTTAAATGTTCGCGGACGTAAACTAATAAATATCTACTTAAATTATAATTAATTTTATAAACTAGCTCTACCTACGCTGAATTGCAAAATAAACGTCTTTAAATAGTAATTAGTTGATTCAGTTCCCATTTCTTGAATCAATATCGTCTAATTTCAAGAATCATCCAATGAAATGGTGACACATATTCACCTCCCGTTATCATGTTTGAATATTACCCAAAAAAGTCAATTTTAGATTATAATGAGATCACTCTTTTATAAAATGCTTGCTCACATATTTAAATAACTATCATTAAACCGCGAAATTTTATTTTTAACACTCCATTGATATTGGCATATTCCTCTGTCGCGTATTTCGAATTCGCATGACTAGTTCATTTTTTATCGATTGCCAAAAATCAAAATTCTACATAGTTATACTGTTAGTACCGCTGTTATACGAATTAATTTCTTAATGTCAGTATGGTAGTCACAAAACTGATGCGTGCGGTAATCTGAGCGCTAATTTCAAAAACCCTCCTTAGTCAGGTTTCAAGAACTTAGTTTTTACTTTTTTACCAGTTGTTTTCGAGCCATTAGATATTACTATAAGGCTCGTTTCTACAATTCTTGAAACCTGAGCCGTAGTTTCAGAATTTACGTCATCAAATACGTAAAAGGATGAAATGAATTTTATTTCTATGAATCTACATTTTTTCAGCACGACAAATGTTTATGCTAGTAGAACTTTTTCTTTATTATTTATTTCACCAGGATATTAATTGCAATAATCCAAGGCGCGTAATGGCAAAATGGTTTGAATGAGCACTTACCTAATTCTAAAATGCCGTGGCATATTAAAAAAACTTCATATTTTCAACAATGACATTGGTATCCTAAATTCTTCTTTTTATCATCGCCCGAAGCTAGTTTTATGTTTCTGGTATATGTGTTTTTTTTTGTGTTTATATATTTTGGTTTCTACAATTTTTGAAAATCATCATGTTTATTTAAAGTACAAATCATACAGTGGTACTGTTTTCTACTTTAGCATTTTATTTTTAATGCCATTGCGATGACGCCAAAACAAACCTTAGTTGTAGTGACCACTTAGGCTCGTTAGCATGCTTATAAACTCACATGTTCAGCACTGCTGCCATTATAACGCCTCCTCGCATCATCTTAAATGTATGCTGCATTTCTGGAATTAGAATCCTTCTTTAATTGAAAAGGTACAGCACATTAAATGTTTTTGCATTCTGAGAGTGTTTTTACTTCTAAATCTTTTTTTGTTCTAGAATTTTTTCATATTCATTTCCTCGCATCATTATGATGTCGCTATACCATAGTCTGTTTTAGTAACTTTGTTAATCGATTCTCTAATGTCTTAAAAACTCGAATTCAAGCGAAATAAGGACCAAGTGGTCAGTATTTTTAGAAATTTTTGTACTTTAACTTTATTGGTATATAGTAATAAATTCATATACCAACAATAATTTTTCTAAATTAGTGTTTATAATTTTTTGAATGAGTAAATTCAATTTTGTTTCCTGTGAATCACCCTGCTTTTATGCAAAATACAAAACATTCATTGGTATATCGTTTTAATTTTCATTTATTAGACAATGCAATTTCAACGGTTTTATAAAAATGTGAAATATTAAAAATTAGTTCGTTCATATCGGTGGCTAAGTAATTAAGGTACTTGCAATTTATGCCAATCAGAATTGTGGTCATCAAAACTTGACCGGTAATTTCTTATCCAAGGTATTTATTTCTTAATGCCAAATAATGATTTCACAAAAGCACAGGGTATATTGGTGGAATTATTATTTGCAGCACTATATTGAAAAACCCTTGAAATTGCTGTGAATTGAATTTAAGTGGCAGTTAAACTGGTTAGATAACTTATATTTTAATTTAAGGTTGCTTTTTTCATCGCCTTAAATTATGCTGTTTTTTAAGAATAAGAGATTATTATTCTGCGAAATCATTTATTACTAAGCCACTACCGGCCGAGTTGATAAATACTGAAACATTCTTTTTTTTACTTTACATAAGTACGTACTAAATGAGAAAACTTGAAAAATTTGAATTTCGGAAAATTTGTATATGATAAAAAATAAAAGTTGTGTTTTCTCAACTTTTGCAGAATTTGATATTCTATGTATAGTTATGCAACCAGCATTGACCTAAATTGCCATCTCTTACAGCTGTGCCGTTATTAGTGTCAGATATTTTCCTTCGCTTTTTTATGTCACGTGAAACTTTTTACTTCATAATAGAATGGGTTAGAACGTCTTTAAAATTATATAGCCAATCGAAATGTACTGTTATCTTCACTTAAATTCTAATTCATAATATATTATGTGGTTTGAAATTAATTATTCATTAAAAATAAGAATTTATTACCAGAAGAACATTTTATTTCACAATGTGGAAATGTAATCATGATAATTACAGGTTGAAGTGAAATAATAAACTTCTAGATATGAAATACAACAAAAGATTTTGGGTGCAATCTAGCAAAGCATTTTGCTAATTGGATAATAGTTTGGATTTGACACTGACGGTACCTCCTTCTGTTACTACTTTTCAACTTCACGGGGCAGTGGTAACTGAGATGGCTTCCCTTTTCGGGGGTTAAGAAGCAAACTACATTGTGGTTCCTGATTATCTCCTAGTACATTCACATCACCTTTGACAAGCGCGATGGCTTGGTATGATTTGAATTCTACTAGCGACATTAGACTATTCGTTGAATAATCTGTACAATTTTCGCGACTTAGTGAAAATACTATCCAATAAATTAATAAACAAGCGCCACCACCATTTTTCCCCTCAAATTCTAGTTCGGTAGTTTTTTATTTGCATTTTCATGTAGTTCCACACCTCCCATGTATTTATTATACTCCCCAATCACACGAAGCTGAGTTATGGCTATTTATTTTATGTATATTTCTTGCAAAAAAGTTTTTATGTACCCAATGGAAGTGCAGAATATGTATTGCTGGCTACGGTGACTACCGAGTTATCATTCCATCATCGAACAATTGAAAGACCCACAGCTTCACCGAATACCTGATCCCAGGAACCACTGGGCTATTTCCCGATTTCGTTAGTGTTTTCCAATGGGCATTTTCCAGTCCTGTTTTCTCGGATGGTGCCCTTGTCGAAAAAACCCTTTTCTTTCAAAAAATAAATAAATTGTACGAAACGAAAATAGTTATCGAAACATATGCGATGATAAGAGGGTTCATGGACAACCTTGAGCCTCACCGTACGGTAAAACCTTAAATAAATATCCATCGGATGAACAACCGTTTGAAAACAACGAATTTAATGTATAAGCAATTTGCACGCCATCACGACATATAATGAGTATCGAAAACCAATGCTTGTAGCGGGGATATTTTAAATCAGAACAGTTATTTAATACACAAATTATTTTCACAATTTATATATGAATCTAACCAATTAAATTTGCCATTTGAATACTACTTTTTACTGTTACTTACACAACGTTATCAGAATAGTCGTCTTTCAATAAAGTGAAATTCTTTATTTTTAGTACATTTTGTTAATTTAGCCAGTGAATGGTACTTAAATTGCTCATATTCTTGAATTATTGATATGATTATTTTCGAAATCCATCGAATTTTTTGCAATTTTTAAAAATATCATTGCGTAATTATTAAAACTCACCACTAAATACTGAACTTATGCGTAAATTATATCATTTTTTACTAAGTACAATAAGATTTGAATAATAGACGATAATTTTGAAATTTTAGCATAGGTTTAGGTAAATGAAACAGAAGTACAGATTTAACAGCATTTAGGAGGATAACTGGTGTGTTTTAAAAATATGTCAACGAACTGTTATAAATTCCTCTTCATTTTAAAATTTTCGAAATTGAGCGCATTAGCCTGTCTAGACCTGAACGCTGTTGTGCCTCTTACTGGCTGAGATTTGTGATTAAACAATTCTTCTGTCTGTCTTTCTTTCTGATGGAACTGACTCATATTTGCTTATTTTTCCTCATCGTACCCTTCCTGGGGTATTATTTAAATTCTTTCAACGCTTGTAGTTTACGCAACTATTCATTGTAGGCACAATACCTACCTAAGTAATCCCAATGCCTGTGCAATACCAGTAGCAGATATGACATGCAATTCCGTGAACTTTAATCATAATTGAGGTTTTAAGTATTACGAGTGGGACTGTTTTTTCCTATCCACTAATTTATTTCTTTATTTTATGATTTCATAAATACCAAGCGGGAAGTGTTGAAATATGGAGCACGGAAATACGAAAACTACGAAAATACGGAGTGGTACCTACCTTTAAAAAACATTGCTGAGGAATAAGAGAAACAAAGCTCTTACAAAAAGTAATTTTATGCGAATGCTTAAAAGCTAGGCGTCTTATCGCAAAATTTGTTATGCGAGTACTTCCATAAAAATAAAAAAAATAAAAATGTTTAATGAAAATGTTGGATAAAAAATAGAATTTTGATTTTTATAGCTTTGTAAAAAAATAACTAAATCAATGCCGCATTTCGCAATTTGTTTACTTCATTCGGTGAATAGGAGATTGAGTTTCGATTTCAATTTTTTTATGAGGAATTTTCAAACCAATCAATGCAATAGTAATGTTTTATTTTGCTGTGAATTCTGTGCATTTCTTCGCCAAACGCAACAGGATACTGTTTCAGCATGGAACCCAAAATAAATTATTGCACAACTTGAGCAAACATCGTACTTCCCTGTTTTACCGTCCCATCGTTATTCCCTGGTTTCAATATTATTATAAAGAAATATGAAAATACAATTTCTTTTTTGATACTGATTTCTTAGCTCAGAGTTACAAAGAAAACATAGATCAAGTAACACAATTGATATATTATCTAAGTATGTTGAATCCTTTCATTTACTATACTATGCTGTTTGCACGAACTAAAAACTGCCTGCTAAGTTCTTAATGTAGTTTTGTTAACGATATATATGAAAAGTGATTACTTTCATAAGTATGGGAAGAATAGAAATAGTTTTAACATTCTTCAAGTATGTTTCGTAAAACAAAATCTATCCAAACTGAAACCGTTTTACTGCTGAAATATTGCTATTGATTAATTCAGATTTCAATATTTTGTGACTAATTTAGTTTGTATGGTGTTTTATCCTTCATTGAATTAACAAACACTGTCACTGAATTCCAATTCCATCAATTATGCAGATGTTTTTGCTCAGAAAAAAAATATGAACACTTAAAATAGAAAGATTTATACAGATAATGATATTTCTAAGCTTGTTATTTCGTCTTTTATACTCTGTTGTTCGTTCGAAACTACGAATGACTTCTAAGTATTTAATGCCGTTCATTTGTTCAACCTATTTTTGAAATCAATAAAGAATGAAATACGATTAGGTTTTAATTCTCTCCTTTTGTATTAATTGTTATGCTAAAAGAACAAATTTTAGAAAAGATTTCATTTTAAATTACAGAAATGTTGAATGACGAGTGATAAAGATAATAATGTTTCAACAACGTTTGTTTATTTGTTTCACTAGCGTTGTTTTTGTACGTAATTAAATTTCCTGCAAAGTTCTTAATATCGTTTATTTAATGCTATGTCTTAGACGGTAGAGTCTTATTTTCTCCTTTTAAACTAGCTGTTATTCTATAACTAAAAACGTCCATAAATGAAACAGATTTAGAAGCTGTAACAATGCATAGGATTAACTCTTAGTTCATTATCATTTCTCTATACTTACACAAACTCGAAGATACAAATACGCTCGAAGATGAAATAAGACCAGTTGTAAACAAACTCATATGAATAATTAATTTTATTAGTTATTTTACCGTATTTTTTGTCCCAAAGTTAAAATTCCTGCAAAGTTTTTAGTGTAATTCATTTTGCATGGGGTTTAAAATAAAAATCTTATATTCAATATAGGAAGAAATAAAATAGCGTCTTAGTTTTCTCCTTTTAAACAAGTTTTTGTACACTCACTTAAAACTTTTGAAAAGGAAACAGTTTTAATTACTTAAATACTGTTTTTGAAAATGCAAAAATGGACTTTCTCTTAAAAGGTTTTTCGAAGTTGAATTCTTCCTATTTGCTCGTTTGAAATACGTAATTTCCTACATTAAATAACGATAAATGAACTAAGTGATCCATTTCTTTTTTTCTTGCTGATTTAATTGGTCAGAGATACAAAGAACCTCAATGATAATATATGACAAGTGATAAAATTAATGATTCATGTAAGTTTCTTAATTCCTTTCATTTTCTATGCTGTTTATACGAAATTATTAATGCCTGCAAAATTCTTTCTGTCGTTCATCTTATATGGAGTATAAATTATTTTCTATACTTAATTATAGAATTAATTCAGTAGATTTTTTTTATTTCACTTTTGGAATATATATTATTCAAAAATTAAAAATTAATGAAAAGAAAATTGTGTTATTAGCTTTAATAATACATTGTTGGAATTGGATAGGTTGATATAGGCCATTGTTACCCATTTGGGGTAGTAGATAAGACTCAGACCCATGGATGATGAGTAGGTGGAGCGAAGAGACCCAGTTATACAGCAATAAATATTGTAGAAGGCCTACACTTACTTTGACTAATATTGTCACGACAATTTGATATTAAGAGATCAGTCGAAATACGGGTGAAATTGAAGCTAAAAAAAACCTGCTAAGTGAAAACCTAAAATGTGGAGAAATCTTCAGCAAACGTTGAAATCCACGATAAGATATAAAAAGTACACGATCCGAGAAATTCATTTTCATTCAATAAGACGATTTAACAGGAACACTTTCTGAGAGGCTTTGATGTTAAGAACGCAGGTGGTACACGACATTCGGATTTAAGAAATTCCTCACTGCGTCACTCCACAGCGTAATGCGGTTAAGAAAAGACTTATTGGGATCCAAAGTATGTTTATAATATTAATGTATTCTGTCGTTTTGGTATATATTCATTCCTGGTGTTCTCAATGAGTAAATATTTACTGATGCTTTACCATACCCGCTTGCGTACTAGACTTATCTTTTAGGATCAACTGTTGTCATTAAGTCCCTAGTTACAGTAATACTCTCATAAGCTTTTAATGTAGTACCTTGGCCGTATAAGTGCTATAATTACCCGCGGAGTAATTTAGTAAAAAATACCAGTATTTTGTCGAGCGGAACACATACACAGTTAACTCCATGACCCTTTGCTTTCAGCTCCTCGGAACATGAAGAAACGCCGACATTTGCAGGTGATCCCTTGCATATTTTATTCCCTCCTCATGGTAGTTGTAATTATGTGGAGGGCACAATGATTTAATCGATCGGAATAAGTTTCCTGATTAATCACTTAGTAAAATGCGAAATATTGGGACGATTAAATGGAATATTACGACTAATAGGATAAAATATTACTATACCCTGATAATCGTAATTCTGCGTCGATAGCAGGTCTACATAGAGGGAGGATATAACTGAACATTATCTGCACTGATTATTGTTTCTTACTTTTTATCACGTTTCACATTCATACAATGGGTATTTAATATGCCAATAAAAATTACCAGCTTAGTTTATATCACATTGAAATCTGAGGTTTTTAAGTAAGATTAGTCGAATCATTTATTCGTAGCTTAGTTGCATTTATCTTCCAAATGAGAGAGAGAGAAAGCATACGTGAAAACTCCCAAAAAAAGTGCTGAAAAAAAGGCATTAATGTTCGGATAATAGTTAATAAAAACGATCAGTACTTCCCCTAAGCCACCACTGTTTGAGTAAAACAACCGTGGTTGCTATTGTGCGAAATAGTCGTCAAAGATATTGCTTTAATCAATACGTCTTTTCCTCCCGCTGGTTTGTACCTTGAAATATCCATAAGATTGTCATGTGGGTGTGAAAATATTTATGAACAATATCTTCAACAGCTATGTACTTCGCGGTGATATATTTAAGTTCCATTTCTAATTAGGTAAAATTCAAAATACACCGAAAAATTATATTCCTAGAGCTATTTCAAAGTGCAGTTAAAGAACGTCATGGCTGATTGCAGAATGCAACAATTATTACAAAAGATTATTTCTCCAAACGTCAACGAAATTAACTGTTGGAGGAAAACGTACGCTTTTGATGCCGCGTAATATATGCCGCTCCTATATGATTGTTGCCTAATCACTGCATAAAATTGCGGAATTGATTGTTTAGAGGTTTTTGCTATTCATCATGTACGAACCTCAAAGAATTCGTCGAAAAATGTTCAGAACTAACAAAGGGGTCATTCAAGTGGTCTAGGGCTCCCCGCTAGACCGTCTCGGATTTAATGAAATTTTGAGTGGATAGTTGGGCATACCTGTGATAAATATGTGTTAAAGTTTAGGTCCGCTTGTGAAATACATTATGAGATATAGCCGTTAATGTGACCCCATGTCACGACCACCTGTCACATGACTGTGACATTTTCGCATATTTGAGACATGATATCTTTGTAGCCTTTTGCCGAAACAAATAATACATACCTGTCATTGTACAACGTTAAGTGCTCTGTAAAATAAAAATCATTTTCGCATTTTCTCAAAGCTCACTGAGTAGATAAAATGCAGCAGATTCGGCCTTAGAAATTAGTTCTCCAAAAACAATTCAAATTTTAGCGTGCTGCCTCTTTAAAGAATTTTTCATTGGATATCAAATTCCTTTTACAATATTTCCATGTAAATGAGCATTTGATAGCGTAGTTTCAAACGGCTACCGAGTTTCGTTAGTTTACAAATCACGTTTAAAGTCCACGACTTTTTTAAGAAGGTCAAAAAAAGGGTGTTTTCAACCCGTTTCTGCAAAAAACTACATTCTACAAAATGCCTTTAAACCTATCTCATCAGATAGAGCATTTGTTTAACCCCTAGAAAAGTATATTTACTTAGCTAACTTGCGTGGCAAGGAGGTCTGTGTGTGACATACAATCAGCATTCATCAGCGCCACGCAACGACGAACTCCTGTAACTACACGCATGGGGAGAGATGATAACTATCTTACGAACACATGTTTTCGCAATGACGCCGAAAAAATGCAATTTACAAGTCGTCACCCCTGGAAACAGATTAAATATCAACAGGCAGTTCTGCCACTTTGAAGTTCGTGTCTGATATTTAACAGGTTTATATTGACACACCGATATTATATTACGTTGGTCCATGGTTGCATTGCCACTACCAATTCAAGTACTTGAACTGGCAATCGCCATAGGGATCACGCCCGATAGCCGTTTAATACCAGCCACGGGTGGGTCTCGTTTTTGTTCCCAAGCCAGTATTTTAGTGTATTCGTTGAGGTTTCTAAGATCATAGCGGATTTACGTCCTAATTTAATGATAGTTATCAATTTCACAGGAAATTGTTATCAAAGTCGTTATTAAAGTCTTAATTATTCTCTAAATTCACTTTTTAATCTTATTGTATTTACTTATAAATCTAGAGAACACAGTCTCAGATAATTCATATTTTCTGCCGCATATCGACACGGAAGGAAGAAATGAGCATGAGGATGAGGTGTTTCTCCGGAACCCAGCAGGTGTCTCTTCTTTCAGGCCAAATGAAAGATTCAGGAAACAGCAACAGGGGAATATTTTGCATAATTTCAAAGACACTTTGGGCGAGTGACAAAAGTTCGCGATGAAACGTATGTAGTCATTTGACACTTTTATGGCTCAAATTGAGTGTGAATTTCACGGAATAAATTGGTGGTGATCTCTAGTACCAGAAATTGTTCTGCCTTTATTCCATCTTTGTTCCTGGAACTTTTGTGCTGTCTTCTATTTCTTCTTTTGAAACGTATATGTATATTCTATTTAGCGTATCTTTTGGACGCAAAAGTTGAAAAGATCTTTTGGTGTTAGTATTTGGTCCGTAAATGTTCTTTGGAGGCTTACTCGGGCGGTCAATAGTTTTGTTGCGAAACCTAATTCGTCGAAGGGTGACTTCTTATGACTGGTTTCAATAATGTTTCAGTCAGCTTCAATTTTGAAATAATTTTCATGATGAAACCAATTACAGAAGTACTTGTAGTTTCTGAGCTGAGCAGCTAAGCCATCACTGAATTAGTGAATTTTGGTTACATTCATTTGGGTCTCTAAAAATTCAATTAACCTTTGTATAAAAACATGGAAGGATATTGTCTCACGTTGAATGTGATCAGAAATTGTCTGAGCTTTTATACCACAATTAACAACTTTGTTGTGCCTTCTTTGTTAGTCTAATAAGCCACAAACGGATGTATTGCTGTTGTAAATTTTTTAAATAAAATCTCTGCGCCGCATCCTGCACTATGAAAGAATAATTTTCAGCAAAATCCATTAACACTATCAACTCGGTTTCTTTTAATCTACTTTCAATGGCTTCAAATAGTTGCTTTTGTGTTTTGAAATGAAATGGTGCCCAGTCAACTACCAAATCTTTGTTTCCAGTTTTTCGATGAAGTTGTCTACTGTCAGTACCATTCCTTCCAAACATTCACGATCAGCGTGTAACCACTGCTTGAAATCATCTCCTTCACAAATTCCTCTTCATATTCTTTACTGGTTATTATCGCTTGTTTATACTCTACTACTCTTGCATCCCTCCCCACATCAGCTCCTACTTCATATGCAATTTTGCACAAAATGTCTTTAGGGACTCTGGCCAAATACGACATTATTAAAGTTTTTTTTTCTCTTCAACTCTATCACCTAAACAACTCACTAATACGTGGAAGTCGGAAACAGCACCCAGTATGCTCAAACCATCCGGCAAAAAGGGTACTCACCTATCCCACAGCAGAAAACGCCACACCAACACGATCAACTGCAGCCCGTCCACTTCTTCCGCAACTCGACTTCCAACCGCCGGCAGGAAGAAACCAAGACGTCTTCGCTCGCAGCTCCAACTTCGTCACTCAATGTTGCGTCCTTCCTTGAAGCAAATACCGCCTCCAGTCAGCTTCCTCGAACCGGCAACCGTAGATCCAATTAATCCGTTCCCAAAAGGATGTCGCTCTCCGATTCCGATTCACGCGTTCAAATCCGGCCGCTGCGTTTTTCACGTTCCACGGGCTATTTTCCTTTTTAAACCCGTGACGAATATCCCATCCTCGTCGCCAGAAAAGTGGGTTCTCACCTCCGTCTGTAACGTCAGACGTTTATTTTCGTTAGAAAACTCTTTATTCTTTCCATTACAATGTTCCTTGATGCATCCAGCATCCTCTCCAAATCCAATTCTCCCCAAACAATCCCCCCTCTCTTTCTATCAACAACTCCCCAGCAACCCAGCATCAACAACACAATTCATTTCATACGTTACATTGTATATATTTTCCTCATATTGAAAATGAGGTATGATTGAAGGACATTCACTATCGTCATTGAATATATTGTTTAAAATATCAACGCATGCATATACGCATTCAGTCCACAGATTGAAAATTGTACATATCATATGATTTTCTTTGTACATTGATAAAAATATAATCTTTCCTTTGTCTAACGCCTACGTCGTCCGAGAAATTTGCGTTTTGTCCAGTGCTTCATTTACGAAAGTGCTAAAAATATACATGTTTTATGTAAGTGTTATATTTATTGTAAAGGTAATTACTGTAACGATAGCATTATTATAATTTTTGATATTTTTTGTGTATTGTATGCATGTACGATGGTTGTGTAAAAAATAAGGTTCTCAAATTTTTTCAGGTGTAAAGGATTTTTTATTTGAACTGAAAAATACATCATTGGAAAGCTTAATTTCTTAGCTATTTTTCAACATAATCATCAGATTTTTCAATGCATATTTGTTCACGACTAATCCACTTTTGGAATCCAGCTTCAAGGAAGTCCGCCGCCAGTCCGTGGAGGAATTTGGTGACCGCTTCCTGCACTCCTTCATCAGTCTCGAAAAGTTGTCCACCAAAGTGTTGCTTTAATTTTGGAAACAAGAAGTCATTCGGTGCAAGATCAGGGCTGTAGGGAGCTTGTTCAACGAGATCCCAGCCAAAATTGTCGAATAAATCCTTGGTTTGGCGAGAGACGTGCAGGCGCGCATTGTCGTGGTGCAGTCTAACTCCTTTCGTCATTCTTCCTCTCCGGCCTCGAGGGACCACAATAAATTCGGAAAATTATTGCGAGACCTTGGAAAAACTCTTTGAAAAAAAAATTGAGAACCTTATTTTTTACACAACCCTAGTATTGTGTTTCAGTGGTATTTTCACTATGGAAATTGATACAAATGAAATGGAAAATGTTGTAGGCATGCCTCCGGACGACGGCGTCGATGAAAGCATGGAATGAGAGCCACGTGGTGATGATTCTACCTATTCGATAAACATGGAAAGTTCAAAATTATTGGTTTTGTGTTTTATTTTGATGGTATTCTTGAATTTTCTAACTATTTAAGCACACTATATATCATTTCACTGACAAGGGAAGTACACGGCTGTCGGGTGGCCAATGGATTCAAATTTGATTATTCGGTAGTTCATGGTTATTAATTCAATATGCCGAAGCGAGATGACGCACCTCCCGTAAAGTTTTGAGAAAAAGCATTTAAAAATCGTACAAAAGCATGTGGTGGTTTGTATGCTCTGTAGCGTAGCGAAGGTTTCTCACCTCGAAGCTAGTAAGGAAACGAAAGATTCTAAGTTTAAGATCATGAAAAATTTGCCAGTTCTGAAATTGCTTAAAAACTGCGCAGCCGTTTACACACGACCGAATAGCATTGAACAAGAAATTTAAAAAAAATAATCAGTTTCGTTCGGCAATGCGTGGTTCCTTTAAAACAGCGAGATTGTTTGATTTGGGTTCGGCGTGCTTTATATGTGAAACAAGGGGTTGTACAGAAAGAAAAACACATTTTGTTTCAAGAATAGAAATTATTAAATGCATGGAAGATGAGTTAAAGGGTTAGACTTTAAACAGTGACGAAAAACTATTATCTTTACAATTGACTGTTATGGCAGACTCATTTGAAAATATCAAGCATTTTCATCATCATGATTGTTATAAAAGAAATTTCGCACATAAATCGACATAAACGCATCTTAAATTTCATTACTGAGCATATTATCAATGACAAAGATGAATGTCAATTTTCTTTGACCGAAATTGTAAGAAAATACGAGGTTGATATTCCTCAATTTCGTCATATCAAACTGCACCTTAAATCACACTTTGGTGATGAAATAGAAATGTACATTTTTGTGAGGCGATGTGCACATTTGCTTTCTGGCTGCATTTGATAATCACGATAATGGCGAATGGTACTGTAATAAAAAATAAAATGTCAAAGATGAGCGAATGAGAATTGTTGAGTCTGCTGCCCATATTATATTTCAGGATCTACGTGCTACCCATTACGATACTTCATGTTATAAAGCCCCATCATATTTCATCATCGACGTCAAGTTAGACACACCACCGACTTTACTTTCGTTTTTGGAAATATTGATCAAAACTCATAAGCGCTATAAGTCTGATTAGTCTTTTTAAAAAATGGGAAAATCGTATTCTAACGGCTGCTCAAATTTTTATTACCTCCATTGGACCCCGCAGTTTTATTTCTCCTATAGGTACTATTTGGGCATTCCTCCATGATGCACAGGAGATATGCTTCGAAGGGACTAATTGATAGTCTCGCGAACTTAGGCTTAAGTGCAACGTACTTTGAAACGACACTATTCGAAGCATCGATTGTTGAAGATCCAGAAAGTTTTACTATCTCGCCAAATTCTTTTATTCAATTTATATTTGACAATGCTGACCACAAATGGAACACCATAGACGGGCATGGGACGTTCTATGCTATGGGTGGCATCATGACTGTCACAGTGTCACACCTACATCATCAGTTGCAGTATGTTCAGATACTAACAGGCTTACGATATTACCTTCTGAAAATGAAGTGGCTAAAGCTTTTTCTTTTCTACCCTTGAATAAAAATTGATTTCAATTTGACGGGACTGAAAAAAATTAAAATAGGACCAATGGATTTCATTAATTGTTCAATGGAGTTAACAGAATTGGATTTACTGTGGTTATTGCAAAAAACATAAGTCACTGTCGAATACGAAAGGATGGCTTAGGTTTGGAGAACCAAATTCATCTACTTTCGAATATTCCGTATCTAAAACCATACCCATGAAATTCGCAAATGGTCCTCCAAACAGCTACGACACTACGTTATCAGTTTTGATAGAAGCAGCGGAAAAGGGTAAAGCGAACAAACAAACTAATTAGTTTGTGACATTCGATCAACCTTTGTATTGGAAATCTCGCAAAATTGTTGCTTCTGTCGATCCAGAGAACGACCAATATAACATTGGTACTGTCATTGTAATATTAGGTGGCTTTCATGGTTTGATGTCTTTCTTGGGTTGTATTGGCTATTTTATGGATGGAAGTGGATTAAAAGAAGCTTTTCGTGTACCATACGCTGATGATTCTGCCGAGAAAGCTCTGTCAGGACATGCTTTTGCCCCCTCAATTAGAGGACACTTATTAAATTTGGTTGCATTAGGGGGTCGAATAATTAATAAATGCACTTTTTTGGATGACGAGTTACAATTTCTTCATAATTTAAAAGACTAAGTAGAATTCACCGAGTCAGATTTTAGTGATAATCCTTATTTGTTGCAGTACAATCTAAATTCCAAGCTCAAGTAGGAGATTTGCAAAGGAACGGTCCAACAGCTCAACTTTTTTTACAGTTGAACTCGATATTCCCAGGCGTTACTTTGTAAAATTCCGTGTTGACAGAATTAATACAACCTTTGTAAATTTTACAATAGATTTTATTCAATACTATGAAATCCAATATAACATTTACAAAGTTTGTATTGATCCTTTTTTACAGTATTTCCAATGTGTTGTAATAATTTAAAATTTTTATAAATGCAGAGCGGTCAGAAGATTTTCATTAACATTTGATCTGCATTAATCAAATGTTCCCTTATTTTCATGCGAATGGGCACAATAATTAAGCTTAGTCGGCTAATTTCTTTAATATCTGGACATGTTAAAACTATGAGCAGTTGTAGGTTTGGCAGTTTTTTTGATCAATTAGCAAATCAAGGCTGTTTCACAATTAGACGCAGTGAAATATTTTGGTGCGGTGTGTGGTCCGAAATGGCGACTGAGCAAGAACTCATGAGTTCCATGAAAAGTGTTGGTGGTTTGACCCGCGGACGTGGCATAAATGAGAGCACAGTAGCTAAATGGATTGCTTTTACAATAATTTTACTAGAGAAATGCAATGAGATGGAGAAATTCTGTTGCTGCACGTATGATAGTAGCGAATTACACGTGGAGAGCCGTGTTAGTAGGATTAAGAGAGATGCGTCTCATTTGCAACTATTATTTAATTTTTATGAGGAAAATGATCCCTTTCCAATTACTGCCAAAATCCCTTCCATTTATTCTGGCCTTATCGGAAATTCTACCATCAATTGCCATAAAGTTTACGAATTTGGTTTAACTTAATTACAAATTAATTATGGAAAAACGGTTAGTGATATAAAACTCACTAGAAAAAGTAAAGTCTTGCCTTCGAGTGGCTTGTATAATAATACAAAAATTAATGTAAAAACCGTAACAGTTCAGCCATTACTTATATTTATGCGAATCTCTCTTACTGTTACAGAAAAGCCCGCTCAATTAGAGCACATTTCTCTGTTTGACGAGGCTGGTATAAGGAAAACAAATAAATGTGTGTTTGCTGATAATTTTCACCATGTTGCTGAATGTCCTGTGCAGGCACCCGCTGTTCATGTTGTCGATGGTGGCTTTTTACCACACCAAATTTCGCGGCAAATAAATTAATCGATGGAGAATATTTTAAAGTCACGTATTGATTATGTAAAGAAAAATTTGGTAAAGAATAGCGTTATAGTGTTCGATGGGTATGAAAAAGAGGGCACAAAAAAAGCTGAGCGTCTCCGTCAGCAAAGTCTTGGTTTCGGACGTGAGCTGAACATACGGAAAATACGAAAATCGTTCTAAAATCTAAAGAACTTTTAACAAACAGTAATAATAAACAGCAACTGATTGAATTGTTAAGTACAAAACTGCAATCGGCATGTTTTATAATTAAGCAATCCGATGAAGATGCGGATGTTTCAATTGTGCGAACTGATATGGACATTGCAAATTATGAAGAGAACGTTATGGTTTTTGACAACGATACCGATTACTTGGTATTTCATCACAATTGACTGAAGACAACCCATAAATTATTTATCATAAAATTACAACAGGTAAAAAAGTCCAATCAATATTTCAACATTGACAGTTTTAAATAGCCAGAATTTAAAAAAATATTGCTTTCTTATACGTTTTCACAGGTTGTGCCACAACCTCAACGTTTTACAATGTTGGTAAAAAAACATTTTAGATTGCGTATATCATCAAATTTTAAAAAATCTTTCGTCCTGTTTCATTTATCTTTCTTCCAATCATGAAAAAATTATTGAAGCGGGAACAAAATTGTTAGAGCGTTGTATTTAACAAAATCCGATATGTCTTTAGAGAAGAAAGCAAAAACGAATTTTTCATTAAATGACCTACGTTACTTATATTTTGAAAGATCAACAAATAAATCTTCGCTTAAGCTTGAAAATTTACCACCAACTGAAAATGCAGCTGCCGAGCACAGTTCAAGATGCTATTTACAAATCCAATAATGGTTCGGAAATCATTTGAATCCACTCGAGTGCAGTTGGCAAATAGGTCAAGATGGCCTAGGAGCAGTTTATTCAAAAGATCCAATGATACCCTGTGAGATTTCCGAAAACAGTTCATGTCGCTGTGATACCAGGTGTGGTAATTTGTGTGGCTGCCAAAGACACGGCTTAAAATGTACTCGGTTATGTCTAACTTGTAATGCTAAAGCTGCCCAAATGTTCCTTATATTGAGCATGAGGAGATCGAAGGGACTAATGAGAATGATATTTTAAACAATATATATATAACTATGCTTGCGGCGTAGGTAGAATCATCACCACGTTGCTCTTCTTCCATGCTTTCACCGACGCCATCGTTCGGAGGCATGCCTACGACATTTTCCATGTAATTTGTATCAATTTCCATAATGAAAACGCCGCTGAAACACAATGCATGTATACAATACACAAAAATAAAAAACATTAGAATAATACTATAGTTAAAGTAATTAGCCTGTATAATAAATATAACACTTACATTAAACTTGTATATTTTTAGTAATTTCGTAAATGAAGCACTCGATAAAACGCGAATTTCTCGGACGACGTAAGCGTTACAAAAAGGAAAGATAATATTTTTATCAATGTACATATCATATCTTTTGATAGGTATAATTTTCAATCTGCGGACTGAATGCGTATTGTATGCGTTCATATTTTAATCAATACATTCAATGACGATAGTGAATGTCCTTTAATCATACCTCATGTTCAATATGAGGAAAATGTATACATATATAATCAATGTACTGCAAATGTCTTGGACGACAGTAACGACATATGCCAATCTGATAATAAAAAAGTGTCTCTATAAATAAACTTTTATTATGAAATGAAAAAATGTGTATGATATATGTTTTGTTCATTTTAATAAACATAACCTTATATTAAATAGTTATTAGTAAGTAATTACAGTAACTGTGCAGTAAATCACAGTAAAAGTAAAAATAAATAATAGCAATTAAATTTACAATTATATCTTTAAGCTGATAGCGCAGTTATTCATTATTTTCCAAGGTACCCCAAGTTATAAAAAACGTCGAGATTGGTCGATAAACAACGGAGATGGAGCGATTTTGTTTCCAATTTAGTTTTTCAAGCGCGCGTCAGTTCCGTGATTCACCCCCTCCACGCGTCTTCATGCTGGCTGCAGCGTCCGCCGTGAATACGCTCCACTTTGTGCACGCAATTTTATAACAAAAGATAAGTTTTATGAAAAAATTAACCGCAATAAGCAACTATAAGCCTTTGTCTGTGTAACACTGGTGAAATGGTTTCTAAATTTTTATAAATATAACCTCTGCGATCAAAAAACAAATCCTATCTTGGCTCCTATCCTAGTCTTATGGACTATTTTTTAAAAAATCTTTGCCATTAAATCAGCTTGCAGAATATTTAACTTAGGAAGTCGTGCAACCAACAGCCGACGCCGTAGCTCTATTTTTTTTATAAAAAAACACTAGCCTGATAAAGTATGCATGTTAAACGTTTGTTTCTATGACTTATTTATGACTTTTCGAATTGGTTTTAATAAAACAAGTAATATGTCTTTAAAAATACAATCCCGTTGGGTTTGACTCAATTATTTCACAACAAGATAGCAATTATTAACTTAAAAAATTGTCTCTGGATAAACAATTAAACAATAATTCAATAATCATCAAATAAAAATATCGTTGTATTTAGAATCACAAGCGCTTTCCTTCATAGCAATAAAAATAGTGAAACATAATTTTTACAATAAATACTTAATTTACAAATAACGCCCATTATCACTGGTTTTTTTGCATTTTTGTGATAGCTAAAAAATAGATTCTAAGATAATAGGACTCTTATTATAGATTATTTGATTACCCACAACTTTTGTTCAAAATATGTTCTGCAAATTCTTTATTTATTGAAATAATAGCAAATGAGTAGGGACCCTGAAATTTTGCGAATGGTTTTTTTCGCGAATTTTGTTTAAAGAGCATAAAAGTTGAAATTTTGATGGTAAAACCCAAAGAAGTTAATATTTGCCATTTTAACGTTAACGAAATTCACCGAAATTTCGCGAATAACTTTTTATTCGCGAAATTTAACGGTATTTGGCTGTTAGTGCGATATTTTGCGCGAAATTTCACTTTTTTTTAGACCTATCGTACAATATTTTGCGAAAATAAAACATGAAATTCCTTAAGTTTTATTTTGATATGTATGTAAAACGCGTAATGAAAGTCGCCGTCCCATTTGGTGAAAAAATGTTTGCAAACTCATGGTGTGAAATAAATAAATAATTACTATTAACGTGACCACGCCGTTATCATCAGTCTTATGATGCACGTGACCATGATATCTGCGTATGTCTTCCTAGATCGCATTCATGGTGGCGGGATCGGGCGCATCGTTTTCGTCGCGCCGCCGAAATATGACCGGCGTAGTATTTATCCCGATAGATTCTTCAGAAAAGTTGCCATTCAAGCAATTGCGCTTATGAAAGATGATTTCAGAAAGTCTGCGCATAGCATTAATTGCACCAATAACTACGGTGGACAAGAGTATCATAAATGTGTTAGCGGTTGGGCGAAGAGACAAATAAAGTTGTCAATCGGAAGTAATAATCTTATCAAAAGAGTGCTCTACCTAAGCTGTGACTGACCGGTCGTAATCACTCCTCGGGTAGACAAAATGAGTTATTTAAGGATAAAATATCGAATTCACTGACTGATGTTGAGTATATTATGTTGCCGACTTTATGAAATGACTCCGGCGCGACGGCAATCACGCCGCAGCGAACTGATTCGGCGCCCGTGGCGGAGGGTCGGCGGCTGGAGAATCGCCGGCATGGAGAGGCGGTAAAAAGTACGAGATACGAACACTAATATTTCCGTATGATGCGGCTCATTATTTGTCCCAAAAGAAATTTAAAAAAATTAAGTCAGGCAAGCCGGCATTAATTGTCATTTCGAATAAGTTGCAGCGTCGCCGGCGCGGCGGGGAGGTACCTACAAAAGACAAGTCTTCTCAGGCAGATATTTCCGTTTCTCAGTATCTCTGGATGAACTAGTGTCACCACACGTTTATACATAGTTCGATCGGAGCTACTGTTGATCAGAAAAAGTATCTCTGTAGACCATAATGCCGAAAACTGTCAGCATATTTGATCGCCAAAAGGAGTTTGAAAGCGATGGTTTATATATATTTGACGCAGGAAGCAAAATCATGATGTGCGAATTTTGTAACATCCGAATCGACTGGAGGAGAAAAGATTCCATCGTAAAGCTAATAAGGGGCAGCAGCAAGCACATCAATTATGTCCAAAGATCGAAAAATGTTGAAGGACGACGACGGACGTTGAATAGGCGACAATTGTCCATATCAGACACAATCAGCAATGCAAAGAAAGTAAAGCAAGTAAAAGAGGAATTGATTTGTGACACATTTAGTACTCTGACTTTTATGTTTATGCGTTTTATGTCTATTAATTTTTCGAGGGATATCCTCCAGCACCCCTGATTCGTTTAGAGGCATTGCATATTGCATGCTTAAGCAACTGAACTTTGCAAGCAGCAAGACTTTAATGTGTTGAAAATTTCGGAATAACTGCAGGAGCAGGAGACATTCCAGGTGCTGATACCTGCAGTGCGAAATATGCTCCACAAGTTGCCAAGAAAAGAAAGGAGCAGATAAAGGCATCAGAGTGAAGGCCAACAAGTTGCAATTATGTGTGATAAGACCACTGACAGGAAGGATCTGTGTGTATTCATTGTCATGCTAAGGATACGGTCCTGCACTGTGGAGCAGAAGTTCTTTGTATGGTCAGTTAAAATGCTACAACAGGCAAATGCAACTGAATGCTCCAGAGCTGTAATGGCTGTAATACAAGAATTTGAAATTTCTTACGACAATTCCATAGCTTTGGTAACAGATTCATGAGTTAGATACATGACTTTGTGTGCCCAAATGTGTAATGTTCTCTACCCTGCAATGACACACGTTTAGTGTTGGGCCCATTAGCTGAATCTTGTAGCCAATTTGTTTTCTACAGAGCTTCATGACTTGAATTTATGAGTGTCCAATGGAAAAATGCTCTTTCTCAACACTAGAAAGAGGAAACATAGATATATTTCTTTCGTAAAAGAGCACTATCCAGAAGATGAATCAAAGACAACTGCTTTTCCATCACCAGTCATGACAAGATGAAATTCTTGGTTCAAGTCAGCAATTTATTTGGGAACATATTCAGGATATGGCAGACTTTAGCAATACTGTGAATGAGGGAGGTGTTGCAGTGAATTACTTAGCTAAATTACAAGAGCAAAACATTCAAATAAACAAAGCCAGTGGAACTTTTCTCAAAGAACATGGGCAACAGATAATTTGCTCTATGCTTTTAACTCCGGATACTGCCCAGAACTTGACTTAAAGTGTGGGAAAATTATATGATGTGAAGAACATTATCCAAAACACTGAAGCATCCCTTGTGCAGACAGCAGCATCCATTAATCTTATGAATAAACTTGACAGCACAGTGCTACTTACTTGCTATTTGTGCATGCAATCTACTGTAAAAGAAAAATTGCGAAAAGGTGAGAAAGTTGTGCTCCATACATTTCTGAGCATCAAGGGAGACAACCGTGAGTTTGTGGAACCTTGTGTTGTGGGTTCCATGTTCTAATGTGAACTGTGAGCGGCCTATTTCTTCATATGGAAATATACTAAGTGATTTGAGAACCAATGCTTCCCCAGAAACTTTGGAAATACAACTTAACATAATCTTTGGCTCTTCATGTCACTGAGTTATGCCACGATATGTGATTCCTGTATATGTTTATTTCAAATGTAATTTATTTGTATATTTATTTCTTATTTTATGTATTTATAAATGGTTATATCTTTCAACATGAGTCAACAATGAAATCCATTGTATGTTTCAGTTGATAAATAAACAACTTTTTCTTTTTACCCGTTTCGTGAAATTCAAGATTTTTAACCTGCTGTCACTATGATAATATATTTTTTTTACAGCTTTTCCTTGAACTAAATTTACCGCTTTTCAGGGTCCCTAACTCCCGACACATCATGCTTGAATACGCAAAGAAGCAATATCAAGGAAATTGGCGATAGGCAACCCACACAACACAGTCATCACAGGCTGGGTGGCCATTGAGTCACCTTTGTAATGGCGTGTATTTTGCGTGTATCTGTGTATTTTGTTAACTATCAATGAAGATTTGATAGAATAAGTTAGATACATCAATTTATGTCTCTAATACAATTCTTTGTTTGTTTAAATTGAGAAATACGTAAATATTTTTTTCACCGCCGGAGCATGAAATTTGCGA